>OX387192.1:17510546-19910546 GCA_947561395.2 Buxus sempervirens | reverse complement strand
AATGAATATTAAGAAGAAAAGGAAGTAGGAACTGGTATTACTTGTTGAAGAATACAATATCATCCACAAGAAAATTGAAATTTTCTTACAAAATCAATGTCTATTTTGGTACAAATACATGGAAGAACAGAGAAAAATGTATGAAATAAATTTTGGTGATCAATATAAAGTGTACTAATTTTTTCTTGTATACGAAGTCAGCCTTTATTTGTAAAATGATTTTTTTTTTCTTTTCCTTTTCTATGGTTTCACTCTCGAAATAAATTGAAGACAGAGAGACTGCAATCAAGCCATTAGAAAAATGAAAAAAAATCTAACACAAATACAGACGCAGAGAAAGCCCAAATAAAATGGTAAGACAAAGAAAGAGAGAGGGGGGAGCCGAATACCTCGATCGCATCAGCTAGTAGTAGGAGATATGTGCTTGAAGACAAATAGTGAACATCCAGAAACAAACCATTTTGTACCCCATTTTGACATAAGGGAAAAATCACGTAGGTGTTGTCGTCTTTGTTCACATCTTCTGACACTTCCAGGGATGTGGTGTCACCTAAGCAATTCTTTCTAAACGAAGCAACCAACATTCCGTGATTCTAGAGGTAGGAGACAAAGTAAGAGGATGAAGGTGTCAAACTATAATTATACTGGAGATATTATGGAGACAAACTAGGTGGATAAATGTCTATGAGAACAGGTCACTATCCCTTTATGTAAGGGAGTGATATGGAGAATCTCAATATCATCATCTACAACAGATTTGATTTCTTTCATACTATTTTAATTTCTAGTCTGCCCTATCTACTTGCAACCCATGTCTGCTTCATGTATCCTGCATCTGATATGTTTGTCCTCTCTTTTGTTGGCTTAATGTTTTCAGGTCCCTCCCATTGTTATTCTTGTCAGACTGAGGGGTTTTGTTGCTCAATGTCAACTGGGGGCTTCAGCGGTCGGACCAAACATTCTCCTGATGGTTTAAGAGGTTCAGATTGTGCCAATTCAAGGTATATTTTTTATCCCTGTTTTCAAAATTTCAATTACAGATCACTCCTATATTTATGTCTCTGTTTAACCAGGGTAGATATTTCGGAATAAATGAATGAACTATGTCTTGGTGTTCTAAAAACTACTTAACCTTGTGAAGAATTAAAGATTTTGCTCTCAATAGCAGAAAGGAGAAAGCCTTAATCATGGTTGTCTTATTTTGGACCATGGTTTTAAATTTGTTTTGAGGGAATATTTTACCTTTGGAACGTGGAACTTTCCGGAGATTTGAGAGAAATTTCACTATTTTGCAATTCTATGATAAATTACACAAAAAATTTCAAGATAAAGGAAAAATCTCTATAAAGAAAATGGCCCATTGAAAGGGACAGTTACAGGGAATTTCTTTGTATTTCAGGAAAATTTAAAACCATAATTTAGACATGGAATTAAGATATTTGAGGTCTTGAAGTTGAAATGTATTGGCGTGGTAACATGGAAGCGTGAAGTAATTAAAATATGAGCAACTGGTTTTTCTTGGATCTCATCAAGTAAAGCTTGAAAAAGCTTTTTCTTTTCTTTTCTTTTGGTTTTTGTTTTTGCTTTTTTTCTTTTTGGGTCGAGGATGTACAAAGCCTTTCCTTTTCTTTTCTTTTGGTTTTTGTTTTTGCCTTTTTTCTTTTTGGGTCAAGGATGTATTGATTTTTCTTTAGTAGTTCAGACTAGCTACAAAATGTGCACTAGGATTGTGTCTATGACTTGGCATATTTATACTTCTTTCTTGTTTTTATTTTCATTTATTAGGTACTCGGATGCTCTGAGTGCTTAATACCCTTTTGTGCCCGTCTGAAAATTCTTTTGTCCATTTGTTTTTGACTTAGCAGAAGTTTTTTGTTTTGTCTTTCCTTTTGTCTTCCTTTTATATATGTTTGGCTTTCTATTCAGGCATCCATTTTTTGGACAAGTGCACTGCCAATCATTGCCTACAGGATTGGATCATTGCCTCTTGAAAGTTAGAGTTGCTGCAGATTATTCAGATTCAGTTCCTGATTCATCTGATTACATAGGTAATCAACGATACCATCCTCTTGAAGAAGTGAAAGCCTACAAGAGAAGCAAGCACACTGAACTCACCTCTGCAGAAATAGCAAGGACAATAGTTGAGGTAATTTTATTACAGAAATGATATGAACTTCTGCAACTTTTATTATTGAAATGGTGGGCAGTTTAAATAAAAACTACCTGTAGGTTACTCATCCTGCTCAAAATCAACTCTTGGCATGATTCGGAAAAAGAAATATATATACATGCATGAATAAAATGCACATATATATAAACTATAATAGATTTTCTCTCAAATATGTCTATCTATATTTGTGTGCATTTGTATTAATTATTACTTCAATAACATTTCTACTCAGCTCTGGCTTGAGGAAATTTGTTTCAAATGAGTGTAAATACCACTATGAACATTGTTATTTATCTTATTCACAAATGCAAATAATTATTTGTTCCTGTAGGCCAGTATCAGAAACATATATAATCATGTTATGATTTTTACTGAGCTACAGAAACATGAATTAAGTATACAGTTGTGGCTCCAGACATGCTAGTGGTTTTTAACTGATTGGGGTGGTGGAACAGGATTTCTGTCGTCTAACCCAACTATTTGGGATTATGCATTTTGTTATTTTTGTATATGGCTCTAAAGGAAAGAGAGAGGAGAGAAAGGGGGGTTGCATTTGGTTACGGAGTTTTAGTTTGATTAGGCTAAATATTAATCTTCTTATTCTATGTCAAACACCGTAATCTCTTCTTCTTGTCTTAGGCTAACAGCAGTGCATTGCTGGTATTCCCTGGAATGGTTCACTGCGAACCACATGAACGTGTCTCATGGTCTGAATTTCAATATATTATAGACGATTATGGAGGTTCGGCTTCTTGCAATCAGTATTTCCGAATTTAAATTTGCAGTGCATTACTGAATATTATCTTATCCTTATTCTTTTATCATTTCTCAGATATCTTTTTTGAAATTTTTGATGATGAAAACATCTTGCAAGATCGCGGGGCAAGTAATCCAGTGGTGAGGATTTGCATGGTTCTGTGAAGCTATCTCTTATGAAATCTTTTCACTGTTGGAGAATTTTATAGGTGCTATTAAACTTGTAGATTAACACGTGTTAGGCAGAAAGGGGTGTCAGAAAAAGTAAATTTTGAGGAGAGCTTTATAAGCACTGTTAAAATTGTAGATTAACGTGTGTGGGGCAAAAACGTATGTCAACAGTAAATATAGAGAAGCCCAAATATGCTGATATATTTGGCAACTATATGGAATTTTAAATGTGTAAAATCAGAATAGCATTTTGAGAAATTCTGAGACTAAATTGATGTTCTGTTTTTAAAGTTGAACATCCTTTATCATTTTTTCTTGGGATAATAATTGATTGTTCACTATGTATTCTGATTTTGATCTGTTTTTCTTTATTTGTTCATTTGCATTCTGTCTAGGGGTGCTATGTTTTGTTAAAATAATTACCCCACCATTGATTATCTTTTCCTGCCAAATTTTACTTGTTGGTACTTGGATAGTGTTAAACCAAATATCAATGACTACAATCCTGTTACAGATTATGATGAAATAATTATCCAGGTTTTGGGCCCATTGTTCCAGCTATGTTTTTTATCTTTTACCTTTAGAATGACTGTAAGTCACATGTTTTGCAAACTGAGTGCTGGAAATTCTATTAATATGTTTTGGGTTCTATGGGCCTGTTTAGCCACTTGTTTTTAGATATCCAGTTTGCTGCTTTTCTCTGCTTCAAAGTAATGGAAACAGTTTTTTGGGCTTTACAGTTTGAAAGATGGCCACACATTGATCTTTTGTTTTTTGACACACACATGCCCGCACGTACATTATGGAGTTTGGGGCAAATTTTCTTTGGGCCATCATGAACTTTTTTATTTTTAATTTTGGTGGGTAAGGGCCATCACAGACACAAAATCCTAGCTAGTAAATAATCTTTGAAGCATAAACCTAAGGTTATAATTTATCTGGTTCCCATCAGAATGTTAGCTGGTAATTAACCTTTTTATCTACAAACGTAAAGTGATAATTTATCTCTTGCCTTTACTCTCAGAATGCTTTCATCGGCATGGATATTCCATTATATGATAATAGATGGACGGCTGGTGCATATAACATGACAGATCATTGGAGTAGTGATGATTTTACGTTTGACAACTATCAATTTGAGGTCAGTAACCTCTTTCTCATGAAGCACCGTTTACAGGCATGAGATTGAATATTGCTCTTACATTTCTGAGCAATGCAATAACATTAATGTCGTGCCCTATTGGTGTGGTCAGATTTTAGATCATGAAGTATCTGATAGTCCAGTTGAGTGGGGGATGCCAGATGATTTTCATGGGATTCATCCTGTATATTTTGCCAAATGTTTGACAAAGGTGATTATTGCTGAGCTGAGTATTACTAATTATTTGGTTAAGTTCTTTATTAACGTTTTGTATTAGAGATTTGTAAATTTTGGATTTTCATTGATTGAAATTACAAGTGTGTGACTTTATGGTGTCTTTAAAATTTTTTTCATCTGAGAAATGGATTTTGTTGTGCTGCTATTGGAATTGGGTTGGAAAATTCAAATCTAATTTTTGTTACACTTCCTTGGGAACTGGAACTAAGCAGAAGTGGAAATGGAGTAATGAAATCCAAACCTTGTAAAGATGTGGAATTTGTGTGGTCATACAGTAGAGGAGGTGTTGCCAATGATGGCATTATTGTAGATCTTTGATGTGTGGGGCTCCAACAATAAAAGTGCTGATGGACATAGGTAATCATGGTGGGGTTGGCTAGTGCTTCTGGTGCTAGAGATCGTTGGTAGCAGTAGAATTATTTTCTGGTGGTGATTGTGGCAACAAAGTGACATTATGGTGAAAAAGAGTAGTTTACTACTCAAATAATGCAACAAAATCAGAATCAAAGTAAAATTAAAATGCCAATTCCACACTGTGCATACAAATGGAATTTAATTCTGTCCAAATTCAACTCCAATCAATTTCAAGTTAATCTTGGAAATATCTTAATTTCAAGTCCAAATCTGTGTCCACAAAGCGGGTTAATTGGTATGGAGGAATTATTCCACTGGGAGGAAAGGTAGAGAGGTCTCCTTCCTAACTGCTCTAATGCATAGCTCAGTTGAATGGAATGTTGGCAGCTTAGTAGGTGCTGATTTCGGCTGGCAATTATTTCTGAGAAAGTGGGTGGTGGGTGCAGTTATGAAGCATTATGGTATGACAACATGTATCATATGTATATATGTTGAAAAAGTCAAATTATTCAACTTTTATACTAAATGATTGGTAGAAAATTAGTCTGTTAGTAAGTATAACCATTAAATAAATATAAAACAGACAGAGATATATGTTCGAAATTTCAATAAGGGGAAAGCCACATTTAAATAGAATGTTTACATGAAGAATAGCTACCCTGAACAAAACTACCAGCAATCATCGCTATAAAGAATCAGTAGCTGAAAGAATCTGATCCATGAAACTTCCTAGAAGGAGATGATGAGTGAAATAGCAGTCTAAGAAAAATGGTTTGTCATATAGACAGTGCTTTCCGCTTGATTTCAAAAAGGTGATGATTTTTTTCACTGCACATATAGTGGAGGATAGAGGGAAATAGATTTTTAAATGTTTTGGTTTCATCTTGGATGTCCAATGACTTACGACACAAGCTAATTTATGGTAATATCCAGGGAGAATCCTAAACTCCTCATGAATAGTTCCAGACTCCCAAGGCAGTAGAAATGCAAAAGAAAGAAAATCGTCTTACTCTTCTACTTTACAGATGGCACCTGTTATTTCCATTTCCTAGAGATGAAATGATTAATTATCAAAATCTTATCTGAAGTAGTTGTTCATATGAGGAAAGCCACTTTATATTAATTTGAGGGCTTTCGTATGAGATTCATTAAAAGAAATACTGCCTCAGTCTTATTAAAGTGAAAGGACCAAGTTCAGCGCTTTACTCTGTTATTCACACCCACTTGCTAATTTCTTCAAGTGGAGTGGACTGGAAATTGTGAACTGATGATGACTGCCAGTATATATAGGAAAGCCACTTTATATTAATTTGAGGTTTTGATATGAGATTCATCAAAATAAATACTGCCTCGGTATTATTAAAGTGAAAAGGGACAAATTCAGCGCCGTACCCTGTTATTCACATTTCATACCCACTCGCTCAAATCTTGAAGTGGAGTGGACTGGAAGAGGTGAACTGATGATGACATGCAGGATGCAGCCATGCGAATTCCTTGATATAAGGAATGAAAAGCCTATTTTACTGACATGATTGATCACCAAAGGCTCAATCTTTACTACATTGCCTACTTAAAAGATATCGCCCTTCAAAAGATTCTTAGTTAGATTCTGACAGTGCTTTGAAGCAGTTCAGTTTAAGTTTTGTTTAAAACATTGACCTTTTGGTTTTAATATTATTTTTTCCTTGTTCAATTTCCTTTTTATTTAATGATTATTAATTAAGAAGACATGAGCAAAAAAGAAAAAAGAAAATTTGAGGTTATTTTAGAAATTTTTCTTCAGCATGGAGCTTGTGTCTTCATGCTATGTGACCAAGGTGTATGAGGTAATCTTTGGTGGTTAATTTCTAGGTGAAATAACCATCTAGCCTTCTGAGGAACAATTTGCCATAGTGTTTCATGTTCTCCAGAATATCCAATAGATAGCTCATTATAGCCTATGTGGAAGGAAAGTCCATCCTTTCCAATGTAGGCACTCCTTAGTGGTTACTTGTGCTTTGTGTTTTGATCCATAGAGAGAAGCATCCAATCAGAGGATAGAATGTCCAAGAAGATCACTTATATTGCTAATACCAATGTTCTTGCAACAAATGGACGCATATGCAGCTATTGATGTGTATGCACTTCTATGTTTGTTGTAGCCGCTCTGAATGAGTTAACTTGAAATGTACCTAAGGATGAAAGAAATGATCATGTGTGGATCCTTTTGTTGCACAGTAAAGAATCAGAAAGACAATGAAGCCATTAATGTACTTTATTAATGTGTGCAACATGATTTTAAGCAAAAGTTGCCTGCTTATTTTTGGACGGAATATAATTGAAATCTATAACACTAAGCAAGTTTGGAAATTGTCCACAAAATTGTGCTTCAGATTTCACATGTTGATGGGATGATAGTTATCTATTACGAATCTAAACTTTCAAATATCATTATAGATGTTATTGTTGATGCAGTCCATCGTGATGTGGTACTTCTAGTTGTGTTGCTTGTTTTCCATGTTGATTTAACTGGTATTTTGAGTTCTTATATGGATACGCATTAGGTAACATGTATTGTGAATTTTCCTATTCTACCCATTTTCTCAAAAAATTTCTGATTTCATGCCATCTTGGAATATCTCCTTGAAAAGGTAGAATGCCTGCTCAATTGAAATATAGAATCTTGAAACTTGGTATACTATTCTTTTTTTTTTTGTGTGGAAATTTTATCTTTTGATCATTATTTGATATGGTCAGTGTTAAAATCCAGCTCAGTTCTAAATAAATGATATGTGTTAAATTTGCTTTGGCCTTTTGTAGATTATAGGATACTGGGCTTTTATACTAGCCTTTATTACAAATCCAAGTTTCTTGGGTCTGTTGGACAGATGTAAGACTGGATATTTAAATAATGAAATTGTCTTAAAAAATTCCAATTGGAGATTAGTAACAATGCTTCTGGGCCACAGAAATATTTTTGTAGACGCTGCTGCAGATTTGATTGCATTTTGAGAATTGAGACTGCGATTGGCACTTTACTTTTTCCAGAACATAATGTTACAAACTTTCCTTTTTTCCAAATTAGCATGGTGGTTATACTTATACATTGTTTTATCAATGCCATGCATAATGAGGTGCACTTTATGCACTGTGACAATACATGGGAACCCAAAGCGAAGGCAATTAATGATGACGACGACGATGATGATGATGATAGGAATGTCTGCATTTGGAAGTGCATTCTGATGCCTCTGTAGTTTTCTTGAAATATTTTTTTCGAGTTTTCACTCCCATGTTATACTAATAAAGCATATAGAAATAATCATTATATCTCTTCATTCTATTGATCAATAGGTTATTTATGAAAATATCTAAAAGATGGATTTACAACAGAAGGACATTGATGATGTGATATCTATGGGTTGACTGTGACTCACAATCCTCACCATTTGAGTACTCTATCAGAACTCCAAATCTAGAGTTATATATGCAACAATTTTACTGATCTGTTGTCCTCTGCAATGAATTTGTGCAAATTGTTATCTATTGAAGTAGGCAGCTAACGTCAAGCACATAGAAAAGATGAACCGACCGTCAAATGGACTATCCATTGTGGGATATCTCAGGCCTGCTTTTGATGATGAAGAATCTTATTTAAGAAGTATCTTTCCTTGCGATGATGGCAATGGTTACATCTCCGACTGGAAAGGTACCTTGTGCAAGATAATTGAAATCTTTCAACATTTGTATGTAGATGAAAGGGTTGCCATCTTCATTTTGAGTTACTAGGAGTGATGACATGTTATCTTTGTCTATTTATTTTAACCTTATTGGAGTGTGCATACTGCTGAACTGGAAGGATGTAGTCACAAATCATTCTATATATAAGATTTTGCTCTGGAAACATCTAAATAGTGGGACAATCATAATTATGTGGTGTGTGTTGATCTTTCTTATTATTTACATGTTCTTTTATTCCTTTAGTTTCTCTGATGTTACAGGATGAGTCGGTTGACTATATGGCTAAGATTATCTAAATTTATCTCTTTGGTTAGGAAATCTCCATGGGGAGTTTGGTTTACAGGTCCTGAACAATGCTTCATTGGGATTATGTTCTCCAGTGTTTCTTGAACACATGGCACAGGTATCAAGTGTCTAGGTGTCAGCATGTGCTCAACACCTTGACGTTTGAAATTGCCAATATGGGTACTTGACTAATAACTTGTATCAGATCAAGTAAATATAGATACTTATCAGCTAGGTTTATATATTATGTGTCTGTCTATCTTTTGAATTCAAATTAGATTATATTGGTTAGTGCTTAGATATTCGTAAGTTTTGAATCCATATTTTTGTTCTTATGTTAAAATAAATCATTTTTGTACAGCCACTTCGCCACAAAATTGCAAAAGGTTGTTGCTAGTCCACCCCTCCTGGACCCTGGTTTGATGGGATCTATACTGGGTTATGGTGCTTTATTAAATTATTTAATTTCAAAACACTTCATCGTAAGTGTTGGGTACCCAGGAAAAAAAGGCATTTCAAATGATTGAACAGCATAGACAAGTTGAACTTCTCTTGAAGTGTTGTGTGTTGCAAAATAACGGTGATGTCACCATGGGATGCCATGAGGACATGTCCTGGTGCATTACACCATGTCCAGGCATACTGTATTATTTTGAACTGTCAAACACAAGTTTTTCCATGCCATGATAACATAAATCTTCTCAAATTTCATTATAATAGTGAGCTATAAGAGTCCTATAAAAGAAAATTGGAAGAAAAAAAACATGAAGAGACATGCCAGCTTTAAATCAATGGACAGTGTGGTAATAACCTGAAACTATAGAAGTAGATGTTGATGTCACTTACTAGTTACTGATTTAAATAGAATTTGTATTTCAAATTGATTCCATTGTGTGTACCCTCTAAATTTATTGACTATTCCTCTTATTTGACCTGTCTCAGTTTTATGTTGCAGATAGTGATATGACGAGCTTTGATTCCCAAGCAGATGGAGTTAACAGTGACTCAACATTCTATAAGTTGGAGATTATGAGGATCGACTTGTTCTCTGTTTATGGTGTTCAGGCATGTATACAACACTCACATGATCAACCTTGCTCTTTGTGTTGCTGATCTTGATTTGTAAGATAGCCCTTGATAGTCCCTTCTCCAATCTTATTGTGGTAGCTTTTGTGTTTCACATTTGCTTCAATAGTAGCTCAATACAGCAGTGGGGGAAAAAGGCAGGAAAAAAAAATGAAAAAGAGAAAAAACTTGCTTAAATGTTGTTTGTGTTCCCAACACCATTATTTGTTTGAACAAGTGGTGTTTGTTTGAACAAGTGTCCTTTGTGCATACTTTGCAACATATGAAGATTATAATTATACATCGTTTCGAACTGCTGCAGTCTGCAATTAACTTGCATGATTTTCAAGATGCTGAGCCTGATGTTCTTGCACATTCTGCTTCAGCAATTGTAAAACGCTATGGTGAGAAGGGGAGGAGATGCAAAGTTGCTCTTACAGCTCTCTGCAAAAAAAAGGGTCTTAATGTTGAGGTGATACCTTTTTTGCCTACTTGAATCAAAATCTGTGTTTTTTTTTCTTTGTTATTATAGTTATTTGCCCTTTTCCCTTTTTACTGAAACATGATCTTTCTTTTCCTTTATTATTATTATTATTATTTTTATTACTATTATTATTATTATTATTTGTCCTTTTCCAAGCCCTCCTCTTTTTGACACCTTAACCTTATTCTTTCTACTGGTACTTACTGTGCATTGAATTAGATGTTGGTTTTGACTGAGATCCCCTCGAAGCAGATGTTGTGATTAGTCTAATAGCATTGTGTACTAGTCCTGTGGATTGAGAATTCATGGCAACTTTTTCTGTCTAGAGCTATTAAGAACTGACCGGACTTTTGAAGTGTGCAATGTATAGTGGACTGTACATAGAGCAATTTGGATGGTTGCTTTGAGTGTATTGCTAAGCACATAGCAGCACAATGTAAGACCATTTTATAGGCATATTCCAAATTACTAATTCCTTATACAACCCCAGGGCTTAACATTTAGAAAAAAATTGGACCTTACTCATGAAGGTGTAAATGCCTAAATTATTAGTGGCAACACCCGAAAGAAATACTAATTGGCCGAGCATTTTTAAGTTCAGAGATGTTCCAACAGCATGAAGGTGAAGATTAACTCTTTGGATCTGAAGAATATTGCACTGGCTTGGGCAGGAATTATCATGAGGTTGAGGTTGAACTGTAAGATGAAAATTAACTCTTTGGATCTGTTTAGAGGGAGCATGAAGTAACAATTGGCAGAAAGCTGTGCTGCTGCACACAAGATGTGTACAATAATTTGGATGTATTATGTCCTTTGAGAAGATTAAGAGTGTTAAAAAGTAAATGACGGAGTTTAATCAGCTAGTAGTCTGTGGTGTTTTGATCAAGTTCCATAAATGGCTATAAGCAAAGGTTTGGTTCATTACAAGGTGTGTTTGTACTTGAACTGCACCATGTCAAAGACATGCTTTGATTTTATTGGTTTTTAAATGATGTCCGTGGCAATCTGTCACTGGCAATCTTGTTCAAGGAAGAAGAGAAGAAGAGATATAGAGAAAGAAAGAAGAAGAGAAATAGATGATAAAATGGGGAGTGGCAGAGAAAATGGAGATTCTGATAGAAAAGTGGGAGAAAATGGGGATTTATAATTTGGGCTTATTATGCCTGTCATGTTACAGATTATTGGAACTGATTCCTGTCAATGCACTAGCAAATACATTACCAAGATGTTTTCAGACTTGTATAAATGGTGGAACTTCTCACTCATGACCATGATTTTATGAGTTGATAGGCTACCACAATATGTTATATAATTCATGGAGCCTTAGTTTTCGTGCAATGTGAATAGCTGCTTGATTATCATAGTATAAAATTTTAGGACCTTCACTAGTGAAATTGATCTCCTATAAAAGGGATTTAATCCACATAATTTTGTAATTTGTATAAGTCATGGCAATGGTACTCTGCATTTTACTGCATGTTGCTACTGCATTATGCCTTCTTTTTATCATTTTGTTGGTTTCTTTTTACAGAGCACTAGTTTTTGGCCCACAAAAAACTATTATATTTTGTCGAACTGAAACATTCCTGACCAACACCTGAAAACCAAACTATATCAAGACAATCAGATAAAGGAGACAACATGGGATTCTAGAATCTGATTGTTTTATATAAATTAATAAAAGAAGGAATGTAGGATCTTTAAGAACAGTCTATAAAGATGTAGAATGCATTGGAAAATGTTCTTTGGAGAATATAAAAGAAAACAAATATAGATAAATGTTAGTGGAAGCCAACAAGAGTACGATACATGTGAGATATATTGTATTGTACCACATGTATTGCACATGAATAAGAATGCAGATTTTTGGAGTTTGAGACAGGATAAATTTAAATGATTTCAGAAATATGAGAAGATTAGTTATTAGAATCAGATTACAATTGAATTGTTGAGGACTGATTTAGTTTCCAATCTTATCTTTGAGGTTTTTCTATTTAATCCTCATAGGATCTCTTTGTAATCCATTCTAGAATTTCAATAAACTTTATATGTCTTTGCATGGTTGCAGATTGTTGTGATTCATAAAGTCACTAGAAAGGCTTTAGTATAAGAACTGGAAAATGAAATTTTGCAGATGACAAATCTATGAGAATGATGTCAAACTATCGATGCATGCTAACATATATGTTGAATGCAGGGTAAGAAATACGAAACATCAATGATTGGAATTAATAACCAACTTAATCCCAATAACTCAACATATGGAAATATATTGGTAATGTCAGGATCCACCATCAAATGGGCTCAACTTATGAAGTATCGTTGCAATTATTGGATAACTTTTAATATTTGATTTGCATATTCTATTTTAGAACTTTGACTAGAGTTTTTCAATGGTCAGCCATCATCCAAAATAATATGGTGAATGAGATGGATAAAGTTATTTGATCTATGTGATACTTGGCACTTGATTTCTTCAATATTGCACATTAGATGATGAATTATAATCCTCTTCAAAAGCAAGGTATGTGTTCAACTTTGGCCCTTATTAGTTCCTAAGCACTAGATACTAAATTTTTCTCGGGATTATGCCAATGAACATAAAATAACTAGTTGGAGGGAAACACAATTTGTGTTGCAAACCCACTTTGGTGGGAACTGGCTTATGATGATGATGATGATGGGGGGGAAGTAGAGAGGTTTTGTCAATTTAGATACAATAAGAGCAGTGATAGGGTCCTAATATAATATAAAAAAATAAATAAAGAAATTTTGATCCAATATTTGTTAAATTGAGGTAATGAGATACCACTAAAATTGTAATAGTCTCGGAGTTATCGAAAAGAAGGGAGGTTTATCCAAGATGAAAGAATAAGTCTTTGCGTTGGATGATACCCTAATTGAAGAATGGAAATAAATAGAATGATATATGTCTATTAGCTGATCAAATTATTTTGTAGTTAATGAGGACTAGCAAAATGGTGAACTTAAAGAAGAATTATAACGCTAGTATATAAGAACATAGGTGATATTACAAGTAGTTGTAGTCATGGTTGTATAGACTGGGATCGAGGACTGGACTGATCCGGCCCGATCCTGGTACAAACTTTACCGGACTAGTTGGACCAGCCGGTCTTAGGTGATTCGGAGAGAAAAAGAAAAAAAAAATTTTTTTTGCTTTGGACCAGCTGGTACCGGTCCGGTCCGGAACGGTACCGTCCAGTCCAGAATGGTACTGGCTGATCCATAGCCGGTTTGGTCCGATCTGGTTTTAAAAAATCAGAAAAATTTTAAAAATAGCGAAAAAATAAGGAAAATTCATTTATAATTGTTATAAATTATAGATGATTGATATAAGGTATAATAAAGTTGAAACTCTATGTTATAATGTGAAATTATAACATATAATTCGATATTTATTAGACCAGCTACATCTATGAAGCAGAATAATGGGTACCAAGGGGCATGCACATATGTGACACTTGTAGCTTAAATGAGTAGAAATACTAAGAAAGATAAGAAATGGATGAATTTGGAAGTTGAGTATCCCTGATAATTGATAAAACAATGGAAAATTGGATGAGATGATTTAGGTATTTTAATCGGAGACCTTAAAAGGGATTTTTGGAGAGTATGAGATGGTGCATATTGAACAATTCAGAAAACAAAGGAGAAAGTACAAACAAGGAACTGTATGGAGTTGGTTAGAAATGGTTGGGAACATTAGGTAACTGAAAATATGACTTTTGACAGGTTTGAATAGTGTAAAAAATAAATTTTTTTTATTGTAAATAGTGAGGGTAAGGCTTTACTATAATTATTATTTCCTGAATTGGCATATATTACATTCAAATAAAATTTACCATAGTATCTTAAATTGATCACCAACAGACAGTTCATCCAGGAATTGTGGAATAGGATTAGGGCCAACTTTTGGTGCTTCTTACTATTCTTTATAACTTTTCAATCTCTTCATTATTTTAAATACTTGTTACCACTCGTCTACTTTATCAGGGTTATGTTAACATAAATTATCAAATATTGGTTATTCTCTTCCTTGCAGGGAGCAAATCTGATTGGTGTTGACAGTCTTGGCATGGATTTAAGACTTTTCCGTGGTGTAGAAGCTCAAACTCTTCGTGTTCCATTCAAGAATCGGGTAATCATGGCCTAATAAAAATTACTGACTATAATTTGCTTATTTTCCAAGGCCACTGATATTATTGTTGTTCTGTGATATATATATATTGCTATTCAAAGGCGTCAAAATATAATTAAAGAGCTCATAGAAACTGATAGTTAAATGCATCATTGCTTAACTATTGAACGACATATGCTTAGAATTAAGTTTAATTTCCAAAATATTAGGATATCCCTCTTGGATATCCTTTTTAACAGAAAAATAAGGATTTGAATGGCTGCAAGAAGTAGATACGTAGAGGATCTTAGGAACAAAAAATCCATGGAAGATTGAGTTTGGGACTTGAGAGAACAATTGAATCAATTTTCAGTCACACAAATATTTCATGGGAAGAGGAATGGAAATAGATGATAGGGCTGTTAATTGGTTCAGTCTGAACCAAAAACCAAACAAACCAAACCAAAAAACTTGGTTCGTTTATTTATTTTTTTCCCTAATTTGGTTGTATTATGAAAAGTGAAAAAACCAAACTATGTTGGTTTGGCTTACCATTAAGGCTTCCATTGAATCAAATGAAACTGAAAACTGATTTGACTAAAAGCATGTATGTGAAAACTGGAAACCAAACCGAATTGTAAGAAGTATATTAAAACTAAAAACCAAACCAAGTAAACTGAAATAACAAACAAGCATGAAACTTTACGTATTTGTATTTAGTTTAACATCGTTTGGGACTTGGGAGAGGCTTTCTTTCCCAAATGATGTAGACATACCCTTTTGCTTGATCAGGTGATCCTTTATTGACCATCCGTTTCAAGATTAATGTGTTATATTACAATATATAGTATCATAAATTGACATAGAACCTTAACCAAACTGAAGTAAAATTGCATTTGGTTCCCAGTTAGTAATTTGTTTTGTATTTCAGTTTGATTTGGATTTTGCTTTTGTGTGTGTGTGTGTGTGCATTTGTGACTTTGTATTTGAGTGATTGAGGAGGAATGGCTTAATACGCAAGGAAATCCTGCATTTTCAGTCACTGGTAGTATCACCAAAATAGTCTCTTTCTCCATTTGTAGGTTGTAATTTTCACTTATTGCACTTAGACTGTGAAAATGGAAACTTAACAGTTATATGGGTTATTCGGTTAGAAGGGATGATTAAATCAGTAGTTCTTGAATCCATGTCTGGATATTTTGTTCATTGTGATGAATTACCTTCTGCTTTATAGCTGGAAGATGATGTCTAGTGATACTTTAATATTAACTAGCCTAGGTTTCTCTGTAACAAAGGGAGAAATCTTCTGCAAGGGATGAATAGAAACAACCCAAAAGCTATAATTCAAAATAAACAAAATGGAAAAAAGGGGAAGAAAAAACTAGAAGTTGATTTCGTTCTGTTGATTTGAAAATACTTCATTTATTGTAACTGCATCATCTTCTGCAGGGGGTAAGACTTTAGGACATAATTAGCAGTCAGCCTACTTGAGAACCTAACAAAGTAATAAACACCGAATTCCTTGGACATGCTGACTCTAAGAGTGGACTCTTTGAGCATTCTTCATTAATCACCAGATAAAAGGCAGACATGTTTAACCTTCTCTTAATTGTATATGCTCAATAAAAAACTCCCAAATGTCCAGGATAACCTTCATTCTTGTCACTATTTTTGCTGCTAAACCTGGAAGCTCTTTGGGAACCCAGACCAAGAAAAAGTTGGCAGAATCTGTGAGATAGCAATTGAAGATCTAGAAAGAGATTTCTAATGCATCTGACTCGTATCAATCATTGGAGAAAGTTATGACATGTTCCTTGTTGATGTATGGCTTTTTTTTTTCAATTCAATTCTTTCCTTTATGCATCTGAACACTGAGGCTTAGCTAGTGTCGAGGGATGGCCAGTATCCACTTAATTTCAATAATCCACAAATTTGGATTGCATCAAATATGCAGAATATTTATATTTATTCGACAAATGGTGCCATATTTTTTATTGAAATAATAATTCACACAACATTGTCATTAAGGTGGAGGTGTCAGAACTCATGGGGTGGCCTTTTTTTTTTCATATATTATTAGGTTGATCTAATGAGAAATGATTTTGCATATTGGTCTTATAATGAAGTTCAGTGATCACTAGTTGATTCAAAAATTATGCCATACTGTAATCAGCAAGGTTCAAGTGGTAGAATACTAGATAAAAATCATTAACCTGTTTGGAATTTTTTGACCAGCTAAAGTGCACAAAATTTGAAAGAAAATATAATGCAAGAAGATGCTGCTCTTTTCCAGTAATAAACCTGAGCAACATCTGGGGAAATTGACTGCTTAACTGTCTTTTATTCTTTAGTGAATAGCCAGCTGAAATCTCATCGCTTCAAGATTTTATATATATAGATCGATTTCTTTGAAGCCCAACCATATTATTAAATTAGCACTCTCCAAAAACCCAAGCCTACTGGAAACTTCTGTACATTGTAAAGGCCAAATTATTGTTCTCATGACTTCTGTTAATATAAAACAGGAATCAGGGTATACCACTAATTAGAAGAACAATATTTAATAAAAGTAGTAAATATTCTTTGGAATTTTTGTCTAAGCCGTTGACCTCATAACATCTTCAGTTATAGAGTGGTCTTTTTACCATATGAAGCAAGTGTAGTTTGTGTTGGGATGCTTATATGCACCTGTTGCTGTCAGAAGATCCTCAGGTATAATTTACTAAGAGGTTTCGAAATCTTTGAACTCTAATTTCTCTCAAGATTTGTTTAAGATAAGTATGGCTAACATAATGTTAAGGCATGTATATAGGAGTGCCTGCGAGTCCCTATCTCTTTGCTTTAATTATGGATGGAATGGCTAACATAATGTTAAGGCATGTATATAGGAGTGCCTGTGAGTCCCTATCTCTTTGCTTTAATTATGGATGGAATGACTACTTTTATTCAAGAAGATATTCTGGATACATACCATTTCTAGGTAATGTGATTTTGGAGACCAAACTAGAGAGATGGTAAATGAAAAACTAGAGTTATGGGGGATAATTTGGAATCAAAGGTATAAATCAGTCAAGACAGATTGTATAGATGTAACTTAGGCACAAATAATAATTTAGGTTAAGCAACAGTAAGGGTTCAGGAGCATAAGATTCCTAAAAATAATCAGTTGTGGATAACTTGGATCAAAGATGATTTATGTTGCTTATCCCTACTAGTTGGGATAAAGCATTTTGTTATTGTTGATCAAGTATCTGAAATAGCGTGATATATACCTTATGTGATACCTTATGTGAGAGTCACTTTTAGAGTGTAGTTTGTTTGATATTTTGCACTCTTAAATGAAAGGTAAATTTTGTAGTATTAGCTGTTACACTTACTATGATGTATGGATTATAACATTAGGCAACAAAGGAACGATAAAAAGTAGGCTTTTATTGTTTAAAGTGAAGACCCTAGGGGCAGTTGTGAAAGGATGTAAGGAGCTAATCCCTGAAGGATCTAAGAGGGCTAGAGAAGGAACAACAAGAACCTGGATAGAGTCAGTCCAAAAAGGTTTTGGCGTAATCTGATCCGAGTGTATGACCCTTGCTAGATTGAAGAAACAAGAAGAAAGTGTTGATGACTGCAACTAATTGGGATAAGAGATTGTTATGGTTGACATGAGGATGTTGAGATGATTTGTGGAAACACCAAGAAAGATAAGGAAGGAATATTCAAGGCAGTCCTGTAGTGTCCTCATTAAGAGATAAAGTTGGTTGAGATTGTTTTTGCATTTAAAATGTAGGTTTGAGGAGGCGTATATGAGAAGGTTCAAGATGGTGGAACTTGAGTGATGTAATATTATTAAGGAAGGATAAAAAAGACTGTAGATGAAGTCAGTTAGAAATGATATAGAAGCACATAATTTAGTTGATAATATGATCTTGAGTCTTTTGACTAGTTTGGATGGAACATTAGGATCAGTGTTGCCAACTCAACTTGTTGCGTTATGCATTTTATTTATCTCTTTCCCCAGGTTTAGGCATGAAAAGTGTGATAGAATGTGGCTTAGCATTATCCCAAGTGTTGCCTTAGTTTTTAAGATGGCTTTGTGAGGGTTTGAATGGAAAATGCCATTGCAAACAGATAATGTCAATAGTCTTTGGGCTATTTTCCTTTATGCCTGCTATTGTCTTCCCCATTATTTTCTTGTGGCGGGATGACCATCTTGAGCTCCATGTTACAATTTGATATTGGGTTTTAGAATTTACACTTAATGCAAAATCGTATGTGTGAGGGTGTTTTATTTTGCTTTTTTAATTAAAAATTCTAGAAAATCGGAGTTTTTATATCAAGTATGTAATTTGAATGATTTTCTAGAAAACAATAACAAATTTATAGTGGAAATTTCACGGTATCTAATCATCATCTTCCAGGCTTGGCTTTATTTTGATCTGGCTATGCATGAGTCTTCTTTTTGGATTTGCATTGTTTAAGTAACTCAAAAAAAGTTTATTTTTAGAATCCAGTAATGTTGGATTAAAACCACATAAGAATAGTGCTTTTCCCAAATAAGAAAGCTGTGGCCAAACTTGATTGGAATTATAGATGTAATTGTATTTAATACATGATAAAACTAATTTGATAATATAATGATGTGTTTTACCATCTGTTCCATTCACTTGACTTTGCCTGATGTGGATTATACTAGATTAATTGTGGTTAAGAATATTTATCTTATCATTTTTGTTCAAACAAAATCACTTTTCCATTGAAAAGGGATCTCTAAGAATATTTATCTTGTCATTTTTATTCAAAAAACATCACTTTGCCTTTTTAAATTTAATCTGTATTTGTGTTTTATGTGTAGGCTACATCAGTTGGTGCTGCTGAAAAACAGATCCAGCAACTGTTATTCCCAAGATCTCACCGAAAGAAATTTAGGATTCCCAGTGATAAACTTAGGGATTTGGATCCCTTTTGACTGTTTTTGTGGTGCTTGAAGGAAATTAATTCAAGAATAAGCTATAGTTTGTATTGCCAATCTTTTCTTTGGTAATCACTGTATTCCTTGCAGAGGCACACCCACACCTGTTCTCTTGTTTGATCAGATGTGCAGGAAAAAGGCTGTGGTGTTTAAAGTCATGCATCAACAGGAATATGATTCCAGATCAGGGCCAGAGGATGGTTATAATGGTAAGTTGGACACTTCATGTTATTTAGCAAAAATACTTGGGTTTACCCTTAATCTCAATAATAATTAGAAGTTTAGAACACCCCTTGTAGATTGGTGCTGTGCATGCGTGCGCATACATGTGCACACACCTAATTAGAACACTTCTATTGTGGGACCCTCTATATAAAGGGACAGATTGTACATACAATATATATATATATATATATATATATATATATATATATATATTGTATGTATGTATATATATTAAAACCATTTTTGTGATGGCTTTAGCAATCCAAATTGTCAGAATCAATTGGGTATAGTCGCATGACAGACCAGCAGTGTTTGGATAATGAGAAACTCCGTTTTTAGTCTCAGAGCTCTGGATTCAAGTGTTTCATTCTGCATTTTCTCAGATGTTGGGTCTCATAGCATTTTCTTTCTTCATTTGTTCCATTTCTCTAATGTCCAAACTCTATGCATTTGAGAATTCTTGCAGTTCCTTGGTATCCAAACACAGAGAGAACTGGGATGCTAAAAACCCAAATCCATAAAACCCCTTTATTGTCCTGGTTAACAATTGCCCCAACTTGCTTGGTTTATTAGAACTTTAAAAAGTTTTGGATTTAGATTAGTGTTTTAATTCCTCCACATCATGGCATATGAAAGTGTGAGATTATGCATATTGAAGAGCTAAGCAAATAAGAGGCAGACCTAAAAAAGTACGGATGGTGTGTCTAAAACAAGATTTACAAAAAAGTAGATTAACTGAAGATATGATATTTGATAGAGTAGGATGGAGAGACAAGATTAGTGTTATGGGCCCCACTTTGATAATAATGATGATGATAACATCATGGCATGCCAAACCCATAATATTGACAAATTACCAAACCCTAATCACTAGCGATGGATTGGAGCCATCCCATCTCTCAAAGCAATTGCCAAACCGCATTAGGCTTGAGGTTAGGGCCAACCCTCGATCCAGGACAATGAAGAAGTTGATGCAATTGTTCAGACTATAACCTTTGATCCAAGGGTAATAGATGATGAAATGAAATTTTTTTATGACTTTCTTTAAAACTTGATCCAAGACAGGTGTAGCAGTTGAAGCAATTCTTTCTCTTGTTCATGCTTGCAGTAAGTTATTATGAAAAAAAATGGTTTTTGGTAAATACATTTAACAAATAGCATTTGATACATGATTAAAAGGCAAATAACAGTTCGATTACTCATATATCGAAGCTCATAAAGCTCACCTCAACTAAATGGTGGTAATTTTTGGCCCAGCCCGTTAGGCCCAATGAGCTCAGCCTAGTCTATATAGTGCTTGGGATCTGTATGTTGAAGCTTGGCCTATGGCCCAACTTGGTTTTGAATATAAATATATGTTTAGAGCTAGTTTAATATTTTTTATTCATATCATAAAATTTTTTGTCATATGACTAATTCATTTTGGTAATTTATGGTGTTATTACTACCCTTTTGTGTAATTCGTTGATAAGTTAATTATAAGAACCTTTAATTATAATTATATTTAAGTATAAATATTTTTCTAATAAAATTTCTGTAATTTTTAAAAAATTACAAAAAATATCTTATGTGGGCTGGGCTTGGGCTTTTAATTTATTTTAGGGTTTATTCATTTCGGGTATTAAGATTCAATAAAGTGAAAACTAAATTATAATGTATGTATTTTTAAATTGAATATATAAATTAATGATATATTTATTCATAAATGATATTTTTAAATGGATATTTTTGAATATATATATTTTAATTGATTAAGGTTGTAATCCCTAATGTGATATATGAATTATCCAACCCTAAGCTTAACGATTATGAGTGGGTCAATTGTAGATTAATTGATGGACCCACCTATTGCTAGTTTTGACATGGATTTGAAGTCAAATTCAATAAAATTTTCAACTTAATGCCAATATAGGCCAACACTGGTCTATTAAAAACAATATTCTCAAAAACATAAACCTTTTGTGAGAGAGAAGAAGAAAGCAAAATAGAATACAATTTACAAGAAAGTAGTTCTTAAGGAATTAGTAATATTTCTCATTCTTTCTTGATTCATTATTCTCTTTCTCATTTCTATGTACACTTCATTCTCCTGAAGACTCCCTTTTATAAGCTTGATCATAATTACAATAATATAAAAAGACGAGAATATGTAAAGATGAATGAATGTAAACATATAAGATAGAAGAGGTTCATTAAAAAATTTCAAAAGGTTAGAAATCCCAAGAGATGGGATAGTAATATAATGATGGGATTTGAAGAGGTGTGAAGATAAATGGTCATGCTCGAAGGATTCATAACAATAAAAAAAATATATGTATATTAAATCATACTCCAACAGGTTAGACTAATGTATTTATGGCACGTGTCACTCTCAATATCTTTTACATAACTAGGGAAAATTATGGAAAATGGTCCCTTTTCTCGATATTTATAAAAACATGTCACTAAGATCCCAAATTATAGAAAAGGGTCACTTTTTATCGATATTTATAAAAATGTCCATCGAAATTAAATTATAAAATCACTTTTCAAAAATAATTAAATTTGAGAATCATTTTCTTGGGACACAAGCTCATTATACATAGGACTTAAGCTGATTACATGGGACACGAGCTCATCTTACATGGGAGACGAGTATATTCTATGTGAGATACGAGTGCATTATACATAGACTCAAGCGTGGTGTGTTTATAATAAAATGATATTATTTTTTAATTATGTTTGAGAAATGACCTTTCAAGTTAATTATTTTTAAAAAATTGACCCTTTTTTGTAATTCAACATCTTACTAGCTTGTTTTTATAAGTGAAAAGTAACCCTTTCCCATAATTTTCCCAAATAACTATCATCCCCAACAATGCAAAGTCCGTGACATTGAGTACCGTACGTACCACTCCCGTATTTATATTCGTTTGTCTTTGTTAATGGCAACTCCGAGAAAAGCGTAGTTTGCAAGGCAGCATCTGTGAATCCGATTCCAACGAGTTTCTCTGAGCACAAAACCAAAACCGAGAAGGGAGAGCGAGAGATAAAGAGAGAGGTGCTTCTGCAGTATTCTCGCCATTAATTTCCTGCAACAGAAACCCATTAACTAAAGCACAAAGATGACAAGACAACCCCATGAATGTTTTTCTTCCGCTCAAAGCCTTACCAGGAAGTCCATTTTCAGGGCTTTTCTCATCATCCTACTCTGCTCTGCTTTCTACATTCTGGGTTCGTACAAGAAGTCAACGCCCTTCACCAAACCACCTTTTCATGACCCTCACTGTCTTCAACTCAACCTCTCGAAATTTCAAAACCTTCCACCGTCCTTAGATTTTGAACCCCACCACAGAATTGGTCTTCCTCAGACCTCAATCCAATTCCCATTCTTTGAGTTTTGCACTAAGAACTTCACAGATTACTGCCCATGTCATGATCCGGCAAGAGAGAAGCAATTCAGTGAAACACAAAAGTTTCGCAGGGAACGGCATTGCCCTGATGGGGATGAGGTGAAGCGATGTCTGATTCCGAGGCCGGACGGGTACCGGACGCCGTTCCAGTGGCCGAAGAGTAGGGGCTTTGCTTGGTTCAAAAATGTACCTTTCAAGAAGTTAAGTGTTTTCAAAAAATCACAGAATTGGGTTAAGTTGGAAGGAGACCGGTTCGTTTTCCCTGGGGGTGGGACGTCTTTCCCAAATGGGGTTAAGAGTTATGTTGATGAGATCCGGCGGGTCGTGCCATTGAAGTCGGGGACTGTAAGGACAGTTCTTGATATTGGGTGTGGGGTGAGTATAATTTCAATATTATCTGTATGTTTATCTTCTTGTTTTCTGTTCATAATGCTGTCACTGAATTTAACTTCTTTCGTTCTGGTTTCAAATGGTTTATTGGATCTTTTTGGTGTATGTCTGTAGTGAGAGAGAGAGAGAAAGAGTGTGTGTATATTTTTTTTGATAAGTAAAAGAGTGTGTGTATATGTGTGCAAATTCAGTACAATTGTAACTTTATCTGGCTTACTCTAGTTATTCTTAGGTGTTTTGTGATGTGATGATTACGTACTTCATAAGAAGATGAGATATGGTTGCCCCATCCAAATTGGGAGTTTCAGGGACAGATCTGATGGTGATTTTGTATGGAAAAGACAAAAGGAGTAACATCATGGCCAGAGTTTGTTGCAGCTCTATATGCTAGATTTGGGCCTATAGAATTTTGAGGACTATGCAGGAGCCTTGCCAAACTTAAGGAAACTTCATCATTGGGAAGCTTCTTACCTGAATAGATGGGTTTATGGACTCTTCCTTAGTAAGTTGTTTTGTATGTGGATTGTGGATTAAAAGAGGAGGGAGAGGAGGTCTGGTTTTTATTTGGTTTGGCCTGTTTGTTCCTTAAATGATTACCTTGCGTGTTGCCAATTCATGAAAGGTTGAGAGCTGCTGTGTTTTGCTTAAAATTTCAGTGTGTGTTTATTTGTTTGAGATTTACTTTGCATGTTGCTAAGACATGAAAGGTTGAGAGCTGCTGTGTTTTGCTTGGAATTTCATTGTGAGTTTATTTGTTTGAGATTTTAACTTGAACTCACATATAACGAGTTAAAAAGGAAAAAATAGTTAATGGAAATTTGAATAGCCTGCTTTTGTTTCTAACTAATCATATCTTTGGTCTCAGTCTTTCGTGTTTTGTTTATCCTTTTTTTTTTCACTTCTCTTTAGATGGAAAGCATAGTTTTAAGTTTTACCTGAAACTGATCCATGGTATATTTATGCAGACTGGTGCAAGATCTAAATGTTGAATAATTTCCAATATTTAAAACATCTATATTTCTCATTGTTGTGGTTGATATGCATGGATAACCAGTATGTATCTATTTTGACAATGTCCAAAACCATATTTCACATTGATACTTGACTCAGAAAATGGGAATCGATGTTGAGCTAAAGTATGCGGTGTAATAAATATATTGAATTTGTGGTTTCTATTTGTATTGTTTTAGTCTGAAGTCTTGCCCCTGTTTTTTCTTTACTTTTTTCCTCTGTTAGTATGCTATTATTTTAGTTTGTAGGCTCCAAGATTGTAGTTATGTTGAGAAAAATATAACGCCTTGCAAACATCTTGTTTCTAGATAGAACTTTGTTTATGAGTGTTTCTGTTAATTGGAGATCATCCTTATTGGAAGAATTATACATTTGAGCATTGAGATTTGAGTAGCATGAGCTAGTTTTTTGGGCCATTCAATTGGATCATACTTCAGATCCATTTTCTTATATATTTTGAGTATTTTAATTCCTATGCCGGTTCTCTTGGTTCATGCAATTTGTGAAGATAATGGAGTCATAGTGGTTGTTAGTTTGCTTGATTGATTATATTGGACTACAGTATTGTAAGTTTTTCCCTTTTTTTTGTCTTTTAAACTTTATTTTCATGTTAAATGCTCAATTTGAGTTTCATCTTGTCTAGAAGTGTGGTAGATGTGATGTGAAATCAATTTGAAATCATGCAGCTCAATTGTCTTCTGTATGTCACGCTGCCCTTTTTACATTTATTACATTCTAGTTATGATGATTCTGTTACATGACATTAAATGTATTATGTTTAATGTTAAATACTGATTCCAGAACTTCTGTCTCTAAAGGAAATCTATGTTTCTTCTGGTTTAAAAAATTTCATCCCACTTGTGAATGCTTTCTCATTGCTACCTGAATGTTTCCTTGAAAGTCTCCAACATTGTAGCTTCTCCAAACATATCATAATTTTTGGTTAAAATATCCTTTTTCCCTTAGGTTGCAAGTTTTGGGGCCTCTCTAATGGACTTGAATATTTTAACAATGTCCATTGCACCAAGAGATGAACATGAAGCTCAAGTACAGTTGGCACTGGAAAGGGGACTACCTGCCATGCTTGGTATACTGAGCACCTATAGGCTCCCATTTCCATCAAGGTCATTTGATATGTCCCACTGTTCACGTTGCCTTGTAAATTGGACTGCTTTTGGTATGCATACACAAATTTAAATTTCAGACTTTATACAGAGTATTTATGTTGAAGTTTTTCATATCTGACTACTTTTAAATTGGATGCCTAGATGGGCAATACCTAATGGAAATTGACAGAGTTTTACGTCCTGGTGGCTACTGGGTATTGAGTGGGCCACCTATCAATTGGAGGAACAACTACAAGGGTTGGGAGAGACGAGCTCGGGACTTGGAAGAAGAACAAGCCAGCTTAGAGGATCTTGCATCGCGGTTATGTTGGAAAAAGATTATGGATCAAGGTCCATTTGCAGTATGGAGAAAGCCTACTAATCATGTTCACTGTGTCCAGAAGTTAAAAGTTTGGAAATATCCTCTTTTCTGCCCTGAAACTGATCCTGATGCTGGATGGTGAGTTCTTTATATTTTGTCTTTTAAGTTTTACATCCTTCTCTTCACCAAATGATAGAGTCTCAGATTAACAAGCACCTTGTGGAAATTCTGTCAATCCTCTTCATGCGTCTGTTGATTTGAAGAGTGTGTGCGTGTTAAATTTATTTTCTTTCATTAAATATTCTTGGCTTTACCTTTTTATTTAGTTTGGTTTCTTTAACAAACATCTTTGCAGTGTGGTTATGTTTTTCTTTTCTCCTCTCACTTGGTGCATATTTTATGTATATTAGACTGTTGGAATAGCTGACCAATTTGAAGATTTTTTACCATACATTTCATTATGTTGGCCTCTAAGTACTGTTATTATTTAGTGAGATTGATATAAATTTTCTTAGAGATGTGGCAGATAATGCTCCATTATAATAGTTGCAAGTATGGTATCTCTTGCGCAAACATCTCTCCCATGTGGTGGAACTTGAGTTAACAATTCCTAATCTGAAACCCCTTCTTCTCTGACAGTAACTTAATTTGATTAATGGATTGCTCTCATTACTTTTTGCTTATCTTTTTCTGTTTCTGACTGTCCAAAGGATGTAATAGGTTTGTAAATCCAATGTATTTTAACCTTGGTGCTACATCTAATTAGGGCTTATTCTTTTGGAGTACTTGGATCAGTAAGCAGTTGAATCATAGTGTCTTAAGTCAGATTGTCATGCAGTTCTCATGTGACAAATAATATTCGCGATGTGACAAGTCCCAATTTATTATCCACCTTGTTACGCATTTCTTATTGAATCATCAAACAGGTACTGCAAGATAGATGGGTGCCTTACTCCTCTTCCAGAGGTGAGGGATGTCAGAGATATATCTGGAGGTGCTCTGGAGAAATGGCCTAAAAGGTTGAATTCTGCCCCACCAAGGATCAGAAGTGGAATAAATGAAAGAACTACTATCAGATCCTTCAATGAAGATAATCAGATGTGGAGTAAAAGGGTTTCTTACTATAGGAGAATTCTGAAGCCCCTCTTTGTTGGTAAATATAGAAACATAATGGATATGAATGCTGGCTTAGGTGGTTTTGCAGCTTCACTGACCAAATATCCTGTGTGGGTTATGAATGTTGTCCCTTTTGATGCAAAGATCAACACTCTTGGTATCATCTATGAGCGTGGCCTCATTGGAACTTACATGAACTGGTAAGTAATAAGCCATCTGACTTTTTTCTTCCCCTTTATCTTTAACTGGAAGGTATGTTGGAGTGCGACCTGTAATGTCGTGACTGAGAGATTGAATGCTCCAGTTGATACAGTTCGTATATTATTGATTGGTACCCAATATGTGGGTTCAATCATGCGTAGATTGGATTTCCAGTCATGCTTACTGACATACTAGATTGACTATAGATGCCTACGGGGAACGTAGTGGAGTGAAAGGCTTGATCATTGCAAACCTTTTATCTTGCCACTGTAAGTGCTTCCTAGAATACCTTCTAATAATTGTATTATAACCCAGATACAAAGTTTCAAACACTAAAAAGGAAGAATTCATGAGCTATAAATTCTTGGTGCTTGGGGGTGTGCTCCCTCCAAAGTCTCAGGTTCAAAACCTCTCAGGTGCGATCAATTCTTTGGGGTTACCCCTAGCGCCTTTGGCTTGGTACTTACCTGGTTTGTGTGGGATGGGGGGACTGCACAAGCTCTTGGGGATTAGTCATGGTAAAAAAAAAAAAATGGATTCATGAGTTATAAACATGTGTCAGTATAAAACATGTGGCATACCTAAATAAGCTACATATAGGAAGACTAACATTTGTCTTGGAATGGGTTCACATTTGGAAATATGTTTTTTTTCTCCTTTCTGATGTAGCTGATTCTTAAAATTTAAGTCCCATGTTATATGGTCTCTTAAAGTGACTAAAATCATATATTTCAGTATGTTGTGGCATTTACACATTTGCTTCCATGACTCATGAAATCTGATATTAAGCTAGGTACGTTAGAATTTCTGGGAAATTTTAGAATTTCTGGTAAATTTGATCATTTGCTCTAGTAGAAAGCTTTTGTGGCCTGACATTTTACATTAAAATCTTAAAAATATATCTACAGATGCAGAAAAATGGTGGTTGGTTGTTGAACTTCTCCTGTATTTTCAGCACTTCATATTTTAAGTGAGCATATGTTGTTTGATAAAGTTCCCTCAAATGCTGGTTTACCTTTTTCAGAAGCTGATGAGCTTAACTTTATAATGCTTGCTTGTAGGTGTGAGGCATTCTCTACCTATCCTCGCACATATGATCTGATCCATGCAGATCGGGTATTTGACATGTACAAGGACAAGTAAGTTATTGAATTTATGATAGGTGTTTATATCAATCTGATTTACACTTATAAGATGGTCCCAACCTAGAAGATGGTTTGATTGAATTTAAATTCTGAAGTAGCTTGGATGACCTTATCCATCTTAGAAGTTGGAACTGAATATTTACATATGGACTTAGCATTATATTTTCAAACTATAGAGGAAATGGTCATCTGAGCTAGCCAAATTCTAGGGCATGGGAGATCTCCCATGTGAATAAACTAGTGTGAACTACACAGCGAAATTCTGTTCTACATAAATGGCAGACACAAAAAATGGAAACATAGAATTAATTTTTTACTAATAACTATGCCAATGTAGTTTTTCTTCTGTTTCTCTTGCAGATGTGATATTCTTGACGTTCTTTTTGAGATACAACGTATCATCCGACCCAGTGGGGCTATTATAATAAGAGATCATGTGGACATCATTGTAAAAGTAAGAAGTATCACTGATCGGTTTAGGTGGAAAAGCAGGACTCTACACAGTGAGCATGGGCCTTTCCATCCAGAGAAGATCCTTGTAATTGATAATTCTGATAAGGTAAAATACATAAATTTTGTTAAAAGCAGAGAATAACTTAGAGGCTGTTTCGTATAACTTTTCTAAGTTACTCTTTAACTTTTCAAAGTAGAATTTTTGTTTCTCCTTTGAAAAGTTAAAAAGTAACTTTGAAAAGTTATTCAAACAACCTCTTACTTTTGTTCAATATCTGCCAAGTTAATTTTTATGTGAATGATTTTCCAAGAAAAGAAAGAAAGCAGAAAACAAGTCTTGGCTCTATTGAAAACAAAACATTCATTATCTGCAGTGGCTCTCATATGTGCTAAAAATATACGAAGTATTTAAATATCTTTAAGCATCATATTATGTACATGGGATGCTGAATGGTGGCTAAGGTGCAGTCAGTTAGGACCTAAATATCAGTTAGATCTAACCAGAGAATTTCAACAAATAGCTGCTGGGTTTTGTGTTTTAAGAAATTTATAGAACAGTTGATAGGAAGAACAAGAGTCATTATAATCATTCTGGTTATGCACCTGAAAACTCATTGATCATGATCATTCACGTTGGAGTTTGAGCAGAATTCATCCAATCATGGTGATGTGTCTGAAATAGCATTGATTATGCTTATTCGGTTGTAGATCCTTGAGCAGAACCATCCAGTCTTGCAATTTTTTTGCCTGAGATCTCCTACAATTGGGATTATGCAGTTGTGGAACCTTGTCCATTCTACATGTGAACTTGATTATTTGGATAAAACCAAAATATGTTTTCAATTTATTGCAAATTTTTATGCTTTTTTTTATAAGAAAAAGGAATGTCTGATAAATGCAAATGCATTACTCAATAAATTTCAAGATATATTTCTAAGGGAAAATTTAGGCTCTTGTGAATTGTAATACAATTCATATATAGATGATTCAACAAAAAATCACAAGTCATGCATAAGTAAAAAAATTGCCTTCTCATCAGATAAAGACCCACTAACGAGATCTAAGAGCATAAAAAAAGGATCTCCATCAGGATAATGAAAAACTTCTTTGAAAAAGGGAATGATAATCAGATGCATTTAACATCATCAATGAAACTAATCTTTGGCACAAATTTTTTGTTAAGTGGGTCTTTTCTACTGGGGCAAAAGATCAAAATGAAATATAGATGATGTATAGAATAACAACTGAAAGAGAAAAGAAACCAATATGCTACATTAATACTAGAATTTATGCGGACAACTTGACATTTGTTTGGAAGTTGGCGTATTCAGAAATGGAACATCCTTGTTATGCAGTCTCTGAACTTGACTAGGTAAGATTTTCCATTATGATATGGCATTTCATGCTTTTCTTCCATGCCTCCTAGACTAACTCAAATTTTACAGATGGCGCATTGACTAGAACATCTGGAAAACCAAATCTTCTATACTGCAAGCTTTTTGGTTTCACATTTTTCATTGATTCAATAATATCTATATGCACGTGGAAGATGGCAGTTGATTGTTGGCCGTTTCTCATACAATGTTTAATGTTTCTTCCACTATAAGTAGGTAAAATAAAATTGACAATAATAATAAGCACCTTTCTTTTTCTTGGGTGGCAGTGTGATTTGGTTTGAAATAATGTCTGATTGCAGGTGTAAAGCTTTCCCATATCATTGCAGATATCGCTTGGTAATTGCAGATGGGTATTTGGCTTGTAAAAGTAAGTTCCACAATTCATTACATTTTCCTCAAGTGACTCCTTCAGCAATATATATTATATCAACCTAATGACGATTAATAGAGTTAAATAACCTTGTTTTATGAGATGATTGGTGCCATCAACCAAATGGTCCCAATCTTGGAGACAACATTAGAAACTTAAGGTGGCTTCGATAATCATCTCCATCTTAAAATGAAAATGTCTGGATCATTAATTACATATACATGAGTCATGCTGCCAAAGCTGATGGACTGATGGAGTCATGGGTATCCAAGGACCACGCCATCAAACAAAAAGGAACAAATTAGACCACTGGCCCTCGCTCCCTTTACAGGTATAAAACTGTAAATGATATCCTAAAAAATTATAACAACCCCAAGCAAAAGTAAAAAACCATAGAAATCTGAAGCATAACCACTGGAATAGCTTAAAACCTAATAAGTATTGTGAGACAGATACTTATTTTTTTTCACTTTTTAGAAGTTTTTTTTCCTTCCATTCCAAGTGACTTGATTTGATGCGATGATATTGATGACCCCAATCCTAAAATCATTCATATCTGCTTCTCACTACCAGTTGAAACAGTAGAATTTGTCATGATCATTTGATCAGGCTAGATTTCTAGTATCTCTCATGGGAATCAAGCAATTTGAACAGGACAATGAACATTCTGTACTACATAAATGGAAGATGCATATAAGTGATCACAAATCGAAGACCTTTTTTATGCCAACTAGGCTTTCATCTGTCTCTCATGCAGGTGTGACATTGCTGATACTCTTGTAGATGAACCTCATTCTTTGGACTGATGGGCAGTAATGATAATTGATCAAACCGAATTCATCTCAGACATGGATGGAAGAAGTTTCACTAACCGGTTCAATGGAGTAACATGAGCCTTTTCCTCCAAAGAGGCTCCTTGTAATTGGCAACTCTGAACAGGTAGATTATGTAAATCATGTACCAGGCATATTGTAAATTGTTGTTTCAATATGCGGATTATCATCCTTACACAAAACTGAATAAATTTGCATTCAAAAAAAAAGGATAAAAGAACTCAACTTGCTAGAGGCAAAAAAGAAGAATAATACATGTTGTGGATGCATTCATGATTGAACATCCTCAACATGATATATTGATCATTTTATAGGAAGGTCCTTATATATGTACTTTGAAAAACTGAACATTGGCATGCTTGAACATTCTCAAGCATGAGATTGCCAATGTGGCTAGGGTAGTTTTGATTAGTAACATAAATATTCAATTGGGTTTGACCTGATAATTTTAGCCAGTAAATGGTTTGAAAATTCAGAAGCTTATGGGTACTGTTAAGCTTCAAATAAGAAAAGCTATTCAATCAAATGAATTTTCTGCTTAGGGAGTGTTATCTTTATTCAGAAGGTCCCAAAATTCACAGCTTTGAATTTTGGACGAAATTTAAGTGCTTCAGAATACACGTGCACATACACATACGCATACGCACACAGATAGAAAGATACATACATACATATGATATATGGATGTATGTACATATGCAGTTTGTAGTGAATGATTTGTATATTCAAACTGATGTTTTTGCTACAGAAAATAGATTAAGCTATAATAAATGAAAATGCATCTCTAATGAAAAAGGACTAGAGAAATAGTAAAGAAATTGAACATAACAAAAAAATAATAATAATTCAAATCTTGGACGACATATAATAGAAATGTAACACATGATAGAAAGTGAACCTTTATACTAAGATCATTATTGAAAAAGCACTAATTGTAGCCGATGAGAATGGGCCCTTCCAACCTTTTTTCTTTCTTGGTAATAAACCATCACCATGGCATTTCATTCAAACAAAAAGGTATTACACCAGGGATAACTAAGACCGAAGCCATTACAGTAGCCATCAAACAGAAAATATGAACAAGGATGGACACCAGAAGCAAGTAACTAGAAAACGCCCAAAAACAGCCTGAGAACGCCCAAAAATAGCTCGAAAATGAGCAGGTGCGCAAAGAGAATGTATCAGCAGGCCAATTACATGGACCCTACCAACCTGAGGATGTCCTTACCCTAATCATGTAAAAATGAGTTCAATCCGCACTAATCGACGATCACCAAAAGAAACAAAATACGTATAATCTACTTACTTCTTGTTACTAAAAAATTTCCTTATACTTGAGCATCAACATATCAGAATTTTTCTTCCCCCAATTCACCTAGAGTTGCACACGTAGCTCCTCCATTCTTTGTAATATTTAATTTCAAGGTTATCTTACGAACTACCTTTAAGTGTTTTTCATTTTCGTATACCTAAAATACCTTTTCTATAATATTTGATTTCAAAGTTATCATTTTCCTTTTTACTATTGAAAGCATAAACTATCTTAAAGTGTTTTTCATTTTCACATACCTAAAATAGCCCTCTTTATAATATTTCATTTTGAATTTACCGTTTTCTTGTGTTATTACAGGGTGTATTGGAATCATAATTACCCTTGTAAGGCTTGAGTTTTTTGTCCCTTTCTTACAGCTCGCTCGTTAGAGCTTGAGGAATAGAACAAAGCGCTTTCTTTCCTTTTTTGCATATTTACCTTAATTATACTTATCCAAAAGAATTTTAATTAAATAATATGAGCCTAAATTATTAATAATAATGATTTCTTTAAATAATTTCAATATTACTTTTTGACTTAAATTATCAAGTAAAATAATCTTTACTTGTCCTTCAATATTTAATTCCAATATTACTTCTTAATTAAATTATATATAACCTTAATTATACTTATCTAAAAAAATTTTAATTAAATAATATGAGCCTAAATTATTAATAACAATGATTTTGTATATTTACCCATTGTTTTAGGATATAGAATTTCAAAATTACTTATATAAATGAATTTTAATTAACTAAAATAAAGAATATAAGACAATGACTAAAAATTAATCAATTAGTTATGTAATATATTTATTTCATACTATTAAAGGAAGAAAACTTTATCTAATGATTAATTTTATATTATTTTCATTAAAATAACCTTTATATATATATTTTTAACTCCTATGAGCAAATCTTAATGAAAACCAAATAGAATCCTATCATAAATAGAAATACTTACCTATTAATATGAGATTATTTTTATTATTAATTAATAATGAAGGATGATATTTTTTATTTTGTCCTTATCTTATATTTTTATTAATAATAATGATTTGTTAAATTCAATATAATTTGTATTTCTTTATATTAGTTTCATTGAAATAATCTTTACCCTATTTAGAGTTTAGTTGAAAATATGTTGCAAAAAAACTTAATTTTATTTTATATTAAAGGTAATATATTTATAAAATTAAAAAAATATTTTTAATTTCTTGAGAATGCTTGAAGTAGTTCATATTAAAGCATTAATAACATTTTTGGAATTATGGAAAAAAATTGTGGTGTGATTATTTATAGGTCAATATTCTTCTAGATTTCGGATTAGATATATTAAATAATACCTATGCTATCGAAATTTTTTCAAAATTAAAAGTTTTTTTATCTATTTAGTAGTTATTTAATAATATTAGAAATTAAAAACCTTGAAATCCCCAATGTACATATGAAAGATATCCTACCCGTTACACAATATTAACATTATTATCTGCCCATAATATATGATATATTTTTTTGGTAAAACATCAATGATATTTAATATTGTGTTATGTTATCTTTACTACTATAAAAAGTACAAAGACCTTTAATGTTTGTCCACTTTTTCTTTCCTTAAAAATCCCCAAACTTCTCTGTATTTCCCTTTCTACCCTTTTCAAACCACCATGGTAACCGCCAACGTACCCTTTCATATTGTTAAAGTACCCCTTCATAAGACTGCGAGTGTCCAACGTACTCTTTCATATCGTTAAAGTACCCCTTCATAAGACTGCGAGTGTCCAACGTACTCTTTCATATCGTTAAAGATTGTATTGTTGAGGTACCTTTACGTACCTTTTCATATCATTAAAGACTGTATCATTGTTCCTCCGAAATTGGGCTGGTGTGAACATGTGGCGATGTTGATGATGTGTCTCTACGTGGGCGTGCCAGTATCATTTGATACAATGATTTCGGGTCAGGTCCTGACCCCCGGCACTTGTTCCGAATCTAAACCGGGGGTCGGTTCAGTCGTACTGCAAGTCACCTGTAATAAAACCGGTTAGGCGATAATATGAAGACTAGGGGTTCAATTTTCGTTTGGGTTCTTGTAAGTGTTTGAAAGTGAAAACAACTAATGGCACAAAACTCTTTTATTATAAAATCGGCCGACGGCCGAAAGCTACAACAGATAATCCCCAAAAACGAAACAAAAAGTAAGAAGAAAACTGACAAGGCTTGTAGGACCGGCCTGTCCTGGTCTTATAGCCGTAATTGGGGTATAAGAGCAGGAGGAAGGTGGCGGTTGCTAACAAAGCCAATTCAAGGGGTTCACCTTGGATTGTTGTTTAACCGAAAATACATAAGTCACCTGGCTTGATCAGAGTGAGTCTCGAGACCGGCTGCTCGGGATTCTGTAGACACAAAACTGTGAGTCAGGGGCGGCCTCAACTTACTCTCCGGTGGCAGGATTTTGGCATTAATCGGAGTAAAGAGGGGTCTAAGGTGTCACTGCGACTGGAAGCAGTGAGAGAAGTCCTAGTTTATCCTTCTGACTACAGTGTAGGAGAGGGGATAAAGATCACGGATGATAAAAATAATATTATAACCGGTTGCGGTTGGATGGATTGTATCCTTGAGCTCTTCGAATTTGTGCCTTTTATAGCCAATCTTCGACGGTTTGCTCAACGTCCTACTCTTGCACGATCTTCATGGAGGTTGTTCATCTACAGTCTCCTACTCCTGAAAGATAACTGCTCGGCCATGATCTTAAATTGGTTACTTTCAAACGACCGATGGCATGATTTTCTGATCATTATGAAGGTGGTTCGTTGCATTGGCTTGCGTGGCCTTAACTGTACTCTTGGTCTATGCGTATGCTAACATGGCCTATCTAACTGTACAAAGCCTACGTGTGCTTACACCATGGCCTAAGTAGGCCATGTAGGTACCACGTGGCCTTATTTTATTCGTTGGTCTGTATAGGGTGTAAACATTGCCCCTCTACTTACTTATTACGCCGTCATCGGCTGATGTGATGAGTAAGTATTTTGGGTTTTTCAAAATTTCTTTTGTCCGCTGCTTGATACGAAAGATTTACCATCATTTCGCCACTTCCCCACGATTGAAATGATGAGACCTTTTGGGCTTCATCTTCTAGCCTGCTTATAAAAATACCGCAGCCGAAATTTTACTTTCCTTGTCTCTTTCGGCTATTGCCTTTTCTTCTTCCTTTTCCTTCAATGGCGGGCAATATCATACGCTACACTTCTCCGGTCGAATCTTTCAATGGCTCGTTATCTGTCGGTCCTTTCCTTTGTGCTCGTGATGCTCCTTTAGATGCCCCGACTAAAAAAGTGAAGGCCCCTTACTTCTCATCGATGGAAGAAGTCTCAATCAATCTTCCCGTTTTCGGAGTTGGCCGACTGTTTATCCTGAATGGGTAGCTTGGGTCAACCGAATGAAAGAGCGTTTTGCAGTTACTTGGCGCAAAACTGGTATTTATGATATGATTCAATTTTCTTGTCTCCTGATTCCTTTGAATTGCGATCTTCTTTACGCCATGAGTTTATTCTGGAATGCCTAGACCAATACTTTCAACTTTCCTTGCGGGCCAATGACTTCCACTGTCATGGACGTTTGCTTTATTACCGACTTCTTCGCGACTGGGCATGAGGTCCGGATAGGTATGGTAGATCTTAAGGCTTACAAGCACTTACCTTTGGTGGAGGTAGGTGAGAAGGGAAAAGAGGTGCTAAAGAAGAGGAAGCAACCCCAAATGAAAGAGCCAAAACCTTCTAAGGAGGGATCCTCACGGCAGAAAGGAAAAGTATTGTCAGGAAGTAAACCTCAACAGGCAGATACGATTCGTACCTCTTATCGGTCCTATATTAAGGACTGCGAACAGCTCCAACCTCCAAAATATGAGGGTGATGTGGAACACTTCTACTTCCTTTTTTACTTCTTCTGTAATTTCGTCTTCTGCCCTAAAGCCCAAGCGGTTACCAGAGAATACAGTTCATTGGTCAAGCTTATTCTGGGGGAGTATGAAGTCGCCCTTGCTCCTTACTTTTTGTCGGTCTTATACCGTTCACTTCAAGAATTGGTTCATGGCACCCTTCAGAATCCTGGGGGTCCGTTGTGGTTTCTCCAATTTTGGGCTTACCACTATTTTCCGTCCAAGTTTTATACTCTGGTGACGAATCCTACGCCTGCTGAGTTTGGTGGTTACATCTGTTTGGAAGCGACTTATGTTGACCTTTCTTTTTCCGAATGCTTTCGTTTCTTTTTTGACCTTCAACACTTCCCCACTCCTCCTTTCGAAATTTCTGCTAATGCTCCCGATTTCCTTTCTATGGTGGATGACATAACCGATGCGCAGCATCTTATCTGGGCCAGCTTTTTGCTAGCTCGAAATTTGAATTATTCTGTGAAGGCAATCAACAAGAAACCAGGATTCGAAGTCTACTTGCCGAATTGTGTAGGCTGGCAATTCCAATGTCAACAGAGGATCCCCTACCTCGATGTAGAGGGTTTATTTACCATTAATACCAGCTCCATTGAATGACCGTCTGTCACTGCAGTTGATGCTGCTCAAATGGAAGAGAGGTATAGGGCAATCGCTATCGATTTTCGTCTTCCCTTTCTTCCTCCTCATGCCAGTTGCCACTCTGATTTTCATGTATGGTGGGGTTCTTTTTGGAGTGAAATCTGCTGCCATCCGGCAGATTATTCTCTTGAGAGGTTGGTGTGCGCACCTAAACCTGGCCTAGATCGCACACCGGGCGCACCTTTGGTGCGTGCCTCGGGACATTCAGAGTCGCCACTGCCTGAGAGTGCAGGCAGACACGGTTTTGCCCTAATCAGGTCTAAGTTTGGTCTGCGGCTTATTAGCGATCTGGCTAAGTTCTCGGTTACGATCCGGGGAAGTCCTAAAGACACCCCGGTCCGCCCCGTCGGTTTGACGGGTCCCTCGGGTCTCCCTGGTTTTTTAGTCAATCTCACCCTTCCTAGGCCAGCATGCTGCTTTATTTGGTCTAGTGGGACCCTCTGAAGGTGTGGGTCCCTTTTATTTGATTTTATCTTTTTATTGATTTAAGTGGAGTGGGTCAGACCCGGGTCCTGTTGGAAGACCCATGGGCTGCCATGGTTGGGCCTTGGGCCCAAATGGGTTATTGGGTAACCCATTTGGTTATCTTATTTATTTACACATTTCATGGGCTTAATGGGCTTGGATTTGGCCCATTAGCCAAGAGTCAAGTGGTCTTGGGCCTGTTTATTCAAAACAAGCCTGGTATGGACCAGTCTAAATGTGGGCCCTCAAGAGGGTCCAAGGGAATCTTGGTGGGCCTATCCAGGCCCAAAGTCAAAAAATGGGCTTAAGAAAGCCCAAAATGCTACAGAGGTCGGTTCAGGCCGGTTTAGGCCGGAATTGATCCAACCAGGCCGAGAAATTGCATTTTTTAAGTTACATTACAATCGCCCGTATTTTCTTTACGGTCTCGCTTGCCCGTAAATGGATTACGGTCTCTTCTATCCGTGAATCAAACACGGTCCAGGCTGGACCGGCCTGAGTATACGGACGCAACTCAGTTTGCCCGTTTGCCGCCGATTTCGATCTGGATTAGTTCCGTGGCCTTTTCTGGGTCTTCTGGTAACCTCCACCGAGCTTCTGCTTTCATTCCAGGTTCCACATTTCCTTCATTTGGCTTATAAAGCCACTTTTCTTCTCTTCTCATGTTCTTTGGTTCTTGTGCTTTTTCTCCTTCTTTATTTGTTCAACCAATCCAAAATACTCATTCAAGAGAGAGAAGGAGATTTTACAAAGATTCATGCATCTTCAGGTCATATTAAAGAATAAAGTGGATCATTGAATTTGTTCATTAAAGTGTCCTTTAGACACTTTCCTCGTTTCTTTTTTATAATGACCCACTCTTTATTATGATCTCCTCATGTTACTCAAAACAGCAAATGAGTTAGTAACACAAAAAATAATTCACATGTATTTATATTGAAAAAGGAAGATGTTGAAAAGATTACCAAAATGTTATTTCTTGAACTTGATGATGTAGTGGTTTTCAGATGATTCCGGCAGCGCTTCCGCGTCCTCCAAATTGTGTTAGGATGAAAGAGGAAGAGTTTGGTTAAGGTGGATGGGTTTAAGACCAAACTGAAGAGAATTTGGGCATGGTTTTGGGGTAGTTTAGAAATGTAGGGGTAATTTGGGGATTAAAATAAGTTTGGGTTAAGGGTGGTGGTAATTGGGCAGAGCTTGGTCGTGGAGTTCGCCTGGAGAGAGAGGGGAGCCAGCAAGGAGGAAGGCTTGTCCAAATGAGGGGGGGGGGGGGCCTCTCTATTTATAGGCAAAATTTCCGTGCCCGTATTTGAAATAAGGGCATGCCTTGCCCGTACTTCAAGTACGGGCGTGCCTTGCCCGTAATTCAAGTACGGGCGAAAAACGAATATTTGCAATTATCGCAGATTCGGCCGTACGGGACGCGCGTCCCGCCGTACAGCGACGCGTGTTTGCTTAGAGAATCTTGCCCGTATTTTAAATACGGGCATGCCCTGCCCGTAATACAAATACGGTCCAGTACGTTTTTAAAATGTTTGGATTTCAAACATTTATTCAATTTGGTTTTTTGCAAGATTTTTATTCGATTTTTCGATTATTTTATTAAAAAGCGAGATTCTCTTTATTAAAATATTATTAAACACATTTATCTTATTTATTTTATTGGTTTATTCCATTTTTGCTGCCTTTTTTGCCACATGGGCAGTTTTTCTGAAATTTCAACTGCTCATAACTTCTTCATCCGGTATCCGATTTCAACAAACTTAGTGTCGTTGGAATCAGCTCGGAACCACCTATCCATTGGGATCAAGTTTGGCAGTTGAATTGGGGTCGAGCAAAAAGTCAACTTTTTGCTCCCCAAAAGTTTGACCAGCTCATATCTTTTTCATCTGGACTCCGATTCCAGCAAATCCAGTTGCGTTGGAATCGTGTCGAAATGCTCTTTTCAATGAGATGAAGTTTGATGGCCAAATTCACTTGAATCAAAAAGTCAATTTTTGACCCCCTCAGGTTTTGACTTTTAGTTTGACTTTTCATTTTTCTTTATTTTGGGGGTGCAAAAATCAGGTGCTAACAGTTGGGTCTACTCTAGCCTTTGCCTGCGTCGATCCAAGAAGGTACATTCTCCTCCTCTTTGTTTCCAATTTATGCAATACTAAGTCTGTCTTTCGGTCAATAGGTGAAGCACCGGCTCTTTCTTCTCTAGCTTTGGAGGCTTATACTTCTCCTTCGAGGGAATTGGCCGAGGATCCTAATGATGCTTCATTACAAGAGTGCCCTGCCTCCCCGATTGATCCGGTTGAAGACCCTGATGACGTTCCATTACGACGGCGCCCTTGAAAGGTGTTGGATCCCTTAGGTTTCTCATTGTTCATTCTTCTTCTTTTGTTTTTTCTCTTAACGCTATGTTTTTCTAGGTGGCGAGTTCCTCGGGCCCAGCCACTCTTTCTTCCAATGTCATGGAATCTTTTTCGGATCCAGTTCCCCTGGTCGTTGGTCCTATGTTTGCTTTGGGCCCATCCAACCTCGCCGATCCTATCGAATCAATGGATTCTCTTGGTAGTGCCATCGGTGAAGTTCCTTTAGTACTTCCTAAAGATTAGGAACATTTTTCCCCTCTTGAGGATTCTTCAGGAAGAGATTCTTCTCCAGAAATGCCTCCTGGGTATGAACAGGAGGTTGTACCTCTAATTGCTGAAACCACTACGTCTACTACCTCTATTGGGACTTATATCCCTCCGGGTCCTTCTGCTGTGATTGATATCCCCCCAGGTTCTTTTGCCATGGGAGCTGGAGAAGGCGTTGTGTAAAACCCCAGTTTTGAGTAGAAAAAAAAAATAATATAAAATAATAAAAAATATAAAATAGTAGATAAAATAAAATATATGCAAAAGTATGAACACATGGATTTATGGACAGGCTTAATCAAAATTTATTTATTGCTGGAGATTTGTGGTCATTAGTTGTCAAAGAGAATAAGCTTAAGTGGAGGCGGGAAAATGTAGGGTTTTCAGTGGGCGAGCATGCACAAGATCAAGGCTTTTAAAAGGTTGTCGTGCGGCAACACGTATGGGAGCGTGTGGAAGGTATATATACTAAAGGGGAAATTAGGTTTTTGGTTTGGAATGCTCGCATCGTATTTTTGTAACTGAAGACGTTTGGTGTTTTGCGGCTACTATGGCGATTAGGGTTTCGCTGGGAAGAGACGAAAACAGTGAGAGATCCGACTGGATTAGTGGAGTCGGAGATCCAGATTTCAGTGGGTTTTTCCTCTCGCGAGCAGAGGATCCGTTCGGCTACAGTTGCATCCTCGCGCGCAGCCGGAAGTAGTGCTCGGCCGGTTGAGGAATAATCTTCTGTTCTGGGATTAAGTGTATACTTGTGAGTAGCACTGATTTACAACTGGGTTTTGTGTTTGATGTTTTCGTGAGCTTATTCTGATGCATGGTTTGTATCTTAAGTGATGTATGAGTTTTCTGGTTTTTCTGGTTTTCTGGAAATGACATGAACAGAGTTCAGAGATTGAATTTTATCTTTAAAATAAAAGTGTTTAGATTAAATCCAAATATGGTTGGGAAGTCTTCTGGGAGTATTAGGAGTGTAGTGGAACAATTACAGACATAAACAAACCGGCCAGTCATGTAGATCTTGAAATAACAGAGAAATGAAAATCACAGGGGGTATCCGCTCACCTCGTGCTCACTGGCGCTCACCTAAGAGGTAGGCGCCCCGTTAAATTCGACCTACCGCCGAGCTCGCGCGAACCTGGTGCTCAGCTCGCGCTCACTAGAAAACCCGGCGCTCATTTCGCGTCCGTCTCGCGCTCAGCTCACGCTCACCTAGCGTCGAGTGAGCGCTAGGTATATTTTTACCTTTTTTTCTTACCGCCGACCGGCGCTCACCTGGCGCCCACTTCAGGAAGTGAGCGCATAGTCCAATACACTTACCGAATTACATAATTTGTTGAAAATAACCCCTTAATTACATGAAAGACACTTAAGTAAATGTCCTGTGTATTTATTGCTCCATTTACTTAAGTCTTTACATGTAAATAAGATTTTACCCCCCATTTGGAACCAATAAAAATACTTCCAAGGTCTAATTCCCAGCCAATAAAAAGTCAAATTTCCAGTTCATGCCTAAATCCCGGTTTTTATCAAAATGCCCGGTTTGGGTTTAATACCCAGATGAGTGATTCAGGAGCCCATAAAATTCTAGGAGATGTGTTTACCCTTCAATAGACTCCAACCAAAATTTGAGTCTGAAACTCCTTGTAGATTTGTCTAGAAAAATTATATACCAAAAGTCAACGTTTTTAACCAGACTTAGAATATTTTGAGGTCCGAAACTTTTTGTCTCAGAATTGATTGCTTTTTGGTATGGTGACCTTATAGGGGATCCTAAGACTATTCCACCCATCCAAAATGTGTTTTGAGGTGTTCACAACATTCGTTTTGATTGATTTGGATTATGAAAGCGAAATTTAGAATCTAGGAGCTGTTTTGCTGGATTATGTTTAATCGAAGTTTGGATGCTGAAATCATTTCTGTATAATGTGCTTTATTCTGAAAAGTTAGTTTTGAAACCATATTGTTTTGCTGAAATACCTCTACACTATTATGCTAGTTCACCTTTGAATGCACGGTGCACTTCAGGAATGATTTACTTGAATATTGTTTTATATCGGTGGTCGGTTTAGATTCATATCTTATTCTGTTCTAGTAAATTATTTGAGAATTTACTTTGAGGACTCCATGAGGGAGTAAGCTGGTCCTGAGTGACCTATGGTATGCACTTGAACATGTTGATCTATATATATATATATATATATATATATATATATATATATATATATATCAGTTTTACATGATGGAAAATACATTGGGTTGATTTGCTAGTTTTATACTTACTACTGGTTTAGCTCGTCCTGGATCCAGAGTCTAAGCTTAGTAATGTGATGTTATTGCTTCGTTGGTGTAATTGCATGGCCTTGAGTGTTGCCACTGCCGGTGTAGAGCAGCCAGAAACCCTGAGTAGGCCTGGTTGTCAATGCAGAAACCCGGGGAGTAGGCCTGCATTGGATGACGAAACCCTGAGTAGGCCGTCATTTCAGAGTGTCCGAAACCCTGAGTAGGCCGAAACTGTGTACATGGAGGGGTGGATGTCGCCTTGGCATGTCAATTAACCAATGTAAACAACTACATGACATTGACCAATGTTGGTATTTGATTTTGTTTGACATGATATGTTTTATTCGCTGGTTTGTTGGTATTTATGGTTCATGGAATATTGTTTACCGATTATTGGGTATTTGTACCACCCGCCGGTGTAGAGCAGCCAGAAACCCTGAGTAGGCCTGGTTGTCAATGCAGAAACCCGGGGAGTAGGCCTGCATTGGATGACGCAGTCATTTCAATATCCGAAACCCTGAGTAGGCCGGATATACATTTGGAGGCGTGGGCATGGTTATGAGAAGACTTTGTGTTATATGACATTGGTATATCTGGAATTATATCTTGAGATACGAAATTATGGTTATTCGTGATGTTGTCGTCAGTTAATCTTTATTTTATCGAATTCTTCGGGATTGGAAACGGATTGTTATTGTTTGATTTACCTGATGGTTTTCCGCACTGATATGAATTGGATTATTGAAGTTTAGTCGGATTATTCGGAATACGCGTATTATCATCATTGTACATGGTTATAATCGTGGCATGTTTTAGAACTGAAATAAATGTATTTGTGCATGCATGTGCTGCTCACTGGGATATTCGTATCTCATTCCGTATTGTTTTGTTTTGTTTTCAGCTGCTCCTGGAGAGGACGGTACTTGCGGGTAGTTACTTGGTCATGTGAGTTTATTTTCGTTTGGGATTATTTTAGCGCACTCTGTTATATAGTTATTGTTGTATTCATGTTTTTCCTTCACTCTGATATTGCGATCCTGTGTTTTAAATTAACCTCCGGGGATGAGTTACGGTGTTATTTCGTGACTCGGATCCGGGGCGTTACAGATGGTATCAGAGAATATCAGAGTTATAAAAGGAAACATGACGTAGGAATAGGAAAACTCTAAGATGGACTTGGGGGGGTTGTGTGCTCGTTAGATAGCATTCCTTAAATAGGAAATATAGGCTGAGAGTGTTATTTCTTTAGATCTAGCAGTAAATCAATATGGTTAAAGGTAAGATACTGGATCTTCTATGTTTTAAATATAGGGTGTGTTATGATTTGTTATTTGTGATATAATGCATTACTATTATTATTATTATTAACATTATAAATTATGCATGATTAAGGAAAAGTTATTGAATTTTCATTCAGAAGGAATTGAGGATTCTGAGAAGTAGTTAGTTTTGAGATAAACATTAAAATGAATACGTGGAAGTTATGAGATGATTTTAATTGCTGAATTCATATATTTGAAGCTTGAAATTGGTGATGGTTGATTAAGCATGCGAGCTATTGTATGCTTAATTGGATGATGAGCCAGATGTATATAGCCATACGTTAGTAGTGTGAGGCATCGGCCAATGCTGAACACATGCTTGGGTATTAAGTTTTATACAAATGGGTTACGTAATGGTAATATTTATAAGTATTTGAGAAATTTGTTGTGTGAAATAATTACTTAAGTTAAGCCAGAAGAGGATCTACATGAATTCTTCTCTATCCTTCATATAGGTGCACATATCTGAAAGGGTGGGTGATAGCAAGTTATGTTGTCTTCTTCTGAGCTATTTTATTTTACTAGTAGGTATGAATATGGGGAATAAGAAATTTTAAGTGGTTATATTCATAAGGATTATTGAAAATTCATGGGTAAGTTTGGAAAATTATTAAATGCGTAGCGGAAGCGTGGTGAATTTAGAAGGCAAGGATGAGATCACATTAGAAGAAAAAAATAAAATATTTCTCCACCAGGATAGAATGTAAGTAAGCATGAGGGTGCACTTGAGTTTGGTGGTATGACCTTATTGGGTTGAAGTTTAAGAGATTTTCAGATTACAATAGTTGGGGAGGATATCTTATTTTCCGCAGTATCTGGTTATAATATAAGAGGATGAATAGATCTATGGAGAGATTATATTTTTACATTTATTATTATCCAGCTTGAAACATCCTAGTCATTTTATATGTATCATTATTAGGTTATAAAAGTGCCATGGGATAAGATCACTACAGTTATGGTTGGTTAGTGGAATATTGTGGGTACTAGTAGAAATTAGCTTGTGAATTTACCAGACATGGGGATGGTGGGATTTTAGCTTTAATGCCTATGAAGTCAGAATTAACCTAGCGTAGTTGGGAAAGATTGTTACCGAATTCAGCTTGAGGCACACAAGAGAATTAGGGAAAGGAGATAAGCCTACTAGCGGCTTGATTTTCAAGAATGGTTTATTAAGACTTGGAGGCAGGGTATGTGTGCCAGGTGAAAGAGAAAATAAATAAATAAATAAATAATATGGAGTGAATGAGTGCTATTTATTTCAGAAATTTTATGGATGTGCTTTAATATAAAAGCAAGCAAATAGATGCTGAAATAAGATTTTAAATGACATGGTTAAACCTAAAGAGAGTTTTAGAATATACTAGAGGAGGTATAATTATTTCTTAGTGCATTGGTATTGCAAGGGTATAAGTTATAGGAATTTCTTTTTATGTGAAAAAAAAATTATGTCTGGAGTTAATTGGAAATGTATTGAGCAATAAATGTAGAAATCTAAGTTAAATAAGAGAGGTGGAATTTAGGGTCTCCATTTAAGTGAATGGAAAGTTTTTGAAGGAAGAAATATGTTTTATTTTAGAAGTAAGGACATAAGGTAATTTAAAAAAAAAAAAAAAGGAGAAATCTGTTGGTTGATCTTAAAATGAACTAAACCATTCTGAATAGGGTTAAATTCTGAATTGTTAAGGATCCCGACGAAATTTTGCTGGAAGGATATCTCCATTAGCTACTCTCATTGGCCCATAAGTGAGTTCTGTTAAAATTATTGAATACTAGATTGAAGAATGAAACACGCATAGTGGTGGATTGAGTATAGCATGGGTTGTGTGAAGTTTGTTTCGGTTTAGTATCCATGCGAGAGATAAATATCATATTCAAATTGATGCGCATTAGAGAATTAATAAAGAAAGGGGGAGAGATTGCTGATGATCGTCATGGGCGATTGGGTGTAATGTTAAATGACGTTCGGTCCAATTTCCTATCGGGCAGTTCTCCTGATCCCTCCTCCTTATCTCCAAGACGTATTCAGTCAGAGATTATCCGCCTTCTGGCTCCAGGCATAATCAGAATTTCAGATGCAACTCTGACTCGTGTGGTTGCATTGGCAACATAGCTTCAGCGTATTCCTTCGGTGTCCTCTGACGTAAAATCGGTGTTTTCTCAGCTTTCTCTCTTTTATCCTACTATTTATAAAAGTGGATTGCTCTTTCTTTGGTCGTCCCTAATTAGGGGAATTTTTTTTTAAAAAAGTCAATATAAATATAAAAGTGGATTGATTTTGCAAATAAAAGTGGATTGATTGCATTGATTGCAAACAAAAGGAACCAAAACGTTATTTCATTAAAAGCACAAAAAGGTTCTTTCATTAAAAGCCTTACACCTTCAATTTAAGTGTATTGGTTCTTTGTTATAAAAGTGGATTGCTCTTTCTTTGGTCGTCCCTAATTAGGGGAATTTTTTTTAAAAAAAAGTCAATATAAATGTAAAAGTGGATTGATTTTGCAAATAAAAGTGGATTGATTGCATTGATTGCAAACAAAAGGAACCAAAACGTTATTTCATTAAAAGCACTAAAACGTTCTTTCGTTAAAAGCCTTACACCTTCAATTTAAGTGTATTGGTTCTTTGTTTTACAAATCAAAACAAAACACATTTCTTCATTGAAGCTGGTCGTCCCTAATTATTATATTATTATTATTTAGGAGAATAAGGGGATTGGCAAATATATGCGTGTATATATTCAATGATGAAATCTTTAAGAGATTATTTCTGATAACCATATGTTTTATTGCAAACCCTATTACATATAAAAGGGGAATTTATATTTAAAAAAAAAGTGGATTACACAAATAAAAGTGGATTGGTTCTTTTTTGGTCGTCTCTAATTAGGGGAATTTCTATTCAAAAAAAAAAGTGAATTACACAAAACAAAACACATATCTCCATTGAACTCGGTCGTTTGGTTCTTTTTTTGGTCGTCTTTAATTAGGGGAATTTCTATCAAAAAAAGTGGATTACACAAAACCCATATCTTCATTGAACCCGGTCGTTTGGTTCTTTTTTGGTCGTCCCTAATTACGGAGATTTCTATTTTTTTTTAAAAATGTGGATTACACAAATAAAAGTGGATTGGTTTTTTTTTTGTCATCCCCAATTATGAGAATTTCTATTTAAAAAAAAAGTGAATTACAAAACAAAGCACATATCTTCATTGAACTTGGTCATTCCTAATTAGGGGAATTTCTATTTAAAAAAAAGGATTACACATCAAAACAAAGCATATCTTCAAACCCTTCACAAGGTTATGCCCAACGCTGAAACACACAGAAATCGCTCATAATTATTTATGAGTGGCTTCTTATATAAAAAGGATCTAAATAAAGCACATCTTCATTGAACTCGGTCATTCCTAATTAGGGGAATTTCTATTTAAAAAAAAAAGATTACACGTCGAAACAAAAAGCATATCTTCAAACCCTTCACAAGGTTATGCCTAACGCTGAAACACACAGAAATCGCTCATAATTATTTATGAGTGGCTGCTTATATAAAAAGGATCTAAATAACTTAAATGTTTCAAGTTAGCAACACATTAAGCTACCATGTGGGTAAACTTTCATATTGATCTTCACACCACAAGAAAAGTAAAATGCAACAAACTTCTAATAAGAATATTAATATAGAGACATGTAATTCCACAATGAGTATACGAGAGAAAAGGATTGTCCCTTCAAAAAATATCAAATTAACCTTGTCCATGTATCATTATACAAATTCCATAATTTATTTTATTATGCTAATTCCTGTTCCGTAACGGTCGAAATGGAATTGTTCACCTTATTCAATGTTTACGGTATGTCTTCCTCACTCTTCCATTCAAATCGAGTGCAATCCACCTTGTTCATTCTTCACGGTGTGGTTTTGCGATGATTTCCATTCGATACGAACACTTCTCCTTGGTCTTCATGTTGTGTTTGTTCTCGTTTTTGGTTCAAGCTTTACCAATTGAAGAAATCGACTTCCAAGTAAGGATTACACTTGCTTCTTCCATTTTTTCCATCGCACAACTTATTTTTGACTTTTTTTTCCATCGCCATAGCTAATTCCAGTTGAGGAACTAGCAATTTTGTTTTTAGGAATATATTATATTGATTTCCCATTGCAATGCTCTTGTTCAAGTTGTGCCGGTTCACTTTTTACCCAAATGAGGACTTTTTCTCCAGTTAAAAATTCTATAAAAAGTTATTTATACATTTTGAACTCTTCTTAGTATGATATATCAAGATGGGTATGCAAAATTTTGTGTTTAGGCCTCCCAAATGATGTGTTTATTCGAGAAACAGTGTTGCTTGTTTCAGTTTGCAAGACCTTGAATATCAATTTTGCGTTAAATTGAGCTTTGGAAAATATTCTTTTGATTAAACATTTCATAAACAAGGGCTGGTTTATCTCAAATGCAGATTTGTGAATTTCCATCATATTTATTTAAGGAAAATAAACAAATACTTTTGGAAGAGCTTTCAGTGCTCAAGTACTGTTTAGTATGGGATCTCTTTTTGGGTGAAGGCGTTTTGGGAGAGCTTAGTGAGGGCGAATTTAAATTTCCTTATGTGCTCATATTGTTTATCCCTTTTTTTCCCTTTTCTTAAGCGCTTCTATAAGCATTTACATCAAAAAAGAAGCAGCAGCTTAACAAGCGTACGACGAGTATTCCGATAAATTATAAATTATACAGCATCAACTGTATCGCTCATAGGAATTAAAAATAGACTTTACTTCAGATAGTTGGCCTCTTTTATTTTGTTAGCAGCTTTGGATATAATAGACTCTTTCTTCTACTCCAAATAATAACCAAATATATACATGATTTTCATCTACTTTTAGTATAGTTATCCTTTTGAAGTAATCCCAGTGAACATGCTGAATAGTTGCTTTGAGAAATGCTGAATCAATATTTTCTGTGGTTAAGGTTTTAGTTCTATTAAAAATTGCTATCAGAAATTATATTTGTTAGCTGAAAAAAAAATTCCATGATTGTAACTCATGTATTCGGTTTTGTCAACGTTGATTACGAAATTTGGGATATGGCAGAAAGAAAAAGTGGTGTGCAACGTAACACAGTTGATATTAGTATTGATGAAGATGATGATGGTACTTGTTAAAATTGAATGATTGTTTTATATTTGTTTATTTTATTTGTCTCGTGTTAAGTTCATTTTTTATGGTCCACTAATGTTCATTAATTATAAAATCTTAATGTTTTGTAACATATTTCTTGCTTAGTTCATTAGTTTAAAAAAAAAAAAAAGGAGGACAATGCGAGGTTTGATGTCAAATGGTGTTTGTTCACTCTTGTCTCGTAACAGATGTCTTGCTTAGTGTTTTACTTTGCATAACTTTGAACTTTATCTATATTCTTTATTTATGTAGATGCTATGAAGAATGCATCTAAGAAGGCCGTAGATGATGATGGTACAAGTGGCCAAGGCAAGAATAGCAGACAACTATTGAAAAGCGCAGATGTGGAAAAAGGTCATTACCAATTCGATCTTAGTGTTTATTTGCCAATTTGTTAGTGGTATTATAAGACAATTTACCAATTTTTAGTGGTAGTATATATATCCCATATTTTATTCGTGAATTTCTTATCTGATAAGATCATTTTCAATTTCCTATGTGTTGTTGTTGCACTAAGTATTTCTACCATAATATCTAAATTTGGAATTGTTTTTTGTTGTAATAATAGTATGATAATTGAATTAAATGTGGTTTTAGTTTTACATTAGGAAAAGGCAAAGAATATCTTTTATGTAAATCATATGAATCACTATATGCATTCATTTAGTTTAAATATATCTATTACGTAAATGATTTATGCCTGTAATCTTTATTGTTTGTAAATCTATGATTAGTTGCGGATTGAGATTTGTTTTACTTGTAAAATTAAAATGTAAAAATAATTTTAAAAAAATAAAATGGAAAAACTATTTGGGAAACCCATTAAACATTATTATTGAATTATAAAGATAATAATCAATCGAATGATTTATGCCTGCAATTAGTTCAAGGTTTTAAACCTAGTCATTGGTTATTTAGATTCATTTCTTTCATTAGGGCAATGGATAACCAAGTTGCGATTCAAGTTACACAAAATGTTCTTTTGAAAAGTTGTTAAACTCAAGTATGAGCGTCTAACTATCGATGAGATTCTAAAATTCGAGCCAACTGTGCAGGTAAATTTTTCTACATACTTTAATTTGATTATTTATACTTCGATCTTCATTTTATTAATGTTTAGTGTTGTTAACAATGTTAGAACAATACGTTTGAGTGTAAACTATGAATCGTGTCAGTTAGCACTCAGCAAGACCCTTGGTATATTGCATTTTTAGATTGCAATACAAAATTAGAGCTTATCAATGGTTTGTTTATTTGTGAAGCATTCAAGTTATCAAGAGAAACATACAAGAATAGGTTTGTCCTAATTAACCTTTGTTTGTCTTGTTGCATTTAGTGTATAAATACTATATTCTTTTATTTATTAATGTCTTTGACTTTTTTTAGTGGTAGAATGCAAAATAAAGTTGCTGATAACACTAGATCACTTTGGGTTACATTGTTTGATGTGAGGGTTGAGAAATTGCTTGGTCTTACAATGGATTTACAACAAACGTAAAAACATATTTTATATTATTTATAATGTAACATATGTTGTTGGATTTTGATGCATTTGTGTGTAGATTTTTTTTATTTATTTATCATTTCCTTCTTTTGTTTTGATTTCATATTGGTCTAGGAAATGAACTTTGTTGAATTTGTTTGCGTGATCAAGAATGTGTATGGAAGCTTTACATAGTTACAATTTGAAAAAGTTTACGTTTGGCTAGGAATGGTCAATACAACTACAGTTGTGAAGATTTTGTTGAAATTGGTGTTTATGGCGTAGAGTATATTCCATCTTCAACCATCAAAGGGAAATATTGAAATGGTTAGACTAATCACTTATACATGCATATATATTTTTTATTCATAACTAATATATTTATAAAAGCATGAATAAGATGTAGCCAAAAGAGGCATTTTGGATATTGTCTAATCAAATAAATTGTTGATATGTTTTTCTTTTATGTTCACTTTTCAGGTTATGAACTTGTTATTTTTTCTATTGAGAAGTTTGTGGACGATGAATGATGATGCAGGAACGTTTATATATATATATATATATTGTTTTTGATACAATTACAGACAATGGTAGTTGGTTTTGGTATATTTAAATTCTTGATATGTTTTTTCTTTTCTTTTTTTTTTTTTTTTGGCATGGTTAACAATTTGGTTATTTATTTATTTTTTCGGTTGCGTTACTGCTTTAGTATTATAAATTATAATTTTTCCATGAGTTACTCATTCAAAGATTCAATTTTTTCAACATTAAACATTTGAGTGTTTTAGCTCTTTTATAAAAATTAAATTAAATCTATAGTTTGAAATAGGTTATGGTTGACTTTTTCCCCTGCCCTTCCTTCTAATATAACGTACTCCAAGAACTTGAGAATGAATAAGGATCATAGCAGTGTCCTGTTGGAGAAGGATGGAAATGTTTTAGTCCAATCCTTATTTCAGTACTACAATTGTGAGATGATGGACATGGGTTCTTCAAATTTGACTTGGAAGTCTCTTATTCAGTCAAATTTTTGTTATGCATTTTGGCCACAAAGGTATCATTTGCATTACATTTCCTTAACTATGGTACAAGTTATATGTTTTTTTTATTAATTTCATTCTTCTCTCAGGGCTATGGTAGAGGTTACTTCTCTGCAACTCCAACTCATATATGCACAGAAGACGGCAAGGCCATCATTTCATATGCTGGATTATGTCGTCAGTTTTTTTTTTCTGGATTTAGACCTAAATGTTATTTTATACATTACTTATTTTTTCCCTTGATACATGGTATGAAGAACACAATCTTATAATGGTATCTTGTTTATCCCAAATAAATAACTTTTAGGCAAAGATTTGGGATTGTGATAATTGAAGGGTGTTAAATGGGTTAGTAAGAGAGAGGGTCTTGTTTTAATGATGCGTCGTTCTATCCAAATTTACGACTCCAGGATTTGATATAGGTTAAACATGATGTTCTTGTTCTATACCTTGCTTTGTCAATGTAATAAATGAATGGGATCAAATGTTCTATTATTTATAATTTACAAATTGAGTGAGCTGATGATATAGATGTTGAAATGTATGAAATGAAGCGTTTGTGATTACATTTCTTTCTAAAATAAGTCTGCAAAGGAATGTAGTAATTTTAAGATTCCTACAGTTTACTGTGTCTAAGAGAATCTTTGAACATAAAATTGGACATTTGCATCTTTTTTATTCTCAAAGTTTCTTTTCACTAATTAGATTTTTTTTAATCTAATCAGATGCTATTAAAATATCTATTGAAACAAGTAAATTGTCCGCACCAATCACTGTTATGTTCCTTCAGATTTTCAGTTTGTATCATATCCTCGTAATCAGATTGTTAATTAAAATGGTACTGTATTGTGCTTATAACCATATGGCTTTTTCTCCAATTAAAAATTCTAGAAACAGTTATTTATACATTCAGAACTCTTCTTAGTATAATATATCAAGCCTGGTATGCAAAATTTTGTGTTTCGACCTCCCAAATGATGTGTTTAATCGAGAAACTGTGTTGCTTGTTTAGTATTTCTCTTACATAACTTCAATTTAATGAAACCCAGGGAAAATGTTGCTTGGACTAGCAAAATCTCTTTTCATGGACGAAATCTCAATTGGTCTTCACGGTTCCACCACCTTTCAGATTATCAAGTTCATGAGTTGGTGGTTCATGTAATCGTGATCATCTCTCTTCTGCTACCTGCACATAAAATATTTGATTTTTTTAATGACAATATCCTGTTTTTAGAGGTTCAGATTGCCTTAAATGTTTCCACCCAAAAAAAAAAAAAAAATTTGCCTTAAATGCCCTGAAAGAAAAGGACCAACTTAGAATTATTCAAGGCATCTCGAGGGAATGGCTACTGATGAAGCGCAACTCTTTTGTGTACAAATATATAAAACTACCCAGATAATAATCATGTCAATAATTGCTTTTACAGTGTTTTTAACATATATCATACTTTGTATAGAAAAAATCAATATTTATTTATACAATTATTTTGTCCATTTGATGTTGAAACTCCTTATAAAATTGATTTTTATGACCACATTTTATTGCAAATCTGTAATTTCTCTTTTTCTTGTTACATTTTGTTGCTCATTATTCACGCGCAACGCGCGTAATCATTACTAGTTCCTATAAAGTTGTTTTCGACCGTGATTCAGCCAAGATAGATGAAATAACCCATGCGGCTGATTCTGTTACTGGCCGATATCAATTTCTGCAACAATTGAAGAGTGAACGAGAGGTTTGTCGACACCAATATGTTGAAGCGGTCCGCCACATGACCACCATCGATGGTAATATTGCGGATCTTGACCGTCAGATTGCAGAGCTGCAAACTAAGAGATCTATACTTGCAAATCAGCGAGAGGAACTTCTCCGTATTAATGTAGTTGCTGTGGATGCCATGAAGGAAAAGACTCGTCAATGCGACGAAATTGCCTATGAGTTGGAACCGGATATAGAAGTGGCTCAGGCTTCATTGTTGCTCTGGCCCGCTATGTTAGAAGGAAAACGGTCTGCCCAAGAGTCCTTTGACCGTTTGTATTCTGAAATTGCAAGCATTCCATTGTAAATATGTTTAATGAATTCATATCTTTTTTGAAATCCATGTGCCAACTGTCATGGCCGTTAGAATCAGCCCCTTTCTTGACAAAACTTATCTTTTCAAATCGATTCGTCCATATGATCTTTACTTTTAAAATGCTTTAATTGAGAAGATATCCAACCGCTGTTTCGATTTCTTCGGGAAGGCAATCGTCCCATCAACACCTTTTTCGGGAAGACAACAGTCTTATCGAAGTCCTTCCCGATAGTTCGAATCATTACGAATCTTTTCTCTATCGGCAGACGTTCTTCCTACTGTGCTTCTTTCTTCCTCATCTCTGCAAGTTTCTTCTGTCTTGTTTCTGGTACTGACAATGGCGGACGAAAACCCTAATGACTTGAACCTGTTTAGCGATGGTGAAAACGGGCCTGTTCTTGATCCATGCACTGATATAGAGAATGTAGACACCCCCGATGTCATGCGTTCTTCTTATCACTTAATCGGCGCCAATGAAGATGTGAACTGGGGTTCCCTGATTCTGCTTCCCCGTTCTTGGCCGAAGCGTTCTCCTGATTGGAACAAGTGGGTTGCTAGGCTACATCCTTATTACATGGAATCCTGGGTTAGGCTTGGGTTGGCGGAGATAATCTTTTACTCTACCTTCTATATCCCTTTCAATCCTAACTTGCTTGGTGTGGATTCTTTTTTCTGGTGTCGGGGTTCTAACACCTTCTTTTTCCATCATGGTCCCATGACTCCCATACTCCTGGATGTCTGTTGTATCACCGGTCTTTCGGTTCTTGGGGAGGAAATAGATCACCGTCTATCTTTGTTCCAGTCTTCTATTTTTAGTACCACCCATGCTTCTTCTGCTTTTGGCACCTTTGTTCGTGCCGAGCGTATCTTAGATGCTGATACCCCTCCTTCTTTTCAAGAGCATTGTTCTTTCCTGCTATTCCTTTTTTGCCATTTTTTCTGTTGTGGCCCATCTGCTTAGATGGTAAAGGAGTTCACTGGTATTGCGGTGGCCCTTGCTCAAGGTCGCCGTCTGGCTTTAGCTCATTTCTTTCTCGACCAAGTCTATCGTAGCTTGCATAGTCTATCTTCCGACCGATTAGGGATTGCTAGTGGCCCTCTCTGGTTTTTACAATTTTGGTTTTATGAATATTTCCCCGGCTTCTTCTGTGAGGCTGTAGACAAGCCTTTTCCTGAGTATTATTACGCCGGTTGTCGCTGGCTTACTGCGATGCTCAGGCGTTTGCCTTTTGACGATGTTCTTCGTTTCTTTCTTATGGGTATACAAGAAGAACATCCACCCTTATTTTATCGCTTTTCCTTGGAGCAATTTCATGGATCCCCTCTTTATGTTGCCATTAATTCTTCTCCCGAGACTCGCCGACGTGCTATGGCTAGTTTCTTCATTGCACGGGAGCTTTCCTTTGGCTTGCATAACTAGGATGCTCCTGCTATTTCCAGAAGAGAAGGAGTAGAAATTTACCTGCCGTATTTTGTTAGCCGGCAGCTTGGATATGGCCACGGCATTCCCCTTGTCCTATTTCCTTTTACCAATGATGGTTCTCAGTCGGTCCTCAACCCCAGCTATTTGTCATTAGTTACCAGTCGGTTCCGTGATCTCTCCGACCGTTTCTGCAACTATCATCTTCCTCGGGAATCCTCGGCCGAACCTTCATTTCGGAGATGGTGGGCTCGAGTTTATTCTGACTTTGTCAGGCTTGATTTGCAGTCGTATATTGCGCTTTTTCGGCCGACCGTGGCCGATGTTGTGAGTATTGGGAAACTCCGTGAGTCTTATGAGGCTCGGTACTCAGGTAACTCTTTTTTACCGCCTTGTGAATTTATTTTCGTATATTCGGTCGTGTCTAACCTTTTTAATGTCCACTAGATGGTCGTCGGTCGACCAGTGGAAAAGGTAAGAAAAAGAAAGACCAGATGACGCCGACGATCACTGCCTGTTGGAGGCGACCTTCGAAGGTCACTGCCAATTGGAGTAACCCATCATCCAAAAGATCTCCACTGAAGAAGCGAAAGGTCAGCGAGATATCCGGTAGTCAACCTTATGCCACTCGATCTAGCATGCGGTTTCAGGTTCAGCATCCGGGCTAACATATCAACGTGGTTGATGATTCTTCGGACGAGGAAGAAGATATTGACTTATCTCGCCCTCAGTATGGTCCTCCCGTTGGTTCTGGAAGTAGCGGCCGGTTGTCTCCCATGCCGACTCCTCCTCCCTCATTTCATTATGTCACCCCTCCATCACCACTTTCAGCTGATCCTGTCACCGCCCCAGCCAATCCTTCTTCCAGCGTGTTTGGGAAGGCCACTCCTGTCCCTCGCCCTGGCCTTGATGAAGCTGGTCCGTCTACTCTCCCTGGCAATACTTTATCGTACTCTTCTTCTGATGGATTACCTACTGAGCCAAAAATTCCTGTGGTCGACAAAGATAATTTTAGATCTCTCCCTGGCACTTGTTTTGGATTTGTCAAATCATGTTTTGCAGAGATAGACCGTTTTCTTACATCTCCAGAACTTAATGATCTTCGTCAAACATTCCTTCCAGGCTTTGGCAGCCGGGATGAACTTCGATCTTTTGTCCTTCGCCGGCCTGAAGATCTTTCTAATGATGAACTGAATTAAATCCGATTGTTGCTTGGTCAAGCTATGGGGACAAATTCTCATGGGGATCCCATGGTTGAAGGTTAGCTTCTCTCTATGTTTGGATTTTATAGCGCTGTGCCACGGCTAAGGGAAGCCATGGATTTTCTTCGTTTTGTCATGATGAGGTGTTCCGACTTTCGCCGGGAAATCCATGAGGTGTTCAGTCATCATCGTCAGATTGAAGCTTTGAGGCGAACTCTTCGTGCCAATTCTCTTGATCAAGCCTCTGTTGCTGACAGTCTATCGGCGGCTGCTCCGGCCGAATTATCTCAGCTCAGATCTGAGGAAAAACATCTTAAAGAATCCATTAAGGCTCAATGGATGCTGATCAAGTCAAGCCATCATTGTTTGGAAGGGCACATGGGAGATGAATGAGAGGTAGAGATACGCCGAGCTGAGATGCAGTTCCTATTGGAGCGGGCGAAGTATGATCATGCCCGATTTAAGTCTTGGTTTGAAGGGTAAGTTCCTTAAACAATATACCGTTTGTTTGGTATTTAACTTTTGGTGGTAATGCCATGTGTTTGGCATTTTAAAATTCTATTGCTTAGCTGGTTTATTGGCTTTTATTTTTATTTGAGCGGTCGTTTCTTGCATATTTTTAGATGCATAACATACTCGTTGTTTTATTTTATATCTACTGCTCGTTATAAAAAGACTAAAACTTGAAATAAGAATGATCAAAATGTATTTATTTCAACATTGATCTTTCATACAACCAAAGCCGAGCTCTTTTGGTTCTTTCATACAACCAAGGCCAGAAAATCCAGCCAGGGCCGGAATGTCCCTGAAATTGCTCCTTATGCCAATGCCCCCAGGGATGGCGTTAGCGAGGGCAATTCAATCAGAGGGACATGAGAGGGAGGAATGGCGAAAATCCGACCAACGTAAATGTCGGTCGGAGAGGAGAACTTTCGTCTCTGCACAGACCTCGGTGGGAGAACACCTACCGTGATGGGGTCAGCGAGAGTAGAGTCGCCTTTTCCAATTCCGCCCATTCCTACGAAGTAATCAGCTTTGTCGACTTCTTCTCTAGTCATCTTCTTAGCCCGTATTCAGCTTTTGGTCATTTGCCCTACTTCTTTTGCCATGTTACTCACTTTTCTTTTCTTGCTTAAGACGAAGATGGCCAAAGCTAACTCTAGTATTTATAGGGCAAATACTCAGAGGAAGTTCAATAGGATCGAGCGAATCTCGAGAAAATCTTTTGTTTAGTCTATTCTGCACCGTATATCGACAGCGCTTCAATTTGACAGAGCCATTACTTGGCTTTGCTTATACCGAGCAGTCAGGTATTAATTTATTCCTGGTTTTCCTCCAGTTCATCGTTATTTTCGCGACTTTCCCATATAGTGGGATAGTACCGTTTCAAAAACTGGCCGTTGATAATCTTCTTTCCTTGGCCATCTAACGACTGTATATGGTATGCCCCCCCGGGCAATACTTTGCTGACTTGCAGTGGTCCTTCCCATGTAGGTGACCACTTTCCGTATAAGGAGTCCTTTTTCCCTATTGGCAGAAGGGTTTTCCAAAGTAGGTCCCCTTGAGCAAATGACTTGTGTTTCACTCTGCGGTTATAAGATCTGGCAATTCTTTGTTTAAGTGCCATCTATCGGTCTAGGGCTAGCCTCCTCATTTCTCCCAAGTCTTCTAGCTCAACTAACATGGCTTCCGTGTAATCCTTAGGAGTAAAATTATTTTGAATAGCCACCCTTAAAGATTTGACCGTGATTTCTACTAGAATAACTGCCTCATGGCCGAAGGTCAAGGCGAAAGGGGTAGTTCCAGTAGACGTTTTGTAAGACGTTTGATATGCCCACAAGGCTTCAGATAGAAGTTTGTGCCAACTTCTTGGCTTACCTTCAATCATATTCCTCAGAATATTCTTCAATACCTTGTTGATTGCTTCAGCCTGTCCATTCGCCTGTGCATAATAAGGCGTCGATTGAATCATTCTTATGCCATATGTTTTGGCAAATTCAGTCATTTCCTCTCCTACAAAGACGGTGCCGGAATCGGTTGTAATGGTCTCTGGGATGCCATACCTGTGAATTATCTGCTCCCTGATAAACTTGATCACATCCGATTGTTCCACCTTTTTCAAAGGTTTGGCTTCTACCCATTTAGTGAAGTAATCGGTAGCTACTATGATGAAATTATGTAGTCCTGATGAGGGAGGATATACCTTTTCAATTAAATCCATTGCACATCCTCTGAAGGGCCATGGTTTAACTATTGGTTGCAACTCGAATGCCGGTACCCTTTGAACGGGTCCATGTTTTTGGCATTCTTGATACCCTGTGGCAAATGTTTGGCAATCCTTCAAGATTGAAGGCCAGTAATAACCATGCCGACGTAATAACCATCGCATCTTGATTCCAGCTTGGTGTGCACCACATACCCCTTCATGTACTTCGGCCATTACTATCATGGCTTCTGTAGGGTTGATACATCTGAGTGGAATATCATCGATACTCTTTTTGTATAGCTCGCCGCCTAGAATGAAATAATTGGCAGCTTTTCTTTTAGTTGATCTGCTAGTCTTTATAGTAGGATCTTTAAGATACTTCCAGATTTCACCTCTCCAATCTTGTTGTATTGTCTGATTACAACATGCCAGTGAATCCACAAAAAAATGGCCTTTTTCGGAATTGGGGAGAGATTGCACGATCACTGTTTTGACTGGATCGCATAACCTGAGTCTGGACACCAACTAGGCCAATTCATTAGCTTGGTAATTTTCTTTCCTTGGCTGATGTTCAAATTCAATTCTATTGAACTGTTGGGCCAAAAATCTTGCCCTTCGCAGCAAGAGTATTAAAGACTCACTATTGCAATTATATATGCCCTCTATTTGCTTCAAAACCAGCTGGGAATCCCCAACAATATTGACCGCTCGAGCACCCATTCCCCATAAGATTTCCAACCCTATAATCGTAGCTTCAAATTCTGCTTGATTATTTGTAGACAATTCTTTGAGCTGAAACGCATGTTCGTACTTATCGCCGGTCGGTGAAGTTATTACTACTCCGATCTCAGAAGCAAATTCTGTGTTTGAACCATCAAATTCCAGTGTCCATGGCTGGAACTCGGCATAGAAAAAACTGGCATGAAATACTGGGATGTCAAGTTCTTTTTCTTGTACACTGGATGGGTGATCGGCCAATGCTTGCCCTTTTACCGCTTTCTGTGATACGTATTTGAAGTCAAACTCCATCAGAGTCAGAGTCCATTTTCCGAGTCTACCACTCACCGTGGGCTGAGTGAGCACATACTTAACCACGTCAGTAGCTGCTATGACAAAAATCTCTCTGGCCGGAAGGAGATAATGTCGTAACTTGGTAGCCGCATAGTAAAGTGTAAGATACAACTTCTCCAGATTAGTGTATCTTTCTTCCACCGGACTAAAGAATTTGCTAAGATAATAAATAGCCTGTTCGAATCCCTGGTCATTCTCTTGCGCAAGCAAGACTCCAATTGAATCGTTCGCAGCTGCTATGTAAAGCTTTAGTGGCCGTTCTTTTGATGGTGGTACTAAGACCGGTGGTGTTGCCAAATATTGCTTAATGCTTTCAAAAACGGCTTGGTGTTCCTCATTCCAAATAAGTTCTTCTGTATCCTTGATCTTTAACAATGGAGATAGAACCCTGATCTTTCCGGCCAAGTTTGAAATGAATCTCCTCAAGAAATTTACTTGGCCGAGCAATCTTTGTAGCTGTTTCTTATTGACCGATGGTTTGGCTTCTATGACTGACTTTGCCTTATTTTTGTCAACTTCTATTCCTCTTTGGTGTACAAGAAAACCTAGGAAGTTTCCGGCCGATACACCAAAAGCACATTTTAATGGGTTCATCTTCAAACTGTATTTTTGAAGTCGCTCAAAAACCCGCCTTAAATGTTGCAAATGGTCTGTTTTGGTCTGAGATTTAATTACCACATCGTCAATATAAACCTCAAGTATTTGACCGATCATATCGTGGAAGATAAGATTCATTGCCCTTTGATACGTCGCACCAACATTTTTTAACCCGAAGGGCATGACTACCCAACAATAAGTTCCTAATGCTCCAGGACAACGAAATGCCGTTTTAGCTACATCATCTTCGGCAATAAAAATTTGATTATAACCGGAGTGGCCGTCCATAAATGAAAATTATGCCGTGATGCATTATCCACTAAAAGATCAGCGATCGGCATGGGGTACTCGTCTTTGGGGGTTGCAGGATTCAGATTGCGGAAATCAATACATACCCTAATTTGACCATTCTTCTTGATTACAGGCACAATGTTTGAAAGCCAATCGGCGTACCGTATTGGCCTAATGAACCCGGCTGATAAAAGCCGTTCTATTTCTACCTTTACTTTACGGATGACATCATCACCCATCCTCCTTGAAGGCTATCTGAATGGTCTAAATTCTGGCTTGATAGGGAGCCTGTGTTCTACCATTTTTCGATCCAATCCTGGTATCTCTTGGTAAGTCCAAGCAAAACAGTCTGAATATTTGGCTAACAACTGTTTCATTTCTTGCCTGACCAAGGGTGGCAGTAACTTGCTTATGAAAACAGACTTTCGTTCCGCTTTCGTCCCTAAGTTAACTTCTTCCAAGGGATCTTGGGTATCTACCTTCAGGTCTTCAAGCTTGGCTGGCGCTGCTTGTAGATCGGCTAGAGTGATCTCATCCCGATCTTGTATTCCTTCATTGTTTTGTTCCTTGATGAATTCGGCCGAGTTTACCATTATCTCGCCGTTTCCCAGCCATTCATGATCCTGTTGCAATTTCCTCACCTTTTCTTCCTGCATATAAGCCGTCATCTTTTTCAAGACGGCTTTTGCAACTTCTGATGGTTCAACTATCATTTGGTAGTTCTTTGAGTTCGGCGATCCCGGCCACCTCTATGAGTCGTTGTTGCGCCGTTTGTAGCATAACTGAACTTGAAGCGATCGGCTGTCCGTTTTTGTCATACCCACTAAATGAAATTGGTTTTACCCCTTCTTCATAAAGGGATGCATGTGCGGCATTAGAATCTACGGCAGACGGCCGCTTGTCGGCTTTTACCTCTTCGATTTTGCCATCTTTCCAAAACAGCAACGATTGGTGCAAAGAAGATGGTACACATCCATTCGAATGAATCCAATCTCTTCCTAGCAATGCGTTGTATCCGGCCTATGATTCAATCACGAAGAATGCCGTGAGAGATTGTCGCGCCCCAACCGTTATTTTGATTCGGAGGATTCCTCTAGTTCCTGTAACACCACCTGCAAAGTTAGTAATAGTGATTTCCGAAGGAATTAAATCCGAATATGACTTACCTAGCCTCTTCATTGTGGAGATCGGAATGAAATTTACTGCTGCCCCATTATCAATTAGAATTCTATTGATAGGGATCCCATTCATATACGCATTTATAAATAAAGGTTTCAGATGTTGAGTCATGGCTAAGGATGGTTTAGCAAAACATACCTCTTCAACCGGGCCGATTTGGTCATTATCGGCCGGTTTTTTTTTTAATCTTTTTCCTCTTCTTTGAGGTGTTCCAGATCGATCACATACAATGCTGCTGGGTCCCTTTCCTCACTGATTTCTTCTAATCGTGGTAAATCCATGCTTGCCCCGAAAGTCATCGGTAAAGTGAGGACCATATGACAATCGAGTGGTATTGGGGGCATCCGGCCGAAACAAATTTCGGCTATTGACGCATCAGCACTCAATGGTGGTTGACTCAGTGATTCACTAATCTCATCCTTCGGAGCTTCAAGTATCATTTCCTCAGTTACTTTTATCGTGGAGGGAGTCGACATCTTGCTATATTCAGTTAATAACTGTTCAACTAGCAACTGTTCCCCTTCTCCTCCGGCGAAATTGTCCGTCAGATCATCGTCAGACACCAGTCTTTCAGTTACTGAAGTTACTGCATTGGAACTATGTTCGGGTGCAGTATCCGGCGCAGTTGATGAACTAGGTAACGGGCTTTTCTTGAGCTTTTTTGGTTTTGGGGTGCGCCTTTTGGCGGTAAACCTAGACAACCAATATGGCTCGGAAGATCCAGTGCTCTGTTCCTGGTATCGTCTCTTAGCTTGTTGTCGCTGCCAGCGTCGCTTTTGCGTTCTGGTCAATTCCGCGACATTTCCCTGCGCATAGAAAGGAAACTTAGGATGAGTCAATCTTTTCCAGTGACCATCTCGAATAATAGGGGGTTTTACCATTCTGGGTATGACCTTGTTTACCATCATATATTGTTCATAAGTCATATAGCCGCTTTCCCAAGCCGAGCTATATGGGGTCGCCGACCTTGTCGGCGAGCGTACTTGTCTTCCAGAAGCCAAGTAAAGTGGCCTCTTGCCCCCTAAGTATGATGTGTATCTTCATACTTCAGGGACTTCCTTTTGTCACGCTGAGTACGTTGATATGTTGTTATCACTTTTTGTTTGCACTCCTGACAAAGGTGATCTGGTGATACTTCTATTTTCTCTGGAATCTTGCATGATGTATCTTAACTAAAAGAAGAATCCTTTGAGGATTTAGCAACCGTTTCTGGTTGCGTTGTGGTTGCAACTTGAGTGGAAGAGAATTCAGAAGAAGCTGAGGTCAATTTCTTTGTTATCGTTGCGTTAGGATCTCGCTTTCTGTTTTCGTCCATGCTGGGTTCACGCCTGGACTTATGCCACCATTCACCCCAGATTTCACCTCTCCTTTCCTGACGCCATAATCGGCCTTGTGTCGGTGGACACCTCCAATAGTTTCTTGGTCGCAAGTTCACCTGGTTTTGAATCGGTTGTGTTCTTTTTTCCCACTTTTCCGAAGAGGATCCGTCCAAGTCGATTTTAACGGCCGGAGTGCGTTTTGGCAAGCCAACGGTGACCATATTCACCGATACCTCTTTAGGGAATGGTTACGTGTCAACTTGCATCTTCCCCTTGTCTACCTCCGCAAACTTCAGGAGTCTTTTATCAATATTTTCCTATATCACATTGCGAAGCACAGTACATTCATTAGTTTTGTGAGTCTTCACTCCGTGCCATTTACACGCTTTACTCTTGGCCGCTACATTGGCCGGGACCAAGGGGTGGTCTTTGGTTAGTCTGAAAAATCCCTGTTTTAGAAGGTATTCAAATATTTCGGCCGTCTTATTTATATCAAAGGAATAATTTCGGCTAAAAGTATTTGTTTCTTAACCGAGCAAGATCAACTATGGTTACTTCGGGTTCCGTTCGATAAAATTGGGAATGGAATTTTTCCTCCATCATTGCCCAATTTGTAACGGAATTAGTCGGTAATTTAATATACCACGTAAAGGCCTATCCGGTCAATGAATTTCCAAATAATCTGAGTCTGAGGAAGTCATTACCGGATGCCTCTCCACATAAACCGTAAATCGGTCAATATGCTCAATGGTAGACTGTTGACCTTCTCCTGAAAACAAAGTGAATTCGGGAATCTTGTATCCCCTAGGAAATTCAAATTGCTGGTCAATCCAGCTTGGGTAAGGTTTCCGATATATTGGCCTAGTCATTCGTCGGTGATATTGATCTCCGATTATCTCTTGAATCACATTTTGAATGTAATTACGGTTTATGGCCATATTTTTTTTACCCCAATGCCTTCTCTATGGTTTTCCTGTGCCTCCCTTTGCCCCCCTGGGCGTACCTCGACCGAAGGTACATTAAGAGGAATTGGGATACCATGAGGTATTTCTCCCCTAACAGCAGCAATGTTGAGCGGTTCATTTCGGCCGTTGCTGCCCAAGTTTATGGGTGGTGGTTGCTCCGGGATATTCATCCTTTCACGAGCATTCGAACCAGCAGCCGATGTCTCGGCTCGTTCAGCCATCATGGCCGATCTTGCCATTGTGGAGAATCCTTCTTGCAATACTGCTAGGATACTACCATTATCAGAAGAAATTTTATTAATACCCTTACCAAATCCTGCCATTTGCTGGCTAAGGCCTTGTATGGTCTGGATAAGCTGTTCATTAAGATTCGGCTAAGAACTTGAAGGTTCTTCTTCCGGAACTTCTGAAGCATAAAGAGGATTTACCTGAGATTCGGCAGGTTCCTCTGGCATTACGTTTTTAGCATGCCAAGTACTTCTTCTTGCCGCCATTAGTGCTCTTTCAAAGACTAAGGGTCCCATTGGGCGTGCCAAAAAAGGGATGTTCCTCCGAAATTGGGCCGGTGTGAACACGTGGCGATGTTGATGATGTGTCTCTACGCGGGTGTACCAGTATCGTTTGATACAATGATTTCAGGTCGGGTCCTGACCTCGGGCACCTGTTCCGAATCTAAATCGGGGGTCGGTTCAGTCGTACTGCAAGTCACCTGTAATAAAACCGGTCAGGCGATAATATGAAGACTAGGGGTTTGGTCTTCGTTTGGGTTCTTGTAAGTGTTTGAAAGCAAAAGCAACTAATGGCACAAAACTCTTTTATTATAAAATCGGCCGACGGCCGAAAGCTACAACAGATAATCCCCAAAAACAAAACAAAAGTAAGAAGAAAACTGACAAGGCTTGCAGGACCGGCCTGTTTTGGTCTTATAGCCGTAATTGGGGTATAAGAGCAGGAGGAAGGGGGCGGCTGCTAACAAAGCCAATTCAGGGGGTTCACCTTGGATTGCTGTTTAATCGAAAATACACAAGTCACCTGGCTTGATCAGAGTGAGTCTCGGGACCAGCTTCTCAGGATTCTGTAAACACAGAACTGCGAGTCAGGGGCGGCCTCAACTTACTCTCCGGTGGCAGGATTCTGGCGTTGATCAGAGTAAAGAGGGGTCTAAGGTGTCATTGTGACTGGAAGCAGTGAGAGAAGTCCTAGTTTATCCTTCTGACTACAATGTAGGAGAGGGGATAAAGATCACGGATGATCAAAATAATATTATTACCGGTTGCTGTTGGATGGATTGTGTCCTCAAGCTCTTCGAATTTGTGCCTTTTATAGCCAATCTTTGACGGTTTGCTCAACGTTCTACTCTTGCACGATCTTCATGGAGGTTGGTCATCTACAGTCTCCTGCTCCTGAAAGATAACCGCTCGGCCACGATCTTAAATTGGTTACTTTCAAATGACCGATGGCACGATCTTCTGATCGTTATGAATGTGGTTCGTCGCATTGGCTTGCATGGCTTAACTGTACTCATGGTCTATGCGTATGCTGACGTGGCCTATCTAACTGTACAAAGCCTACGTGTGCTTATGCCATGGCCTAAGTAGGCCATGTAGGTACCTGTAGACACTCCAAATTGCACAGTAAAAATGATGAATAATTGGCAAAAGTCATTATCTCCTTTGAAACCAGCACAAAATTTGAGAAAATAGGTTTTTTTCTTGTATCCGACAACTCAGGTCGGATACAAGCATCCTTCTTGATATCTGACAGAAGTTGTCGGATATGAATAGGCGTTAATGTATCCGACGACATATGTCGGATACACATATATGCTTGTGTATCCGACCTGATATGTCGGATACATGATTTTTGCTCAAAATTAGGGTTTTCCGAGAGTTTTCACTTTTTACCATCATATCCTTCATTAAAGGAGTGGAAATCTCGGAAATAGCCTTAGAGTTAAGGTTGGTGGGCTCTAGACATTATTTTGTGTCTAGCATCATGCAAACCCTAACCCTAGCCTTTGCCTATAAATAGGAGGCTCCTCCTTAAGCAAATGGCCAATAACTTCTGCAAAGAACTTTTGCCAAGAAGTTGGAGATCAAAGAGCTCCGAGTGAAGAAGGGAACCGCTGCCGTATTGCCTCCAGAAGCCCAGGTAAGCCTCAAACCTATCTTTATTTTTCTGTTCTTACATTCTAGGTCTAGTTCTCTTCTTCTACCTTTCTGTAGAATAAGGCTTATTCTATGTGTGTGAAAACCCTTCCTCTACTCAAAGTACCTCGAGACTCTCCCTAGCCGTAAAACGTGAAGGCGGGATCTAGGGTAAATGAGACTGAGGATTGATCCTAGTGTTAGAACCTTGTTGGAATAAGCCTTTTGATTCTATGAAAACCATTTCATATTCAAAGTACCCCAAGATTATATTGAAGAACCGTTATACGGGGAGAGAGAACTAAGGAAAATGATAATGGAACGGAACCCTAGGTTGTTTTAGAACCCCATTTGATTGATATGAATACATGCTATATGTGGTTATATTGTTGAAGAATGGATTTTACACATGCACACATAGCACTTTTTGTCGGATTCGGCTTATATTTCGGATTTATTGCATTCATTGTGATAGATCTGGAATAAATAGCCCCCAAACAATTCTGGGATATTTCTTGTTGGTTTTCAACATGATTTCAAGCAAGTATTGAAGACTTCTAGGTCTAACCTCTCGGTTTTGGGCACTTTTGCTCAATTTTGGGGTTTTTGGCATATTCTCTCCAATCGGAGAGAATGGTGAGCCAAGCTTGTGCCCTATTTTTCCTATAGGTTCTTCAACACTTTTTCAAGTGATTTTGATTCATCTTGTACGGAGCACACACACTTGATCACTGTTTTAAATTGATTTTACTCAAAAGTGGCAAAACGGGACAGCATCGGTACCCCGACTTCAGACACTCGTAACTTCATCGTCCGGATGAATTTTAGAGTGATTCTAGAGCCATGGGAAAGGTGAGGCTGTTAGTTTATGCCTATAAAATTTCATCAATTTATATCAAGCGGATTTTTGACACCTCTTTGTCGAAGTTGATAGGTCAGTTCAGGTCTGATTACGGAACTTGTCACTTCGACTGAGCGCCATGTGTTCGTTTTAAGTCCGATTTGAGTGATTCTTGTTTCTGTGTTTTGATTTGGGAGTCTAGTTTCAAATCTAGTTGGTTTCATAATTTTTGGACTTCATTTGTGTCGTGGGTAGCAGATTTACTCAGAACTGCTCAACAGCACTTTTCTGGGCAAACCTGTGATCCTCGGGGCTTGTTCGGGGGATCACCCAAAGCACGTCCGAATGAATTTTTGTATGAGGCTAGTTTAATTTGAAATATGACCATACAGACTTCATTCACACCAAATTTCATGGATTTATATGAAGCCGATTTTTCTAAATGATTTTCCAAACTTTCCCACTTGTCACTTTTAACTATCTCCAACAGCACTTTTAAAGGAGGATAACTCTTAGGTTTTTAACCAGATTTAATTGCAAATTTGCATGAGTCTTCTATTAATCATAAATTTTCAAATGAATTTTGTTTGATTCAATTTAAATTGGATTTGAAGGATTTCAAGACAAATGGCATTATCTTTTACCGAATTTTTCAGATTGACTCAACTTGGGTTTTGTGCAATTTTTGCTTTGATTTCCATCTATTGGTGATATTCCAGAAGTGATATTGATATAAAAGAGGATCTGGAATTTATTTGGATTTCTCATGTGGAAATATCACATATTTGTTTAATCCTTTTCTAAGGTTTTTGATGATTTTATCTAGCTTTCTCTTTTTTTTAGCATGAACAACACTTGGCAACCACCTTGTGTGGGTCGATGGGGGTGCCTAACACCTTCCCCCGTTTATAATCTAATCCCCTTACCCATCTCTGGATTTTATTTTTAAGTAGAGTTATTTTTACTCTAGTATTTGCCTTTTAGCTTTTTAGCTCATTTTGAATCTTTTGGTGTTCATTCACACCCCAAAAATTGAATGGTGGCGACTCTCCCATATTTGCGTTGAGCCCGTGTGTTGACGGAGGGGAAATCATCCTAGTGATTTTTTTCATGTCTCACAGTACCACGTGGCCTTATCTTATTCGTTGGTCTGTATAGGGTGTGAACAATCATTAAGGTACCTTTTCATATCGTTAAGTAGTGCGAGTGAAACTGTTGATGATGGGATTCTCAAATTTGATAGGGACTCCCTTAGAAATAGATGAACTCATTGCATCTGCGATTGGATAGAGATAGAGACTGAATTTAGTTTGCTTAGTTTCGTTACTATTAGAGTATGGTGTTTTATTTTTTCCTTTCTTTGTTGATTAATTTAATGAATTACCTATTTCTTTATTTCTTTTGTGAATCTTTAAGTTTACCATGTTTATTTGATTCACAAGATACTGTTTTCCATTCTTATCATTCTCCTTTTCCTTGATCTCAATAAATATATTATCTACTTCCACAATTTGAATATATAGTATAATTGAAAACTTAAAAATAAGAAACCACATACACAAACAAACGAATACATTCTAATTAATAGGAATTTTTTTGCAATTGTAGAATACCTTCTTTTGTTTGTTAATTTTTTTTTCTAATTAAGGTATTCAGATAATACCTTTTAAAATTGCTTTAGGGATTTGCTTAAATTACATTCTAAACAATTACAATACATTCAAAGATCTTCATCAATCAGATTCGATTTCTCAATATATACAATTCTAAACAATTACAATACATTTTAGTTATTAGAATGTATACTTTTCTAATTATAAGTAAGTCTGAACTAATTCCATTGGATTCGGATGGAATAAAATCAAAATGAAATTTCCAAACAATGAGTAAATATAATTAAGACTTATCTAATTCAATAGGATTTTTATACATTATAATTAAGACTTATCTAATTCCATAGGATTTTCATCCATCCACGGCAAGAACTAAAACAAAAGCTAATTTCCAAATTATTAAATATTTAAAAATAACTGAAAATTCTTTTAAATTAAAATACTTTTAATTTAAATTGCTTGTAGATGATAGATAACTTTATTTATCTATATTTATATTTTACTAAGATATCAACATCTATATTTTGGATAACTATATTTTAGTATATAGTAGGACAGTTGAAAATAGGAAGAAAAATTGAATAATAGGATAGTTGGCCGGAAGTCATTATAGAATATTGATGACTATTAAGTTAATTGAACGGAATCATTTTTTCCAATAAGTTTTATTAAAAAAATTGTTTGTTTGCATATTATTTTTAACTTTTAATCTAAATAAAATTCCCACGTGCATATTTACTAGTATAATTAAATATAATTAAACGTAATATAATATATATTTAAGGAAAAGGAGAACATGTGCTTAAAATAATAATTATTGTAAAAAGAATAAAGAAAAAATTTTTGTTTTGTTAAAAGAGTCTAACTAAGAAATTGTCATTAAAGTACAAATATATATCATGCAATATTAGAGAAAGTGGAAATATTATTAAAACGGGAGAGAGATTGTGAATAACAACAAAAAAGCTATTAATTTAGGATATAACAATTTTTTAAATATAAAATTATGATATCTGACATGCAACGCCTGTCTTACGATTGGTACCTGGTCTTCAAAAAAAAAGGTCTTACAATTGGTAAGAATATTTTTTTTATATTTAGCGGGAATATATTTTTATTAGTTGGACGTTTCTTTCCCATTTTTAATAAAATTGGAAAAATAGAGGAAAGAGAAAATAGCTACATGGAGCTTGCCACGCGTATGAAAGAGAAGCCGTGTTTGAGGCTTGTGCTTTAGTGTATACTAGTTGTTTTACCGGTGCTAAGCACGGCAACATATATTTAATAACGTTTCATTAAATAATTTAAAAATATGTTACTATGATTAAATAAAGCAATGAGTAACGTCAAATGTTTAAAACGGACCATATAAAAATAAAGTAGCCATAATTAAACATTATATTATATTTGATATTTATTTATTAATATTTAAAGTTGAAAGAAATTCAAGAAAGAGAAAATATTATTTATTGTTATATAAACATTATTTGTATCCAATAAGATTTACTATTATGGATAATAATTGCCAAACCATTTTGTAGCAGTCATTGTTTATTTTCTATATCTATAACCTATAAGTATTATTAAAACCACGAACTCCCTTAAATATCATTCCCTACAATCTTTAATTCCACATATTTACTTACTTAAAAAAACTTTTAGTAAAAACATAAAGGTAAAATTTTTAATCTCAAAATGCTACATATTTGTTGTTATCAGAATTTCTTTAATATTTATCCACTTAGAAAGAATTTGAATAAAATTGTTACCCATTTAATTTTTTCCTTTTTTATTAACTAGCAATGGTTTACGTGCATTGCACGTTAAGATTGATTTCATGCATTTGTTTTAGCAAGTGATTTGTAATTTTTTAAGTATATTTGAAATATTTTTATTTTAAATCATTTTTAAAAATACATAAGAATTTTATGTTATCACAATCTTAAAATATAATAAATTTATAGAGTCTTATTGAATTTATATTTCTTGTTTAGAATTTTGTGCTTTTTATTTTTTAATTAGTTAATTAACAAATTAAATAATCTCTTAATAATTAGATATTCTTCCATTATAAATTAATAGCTCAAATAGTCTCTTACTACATAGACATGACAATAATAAATTCTTTTTTCTTATTAAAAAGTATCGCAAGTCTATAAGCCCAATTTATGTGATTTCTAATTATTAAAAATTTTCCATTTCCTTTTTTGCTTCATTATAAGCAACTTCTTTTTTACTGAAATGAAGAACAATGATTTTAGGCTTGTACATGGATATTTTAGGTATTTTAGAGATATAATGAACTTCAAAATATTAGAATTTCTATTTTCTTGATATTTTATTGGTAACAAAAACTTAAAAAAAAAAAAGATCCTCTAAATTATTATGGCAAGGCAAAAATATTAGCAAATTAAATAATCTCTTATAATTAGATATTTTTCAATTATAAATTAATAGTTTGAAAAAAATCTCTTACTAATTATACATGACAATGGTAAAATTCTTTTTTCTTTTTGATTTATTAGAAAAGTATCATAGAATTTCTATTATTATGTGATTTCCAATTATTTAGAAAATTTAAGTTTCTTTTTGTTTCATTATAGGAAAGATTTTATTACTGAAAATGAAAAAAAAAACTTTGGGGATTGTGAGACATGGGAAAAAATCAAATTCCATTGACTTCCTCAATCATCACACGGGATTTAAATAAACAAAGAGTCGCCACCATTCAATTTAGGTGTGAATGGACACCAAAATATTAAATAAGTTCAAAAGGCAATTTTAGGGTAAAAATAACCCTCCTAAAAAAACAACCAAAGATAGGTAAGGGGATTAGGTTATGAACATGGGAAGGTGTTAGGCACCCCTATTCATCCACATAAGGTGGTTGCCAGGTATTGTTCATGTTAAAATAAAGGAAAAAGGCTTGCTATAAAATTCACGAAAAATCACAAAAAAACAAAAATATATGGTTTTTTCATATGAATAGTCTGATTGATCTAGAACTTTCAAATATGATTATACCATTCCTAGGGTTTCATGATCAAAATAAAATTGAGATAATTTAAAGTGAAAAATCCAAAAATCTGGCTTCAAGTCAAATTCTAGAAATCTAGAAAAATATGATTTTTATAAAATATTTCAAAATTGAACTTGAATAGTCCAGGACATAGATAAAGCCCATATTTCACATTAAATCAAAAAATAAAAACCAAAAATACCCAGTTGATGAGAAACACCAAAAGGGGAGAATTTAGACCGTAGGGTCTTCTCTCAATAATGAAAAAGGACTCAAAAACAACATCATGAAACCCTAGAATTTACTTTCAGGCTTCTGGATCCAGATCTACCATATTGATCATGATAAATCCAGGATCTGAGCCTAAAATCACAAAATTCACGAAAACAGTGCTGTAGGTGCAAATATGTGGAAAATCCAAATTTTATAAAAAAGTGGAAATCTCATGCTATAAACATCATAGATTCATGTGATTCATTCAGATTCATCATAAAAAGCATTAAAACATGATCAGGATATTCAAAGCAGCCACATCTCACAGATTAGAGCACATGGGGGTCTACCCTACGGATCCACCTGTTCTCTTTTCCCCTAGCTCTCTCTTCACGTTTTACGGCTAGAGAGGATTCTTGAGGTACTTGGAGATAGGTTTGGTTATACAAACACAATCAGAGTCCTTATTCTAGAAAAAAGAGAAAAAACAGATATGGGGTTCTATTCTAGGAATCCACCTGTTCTCTTTTCCCCTAGCTCTCTCTTCACGTTTTACGGCTAGAGAGACTCTTGAGGTACTTAGAGACAAGTTTAGGAATACAAGACAAAAGATGGCCTTATTCTACAGCAATGGAGAAGATCCTATTACTTCTAGAATTGAAGACATAAAATAAAATGGGAAAAGGGACTTACCTGGATTGAGCAGGCAAGGCAGCAGGGATTCCTCTCTTCTCTTGGAGCTCCTTGGACTTCAAATTTTCGTGGCCTTTTGCTTCAGGAAAGGCCCTCTATTTAGAGGCAAACCCAGGGGCATGGTTGGTCCAAGGTTTGGCAAGATAGAGTTTCAGTTTGAGTTAAACACAAGATAATGCCCATCCTTTATCCACAAAGATATTTCGCACGAATAAAAGATATAATTCGCTCATTTAAAGGGATATTGGACTAAAGATAAGGCTCAGAAATCGAGAGAAGGATAAAACTTGCACGAGTCTGATGCGCCCGTAAATGATTTACGGTCCAATGGTATTCGTATATGTATTACGGGCACTGCGTGCCCGTATATAAAATTCGGGCGTGCTTAGCCCGTAGATACAATACGGTCAAGGCTTGAATTATTGATTTTCATGCATTTTTGGCCTGTTTCAGATCCCAATTAATATTTTCAATTATTTTCTCATTTTAGTGCAATTTGGGGTGTCTACAGCTACCCCCTCTTTGCTGGTGATTGGAACCAATTACCAGCAGAGAGTAAAAAGACCCACCAAATGCACTTTTTGAGATCTTTGTCTAACTAATTGCATTTTGCAAGGATTAAATGGATGATTTTGGAAAAAGAATTTGTATGGAAGATTTGCTGAAAAGTCCCTCAGCTTAAGGGGCAAATCCTCCTCTCTCCTCTCACTGAGCACTCGTGGCTATGAAGTGAGATTTGAGATAAAATTTTTAAACAAAAGTAGGTAAGGTGGCAATCCTTGCAACTTACAACTAATATAAACATTAATCTCCTGAAAAGTGTGGAGAAAATGATGAAAAAGACAATTTTTCTGGGTGGCCTACCATTGTAGCACAATGAACAGTAAAGAACAGACACAACTCAAAATTACACATTTGAAAAACATCTCATTAATTGAACTTGCTTTGGTCAAACAAAGAAATGATAAAAACATGGATTCGAAGATAGCCAATGAAACCCCTGCTTGAAGTCTGATGGGGTGGTGTCTCTTCCTTATCTCAGATTCTTTGAGCTCTCGTGGCTATGAAAAGAAATCTGAGACAAGCAAATTTTGAAAAGAATGTGGATTTAAAATTGACCACTGCAAACTCAATTGATTTTGATGTTTTTCACTTTTTGAATTTTCCTGATTGATTTTCTTATTTGATATACCTGGGTGCCATTTGATGCCCGAACTTGTGCTTGAATATTTTGCAACTTTATCTTCTTGTTCTCTCAATAACGATGTATGTGCCCTTACTGCCCATAACTTGTCTTCATGCTTTTTAATTGCCCAAGTGAATGCCCTCATCTTGATTGATGGATCATGATTTGTTGATCTAACCTCATGCCTTTACAACCCATTATCTGTCTTTCATACCTTCTTGTTGCCCCAGTAAAATCCTTCTTCATGATTGAAGAATTGGGAACCCTTGTTTAATGAAGAAAACATGCCATTACTTCGAAGCCTTTTTTTTTCTTTCAAATTCGAAGACTAATGCTTGATTGCTTCTTCCAGATGTTGGAATTCATTCCAATGAAAACCCAGAAGGAAAGACACTGAGCATGCCCCGGTTTTGATTGTTTGAAGAAGTATTTGCCCCTCAGTAGAGATGATCCTCTTTTTTCCTTTTTCTCTCTTTTTTTTTGTTTTTTTCTTTTTTTTTCTTTTTCTCTTTCTTTTTTTTTTTTTAACCTTAGCCAAAAAGAAACCCTAATAGAAGAATGCAAATGCAAACATAAGAAAATATGTTTTATACTAGTGGCCTCAGAATTCTCTAATGCTTGCAAAACCAATGTTTTATAAAAAGATATAGATTCTCATCATAGGCCAAAAATATAGTTTTTTGCTTTTTGTGCTTTTTTTTTTTTGAAAAATGATCCAATCACTTATTAGCATATAGTCCAAAAGAATTAAAATCAAATTGAATAATGAGAAGATTATTTCAGAAAATGAAGAAAGACCAAAATAAGCCTTCGAAACCTTTAGAATCATTCCCATGACCATCGATTTGTCAATTTATGCTCCAGACATGACGACTCTTTCAATCTGACTATTTTGCCCCAGTCTAGAAAGACATTTTCCTTCATCCAATTGAATAACAATTGTTTCTCCATTGTATCCATGATATGAGAATTTATGACTTCAACTTCAGTAATAATTTCCTAATGGCAATTTTGATGGCCATCAACTTGTTCATAGATGATTCATATCATAGTTCTGATTATGTTGCTTCAGTCTTGAAAAGAGAATTTTCTCAATCACTTGAAGAGTAGATGTATCTCAAAATAACCACCAACATGAGGACTTCACTTGGATCTGTGCCAATTCTGGACTTTCCTCTCTAACGATTTCTTTCTTGTCGATAGCTGATTATTTGCCATGTAGCGCCCTTCTGGGTTTTCACTACATTTTCTCCATTTTTTCCTTTTTCTTTTTCTTTCTTTTTTTTCTTTTTTTTTTATCCTTCATCACCAACAACCATGTAGTCAAAACTGCCTTAATTCAAAATTTCTTAATCGAAGAGGACTTATGAATGGGACGAAACGAAGGCTTGGTGTTAGTTTAGAAAGAAAAGGAATAAAAGGCTCAAATACCCTATGATCGAATGGGTTAACTGAAATTGTAATTTTTAAGGCATTTCTTCCCTTGGAATGAATACAAAATTGCTCCCAGTAATGAAGTTCTTCCCTCAATTTGATTTCTTCATTTGAAACTTATTCTCCAGTATTGAACTTCTTTTTTCCATTCTTTTCTTCAAAATTTTGAAGACATTCTCCAAATAGCATTTGATTATCTTTTTTTCTTCCTCTTTTTTTTTTCTTTCTTTTTCTTCCTTTTTTTTTCATTTCTTTGCCCCATTTTCTGAAAACATATTCAAAATCCCTTTTGAACTTCAATAATTGTCCCTTCATTCCTTTTTTTTATGCCTTAATAAATTTGCCCCAGTGTGGGGTTACAATTCTCAGTTTAGGTTACTTGGAAAAATGTATTAAGCTCAAAGGGTTTAACTAGGGATTTCAAAAATTTTGGGGATATAAGAAAGAAAGGCCTCTTATCATTTTAAGAAAAGTTTGAATTTTCAGACTTGGTAGAGTTGCACTACATGACTGGCTCAGGATTTTTTCTTCTTTTTTTTTCTTAATCACCTTCTATCAAGATAAAAGCATCTTCAAATAGAACCTCTGTTATGAACAAGTTCTTCACCTTTTGATCAATCTTTTGAATTTGGATTCTTTCCATCAAATGATGCCCAATTCTATTTCCTATGAAAAGGTCAGATTCTCCCATATTTTCAGGTTCAAAGCCCTAAAATTTCTTCAAACAATATTATCAACTTCCCTTTGAACGAATCAGCAAGTAGTGCGATCCTTTCTGAAGAAACTTCAAATCTTCTTCTATCTTTTTTGTTGAAGACTGTGGGTCATCTTTGATTCCAAAGGCCATAAAATTGGTCACTTCATAATTTTGCAGAATATTCTTCTCATGACACTTAAAAGGATTTGAATTTTCTTATAAAATGCCTTTTTCTTCGATTTTGGTCTCAAAATTGAGTCCAATGTCGAAGTCATATTCAACTCAATGAAATTCAATAAGAAATATGATTCATAAGTAAAAGGACCTTGCTGAAAACTTTTTTTTTCTAGAAAAAATGTTAAAGGGAAAAATCTTTTTTTTTGAAGAGCCTTTATTGAAATCACTTCCTGAGAACAAGGCTCTTTAGGATCCTCAGGAAATGTGCATTCTTTTTATGCAGGTTTCTTTTCAGAGAACGTGGGAGTTCGAAAACTGCCCCTGTTCTTAAAGGCAAAAGCTGATTTTTCTTTCTTTTTCAGAAAACTTCTTTCTCCTGCTGAGTGAGGCAAGCGTCTCTTTTCATGATTTGGGATGATATCCTTTGCTCTTGAAGGAGTTAACATCACATTATCTGGAATTTGGATAACCGCCCAATCAATGAAAGGAGGTTCAACCTTGGCTTCATTCTCTTCTTTTATTGCCCTTTCATTCTTTCTCTGACACCCTTCTTTCACCTTTGCCTCATTTTCATTGGCTTGTAGCTTACACTGCTTTGATGCTTCTGTTTGCCACTTTTTTGCCTTTTCACCCATCATTTCATTTTCTTTCAATTTTAGTTTTTCTTTTTCCTCTTCCTTCCTTTCCTTGATATTAAAACGTGCCCCTGTGTGAGTCTCTTTCTCCACATGGCCACATTCATCTTCTTTTTCAAAGTAAACTCGGATTGTGGTACCAACCGGAGCAATAAGTTGAGAAGGGTCAAATCCTTTTTTCCCTGGAAAAATTGCCCCTACTGCATTTGAGCTACCTGCCCCATTGTTATTGGTAGATGGGATGGGTGTGACTGAATTGAATGATAAGGAGTTATTATCCAACAAATCCTGGATTGCATGCTTTAGGGCCAAGCAACGATCTGTGGTATGCCCTGGAGTGCTCATATGATAATCACAGATTGCAGATGAATCATAATTCTTCCCCTTGCTTGCATGAGGATTTGGCAACTTCAAAGCCACATAACCCTTCTGAAGTAAAGTAGGCAAAAGCTCATATGGTCTCATAGGCAGTTTAGAAAATTCCCTTCTCTTCCTTGCTTCTGTTTCCTCCTTCAGAGGCTGTGTAGAAGGGACATTAATTTGGATAGGCAGCAAAGGAACTTGATGGGTTGGCTTGATAGGAGGTGGATGGGCATTGATTTGAAAGTGTTCTGTGAGACACGGGAAAAATCACCGGGATGATTTCCCCTCCGTCGGCACACGGGCTCAACGCAAAATTGGGAGAGTCGCCACCATTCAGAATTTTGAGGTGAGAATGGACACCAAAATCATCAAAAATAAGCAAAAAGGGTTAAAAAGCAAATTCTAGGGTAAAAATAACCCTACTTGAAAATCAAATCCAAAGATGGGTAAGGGGATTAGATTATGAATGGGGGAAGGTGTTAGGCACCCCCATTCACCCACACAAGGTGGTTGCCAAGTGTTTGTTCATGCAAAAAAGATAAGAAAGCTTGCTAAAAATCATTAAAAACATTGGAAAAGAATTAAGCCAATGTGTGATACTTTCACATGAGGAATCCACAGGGATTATAGATCCTCTTTTATGTCAATATCACTTCTGGAATATCACCAAAAAGATGGAAGTCAAAGCACAAGTTGCACAAAACCAAGTTGAGGCAAATCCGGGAAATTTGGTAAAAAGCAATGCCATTTGTCTTGAAATCATTCAAATCCAATTTTAAATTGAACCAAACCAAATCCATTTGAAATATTATGGTAAATAATAGTCTTATGCAAAATTTCAATTAATTCCGGTTGAAATCCTAAGAGTTATGGCTCTTTTAAAGTTGCTGCCGGAGAAAATCAAAAGTAGCAAGTAGGCAACTTTGGAAAATCACCTAGAAAAATCTACTCTATAGAAATCCGTGAAATTTGGTGTCAATGAAGTCTGTATGGCCATCTTTCAAAAGAAACTAGCCTCATACAAAAACTCATTCGGATGTGCCTTGGGTGACTTCCCGAATATGCCCCGAGGATCACAGATTGACCCAGAAAAGTGCTGTTGAGCAGTTCTGAGTAAATCTGCTCTCCATGACACAATTTAAATCAAAAAATTATGAAATCAATTGGATTTAAAAATAGACTTATAAAGGAGTGCCTAGAAATAAAAATCACTCGAATCAGACTTAAAACGAATACATGGCGCTCCGTCGAAGTGACAAGTTCTGTATTTGAACCTGAACTGTCCAATAAACTTTGACAGGGAGGTGTCAAGAATCCGCTTGATAGAAATTAATGAAATTTGGTGGAAAGAAACTAGACAGCCTCACCTTTCCCATGGTTCTAAAATCACTCCAAAATTCATCCGGACGATGAAGTTATGAGTGTTCGAAGTTGGGGTACATTTGCTGTCAAGTAAAGCCCTTTTTGGAGAAAAACAATTCAAAACTGTGACAAAGTATGTGCAATTCGTGCAAGATGAATACAAAACCTTTAAAAACCTTTTAAAAACATTCCAGAATTGATTGAGGCCATTTATTTGAGATTTATCACAATGAAAGTAATAAATCCCCAAATGTGAGCCTATCCCGCCAAACTAGTGCTATGTATGTGCAAGTGTGAAAAACCATACAAGATCAATACAACAACATAGCATGCATACATATTCATTTAAAATAGGGTTCTAAAACAACCTAGGGTTCCGTTCCATTATCGTTTCCCTTTGTTCTCTCTCCCCGTTAAACATGGTTCTTCAAGATAATCATGGGGTACTTTGAATATGAAACGGTTTTCAATCATTCAAAAGGCTTTATGCTACATAGGTTCTAGCACTAAGGTCAATCCCCAGTCTCGTTTCTCCTAGATCCCGCATTAACGTTTTACGGCTAGGGGGAGTCTTGAGATACTTTGAGCCAGGGAAAGGTTTTCACACACAGATCAAGGCCTTATTCTACAGAAAGGTAGAAGAAGAGATCTAGATCTAGAAATGTAAAGACAAAAATTAAAAAGAGGTTTGAGGTTTACCTGGGTTCTGGAAGCACTTCCGCAGCGGTTTCCCTCTTCTCTTGGAGCTCTTCTTGGCGAGAATTCAAGGCAAGAGGTAATGGCCATTTGCTTGAGAAGGAGCCTCCTATTTATAGGCAAAGGCTAGAGTTAGGGTTGGTGAGAATGGTAGACACAACATAATTTCTATAGTCCACCAACCTTAACCCTAAGGTTATTTCTAAGATTTCCACTTATTTAATGAGGGATATGATGGTAAAAGGTGAAATCTCTCGGAAAACCCTAATTTTGAGCAAAATTAGTGTATCCGGCATGTCAGGCCGGATACACAAGTGCCTTAATGTATCTTGCATATGATGCCGGATACACTGAGGTCTGCTTGTATCCGGTATGTTCCATCGGATACGAAGAAAAGCACTTGTATCCGGCCTGAGTTGCCGAATACAAGGAAAAAACTCATTTTCTCAAATTCTGTGCTGGCCTTCAAGGAGATAATGATTTTTGATGATTATTGATCATTTTGACAGTGCAATTTGGGGTGTCTACAACTGCCCCTCTTTGCGGGAGTTGCGAAGCAATGAGCTGCAAAGATTAGACAAGCCCAAATTGCACTCCCTTAACCTTGATTTGCTTGGTTCAATTCAATTTTGTAAAAATAATTTTTAGGTGAAGATTTGCCAAAAAGCCCTAACTTTAAGGGGGCATTTCTCCAAGAATTCTTAAATTCCACTAAGCTCTCGTGGCTATGAAGTGGATTTTAAACCCAAAAATATGATTTTTTGAAAACTGATTTTTTATCAAACCAAGTTAAAAAATGAATGGATATCTTCCTTTTTGACCAACACATTTCCAAAAGTTGTCCCAAATTCCACTGAGCTCTCGTGGCTATGAAGTGGATTTTAAGGCAAAATAGGGATTTTTGTGAAAATAGCAAATTTTGTAGCACACATTTTTTTCCTTCTCAAACCCAATGTAAAGAATTGAAAATTCCAATAATATTTCTCTCCTTCAAGATTTATCAAAAATCGTGCAATTTCGAGGTGTCTGCAGGTTCCCTGGGAAGTTGTACCATATTCACTTCTGCTTCTATCCTTTCTTCATTCTTTCTTTTTCCATTACCATTTTCCTTTTTCTGTGTAGAGAAAGTAGTGGAAGCTTCCTGGTTCAACACTGCAGAGTAATCAGCTATTTTCCCAGACTTGATCCCATCTTCAATTCTGTCTGCCACTTGCACTAGGGCAGCAAAGTTGGTGGTAGTTTGACCTACCAAGTGACTGTAAAAGGGTTGCCCCAGTGTGCCGATGAAAGTGGAGATCATTTCTGGCTCCAGCATAGGTGGCTTGACTTGTGCAGCCAACTCCCTCCACCTTTTAGCATATTGCCTTATGGTCTCATCATTTCTCTTCGCCATCCTCATCATGTCATACCTATCTGGTATAATCTCAGAGTTGAACCTATATTGTGCCAAAAAGGAATCTGCTAAGTCTTTCCATCTTCTGATTTTCCCATGATCCAAAGTGGCAAACCACCTCAAAGTAGCTCCAGTTAAACTCCTCTAGAAGAGCTGAATTAGTATGCTGTCATCCCAGCCAAACTGGCATAAAGCCCTTCAGTATAACTTCAAATGGCTCATTGGGCAGCCAGTGCCATCATATTTATCGAAATCTGGGCATTTAAACTTAGCTGGTAGACATACATCGGGGTATAGACACAAATCTTCGAAATTGGTGCCTCTAAAGTTATTCACCCCTTTTACCTCCCTTAGTTCATCTTGAATCATCTCCAGCCTGTGCATGAACTTCTTTTCTATCTCATCCCTCATCCTTTCTTTCTCAGACTCAACTGTTTCTTCCCTGATCAGCATAGGTTCAGGGGTAGGTTCAGAAATGGGTTTAGGAATAGGTTGAACCGGAGGTGGGATATTGATTTGGGGTGGAGGTGCTGGGTTAGAAGTGGATGTTTGATTTTGGGCTTGCACTTGTTGGGCCTGCACCGATAGTAAGTTTTCTAGCATTTGGGCAATTCTTGCCACTTGCTCCTGAAGCAGGGTAATGTCTTGACTAGGACCATCAGCTTCGTTCTCAATGGGATTCATGGTGCGAGCTCTTGATCTGATTACAAGAGCTATGGTTGCAAGTGTACTTGGTACCTGGAAAAAATAAAGAGAAAATATCAGTGCCAATTTAATCTCATTCACATACCTATGAATGCCTATGTGCAAACTGGGTGAACAGAGTTTGGATTTTTTTTTTCTTTATTTGCTTTTTTTTTGAGTTGTTGGAATATTCTAGGGCTTCCAACAGGTCCCACAAAGAATGAGAAATGTCTAAAATTCAGAGGCTTTTAGACGGCCCAAAAAAAGATTTGTGTCTATAATTCAGAGGCTTATAGATGGCTCAAAAATGAAATGGATGTTTGAAATTCAGAGGCTTTCAAATGGCCCAAAAAGATGTGTGTCTATAATTCAGAGGCTTATAGACGGCCCAAAAAAGGATATGTGTCTATAATTCAAAGGCTTATAGACGGCCCAAAGGATATGTGTCTATAATTCAGAGGCTTATAGACGGCCCAAAGGAGTTGTGTCTAAAATTCAGAGGCTTTTAGATGGCCTAAAGAAATGATTTGTCTAAAATTCAGAGGCTTTTAGACGGCCCAAAGAAATGATTTGTCTAAAATTTAGAGGCTTTTAGACGACTCAAGGAAATGATTTGTCTAAAATTCAGAGGCTTTTAGATGGCCCAAAAAAATGATTTGTCTAAAATTCAGAGGCTTTTAGACGGCCCAAGGAAATGATTTGTCTAAAATTCAGAGGCTTTTAGACGGCCCAAAAAGGTTATGTGTCTATAATTCAGAGGCTTATAGACGGCCCAAAAAAATGATTTGTCTAAAATTCAGAGGCTTTTAGACGGCCCAAAAAAGGTTTGTTGGAATATTCTAGGGCTTCCAACAGGTCTCGAAAAGGAAAAAAGATCTGAAATTCAAAGGCTTTCAGAGGCCCAAAAGATCTGAAATTCAAAGGCTTTCAGAGGCCCAAAAGGAAAAAGATCTGAAATTCAAAGGCTTTCAGAGGCCCAAAGGAAAAAGGTATGAAATTCAAAGGCTTTCAGAGGCTCGGAGATTTTTGAGAAAAAGTCTGAAATTCAAAGGCTTTCAGAGGCCCAAGGAGTTTTTGAGAAAAAGTCTGAAATTCAAAGGCTTTCAGAGGCCCAAGGAGTTTTGAGAAAAATTCTGAAATTCAAAGGCTTTCAGAGGCCCAAAGGATTTTTGAGGAAAAGTCTGAAATTTAAAGGCTTTCAGAGGTCCAAAGAGTTTTTGAGAAAAAGTCTGAAATTCAAAGGCTTTCAGAGGCCCAAAGGATTTTCTCCCACATTTGTTTTTATTCATTCATTTTTTTTGAAGCATTTTATTCAAACCCATTTCCCTTTATCATTATTTAAAGGTTAAAGGAATAAGATTTAGTGGGAAAAACCGATTAAAATTGAATTTTCCACGAAATCCGTATATACAGTACGGTCCGGCTCTGCCCGTATTCAAATTACGAGCAAGCCGCGACCATATGAAATCCACGGGCGAACCACGCCCGTATAACTAATACGGACGAGCCCAGCCCGTGTATCAAATACGGTTTTACGGAGCTCCTTTATGTTTTCTCAGTTTTTTCACGGTTTGATCACTTTAATTGCTCATCCAAACATACGGTTCACCTAGTGTAGGGCTTCTAAACTATCCCAAAGTGGACTTTGACCTTTTTGCTAAAACACATGTTTAGGGAGGCACATGTACCCTCCAAATTGACACCATACTCAAGAATTTGGTACCCTTTTCGTTGCCTCTTGTATGAACATTGGGTAGGATTGATTCTAAACAGAGTTAGAAACTCTTCCTATGGGCTGCACCAATTTTAGAATCATGCATATTTTGAGACCAATTTTATCTCAAATCAATGGGCACCATGACACCCCTATGACATGAAAACAATGCAAAACAATAAGATTACCTTGTTACCTTGTTTACCTTCAATATGGCATCCGCATTATGCCCTGGTTTGTAAGCCATGCAAACGGCCTTCCCACAATTACAAGCCCATATCCCCACGCAATTGTGTACTTTAGGCAAAAACGTGTAACTCCACCTTCAAGCGTAGGGACTTTGGGTTTTGGCTTAATGGCAACTTAGCACTCAAGCCTAGTGATGACCAGAATCCCAGATCCACGTTATCATCACATCATTAGCTCAAAGTTCTAAGGTGAATGTTTCACTTTCGCTTTCCGAAGTATCGACCTCGTTGCGCCAAGCTACACACATTCGGGTTCAACTTCCTATAGGTTAAGGGTAGGCTGTGTAAAAAATAAAAGGTGCACAGTGCATTGTAAAAAATAAGGTGCATTCACAACGTCCCAAATCCTTGCCACTCTTTTCGTAGCCATGCATAAACAAACCAAGGCATAATAGGAAAGCATATTTAAAATAAACAAGTAAATACAGTGATCCTATAGCACCTAAAACATGCTCAAAAAATCATCTAATCATGCAAACATATGATCATGCTATACACCCAAAAACGCATCATGAAGATCATGCTGAAAATTAAAACATACTATCATAAAAATATAGCAAAAAATAAACATGGTTCAGCAAAATGAACCTCCCTTACGCATGTTTGTAGAAACAATCCTATAAATCAAAATTAAGCATGTTTCTACCCCCATGAATTCTTAAGTAATAATTCAGATTTAAAACATACCCAACATGCTTAAGAACACAAAATAGCAAGTAAATCGAAAAATCAAAACATGAACAAATACCAAAAGGCTCAAATCCGAAATATCCCCAGCGGAGTCGCCAGTTGTGAGACATGGGAAAAAATCAAATTCCATTGACTTCCTCAATCATCACACGGGATTTAAATAAACAAAGAGTCGCCACCATTCAATTTGGGTGTGAATGGACACCAAAATATTAAATAAGCTCAAAAGGCAATTTTAGGATAAAAATAACCCTCCTAAAAAAAACAACCAAAGATAGGTAAGGGGATTAGGTTATGAACAGGGGAAGGTGTTAGGCACCCCTATTCATCCACACAAGGTGGTTGCCAGGTATTGTTCATGTTAAAATAAAGGAAAAAGACTTGCTATAAAATTCACGAAAAATCACAAAAAAACAAAAATATATGGTTTTTTCATATGAATAGTCTGATTGATCCAGAACTTTCAAATATGATCATACCATTCCTAGGGTTTCATGATCAAAATAAAATTGAGATAATTTAAAGTGAAAAATCCAAAAATCTGGCTTCAAGTCAAATTCTAGAAATCTAGAAAAATATGATTTTTATAAAATATTTCAAAATTGAACTTGAATAGTCCAGGACATAGATAAAGCCCATATTTCACATTAAATCAAAAAATAAAAACCAAAAATACCCAGTTGATGAGAAACACCAAAAGGGGAGAATTTAGACCGTAGGGTCTTCTCTCAATAATGAAAAAGGACTCAAAAACAATATCATGAAACCCTAGAATTTACTTTCAGGCTTCTGGATCCAGATCTACCATATTGATCATGATAAATCCAGGATCTTAGCCTAAAATCACAAAATTCACGAAAACAGTGCTGTAGGTGCAAATATGTGGAAAATCCAAATTTTATAAAAAAGTGGAAATCTCATGCTATAAACATCATAGATTCATGTGATTCATTCAGATTCATCATAAAAAGCATTAAAACATGATCAGGATATTCAAAGCAGCCACATCTCACAGATTAGAGCACATGGGGGTCTACCTACGGATCCACCTGTTCTCTTTTCCCCTAGCTCTCTCTTCACGTTTTACGGCTAGAGAGGATTCTTGAGGTACTTGGAGATAGGTTTGGTTATACAAACACAATCAGAGTCCTTATTCTAGAAAAAAGAGAAAAAACAGATATGGGGTTCTATTCTAGGGATCCACCTGTTCTCTTTTCCCCTAGCTCTCTCTTCACGTTTTACGGTTAGAGAGACTCTTGAGGTACTTAGAGACAAGTTTAGGAATACAAGACAAAAGATGGCCTTATTCTACAGCAATGGAGAAGATCCTATTACTTCTAGAATTGAAGACATAAAATAAAAGGGGAAAAGGGACTTACCTGGATTGAGCAGGCAAGGCAGCAGGGATTCCTCTCTTCTCTTGGAGCTCCTTGGACTTCAAATTTTCGTGGCCTTTTGCTTGAGGAAAGGCCCTCTATTTATAGGCAAACCCAGGGGCATGGTTGGTCCAAGGTTTGGCAAGATAGAGTTTCAGTTTGAGTTAAGCACAAGATAATGCTCATCCTTTATCCACAAAGATATTTCGCACGAATAAAAGATATAATTCGCTCATTTAAAGGGATATTGGATTAAAGATAAGGCTCAGAAATCGAGAGAAGGATAAAACTCGCACGAGTTTGATGCGCCCGTAAATGATTTACGGTCCAATGGTGTCCGTATATGTATTACGGGCGCTGCGTGCCCGTATATAAAATTCGGGCGTGCTTAGCCCGTAGATACAATACGGTCAAGTCTTGAATTATTGATTTTCATGCATTTTTGGCCTGTTTCAAATCCCAATTAATATTTTCAATTATTTTCTCATTTTAGTGCAATTTGGGGTGTCTACAGGGATATAATATTTTAGGCATGTATAAAAAAAAAAACATTCTAGTGATTATCAATTTTGAAACATAAATTAATATGTTGTACCACAATATATTAAAATAACGAGAACTACGATAAAAGCTTAATAAAAACTTTACTATTAATAATTAACATAAAGAAAAACAAACCACTAATTTCAAAAATTTTCTTTGTCTATATGTGTGATTGTACTCCCTAATATTAAAACTTGTATCCTATTGTGACTAAATTTTTACACTACAATTATCAAAATTGTACCACATGATAATTAAAATTATTATATGGTACAACTTTAACCGCAATAGTTACAAGGCATTTGAGTTATATCATTGTAAGGTAGAAGTTTTACAATGGGTATAACTTTAATCATCAATAATGGAAGCGAAAGTAGCCAGACATCTCAAGCAAGGGAGATTGCCCAAAATCAAAGGTATTCAACATGTGAAGCCAATTGTCTTCCAGTTTTTTCTAACAAATCCCTGTTACCATAGCTTTGATTTCATTAGCTATAGAAGATACCGGAAAACGATCCACAGCCATATTTGCATATATGTGCCTATGAGGTCAAGCTGTTTAAATCACCCCATAGCTTTGGTGTGAATAACTCACTGAGAACCACTGCTTTACTGTGACTACCAGTACTTCTTGGTTGTAGTCCTTTCTAAACCCTGCACTAAGCTAACAATATTACCATAAGGAATATCATGGTTATGTGGCATTTATGCTTTATTTTTATTACTCACCATTCTCACAAATCATCCCAACTTTTCACAAATTTGGCATGAGTTTTTAAGGCTAAAAAGATAATGCATCTTAAGAGGTGGCAACAGGTTGGGTTGGGCGGGTTGTAAACGGGTTGAGCCTTAAATGGGTTGGGTCGAGTTCAACCCGTTTACCAACGGTTGGGAAATCAGGGAACCAAACCCAACCCAACCCGTTTAATTTTAACTTAATTTTTTAAATTAACGTTTATAGAGAAATTAGAAATCATGGAGACATGGACCATTGTTTTTATAGGTGATATTAACACTATCACTAAAACTAATCAGCATTAGCCATATGTTTTTCATAATACTAATACCTAATAGAAAGTCCAAAAGAAAAAAAAAAGCAATTAATAACCACTATTAAGGAACTTAAAAAAAAAATAAGTTAGTGACAAGATAAAAAATTAAATTCTCTAAAGAACGTTAAAATAAACTAAACATTAAGTCACCAATAAATGCTCTAATTAAGGTCCATAAGTCATATGCAAAATAAATTGTCAAATTCCGTTTCTCAAAAATTTTTAAAAAAATACAAGATATTAATTATGTCCCAAATTCCATATAAGAATTCAATGTCCTATAAACTAAAAGGAAAATATAAATCCTACACTTAAACACAATGGTATATTGTCGGGTACCCAACGGGTTGACAGGTTTGGTTTGGGTTGACCCTTTTTTGGAAGGGTTGGGAAAACCTCAACCCAAACCCAACCCAACTAATAAATGGGTCAACCCGAACCCATTTATTACAGGTTGAGTTTGGGCGGGTTGATGGGTCAGTTCAAAAATTTCCGGCTCTATGCATCTATATACATGACTATTACAAAAAGCTTTGGTCAATGATCAATAACCCTTGGCCTGCTACTATCTACTACTTTTGTCAATATTCTTATTAATTCTCTATACCTGGCTTTCTTTTAATTATGCTTTAACTATTACTTTTCTTACATTTAAAATATATAAGATAATGTTATTTTAAAACTTTATCTCTATCAAAGGATGTAGTCCCATTTTTAAAATTCCAAAAAGTTATTCGGTACCTTCACCCTTTGTCTATAAATACCTCCTCACATCTCCTATTAGACACGCCTTGAGGATTATAAGAGCTCTCACTCTTACCATTTTTCTTTAAGTAGTTTTAAAAGTTATTCCTCCTTAGAAATTCCTTATAGAATTAGAAAATTAAGAAGAAAGTTATTTCAAATATGTCTTGTTCTTCTTAATTCCTTATAGAATTAAGAAGAAGAAGACATATTTGAAATAGTTATCAGTCCATATATATATAGGTAAACTAAGTTATTTTACTCTTCTTTTATTTATTTATTTTTTGGTAAAGACACAATCTTATTCAAATTTAGCATATTACCATAGTTTTCCCTTTTCATATTTTTTTGACCTCTTTCACTTTCTTTATATATTTTTATTATATTATTTTTTTATCATTAGTACTTAAACATTTCATAAAATTTTAATGATTTTTTTTATCTATTTAGCTCTTTCAGAAGTTCTTATACTCTTATTTTATATTAGAATTTTTTTGTGGCAGCTTTTTGTTGAGCTTTTTGATGCTTTCATTTTTCGTATAATCATTTTCTTAAAAACATTTACCTTCTTCTAACAAATATTTTATTTTATTTAGCTTTTATGTTTTTCTCATCATCTTAAGCTTCTTCCTTTGATTATTAATGCTCTCATTGTTTTGTTTAATTATAGTTTCCTTCTTATGCATATTTGCTTAACAATTTCTTTTTATTATTATTCTCATCCTTGTCCTTTATATGAGTATGTTTTATTATTCTTTTTTCTTTTTTGTGTGTGTGTATATTTTGCCCTTTTTTGTGTGTATATCTTGCTTCCTTTTCCAAGTCTTTAGTTATAAATTTGTTATTAGGATAAGTTTATTTTTTGTAAACACTTGTTTTGATAACATTTCCTCCTTTAATTATTTGTATAGCATTTCTCTCATTCTATGATTTACTATATTACAGATGTTATATCTATACAATTATAAATAGCTAACATTTTTTTTATTTTCAGTATATGAAAATCAAAAGAGAAAAAGAGAGTTTTGAAAATGATTAAACATGAATCAAGATTTTCTTAAAATTAAAGAAAAAAACAAACAAACTTTCATCCTTTATAAATTTTAAGAATTTATTTTTTTTGTTTTGTGCATAATTATTCCATAAAACCCCCCACTTATTTTGATTTGATGATTTATTTTTCTATCTTATGACGGTTTGTTTTTAAATAGTCTATTATAATGAATAATGTGATAGTGTTTGTGGTTTGTAAAGGTGTTATGATTTGGAGGATTTATGTGGTGTGAATGTGGCATGGCTTGATGTACAATTTATTATGATTGATGTGGTGAATGGGATGTGGATACATGTTATAGTTTTAACAAATGATTGGCACAATAATGTATATAATTTGTCCATTTTCTTATTCTATCATGCTAATACATAGGCTTATGTTTTCTAAAATTTTTGCATTCATAGCCCCACTTGCATAGCCACCCTCTAGCCACTTAGAAAAACATAAACCCAGGTTTCTAGTGCCTTAGCGCACTTTGGTCGATACCATTGAAAGCGAAGGGAACCCACCCAAACCCACCAACCTAGCCATTAACAACCGTTGTGTTGCTTACTTGAGGCTAGAACCTTTAATTCTATTTCTACTTATCAAATCTGATTTTAGACAAATGTGGACACGCCCAAATCCAAATACATCTTTGAGTCAATTCTACCTATCAAGCCCCACATGTGCATGAAAAGGGAATACATTGCAAATTTAACCCAAAACGGGTTCAAAGAATCCAAATATTGTTGCCCTAAAGTAATCAGTTTTTGGCAGTATAATGTGATTTTGAATGGTTTTTTTTTAGTTACAGAATAGTAGAAAAAGGAAGCAAGAAACAATAACTTCAGATGTAACTTAAAGAGAACATTACAATAAGAAAGTTCTCAGGAAAAAAGCATTACATTCTATTTTTGCAATATAGCTATTACAGTTGTTACATTCCATTAAAAAAAATATCATTACAATAAATACCTATTGCAAATTCATTTGTTAACGATTTGGGTAGCCTTTCGTTAATTTATCTCTCTCAAATTTTGTTGGATAGGTTATTTTATATTTCATCTAGAACAATATGGATAAACAAACAAATATAAAGCGTGTACTGCGAAAGAAATTTCATGTTATTACTGCTGATGCAAATGGGCCTAACTACTCTAAAAGACTAGTCTATTAGGTAGGTTTGCCCAATCCACGTATAAGCACATAACTCAACCCTTCACTAACCAATGTGGGATGAAGGAACAACAGAGTTTCATTGCATCAATTCCTCCCCCTCCCCTACCCCCCAAAAAAACATGTGTACACAAGACTCATGTGGGCCACAAGTACGCATGCACCCACACCTCCAGGAAGGTCTGGCTCTGATACTAAATGATGTAGATGGGCCTAACTACTTTAAAAGACTAGTCCATTAGGTAGGTTTGCCTAATCCACATATAAGCACATAACTCAACCCTTCGCTAACCGATGTGGGATGAGGGAACAACAGAATCTCACTACATACGTACGTCTCACGAGACTCATGTATACACGGGACGTGTGTTCTTTGGGGAGGGAGGGAATTGATGTAGTGAGATTCTGTTGTTCCCTCATTCTACATTGGTTAGTGAAGGGTTGAGTTATGTGCTTATATGTGGATTGGGCAAACCTACCTAATCGACTAGTCCTTTAGAGTAGTTAGGCCCATCTGCATCATTGGTATCAAAGCTAATGATGCAGATGAGCCTAACTACTCTAAAAGACTAGTCCATTAGGTAGGTTTGCCCAATCCACATATAAGCACATAACTCAATCCTTCACTAACCGATGTGGGATGAGAGAACAACAGAGTCTCACTGCATCAACTGCCCTTAAGAGTCCTAACTTAACAAGGCATTCCACATATTCAGGGGTAGGTGTGTCGATTGTTTGATTCAAGTGAATGATGGATTGGGCATCATTAATAACAGCATCAGTGGGCCTAGGACCGGTAATGATGGGCTTAAGCGGGTTTGGAGAATGAGTTTGGTTGTGGGTCCGGAGGAAATCAACCCGTCTCTCTTGGGTGTTGAAATCACAAGAGAACGCCCACTGCCTTAGGCACCACTTCCCAAAGGTTGACAAGACGTGGACTGGGGGGGGGGGCTCGATGAGTCTCTGGACCGTTGGGCCGATTCCAATCTGAGTTGGCTCGCTCGAGTTGACTCTCTCACAGCTCGATCTCCACTTGAACTCGGATGGTTTTGGGAGTTCATGAACAATGGGTTCTTTCTTTCTGAGGAATGGCAAAGATCGCATGACTATAAAGTCTAGAGTTGCAACATTCATCACTGGTCATATTCTCAGAGAAAAAAGGATTAATAAATTCAACCAAGTTGTGATCTAAAAAACCATAAGAAAAACAAATAACATGAAGATATTCAAACTTGAATTCGATTCAAACCTTTTTACCCATGTCTACCTCAAAAAAACATTCCTGGAGGAATAGGTTCGTTGATGAGAAGAGATATACACACCTCTAGAATATTATTAATGGAGTCACTGTTGTAGTCTACCTCCCAAACATTTCCGATATTCATGACCATCTGCTCTAAAATGGAATTTTCCTTGTACTTCAGAGGCATGTTATGGATTTGCATCCACAGGGTAATCGCCTCAGGCATGGACATGGTGACATCTTCATCGTTATCAATCTCCTTAAATCTCAATAGCTGACCATTGATGGTCCAGGTTGGGCAGCCATGATACTAGTTCTGTCCTGCTTGCTTTTGAAGCTAGAGAGGAACTGCTGCTCAGAAATTTTGGTGGTCGTGATCATCTCGATTGGTTTCCAGACTCTATTGTAGAAATTCCTAATAGAGTTGATATGGATTTGAGTGCCAGGAATTTCACATATCATGAGAGCACCCCATTTTTGTTCGATTTTGGCTCGATCTGCAGCAGATGGTTTGAAAGTAGTGTTAGGGCGAGGGGGTATAACTAGATTTTTTAGCTTATTTGATAGATCTTCCATGGGGACAAAGACAAAGCAAACTAAAGGATGAGGACAATGGAATCTCGATGATTAGCAAAACTTTTGGTAAAGAGTCGGGGTTAGGCGAATCTCGGTGATCGGCGAGGAGAGGTACAACGATGATAAAAGATGCAGGAGCGAGCAGCAAATTTCTAGACAAGGAAGGGAGGGAAGCTGAGTAGTTTAGCCGAGCATTTTAGTGTTGGAACTCTTAATAGCCTTTTCTTAGAGAGAAGCACGGAACCCAAAACTCAGAGGAAACTTCTTACCAAAAGGAGGAAGAACTAGTAGTATCAGCTAAAGTTTAAAAGTTAATAATGAAGTTATAAATGAATGCTCTCAAACCCCATGTAACAACTCACACGTCACTAAAGAAGCATTAAACCAAAGTGTCTCTTCCACTTACCTCATTAAATTAAAAACTTTTTCTTTGAACTTACCAAAGAGCTTGAAACGTGAAATCTCCACATTATTGTCGACATGTCACTAATTAATGAATTCTCTCAATCCTCATGTGATAGCACAATTGTTATGGATTTAATGAAACATTAACCCAAATATCCCTTCCTCTTCCCTCATTAAATAAAAAAAGAAACCATTAACCCGAATTGTCGTTTTTTATAAAACCGAAATAATGTTTAAGAAGTTGAAGACTAGAGTTTTTATTGAGTGGACTGCTTTAATTTGCGTTATAGGGGTTTTTAATTGCTAGCTTAACCATTAAGAAATTGCAAAATATATACAATGATTTGGGGCTTGGAGATTTGGAAATGTTGAGTAATGTTAATGGTAGGGTGGATGACCATTCATCTTCATATCTCTTGGAATTCACACCATCATAAATGGGTAGATAACTCCCGTCTCTTGGAATTCCTAAACCTTTGATATTCCTTGATGAATCTCTTAGATTTCTACATTCATTTACCTTTTCATATCCTCTTGTCTTTTTATATTCTTGTAATTATGATCATAAGTCTATAAAAGGGGTTTCAGGAGAATGGAATGTACACATTAGTAAGAAAGAGAATAGTGAATCGCGAGAAGGAATGGAAAATATTACTTGTCCTTTCATATTCATGTTGTTGTTTTTTCGTTTAAAAATATCTTCTTGCTCAAGATGAATGTTCTGTTTTTTTATCATGGGCTGAAGATCATTGTTCAACTCTACGTTTGGTTTGGTCTGGATGTACTTACATTGTACTTGATTTAATATTGTCTTTGTTCTTGTTATTTGTCATCAATAAAGTTGATATACTCATTCCCTAATTTAGAGATAAACCAACCTTTTCTTCTCATTTTTTTATATATTACGTTGCATAAGTTTTTCCTCCTAAAATAGTTGATTATCATTTTCTTTGTTCAAAATATTCTCAAAAGTTTATTCATCATATATATTAAGAAACTCTTATATTAGAGATTTTCAATGTTATAATTGATTTTTGTACTTGATTCGATGCCTCGATTTGGTTTTTTCCTCTGTTTAAGCTTGTTAAACCAAACTAATTATGATCTTCTATTTATGAAGCTATATATCTATAAATTCAAATAGTTAATATATCCATTATGAAATCTTTGAGATGCTTAGATAATTTTTCTTTGTTACTTAGAAGATCATTTTATTAGAACTAAACTTTACATGGAAAATACTGTAAATTATACCCAACAATAAGCAATTTAAAACATCAATTACAAGGGTGATTTGGGAAATTTTGAGGCAAATATGGATTGAGTTTATGTTTAATATTATGCATGTCTTTTCTTATGTAGTCAAGTTCATAGCTACAAAACATGCCTTAAACACAAGCAATCATACGTTTTTTTTTTTGAATTATTATACTATATTTCTCGTAATCCAACAAATTTCATCTAAACCGATTTAAAACTACAAGTTGTGTTTGGATGGATTTGTTTACATTGACATATTTAGAGATGGTTCGATTTTGAGTCCAAGGCCAATTTGATTTGTTTATGGGTACCCATCAAATTATCACTCATATTGAACCAAAAAGGAGCTAACCCTTGTAGCATTGTACCATACATATGCAAAGGAGGTTAATATGATGTTTGATAGTGGAATGATCTGTGTGAATACTAAAAGATTGTAAAGGATTTACAATCACTTTCTTTCACGTGCAACGCACGTGCTTGTCACTAGTAAAAAAAAAGGAAGAGAAAAAAATGGGAAGGGGGTGTCCTGACATGAGGAAGAAAAGGACGAAAGATAGAGAGGGGGAAGAAAGAAAGAGAGAGAGTGTAACGCCCTGGTTCCAGGTCCAATTCCCAAAACCCGAGGTGTTATGGTAAGTAACAAAAGCAACTAAAATATGGAATAATTTAAAACTTTTTCTAACTTTATAATCAGAGTAAATGCGGAAACTTGAATTCAAATTCTCTTTATTAATCAACAATTATGATATACAAGGATTTTAATTACATGAGCAATCCTACATCTATATAGACTACCCAGCTACAACTAGCCCACAACTTGACGTCCTCACCAAGAGTACCTGAAAAATAGGGGAAACCGGAGTGAAAATAAATCTCAACAAGTAGCAAGGTGCATGCATGAAATCAGTCCATGTTTATATAAAATAAGTCATGAGGTGTACGATTAAACCAACGACAACAACATTAACAAGAAAAACGATAATATAAAGAAATCAAGGCACACAGCATACCACGTCTGTGACATCACAAGACTAATGGAATCGTAAACAGAGTCCTACAGACATGTGCCAATATGCTACCTCACCGACTTATGGTAGACCAGCCGCCCTGCAGTCTGGTTATTCAACACCAACGGAAGAACCCACCACCAACCAATAATCAATAACCAGCCGCCCCACAAACTGGCTATTCCAGATGGATTAGCATGTATGGCCCAACCAATCCAGGAGTGGTACCATCCTCGAGATGATGGAATGCCTATGACACAGAATAAGAAACTCCAGAAAACAATTTCATTTACTAGCTACTCTAATGGATCCATGTAAGAGCTGAGCTTACTAGACACAACTCACAATCAAAAACTCTAAATAACTTAATAACATATCAATTAATAATGTAATTGCGAAAGCCACACGATTGTGGAAAACCAAGCCAGGGAATGGATATACTTCTCAATAACACCAACCAAATACAGAACCATATCTGTATACCAAATCCTCCCATGTGGGAATAATAAATCAGGCACCTGCCTTGTCACAACTGTGACCCAAAAACCAACACAAGATGTACCAAGTCATATGTCCAAACTCCAGGTTTCAACGGCAAAATAATCCAAGTATATACATAAATCATTTGGAGCTCAAAGCATGCTCAGATAGTTCAAATACAAGTGTAGGAACTCCCAAAATTAAGTTTTTTTTAAAAGGCAATAATTCAAGACATTAACAATGTTCCTAACTCTTGATTAAAACTTCTCTATTTCTATTATCTATAAACATCCAACTTTCCCTCATTTAGAACCCAAGGTGTCAAAAGGTATTAACTTTGTTATTTAGTCCTTTCAGAAAGTAACTTAGGTCTATATTGAAGTTTAAGAATAGGTTCAGTTACCCAAAATCAGATCTAAATAGGTTGTGACCTCTTTTTATTTAAAATATCTCAAAAAGTTTCATATTTACAATCATCGTTCCAAATTACTATTCTTTAATTCAAATTTAATTCCGTCATTTCCAACATCTCAAATTAACTTAGTTACAGGTGTTACAACTTTAGAATTTATAGGAAAATCATTAAAAATTAAATCTGGACACAATTCCCAAAATCTGGAATTTTTGACATCAGTCACTCGAAGAGGTGCTCGAGCGACTGTTCTAGCGGCTATAATTTCAGGTTCTGTTTTAGATACACAGGCAAGTCGCCTGTGGTTGTGCTCGAACGATGTATCAAGCGACTTGTTTCCAATGTTCTGGTTTAAGATATACAGATAGGGCGGTCTGCCCAAAACTCAGTTTTTCTAAGTTTTTCAAAATTTCCAAAACTTCTCAATTTCCTATGGTTTTAAATTATTTCTAAACGTTTACATTTCATTCCAAATTACTTCTAAGACAATCCTAATCAAATCTTGGTGATTAAAATTTATCTAAGATTTCTTTCTAAATTAAACCACCCATGAGCAACACTTTTCTTGATTCTTAAATAGAGATTCAAATCACCAAATCAAAACTTTATAATCATCTAACTTTTCCAATGAAATCCAACTTAAAAACCAATATGATCAATCATCAAAAACACAATAAAACATGCAGTTCCTCCAGTTTCAAATGTTTGCTACTTGCCTTTTTTATGAACCCAAAATTTTCAGAACTTCTTCTGTGCCCGTTTTTGGAGCTCAACCGCACCCTTCTAGACTTCTCAAATTCAGATCTCCACCATTCAGTTTTAAGTCCTCCATGAGTAAAACAAAACCCGAAAATTTCAGCACATTCCAACTGTTAGATCTTTCTATCTTGTCGTTCGAAATTGGCTAGTCGGCTATCTCTGCAACTCATTTTTCTTTTTAAATCTGATTTTCCATCAACTTCTGGGTTCATTCGCACCACCTTAGACTCCTTCAAATCCAATCTCCACCGTTCAGATTAAATTATCTCATGTATAGATCATAACATCCAAATTTCATGACGATCCAATAACTGGATCTCAAGGGATCGTCGTTCAAAGTATGCTAGTCGGACCTCTGCAGCACCTCTCTTTTCTCTCCTCTTTCTTCCCTTTATATTTTTCTCCCAAGCCCAAGCACGAATTTCCCTCTCTTTCCTCCTTATTTTTGACTTGCTAAAAACCCTAAACCTTTCTTAGACCTCCCTTAATATAAGCTCTCTTAGTTAGAAGTCCTAATAGGTTTAGGAGACCTTCTAAATAGGATTCCCACTCTTAATTGGAAACCTCCCTATCTTAACCCTCCTTCTAATTCCCCTTTTAAGTATCTCATATAAAAGAAGGTCTTAATTTAATTTATTTTCGTGCTGATTTAATTTCTTATTTTAAAATATTACTAAAACACCCCAAACCTCCTCTTATCCTCAATTTTAAGGCTCATTATCAACTATAATCACCAATATACCCTTTTTCCTACTTTTAAACCATAATTTGCTATTTAAATTCAAACCGAACACAAATTTAGTCTAGTTAAATATTTCAAGTCTAATAATTATTTAATTACTCAATATATTAATTTGGCTAATTGGAAAATGACTAAAATACCCTTTCCTTGTAATTCCATACTTAACCTTTGAATCTTTTTCCAAAAATTCTCTTCTTTAATCCTCACATCAATCTTAGCCATATAATGCATTTGGATTAATACCTATCTTCTTCAACATTCATATTTAAGTCACTCTCCCAATTTATCTAAATCAACCTTGCTCTTTCCTATTTAAATGAAGCCACTATTTAAATTCCTAATTACTCAAAATTATTGTTTATTTATTTAGTTACTAATATCTTTTTGGATCATAATATTATTCCTCCAATTCCTAAATTAAATCTTAACTTCTCAATATTTAGGCTTATTTAATTTACTTTATTTTAGGAAAATCCAGGGTTTTACAATCTACCCACCTAACAAAAATTTTGTCCTCGAAATTTAAATCATAACCTCTACTCTAGAATTACTTCACTCATGCTTCCACTGCGCAACTCTAATTTATAGAGAGAGGAAATTTATGAGATAGCAAAGATATGGCGTTTTATAGAAAGAAACGGAAGAAGGCATGTTACTCACCTCATGTGGTCATAGGGGTTGGCTATTTCTATGGAGTTTTGGAAATTCAAATTAGATAGAGAGATTGAAAGGTAAAGAGTTATTCTTAGGTCCTAACCCTTTTTCAAAGTATTAAATTAACTAGTTTAAGGAAAATAAATTAGAAATTTTTTTAATCATGTATATGTCAAATCTGGAACTTATGAACAAGTAATGTTCTAAATCTCATAACTTGGTCATTTCTTAACTGAATCATCTAAAATTTGGCTCATTGGAATCTTGACTCATGGCACTAAAATAACCTATAGCAGATTTTCAAAATTCCAAGTGGTTAATTAATTATAGTATTTTAAAGCTAACTTTTATTAAAAACTTGTGCATACTATTAGCTAATAAAAATTATATTACAAATACTAAACAGCAAATTATCATTTAAATTTTATTTTTAAGCCAAACTAGATTTAGAATCCAATAACTTTCATATAGAACATAAAATAATAAACTATCTTGAAAATAAAAGTAAACTCCTTCAGTTGACTCTTGATTTGGTTGTAGACTTCTAAAGAATTTTCCCTTTGCTCTTCACTTTTATTCCTGCAAGCCATCAAACTTAATTAAAATGAAGAACAACTAATTAAAAAAATTACAAGAAGAAATAACAAATCATCTCCCTTATTTGAACTCGCAGATGGCCCGTATTCATTCAACGCCTAGGGATCCTGCAGATGAGCCCTCTTCTTCTAGGGTTCGGAGGGATCCTGCTGATGTGGCCTCTTCTTCGAGAGCCAAGAGGGACTCCGACTCTGATGTCCCTGATCTCCCTTCTGAGGGTTCGCGTGAGGTGACCCCAGAGGTATACCCTAACTCTTCTGAAACTAAGCCTTTCTCCAAATCATTCATCCTGATCCTTTCTACTTTCAATTTGTTTCCTTAGCAGGTAGCTGAGGGTCCTGGCTGAGGCAAGGGCTGTAGCGAGCGGCAAGGTGGAGGCCGAGGCGGAGGCTGTGATGGAGGCCGCGTTGGAGGCCGTGGGGGAGGCCGTGGCAGAGGCTGTGGCAGAGGCCGAGGTGGGGAGGAGTCTCAGACTCGAGTGGATATCCCTGAGGCGATTGCAGCGCAGATTAGGGATACAGACCTTCTATATGGCTTGAGGACTCATCCTTCAGTTTGTATTAGGGCGGATATCCCTTTGGAGTATCCTTTGTCCCATTATCGAGGGAGTTGGGCTAACTTCACCAGATTCCTTGGAGGTTGCGGTTCAGCGATTCGCTGGGAGCTAGGCCAGTTTGGGTTTGGACATTTCATCACCATTTCAAGCGTGCGTTTAGATCATGCACTTATTACGATGATGCTCAAGAGATTCTTCCCAGAGACCCTGGGCTTTCATTTCCCCGATATAAAGATTGGGATTCGGCTGTTCGACTTCAAGCTTATTACGGATTAGGATGTCTGGAGATATCATCCCGGAGCTGGTGAGACCGGATGATCTTGAGATTGCAGCACTTCTAGGTTATGGCGGGTTGCCCGAGGGGGCTTGGGATGGAGGGAGGCCTAGATTATTCTTGACTTGGTTAAGAGAGGCCTTCTGGGAGAGAGGACTTAACCAGGTAGCCTCGGGCCATGCAGACTTCCCTTTCGCCTTCCACTTCATCTTCCTTTTGATTATGGGCTCCTACTTTTGTCCAGAGGACACTACTTCTGCTCTTGTTAAGGGATTTGCAGAGGGCTAGGAGGTATGCTTGGGGCCAGCTCATTTTCGGCACTATTTTGGCTGGCTTGCGCCGAGTCTCTAGAGGCCTTTCCACCTCCTGAGGTGCCGGGGTTGGGTGCAGATTTTTCTGGCCTTTCATGCAGGTGAAATACATATTCCTCTTTTCTTTCTTTGCCTTCTTATTTTTATTCTTCTGACCTTCTTTCCTTTCTTCGCAGTTCTTTGCCAAGGTATATATTCCCTACTTCCGCCCTACCTCTACGATGCCAAAGGAGACATTCCCGATAGCTCGTAGATAGAGTCATGTGGAGCCCGACTCTGAGAAGAGTCGACTTAGGTTGGCTCAGGCTCATCTGGACCGGCTCTACAAGACTGATGTAAGTATCCTTCAGTTTTTTCTTCTTTCTTCCTGAATCACAGCCTTGTAGACACCCCAAAATTGTACGATTTTTGATAAATCTTGAAGGAGAGAAATATTTTATTGGAATTTTTAGTTCTTTGCATTGGGTTTGAGATACTTAACCCATTTGAATCCAAAAACAGAAAAGGAAAAGGCTCGAATTCAATCTTTTGTGTAAAGTCAAACTTTTTCCGGTTGAATTTTGTTGACTTTTGACCCCAGAAAATGAAATATTTTTTAAAGCCAGATTTCAAGATAATTTTTCCCGGTAATCAGGTTTTTAGCCATGTTATTGCATAAAAGAATTTTTTGAGATTTTAAATCTTGGCGAATACCTTGGTTTTAACATATTGAACCTTTTTTCCAGACTTGAAAAATCGGAATTTTGCCTAGAACTGGAAAGTTGACTTTTTATTCACTTGGAATTTGGGTCTGGAACTATTTTTAATGGATTCAAATGGGGGGGGTGTTTGCTTATTTACATGTAATATCTTAAGTAAATGGAGATTAAAAAATACGAGGACATTTACTTAAACGATATTACATGTAAATAAGTATTGCCTGTGTTAAAATTCGAAAAAAAGGCTTTTTTCCTTGTATCCGGCAACTCAGGCCGGATACAAGTGTCCTTCTTTGTATCCGGTGGAAAATGCCGGATACAAGTAGACCTCAGTGTATCCAGCATCATAGACCGGATACATTAAGGTACTTGTGTATCCGGCCTGACATGCCGGATACGCTAGTTTTGCTCAAAATTAGGGTTTTTCGAGAGCTGTTCACTTTTACCATCATATCCCTCATTAAATGAGGAGAAATCTCGGAAATAGCCTTAGGGTTAAGGTTGGTGGGCTATAGACATTATGTTGTGTCTACCATTCTCACCAACTCTAACCCTAGCCTTTGCCTATAAATAGGAGGCTCCTCCTTAAGCAAAGGGCAACCAACTCTTGTTTTGAATTCTCACAAAGAAGAACTCCAAGAGAAGAAGGAAATCGCTGCGGGAGTGCTTCCAGAATCCAGGTAAGCCTCAATCCTCTCTTTATTTTATGTCTTTACATTCCTAGATCTAGATCTCTTCTTCTACCTTTCTGTAGTGTAAAGCCTTCTTTGTGTGTGAAAATCCTTCCCCGGCTCAAAGTATCTCGAGACTCCCCCTAGCCGTAAAATGTGGAGGCGGGATCTAGGAGAAACGAGACTGGGGATTGACCTTAGTACTAGAACCTATGTAGCATAAAGCCTTTTGTTTGATTGCAAACCGTTTCATATTCAAAGTACCCTTGATTATCTTGAAGAACCGTGTTTAACGGGGAGAGAGAACAGAGGGAAACGATAATGGAACGGAACCCTAGGCTATTTTAGAACCTCATTTTGATGAAGATATATGCATGCTATGTTGTTCTATTGATCTTGTATGTTTTTTCAAGCTTGCACATACATAGCACTTTTTTGGTGAATAGGCTCACATTTGGGGATTTATTACATTCATTGTGATAAATCTCCAATAAATGGCCTCAATCCAATTCTGGAATATTTTAAATGTTTTTCAAAGGTTTTGGATTCATCTCACACGAATCTCACACACTTGATCACAGTTTTAAGTTGGTTTTACTCAAAAAGGGCCTAACTGGACAGCACCTGTACCCTTACTTCGGACGCTCATAACTTCATCGTCCGGATGAATTTTGGAGCGATTCCAGAACCATGGGAAAGGTGAGGCTGTCTAGTTTATATCCACCAAATTTCATAAATTTCTATCAAACGGATTTTTGACACCTCTCTGTCGAAGTTGATTGGACAGTTCAGGTTCAAATACAGAACTTGTCACTTCGACGGAGCGCCATATGTTCGTTTTAAGTCCGATTCGAGTGATTTTTGTTTCTGGGCACTCCTTTATGAGTATATTTTTAAATCCAGTTGGTTTCATAATTTTTTGACTCCATTTGAATTATTGGTAGCCGATTTGCTCAGAACTGCTCAATGGCATTTTTTTGGGTAAATCTGTGATCTTCGGGGCCTATTCGGGAGACCACCCAAGGCACATCCGAAGGGATTTTTGTATGAGGCTAGTTTATTTTGAAAGATGGCCATACAGACTTCAATCACACCAATTTTCATGGATTTTTATGGAGTGGATTTTTCTATGCAATTTCCCAAAGTTGCCCACTTATCACTTTTTGATTATTCCCAACAGCAACTTTAAAGGAGCATAACTCCTAGGATTTTTATCGGAATGAAGTGAAATTTTGCATGAGACCCTTATTTACTATAATCTTTCAAATGGATTTGGTTTGATTTGATTTAAAATTGTATTTGAATGATTTCAAGACAAATGGCATTACTTTTCACCGAATTTTCCGGATTTGATTCAACTTGGTTTTTGAATAACTTGTGCTTTGATTTACATCTTTTTGTGATATTCCAGAAATGATGTTGACATAAGAGAGGATCTAGAATCCATTTAGATCTTCATGTGGAAATATCATACATTGGTCCTTTTTCAAGGTTTTCTATGATTTTAGCAAGCTTTCTTATTTTTGCATGAACATACACTTGGCTACCACTTCGCGTGGATGAATGGGGGTGCCTAACACCTTCCCCCGTTCATAATCTAATCCCCTTACCCATCTCTGCATTTGATTTTCAAGTAAGGTTATTTTTATCCTAGAATGTTTCTTTTGTCTCTTTTTTGCTTATTTTTTATCCTTTGGTGTCCATTCTCACCTCAAAATTCTGAATGGTGGCGACTCTCCCATTTTTGCGTTGAGCCCGTGTGTTGACGAAGGGATGATCATTCCGGTGATTTTTTCCCATGTCTCACAAGCCTAATATCCCTTTTTGTTTCTCAGTTGTCCATTCCCCGGTTCGAGGACATCCCGGAGGCTATCGCTCTGCAGGCTATTGCAGATGATGCATTTGCCCCTGACCAAAGACTTAAGCACTATCAGTTCTTCATCGGTCAGATGGGCAGCATCTGGTATTTTGGCGAGCGCTTCTTCTATCAACACACCGAAGAGCCTCGGATTCCTGCCATTCCCTTGGACACTACCCCTTCCTTTCCTCCCGAGTCTGTAGAGCCAGCTCAGTTCTTAGAGTGGACGGAGGCAGAGACTCTGATAGTGGAGGGTGATTATGATGCCTGGTATAGGCAGGCTTCAGTTGGGTGCCTCATGCCACCCATGCCTGTTCAAGGCGGAGTCACAAAGATAGGAGGGGTGGTGGTTCGAGCCTATGACACCACGGTATGCCTTTCCTCCTTTTGACTTTATTTCTTATCTTCAATTTGATCTGAAATTTCCGACATCTTTTCTTTTATCTTAGGAGGCTCAGTTAGCGGAGATCCGGGCTCGTTATGCTGATTTAGAGCGTCAGCTGGCAGAGCAGGATGCTCTCATTGCAGACCTCAGGGCTCAGTTGGCACAGGACTAGGTAGGTCCATCTCATGCTCAGGATCAGGCAGGTCCATCTCACGCACAGGTTGATTCTTCACCTCTTTCAATTTCTGCTTCTTATATCTGTTTATTCTTTTCTAATTAGAATTCTTTTCTTATTTTCAGGATGATACGGCCAGCCCTTCCTCCAGTTTACGTACTCCATTTCGTCCCATGCATCTTAGCGGCGAGGTATTCTCAGTGGCACGAGTGGAGTTCGTGACTCCTCCTCAATCGGCAGAGGTGCCCGCAGTAGAGCCAGAGATAGAGGTTGACGCCATGTCTGCTGTTGATTTTACTGCAAAGGAGATTCCCAAGTTTGCCCCAGCACCAGAGACTGCTCCAAATATGACTGCTGAGGTGGATGTTGGGATGGAGCCTGCCGAGGAGGCTGCTGCGACAGAGGAGGTACCTGAGGCAAATCCTGTTGCTGCCGAGCCTGTGGTGGACTCGAGGCTTGCTGCTGATGTGTCTGCTCCTGTTGCAGAGCCTGCTGCTAGTGGGCGTGCTGGGTCTGCTGCTGAGCTTGTTCTGACTGATCTTGACACTAAACCTGTCGGAGATGCGGATGTCCCAGAGTCTACCTCATTTGCTTCAGACGACTCGGGGTATGTTACTCCTGAGCTCCTGACTGCTGACCTTGTGCCCCTGAGTATTATGTATGATGTTTAGTCTATTTTGGGCAGGATAGAGCGTCGCACTGCTCGCCACCTCGTGTTGCTTGTCTTCGGACGCCGATGATCTCGAGGCCTTGGACGTGGGGATGGACCTGCAGAATAGATTAGGACATCAGATGTATATATTTGTAAAAAAAAATTGATGTATACCCTCATTTATATATATAAACATAAATTTTATTCAATTCTTTTCTTTATTTAAATTCTGCACTTCATTGAATGATTCTTGTTTAAACAGGGACAGGTGAAACTTAAAACAGTATCTCAATTGCTGTTGTATATATTTTTTTGCTTTTTTTTTGCCAAAACCGCATTTATTATGCGGACAAGGCGTGACCGCATTTCATTTGCGGTCATGCTCTGTCCGCATTTGATTTGCGGACTCAGCGTGATCGCATTTGATATGCGGTCATGCCTTGTCCGCATTTCAAATGCGGTTTTTGACTCCTTTTTGACTTTTTTATTTAAAACCCTGAGGAACGTCATTGTGACGTTTTTCTTAGTTCCAAAACACCCTAGGCGAGCCGCCCCTTGCTTCTAGTGCCTTCTTTGGGGATTCCATGGCATCTCTTGCACCGTCCTCCACTGTTGATGAAGCCCCTCCTGCAAGACAACCTTTTAGATCAAAACATCTTAATCTTACTAAATACAACATTGTAGATTCATTCTATAATAGGTGGGTTAACTCCATAACCCCTGAAGATGATATCCAGTGGGATTCTACCAACCTAGGTCATGTCCTGCTCATCCCTACCATCCCTTTTAAATAGGAAATCATTGAGGCTTTGATTGGACACTGGGAACCTCAATTGAATTTCTTTCGATTTGGTGATAAAGAGATGACCCTTACCGTTGAGGAAATTTAAACGATCCTTAGCCTGAGGTTTTCAGAGAAAGTGGTGAACCAGCCCCTTAAGCCTAGCTACAAAAAAGAAGCTTCCACTTTTTTGGGTATAAGGAAGAAGGACCTAGGGGGACTCTGATACATTGCTGACCCTATCCAAGCATTTTTTTTGACTGAAAAACTTCTAAGGAGTGAAAACCCCAAGCCCTGTTTAATGTCCTAACATTGATAGTGGTTAACCAACTACTTTTTCCACGGGATGACGATGAGGTTGACTTGGCTCTTATTTCAGTCATATGCCAGGTTAAGGAACATGAGAGATTAGCCCCTATGATCTTGGCAGAGATATACCAAGCCCTGACTGATTGCTATTTTAGGAAAAAGAAGCGCTTTCTTGCATGTGCCCCTATCCTATAGGTAAAATCTGGTTCCCCCCCCTATTATTTTTACTTTTATTTATTTTTATTTTTATTTTTTTTATTTTCTTACAACTTACTTGTGAAGCTGAAATTATTGGAAATAAATTGAAATACTCCCTCTTTTTGCAGCTTTGGTTACTTGACCTCCTGAGTCAGATTGAGATGATTGATCGACGCTTTTCTACAAGAATGAAGGTTCTTGTTCTGATGAGTAACTGGGGATGTCCTAACATCCAAGGCGGCAAGCAGGGTCGGTTCACCTTCTTGGGTACTCTCCATGATGATCAGGTGAGATGGCCTGGCACTTATCAGCCAAACCCCGAGACAGTGATCAGCTTCAAAGATAGGAACTTCATGGTTCTAGTAGGCTTGAGATCTGTTGTCCTCTATCTTCCTTTGAGGGTTCTTCGGCAGCTTGGAGGAAATCAGGGGATCATGATCCTAGATGGATATGTGGACTTCTTGGGGACACTTACACCAGCCACCATGGGGCTATGTGTTTGGTTGATGAAGGAGTGGTCCTATGTACGCTTCCTGAGGGGCCCTGTCTTTTCTGAGTCACATGTAAAGGACTATCTTTTCTAGATCAGAGAGCAGGTTCAAAGTCATGCCCCAGTACCAGAGGATTCCCCTGCTGTTCTTGCGCCAACTTATGAAGACATATTGGTCTCTGAGAGAGCATCCCACAAGCGGCTTCAACAAATTTGGGTACGAGAGGCCAGAGAACTTAGGATACAAGACATTGATCTGGAGAGGCAACTTGAAGAGCAGGTATCTCGCCGCATTGCTTTGGAAAAGAAACTTGAGTAGCAGAGGCAGGCTCATCGCTTTGAAGTCCGAATGATACGACAGAAGTACCAGGATACTTTAGCTAGCCTTAGATGTATGAGGATCAAGCAGGCATTTTCAGATGAGGTCATATCTTTTTTGAGAGATCCAGATGCAGAGGAAGCTTCTGGGATTATTGCAACTCAAGCAGCTCGAATTCGGGAGCTTGAGGAGCGGCTAGGGGATAGGGACTAGCTCCTTTTATTGCATTTTTTTCTTTCTTTTTTTTCTCTTTTTTTTCCATACCTTTATACAAAAGCAAACTCCAATAGTGGAAAGACAAAGGTTTTAATTCATAAATAGGTTTTATATTATTGGCCTCAGAATTCTCAAATGCTTATAAAAACAAAGGTTTTATGTTTGATTTCTCATCACTGGCCAAAATATAATTTTTTTTTAAAGTTTGGTCCAAAACACTTAATCACATATAATTAAAGGAATTAAAATCAAGTTGAATAATGAAAAGGATGATTCAAGTAATAGGGAGAGATCAAATCTGTCTATCCTAGGACCCTTAGAGTCATCCCCAAATGCCTTTTCTTCCAAAATTGACTTGTTATTCCCAATCTGCTCCATCTCCAGTGCTCATACTGCTTTCACTTCAAGCTTGGATAACATGATCAACTCAACCCCTAACATTTTTTTTGCCAATATTGCCCCTAGCGTCAATCACGATTTTCACTAGGGCCAGCTTTTCCATTCCGTCATCACCAATCTTTACTCTGAAAATTGAAGGAATATACTAAAATCACCGAGGACTTAAAAATAGGACGAAACGAAGGCTAGACTCGATTTATGAAAGAAAGGGTATTAAGGGCTCAAAATTTTTCCAAACATGAAAATAGGTCAACTGGACTTACAGTCATGATGAATAGGATCCCAATTCCCAAACTTTGTTCATTTTCTTTCTTTTTTGCAATTGGCTTTCATTTGCCACTATTCCTTGCTTTTTTTCCCTCATTTCTTTTCTCTTTTTTCTTTATGTTTTGCCCCAATTGGCTTTGCCCCAGTATGAAACTGTAAGTCCTAGTTTAGGTTTATCAAAGAAATGAACAGGCTTGACTTGGCTAGACTAAGGATTAAAATTTTGGGAAATAAAGAAAGATGGCCTCGGATCATTTCCTAGTAATATTCAATCAAGGAAAATACATTTTTACTGCATTAGAGTTAATTGGCTTAGGAAAATCTTTCCCATCCATTTCTGTTAAGATGAGAGCACCCCCTGATAGGACCTTCTTGACGACATAAGGCTCTTCCCAATTTGGCTTGAACTTCCCGCGAGGGTCTTCCAAAAATGGTAAAATTTTCTTTAAGACTAAATTTCCTTCTTAGAAAATTCTACGTTTCACTTTCTTAGTATAAGCCCTGGCCATTCTCTTATGATACAACTGGCCATGACAAAGCATCTGCAAACACTTTTCCTCTATCAGATTGAGTTGATCATGTCGTGACTGTATCCATTCAGCTTCTTCCAATTCTGCTTCCATTAGCACTCTCAGTTATGGGATTTCAACCTCAACTGGTAAAACTGCTTCCATTCCATAAACTAGGGAATACGGGGTTGCCCCAGTAGAAGTCCGGATTGAGGTTCTGTAGGCATGGAGAGCAAACGGTATCATCCCGTGCCAATCTCTGTAATTTATTACCATTTTCTAAACTATTTTCTTTATAATCTTGTTCGTTACTTCTACTGCCCCATTCATATTTGGTCTGTACGGAGCTGACTTGTGATGGGTGATCTGAAACTGTTCACACATCTGCTTCATATCCTTGTTCTTAATGTTTGAAGCGTTGTCTGATACTATGGCGTTTGGCAAACCATAGCGACAAATGATGTTGTGCTTCAGAAATTTAAGAACATGGTTCCTTGTGATATTTGCATATGAAACAGCTTCTACCCACTTAGTGAAATAATCGATTGCTATGAGGATAAACATGTGCCTATTTGATGCCTTCTGAGAAATCATCCCAATGACATCAATGCCCCACATAGAGAAAAGACATGGTGATGTCATGTTGTGCAACTCACTCGGTGGTGCATGCTTGTTATCAGCATATATTTGTTACAAATGACACCTTTTGACATGTATACAGCAATCGTGCTCCATCTTTGACCAGTAATATCCCAATCGCAGAATTTTCTTTGCAAGCAAGTGCCCATTTATATGGGGCCACAAACACCTCCATGCACTATCTCAATCAATCTTTCTGACTCAGCCTTGGTGAAACATCTGAGTAGGACATCATTGTGTCATCTCTTATATAATTGCCTACCACTTAATAAGAACTGTCCTGCTAATCTCAGTATTGCCCTTTTTTCAGTAGAAGTAACACCTTCTGGCAAACTCCGATTATTCAAGAAATTCTTGATATCTTGAAACCATGGTACTTCTTCTTCCGATACTTCGTATAGAATAAGACAGTAAGCCGGTACATCTCTGATTTCTACTTCCAGTGGTTTGATGTCTACTCCTTCTGGAACACTGATCATTGAAGCCAATGTCGCCAAAGCATCTGCAAACTGATTCTTGGCCCTTGGCATATAGCTAAAGGAAATTTCGAGTAAATTTGGTGCTTATTTCTTCCAAATACTGGTGATATAGGATAATTTGTGATTTTTGGTTTTCCATTCACCGGTTGTTTGGAAGATGATAAGACTCGAATCTCCATATACGTTAAGTTCCTCTACCTCATGGTCTAGAGCAGCTTGTAACCCAATTATACATGCTTCATACACTGCAATATTATTTGTGCACTAGAACCTCAACTTCACTGCGATTGGGATATGTGAACCATCTGGCTTTACCAAAACTGCCCCGATCCCGTTTCCATTCATGTTTGCGGCCCCGTCAAATAACATCTGCCAGGAGCTTTCACTTTCCTCTTCTTCAGTAAACAACACGGCCTCATCTGGAAAATTAGTCTTTAAAGGCTGATAGTCTAGCAAGGGATACTCGGCTAAGTGATCGGCGATTGCTTGACCTTTAATTACCTTTTAAGTGACATATTTGAGGTCAAATTCAGAAAGCAACAGCTACCACTTCACCGTTCTGCCAGTTAGTGCCGGTTTTTCAAATAAGTACTTCAATGGGTCCATTCTGGATATCAACGACATGGAATGACTGAGGAAGTAATGTCTCAATCTTTGAGTTGCCCACACTAAAGCAGAACAAGTATTTTCTAAAGGCGAATACTTGGCTTTATATTCTGTGAAATTCTTACTCAGATAGTAAATCGCCATTTCCTTTCTGCCAGTCTCATCATGCTGCCCCAAGACACACCCCATTGACGTCTCCAAAACTGACAAGTACAGAATCAGTGGTCTTCCTGGAGTTGGTGGCATTAGAACAGGTGGGTTTAGCAAATATTCATTTATCTTATCAAAGGCCTGTTGGCAATCATCATTCCAGACCATTGGGTTGTTCTTTCTTAGAAACTTGAAAATCGATTCACAAATAGCAGTGAGCTGTGCTATAAACCGGCTTATGTATTGAATCCTTCCAAGAAAACCATGAACCTCCTTTTCTGTTTTTGGTGGTGGCATTTTGATAATTGCCTTTGCTTTAGCCAGGTCAATCTCAATTCCCCTTCTGCTCACTATGAATCCCAAAAATTTTCCTGATGTAGCCCCAAATACACATTTTGCTGGGTTAAGCCGTAAACTATATTTCCTAAGTCGGTTAAATACCTTCTTCAAGTTGATCAAATGATCCTCTTCTTCACATGATTTGGCAATCATATCATCTACGTAGACCTCCATCTCCTTATGGATCATATTGTGGAACAGTACTACCATGGCCCGCTGGTAGGTTGCCCCGGCATTCTTAAGCCCAAATGGCATGACAGTGTAATGGAAAGTACTCCAAGGTGTAATGAAAGCTGTTTTTTCTTGATCTTCCTTTGCTATCCTGATTTGATTATATCTAGAGAAACCATCCATGAATTAGAATAGACTGTGTACTGCAGTATTGTCCACCAATATATCGATGTGTGGAAGCGGAAAATCGTCCTTTGGGCTTGCCTTGTTGAGATCCCTGTAATCCACACACATCCTGACTTTTCTATCCTTCTTTGGTACTGGCACTATATTTGCAAGCCACTCAGGGTACATGGAGAATGCCAAAAATCCAGCTTGGAATTGCTTGACCACTTCATCTTTGACTTTTAGTGTCCATTCAGGTTTCAATCTTCTCAACTTTTGCTTAACCGGCTTAACCTCTAGAAGAATTGGTAGCCTGTACACAACCATGTCAGTATCTAACCCTGGCATATCCCGATACAACCATGCAAACACATCCTTATAATCTGCCAAGAATCGTGACATTTCATTACGTTGCACATCAGATAGGCATGCCTCAATCTTCACTATTTTTGGGTTATCTTTGGTCCCTAGATTTATTGAGATGGTCTCTTCAATATTAGGTTGAACACCCTTTTCATGACGCTCTAGTTGATATACAATTTCTTTTGGAGGGTCGTTTTCTTCAACCTCGATCTCTTCTTCGATCCCCATTAGGTCAAAGTCGAGCTCAAGGTCGAAGTCATATTCTGCTTGATCTAATTCTGTTTGCTTATATGGTTCATATATGGTTTAGACCTTTCTGAAAAACTTAAATTTTCTAGAAAAAATGGAAAAATCTTTTTTTGTTTTTTGAGAGCCTTCAGAAAAAGCTTTTCCTGAAGATGAAGACTCATTAAAACCTTCAGGAAAAGGGCATTCCACTAATGGAGTTTTTTTTAGGCTGCGTCTGTTTGCCAATCAAATGCTGCTTCAAAGGTAAGGGGAGTTTCCTCCCAATTTTTTAAAATAAATTCTTTTGGAGCAGGGGAAATAGTGCAAGCCTGCTCCTCAAGTTTAGAATCCGATGAATCAGATGAATTATACCGCCCTTTTCTGCTGTGGGGCCCAATCTAGATATGACCTCATCCGGAACTTTTACTGCTGCCCAATCAATGAAAGATACCTTATCTTTAACAACTTATTCTGTTCTTTCGACTTCAGTCATGGCAAAGAAAGCCCAATATCTTCAAAAAAATCCCGCTGCTGTCCTAGCTGTGGCCCAGGCTCACCTATTATCTTAGGTGAAGAAGGTGGGATGTAGGTTTGCAAAGTTGGGATATACGGCCTCATGAAAGGGTTAGTGTTACGGTATGGAGGTGTGGATTGATCAATGGGAGATGATAATTGGATCATGCAAGAAGGTTTTGGAAAAGTTTCCTTTAGATGAGGGAATTTTCCTTTGCTTTCCTGCTCTATATTCCCTTCTTCATTCTGCTTCTATCTTATCCAACCTCTTGGTTTGGACCCCAATCCTGCTTTAAGGGTAAGCTTCTTAACCTTTATTGGTTCCAACCTTCCTTGCAGGTTAACCCCCAGACCTTTCCCTGGATGGAAATTGTATTTTCTTAGCACTTTCTCCACTATTTTCTCAGCACTAGTCATTTTCCCCTCCGTATCCTGACACCCCCCAGGTATAAAATTGACAGTTTAGAACTGGAAAGAGTGAAATTTTATCTTGTCTACAGTCATTTCAATGTTTATATAGGGTACATCAGGGGACACTATGGAAGGTATTAAATTTTCAGCTAGGACAGTTATCACCCTTTGTCCTCTTATATACTTCACCCTTTGGTGAAGAGTGGATGGTATTGCCCTAGCCGAGTGTATCCATGGCCTTCCTAGGAGCAGATTGAAAGCTGCAAGAATATCCATAATTTCAAATGTGATATTAAAGATATTGGGCCCAATAGTGACTGGCAGTTCAACCTCTCCTAAGGAGTGTGTCTTAGAGCTATCAAAAGCCCTCACAATCCTCCCATTTTGTTTGATCTTGGATTGATCCAATTCAAGCTTGGCAAAAATGATTAATGGGCAGACATTTAAAGCCGACCCATTGTCAATTAAAACTCGTGCTACCATACTGCCCTTACAAAGCACAGTGATGTGCAAAGGATTAACATGGTAACACCCACCTAGGCTTATTTCACTTTCTGAAAAACTTATCACGTTGTGATATAAGATTTGGCCAACCATTTTGCCTAGCTGGTCTAGATCAATAGCTTCGGGCACATGTGCACTCTGAAGCATCCTTAATAATGAATCCCTATGCTTTTCAGAATTCAGCAAAAGTCCCAGTATTGAAATCTGGGCATGGACCTTATTTAACTGATTGATAATATTAAATTCACTCTTTTTGATTATTTTTATAAGATCAGCTGTCTCATTTTCAGCAACCTGGGGAGTGTTTTCCCCTATTTTTGCTTTTCCTTTCAGTTTTGTCTTCTCTTCTGCTTCTTTTCTTTCCTTTACAGTTTGCTTTTGTTTCTCTCCCTCTCCTACACATTTCCCTGACCTCATCATAAGGTTCACTTCTTCCTTGTTTTCCCTTTCAACCGCGGGAATTGTGGTTGTGAAACCTTCACTGTAATTCCATGGTACAGCTGATTCAGAATAAGAAGGCTTCGGGACATTTATCACAAGCGGGGTAAGTTTTGACTTAGAGGAAAAAGCATGAGTAGAAGACACATCTACAACCAAGGGTGAAAGTTGCTTTGGTTGAGGTGATTTTGAAGGTAAATGGGCTGAAGAGGTAACTGAAGCGGTGAGATGGTCATAGTTGATGACCAAGGGTGGCTTTGATAGAATGGATGGAGAAAAAGTGGATGGACTGCAATTGATAACCAAAGGAGGCTTTGCAATATTTATTTGGGCTATGAGAGAAGATACCCGGTCCAAGGAAGAGCTACTATCCTCAACAGCACGATCATTCCTTTTGGAAATTACATTTATTTCTTGGTGCTTACCATCTCTGTCAAAATAAACTTTGACTGTAGTCCCTATAGGAGCGATTAATTGAGAGGGCTCAAAGGTTATTTCTTCAGAGAACGTGGCCCCTATCACATTAGATGGGCTTGCCTCATGATGCTGGGGCAAAGGGTTCTGACCAATATCCGTTCTAGGAGGAGTAGGAGCCCCCGTATTGAAAGACAGGGTATTCTGGTCTATTAAATCCTGAGTGGCGTGTTTCAATGGCCAACACTTGTCAGTATGGTGTCCTAGTGCACCCATGTGGAAATCACAAATGGTGCAGAGATCAAAATTTCTCCCTTTAGATGCATTCGGATTTGACTCTCTTAAAGTAATATACCCCATTTGCAATAGGGTGGGTAGCAATTGAGACGGAGACATCGAGATAGGGGTAAAAACCCTATTTCTCCTTGATACCATCCAGTTGTCCCTTTCCTCCTTATTAAAAACCCTATTTTGGTTTGATGGTGCTGCTAGAACATTAACCCTTATGGGGGCTTGCTGGGTAGATGGGGTTGATTGTACTGGAGTATAAAAAGGAGTGAACACATTGATTTGTATGGGCTTGTTGGGGACCGATGGTTGTTATACCATGTTCACCTCTCCTTCTTTTTTGTTCCCATTCTTCTTTATCCCATTCCCTTTCTTCAGATTGGGGTCCTACTGACTGACAATGGCAAAATGATCAATTATCTTGCCGGACCTAATCCCATCTTCAATCCAATCAGCCACTTGCACCAGGGCAGCAAAATTGGTGGTAGTTTGACCCACCAAGTGATTGTAGAACGGTTGCCCCAGTGTGCTGATGAATGTGGAAATCATTTCCGGTTCTAACATGGGTGGCTTAACCTGAAAGGCAATCTCCCTCCATCTCTTGGCATATTGCCTCACAGATTCATCTTTGCTTTTGCTCATCCTCATTATATCGTATCTATTTGGCACAATCTCTGAATTGAATTTGTACTGGGCCAGGAAGGCATCTGCCAAGTCCTTCCACCTTCTAATCCTCTCATGATCCAAGGTGGCAAACCTCCTCAAAGCAGCTCCAGTCAAGCTCCTTTGGAAGAGCTGGATCAGTATGCCATCATCCTAGCCAAATTGTCATAAAGCCCCACAATAGAGCTTCAGATGGCTCATAGGGCAGTCGGTGCCATTGTATTTGTCAAAGTCTGGGCACTTAAACTTGGCTGGCAGGCAAACATCTTGGTATAGGCACAAGTCTTCAAAGTTTGTGCCTCCGAAAGCATTGACCCCCTTCACTTCCCTCAGCTCTTCTTGGATCATCTTCAGCCTGTGCAAGAACTTCTTTTACATCTCGTTCCTCATTCTTTCTTTTTCCTTCTCTTTCTCAGATTCAACACTATCCTCCCTAATCAGTATAGGTTCAGGAATAGGTTCAGAAACGGGTTCAGGGATAGGTTGAGCTGGAGGTGGAATATTGGTTTGAGGTGGAGATGTTTGGTGGGAAGTAGAGGCTTGGTTTTGGGCTTGCTAGGCCTAAGCTGCCAGTAAGTTTTCTAGCATTTGGGCGATTCCTACCACTTGCTCTTGCAACTGAGCAAAGTCTTGAGTCGGAACAGTGGCTTGATTCTTAGTGGGATTCATTATGCGGGCTCTTGATTTGGTCACAGGAGCAATGATTGCAAGTATCTTGGTACCTAGTGAAAGAAAAATAAAGAAGTATATTAGCACCAATTTATATTTTATTCACACACCTATGACTGCATGTATGTAGGTTAGGTGAACATGTGTTTGGATTTTTTTTTTTTATTATTTTTTTGAGTTAAAATAATTGTTTGAATATTTTAGGGTTTCTAACATGTCCCACAAGATATGAAATGCTAAAATAAAAGCTTTTAGACAAATCACAGGGTGTCTTGGAATTACTTAAGCTTCCAAGGGCTTATGGAATTGAAAATCTGAAATTCAAAGGCTTTCATAGGCCCACCTGAAATTCAAAGGCTTTCAGAGGCCCATGGAAATTTTGAAAAAAATCTAAAATTCAAAGGCTTTCAGAGGCCCATGGAAATTTTGAAGAAAATCTGAAATTCAAAGGCTTTTAGAGCCCCTTGGAAATTTTGAAGAAAATCTGAAATTCAAAGGCTTTCAGAGGCCCTTGGAAATTTGGAAGAAAATCTGAAATTCAAAGGCTTTTAGAGGCTTGCCTGAAATTCAAAGGCTTTCAGAGGCCCATGGAAATTTTGAAGAAAACCTGAAATTCAAAGGCTTTCAGAGGCCCATGATATTTTTGAATCTTCTTTAAGACCTTTGAGTTGAAAAAGAAACTCAAGTTGCATTAAGGAAGTTGATTTTAAAAAAATTTTGCTTGGAATTTAATGGCTTCCAAGTGTCCCATTAAATGGATTCTAAGGTTCCCAAAATACCTATGGTTTGACTATCACATTGTCCTTTAAGAAAGTTTTTCAAAAGTTTTTTGTTTGGAAATTTCTTATTAAAGAACAGATTTTTAAATCAAACCTTGGAGATTTAAAATGATTTGAAATTTTTCTTTCTTCATTAGATTGCACCTCAAGAATATGTTTTGCAACATTGATGTGGTTTTAGATTCAATTGAAGTGTATTTTGATTCAAACTTATTCCTCTTGTGTCACTTCCATTCCTTGAGTTAAATCTCATGTTCAAATTTTCAATTCGCTTTCCAAAGTAACGATCATTAGCCCAAAGTTCTAAGGTGAATGTTTTCACTTTCGCTTTCCAAAGTAACGACCTCGTTGCGCCAAGCTACACACATTCAGGTTCAACTTCCTATAGGTAATGGGTAGGCTGTGTAAAAGATTTAAAGTGCTCAAGTGCATTTGAAATAAAAGGAAACATTCACAACGTCCCAATCCCTTGTCACTCTTTTCGTAGCCAAGCACATTTTTACATTCACCAAGGCATATATGGAGATCATATTGAAAAAAAATAAGCACAAATAAACAAGGTAACAAAGACACCTATCATATTCATGATTATTATATACCAAGAAAAATCACATAAACATGTTATCATGTTACACAAGAAACAATTAATCATGGAAACATGCTTGAAAAATTCAAAATACCCACTAAAACCCTAGATTTCATGCTCATAATTTTCATGATCAAAACATAGCATTAAAACCCCAAAGCAAATCATGTTATCATAAAAAAAATACAACAAGTAAGCATGTGTGAGACCCCGCTCCAATATCTCTAGTACACTCTAACCAGTGACCTTGATGTGTAGGAGAAGTTGGAGGAGCATCAACTAAAGAGCAACCAAGGGTACTGTTCGTGGGTTGATTTGGAAGCAAGAAGGCTTGCTTAAGTGTTTTCAAGAGGTAAGCAACACCACCCCTCCTTTGTTTTCAAATTTCGGCCAAGATTGCATGTTTAGATGAATGTTAGGGTTGAGTTGTGAAAATGAGTCCTAGGGCAAATGGGAGGGATTTCGTTGAGGGGTTTTGTGGGTAGCAGATTTCTACACATGCTAGGAGTGAGTCATAGATTGCCAAGTGGGTCATGAAACGTAGAATTGCTAGAAAACCAAACCTTTACATATGACCATCAATGTGAGTACACCACTCATGACCAAATGGGCTTCGGCTTGGTATCTTACACATAGAGTGAAGGGCAGTGGCCCGTATTACATTTACACCACGATAAGGGCTTGGGCCCGTGGCTTGTACCACCATGAAACCAAAAAGGGCAGTGGCCCATGGTTATTGAAATTGAAAGGAGGCAGAGGCCCCAATGACATTGAGATGTATTGAGCAGAGGGCAGTGGCCCAAGCTTGACTCGGGTAAGGCCATGGGCTACCCTTGAGCATTTTCCATGCTAGTGGCATGAGTTATTGATATAAGTAACTGACCAGTAAGTCTTGTTGTGTTGAGAGCAGTTCATCTCAGTTGGGGTAGTGGACCCTTATTTCTCCCAACTTGGAGATAGAGAACTAACATATTCCACTCAAGCTTGGATACTTGAATGTTATATTTGTGTCTTTATTGTTACACTTGTTGTGAATTGGATAATGAACACATCAGCATAATGAACCCTTAAGGTATGGATCCATAAACTTAAATGGGAATGTTTATATATATATGTATGCCATGGCCTGTTGTTCTTGATACTATTGTCTCACTATATGTTGATTTCATTGATTCCGGCTTGAGGCCGATGATTGTATTGAATTCCAGCACCAAGGGGAATCGGTGGCTGATGCTCAAGCTTCATCTGGATGCCCTACGCTAAGGGGAATCGGCGTTAGGATGCCCAATACCAAGGGGAATCGGGTTGGATGCCTAACTTATATGGGAAACCTTTAGAGTTAGAGGTGGCCATGAGTATATATGTAAACATCCTAGATAATAAGTGATAATATTGATTACACGATTGCTATTAAATGGATTATCTGTACATCAAAGCACATGTAGGCACAAATTGTATGACACTAAGATGCCGTGGATTTTGTATTATTAAGAACTACCCGCATGCCATGGTTTTATCGAGAGATATTTGCATAAACTGCGTTTTACCGAATCATGCATGTGTTGCTTACTGAGACATTTGTCTCACAGTTGCTTCTCATCTTATTTTTCAGATCCATCGACGTCCGGTGTGAAGCACCAGACTGGGGATAGAGGCAAAGATAAAGCCTTTGGGTATTGAGAGGAATTCTGTAGGTCTTGGGTTTTATTCCTGTTATTTGAGAGGAGTGATATAGTCAACCATCATTTGGTAACTAAGCTCATGTGTCTTATTACATCTCATATATATATATAACACACTTTTGATATGCACAGCATAAATTGTCTTAACACTTGCACTCGTTAGGAAAAAGTTTTAAAATTCTCCGCATTTTATCAAGTAATTGGCCCACTTGCCACGGTCTGGGATGGGTCTGGCCTTGGAGGGGCAGACTTGGTTCCGGGTCGTTACAGCATGTATGACAAGATAAAGCCCCTAAACATGATTCTAGACATAACCAAGCAATACATACATGCCCTTATCCTTATGAATTTCTAATCATACAAATTAGATCTAAAATACATCAAACATGCCCAAATAAAATAAACAAAACAGCAAGCATTCAAAATAAAAACAAAACATGAACAAATACACAAAACATGGCTTAAATCCACAGTCCCCAAAGGAGTCGCCAGTTGTGAGACATGGAAAATCAATTTAATGATTCCCTAATCATCACACGGGATTAAGACAAAGGAGGAGTCGCCACCATTCAATTTTAAGTGTGAATGGACACCAAAATCATATAATAAAATACAAAAGGGCAAAACTAGAGTAAAAATAACTCTACTTTAAAATAATAACCAGAGATGGGTAAGGGGATTAGATTATGAATAGGGGAAGGTGTTAGGCACCCCTATTCATCCACACAAGGTGGTTGCCAAGTATTGCTCACGCTTGAAAAGGGCTTGCTAATAAAATGCACAAAAAGTGTTTGAAGAAAAGGACAAAGACATGTGAGATTTTTTATGTGGGTAACCCAATTGAATTTGGGCTCTCCATATGAATACATCTCTTCTTGGACTCAATAATCAGATAAAAATGAGAAGAAAATTTGGGTAAAATCCAACTAAATCAAATCTGAAGAGTTTAACCTAAAGATAATCCATTTTGAAAACCTAAAGCAAAACCTAGCTTAAACCGTGAGTATGTGCACTTGATTAAATGGATATCAATTAAAATCTTCTAAAGACAGTTAGAAAATACTCAAGAAAGATTTAAGATGAGGATCCGGTTCATAGATCTCATTGATTGAAGAGAATGAACCGAATATACCCATATTGAGACAAAAACCCCAACTAGAGAGATTAGACCATAAAAGTCTCCTCTCGAAGATGGGATCATTAATCTTCTAAAAAATAGTTAGAAAATACTCAAGAAAGATTTAGGGTGAGGATCCAATTCATAAATCTCATTGATTGAAGAGAATGAACCGAATATACCCGTATTAAGACAAAAACCCCAACTAGAGAGATTAGACCATGAAAGTCTCCTCTCGAAGATGGGATCATTAATCTTCTAAAAACAGTTAGAAAATACTCAAGAAAGATTTAGGTTAAGGATCCGATTCATAAATCTCATTGATTGAAGATAATGAACCGAATATACCCGTATTGAGACAAAAACCCCAACTAGAGAGATTAGACCATGAAAGTCTCCTCTCGAAGATGGGATCATTAATCTTCTAAAAACAGTTAGAAAATACTCAAGAAAGATTTAGGGTGAGGATCCGATTCATAAATCTCATTGATTGAAGAGAATGAACCGAATATACCCATATTGAGACAAAAACCCCAACTAAAGAGATTAGACCATGAAAGTCTCCTCTCGAAGATGGGATCATTAATCTTCTAAAAATAGTTAGAAAATACTCAAAAAAGATTTAGGGTGAGGATCCGATTTATAAATCTCATTGATTGAAGAGAATGAATCGAATATACCCGTATTGAAACAAAAACCCCAACTAGAGAGATTAGACCATGAAATTCTCCTCTCGAAGATGGGATCATTAATCTTCTAAAAACAGTTAGAAAATACTCAAGAAAGATTTAGGGTGAGGATCCGATTCATAAATTTCATTGATTGAAGAGAATGAACCGAATATACCCGTATTGAGACAAAAACCCCAACTAGAGAGATTAGACCATGAAAGTCTCCTCTCAAAGATGGGATCACTTAAAATCAGTTCAAGGAATTCTGAGGGATTGATCTAAGGCCATTGATCTCAAATCTTTCATAATGAATATGATAGATCCAAAATATAAGCCTATATTACACCAAATCAAGTGAGGTGTGTGTTTATGTAAAAAATCAGATTTTTAGGGGAGAATAGAAATCCACTTCTATAAAGAGCATGGATCTTGGTATTCTCTCTAGAAAATGAAATCAAACTCACAAGATTAACAAGCACATATGAATCTCAATGTACATCATTCAAAAGGGGTTCTATACCTAGGGTTTCATTCCCGTTCTCGTTTCCCCTAGCTCTCTCTTCACGTTTTACGGCTAGAGAGAGTCTTGAGGTACTTGGAGATGGGTTTGGGGTTTCAAATACACACAGGCTTTACACTACAGAAATGTAGAAGGTGAGACTACCCTAGAATTGAAAAAAAAAGAAAAGAGGAGAGGAGATCTCACCTTGATTGCTTGAGGGAGTAAAAAGGCAGGGGTTCCCTTCTTCTCTAGGAGCTCTTCTAGCTTTAATCTTTAGCCATTTGCTTGAGGAGAAGCCCTCTATTTATAGGCAAAAGCAAGGGTAATAAAATCCCAAGGGTAGACACAAAAATGTATCTAGAACCTTCCAACTTAACCCTAAGGCATGGACTTGGAGGAATATGGCTAATCTCGGAGGCTAAATTCGAGAATTCCCACTTCTCAGACAGAGGTGTAGCAATAAATAAGTGAAAACTCTCGGGATTTTCCAATTTGGAACAAAACATTAGTATCCGACAACTCAGGTCGGATACGAACAACAATGTTTGTAGCCGAAATAATATTTCTAATACAAATAAAAATGTTTATATCTGAAATCTATTTTCGGATATAGAGAGGAACTTTTATCCGAATTTTGATTTCGGCCACAAAAGAAAAACTTGTTTTTTATGATTTCGACCAATTATTCATCACTTTATACAGTGTAATTTGGGGTGTCTACACTTTTCTTTGATTCTTATCTTGAACCTAGACATCTATAAGACCATATCAAAAATAAATATGAGAACATCCTCAAGCCTCAAATTTTATACAAGTGTTACAATCCCGGAGACATAGTACCTTCTATAAATATGAGAACCTTCTTCTATTTGAGGGACCCCCTGGATCTTTGGCTGATTGGAACAAGTTGAGATCCTGATTCCTTGACAGCTTGGAGAAACACTTCTCTTATCTTTCTTTGAGCCTCCTCCAAGTCTACCAGGAATTCTCTAATTTCACCTTTGAATTTTTTGTGTCTTCTATACATTCTGAAACCATTAAAGGAGCTCTTTGGCTTGGTATACATAAAGATTACTTGAGTATCTCCCGTCTCTCATTCTAGCCATTGCCTACCTGTCACACCTTATCGACTCCAACCCCCCTTCTTTTCAATAGCGTCATGGGAACGGCTGCTAAGTCGGCGATTTAGGCCAATGTCGGATGTACCTCTCCTACTCAGAATCGAGATTTGAAGACACGTCATTGGCATTTTGACACCGCAGAGATAGCATTAGACACATGGATGTGGATTTAAAAAAGACACCTACATTTGTAAACTTAATAGTTCAATACAAATACTTAAAAAAAAGCCTTTGTTAATATAATTGTAGAGTTTATACATATCTTTACTAATTAATATAAGTTTCTTAGGAATTAATACTTATCTATTTTATTAATGCCTGCTATAATTATTAGTAAACTTAATAGTTCAACACAATTACTAAAAAAGGCCTTTGTTAATATAATTATCTACTTTATTAACATTTAATATAAGTAGACGTCTATCTTGTTTAGTCAGTTGATGTCTCTATCTTGTTAGTTAATTGAAATCTCTTATTAATTTTTTAATATATATCTAATTTAAATAGAGGAATATGTGAAATTAAAGATTATAAGGAAGGACATTTTAGGTATGTGAAAATAAAAAACACTTAAGATAGTTCGTGATTTTTATAGTATAGTATAGATATCGATATAGATAAGTATATTATAGACAATGACGAGAAGAACTGATCCAAATCATTCTTCTTTTTTTCATACTTATCTAGCTTTTGTTCCTGGTACTTATCTATTTATCTCCTTTTTTTTCTTTTTTTATTAATAAACCATATTAGAAATAGTTACTTATTAATAACTAATAAAATGATTAATATTCTTGTTCTAGTACAATTAGATTACTATTCTCATAACATTACATGTTTATTGTTATCTTCTCCAATATTTATCTACATACAATAATTTATTTTCTCAATACTTATCTACTTAAAAGAATTTTAATAAAAAATATAAAAGTAGATTATATCTTCCTTCTCTAATATTTATATTTAAATAAAAAAGAATTTTATTAAAAAAAGTAAATTAACAATATTTACCTATCTAATTTTTCCTTGCACTAAAAAAACTCAATTAGAAAAGAATTTTCTTCCCAATACTTATTTGTAAGTAACAAAATTTTAATAATTAGAATTGATAATAAAATCCCACTAAATTGAAACTAAAAAATAAAAAAAAGGATAATATTAGCTGAAACGTAAAAGATAGTTTAGTTGTGTTTGGATAATCGTAAACTGATGCCTATACCAAACAAGATAATTCAGTTGGGCTAGGATTCAGAATGATCTCTTTAATATTCGACTACACACTACTTTTGTTTCTAGTATGGTTAGGTCTAGGTTGAGGTCAATCCAAGACCAAACCAAAAATACTTGCAGTCAATCCAAGCCGAACTGAACCGAATTGTAACCTGAAAATAAACAATAAAAAAAATCGAGATCCAAACCGAATTACATGAGGTCAATTTGGTTCGGTTTGGTTCAGTTTAGACCAATACACGAGCCATGTGATCAAATGAGGGTATTGTTCGTAATATCCTCAAAGTTTAAATATAAACTTTCAAAGTTCTAATATATATATATATATATATAAAATATTGGGCCAATACGGTTTGATTTAGGAAAATATACGAATTCGGTTTATCCAAGCACCCAACCCAAAACTGAACTGACTTAATTTGAGTTAGGGATTTTCGGACCGAAATTGAATCAAACAACCAAAAAGTTGAACCAAACCAAATTGAAGTTGGTTTGGATCGGGTGGATTTTAGGTTTACCTGAATTGAGTTGCACCCCTAGTTTTTACGACTTACGACATCAATTATATAGTTTTATTTGCTTAATATGTGTATTTTGGTTTTGGAAATATTTACAAGTCCCCCATTTTTTATGCATGCACTCATAAAATATTGAAATGAACGTAGGTTTCCAACAAACTATCAACTCAATTGATTTCTTGTAATGCTCACCCTATTTATATCATCACCTCAACATATCTTCAATCATTAAATTAAATACATTACATATTCCTCTTAAGTTACCCCTTTTTTTAGTTTAACTCTTATGTTGCCTTGCATATTTAGAATGTTCTTAAAAGAGCCACGAATAAAGTGTCAAATTAACTCATAAAAAAATGGAAAAAGAAAAGATTTTAAGGAGAAGAAGATGAAAAATAAGAGGCTTTCCTCTGGCAATAAGAACTAAAAGAAAAGGAAGCATGAGTGAATTTCCTTAGTCATACACAGAAAGCACAGAGATGCTTTCAAAAGGTGAGCTCTTAGTTCTTAGAAGGCATCAAGAAAAAAACACAACTAAAATATATCCACTTTATATTTGAGTAATAAAGCAAAATATATGAACGTATGTGGGGAAAATCATACAAACAAATTCATTAATCAGAAATAAAAATTTTAAAACTAGTTATTAGTTTCTCCTTAGAATTTTTAGATAATTCATAAGAATAAGTGATCAAAATTTTAAAGCAGATTCATGTTCGCGTGCCTTAACGCTATAGTTTAGTGTAATAATAATACATGATTTAATAAAAATGATTTCATGTATTTATCCATTATATTTAATGTTTTTAATTTAATAGTAAAAAAATAGTTGTAAAGAGGATATTTTCAATTTAGTTTAAGATTTATTAAGCATTGAATATCACCATTATTAATATGATGATATCCTAATTTAAACTTCTTCTCTAACTTTTATCTAACCGAAAGAATTCTAAGAATAGAAATTACAAATAAAAACTTATTAAAAGTAGATTTGTTCTCCAACAATTATATAACTAAAAGAATTTTAATAATTTGAATTATTATTAATAAAATCCTACTAAATTCAAATAGAAAAAGCAAATGAAAATATAAGATATACACCTTCTAAAAACTTCCATGATAAACATATTCCCAAATGTTCTACATTTGACACTAATACATGACACCGTGCTCACTCTAACGAGTACCATTTCCTTGTAACATAATATAATATTGTCCTTTTCTTTAATGATACAAATTCTTTTTTTATGATCTTTCAACAAAAACCAAACAAACCACAAAGAATGAAATAATTTATGTTAAACATGCCATAAATGAGGCTGAAAGCTATGATAATCATCCACTGCATGTTCACAATTGCTAGTCAATATCAAAATCAAGAGAAATTATAATTGAGATCCTATGGAGCTTCTATCTGCACTTTTATATGGAGCGTCCATAATATCATGCCATGTGTTTTGAAAAACTGCCTGAATTGCATAACTGTAAATTTTTAATTATACTTGGCACAATTGTACAAAATACTTCAAATAAGGGTATAGATAGAGGCTCCACAAGATATGAACTAGAGAAATCATATATATATCTAGAAAGTAGAGTACAAAAACACCATCTTCTCTCTCTTCCACGTGGGCATCCCCTTCTTTCTCCAATGGTCCTTTTGGGCCCCACTGAAACCCCATGCGCTCTATTCTCTATGTGTACATATTCTCTCTTCTCTCATTATCTCATAGCTCTTTTGGGTCCCACATAAACAAGATAAATTTTATTTAAAAAAACACCATATTTTCTCTATTTCACGTGTACGTATTCTCTCTTCTCTCATAGCTCTTTTGGGTCCCACACAAATAAGATAAATTTTATTTAAAAAATCTTATTAAAAAAATAGATGGGACGTTCCAAAGAAATAAATATATAGGAACAAAATATTTTAATAAGAAGGGAACTCAATGTGGACATGGCCCTTTCTCCAATATTATCTTTAATTAAATTAAAAGTATAACATTAATCTTTATCTTTTTAGAGTCCTTGTGAGACATGGAAAAAATCAATCTCGTGACTTTCCGGTCATCACACGGGATTCGAAAAAAGGGAAGAGTCGCCACCATTCTTTTTAGGTGTGAATGGACACCAAAATCATCAAAATAAGCAAAAAGGCAAAACTAGATCAAAATTAATTCCACTTTAAAATAAAAAATCCAGAGATGGGTAAGGGGATTAGATTATGAATAGGGGAAGGTGTTAGGCACCCCCATTCACCCACACAAGGTAGTTGCCAAGTGTTGTTCATGCTCAAAATAAAAAAAGCTTACTAATTAAAATAATCAAAAAGGCTTGAAAAGGATTAAACACATGTATAATCCCTCCCCATGAGAAGTCCAATGAATCTTAGACTTTCTTTTATGGAAGTATCACTTCTAGGACATCACCATTAATTGCAAATCAAAATAAAACTTGAATACAAGCAAGTAGAGGCAAATCCGGAAAACTTCGTAAAAGATGGAGCCAGTTGACCATAAATCATTCAAATCAAATTCAAATTGAATCAAACCAAATCCATTTGAAAGATTATGATAAATAAAAGACTCAGGAAAATTTTCAAGTAGATCCGATTAAAATCCTAAGAGTTATGCTTGTTTGAAATTCACTGTTATAAGTTGATAAAAAGTGGCAAGTGGGCAACTTTGAAAACCTATTTGTGAAAATTGGCTCCATATAAATCTTTGAAAATTTTCAAGAATGAAGTACATGGTGCCATCTTTCAAATGAAATAAGCCTCACACGAAACTTCATTCGGATGTGACTTGTGTGACCTCACGAACATGTCCAGAGGATCACAGATCAGCATAGAATGGTGCTATAGGGCAGTTCTGAGTAAATCAGACACACATGACACAAATGAAAGCAAAAAATTTTAAAACCAATTGGATTTGAAAGCATACTCATAAAGGAAAACACAAAAATCAAAATCACTAAAATCGGACTTAAATCGAGCAAGTGGTGCTCAGTCAAAGTGACAGATTCAGCAATCTGGCCTGAACTGACCTATCCACTTTGATCGAATGGTGTCAAAAATCCACTCCATAAAAATTAATGATTTTTTACAGACAAGAACTAGACAATCTTACCCTTCACATGTCTTTGAAATCACCCCAAAATTCATCCGGATAATGAAGTTATGGGTGTTCTAAGAGCAGGTGCAGGTGCTGTCCAGATTTGAGACTTTTTAGCAAAATCAAGTCAAAACAGTGGGTAAGTGTGTGTGATCTGTGTGATCTGAACTAAAATAATTTGGAAAAAATGTTGAAAAACCTCCAGAAGGATATAGGGCAAGAATTTGGCTCACCGTTCTCTTTGATTGGAGAGAATATACCAAAACCCCTGAAATGGAGCAAAAATGCTCAAAACATGGATCCAAAATACAAGACTATTTCAACAAAACAAGTGCGATGTGTGCATGTGTAAAAGATCATCTCTTTGAATTAATCAACACATAACGACATATAGCATTAAAAAATACATCAATCAAATGGGGTCTTATGACTAAGATTCCATTCCTGTTCTCGTTTCCCCTAGTTCTCTCTTCACCTTTTACGGCTAGAAATAATCTTGGGGTACTTTGAGTAGGGAATGCGGTTTCACACAACAGTAGGCCATTAAGAGGGTTTTAGAACTAAGGTTCCATCTCCATTCTCGTTTCCCCTAGCTTTCTCTTCACGTTTTACGGCTAGAGATAATCTTGAGGTACTTTGAGTAGGGAATGGGGCTCCAAACACAAGCAAACCATTATTCTACAGAAAGGAAGAAGAAGAGACTAATTCTAGAATTTAAGAACATAAAAGAAAAAGGGTTTTAGGCTTACCTGGGGTGCTGAAAGCAATGGGGCAGAGGTTCCCTTCTTCACTTGGAGCTCCTCAATCTCCAACTCTTGGCAATTTGCTTGAGGAGAGGCCTCCTATTTATAGGCAAAGATTAGGATAAAGGGGAACCCTAATGGTAGACACAAGGATGTGTCTAGAATCCCTCCACTTAACCCTAAGGTTATTTTCGAGAATTCTCACCTCTTAGACGGGATAAGACAGTAAAAAGTGAAAACTTTCGGAATTTTCCAATTTTGAGCAAAACCCTTGTATTCGATAACTCAGGTCGGATATAAACAATAATGTTTGTATCAGACATTATACATCGGATACAAAGAAAAAGGCTTGTATCCGACATTATCCATCGGATATAAAGAAAAAGGCTTGTATCCGACATATAATATCAGATACAAAGAAAAATGCTTCTCTGCACAGCTTCTGCATGGCACTGACCCTTACCAGCACAGGCAATACTTATTTACATGTAATATCATTTAAGTAAATGTCATCGTATTTTTTAATCTACATTTACTTAAGATATTACATGTAAATAAGCAAACACCCCCCCCCCTCTCAATTTGAATCCATTAAAAATAGTTCCAGACCCAAATTCCAAGTGAATAAAAAGTCAACTTTCCAGTTCCAGGCTAAATTCTGGTTTTTCAGGTCCGGTAAAAAGATTCAACATGTTAAAACCAAGGTATTCGTCAAAATTTAAAGTCTCAAAAAATTCATTTATACAATAACATGGCTAAAAACTTGATTACCGGGAAAAATTATCTTGAAACTTGCTGTAAGCACCTCATTTTTGCGCTCCAAAAAAGCCAGAAATGCAAAGCCCGGCCAAAAAGTCAAACCCTGAGGGGTGGAAAGTTGACCTTTTAATCAAATAAAATTTGGTCACCTTACTTCATCTCAATGGATAGAGAATCCCGACACGAGTCCAACGCAACTGGGTTTGCAGGAATCGGAGTCCGGATGAAGGTTCTGCGGGCGGTCAAACTTAAGGAAGAGCCGGGAGTTGACTTTTCCTCAAATTCCGTGCCAAGTACCTTGCCCTATACCATTGGATAAAGAATCTCGACGCGGTTCCAACGCAACTAGGTTTGCAGGAATCGGTGTCCGGATGAAGCTTCTGCGGGCAGTCAAACTTAAGGGAAGGCCAAAAGTTGACTTCTCCTCGAACCCCGTGCCAAATGCTTAGCCCCATGTCATTAAATAGAAGGCTCCGATACGAGTTCAACGCAATTGAGTTTGCTCAAATCGGAGTTCAGACGAATGAGATATGATCTGTCGAAGCTTCCTAGCAGCAAAGCCGGAAACTGCACACGTGGCGCAGTAACTGCACACGTGGCAGCCAACGCAGCAAAATATCTCAGGGACTAAATCTTAAATATCAAAAATTCGTACAGGCGATCCGTAGATATCCAAAAGTGTCAAATCGGTCGAATCGGTCAAGTCGAAGGGCAAATCCGTAATTTTTCGATTTGTATCCGGTCCAATATACCGGATACACTAGCTACCCTTCATGACCGGACTTGAAGACCGGATACAAGAAGATTTTCGCGCGAGATCCGCGCCGATCGCCCGACAAATTCGCGGCACATTTAATTTTCAAATGATTATGTTTGGTATCCGGACTTAAAGACCGGATAAAAAGGAAGACCAGTGTATCCGGACTTGAAGGCCGGATAAGGGGAGGCCTTAGTGTATCCGGATCCGGCCTGAGTTGCCGGATACATTAAGTTTTCTATAAATAGCAAACCAGCAGCTCATATCCGGGTTTGGCTTTCTTTTGGTTGTTCTCCAACCCTTCTCCCCCACTTGCTCACCTTCGAATCCTCCCTTCTCCAGCACCCTTGGCCTTCCCAATATCCTCCAAAGCCATCCAACCCTTCTCCTTCCTTCTTCCTTTTGGCTTGCAAACCAACAAGAAGGAGAACCAAGTTGCTGCTGTGGGGAAAGTGCTGCTCCAGCCACTGTCCAAGCTTCAAGGAGATCCCAGCCTACCTCTCCAGGACTTGTGAACCTTCAGGTAAGACTCCCCGCTACGAGAGGTTTATCATATATTAAATTCAGATTTTTTGTTGCATTTTCTGCTTCTCATCTCACACCTTGGCATGAGCTGTTTTCCATGCAACTTGTGCATGCATTTGATCCTCCCTTATGGCACTAAGCCACCTATAGCATGAGAGCCACGTAGGGCCCTTGGGGAATGGGGGAGCTCCCTTCTTCCCGTATCTATTTTGTTGTTCTTATAAGTTAAGCATGTGGGCTTACTGTTTTTAGCATCTCAATGGGAGTATGTTTCCCTCGCCCCCGTCCAATGTACCCCTATGTAAACCCCCCTCTCTCCGCCTTCTTTAAGTTTTCGTGGGCTAAAGCATGAGGTCATGGGTTCAGATGTCACTAGGAGACGGACAAAATGCATGTTAGATCACGGTTCACCCCGCTGGTTTCCTCGCTCACTTTAGTTTGTTTTGTCTTGCGGATCCCATTACCTCTTGCATGCTGCGTGTTTTTTCTGTTAGTTGACAATGAATGCTAGGCTCCCTTAGTAATATCTATTTGTTTATGCATGATAAGTTTTCTTCTTACATGTATACATATCTTGGTCAGTCATGGAAGCATGCCTCAAGCCATGGACCCTTTGTAATGTGCCGTGGTGGAGCTCCAGCAACCAAAGCGGGGACACCTCGGTCCCTGCCATAGTGCAAGCATGATCCCCTTCCCCACTGTTATGCCCTTCCCCCATCTTGCCTTGCTGAAAAATCCAAAAGGGGAAGCCAAAGGAGGCTTCCCTCAAACCTGAACCCCTGTGGGCCCATCCAAGGGCCCACACAGCCCACAGAAACCCCTGGGACCCCCCTGGAAACACCCCGAATGGCAAAGGTCCCAAAAAAGCCCATTCCAGGGTGATCCGGCAACTCAAGCCGGATCACCTGTGGCCTGGGTGTATCCGGCCACTCAGGCCGGATAACCCATAGGCCCTGTGTATCCGGCCACTCTGGCCGGATCACCTGCAGACCATGTGTATCCGGCCTGAGTTGCTGGATACACACAGAAATGTATTTTTTGTATATCTTGATGTTTAGCTGAATTTCGGAATGATTTGAACCAAAACCAATCGAACCAGTAGGGTTTCCGGGTGGCCCGGAAACCCAAGATGGGACTAGGACCGCCGGTCCAAACTTGGCACACCCGTGGGCCTTCCAACGGGGCCCACCAAGCCCAATGAACCCTAAGGCATGCCATTAAACAAGTTAAGTAAAATGAACCCTATGAACCGAGCGGGCCAAACCCAATGAGGCCCACCCGCGCCTTGTAATGTTTGGACTGATGCATGAATTGCCTGGATTGGCCGAGACCATGGGCTAGGGCCTGTCGGGCCCGCCAAAGCCCGCTAATCAAACCAAGTCAGGGTGTAAGTCCTAAACTTCGAAGCACTGGGCTTTCAAGCCCAAAGTCTGGATCACGGGCCCCAAGCCCGGTAACCAGCCCATGTTGGCAAAATTAAATAAGATAAACTAAGCTTACTTGGCCACCATGTGGGCCCACATAAGGGGCCCACAAACCCATCCGGCCCACCTTTGCATGTAAAATACTTAACCTCCAAACCCGAACCCTAAGGTAAAACCAATTCACTAACCTAAGCCTAAAGGGCCTCCTAGGCTTAGACAGAGGCCCACATAGGCACACGGGCTTACCCAAGCCCAACAAGGGCACCGTGGGCCTTCCAACGGGGCCCACCCAAACAGACCCAGATCACTTAAGTTAAGCAAAGATAAAATCAACTAAAGGGACCCCTACCACTCAGGTGGTCCCGCCAAGACCTAACAAAAAGCATGCTGGATTAGGAATCGGGTGAGAACGAAATAGGAAAAGATAACTCAAATCAGGGAACCCCCGGGACCCGTCATCCGACGGGGTGGACTGAGGTGTCTACGGACTTCCCCAGACCACAACCGAGAACCAAACTTAGAATCTCAAGCCGCAGACCAAAAACCCTAAAATAGACAAGATTAGGCACCCAGGTGTCCGCCTGCACCCCATCAGGCGGTGGCGACTCCAAATCACCCCGTGCCGTGTTTCCCAAGCGCGCACACTTGCCTTAAAAAATATTTTATTTTTTGGGGTCAAAATTCAACTGGAAAAAGTTTGACTTTGCACAAAAGATTGAATTTGGGCCCTTTCCTTTGTGGTTTTGGATACAAATGGATTAAGGATCTCAAACCCAATGCTAAGAATTGAAAATTCCAATAAAATATTTCTCTTCTTCAAGATTTATCAAAAATCGTGCAATTTTGGGGTGTCTATAGTCCTAGAAACCCATAATTATCTATCGAAAAGATCTTTGTGACTTCCAAACTAAATTAAAATTATAAGATTAATCTTTATTTTTTTCAGAATCCTAGAAACCCATAACTATCTTTAACTACGTTAATAATCAAATATATGCTTCTCTATTTTCCAAAAACTTTGCTGAATTTGAGATTGCCCGTGTCTCTTCATCAAAAAGATCTTTGTGTTCCTAGTTGTAATTGCCAATGATATATCTCTGAATTATAATAATAGTTATTAAAATTGAAAAACGGAAATGAATAGTTAATTTAAATATTTATTTTACTATTATTTAACAATAATATGGAGACATATTATGTAAAGTGGCCCTTTTGAGCGCCATTTTAAATATTTATTTTACTATTATTTTTACGAGAAATATTTATTTTAATAATATAATATAATATAATTAAATTTAAATTAGTTAAACTATTATTATTTATTTAAATAATTTAAGTGTGTTATCCTAATGTTTCTATTAAAGTAATCTTTTAATTAAATAATAATTATTAATTATTAAATAATAGTTAATTAATAACTATTAATTAACCCCAACCTGTCCTCGCTACCAAACTGATAGGGGCGAGTTAGGGTTTTGGTTGCCATCCCTAAAACTAGGTAATGAAAGCTTATCCACATAACAAGAACAATTACGTCATTAACGCACTATGGATGAAAATTGTATAATTTTCACTAAACAAATGGACTTTATTAGCAGCCAAAAAATTGATAGCAAAATATTGAATCCTGCTGATAAAAGATTTAAAGACATAAGGAATTGTTGTGCATTAAAATCTTGGACTATAAATAAATTACTAGCAAGCTTACACATGGTAACAAAATGTCCAACTATTATATTTACTCCGTAGACACTAAAATTTTGGTGTCATCAAGTCAAAAAGTTGACCAAATCAAAAAAATTGATTTTGGTAAATGAGACAAAATCCAAGGCCAGAGCTTAACCAAACAAATAATCTAGGGTTAAACAAATTGATGGTTTGACCCGTTTATGAAATATGGGCCAAGATAAGCATCTTAAAAATCCAACCTATTAACTGCACATGGGAGCCACAAAGTAAGATATGGGTCATATTTGTTACTAAAACAAATAAATAAGTCTTTTGGTAACAAAGTGTAACGATCCATAAGAGGAAAGTCAACCCAACAAATGGCATGGAATATTTTAATATTCATATAAATGCCAAAATCAAGGCAAAGGGATTTCTCAGTATGGTATGCTCAATCAAATTTAAATTGCTTCCAAATGAGACACACCCTCATAAGGAAATTCTCAATCAAAAGAGATCCTCATATTAAAGCAAGTTCTCAAAACCATTGCCTATAAATAGAGAACCTCAATGAGAAGGAGGGGACAATTTTACAAGCTCTAGAAGACTTGCCTAAAGCTTGGAAAAACTCTGCAGAAATCAAAAGAAGAAATCCAAGCTCTAGAAGACTTGCCTAAAGCTTGGGGAAACTCTGCAGAAATTATAAGGCGAATTCAAGCTATAGAAGTTCTACCTAAAGCTTGGAGAAACTCTGCAGAAATTAAAATACTTGAATAAATTCATTCAAGTTTACATCAAATCCATATTGTTTTCTATTTCTCTTACCCATACTTCAAGAAAAAGAGAAGACAAATCAAAACCACAAAAAGGAAGATCGTTCTACAACTACATTTGGTTCGAGATCAAGCTTTGTAACCCCCGAATCGAAGATTGAAGTTTGATTCGAGATCAAGCCCTTACAGCCTTCGAATTGAATACTGAAGTTTGATTCAAGATCAAGCTCGTGTAGCCCTTGGATCAAAAACCCGTCAAATAAATTGAATCAGAGGAGAATCACAAAGATTGTAACCATTTTCTTCATTTTAATATAAATTGTTATTTGTTACATTTTTCTTGTTTTTTATTTTTAGACACGAAATTTGTGTTAACATACTCATTGTAGCGGTTTTTTTAAAGTATTTAAAAATAATATATATGTTCCTGTGCTTAGCACAGGTAAAACAACTAGCTATATCCTATGGACTATAACTGCCAAAACCTTTGTAAAATCCCAAATTTTATTAATAAAATAATTATAATAAATAAAGAGGCTAATTAAGAATATTGCCAATGCAGGAGATGAGACATTGGTTCAACCCGGAAGAGACCAAGGTGAACCGGAGGAAACTGGGGAACCTATCTAAGGTGAGTTCATGATTTTAGATGAAGTATAATTTTAATACAATGATTTGGTTATTGCTGTAGAAAGTAGTGAATAAAAATAAAAATACATGAATGGATAGAGGAGGTGGTCGAACCACATAAAGTGGAGGTTGACCCAGATCTGGTGGTTTGAGGCTTTAAATGGTTTGATTGTGGTTGGCTAAATAAGTGAAGGGGGTATTTTAGTAAAAGGAAGTAAATTAATAAAATAACCTAACTAAAACAATCGGCTGTTCACGTCCAAGTCAAGGAGAACAGCCACCAACTTCAAACGCAAACCTCTTCTACCTTCTCTTCTTCTTCTTTTCTCTCTTGTGATTAAACCCTAATATTCTAGCATCTGTTGGAGCAGTTGTAGTGAGGGAGGAAGGAGATTTTCGTTCAGAAAAACTTAGGTAAGAATAAACTAAAGAGAAGTTTCTGTTTTGGAAGTTTTGATATGTTTTGAGATCTTAAAAATATGATTTTTGATCCAGAAAAGGATAGAGGCTTGCTGTGGTCGATTGGACATTCTTTAGAGTGATATTTGAGTGCTTTTAGAGAAGGTTTAAGTTCCCAAAAGCAAGTAAGTAGTCCCTTTAAAATCTACATAAACATAATTCGTGTTTATTTAATAACCATGCTTATTCGATCGTTTGATGATTTGTTTGCATATTATATGGTGTTTTAATTGCTCGAAATTGTTCTAACATGTTTATAAGGTATTCTTGAATGATTTAGAATGGATTTGATGCTTTAGATTTCGAGTTTCGATTTTTAAATGATTTACGCAGCTTTTCAGAAAAGTCAGAAATTCGGATTTGTGACAGGCTGCTCGAACCGTTGCTCGAGTGCCAAGGTGTGTCTCGAGAGCAGTTTGAGGACGCCCAAAAGCCGTTCGAGCGGAATTTCAGGCGCCCTGCCTGTGATTTTTAATTTTAGAAAAACCCGAAAGTGATCAAAACCCAGAAGGTGAACGCCCGAAGCGTCGCTCGAGCGACTACCTCTAAAACAACCTGTTTTACATAGACCGTTCAAGCGCCCCTTTGCCGCTCGAGCGACCATCTGTCATATTTTTGGAATTTGCCAACTAGCCTAGTTTTTCTCCACGAAATTGTTTTATTCAATTTAAACCTATGTACCACTAAGTTTAGAGTATTTAGAGATAGTTTGCATTGGCGGATGTTGAAAATTCATTTTTATAAAGATTTTGGGTACGTTTTGCTAAAGAGGCTTTTTAACTCAGTACTATTGTTCCAAATAATTCCCTTTTAAACCAAACTTGATTTTAAGAGTTCCTACACCTGTATTTGGGTTATTTGAGTGGGTTTTTTTGCATCGAAGGATTCGATACACATCCGGGACATAGTTGCCTGTTGAAACCTGGAGTTTAGACATATGACTTGGTGTCACTTGTGTGGATCTTTTGGTCACAGTTGTGACAAGGCAGGTGCCTAGTTTGTTTATTCCACAGTTGCTGGTTTGGTTATTGACACAGTTGTGTTTCCGCGTGTGTGGGTGTTATTGGGAAATATGTCCATCCCTTGGTTTGGTTTTCCATTGTTGAGTGGGCTTAGAAATTACTTAGATCCATAGAATAGCTAGTAAGTGAAATGCTTTCTAGAGTGGTTTGAATTCTGTGTCATAAGCATTCTATCATCTTAAGGATGGTACCATTCCTGGATAGATCGATCGCTACGTTACCCACTCCTAGATAGGTTGGGCTGTGCATACTAACTCATTCCGGTCGTTGGTTGGGTTCTTCCGTTAGTGTTGAATAGCCAGTCAGCAGGTGCAGCTGATCCACTTGTAATTCGGTTAGGTAGCATATTGGCACATGTCTACTCTCTTTCTCTGGTTTTCTTTTTTATGAGTCCCATGAGGCGAAATAATTTTGTTTGATTTATTTTCATTTAATTATTGTTGAACTGTACAATAATTTTCATTTAATTATTGTAGTTATCCTGATTAATCGTTGCATATTTGTACTATTACCAACTATTTGCATGACTACTTACTGAGATGTTGTTTCTCACATTACTGTTTTATAGGTTTTGTTTTCAGATATTCCTAGTGATGACGTTGCTGGGATAGACACTTCGGGGGATTATACTAACTACCAGGAAGAGGATTACTTTATTCCTGCGTAGGATTAGGAATCTTTATTAATAAATTTGACTTGGTATTTGGAGGGATTGTTAAATAATTTTAATTAGATGACTTTGGTGGATGATGATTATTTTATTTTAGTTGACTAGAAACTAGACTTTGATTGAAGGTTTAATATTGAATGACTTATTTTTATTATTCCGCTCTTCTCGGAGAATTTATCTTTTATTTCCACGCTTTGATTATGATTATTGAAATAGTTTAAGCCTGGAATTTAGTTGTTTTGGGCCATTATTTTAACGAACTGGATTTGGGTTTATGTTTTTAAATAAACCTGGATCTGAGGCATTACAACCTTTTCAAGAGAAATTATATTTATTGTATATCTTTATTGTTATCTTGCTTCTTATTAAAAAGAAAGTGTCTGTTTACATTTTTATTTTAAACACGGAACATGATTTTCCCTACATTTTTTACTACTGATATTAGATGAGATTATATAATATCTAAAAAAACATAAATGGTAGGAAAAATAAATTTATTTTGCCCAATTTTATGATAAAATTTCTCTATAAAAATTCCACAAAGGGAGCATTTTGGTATCGGATTTTAATTACGTTTGGGATTGCTTAATTATGTACTTAATTTCGCCTTATTGCTTATTAAAGCATTTTTTACAGCCTTAGAATCCTGACTGCTTTTGGGATTGCTAAATTAAAGCATTTTTTTTACCGCCTTAGAATCCCATACAGAAGTTTTACGATGGAGCCGGTCGGTTTACCCCTCGACCGGACCATCGGCATATTTTAAACCCCAACAGAAATTTCATCACTGCACGGTAGGATGAACCCTAAAGTTGCCTCTGCAGTCTCCAATGGCTCTGCGATTACATCTCTTCACCAAACCAAAACCCCGCCATTATTCAAATGCTTCTCTCTCTCCTCTTTCTGTTTTCACCAAAAGACTTTAAAGCAACCAAGACGTCTCTGCATTACAACAGCATGAGCATACGAGGAGCCAAGTTCGTCTTCACCCAGACACTTGCCGTTATAGCATCTGTGAAATCGTGTCACCTCTACCCGCTTCGGTCGTATACGATTTACCATTGTTTCAAAGCTTCCGACTTGAATCCCTTTATAGGAAAAAGGGGGTTCAGTGGATCTTCCCAGGATGATCTCGAAGGATTGATCGATCCTGATTTCTCTTTTCCGGGAAACGAAGGCTCTCTCGCTCAAGATAAGACTAGCGAATTACCTGTTTGTTCCAGCGATTTTTCATTTTTGAATGATACCCTTTTGGATTCTAGCCCTTCTGCGAAGAGTTCTGAGATGGGTGTGTTTTCCGATGAAGCTCGTTTGATCTCCGATGCTATAAACAATAATAATGACGGTTTTGGGGACAAAACCCAGAAGTTTCTTAGCCAGTTTAGAGAAAAAATGGACGATTCTCTTGTAATTGAAGTGTTAAAGCTTGTGAAAAATCCGGAATTGGGTGTTAAATTCTTCATCTGGGGTGGTCGACAAATTGGGTACAGTCATACCGTGGCAGCTTATATTGCCCTGTTGGAGAGATTGGGCTGCAGTAACAACGGTAGAATTCCAGAGCATTGTCTTCGGGCTATCAGAGAGGATGATAGAGAAATCCTTAGGAGGTTACTTAATGTTTTGATTCGGAAGTATTGCCGAAATGGTTATTGGAATGGAGCATTGGAGGAGCTTGGGAGGCTCAAGGATTTTGGATATAAACCGTCAAAGGTGACTTACAATGCTTTGATTCAAGTTCTTGTTGAGGCTGATAGGTTGGACACGGCTTATTTAGTTCATAAAGAGATGATGGATTCAGGTTTTAATATGGATAAATTTACTTTGAGTTGTTTTGCTTATTCTCTTTGCAAAGAGGGGAGGTGGAAAGAAGCTCTCAGGATGATTGAGAGGGAAGAATTCGTCCCTGATACTGTAATTTACACAAAGATGATTAGTGGGTTGTGTGATGCTTCCCTTTTTGATGAAGCTATGGATTTTTTGCATAGAATGCGGTCAAGTTCTTGTATGCCAAATGTTGTAACATACAGGATGCTGCTTTCCAAGAGTTTGAAGAAAAGGCAATTGGGTAGGTGTAAGAGACTTCTTAGTATGATGATGTCCGAAGGTTGTTATCCAAATCCTTTATTATTTAATTCTCTTGTTTATGCTTATTGCAGTTCACGAGACTATGCCTATGCCTATAAATTGCTCAAAAAGATGGTAGAGTGTGGTTGCAAGCCAGGATATGTAATTTACAATGTACTGATTGGTGGCATATGCGGAAATGAGGAATTGCCAAGCCCAGATGCATTGGAATTGGCTGAAAATGCTTATATAGAGATGCTTGATGCAGGTTTTGTATTAAATAAGGTTAATGTCAGCCATTTTGCCCGAAGTCTTTGCGGAGCAGGGAAATTTGAGAAGGCATTTACGATTATACGTGAGATGATGAGTAAGGGTTTTGTGCCTGACACTAGTAATTACTCCCAGGTTATTGGTTTCCTCTGTGAGGCCTTTAAAGTAGAAAAGGCTTTCTTTTTGTTTGAGGAAATGAAAAGGAATGGCATTGTTCCAGATTTAGTTACTTACACGATCTTAATTGATAGCTTTTGCAAGGCTGGCCTTATTGAACAAGCCCAGAACTGGTTTAATGAAATGGGAAGAGATGGTTGTACTCCTAATGTGGTGACTTATACTGCACTCATACATGCTTACCTTAAGGCAAGGAGGGTATCAAGTGCGAATGAGCTTTTTGAGAAGATGTTGTCGGCAGGTTGTGTTCCAAATGTTGTCACATACACTGCATTGATTGATGGCCACTGTAAAGTGGGGGAGACTGACAAAGCTTGTAAGATTTACATGAAAATGAAGGAAAGTGTAGAAATCCCTGATATTGATATGTACTTTAAAGGTGATCATGGCAAATCAATAGAACCAAATGTTTTTACCTATGGAGCTTTAATTGATGGTTTGTGCAAAGCTCACAAAGTGGATGAGGCTCGTGACATATTAGATGCAATGTCTGTAGCAGGTTGTGAGCCGAATCAAGTTGTATATGATGCTCTTATTGATGGCTTTTGCAAGGCTGGGAAGTTAGATGAAGCACAAGATGTCTTTGCCAGGATGTCCGAGTGTGGCTACAGTCCAAATGTGTACACTTACAGCTCTTTGATTGACAGGTTGTTTAAGGATAAAAGGCTTGATCTGGCTTTAAAGGTCTTATATAAAATGCTAGATAATGATTGCCCCCCTAATGTTGTTACTTACACAGAGATGGTTGATGGTCTTTGTAAAGTTGGGAAGACCGATGAAGCCTATAAGCTTCTGGGGATGATGGAGGAAAAGGGATGTTGTCCAAATGTTGTGACTTATACTGCAATAATTGATGGCTTTGGGAAAGTAGGTAAAATAAACACATGTCTAGAGCTCTTGAAACAGATGAGTGCCAAAGGTTGTGCTCCAAATTTTGTCACCTACAGGGTGTTGGTAAATCATTGTTGTGCTGCAGGACTACTGGATGAGGCACATAAGCTTCTGGAGGAGATGAAACAGACTTATTGGCCAAGACACATAACAGGTTATCGTAAAGTCATTGAAGGGTTTAGTCAAGAGTTTTTAACTTCACTTGGTCTAGTAGATGAGATAGCAGAGGATAATGTTTTGCCAATTGTTCCATTTTACAAGATTTTGATTGATAGCTTCTGCAGAGCAGGAAGAGTTGAGGTAGCCTTAGAGTTGCATAGAGAAATCTTGGAAGCTTTAAAGTTTTCAGCTGCCACCAAGAATATATATTCTTCTTTAATTGAGAGTCTCTCCCTAGCATGCAGGGTTGAAAAGGCTTTTGAACTGTACGGTGACATGATAAGGAGGGGCTACATTCCTGAGATAGGTGTCTTGTTTCAGCTAATTATGGGACTCATTAAGGTCAATAGGTGGGCAGAAGCTCTTCAACTTGCTGATAGCGTATGTTGCATGGTGTGTCTCTATGACTTTTACACACACACACACACACACACACACTCTCTCTCTCTCTCTCTCTCTCTCAGACGGATACATGTGAATGCTACCCCAAACCCAAATAGTTGGGATAAGGAATTTTGTTGTTGTTTTGTTTTGTGTGTGAATAGCACTTGAGTGTATAACTGTATATGCATACATACATATATACATATGACATATGTACATTCGTATGTACATTATGTCTTTCTGCACAGTTTTTTCTATTGAGCTTCTATTGAAATATATATTACTTGTGTTGCCTTGAACTATTCTTGAACTTGTAAATTTTTTATTCAAGTGGCAAAATATTACAGAAAATTGGTGAAACACTAGAACAAAATGGGTATGTGTAAGATACATGTGTATTATGAAAGGTATATTTTTAGATTTTTCAGAATTTTTTTTCTAAATAAAAAATAGTGGTTAGGCCCGTGTGTCAAATTTGACGCAAAATAGCTGGAGGCTGAAATCATGATTTGGCTTAGGGCGTTGCAAGCATTAACTTTGTTGTTTGTGATATTGGATGGTGATTTTTGATCTCCTTCATTATGTAGAGCTGTTTATGTTACAGATGAAAGATGAAGCATGTTTTAGTTTGAGTTGTGACATGGTTATCTTTTATTTTCTGTACTATCTCTTTTTATGTCTTAACTTTTGTTGGCATGAACAGCAGACATTTTTTTAGAGTGGGCATGGCATTTCATTGAATGATTTAAATTCTGTGGTATAATCAGCATCCTATAGATTGTTCTGTGACTTTTTGTTACCCCGTGTATGCACTTGCTTAATCTTGGGTTTGGTTCTGTCGAGGGGTATTTTTTTTTATCTTTGCACTTATCCAAATATAATTCCTCAGTAATCAAACAATTGACTTGCACATGCCCAAGATGAACAATGTTTTTTTTATTTTGATAAGTCATGAAGAGTATTTATTAAAATAAAAGGAATGAGAGCGTTACAAAAGGGGATCACACCACCACGAAAAGTGGGTGGGCAAAAATAGAAAGTAAAAAACCCGACGCCTATCCTTTCAAAGGTCCAAAAGTATAAGCAATATAACATTGCTTACTACGAGAATCAATTCTAACTTATGGAATCTTCAAAAGTTCTTGAGATGCAATCCTTTGCAAATTTTATTGTTACATTTTTCATTTTTGACTGATGATCCAGGAAATTTTCTATTTGATTATGTATATGCTTTGTATTTCATATAAATAAGAGATTTTATACTTCAAAGTTTCTCTATTTGTGCAGGATATCAATTGGTATCATGGTGAACAGGTTTATGACAATGAGTAATTATATGTTCACATTATTTGATCTTGAGTGATGCAATGAGCCATATAAGAATGCTGCACCAGCATTCTTCCTGCTGATATTTTTATGCTGGGATCTTGAATCAATTTTATGGGTACATGATGAAAAGCTCAACTTGTTCTCTTATGTTTAATGTCCTGTGAAGATTGAAGGTGTAATGAATGTATTATACTGCGGTGAGTTATGATGTTAAACGTCAACTGTGACTTACAGAACTCTTCATCTAGTAACAGTGATATGATGACGAAGAGAAATTGTGTTCTTACTTGAAAGTAATTAAGCCAGGTATTTCTTTTGTTTACTTTGTTCAAATAAAGCAGTTATATTTTTCCACGCCACAAAATTGTGTTTAGCTGATGTTTCTTATTTTATGTGATGCCAGTGGTGCTGCTGGGAACTAATCTTCTGTGCCAATACCATTGATTGATCTTAACATGGTCAGTATAAGATTGGTCTGAATATTTTTCATACAATAGTATTGCAGTTTATGCTTTTAAGGTGTTTGTCTTTCTGAGCGATACATGTTGGATCCCCAAATTGGCCTTTCTGTCTTACACTTCTAGACTTGCTATCAACTCTTATTCTGAAGTGTTTAAAGAATTCAATCCAACATTTTGTTTCTAAAATGAGATACAAAATTGGGAGGTGATTTATCATTATTTAAGAAAACGACTCAACTTCCAGCAGTGTCTTGGAGCACCAGACATGATGTCATGTTAAAACATACTTTTATCTGCATAACGGAAAAATATTGGCACTAGATTATGGTTAGCATCTTTTAAAATAATGGACACTTAAGTAGATATTTATCACCAACTTAGTGTAAATTTTGTTAAATCTCATTTACATGAAAGTTTTATAAAATTGATATAAAATTAAAATGCATGAAATGTAATATTATGCATAAATTTTTTGCAAAAAAATCAATTAACAAGATGCATGGATACAAATATCAAATTTGTATTAAATTTTTGTAAGTGAGATTTAGATCTCTGTGGCTCTTCTTTAGTATGAATGAAGAAAACCTTTGATTTGGAGTCTTCGATTTGGGGGCTAAGATAGCTTGTTTTCAAATTAACGCTTCATCTCCCTCAATATATGTTATAAATGACAAAGAAAAGTTGCCTTGGTAGATTTAGGTTGTGTTTCGCAGTCTGGATTTCAGGACAAAAGAAAAGAAAATGCTGAAATTTTCTTTCCTCCCGTTTGGTTCGAATGAAGGAAAATAATTTGAAGAGAAAATTTGTCAAAAAATTCTCTTCATTTCTCTTTAGAGGCAAAAAAATTCTCTCCTAAAAGGCAGAGATTTTGAAATAAAAGAAAGTCCACCATTACGTACCACTGCTAACAACACCCACCCATCCCACCACCACACACCAAGATCACCGCTCCCACCGCCGCCGCCACCCACTACCTTATCACCACCACCCCTGCCACCACACCACCATCACCATCACCAGCTACCACCTCCACTCACTAGGTGACCACTGCCACTGCCACTGCCACCGCCACCAACACCACCATCACCATCACCATCAACCGTCACCGCTGCCCCCCACCACTACCACCACTACTATCACCCAACCATCACCCACCACCACACCTTTACTCTGATGAGCCATGAACTGATGAGACATGGTGTTTCCAGTGTACACTTAAGAACCCCAAATACATGGGGTAAATCAAGAAACGTTGCAAGAAGATTAAAAGGGAGTTGTTGGTGATATGAGGGGGTTTGGTATCATGTGATGGGGATAAGAGGGATTCTGGTATCAAGAGATAGTTAATGCTTATTTTGTTGGTAGAGATAGGAGTCTTGAATTGTGTGTTTAGGAAAGGTTGTTAGTTATGCTTACTTAAGTTCCAAAGCTATCCACCTTCTCTTTATGGATGATGCTTTTCTCTTTTGCTAGGCTCCTCCCTCCAATGTTCTGATGGTAAGAGCTATCTTAACTTGCTTTGAAGCAGTCTCAGGTTTGAAAGTGAATCTCCTTAGAAGCGAGATATTCAGGTGGGGATGTTTCAGAAGTGGCAGAATTTAGTGAAATGTTGGGATGCCATCTAGGAATTCTCCCAATACCTTACCTTGGTCCTATTGGAGCTCCGTTTAAATCTAGATCGGTTTGGGAACCAGTGTTAAGTCGAATGCACAAGAACTTGGCTTCTTGGAAAAGCAACTTCTTATCAAAAGGGGGCAATTTGACACTGATAAAGAGTGCTCTGTCTAATCTTTCTACATACTTGCTATCATTGCAACTATAACCAGCGTCGGTTGCTAAGGATTTGGAGCAGATCCAAAGAGACTTTTTGTGGAGTGGTTGAGGGGAGGACTGAAAGTATCATTTGATAAAATGGGAAGATGTATGTAGAGAAAAGAAACAGGGTGGATTGGGTATAAGGAGATTAAGACTATTTAACTGAGCTATTTTGGCCAAGTGGTGTTGTCGATTTGGTCATGAAATTGATAGTCTATGGCGGATAACGTTAGTCACAAAGTATGGCTACAATCGGAATGAGTGGCTTCCTGCTCCGGTAAGTGGTAGTGTGGGTGTAGGTTATGGCGCATGATCAGTAGAACGGCTGCCAGGTTCATGGAAAGAGTTTGTTATGGTTTCGGAAATGGAAGTTGAGTTAAATTCTGGGAGGACAATTAGTGTGAGTAAGGTCCATTGAAATTTAGGTTTCAGAATCTATTTTACATCTCATCTTCTAAACAATCTTATATATCTGAATTGGGAAGGAGGGGGGAGGAAGGATGGAGCTGGAATTAAATTTCAGACGTCAGTTTTTGGACTGGGAGGTTGAATTGCTAGCTCGACTATCGGAGCTGATTAGTAGCCAGCAGCCTGAGTTGGATAGAGAAGTTATGAAATGTTATGGTCTAAGTCTGGGAAGTTCTCTGTAAGTAGCTTCTATAGGCATTATAATTAGGAAGAGCTCTCCTTTAATCTTTCTCCTATGCTGTGGCAACCTCTTATTCCATCCAAAGTGAGCTTTTTCATGTGGACAGCAACCTTGGGGAAGATTCTAACTGTAGACAATCTTATGAAGCAGGGTTGGATGATCCCCAACAGATGTGTGATGTGTAAATCCCATTTGGAATTAGTGGATCATTTGTTTCTACGCTGCGGGGTAGTAATGAAGTGTGGTCCTTCTTCTTTCAAAAATTTCAGATCTGTTGGGTACAGCCAAAATAAATTGTTCAGGTGTTGGAATCATGGAGGTCTTTTAAAGGTTCAAATCCAAGGCAGCTATTACGGAACTTAACGCCTACTGAAATTGTTTGGACCCTATGGAAGGAAAGGAATGAAAGAATTTTCAAGGATCAGTGTAGCCCTACGAGAATCATCATTCAGTTAGTTATCAGACTCATCTTATTCTGGGTTGCGAATGTCAACTCGTGTAAAAATTTGGACTTCCAAGCAGTCTGGCATTGTTCTAATTTTGAGAGGCTGTCTTGTTTGTAATGCCTCCTGTCTTGCTGTACACTCTTTGTATCCTTTCTATAGGCTTTTGCCTTCTTTTCAATAAATTTCTTATTATCGATAGAAAAACAAAAAAAAAAAAATCTAAAGCTATGAGCTGTAGGGCATGAGTAATTATCCAACTTCGATTGTGGGTTTTTCTCTCAACCTAAGAGAGTTATCTTATTCAATTTAGTTATTATTGGTAATCAGCCTTGGGCCCTCTTAGTGGTAGCGGAGCCAGGTTACCAATGACAAGCAACAAAAAACTTATTGAGACTCTCTAAGCAAGGATAGGTGGAGTGCAATATGGGTTACATTGCGTGGAGATTGCGATGGAAGATTGTTTACAACATTTGGAAGACTCTCTCAAGGGCCTGTTAGACACTATTCTCTCCACAAGAGGGTGTCCAAACATTCCCTTTCATGAATGGGAAGGATCTTCCAGAGAGAATTGTGATGAGATAGAGGGAAGAAGAAACACCTTCACACCTTGAATGGCTATACTGGAGTTTCCTCGTTATGCTGGAGATGATCCCACTGAATGGTTCAATCGGGCTGCACAGTTATTTGATTATCAAAGAACTGTGGACAAGCAGAAGGTCTCTCTTGCATCCTTCCATTTGTAAGGGGAAGCCAACCCGTGATCGTAGTGGCTGAGCCGATCGTATGAAGAGGAGTCCTGTGCTATGACATGGGAAACATTTGAAGAGGAATTGTGGGATTGTTTTGGACCAACCGATTGTGAAGACTTCGATGAAGCTCTTTCACGAGTCGAGCAAAATGGATCATTGCGTGAGTATCAGGAGGAGTTCGGAAGGCTGGGGAATTGAGTTCAAGGTGGATCAGAAGGCACTAGTTAAAACATTTATGGGAGGGCTAAAATTAGAAATTTCAGAAGGCATCAAAATGTTCAATCCAAAAACTTTGAAGGAAGCCATCAACCTGGCGTGAATGAGAGATGATCAGCTTCTTTGCCAAAGGAAGTTCACATGACGGCTCTCAATCAATCGGCCACCATTTGCCCTTCCACAACACGGACAGCTCCAGCCTCAGCAACGAAGAGACTAACGTGGGACAAAATGTAGAAATTACTGAGGATACATCTGTGGAAGGAACTCTCTAGGTGCAAACTGAGCCAGAAATATCACTGCATGCGTTAACAGGATGGTCTACTTCTAGGACTGTGCGAGTCATGAAAAGGGTCAGTCATCATGAGTTCATCATGCTAATAAATAGTGGCTTGACACATAACTTTATTAGTGTAAAGGTGGCTAATTTACTTTGCCTACCAGTAGTTCCAACATTTCTGGTCCTTTATAGAGAAGGAAGGATAGATATTTGTAATCAATTATATACCATTTGTGGAAGGAAGGTGTATCCAAATAAAACCTTTGATAAGGGACCTGTTGGATCGGCCCTGGATATAAAATAATCATTTACATTCTAATGATTAGTCTGCTTAAACTTTTGTCGCATGTGTAAGGGTTGTCTGATCTTTGAATATTTCTTAAGTATGTAGAAAGAACATGGTTAGTGGATTATGACCTATAATTATGTTATAATAAATTGGCGTGTGGCATCTGAAGTATTTTATGTGAGTATCTCAAAACTTTGTGAAGAAGACAATTATAAGGATGTAATTATTAGAAAAGTGATTATAGAAATAAACTAAATTGGAGCTTTTGTATGAGAGTTTTTTTTTTTTTTTAAATTCATTTTTACGATTGTATTTTTAGTGATACTCTTTCTTTATTTTATACATGTGAAGAAGTGAGGCTATTTAAATAAGCTTTCATATGGTCATTACTTGCTCCAGCTAGTAACTACAGTGGAATTTAGAGTGTTGGTCTAGGCAACCCCATCTCAACACTTACAAGGAGTGCAACTTGGTTTTCTTGGTTTTGTTTGGTCGGAGTCGATATCAACCCAAAGCGAGGTTCTTTACTGTCAATTCGACCCAAGTTATAAATTTGGTTTTGTCAGTTTAGGCGCTATATCGATATTCAAATTTCAAACCAAATCCAAGCTTCTGAGGCGCTATCTCAGTATTCAAGTTTCAAACCACCCAATCCAATCCATTCCAAGTTGAGGTTCCTAAGTTTTGGTTTCATTTGTAATTGAGTAGGAACTCTGTGATATGAGGAACTTCATACGAGTAGGATTGCAAATCTCAACACTAGATAATAATGGCTGTCTCAAACTAGTGACAGCCTAGTAGATCTTTTACCCTACACATGCATGGTCTTGCGTCAATCAGAGATTCTTTGGGAAGTTGAAAAGAAAACTTCAAAGCCTATGATGATCTGTAGAGGAAGTTGGGAACCTGACCACGTGGTCTTATCTGCCTCTTTAACATATATTTTATTCTACGATTAGTTGAGCTGTGATCGTCAAGTTATATTTTATTCTCACTCCAACCCAAAAAAACAAACCAATCTAACCTAAGTTATAAATTTGGTTTGGGTTTGGTCCGTTTAGGTGTTATATCAATATTCAAGTTCCAACCCGAATCCAAATTTCTGATGCACTATCTCGGTATTCAAGTTTCAAACCACCCAAATCCAAGTTGAGTTTCCTAAGTTCTGGTTTTATTTGTAATTGAATAGGAACTTCGTGATATGAGGAACTTCATACGAGTGGGATTGCAAATCTTGACATTGGATAATAATGGATGTCTCAAACTAGTGACAGCCTAGTAGATCTTTCATCCCATACTTGCATCGTCTTGCATCAATCAGGGATTCTTTGGAAAGTTGAAAAGAAAACTTCAAAGCCTATGATGATCTACAGAGGAAGTTGGGAACCTGAACACGTGATATAACTTGATGATCACAACTCAACTAATCGTAGAATAAAATATATGTTAAAGAGGTTGACAGGACCACGTGGCAGGCTCCCAACTTCCTTTGTAGATCATCATAGGCTTTGGAGTTTAGTCTTTGATCGATGCAAGACTATGCAAGTGTGGGATGAAAGATCAACTAGGTTGTCACTAGTTTGAGACAGCCATTAATATCTAGTGTTGAGATTTGCAATCCCACTTGTATGAAGTTCCTACTCAATTACAAATGAAACCAGAACTTAGGAACCTCAACCTGGATTGGATTGGGTGGTTTGAAACTTGAATACCGAGATAGCGCCTCAGAATTTTTGATTTGCGTTGAAACTTGAATATGGATATAGCACCTAAACGGACCAAACCTAAACCAAATTTATAACTTGGGTTGGATTGGTTTGTTTTTCGGGTTGAAGCCATGTGGGAAGACACTGAAAACTTGAAACAACAGTACCATGGTGTGGACCTTGAGGACAAGGATCCACTCGAAGGGGAGGGAATTGATAAGCCATGAACTAATGTGCCATGGTGTTCCCAGCGTACTCATAAGAAGAACCCCAAGTAAATGGGATAAATCAAGACATGTTGCAAGAAAATAAAAGGGAGTTGTTGGGGATAAGAGGGAGTTTGGTATCATGTGTTGGAGATAAGAGGGAGTGTAGTATTAGGAGATAGGTTATGCTTATTTTGTTTGTAGAGATAGGAGTCTTGAATCATGTGTTTAGGAAAGGTTGTTAGGTTATGCTTATTCAAGTTATATATCTATGAGTTGTATGGCATGAGTAATTATCCAACTTCAATTGTGGTTATATCTCTCGCCTGAAGAGAGGCATCTTATTCAATTTAGTTGTTATTGGTAATCAGCCTTGGGACCTATCATTCTCCCCCTCCTCCTCCTCCTCCTCCTCCTCTTCCACCACCACCAGCCCCACCCACCATCTTATTAAATTACAATTTTCTTTTCTTCCTATTTTTCATCTAATCCAAACATTGGAAAAGAAAAGAAAATCATTATTTTTCTTTTCTTCTCTTTTCTTTTCCTTTTTAGGTTTCGTTTCTTTTCTCTCCAAATTTCCAAACAAAGCCTTCGTGAATGAAATTATGGGGCTTTGTTCAAAGTCTTGGACTTGATCATCAATGTTATATGGATATGGTATATTAGAAGGGATTTGTCTTCGATGTGGATCTCTAGTCTATTGATCATAGTAGCAAGTGAAGATCTTGAATCTTTATTACTTGAATGCAACTTTTAAATGCTTCAAGTATTCTGAGATTAAAGGCTTCAAGTCTTAAGATTGATAGAGATCCTGTGCTTCTTCTCCTTGATCTCTTGGAATGAAAGATGACAACTCTATAGTTTCGGGGGAGAAGTCGTACTTGTATTTGATCTCAATAACTTGTAGAGAATTATTAAGATGTACATATAGCTTTTTATTTGGGGTAAATTACATTTACCTCCCTTGAGGTTTCTGAAATAACACTTTCCCCCCTTGAGATTTGTGTATGGGTCAAAATAACACTCTTTCATTGAAGTTTCCGTCAAAACAGTAGTGATAGTAAAATAATTTGAACTAGACAAGATTACCCCCATTTAAGTTAAATGATAGTCATGCCTTGGGCCATTAAAATTTTTGTTCTCATCTTTAAGAAGGGGTAATCTTGTCCAGTTCAAATTATTTTACTAACTATCACTACTGTTTTGACGGAAATTTAAATGAAAGAGTGTTATTTTAACCCATACACAAATCTCAAGGGGGGAAAGTGTTATTTCAGAAACCTCAAGGGAGGTAAGTGTAATTATAGCATACCTCAAGGGGGGTAAGTGTAATTTACCCTTTTATTTGATATTAACTATCAAGGCTTAGATATAGTCCCTTTTTAATGGGATTTATCAAAGTATATAATTTCCCGTGGGTCCCCCTTTAAGAATAAGCTAAGTGACCTTCTGCTCAAATTAAAAGATTCATATGTACTTAAAGAACCCAAGGGACTATTTTTTAGGATAATGCCACCTGGAATCTTTTGGTCTCATGAAGTTTATCTTCATATACACGCCCCTTGAAACTTTACTTGCACAAAATTGTTTTGTTTTTTTGTGCACAACAAGGTTTATGCAAAATTATCAAACATCAGATAAAAAAAGAATTTTGGCAAGCTGTCACAAAATAAAGACTTTCAACATTATGCATGTAGAAAAAATTCTTGAGTGTATCTTATGTGAGTAACCCTGTTTAATAACAAGGAGAACAATATCATTTCATTGGTTGCCTACTGTTACCACTTGCTTGGTGTGTTCATGTGTGTTAGTTACTGCATGAGAACTTTTTAGCAGTAAAACTAGTATTTATATCATATAATGCTTTTGAAATTCAGGCAATGCAGGTGAATCATCTCATTTTTTTTTATTTATATTTCCATTTTTCTTTATAGTTTATAGACCAGCAATCACACCTTGAAATACCTAATTAGGATGTTAATTATTTAACACCTGCAGCTAACCATTTTGCAAAAGAATATGACATTGCACTCAAGTCGCATGATATAGGCTCCTGCCATGGTAAATCATTTGGCACGATGTGAAAAATTTCTTCATGCCATATACTTCCCAACATAAATATAGCTCTAAATTATGATTTGAGTCACGACTGACTTCCATCTCATTTGTTGGAGAACATCAATGTAAATTCACAAAATGGGAGAGAACCTTTTTCCAACTCTTTTAGCAAGGTAGAATAGGAATCTGTTATTATGGCTTATAAAAGCATGATTCATTTACTAGAGCACATGACTATTATTTATGAATGCTTGCTATGTGGTCTTTACATATATATATATATATTTTTTCTGGGCTTCAAAGGAAATTTGCTGAGAAGGTAAAAATCTGGTGGAGCAGATCATGATAAAAAAAAAAACTCACTGTTTCAAGAATCGATGTTTAGAAGTTCTTTAAGAGCCACTTAACTGGTACATTATCTTAGAACATTTTTTTTTTGTTCTTTTTTCTCATTTGTTCTCTCATTCACTAAGGAAGATCATGTATTCCACTTGCAAAGGACCACCATAAGCTTTTGATCTTATGCAATGAGTTTGAGTCACAAGCTTATATACAACAATGGTTCTTATAATCTCAAAACTGTTGGCTAGACAGGGCCAATTACAAGATGGTGCTGCATTTTCAAGGAGTGATGTGCTTTATTTGCAGGTAAAATCTCTCTCTCGCTGCATCCTTTATCATTACTATGATATAAGACCCCATGTGTGAGCAATATAACTTACACATTCTTTATTTAATATAATTAGGCCTTATGACAAAATCATTATAATTTTTTGAGTTGACTTTTAGCTATCACCAGATTTAAGGTTTACAATTTCTTGTTGATCGACATTATGTTGGGTGTCGCGAAAATGTTGCCGACTTGAGGGAAAAATTGTCAGAATTAAAAAAAATGGAAAAAAAGCCCTAAAAAAAATAGATTAATAACATATTATGCTATTCCTAGGCTTAAATGAGACCAAAATACACCTAAAAATATAATAATAGTCACAAAAATGTTTTTTTCTATGTTTTTCTTTTTTAATTAATTACTTCAATTTTTGAGTCTAAGAATATGTACTCCTTATTTATAAAAACCATTTCATTTTTTGATTAGCTGATTATGTCACGCTCTAGACCAGGATTTACCCTACTTATTTAAATCCAAATCCAAGGTGTAGACCTTTGTGTGCCCAAAACAACAACTTATCTAGACTATAAAAATTTAGAAACATTATGCTAGAATTTAAATTTTCATTAATTCCTCGAATATAGTGCGGAAGTTAATAGGAAGCCATACAATCAAATCTCTCTAAATATCATAGTCTAGAATATGGGTCAACAACTTTCAAGTTTATAAAAGAAACTAAACATCCGAATAATTCCTAATTAATCCAACGACAATAAAAGAAAATTCCTACATTAGATAGAAGCGATCGGGACACGCGTGAAGACTCAAAATGTAGGGTTCCAATGTGGCGCTCTATGGCCGCTTGAGTGTGGAATGAGTGCAAAGGCAAGATCAGTAATTTTTCTTGGTTCATTCATCCTAAGATCAAACCGTATGAAAACATGCTCAAGAAGCTCTTTTGAAACACACGCATGCCCAATAAACCCTAATATTTTAAAGCCAAGACATCCCTTGTGACGCCCATACATGATACATGTCCAAGATAGCCATTAAAATATACTTAAATAATATATGTTTTACTCACTTGATATCTTTCAATCCAATTGTAGGATCTCACCCCAACTTTAGATTTTAGCTTTCCTCATCATTCCCCAAATTGATAAAAAAAATCCAAAATTATCATATTAAAATAATTATTTTATTTAATAAAATTCCAGATATTACAGATTATTTTTTTCATTTTTTAAATTTTTTTCTCTTTGATCTTGGACTAATATTTCCGAGAACATGTGAAAGATTTGATACATATCCTATACCCATACCCATGTTGTGTCGTGTTGACACGGTTATAATATGAGTGAAAATTTCTCCAACTCTTAGGTGTATAACAGCCAATTAAGACCTTGTCACGAACTACTATATCCCAACGAACAAATAAATGTAGCAACAACAACAACCAAATGTAACACAGGATTAAAAGAGTGCTATGGGCTTTAAGCACATCATCAGTACATGGCAGAAAGATAATATCAATTACCTATCACAAGCTCATGACAATGGCATAGAAGCATCGTACCAGCAACCATAATTTGTGATTGCATGAACTCTAAGTTATTTATTTATTTCATTGGGAAAGACTTATTCCACACAAAAAATGCAGCCAGCTATTTTGGTTCTGTAAGGCACAGAAAAATAGGACAAAAACTTGGAAAAGTCCAATCAGATCAATATATGAAAATAAGGCCTGGAGTAGAAGGGATAAGGAAAAAAAGGAAAAGCAGATCACAAATTGGTTTTATCTGCTCAGCTAGCATGTCAAAATTTGGAAGTAATGCAGAGAGGAGAGAGGAAGAGACTAGAAACAGAATGGGTTATACAGATTCTATAGACAGCGTTGTTTATGATTTAAAGTTGGATATTCTGATGAAATCATGAAAATAGCCATTACATCTCTCGTATATCGAATACTAAAATGTTAACAGACCTGAATTCTATTTGCACTTATATTGTAGCTAAACATTTTCTTTAGTTGCTAATTGTATTGGTATATATAATGTATGCCGTGTGGATGTCTGAAATAATGTATGGCCTTTGTGTATGATATGTTGAATTTTCATAATCATGTCTACTTGAGCTTGACATCTCTTGGTTTGAGTTATAAACTGATTTATTGCTCTGTTTTTTTGGTCATTTGTAATATTTTGAGTTCTTAAATATGATCTCTTCCCTTTAAACATTTTTAAAGTTCCATAATTTCAACTTCTTGTTTCTCCATTTTCTACTTATATGGTGAAAGGTTTCATTGCATCAAATTTCTATTTAAATTGAAGGAACAGATGTTGAAGTTGAAATTCGAAGTTACTCTGCTTCCTTCTAAAACAAATTCACCTTCCTAGGGAGGGGAAAAATGAAAAGAACTAAAAAAAATGATCTTCTTTCAATGTGTGCTTTCCTGAAACATTTGTCTTTTGCCGTCAAGGTTTCCAAATTTGATTTTACCAACCATTTTGCCAGAATTGCTGGTCAAAATTTCGTTAACGTAGCAAAAAGATGTCAATTGAAGAAAAATGGGGAAATTAAAGGAAATTATGTGAAATTTCACTTTTGAAATTCGACAGAGTTTAGATGAGAGTTAACCACACCTGGAATTCCAAATATAAAAAAGGATGCATTTATAATTATCCACACAAATAAATAGGTTAGTACAAATACGTTCCATGTTTGGGAAATCTGCATGAATGATTATAGGGATGATTACACTTAGGCTCCTTGAGAATAGTCATTTACGCACATAGACATTCTAACATTTGGAAAATACCAAAGACCTCTGTTGTCACAAAACTGCCTTTTGTTTGTTAGAATTATGACATTGCTAACATGAACAATTAGAAGACTGAACTATCCATTGAGATTAAATTCAGTGGGAAAATTATGAAAAAGGCCTCCTTTCGGAGAATCTTTTCTCTTTAGGCATGTACCATAAACAAGGAAATTGGCAGGTTTCATTTTCAAAAAGTTTTAAAGGTAAGGCATCCACCATTTTAGAGATAAGGCATCACTTTCAAATCACTTATGCGGTATTCCCTGATGGATTAGCTTGTATCCATCGATTTTCATACTTGTAACCAGCATTGCATTCGCTTGCAATAGACTGATGGATATGCTAGTAAGAATCGTTGATTTCACTTGCAATTCTAATTTGGATCTTTAATCGCTGATGTTCCTTTGGTATTACTAATGGATTAGCTTGTATCCATCTTGTTGCATTTGCTTGCAACCAATACATGAGGCCTTATGTCTCAAATTTTCTGAAAATGGGGCATACAGGTTTCATAGTTCATATTACAAGCCTAAAGAAAAAAGGCTCTCCAAAAGGAGGCCTTTTTTATAATTTTCCCAACTTCATTTAACAGCCAATATAACCTAGAAAATATCCAAATCAAAATGAAAATAATGTAACTAAACAAGTTTTAACAAAAATAAACTTCTAACTTCCTCCATTGGGCATTCTCTAGAATCTTCCTTGTAAGTGTATAAGATAAGGGTGAGTTTGTCACTTAGAATATAAAGTAAGCTATGCCACTAAAGCTTAATGGGATTTTTTAGGTATAAAACCTTTTTGGCTGACATAGGCTACGTTTGTCCCTAAAAGGGGCTTTGCAACCATTTGTACATATGTGAAGAGAAGTTTTTGGCTTTTTCTAAATGTCAGGGGGTTTATGTGCATAAGTGACAAACCTTAAGTGGCATAAGTGTAATCATCCCATGTTTATATCGTATCATAAAAAAGTTTTATAATTTTCTAAACAATAGGAACAAGAAAATAACCCAAAATATGACAAAATAGATGCGTATGACTTATATTTAGACTGACATGGCTAAATGCCATTAGTATAAATCAAAGAGACGCAAGATGGAAATGAAAATACAAGTAAAATAACTCCATGAACAGGCAAAAGATCTAGTAAAACCTAACCATGTAAGAAAACATATTAGAAATACACATCATATTTGTAAGGAGTACCTTGCTAGTTGAAAGTCAAGTTAATCACGGCCCCTCACCGGCTGAGAATAAATTTATAATACATACTCTCAACATAGATACAATACTTTGTCAAACTTATTTATGAAAACTACCAGTCCCTATATTCTTTATGTCTCTCACTCATTTGGTTGATGTTTAACAACATCCAAATTGGTAGATAAATGGTCGGTGTGGGCAGTGAAAGACATTGTAATAGCAGAGATAGAGATAGGTCAATGGTGGATATGTATGTGCATAAAACTCTTATCTAGAGAGTGTGGTTTCTCAGGGAAGAATGCATATCTATAATCATGCCCCATTTACCATGCTAGGACTGATCTCTGCAAGAAGCAGAAGAAACAAGTAAAGGGAACAATTTTTGAAATTATATAATTTCTATATTGTTGATATTTCTTTGAAATTTTACTGGTTTTAATATTTGTTTATTTTTAAGCTAAGAAATTATTGTATCATTAATTAATGGCCAACTACTTGGATAAGTTAATTTCCTTAATGGTGCATTCTTTTGTCCTCTGTTTTTACATTTGTTCCGTGGTTGCCATTGATCTACAGTTCTATGTATTAGTCTACTGTTGTGTCCAGTTAAATGTAGCCACCAATCTAGTTTATTTAGTAATATGGTTAGTGTCCACATGTAGTTTGCTGCATTTTTTTATGCACTATCTAAGCTTCTCCCAAGGCCATTTTATGATTATTGACAATTATATGATATGTCAAGGAGTATCTATAATCTCAATTTCTTCAGAGAGAAAAATCTATGATCCCTGTGATGATGTCTTAGAATCTTATTGTTTCAATTTGTTGAACTCTACTTTTTCTTGTGATCAGGTTTAGTTGCTGCTAAGGGAAGAGGGAACTTCCTGCAAGTATATGTTCTTTGAAGTTTGAACAACGGGTAAAAGCAAACCCCTAAAGTCAGTACGTGCAACATACATTTCATGAACCACAACTTTGATGTCTAAGCAGATTATAGCTCAAGTTATATATATACTTGTATATAGAACGCAACCCAAGTTAGTGTTGATAATTTAGTACATTATAATTGTAACTGAAATACTGAGCTGGTGATACAAGTTCTCATAATCTGTACTGAAAGGAATGTGTCATCAATCAACATTTTCTCATGAAACTAACATTTATGATGGAATTAGTATATAATCATCTGATTTTCAAATCCATCATCTACTCAATAAAAAATCAGTAGAATGAGAACAATCTTGTGCATGGATACTTTCATCTAGTGTTAGCTCTAGCAGTGTAAGATTAGAAACTAGATGTGATGAGAAATGTTTCTACTATTTCAGCTCATATTGTTTAAGTAAACTGGAATTACTTATTTACTGGAAGTGCTTTGTATGAAATCAACTCAAAATGCTATAACCTTATTAGCTGAAAAATAATCAATTAGGGATCTAGGATAGCAGTAGATGGAGGAGGATATACCAAGTGAATGGCAATTATGTTACATGGGCTCAGGTATGTCTCTTGTTGCAGGTGTGTGTCTAAGAGTTGGATCTGCCTAACTTTTAACAATGGGGATACAGGGACTCAATTGAGAAGTGTCCAAAATTTGGATACTGATATTGTAATTTGGCTGAGAAGTCTCTAAATAATATCAATAATGCAGGATAGAAATTGAGCTCTTTTTTCTGTTTGTTTTTGTTTTTTCTATATTTTTCTTTTGATTCATTACCTATAACTTTAGTAGAAGAATATATACTCTCTATTTATAAAAACAATTTTCTTTTTCGATTCATCGCTTGCAAGCTAATAAAAGAAATGGTATGTGCCGGCTGTAGGCATGTCATTTTTGCTAAGATGCTTATAGCTTGGTCGTGTCGTATCAGTATGGGTACTTTGAGGTTATGTAAAGTGTTTATGCAACATAGTATTACACTGAATAAAAGAAATGGTACATGCTGGTTGTAAGCACTTCATTTTTGCACCCCCTCTAAAAGTCAGAAATAAAAACCCTTAAAAGACAGCTCAAACTCTAAGGAGCAGAAATTGACTTTCTGATCAAATCTAAATTGACTGTTATACCCTGTCCCAATGAATAGGAAATTCCAATACGATTCTAACGCAGTTGATTTTGCCAAAATCAGAGTCTGGATGAAGAAGATATGATCGGAACAACCCTAAGGGCAAAATTGTAAATAAATGTAGAAAGTCCGTCCACGTGACGAGTGTACAAGTCACATTTGCCAAATGGCAAATAAAAAAGCTAAAGGACGAAATAAGAGTAAGACAAAACATAAAAGAAAAATATCTTGGATTAAAATAATATTATTACTTTAAAATATCTTAATTTATTTAATTAAATCAAAATTCAGATTTTCTTCATTAATGGGAAATCATGACAAAATAAAAAATCATCTCAACCAAATAGGAGAGAGAAATCTCAGATTTTTAAAGATTTGATTTTTAACAAAATCATGTGTCAGATTTTCAAAGATTTTTCTTTTCCAGATTCTTGTGTCAGACTGATCATTGGCAATCTCTAACAAAATTTGACCGAAATGACATTAAGGTAACCGAAATTAATTTTTGGATATGAAGAATTTTATGTATTGCCGAAAAAGGTAGCCGAACTAAGATTTCGGTTACCTTATTTTTTACTATAAAAGCCAAATATTAGCTCATTTCAAGGGGTTCTCTCAGATTTTTCTCTCCTCCACTCTCTCTTCTACGAACCAGAACATCTCCCTACCCTACTCCCCCACTCTTTAAGCCTTCTAACCCTTATTAACTCACACAAAACAACATTAAATCTCTCCCATTTTCTCACCTCAACTAAGAAGAACACTTGGGAGACATCTTGAAGACTTTGTAGCTGCTGTCAAGGCTTCAAAGGACCTTCAAATTTGTTTAGGGAGCTCTTTCCTTTTAAGGTAAGCTCTCTTTGGGCATTTTATTTAATATATATTAAAATCATGCCATTATAAGCATGTTATAGAATTACATGTTCATTTCTTAGCATACTTTATTGCTTCTCCATCTCTTTTTACTTCCATTTTATTCTCTTCTTACTAAGAGAAGACTCTTATGGTAAGGGGAGAAGGATAAGTTAAAGGAGAGCATGAGAAACCATAGCAAAGTCCTTTAAAGTCTCATTTTAGCTCCTTTGGATGTTTCTTTAAGTAAAAGAAGAGTTTGTTCTTCCCTCTCTCTATTAGGATCTAATGTAACCTTAATCCCTCATGTCCTTTCTTTACTTTTATTTGTTACCTATTTTTGTTTCAGCTCTCTCTCTTTGAACATCCACATGCATGAGTTCATTTTATTGCTTTCCTTTGTTTGTGATTGATAGAATGATCTCCACTCTTTAGTCGGTACATAAAGGAAGCATATACACACATACACACATGTTTATTGCTTTATATGATGTTAAACATATCATTAATCTTCATGTACACTCCATGCTTGTACCCACACATTAATATTCATTTTTAAAGCATCTTAGATGATATTTTGATCATTTTAATGCTTCTTTTGGTTGTTTTGTGGGTATGTATGTGGTTTGGCCGGATGGGCTAAGATGGAGGCCTTGCGGGCCACTTTCCCTTCTCTCCTCATGGAGAGGGAAATGTTGTCTTGCATACCAAAATAGGAACACTGTAAGTCCCTATTCAATCAGGGGTGGAAGCTCATGTTGGTTGGAGAAGGCCCCTAGCCTTGCTCATTACCTCCTTTGGTTTAAAAATTGATTAAGCTAGTTTAAGTAGGGCTAAAACCCCCACCTCAGATCGCTGTGGACCTGCACAGGAGTCCATAGAAGCCCTAGTCATCCCAAAAGACTAATGAACCCAAACCTAGCCCCAAAGCATTTTTTTTTGGGTGTTTTTAGTGCTTGACCGAAATCTTAGTTCGGTCAAGCACTATACTGTGCATGATTGAAATCCAATTTCGGTCATACATAGTATTTGGGTGGACCGAACTGTGTTTTTGGTCAACCCAAAAATATTCCAGAAATCTAGGTTTTGGCTTTCTTATTAGTCTTAACCCCTTTTTAATTATAAATTAAGCAAATCCAGAAGGGTTTTAGGTTATCCTATAACCCACGATGGGCCTTGGGCCTTGTGAGCCCAAATTGAACACCAGTGTGCCTCCCAATGGGGCCTGCCCCATTCTGACCAACTCACTTGATTAAAATAAGTAAGAATCAACGTAATTAAAGGGCTACACCTCTTTTGAGGCCCAAATAAAGCCCAAATTGGAACATGCTTGATAGGTTTAGATGATTTGGCCATGATTTAGGGTTTGGGCACATTCTTCATCTACAAAAGTCTTAGGCTTCTTAACCTAAGCCTAAGAGGTGGGCCCTAAGCCCATCCCTAGTCCAATTGAATTTAAATAAAAACCAAGATAATAAAATTAAAGGGAACAATAATCATCCAGGCTCACTAAAAAGGCATAAAATCTTAATCCATATCTCTTTTAACTTTAATCTAATAAATTAATAATTAACCAAACTTAACCAATCCTAAAGGGCTTCTAGGCTTAGGCTAAGCCCACAATAGGACATATGTGTTGTCTCTTAGTCCATCTTGGATACCGCGGGCCTCCCAACAGGGCCTGCCTATCAGACTAAGATCACTTAATAAAGAAGGTAAAATATGAACAGAGCCTACACCAATTAAGAGGTCCCCACATAGACGTAATCAGTGAGTGCATATCTGTTTAAGACGGGTGAGATGAAGTGAGTTGACTCATAACCAGGATGACTCATGGGACCCGTCACCTGACGGGGTGGACCGGAGTGTCTACAGACTTCCCGGAACCATAACTGAGTACTTAACCAAAACCTTAAGCCGCAAACCACTTAATAGACAAACATTAAGTACCCAGGTATTTGCCTACACCCCATTACACAGTGGCGACTCCCCATTCCTCATTTTCTTTTCCCATCCCAAAAGTATGTAATTCTTTATGCTTTAACTGGATAACGCGCCAGTACACATCCCTAAAGGAGGCACCCACACGTGGCCTCTCAGCATAGGTGCGACCGCGGATCGACGCGCGCACACCATCAAAGATTGTTAATGACATCTCAGAAGAAAAGTTTGAACAGGAGCAAAGGAGATTTGCTAAATTTAAAATTGTTGTTGTGAAATCCCAAATTTTCAAAAAAATAAATAAAAAGAATTAAATATGAATATTTGGATAATTAAGGATTTTATTTGAAATAATTGGGAGATTTATTATAGTATAATGATTTGGGGAATTTTTCATTAATCTAGGATGCAATATTAGATCAAAATAATAAGGAGAATAAATCTGGAAATTTTAGAAGAAATTCGATGGGTAAACGTGTCATAATTAAAAAAAGGGTATTTTAGTCTTTTTCTATTAAGCCAATTATAAAATTGATTAATTAAATAATATTAAATCTAAAATAATTAATTAGATCTAAGTTGGGTTGAATTTGGATTTAGATTGATTGATTTATGGCTTAATTAATGGAAAAAGAACCTATTGGTAATTATAATTAATTAAGGGCCTTAAATTTGAAAGAAAGAGAGACTTTAGGGTGATTTGGTAATATTTAAAAATAGGGATTTAAAATATGACGAAAATAGGTTAAAATGGAAGTTTATTTATTTGGGGAGTTCGGAGAAAGGATTTAAAAAAAGAATTAACATAAAATAGTAAATAGGATTACTAGGAATATTTCCAAATATAATTAGGACTTCTAATTTGAGGATTGTATAAAAGGAGGGAGATAGAAGGTTTTGGGGAAGATCCTACAATCAAGAGAGAGAGAGGAAGGAGCTCACAGCTAGGTCTAGAACAACAGAGAAAGAGACATCGGCAAGAGGAGGAAGAAGAAAGAGAAAAAGAAGAAAGGATTTATTGCATTCTAGAGGCAAGGAGTAATCTTTCTCTTGGCAAAATTTGCATGGTTTATTGTTTAGACGATAAATATCATGTTCTTTGGATTTTTGATCATTTAGAAACATGTTTGTGATGTTTTAGATGGATTTGGTTGGGGTTTAAAGCATGGAAAAATTATATGTTCTTCTCGTTAGAATTCTGTTTATTTTGATATTTAGATGAAAAACATGATTTTAATTTAAGGATCTATTATTGAATGTGTTTGAGATGCTTTATTATGTGTAAATAATGATTTTAGATGAGTTATATTGATCTTGATTGATAGAAACGAATTTTAGAAGATTCAAATTGAAAAATTGGATTTCTGAAAAATTCCCAGAATTTACAAAAATACAAGAGCGCTAGATACACCGCTAGAGTGCTTTGTTGAGCGCCCATTAGAAAGATAATTTTGATAGAACGCTAGATACGAAGGGTTGAGCGCCCAACCCAGAATTTCTGATTTTTTGGGAAATTAACCAGATTTTGATTATAAAATGATTTTTGGGCAAATCCAACGTATTTACAAAGAAGATCTGGGTGTTTATGAGTTGTTTTTAGTGACTGAGTGATTTTATAAAAATTATACAAGATTTTGTGTACGTTTTGCTAAAATGGCTTTTATTTAGATTTATTGTTCGAAATTGTTTTCTTTTCAACTTAATGTGATTTTATTGGTTCCTACACTTGTATTTGAATTATCTAAAGATGTTTTCAGAGTTCTTATGGCAGAATTGTGATTATTTTCCTCCATGTATCTTGGAGAGGTTATTTTCTTATTCATGTAGCTTGAGTTGAGATTTGAATTTCCTCCATGTATCTTGGAGTTGATTTGTGGATTTTCTTTAATTCCGTATATCTTGGGGTAAATTTGGTAGCTCTCCATGTATCTTGGATTGAGGATTTGGCTTCTCATGTATCTAGGGATAAACTCTTGGGTTCTTCCGTGTATCTTGGAGTGATTTATATTTTATATTGACACTGTTGAATTACTTAGATTTGTATTGGATATTTGGGGATGTTTGCCTTGTGTCTAACAGGCATAGTTTGTTATGGATCCATAGTTTAACTAGATAGTGAAATTTCTTTGTTTAGTTAGTCTCGTGTCCATTTATACGTTTCCAACATATATCTTGGTGAGGCCTTTCTTTATCTGGTTGTACTGTAGTAATCCCACCCGTCGTGTATCTCGACATAGTCATTATTTTGTGCTACTGACTGTGTATTTCAGTCTGGCATTCCCATGTTGGTTTTGGATATTGTTGTAGTTTGATTGGATTGCATTTGCCAACCCAATTTGGTATCTGGTTGGGTTCTTCCCTATGTTTTAGATCGTGTATCTCAGCCAATATATGATAGAAGGTGGCAATTGGTGTGGGGTCTTAACTTCTCAAAGAGGTCTTATTTCACGAGTCCAGTGATGTCACAAATTGTGTGGTGTGCTGATTGTATTATCTAAGTATTAATTATTAGCTTTGCTTTGTAAATATGTGGTTTGGATTTCATGCTTTATTATTCATGGATATTTGGTACTTGGGATTATCGTTGGAACCTCATGAAAAAGGATTTCAAATTATACATAGATTGTTTTCTCTCATGCATGTTACTACTTACTGGGATTTTATATCTCATACCGTGTTTTAATGTTTTGTTTTCAAATACTTCTAGAGAGGACATTCAGGTTGGGGGTAGAGATTCTTGAGGGTATTGCAGAGGATTTAGATGAACATATCATAACATGATATTTTCTTTTATATTGTGTTAGGAGTTCTTTCTTCCATAATGGGTCTTGAGAAGTATTTAAAGTAGGTAGTTTCCATTTTAAATTTCAGATTTAATGTATTTGTGAGACATGGAAAAATCACCGAGAATGATTCCCTCCATCATCACACGGGCTCAACGAAAATGGGAGAGTCGCCACCATCCAATTTTGGGTGTGAATGGGCACCAAAAATCATCAAAAAGAGCTAAAAGGCAAAAACTAGAGTAAAAATAACTCTACTTGAAAATAAAATCTAGAGATGGGTAAGGGGATTAGATTATGAACGGGGGAACGTGTTATGCACCCCCATTCACCCACACAAGGTGGTTGCCAAAAATAAGAAAGCTTGCTAAAATCATAAAAAACCTTGAAAAAGGATTAAACAAATGTATGATACTTTCACATGAGAAATCCAATGAATTCCAGATCCTCTTTTATATCAGTATCACTTCTGGGATATCACCATTAGATGTAAATCAAAGCAAAACTTGAATAAAACCAAGTTGAGACAAATCCGGAAAATTCGGTAACAGCTAGAGCCATTTGTCTTGAAATCATTCAAACCCAATTTAAATTGAATCAAACCAAATCCATTTGAAAGATTATGATAAATAGAAGACTCATACAAATTTTTGATTAAATCCGGTTAAAATCCTAGGAGTTATTCTCCTTTGAAATCTGCTGCTGGAAATAGTTAAAAGTAACAAGTGAGCAACTTTGGAAATTCATTTGGAAAAATCGGCTCCATATAAATCCATGAAATTTGGTGTGAATGAAGTATGTATGGCCATCTTTCAGATGAAACTAGCCGCATAAGAAAATTCATCCAGATATGCCTTGGGTGACCTCCCAAACAGGCCCCGAGGATCACAGATTAACCTAGAAAAGTGCCGTTGAGCAGTTCTGAGTAAATCGGTCACCCACAACACAAATGGAATCAAAAAATTATGAAACCAACTGGATTTGAAATTAGACTTCCGATGGAAAACACAGAAACAAAAATCACTCGAATCGGACTTAAAACGAACACATGGAACTCAGTCAAAGTGACAGGTTCTACAATCAGACCTGAACTGACCTATCAACTTCGACTGAGTGGTGTCAAAAATCCCCTCCATAAAAATTGATGAAATTTTACAGGCATAAACTACACAGCCTCACCTTTCCCATGGCTTTGGAATCACTCCAAAATTCATCCGGATGATGAAGTTATGAATGTCCGAAGTTAGGGTAAAGATGCTGTCCCGTTTTACCACTGTTAAGTAAAATCAATTCAAATCAATGATTGGATGTGTGTGATCTGTGCAATATAAATCAAAACCACTTGAAAAAGTATTGGAGAACCTCTAGGAAGAAATAGGGCACAAGTTTGGCTCACCATTCTCTCTGATTGGAAAGAATATGCCAAAAACCCCCAAAAGTGAGCAAAAATCCCTAAAACCGAGAGGTTAGACCTAGAGGTCTTCAATACTCAAAAAGAATTTGCTTGAAATCATTTTGAAAATCATTGAGATACATCCCAGAATTTCTTGGGGCTATTTATTTCAAATCTATCACAATGAATGCAATAGATCCGAAATACAAGCTGATTCCGACCAAAAAACAAGTGCAATATGTGTATATGTATAAAAATCATCTCTTCAAATATAACCACACATAGCATTCATATCAATCTAATGGGGTTCTAAAAAACCTAAGGTTCCGTTCCATTCTCGTTTCCCTTAGTTCTCTCTCCCCGTTTAACGGTTCTTCGAGATAGTCTTGGGGTACTTCGAGTATGAAACGGTTTTCATAGAATCAAAAGGCTTTTCAAAAGGGTTTTAACACTAAGGATCAATCTTCAGTCTCGTTTCCCCTAGATCCCATCTTCACGTTTTACGGCTAGGGGGAGTCTTGAGGTACTTTGAGTAGAGGAAGGGGTTGCATACACAAAGAGTAGGCCTTATTCTACAGAAAGGTAGAAGAAAAAGCTAATCCTAGAATGTAAGAACAGAAAAATAAAGAGGGGTTTAAGGCTTACCTGGGTTTCTGAACGCAATGCGGCAGCGGTTCCCTTCTTCACTCGGAGCTCTTCAACCTCCAACTTATTGGCCATTTGCTTAAGGAGGAGCCTCCTATTTATAGGCAAAGGCTAGGGTTAGGGTTTGCATGATGCTAGACACAAAATGATGTCTAGAGTCTAACAACCTAAACCCTAAGGCTATTTCCGAGATTTCCATTTCTTTAATGAAGGATATGATGGTAAAATGTGAAAACTCTCGGAAAACCCTAATTTTGAGCAAAAACCTTGTATACAACAACTCAGATCGGATACAAAAGGATTTGCTTGTATTCGACCTAAGTTGTCGGATACAAGAAGAAATGTATAAATTTGCATTTTTGTGTTGTTTACAAAGGAAAGAATGATTTTTGCCAATTATCCATCGTTTTTACTGTGCAATTTGGGGTGTCTACAAGTGCCCCTTTTTGCAGGAGTTGCGAAGCAATGAGCTGCAAAGATTAGACATGCCCAAATTGCGCTCTCTTGACCATGATTTGCTTGGTTCAAATTAATTTTGCAAAATAATTTTGGGTGAAGATTTGCCAAAAAGCCCTAACTTTAAGGGGGGCATTTCTTCAAGATGTCTTAAATTCCACTGAGCTCTCGTGGCTATGAAGTGGATTTTAAGCCCAAAATAAGATTTTTGAAAACTGATTTTTTCATGAAACCAAGTTTAAAAATTGAATGAATATTTTCCTACCAACACATTTCCCCCAAGTTTGTCTTAAATTCCACTGAGCTCTCGTGGCTAAGAAGTGGATTTTAAGCGCAAAAATAGGTTTTTTTTGTGAAAATAGCAGATTTTGTAGCATACATTTTTTTCTCTTTTTTTTTTTCTTTTCCTTCCTTTTTTCCTTTTCCCCTTTTTCTTTTCCTTTTCTTTTCTTTTTTTTCTTTTTTTATTTTGCTTGCTTTTTTTTTCCTTTGCTTTTTTCTTTACAATATATTGAGATCTCTCTACTCTTCTGCAGCTTTGGTTACTTGACCACTTGAGTCAAATTGAGGAGATCAATCGACACTTCTTTCCAAGCTTGAAGGTTCCAATCTTGATAAGCAACCGGGGGTGCCCTGATATCCCAGGAGGCAAACAGGGTTGGTTTGCTTTTTTGGCTACTCTTCAGGATGATCAGGTGTGGTGGCCTGGCACTTATCAACCCAATGCGAAGACAGTGATCAGTTTCAGAGACAGAAACTTTTTGGTTCTGGCTTGTTTGAGTCATGCGGTGCTTTACCTCACATTGTGGGTTTTTCGGAAATTCAGAGCGACCCAAGGGATTATAATCCCAAATGGATACAAGGATCATCTTGGGCCACTTTCACCAACCACCAGGAAGCTGAATGCTTGGTTGATGAGGGAGTGGTCCTATGTTCATTTCATGCGAAGCCCAATCTTCTCAGAGTCCCATATAAAAGACTACCTCTTCTGGATGAAGGAGCAGATTCAAAGTCAAGCCCCAGTACCCGGGGATCCTCCTGCAGTTTTGGCTCCCACTTATGAGGACCTCCTAGAGTCTGAGAGAGCCTCTCACAAGCGACTTCAGCAGATATGGGTACAAGAGGTCCGGGAGCTTAGGATACGAGGCCTTGATCTGGAGAGGCAACTTGAAGAGCAGGTATCCCGCCGTCTTGCTATGGAAAAACAACTTGAGGAGCAGATGCAGGCTCGCTGCTTTGAAGTCCGAGTGCTACGGCAGAAACACCAGGATGCTTTAGCCAACCTTAGAAGTATGAGGATCAGGCAGGCCCTTTCAGATGAGGTCATATCCTTTTTGAGCGATCCGGATGCAGAGGGGGCTTTTGGAGTTATTGCAGCTTAGGCAGCTCGGATTCGGGAGCTTGCTGAGCGGCTAGGGGATAGAGACTAGCCTTCTTTCCTGCACATTTTTTTTCTTTTTTTTCATACCTTTGTACGAAAGCAAACTCCAATAATGGAAAGACAAAGGATTTAATTCAAAAATAAATTTTTTTTATATTATTGGCCTCAGAATGCTCAGATGCTTGTAAAAACAAAGGTTTTATGAAAAGTATTTGATTTCTTATCACTGGCCAAAGTATAGTTTTTTTTCTTTTTATTATTATTATTTTTTATTTTTTTGAAATTTGGTCCATATACTTAATCACTCATAATTAAAGGAATTAAAACCAGGTTAAATAATGAAAAGGGTAATCCAAACAATAAGGAGGGATCAAATCTGTCTATCTTAGGACCTTTAGAATCATCCCCAAATGATTTTTCCTCCATGTTCGACCCTGTTATTCCCAATCTGCTCGATCTCAGTACTTGTGCTGATTTCTCTTCAAGCTTGGATCACATGATAACTCAACCTTTGATTTCTATTTTTTTTTCATTTTCTTCTTCTTCTTTTTTCTTTTTGCCAATGTTGCCCCTAGCTCCAGTTACGGTTTTCACTAGGGCCGGCTTCTGTATTCCATCATCACCAATTTTACTCTGAAATTTGAATGCATATTCTAAGATCACCGATGGCTTAGAAATAGGACGAAACAAAGGTTAGGCTTGGTTTATGAAAGAAAAGGTATTAAAGGCTCAAATTTTTTCAAATGTGGAAATAGGTCGACCGGACTTACAGTCATGATGAATTTTGCCCCATTTCCCCAAAATGTATCATTTTCATCTCTTTTCACACTTAGCTTTCATTTGCCCTTTTTCTTTGCTTTTTCTTTCTTTTTCCTTTTCCTTTATTTTTGCCCCAATTGGCCTTGCCCCAATTTGTTTTGCCCTAGTATAAGATTGTAAGTCAAGTTTAGGTTTATCAAAGAAACGAACCGGCTCAACTTGGCTTAACTAGGGATTAAAATTTTGAGGGAAATAAAGAAAAATGGCCTCGGATCATTTCCTAGTAATATTCATTCAAGGAAAATACTGTTTTACTGCATCAGAGTTAATTGGCTCAGGAAAATCTGTTCCATCCATTTCAATTAAGATGAGTGCACCCCTGACAGGACCTTCTTGACAACATAAGGCCCTTCCCAATTTGGCTTGAACTTACCATGAGGATCTTCCAAAAATGGTAAGATTTTCTTCAGCACTAAGTTTCCTTCTTGGAAAGTTCTGGGCTTCACCTTCTTATTGTAGGCCCAGGCCATTCTCCTCTGGTACAATTGGCCATGACAAAGCGCCTTCAAACGCTTCTCTTCTATCAGGTTGAGTTGATCACTTCTTGACTGTATCCATTCAACTTTTTCCAATTCAGCTTCCATGAGCACTCTGAGTGCTGGGATTTCTACTTCCACTGGCAAGACTGCTTCCATCCCATAGACTAGGGAATACGGGGTTGCCCCAGTTGAAGTCCGGATTGAGGTTCTGTAGGCATGTAGAGCAAGTGGTAGCATTTCATGCCAATCCTTGTAACTCATTACCATTTTCTGAATGATTTTCTTTATGTTATTGTTTGCTGCTTCTACTGCCCCATTCATCTTTGGCCTGTATGGAGCTGACTTGTGGTGGGTGATCTGAAACTGCTCACACATCTTCTTCATGTCCTTGTTCTTAATATTTGAAGCGTTGTCTGATACTATGGCACTTGGCAATCCATAGCGACAAATAATGTTGTACTTCAAAAATTTAATAACATGGTTGCTTGTGATATTCACATATGAGGCCGCTTCTACTCACTTAGTGAAGTAATCGATCGCTACCAGGATAAATCTGTGCCCGTTTGATATCTTAGGGGAAATCATGCCAATGACATTTATGCCCCACATGGAAAAGGGCCATGGTGAGGTCATGTTATGCAGCTCACTTGGGGGTGCATACTTGTTATCTGCATATATCTGACATTGATGACACCTCCTGACATGTATACAGCAATCATGTTCCATCGTCGACCAATAGTATCCCAACCGCATGATCTTCTTTGCAAGCATGTGTCCGTTCATATGGGGTCCACAAACTCCTCCATGTACAGTCTCAATTAACCTTTCTGACTCAGCCTTGGCAACACATCTAAGCAGAATATCATTATGTGATCTCTTGTATAAATGTCTACCACTTAGTAGGAACTGACTAGCTAATCTCTGTATTGTCCTTTTCTCAGTAGAAGTGGCATTTTCTTGCAAACTCCGATCGTTCAAGAAATTTTGATGTCTTGAAACCATGGTGTTTCCTCTTCTGGTGCTCCCTCTAGAACAAGACAATAAGCCGGTTCATCTCTGACCTTAATTTCCAGTGGCTTGATGTCTACCCCTTCTGGCATGCTGACCATGAAAGCCAATGTTGCTAGAGCGTCCGCAAACTGATTTTTGGCTCTTGGCATATAGTTGAAGGAAATTCGAGTAAAATTTATGCTTATTTCTTCCAAATACTGGTGATAGGGGATCAGTTTGTGATTCTTGGTTTTCCATTCACCAGTTGTTTAGAAGATGATAAGACTCGAATCTCCGTATACGTCAAGTTCCTCCACTTCATGATCTATGGCGGCTTGCAACCCAATTATGCATGCTTCATACTCTGCGATATTATTGGTGCACTGGAATCTCAGCTTCACTGTGATTGGGATGTGTGAACCATCTGGTTTGACCAAGATTGCCCCTATTCCATTTCCATTCATGTTGGTGGCCCCATTGAAGAACATCTGCCAAGAACTTTCACTTTCCTCTTCTTCAGTAAACAGAATTGTCTCATCAGGAAAGTTAGTCTTCAAAGGTTGGTATTCTGGCAAAGGATGTGTATCCAGGTGATCAGCAATGGCTTGACCCTTAATCGCCTTTTGAGTGATGTACGTGAGGTCAAACTCGGATAGTAGCAGCTGCCACTTTGCCGATCTGCCAGTTAGTGCCGGTTTCTCAAATAAATATTTCAGAGGGTCCATCCGGGATATCAATAATGTGGAGTGACTAAGGAAGTAATGTCTTAGTTTCTGAGTAGCCCACACTAGAGCACAACAAGTCTTTTCCAATAGTGAGTACTTGGCTTCATATTCTGTGAATTTTTTACTTAGATAGTAAATTGCCCTTTCCTTTCTACCAGTCTCATCATGCTACCCCAAGACACATCCCATCGATGTTTCCAACACTGACAAGTACAGGATCAGTGGTCTTCTTGGAGTTGGTGGCACTAGCACAGGTGGATTCAGCAAATATTTCTTGATTGTATCAAAGGCCTGTTGGCAATCCTCATTCCAGACCTTTGGATTGTCCTTTCTCAAAAGTTTGAAAATTGGTTCACAGATAGCAGTGAGTTATACTATGAACCGGCTTATGTACTGAATCCTTCCAAGAAAACCACGAACCTTCTTCTCTGTTCGGGGTGATGGCATTTCAATTATGGCCTTGGCTTTAGCCGGGTCGATCTCAATTCCTCTTCTGCTTACAATGAACCCCAGCAATTTCCATGATGTAACCCCAAAGACGCATTTAGCCGGGTTAAGCCGTAGACTATACTTCCTGAGTCAATCAAACACCTTCTTCAGAATGATCAAGTGGTCCTCTTCTTTGCATGATTTGGCAATCATATTGTCCACATAGACTTTCATCTCCTTATGGATCATGTTATGGAATAGTGCTGTAATGGCCCGCTGGTATGTTGCCCCAGCGTTCTTAAGCCCAAACGGCATGACTGTGTAGTGAAAAGTGGCCCAAGGTGTGATGAACGCTATTTTCTCTTGATCTTCTTTAGCCATCTTGATCTGATTGTACCCAGAGAAGCCGTCCATGAACGAGAATAGGCTATGTACCGTAGTATTGTCTACAAAGATGTCGACGCACATTCTGACTTTCCCGTCCTTCTTTGGTACAGGCACTATGTTTGCTAGCCACTCGGGGTACGTGGAGACTGCCAAAAATCCTGCTTGGAATTGTTTGACCACTTCGTCCTTGACCTTCAAGGTCCATTCAGGCTTCAATCTTCTCAGCTTCTGCTTAATTGGCTTGACCCCTGGCAAAATTGGCAACTTGTGCACCACCATGTCAGTGTCCAAACCCGGCATGTCCTGATACGACCAAGCAAACACATCCTTGTAGTCTGCCAAAAACCGTGACATTTCATTTTGCTGCACATCAGACAGGCATGCCCCGATTTTCACTATTTTTTGGTCATCTTCGGTCCCAAGATTTATTGAAATGGTCTCCTCAATATTAGGTTGGACCCCCTTTTCATGACGTTCCAATTGATATTCAATTTCTTTCGGAAGGTCTTCTTCTTCAACTTCGGTCTCTTCTTCGATCCCCATGAGGTCAAAGTCGAGCTCAAGGTCCAAGTCATATTCAACCTGGTCCAATTCGGTTTGCTTATATGGTTCATAAGTGGTTTGGAGCTTTTTGAAAAAATTAAATTTCCAAGAAAAAATAGAAAAATCTTTTTGGGTTTTTTGTGAGCCTTCTAAACATACTTCCCCTGAAGACGAAGGCTCATTAGGACCTTCAGGGAAATGGCAATCCACTAATGGAGTTTTTTTTGGAAGCCGCGTGAGTTTGCCAAACAAACGCTGCTTCAAAGGTAAGGGGAGTTTCCTCCCAATTATTTAAAAAAAGTTTTTCAAGAGCAGGGGAAATTGTACAAGCCTGCTCCTCAAGCCCAGAATCCGATGCCATCGTCACCGGGTGAGTTGTACTGCCCTTTTCTGCTACGGGGCCTAGTCCAGATACGACCTCATATGGAATTTTTACCGCTACCCAATTAATGAAAGGCAGATCCATATATGCTTTTGTCTTATCGCCCTTAATCATGGCGAAGAAAGCTCCAACCTCTTCGGAGAAGTTCGCTTGCTGCTCTGACTGAGGCCCAGGCCCGCCCACTATCTCCAGTATAAGAGATGTGTTATAGGGTTATAGGGTTGGAACATAAGGCCTTTGGAATGGGTTGATGTTGCGGTACAGAGGCTTGGACTGATCTATGGGAGGAGATAGTTGGATTATATATGAGGGTATAAGAAAACTTCCCTTAAATGAGGGACTTTTCCTCTGCTTCTCTTCTCCCCCTCTTCTTGGCCCTGATTGGCTCCACCATCCCCTAAAAATTTATTCACAGGCCTTTCCCCGGGTGAAAGTGGTATTTTTCCATTACTTTCTTCACCATTTTCTCAGCAGTAGTCGCTTTCTTTTCTTTTTTCTCACACTCATCAGGTATGAAATTGATCGTTTCAAACTGAAACGAGTGGAACGCAATCTTGTCGACAGTCAAATCCACATTTATCAAGGGTACATCAGGCGACACAATGGGAGGTACCAAATTTTCAGCTAGGACCGTTATCACCCTTTGCCCTCTTATGTATTTCACCCTTTGGTGGAGTGTGGATGGTATTGCCCTAGCCGAATGTATCCACGGCATCCCTAGAACCAGATTGAAGGCTGCTGGAATATCCATCACTTCAAATTTGATATTGAAAATATTCGGTCCAATTGTGACCGGCAGTTCAATCTCCCCAAGGGAGTGTGTCTTAGAGCTATCGAAAGCCCTCACAATCCTCCCATTCTGCTTGATCTTCGACTGATCCAGACCAAGTTTGACAAAAGTGATTAATGGGCAGACATTTAACGCCGACCCATTGTCAATTAAAACTCGTGCCACCATACTGCCCTTACAAAGCAGTATGATACGCAAAGGGTCAACATGGTAGCACCCACCTAGGCTTATCTCACCTTCGGAGAAACTTATCACATTGTATGACAAGATTTGACCAACCATTTTGCCTAATTGGTCCGGATCAATAGTCTGGGATACATGTGCACTCTGTAGCACCCTTAGTAATGCGTCCCTGTGCTTTTCAAAATTCAGCAAAAGGCCCAGCATTGAAATCTGGGCTGGGACCTTGTTTAGCTGATCGACAAGATTGAATTCGCTTTTCTTTATTATTTTTATGAGGTCTAATGCCTCATTTTCTGTACTCTGGGGGGTGTCTTCTCCTACTTTTGTTTTTCCTTTCAATTTTCTTTTTTCTTTCTCCACTTCTGTTTCTTTTTCTTTTTTTACTCCTTCCACATATTTCCCTGACCTTGTCATGAGGTTTACCTCCTCTTGATTCTGGTTCTTGACCACCGGAACCGTAGCTGTGACCCCCTCGCTGTAGTTCCATGGTACAGCTGCATCAGAATAGGCCAGTTTAGGGACATTAACCACCAACGGCTGGAGTTTAGACCGGGATGTATGGGCCGGTTTAGGGACATTGTAGGATGAAGGAACATTTACAACCAAGGTTTGGAGCTTGGATCCGAATGTGGCTGACGGAACAGAAGAAGAGATGGATGCAGTGGTGGGGTCAAGGTTGATGACCAAAGGTGTTTTTGATGGCTTGGCTGGAGAACAGGTGGGTGGACTGCAATTGAAGACCAATGGAGGCCTTGCAATGTTTATCTGGGCCATAAGGGAGGAGACCCGGTTCAAGGAGGAGCTAATGTCCTCAGCAGCATCATCATGTTTTCTGGAGATAACATTAATCTCCTCCTCTTCTTTCTCTTGGAAGAAATGGACATTGACTGAGGTCTCCACGGGAGCTATCAGTTGAGATGGGTCAAAGGCCCTTCTCATGGCGGATATGGCAGTGATGGAGTTGGACGGGTTTGCCCCATTGTGGTAGGGGAGAGGGTTTTGCCCGATATCATTTCCCGACGTGCGGGCGTAGCATTATTAAAGACCAGGGCCTTTTGATCCAACAGATCCTGGACCGCATGCTTCAGAACCCAGCAAGTGTCTGTAGAGTGCCCTGGTGTACCCATATGGAAGTCACAAGTGACTGCCGGATCAAAATTCCTCCCCTTCAAGGCATTTGGGTTGGGCTCTTTCAGGGTCACATACTCCCCTTTCAGCAGGGTTGGCAACAATTGGGAAAGAGACACAGGCAGAGGTGTAAAAACTCTGCTCCTCCTTGCTATCATCCAGGCCTCCCTCTCTTCTTTAGTAAAAGTCCTCCTTGGGTTTGCAGGCACGGAGGGGGAGAAATTGACATTGAGCAGGGTCTGGTATGACTGCTGGGCTGGCTAGGCCTGTTGGGGTGCAGAAATATTGACATGGAGCGGTTTCTTGGAGGGGGGAGCCTGTATCAGGTTTACTTCTCCTTCTTTTCTGGCCCCGTTCTTCTTAAACCCAGTCCCCTTCTTCTGTATCAGGGAAGCAGAGGAATCAGATTGCCCGGTCAAAGTAGAGTAGTCAATAAGTTTTCCCGACCTGACCCCTTCCTCGATCCTGTCGGCCACCTGTACCAGGGCTGCAAAATTGGTGGTGATCTGACCCACCAGATGGTTATAGAAGGGCTGCCCCAGGGTGCTTACAAAGGTTGAGATCATTTCGGGCTCCAACATAGGCGGCCTCTCTCCACTTCTTAGCATACTGCCGTACAGATTCCTCTTTTCCCTTACTCATCATCATCATGTCGTACCGATCTGGCACGATCTCCGAGTTAAATTTGTATTGATCCAGGAAAGCATCGGCCAAGTCCTTCCATCTTCTAATCCTTCTATGGTCCACCGTGGCAAACCACCTCAGAGCTGATCCTGTCAAACTCCTCTGAAAGAGTTGGATCAGTATGCCGTCATCCCGGCCAAACTGGCACAAAGCCCCGCAGTATAGTTTCAAGTGGCTCATTGGGCAGCCCGTGCCATCGTATTTATCAAAGTCTGAGCATTTGAACTTGGCTGGTAGGCATGCCTCCAGGTATATGCACAGGTCGTCAAAGGTGGTACCTCCATAGCTGTTTCCCCCCTTTACCTCCTTAAGTTCTTCCTGGATCCTCTCTATCTTGTACAGCAGTTTCTTTTCCATCTCCTCCCTGGCTTTTTCTTTTTCCATTTCCTTGTCATACTATACAGTGTTTTCCTTGATCAGAATAGGTTCAGGAACTGGCTTAGAAATGGGTTCAGGTATGGGTTGAGCTGGAGGTGGAATGTAGGCTTGAGGTGGCGGTGTTTGATGAGAAGTAGAGGCTTGGTTTTGGGCCTGGGCCTGAGCCGCCAGTAAGTTTCCCAGCATCTTGGCCAGACCGGCCACTTGCTCTTGCAGCTGAGCAAAGTCCTGAGCGGGTACGGTGGCTTGAGCTTGATTCTCTTCAGTATTCATTGTTCGAGCTTTGGATCTGGTCACGGGAGCAATGATTGCAAATATGTGTACCTGGGGAAGAAAAAAACGAAGAAACAAGTCAGCTCCCATTTAATCCTAGTCACACCTATAAATGTTGATAAGTGAGTTAGGTGAACACAAGTCTGGATTTAATTTTTTTTTCTATTTTTTTTTTGTTTTTGGAATATTCTAGGGCTTCCAAGTCCCACAAATTTTTGATCTGATGGTTCTCGTGACCAAACAAAGGTTTTGGAATATTCTAGGGTTTCCAAATATCCAACAAATTTTTGATTTGATTGGTTCTCGTGACCAAACAAAGGTTTCTTGGAATATTCTGGGGCTTCCAAGTGTCCTTCAAATTTTTGATTTGATTGATTCTCATGACCAAACAAAGGTTTCTTGGAATATTCTGGGGCTTCCAAGTGTCCCACAAATTTTTATTTGATTGGTTCTCATGACCAAACAAAGGTTTCTTAGAATATTCTGGGGCTTCCAAAGGTCCCACAAATTTTTGAGTTGATTGGTACAAAAAAGACCAACCAAAGGTTTTTTTTTTTTTTTTGCTGAATTTTCTCAGTTTTCAAGTTCAAAAGTTTGATTGAAACATGTTTGAGGTGAGTTGTATCAAGAAATATGACACCTTGGTTCCCTTTTATGTATCTTCTTTAAGCTTGTGCAAAGGGTAGATTTGAGTTTCAAAATTAGGTTAAATCCTAAAAAAAATTTTGTTTTCTTTTTTGTTTTTTTTTTTTCATATTCTCTTTGGGGTGCCTGAGAATTATTCACAATGTTTTAGGCATTTTATTCTAAAAATTTGGGATGAAAAACCAATTTGCACATTTCCTGGCTGTGGCTAAGGCTATGCCTTATTGTATCCGATACAAATGATCGGATACATGCATAAGCTTTTGTAACCGATGGAATATGTTGGATAAGAAGGGAACTCTGTTTAACCGACCTGAGTTGTCGGTTAATGCCGAAATGACCCTTTTTGACTCATTTTTTCACTAGATCCTGTTATTTTCATTCTCACTTGATATTCACCTTGACTTGGCCTCTAAATCCAGCCCCAAATTGAGCTTTGACATCATACTTGCAAAAATTCAGAAATTCATGAGGGTACCTGTACCCTCCAAAGTTATACACCCATTCAGAGATTTTGGTACTCTTGGTTGCCTCCTACATGGACTTTGGGTAGGATGACTTTTAAATTGAGTTGGAAACTCATCCTATAGGTTACACCAACCTTAGGCTATAGACACTTTTGGGAAAAGATTCATCCCAAGCATATGGACACCATGGCTTTTAATTTACATGAAGATAAATAAAAAACACAACTTTACCTTGCCACCTTGTGTTACCTTCAATATGGTATTTATATTATACCTTGGCCTGTGAAACATGTAGACAGTCTTTCCACATTTACACCCAATTCCCCAAACGCAATTGTGTACTTTAGCTGAAAATGTGTTTCTCCACCTTCCAGCGTATGGTTTTTGGGTTTTGGCTTAATTTTAAACTTAGAACTCAAGTCTAGTGATGCCCGGAATCGAATCACAGATCCCATTGTCATCACATCATTGACTCAAATTCTAAGGTAAATGTTTTCACTTTCGCTTTCCGAAGTAACAACCTTGATGCGTGAAACTACACACATTCGAGTTCAACTTCCTATAGGTAATGGGTAGGCTGTACAAAGTGTTTAAAGTGCTCAAGTACATTTAAAATTGAGGTGCATTCATAACGTCCCAGCCCCTTGCCACTTTTTTTGTAGCTATGCATACAATTTCAAGCCAAGGCAAATATGACCATCATATTGGAATTGAAAACACAAGCACAAGATAATAAACACCCAAACATGCTTATGACCATCATATACACAAAAGTGGCACCCAAAACATGTTATCACATTGTACAAACAACAATTAAAACATAGAAAGCATGCTTGAAACCCCAAAAGCATTACCTAAATTTCCAGATTTCATGCTTTTTTCCTCATGCTCAAAGTGCATTATTTCTATCCAAATTAAGGCCTAAAAATACAGCAACTAGGCATTTTGTACAAGGAGCATTTGACCGGAGAAAACATGCTTGAAAACTCCTCAAAATATTTGTTGAATTCTGGGTTTTATGGTTCTCATTTTCATGCTCAACGTGCATTATTTATACTCCAAATCAAGGCCTAAAAACCCAGCAACTACTTAACATGGTACAAAAAGGGTTTTGATTAGGTAAAACATGCTTGACAATTCCCACATTCCCACTGAATTTCTGGGTTTCAATGCTCTCCATTTTATGTTCAAAGCATCATTTATACCCCCAAATTGAAGCCTAAAAATCCAGCAACTAAAAATATGGTACAAGAAGTGTTTGGTTTGGGAAAAATGCTTGAAAGCCCCCAACATAGTTACTGATTTTCCAGATTTCATGCTCATAATTTTTCTTGATCAACATGGTATTGAAACCCAAATTAAAGCCCAAAAATACAGCAACTAATCCCATGGTATATAAAAAAAGTTTTAATTTAGGAAAACATGCTTGAAGGCACCAAAAACACCCTTTAAATTCCTAGATTTCATGCCTTTAAATTTTAACTTCAACTCATGGCATAAAAACTCAAATTAGAGCATGTTATCACAAAATACATCAAAATCATGTTTCAAAATAGGTTTCTTCTAGACAAATTTCTAGACAACATAAAGCAACATATACATGCCTTTATCCATGTAAATTTCAAAGCATCCTAATCAGATTTGAAATATAACAATATGCACAAATAAAAAATAGGCAAAACAACAAGCTTTCAAGATTAGAATAAAACATGAACAAACATTAAACACGGCTTAAATTCACAAGTCCCCAGCAGAGTCGCCAGTTGTGAGACATGAAAAAATCACCGAGAATGATTCCCTCCGTCATCACACAGGCTCTACGAAAATGGGAGAGTCGCCACCATCCAATTTTGGGTGTGAATGGGCACCAAAAATCATCAAAAAGAGCTAAAAGGCAAAAACTAGAGTAAAAATAACTCTACTTGAAAATAAAATCTAGAGATGGGTAAGGGGATTAGATTATGAACGGGGGAACGTGTTATGCACCCCCATTCACCCACACAAGGTGGTTGCCAAAAATAAGAAAGCTTGCTAAAATCATAAAAAACCTTGAAAAAGGATTAAACAAATGTATGATACTTTCACATGAGAAATCCAATGAATTCCAGATCCTCTTTTATATCAGTATCACTTCTGGGATATCACCATTAGATGTAAATCAAAGCAAAACTTGAATAAAACCAAGTTGAGACAAATCCGGAAAATTCGGTAACAGCTAGAGCCATTTGTCTTGAAATCATTCAAACCCAATTTAAATTGAATCAAACCAAATCCATTTGAAAGATTATGATAAATAGAAGACTCATACAAATTTTTGATTAAATCCGGTTAAAATCCTAGGAGTTATTCTCCTTTGAAATCTGCTGCTGGAAATAGTTAAAAGTAACAAGTGAGCAACTTTGGAAATTCATTTGGAAAAATCGGCTCCATATAAATCCATGAAATTTGGTGTGAATGAAGTATGTATGGCCATCTTTCAGATGAAACTAGCCGCATAAGAAAATTCATCCAGATATGCCTTGGGTGACCTCCCAAACAGGCCCCGAGGATCACAGATTAACCTAGAAAAGTGCCGTTGAGCAGTTCTGAGTAAATCGGTCACCCACAACACAAATGGAATCAAAAAATTATGAAACCAACTGGATTTGAAATTAGACTTCCGATGGAAAACACAGAAACAAAAATCACTCGAATCGGACTTAAAACGAACACATGGAACTCAGTCAAAGTGACAGGTTCTACAATCAGACCTGAACTGACCTATCAACTTCGACTGAGTGGTGTCAAAAATCCCCTCCATAAAAATTGATGAAATTTTACAGGCATAAACTACACAGCCTCACCTTTCCCATGGCTTTGGAATCACTCCAAAATTCATCCGGATGATGAAGTTATGAATGTCCGAAGTTAGGGTAAAGATGCTGTCCCGTTTTACCACTGTTAAGTAAAATCAATTCAAATCAATGATTGGATGTGTGTGATCTGTGCAATATAAATCAAAACCACTTGAAAAAGTATTGGAGAACCTCTAGGAAGAAATAGGGCACAAGTTTGGCTCACCATTCTCTCTGATTGGAAAGAATATGCCAAAAACCCCCAAAAGTGAGCAAAAATCCCCAAAACCGAGAGGTTAGACCTAGAGGTCTTCAATACTCAAAAAGAATTTGCTTGAAATCATTTTGAAAATCATTGAAATACATCCCAGAATTTCTTGGGGCTATTTATTTCAGATCTATCACAATGAATGCAATAGATCCGAAATACAAACTGATTCCGATAAAAAAACAAGTGCAATATGTGTATATCTATAAAAATCATCTCTTCAAATATAACCACACATAGCATTCATATCAATCTAATGGGGTTCTAAAAAACCTAAGGTTCCGTTCCATTCTCATTTCCCTTAGTTTTCTCTCCCCGTTTAACGGTTCTTCGAGATAGTCTTGGGGTACTTCGAGTATGAAACGGTTTTCATAGAATCAAAAGGCTTTTCAAAAGGGTTTTAACACTAAGGATCAATCAGTCTCGTTTCCCCTAGATCCCATCTTCACGTTTTACGGCTAGGGGGAGTCTTGAGGTACTTTGAGTAGAGGAAGGGGTTGCATACATAAAGAGTAGGTCTTATTCTACAGAAAGGTAGAAGAAAAAGCTAATCCTAGAATGTAAGAACAGAAAAATAAGGAGTTTAAGGCTTACTTGGGTTTCTTAACGCAATGCGGCAGTGGTTCCCTTCTTCACTCGGAGCTCTTCAACCTCCAACTTATTAGCCATTTGCTTATGGAGGAGCCTCCTATTTATAGGAAAAGTGTAGCGCCCCAGATCTGGGTCTGCCCTATCACAGCACCAACCCGTACCTGAGACCTACTTATGGGCTCAATAGAACCGGATTAACACAATTAATCCTGGGAAATTACAAAGTAATCATCAGAGTGCATGACTAAAGAAGCATGGAATAAAAAAATTTCCATCTAATCAAAATGTCATCTATACTATAATCTCCAAAACATGATATATATGTGAATAAAATAGAACTAAGGCAACTAACCATTTACAATGATCTCTCCAAAATATATAGACATGTACAAAAGACATCTCCCAAGAGTATAGGTCCAAAAATAATATTTACATCCCATATACAATCCCCAAGACAAAATACATCATTATAAAAAGGATCCTACTATGGTTGATAGAAATCCTCTGGCATGAACTAAAGCTCACCCTCAATGCCTACCCCAATAAGCGGCTCACCAAGCGGATCTGAAAACAAATCCGATAAAACAAAACACGCATGAGACTTAAAGTCCCAGTAAGCAGCAAACAATGCATGCAGAGAAAAAGTTTATGCAATTTTGTAACATCATGAGAATATTCACAAGTATAAGATACCAAATGTAAACCAAAACATCTCAAACAGATATAAAGTGAAATTCCAAGTCAAATATCTCAATCGGGTAATTCATGAAATCAAATCAACTATTCCAAGTCGAATATCTCAATCGAGTAATTGATGAAATCAAATCAACAATTCCAAGTCAAATGTCCAAATCAGATTAATGATCGTTGTCCCAGATTAAGGCCAAGCAGAGTATTTCAACACTGCCGATGAATCAAGGCCCAGTGGAGTACTTCTACACCGCCGACAAAATCAAGGCCAAGTGGAGTACTTCTACACCGCCGATGCATCAAAGCCAAGTGGAATACCTCTACGCTGCCCGATGAATCAAGGCCAAGTGGAGCACTTCTACGCTGCCCGATGAATCAAGGCCGAGCGGAGTACTTCTACACTGCCCCGGTTCATGAAATCCAAAGTCAATCAAAACAGGTACCATAAAATCCTCAAAACACATTTTGGGCGAGTGGAGTAGTCTTAGAATTCTCAAATAAATCATCCTACCAAAAATCAATGGATTCCGAGACAAAAAGTTTTGGACCTCAAAAATATTCTAAGTCTGGATGAAAACGTTGACTTTTCGGTGTAGAATTTTTCTAGACAGATCTACAAGGAGTTTGGGGCTCAAATTCTGGTTGTAGTCTATTGGAGGGTATACAAATCATCTAGAATTTTCTGGGCTTCTGAATCACTCGTTTGGATATCAAACTCAAAAAGTGGCCATTTTTGAAAATCAGGAAATCTGGAAATTTAGGCACAAACTGAAAAGTTGATTTTTTATTGGTTGGGAATTGGGCCTTGAGAGTATTTTTATTGGTTCCAAATGGGGGGTAAAACCTTATTTACATGTAAAGATTTAAGTAAATTGAGCAATAAATACACAGGACATTTACTTAAATGTCTTTCATGGAAATAAGGGTGCTCTGCCGAAGCCTTGGGTTGTTTGGAAGAGGGTTGAGGAGAAAAAGGGTGATGAGTTCTCAAAAATAGGCTTCAACGCGCGGACGTTGAGGTTTGGACGTTCGGGCGTTGAGGTTAAAACAAAGGCAGCGCGCGCGCGTTAAGGATTGACATCCGTGCGCTGAGGCAATACACAGGTTGGCACGCCCGCGTTGAGTTTTGACGTTTGCGCGCTGAGGTTCTAGATTAATGGCCAAGGTTAATCCTGAGCCGCGATTTAAAATAACAGAGGCTAGTTTTTAGGGGTTTGGCTCAGAATTAATCGTGAATTTTCAGGATTAACCGCAAGGTCGGGATTTTGAAATAATTTGACTATCTTCAACCCAAAACTCATGTAAATCATTTCCAACACTTCCAACATCAAATAGGATCATCATAAAACATCCCAACATGCTTTAAAATACTTTCCAGAACAAAGATTCATCCCAAATTCATATGAACACAAATCTCAAACCCTAATTTGAAATATAATCAATACAGTTGGAGATCCATGGCAAATCAATAGAAAACTCAACAAGATTATCATACAACCAAAACCCTACGAATTTTAGGAATCAAAACCATCATGCAAGATCATTTCATCAAATAAACCAAACCCTGGAAAGAGAATACGAAAGTTGGTAATTCATTTTGTTTGGAAGGGTTTGCTACTTACTTGCTAATGGAGAAGCAACCTCCTCTCCTAGCTCTCCTCTTCTTCTCCTTCTTCTTGAAGCTTTGAAGCAAGCTCCCACAACTCTCTCTCTTGTTCTATATGATCAAGACAAGAGGAAGTGTTCACAAACACTTAATTAGAAATTAGGGCATCCTTTTATATGCCCAAGTTTTGGGTCTTTCAAATCTGCCCCTAAACAAGGCTTTTATTCAACTAAAACCCTTAGGGGTACCTTAGTGTTAAGTATGGGTGTACCTTACTGATAAGTAGAGGGTACCTTAGTGTTATCTGAAGGGTTACCCAAATGTTTTAAGGGGGGGTTTGCCTTAGCCACTTCAAAAGGCATGCTTTAGGAATGCTTGGGAGGTGTACCTCAGTTATATTGAGGAGGGGTACTTAGCTATAGAAGAGGTGTACCTTAGTTATATGAGGAGGTACATTTAAGTAATACAAAGATGGTGTACTTTAGGTAATATAAGGGATGTACCTTAGGTATGTTGGAGGTACTTTAGTGATATAAATGGGGTACCTTAGCTGTATAAGGGGTTATACCTTAGGCAAAACAGTGAGGGGTTACCTTACTTATATAAGGGTTACTTTAGTTAGACAAAAGGGGGTACTTTGGCTATATAGGGGGGTATACCCTAAGTAAAACAGTGGGGGTACCTTACTTATATGAGAGGAATACCTCTAGGAAATACAAGGGTGTACCCTATGTAATATAGGGGATGTACCTTAGATATGTTGGAGGTACTTTAGTTATATAAAGGGGGTACCTCTAGCTGTATAAGGGAATGTACCTTAGCTAAACAAGGGGTACTTCAAATAAGATAGTAGGGTACCTTAGTTAAAATAAAGAGATATCTTAGGCAATACAAATGAGGTATCTTAGGTATAATTAGGGGGTACTTTAGGTATTCGAATGGGGTACTTTGAGAAAAACAGTGGAGTACCTTAGTCAATATGAGTGAGGTGCTTTAGGTAATATAAGGGGTACTTTAGGTATACATGTGGGGATACCTTAGGTAAACACAAGGGTACCTTAGGAAATACTTGGGTGTACCTTGGGTATAGAAGTAGGGTACCTGGGGTATACTTGAGAGGTTATTTGGGTATTCTTGGGAGATACTTAAGGTACACTTGAGAGGTACCTTGGGCATTCTTAAGAGTTACTTTGAGTATTCTTAGGGGATAATTTGGGTACACTTGGGAGGTACCTTAGGTACTCTTAGGAGTTACTTTAAGTATTCTTGGGAGTATTTTGGGGTATACATGGGTATACACTAGTGTTATCCAGGAGGGTACCTGGGGTAAACTTTAGGGTACCATGGGTATACTTAGGAATTACTCTAGGTACACATAAGTCTAACTTTTCAGAATTTGATTTCCAATTCATTTAAGCTAATTGGAGAGTATCTTAGATAATTGGAATTGAGAAATAATATTGATTAAATTTTCCTTAATAACCTTCATACAGTTCAATTGATTTCTCTAAATCCTCAAGAATAATCCACATTTACCTCATCTTCATAACACAATTACTTAATAAATCTAATAATCACACTTTAGATAATTAATCTAAATAATTAAGATATAATCCGGGTCGGGGTTTTACACAAAGGCTAGGGTTAGGGTTTGCATGATGCTAGACACAAAATGATGTCTAGAGTCTAACAACCTAAACCCTAAGGCTATTTCCGAGATTTCCATTTCTTTAATGAAGGATATGATGGTAAAATGTGAAAACTCTCGGAAAACCCTAATTTTGAGCAAAAACCTTGTATCCGACAACTCAGATCGGATACAAACAATTATTTTTGTATCCGATACTTGTCGTCGGATACACTAATATCATCTTGTATCCGACGACTTGTGCCGGATACAAAAGGATTTGCTTGTATCCGACCTGAGTTGTCGGATACAAGAAGAAATGTATAAATCTGCATTTTTGTGTTGTTTAAAAAGGAAAGAATGATTTTTTCTAATTATCCATCATTTTTATTGTGCAATTTGGGGTGTCTACAGTATTGAGTTAAGAAGTTTATTTTGAAGATTATTAGCACTTTTATATTGAATTAATGAAGGAGTTGTTTTGGATTTTGGCATACTCTAATTTACCTTTGACCTTTATGCTCTAGTTATTAATTGTTTGGTATTGCTGAAGTAATGCCCTGATCTGTAAAAAAAAACACTATTGGATCCGAGGCGTTACAGCTGTATATTTGGGTGGGGAATATCTTCTATCATAAGTGGCAAAATATTTCTCCCAGCAATCCACCTATATCCACTTGGAATTTGGTCATTGTTATGGCTGATTACTATAACTTATTGATTATAACAATTACCATTTGAATAAACTACATTTTGAGTTTCAGTTGTAGCTGTAAGCACCCAAATTTTGTTCGAACCAAAAAGTGCTAAACACAGCAAAACCCTAAGCGAGCTGAAACAAAGAGCTAAAAATTTGTTATTTTGCCAAAAGCTGATTTGGCTAGTAACTCTTGTACCATTGAAAAGTATGCTTCGATACGATTCCAACGCAATTAAATTTGCGTGAATCGGAGTTCGAACAATGAAGTTATGGCCAAAACAGTTTGAAGGGCATTTTCGTAAATTTATAAGATTTGGTTTGCCATGTGGCAAACCTGTATGTCTCAAGCTTATGATTGGGCAGAAATGTGTAAAAATAAAATTTTAAATAAAAAAAAAAAAGAAGAAGAAGAAAATCAAAAAAAAAAAAGAGAATAAAAGGTATAAAAAATGAAATAAAAAATAATAATAAATGTAATAGAAAAGAAAAGAAAAAAAATAAAATAAAATAAAAAGAATAAAATAAAATAAAAATTTTAAATAAAAAAAATTTTAGATATAGGAGGGGCGGTTTGCCCCTCCTTATCTAAAGGAGATTGGAGGGAAGGGAGGTGGCCCACGTGGGCCTGCCTGCCCTCCCTCATCTCCTTCTCCCTTCTCTTTAAAAGAGAAGGATGTTTTAAGAAAAAAAAAGGGTGAACACAGAGAGGGGTGAACGACAGTGAGGTAACAGGAGAGAGGGAGAAGAGTATAAAAAAAATAATTTTGGAGTAAAGCTATACGTCGATCAAGTGGACTAAGATAATCAAACGGTTGAAAAATTTTGGCTTCATTCACTTACACTGTTCATCGTCCCTCACTCCTTGCATTCCGCTTCAAAAAAAAAAAACAGCAACTTCAAATTCTTGAGGAGCTCCAAACCTAGACAAGTTCTTCATCAAGGTATGATCCTTATTGTAATATAGAGGTTATGTATGTATTTGTGAATTGCAAGCAAGGTGAAATATAATCTTTTGATGGCATAGCCAAGCCTGCGTGTGAAGTCGACATAGCCGAATACATTTGGCCACCTAAGTTCTTCATTGTTTATAATATTGCTTATTTTGTCTTGTTGGTTCTTATCACCTTTGTTTGTTGATTCGTGAATACAAAATACGAAGTAGGAGGATGGAAGCCATGATCAAGCATGGAAGCTCACGGCTTTCAAATTTTTTTTTGATTAAACAGAAAAATTAGGTTGCTAGAAGTCCTAGAATTTCATTAAGATCATTCTTTATGCCTTTTTTGGAATTTTTATGCAATAACCAAGACCCCAACAACAAGGTTTGGTTCGTTGAAGTCTAGGGAATAAATTGGTGAATTTAAGAAAACCTTATACTGTTTTGATATATTTAGAAGTTTAGGGCATAAAAAAAATTAGATCTTTTTCTTTTCTTTCCCTGATTTCTAAACTTTCATTTCAGAAGTCCCCTTTTCTAATTTTTACCTTATTCTCTCATTTTAAATACTTTTTGTGCAATTTTCTATTGTGTTTCTTACTTTACGTGCTATATAATGTGAATCGATGGTTTTCTGAGAAATAACATATGAAAATGACCATTTTACCCCTGGGAGAAAATTGGGTCTTTCGATGAGCCTGAATCAAATTAGCACTTAATGGGGGCTTTCCAATATCATGTTTCTTACTTTATGTGCTCTATACGGTTAATTGATGGTTTTTTTGAGAAATAACATATGAAAATGACCATTTTGCCCCTGAAAATGAAAATGACCATTTTGCCCCCTGAATAGCATATAAAAGACAAGAAAAAAAAGAAAAAAAAAACCTCATGGGCTTTCTGTTGAGTCCACCTAAAAGAAAAAGAAATAAAAAAAACAAAAAATAAACAAATAAATAAAAAAGACAATAGTCCATTAATACGAACACTCATATCTTATCAAGTAACCTTCATGTATATATCCCTGTAAAAATTCTATCCAAAAAAAAAAAATCTTGTAAAAAAACTACCACCTAAAAACTCCCACTACCTATCACATGCCTTTCCTAGTAAAAATAAAGTCCCAACAAATAGAATCCAACAAATTCGATTGAAATATATGTACACACACACAGATATATATATATATATATATATATATATATATATATATATATATATATATATATATATATATATAATGTTGTTTTGTTTTCCTTCAATCAAAGCAATAATAATAATAATAATAATAAATTTATTTGTCTTTACTTTATAGTTGTTATATTTTCGTTTATGAAATCCTAATCACTTATATTTCAAAACTCAAGTATTGACTAATATATATATATATATAATAGGAACTTAATAAGTGCACATATAATATATTTATTGTATATATTTAAGTATATACAATATTAAAATATAATTTCTACTTAACATGATATACAGGGGAATGGGCCCTAGGCATGACTTGACCAAGATAAGAGGAGCACGGCCCAAGGCACAAGACAACATGGCTCATTGATATGGCACAAGGGGATGACATCACCTGCAATGTTCTCCTGAATGGGCGTGAGATGCTACGGTCAAAAATTTCACTTGCATCAAAACGATTGTGTGGTGCTATAACTATCACCTAGCTATAGCCAGCCTTATACCATTGGAGTACTTTCCATCATGTAACAACTTCCACACGATACCTCGATACGATAGCATTGGAGCTCCTACCATCGTATGCCAAGGCTATCTAGCCCATAGCACACCTCCTACAACCTTAGCGTCATCCGTGACACCAAGAGAAGCAACCTGTATCTTATAGCACCAACAATATGCCAACGTAGCGCTCCGCGCCTAGCATTAACAAAACAAGTCATCTTAGCAAGGTGTCTCCCCGCAACCCCGCCTTTCATGCTACGTGACACTTGTGGCACATGCTGAACCCAAGACATGCCACCATGGAAGCCAATGCCAAGCACACAATGCCTAGCGATAGCCCATCAGTTAGTCATGTCTTACCCATGCATGACAGTGCACACAAGGGCTAGTGAGCATGCCAACCTCCTTCTCAACATGGATGCACACTACTGTCGAGCAGTTTGCCCTAGTAGCGTACTAAGACGTGCCACTCGTGTCCTGGGAGACCTTAGACATCACCTTTATGATGCCAACACCTGCCCCCAATCCCTATGGGGAGTGCTTTGTCTAGTGACTTGTTGTGACACAGGGAAGAGCCAAGCACATCACTCTTCCTAAGGAGGGGTGCTTAAGTATTTAGCCATCCACCAGAAGGAAACATCAAATTTGTGGGTACAATTATATTGGGGTTTTTCGTAGTTCTAGGAGGAATTTTCGCAATCCGTTTGAACCAGTAGCTTCGTGACATTGTCCTCTTCGCTCTAGATTCAACTCGGACACCCAACTCTTCACCAATTATTCTCCACACCTCCTAAACCCTTATGGGGCCCACATTCTAGAAATACACCCTCTGAGCATTTTAACTGCATGACCACCACATTACCATTTAGACACCCTTGTGCCATGTAGAAGTACCCCAAAGCTGATCGCCAAAAGCTCTCCTCTTGTTGGTCACGCCTGACCAAAGTCAGCCCTGTCGGGCCAAGCTATCAGGGGCGGCTCAAAGGGATAGGCAAGTGAGGCTACCACCTAAGGCCCCCAAAGTAGGAAGGCCCCATTTTTTAAATATGTTTTTCTTAAGTGTTTGTTTTGTTTTCTTAAACAATAAGCCGTTAAGGCCCACAAGCTATTTCGTTTTCCATTTTTAATGTTTTTTTGTTTTTTAGAAAGTTTTTCAAACGTTAAGGCCTCCAACTATGAGGGCCTCACACGTGGTTTACCCCTTTTATTAATGTTAAGAGTTAAGAGAGGTTTAGTCCCTTTTGAGCAACTCGTGGAAATCCTTTCTCTCTCTCTTGTTTTTTAAAAGGGAAAAAGGGGGTTAGGGTTTCTATGTTTTATGAAAAACAAAACACTCATCTTCTCACATCCATGTTCTCTTCTTTTTTGCTTTTAAAATCAAAGAGTGACATTGCTAATCTTCCCTTCTTATTTGCTTTTGAAATCAAAGAATGAGTGAGGGACATTGCTATTGAGTTTGCTTTTGGATTCGTATTCGAGTGCACGTTACCAACTTATCAGAAGAGGTCTCTGACCATTGATGAGGCAAAGTACCAAGATGGGGCACTAATCGCTTTAAGCACAAAAGATTGAAAGCCTTGTCTCAATTTCAAGTTGCACTGGAAATGGAAATAGAACCAATATTTTGTAAAAAACGTATCATTCATTGGAAAAAGCAATTTGATGAAAAAGATGAAAATGTTGATGAGATTATGAAATCTGCAGAGGAATCTTTCAAAATTGATTATTTCTATTACATAGTAAATCATGTAATATCTTCAATGCAGGATAAATTTGAACTATTTTTTAAGTATGATGATATATTTGGTTTTTTATTTGGTCTTGATAGATTAAGTTCTTTTATTGATTGTGATTTAGAAAAAAAAATTTCTTAAGCATGACATGCATTCTGATATTGATGGTTTGGATTTGTTTTCGGAATTAAAGGTTTTAAAGGAAGCTGCAAAAACAGAAATTAAAACTCCAATTGAAATACTTAGTCTAATAAAAGAACTTAATTGTTTTCCCAATTGTTTTATTGCATATAGAATATTACTTACTATACCTATTACAGTTGTATAAGCAGAAAGAAGTTTTTCAAAACTAAAGATTATAAAAAATTATTTACAAACAACTATGTATCAAGATAGATTAAACGGTTTAGCAATTTTATCTATTGAAAATGATTTATTGGCTAAACTTGAATACAAAAGTGTTATTAGTAAGTTTGCATTTAAAAAGGCAAGAAATTAATTTATGGTTTAATACTAATTTTTTTAATTAAAAGGCCTCATTTTTATAACTTTGCCTAAGGCCCCTAAAAAGTTTGAGCCGCCCCTGCAAGCTATGTGCCAACCATGACACTGTCATGAGCCAAGCACCATGCAAGTTGCTTGCCTGTGGCAATATGGAGCATCTCATGGTCAATTTTTTTTCATGTAGGCTCCACAGAAAAACATTTACAACGATGAAAAAGTTATTGACTGATTGCTGTACACGGTAGCTTTCCCTGGGGCAGTAAAGCTTTATTGACACCCAATAAGAAAAAATGATATTTATAATTTATCTCCTTAACGTTTTCAACAATCCACATTTACCTTTGAGGATTCTAAAATATCAATTTACTACTTTGAGGTTTTCGGTGTCTACCAAACTACCAATCTTCCCCTTCTAAAGGTTTGATGGTTAGAATCATTATTGAGAAAACGTCAATTAAAATTTATCCCTTTGATTTAAATTTATAAGTAAAAGGCTTTAAAAGTACAAAAAATTCTTTTAGGGGTAAGATTGTTTATATATATTTTCTCTCTTGTTACCTCATCAATACGGTTTAATGGTCAAGCATCGAAAGGACAGAATGTTACGTACAACAAGTCTCAAGAAGTAAACTGTAAATAATTAAAAATAAAAGGGACAAAAAAAAAAACTAATTTCAACAAAGCAACCCTTACCAAGCATTAGTCGAGACTTTAGAGGAAGTTATCGGAGACTCTGTTGAGAGTGTTGAGAGGAGAACGTCTAAACTATCTGAACCCCAATTCTTCGATGGTACAATGTTCTTTTCCTTCTCGTATATATTTTGTCGTAAAATTCCATTCCACGAGCTTCAGATGTGAAGTTGGAAGTTGAAATTTAGGTTTTAATTGCTGCAGTTTCTTCGAATCAAATGCAATTTTATCTGAATCATGAATTTCGTTTTGTTTTCCATATTAACCTTGGCTTTGAATTTTCGACGGGGGTTTGTTTGACTATTCTGTAGAAATTTTTTCAATGTATTGCTCTTGATGGATTTTAGTTTCACTACAATTACACTCGTTCTGGGTGTTCTTACCCAATTTCAATCATTTATTTGTAGTTTCATTCCAGTAAATTCAAGAGAAGGCGCCTTGGTGTATGCTATTTGTAAATTATGTTGGTTTAGTGGGGCAAACTAGGGATGGAGTAACTGCAAAATTGGAGTTATATAGGTATATCTTGGGAGTCAAATTTTTTTAAGATAATTTGAACTTATACTGATTATATGGAATGCAACGTCAGCATAAATAATAGTAGTTGCGAATCAGTGTTAGAATTGATAACCAAGAGCTTCCTAAAAGTATTTAGTTTATTATCTTCAATCAGTTATCGGTAAGGAAGGGAATATTGATTCAGATGTTGCGTATATAATTGAAGTTAGATGGATTAAGTCGAGAGGCATTTCTCGAATTGTACTTGATTGATGGGTTCAGCCCAAATGAAAAATAGGTTTTGAACCATTTTTTGGTTTTCTTAGTGGCTGGTCCCTAACCCTTGGATGAGAGAGTTTGTGGTGTAGACTTTTCTATCTCATGCTATTGTGTGTAATGTTTGGTTGGAGAGGAATAGGAGGATTTTCGAAGGGAGTAGTTGTGCAGTGGAAGCTATTACTGATCTCATCAATGTGTCCATGACTTCTTGGTTGTTGTTGTTTTTGGGTTTCAGGGAATTATCCATTTCAGATATTTTAAGTGTTTGGTTGTATATTTGCTTCGCTATTCCACCCATCTTGACTATTGCAGTTAAATGGTGCCCACCTCCTCTGGGATTATCAAATTGACCTGTAATGGGTGTACGTTTGGAAGCCTTGGACCATCGGGAGTATTTGGAGATTCTCATGATATCATCATCCTTACCCTCTTTGGTTCTTGCTGAGGTGATCTTTCCATTTTTTTTTTTTGTTGGAATTGCTAGGTTGTTTAAAGGTATTGGAAATAGCCAAGAAGGAAGGTTACTTTGGATTGTTTGTTGAGGGTGTTTGTGAAGCTATTATTTATTGGATGACAACAAGTGTGGAGGGTCCTTGGAGGTCGAGGCATATATTGTTTAAAAGCTAGATATTTGGGACTTGATTTGTACATGTCGTTGAAAAGAGTACCAAGATCAGCCAACTCTTTGGCGGATAAACTGGCGAAACAGGGAGTGGGTAGATTGGATCTCTTTATGGGAATTTCTATTGAGAGATGAGGGAGTAAGGGATATCATGTGAGAGTGGTTGAGGTACACCCTTGGCTTACATGATGGGTGTTCTTTTTAGTTTGTTGTATGCTTTTTCGGTTTTTATATTAATAAAACTTCTGTTTATTATTAAAAGAAGGAACATATACAAAGGATAAGTGTTAATAAGATGCATATGTTGAGGTGGATGTATGGGAAGGAAGATTAGGAAAGATATGGCAAAGAAAATGTTTCTAAGAGTGGCTAGATGCTATTGGGAAGTTGGGCCTACTGTGATATATGGATCAAAATGTTAGGCAACAAAGAAGCAACGTATACATAGGAACAGAATATTGAAATATGGATGTACTGGTGGTTTTTGGGGAAGACTAGGAAAGATAAGATAAAGAGTCAACATGTAAAAGATTGGGTATGTGTTGCCAAAAATGTGATAGCAAAAATTGTTGGGATTTGTGCCCAGGATCATCTATAAGTATGGATACGTAAATCCAACTTACACTAGCACCCACATCCACTAGAAAAATAGTAAAAGTAAACAAAACAAAATATATGTGGTTCAGCAAAAACCTGCCTACATCCACGGAGAAAAATAACCCACTCTTTTTACTTGAGAATAATACCCGTACAAGAAACAAGATCACCCTGAGTTTAAACCCAAACCCAACCCAAAACTCTTGTATACTTTATTCCCAATCCCCAATACCCTACACTTCTTATCTCCCATTTTGTCTCTCTCTCTCTCTCTCCCTCCCTTGCCTTTTTTCCTTTCGAGAGATCCAACACTCTCTATGCCTTCCAAGGGATTGATACCCTTCATTGCTTCTGCACTTGCCTATTTATAGGCTTTACAACGAGGGACTACAATGCCCTCTTTAAGCAATTACGTACATGTCTTCTAACAACATTTAATAGGTTTCGTAGTCAGCATTGGATTTCGGTGCCGACAACACCCACCTTTTTGACTTCTAAATAATAGCCCATATGGACTTGATGTCATGGGGACATGATGTCCCCACAAATCTCCCCCTCAAGCCCATATGTAGGGGGCATTACAAGACAAAAAAAAGAAAAGAGAAGGAAACCATTGGTTTTACGCTTAAACCAGCTACACACAACTTTTTGAATCAGCCCTGTCCTGATTCTCTGATTCAAACACAACCAATGAACATGTGTAGCTGCATCGAGTCAACTTCAACCCTTGACTCTGGAGAAGGACCTCGATCATCCTCCCCCTCAGTAGGAATACCATCATCTGATCCTTGGAAACAATGTGTACTTTGCTTACAAAAAATCGATTGAGGTCTTCCAGATGATATGAACCAGGACTTTACAACAACACATCTTCGTCAGATGCGCCTACCACTATTGCAGTACTTCCATCAATGCTATTATCCTCTTTTCGATTTCGCAGGGGACAATCTCGCTTAACATGGCCAAACTCCTTACAATTGTAGCATTGGATGTCCTTCCATTTGACCTTGGATCTTGATTTGCCTCCTTCAGATCCACTTTCAGATGCCCTTCCTTTTCGATTTTCCCCTCAAACAACTAAAGCAGACCCTTGCCCATTCTCATAATTGGATTTTCTATGAGTATTATGGGACAATAATACTGCTTGTACCTGCTCCAAAGTTACTGTATCGTTACCATACTGTAAAGTGGTGACCAAATTTAAATACGAATCAGGAAGCGCGGTAAGAAGTAAAAGAGCCTTGTCTTCTTCCTCGATCTTCACATCAACCTTGTGCAGTTGATCTAGAACACCATTGAATAGGTTCAAGTGCTCCATTAGATTCTGGCCTTCATCTTCAGCCGATACAGTATTTGTAGGGACATCATTTCTCCATGATGTCAAGCCCATATGGGCTATTATTTAGAAGTAAAAAAGGTGGGTGTTGTTGGCATCGAAATCTAATGCCGACCATGGTACTAGAAGACGTGTACGTAATTGCTTAAAGAGGACATTGTAGTCCCTAGGTTTTAAGCCTTTAAATAGGCAAGTGTAGAATGTAGAAGCAATGAAGGGTATCAATCCCTTGGAAGGCATAGAGAGTGCGAGATCTCCCGAAAGGAAGAAGACACAAGAGAGAGAGAGAGAGAGAGAGAGAGAGAGAGAGAGAGAGAGAGAGAGAGAGAGAGAGAGAGAGAGAGAGAGAGAGAGAGAGAGAAGGGGGAGAAAAAGTGTAGGGTCTTGGGGATTGGGAATAAGGTGTACAAGGGTTTTTGTTTTGGGTTTAAACTCAGGGTGATCTTGTTTCTTGTAGGGGTATTATTCTTAAATAAAAAGAGCGAGTTATTTTTCTCCATGGATATAGGCAGGTTTTTGCCGAACCACGTATATTTTGTCTTGTTTACTTTTACCATTTTTCTGGTGGATGTGGTTGCTAGTGTAAATTGGATTTATGTATCCATACTTATGGTGATCCTGAGCTCAAATCCCAACTATTGGTATTGGAGCCCAAGACTCGGCTGTCCGCTTACGGTGCATAGATGTTAGGGGGGGGGGGGGGGGGGGGGGTTCAATCCCCAATATTGCACGCTGTGGTTGTGGTAGGTATCGGCTGTCCACCTATGGTTCACAGGTGCAAGGAGGGACCCCGGAAAGGTTGTGAGTTTGAGACCTGTAAGGGGGTCCTAAGAAGGCATGCTACTAGTGGCAAGAGTTGGCCAAGTCCCGGGTTGACAGGTGTTGGCTTGCGATCGCAGATGCTGGGGGGGGGGGGGGGGGGGGGGGGGATAGTTGAGCTAAGGTCCAGCATCTTGCTATGGTATAAGGAAATAAAGTTGCACTCTAACCAATAACTTAAGTTATTGGTTTAGTGGTAAGCTCGATCCTAACAAAAATAACTTGGACAAAGTTAGTAAAAAAAGATTTACATACATACCCCTAATTTCATTGAAGGTGTGATTTTTGACGGTTTGAGTGGGAGGAATGTAATTTATGATGCCAATTCATATTAGTTGGGGGAAGGCATTCTATTATGTTTTAATTTGGAAAGCAAGTTATATACCAGATGGAGGAAATGTCACTCTTATTGGAAGCTTTTTATCCATTTTGTGTATGTGCTTCATTTTGAAAGTCTTTCTATCAGTGAAAAATAAAATCAAAATATTACAAAAAGAATTCCTTTGGAATGGAAGACACAAGTACCTCATATAGGCGGATGTTTGCATGATAAGGAAAAATGGAGATGTAGGGCTTAAAGAGTTAGTAAATTTGAATAAGCCTTGCTGAGGAAGTGGCATTGTTGTTTGGGGAGGAAAAGGAGAGTCTTTGGAGAAAGCTTTGTCACAAAATATAGGAGTACCAGATGAGATTGTTCTCCATTTGGACTTGTGGCATGGGCCTTTGGAAAGCACTCATTACTTTTCCTGCTAAAATATTTATTTGCACTTATTTTAAGGTTGTTATAGATGATTTCTACTGAATTTTGGTGGGATATGTGTTGTGGATGTATTTCTATTTGGTTTCAATTCTCTGATGTTTTTAGTTGGCATGAACTCGAAACATATGGATCAGTGACATTTTACAAATCCTTTCATGGAATCTTGGCTTTACAAGGCACTCCTTTGATCAAGAGTCAGAGCTTGTGAATCTGCGGTTTTTTTCTGGTTTCAAGCATGTGTGTTTAAGATTTTTTAGGATGCTAGGCATTGGGTGTAAAAAGGATACTTTATTGGATAATTTTTTTTAAGGCCTTGTTAATGTTGGGACTTCATTGGAGCCATTGAGACTTCTGATGCACTCTCATATCCTCAACAAAGAGTTTTTGTTATAGACAATGAGCCTAAATAATATCTGCGCTGTCAATAATCTTGTTTGTAGTGGTGGACGATACCTAACCATTATTATCACACCTGTTTTTCCATTGATGATTATTTTTGTACTTTCTTTTAGAGGTAGTTTGGTTTGAGGTGGTTGACGCCTTGGAAACTTAAGGGTCTTTATGATTGAATTGGCAATAGGAGGTCTCATTTTATCTCTAGTTACACATCAAAGTGAGGGAACACCATTGTTGCTTTGTTGATGTCTTTATGATGAAGGCTAACTTTAATATGGTTATTAAATGGTTAAGCTTTACCATGAAAGATTAAGATCTACCCTTGATATCTCATGCTTTGTAATGGCTGGATGATATTAATCTGAAGTCTCTTATTTTTGTTGCATAGTGGTTTTAAGATAAACTTGTCCTGCTGATATATTTCTTATTTAACCAATCTGGATGGACCGCACCCCCCGCCCGATTTCTGTTGCATGGATTTAATGCAAATCGGTCTATTTTATGTTATTGTCATTTTTTTTTTGTTTCCAATTGGGCTTTGAAACAAGTAATTTTTTCTTCTTTGGAGTGCACCTACTTGATTGAGGGCAGAGCTGTAACTCTTTTAGTATACATGAATCTTCAATTCTTCTTTGAATGCTTTTAAGTTAATTAAACCCTTCTTTGATCTACATGAGGTGTCTAAAAGGTTGCTTTTTTTACCTGCCCATGGTGTTCTAAATTTTAACAGATGGAGCGATCGATCTCTTTATTGACTTTTAAAGGTTCAATTTCCGAAGCAATTGTTGAAGCCAAACAACAAAAAAAACTTTTCATGGTCTACATTTCAGGTAATTTTTCCCCTTGTATATGTTTACATTTTTTACTATTGAAGTCCGGATTCAGGCAACTTAAGTGGCCTACAATGTTTGGCATCCTGAGATGGCTTGATTGTGCAAACCATTGGAAAGGTCCTCTCATTTTAAGATGTTTGCATATTATAAAAATGTTGCAAGTGGGGGATGGCATCCTTTTCTTTAGACTCAATTATTGTTATTTTATTTTTAAAATATATGATTGATTCTTTATGTAGTATCGTAAAGATGACAGTTTAGAATGTGGCAGTTATTGAAGTTTTAGGCTATTGAAATGCATTCATTTGTTAATGTTGATGCCATTAGAACTTAAGAGAAAAGGAATGGTACTAATCCCAGCGACTCGTAAATTTTATAATTGCTTAATGTGGGTTATACAGACTCATATATCATTCCATTATCAGAAACTGGTCTGTAGTGGTCTGCCCTTGTATTCTACTTCTAAATAGTTAACTTCAAATGGTTTGGCTTGATAGCAGACACCCTCGCATAATACCAAACTGATTTTCTGAAACGTGTGTTATTCTTCTTGTTTTCTTCGTCATTCTTTCGTATAATTCCATGTGCAAGTCATAACCTTAGTTCCATGATAATTGGTACAGTTGTGAAAATCTTATTTGATATATAAGTATTCCATGCTTTTCCTCTAAGCATTTGGCATTTTTTTGGTTCTCAGAATTCTGTCATGTAATTTGGTCAACCGCGATACAATCTGATCCTGAAGCCTCCCCCTCAGCCCCTCCCTTTTTTTCCTTTCATCTTGGCCAAAGAAGCCTTCAATTAAGTAACTTGATCCTATGAAAATACTACTATTATCTTGGCTCTTGAATAACTACATTTTCACCTGAAACGAGGCTCTTGACACCTTCACCATTTAATAATTTGTAGAAATATTCTGTCTACCTTCATTTGATCTAGTATCCCTTACTAACTTTCTAATCCTCCTCTGTAATGCCTCTAAGTTGATCAAAATATCATCTTTTTTCCTTGTCTTGTGTAAACGAGAAAGAAAATAGAGAGAAGAGAGGGAGAATCAATTAAATTCTCCTCATGATTTCCATACATCTATATAGTATTCAGCAGTGTACATGAAATGAAACTTTCTATTTCTCAAACTTTCCATAACACACACCCATAAATCACTACGTAAATCACAACTTTTCATAACACACACCCATAAATCGCTACTTTCTATAACACTCTCCTCAAGCTGGAGCGCATATATCATATAAGCCTAGCTTGGAACAAATAAAGCCCAATCGATTCCCACATATAGGTTTTGTAAATATAGTTGCCAGTTGATCTCCAGTCTTCACATAAGATGTAGAAATATCTCCACTAAGAATCTTATCTCAGATAAAATGATAGTCAACCTCAATGTGCTTCGTCCGTTCATGAAAGACAGGATTGGATGGTATGTGTAGAGCAGCTTGATTATCATAATACAGTGGAATTGGAGTTGGGATGATAAAATCAATCTCTCGAAGAAAGGGTTGCATCCATGTCAACTCACTAGTGGTGTGAGCCATTGCCCAGTATTTTGCTTCTGTACTAAACCATGCTACTACAATCTGTTTCTTACTCTTCCAATTAACTAGATTGCCACCTAGAAAAGTACATTAACCTGTAGTAGATCTTCTATCTGAAGGAGATCTAGCCCAATTGGCATCAGTAAAACCCTCTACTCAGAAATGTCCATTCCGTTTGTAAAGAAGCCCAAGACCAAGTGCTTTCTTTAGATAACGAACAATACGAAGCACAGCCTCCTAATTTGGAATTCTTGGAGCATCTAAGATTGACTAACAACACTCATTGCATAAGAAATGTCAGGTCGAGTGATAGTTAGGTAATTCAGCTTACCCACCAATTCACGATATCTGCTTGTTTCTTCAAACACCTCCCCATCATCCTTTAACAATTTCTGGTTCAGTTCCATAGGGCTTTCAACTGGTCGAGCTCCTAACAGCCCTGTTTCTTCCAACAGATCAAGGGTGTATTTCCTTTGAGACAGATTAATACCTTCTTGAGACCTAGCGACCTCAATACCTAGGAAGTATCGAAGTTTGCCCAAGTCTTTGGTATGAATTCAAGCCTGTAAGAATTCCTTCAACTTGGAGATCTTGTCATGGTCATCCCCAGTAATCACAATACCATCTACATACACAATGAGAAGAGTATAACCTGCATCAGTACGAGAATGGAAAACCGAATGATCTGTTTGACATCTATGAAGAACAAACTCTAACACAGCATCAGAAAACTTCCCAAACCATGCTCTTGGTGACTGCTTCAAACCATACAAGGCCTTTTTCAATTTACATACACTACCTCGATACTCCTCCTAAGCAACAAACCCAGGTGGTTACTCCATATACACTTCCTCAAGTAAGTCACCATGAGGGAAAGGATTTTTAACTTCCAACTGAAATAAAGGCCAATCAAAATTAGCAGCAAGAGAAATCAAGATACGAATTGAAGATATCTTGGAAATCGGAGAGAATGTCTCATCATAATTGATGCCATAAGTCTGAGTATACTCCTTTGCCACCAAGCGGGCCTTTAGGTGCTCAATAGAGTCATTCGGGTTGTATTTCATAGTATACACCCACCGACAACCAACTGGTGTTTTACCCCTCAGTAGCGGAACAAGATCCCGAGTGTCATTTTGATGTAACGCAGCCATCTCCAATTCCACGGTTGTCCTCCATCCTGAATCAGATAAGGCCTCTTGTATTGTCTTAGGAACACAAGTATTAAAGACAAGAGAAGTGAAAGATGGAGACAATTTATGATATGAGACATGATTGCCGATAGGATAACGAGTAATGCAAGAACGAGTACCTTTCCGAGAGCAATGGGTAATGACTGGGAACTAGTAGAGTCTCCAGGATCTACAAGCGTCGGTTCAAATGGTAGAGGTGCAGAAGTAGATGGTTGTGCACGACGAGAATATACCTTCAATGGAACTGGGAACGAGATGACTCAGATACACCTTCAATGGTAGGGGGATGATCCTCTTAAGAAGAAAGACTTGGAGCTGATAAGGGAAAAGGAGGAGGAAATATACAATCATGAAGGGAATGGGTAATAGAGAAATACGGGGTAGACTCAAAAAAGGTAACATAAGCTCTGGTGAAATAACAACGAAGAGTAGGACTATAGCAATGATAACCATTTTGAGTATGAGAATATCCAAGAAAAGTATATTTGGAGGAGCGGGGATCAAACTTGTTAAAATCGAGACCAAGATTATGAACAAATCAGACACTTCCAAAAATTTTTGGAGAAAGGGAAAAAGTTTGAGAATGTGGAAATAAGACAGAATAAGGAGAGACATTATCATGAACAACGGAAGGCATGCGGTTAATTAGGTAATAAGCAGTCAAGGATAGCATCACTCCAAAATTGTTTTGGGACATTCATTTGAAACATAAGAGCACCAGCAACCTCTAGTAAATGACGGTTCTTGCGCTCAGCTACACCGTTTTGTTGTGGTGTGTGAGTGCAAGAGATTTGATGTAGTACTTGATTGAGCAAGAGTAGCCGTGGAAGTGGAGGTAGCTTGCTGTTGACTTAGAAACTTGGCATACGCATCACGTGGAATAGAAATCATCTCAATCTCAACAGAAGAGGAGCCAGAGTGGGGTGGATCATCAGTGGAGACATGATGAGCAAAGCTAGCAGGGCGACCATCTAAGTCCCAACAAAAATTCACCTTGTGATTCTAACGACCACAATGAGAGCACTTATTAGTCTCACGGCTCCCAACACAACCTCCACCACGGGTATCACAACCACTGCGAGAACCACGACCAGCACGACCACCCTGATTACTTGGTGGATGAGTCCATCCATTAGAATCACGAGAACCACCATGGGAAGCAACAAAGGTTGATCTATCTCCTTGCTTGTTAGATTTCAAAGGGGGATCATTCTCAAACAAGGTGGCACACTAGAGTCGGGAAAAGACCTGTAATAGAGAAGGAAGCTGAGTACCACCCAAACTTGAGCTTGAAGTGGCTCATACTCGGAAGTTAAGCCAATCAAAAAACGAAAGACATCAATATCTTGGCGTTGTTTAGTCATGGCAGCCACATCAAATGATAGAGGTTGATACAAATTACGCTCTTCACAAACACTCATCATCTTCGAATAATAATCTTCTAAGCTAAGATCACCCTTCTCAAGCATTAGAAATTGTTTTGAAACTTTATAAAGATGGGTAAGATTACCTAAACCAGAGTACATTTGGCGGAGATGATCCCAAATAGCATTGGCTGTTGGAAGATAAAGCAAAGTGCAGCTAATGGAGGGCTCAATGTTATTGAGCATAAGAGACATAATTTGAGCATTGTCTTGTTTCCACATACTAGCACGAGGGTTAGATGCAAAAGCCTTATCGAAGGTCAAATGAAAATCAAAACCTTTACCTGTGAGAAAAATTTCAACCGAGCGAAACCATAAACCATAATTCTTCGAAGTCAAATTCATAGAAGTCATTGAAGAATTAAAACTAGAGAAAAGATTCAGGTTTGGAACTTCAGATTTAGTCTCCATAGAGAAAGTAACCAAATCTAACAAAATAAGAGAGACGAACAAGAGAAAGTAACAAAACAGTAACCCAATGACTTCAACTCCACTGTTGCACAGCAACCGAGATCACAAATCCACAATCGAAAGATACCCAAAGCAACCAGGTTTACAACGACATATCAGTAATGTCAAAAACTTCACAACTCAAAGCAACAACGACTAGAGCAATATCGACTTCACAATGCAACATCAAAGCCATGACACCAAAGCCACTTCACAACGGCAACACAAAACAACGAGAACAGCAATCAACGAGAATATTAACGACAATTGACAGCAGCATCTCAATCAATGAGAATTGCAAACACATATAGGTAATGAGGTAAAATAAAAAAAAATAGATGAGGAAGAAGAAGAAGAAGCAAGCGAAAGAGAAAGAAGATGGAGGAAGAAGAATAAAAAATTTTTTTATTTCAGAAACCCCATATCGTTATGGCTTTGATATCATGTAAACGAGAGAGAAAATAGAAATACGAGAGGGAGAATCAATTATATTCTCCTTATGATTTCCATACATCTATATAGTATTCAGCAAGGTTTTGAGTTTCGGTGCCACTGGGTGTGTCGCCCAGGGCACCGAGCGATAGGCATGCTGCCAAAATTTTGTCAGAATTTTTTTTTGGCTTGTTTAGGCTAAAAATCAATGATTTACAATAATAATATGTAAAATAATTGCATTTGCATGTATAATTGTATGAAAATTACTACAAGTAGCAGTTATACACTTAAATAAATCATGCAAATGCAATGTGACATATAAATGTAATGATTGGGGTGATGCTGTGGGTTGTGCATAAATCAAAATGACAAATAGGATTCAAATTTCAAATTAAACTGAAACAATAATACAAAGAGTAAAAAAATACAATCATGCTGCCAAATCAGTACTGAAATGAATGGTGAGGCTTAAACCCTGCTCTCTTGCTAATAAAGTGGCAGTAACACTTCCATCCCATCCGAAATCTATACTCTATCTGATATGAACGGACATGTTGCTCATTTTCCTCCTGTGTCATGTGTTATGATACCAATTGGAGGGAAATCAGAATAGTAGTAGCAACTAGCAACGATCTGGCTCTGGCTGTGGTGATGTCGGAGGAGACTGCGTAAGATAACTAGGATGCTCGTATAAAGGGGTTACAGCTCTAGTAGGCATAGGCATAGCATAATAATCATATGGATATGGGTTCATTGGAAAGATCTTAAATGGATCAGAAGTCTGCATGTGTGCTCTAGGATACACGTATGAAGTACTTTAACCATTGCTATTTGATGAATCTGCTGGCCCTGGCTGCTAAGGATAGTAGAATGGATAGTGTCCCTGGCTCAGCTATGGTGTATACTGCTCTCCATAAAAATTCGATCCTCCAACATCTAAAGATCCAAAACTCTGTGTCATTGAAGACGAGTCATCATGAACAGTAGTGTGATGTTCTCCTTGCCTTTCCTCCTCTAATAGGAGCGTGCCTCACTCTCATTATGACTTCTAATCTTGTGGTTATTGTCCTGTGTGGCATGATGGAAAACCGCCTCTCCAGTAAAATGGCTCAACCCCGGGCCATTGGTGCCAACACCACCATGAGTACCACTATCACCATCTCCACCATCTCCGTCATCATCATCTGATCCAGACTCATCCTCCTCATCTGTGTCCTCTTCCTCTGATGACTCAACATGTGCATGAGCCCGGGTTGATGTCGTCGCAGCAACGGAGGGAGGAACAACTCTCACGGATCCATCTAATGAGTCTTCGCTGCCTTTCCCCTTTCCTCCATAGTTGCGTCGACATCGATGCCTATCCCTGCTGCAGCATGCGCAATGATTAGGCTACGATGACCATCGGGCTCATCCATCTCAACAAATCTAACCCTCTGTAATGGATACTCTTCGTCAACTTCATTACTGAATAAAACGTCCAAAGGATCCTTCATAGTGGTGGTGCGCTGCTCTATCTCGAACTATGTCGTTCTCAGTCTCATGTTGTAATGGCAGAAGACTAACTTCTGCAACCTTTGATAAGCTAGCCGGTTCTTCTGCTTTGTGTGTATGAATGCAAAAATACTCCAATTGCGCTCACAAGCAGAGGAAGATGCTGTCTGAGCCAATACTCGGCATGCTAGCTTCCTCAGTGCACGGGCATCCGTCCTATACATTGTCCACCATTCACCTGGATTTACAAATAGAAAATATTAACATTTATTTAGAAATTGGAATAGAGAAAAATCATTTAATAATTAATATTCACAAATAAATGCCACTTACATGGCATCATCGTCGTCCTCGATGCAATTGCCACGGTCGACTTGAACGAGCCCAACGCATCTCTAAATAGTATCAACTGATAGTGGAATTTGAAATGGCTAAAGAGTTTAGTATTTAATATAACTACTAAAAACTAATATGCATGAGTCAAGTAATAGATTCACTACCACTTTTATAATTTACAATCCCCCACCTCGTTTCCAAAATTGCCAACTGCATTTGAATGTGGGTCTAACTTCATGAAGACTTAATGGACCGAAGTGCACAGGTTCGTACGGCTGCCAAGGTTATCCTTGTAATGGTACTTGGGATTCAAATAATATGCTGCATTGACGATTACAAGAAATAACATTAGTACAATTAAAATATAATTATAAACATTATTGAACATAAAAAATTCAAATAGAATTAAAATTATACCAGTTGAATGCAGAGGATGAGCTAGCGTCTTGAACCATCTATCATTAATAATCTTGTGTACCCACTTGTATGATGTGAGTGATGCGGCCTTAATTTGAGATTTTGTCACAGCTATACACTGATATATAGATCCTATCGTGGGATAGGCATCTGTGTCAACTATCCTCAACACACGGTATATAGTCTCCAGTACATTAATCAACTTTCGCACATGATCCCAAAAAGTACTGGATAAAACAATATCCTCTGCTCTCCTCCCTATATCCGTGCGACTCTGAGTACAGTTCGTCCAATCCTCACTGGTGAAAAGTGATCTCAGTCCCTGCCTGTGCCTCAAAATACTATCCAATGCAATGTAGTTTGTGCCAAATCTGGTAATCCTCAGCTGAACTATGTCTCAACCGTATTTCTCTCTCATCTTCGTAAGTACATAGATGTGGTTGTACACAAAGGTGGTGAGTGATCGTGCATCCCTCAATGTGGTAAGCACATGGCTCCTCTACCCAATTTCCTCTAGCATTAAGTCGATGCAATGTGCGGCACGCGGCGCCCAATAGAGGTTATACTGTTGCTGTAATCTCAGGTTGGCTTTCTTGAATGCACTGCCATTATTTGTTACAATCTGAACCACGTGCTCTCTGCCAACCTCCTCTATCACGCTCTCTAATAGGCTTGCAATATAGAGTGCATCCTTGATCTTGTCTGATGTGTCAACAAATCTCAAAATTACTGCTTTGCCTCTACAATACACCATGAAATTGATGATGGACAATTTAGTAGGACCTGTCTATCCATTACACATGATGGTAATTCCAAACTGGTCCCAGTGGGCCGTAAGGATGTAGTAAAGTCTCTCATCTTTGCTTCCTCTTCATCAAAGTACGTACCCATAATCTCTCGAGGCGTTGGAGGTAAGACCCCCTGACCCGACTCCTGGATAACATCAACCATATTCTTGAAGCGTGGACTCGCTACTGCATTCGCTGGAATGTGATTGAAGATAAAAAATTTAGATATGAATTTTCCCATCCTCTGCCTGACACCTTTGCTCCATATATCCCCCAATCTCCTCTGCCTGGAACTAGATGAACGGAACATACTAGGCTTCATAGGATAATCGAGCATCTTGGTGCTCTGTGAACGAGTGAGCCCAAGCCTTGCCCTAGGTCGATCAGCCCCACACCTAGGAGCATCAACATCAACTACATCTCCACTAGAGGTACCACCTCTGTGAAATCCGTACCTCTCAGTCTCTCTTCGCTCGTACTTTGACTGCAAAGATGCACGCATTGAGGTTCTGAATGCTGCCATCTCCGCTTCTGTCACCATGTCGTTAGGGTACACCATATCGTCATCATCATCCTCAGCCGTGGGGGGTCGGATAGGCTCTGCCAATCTACGTCTAATCTCCTCCTATGCGTGCCTCATCTTCTCCCTAGATGTACTCCCTGACTGTAAGTGCTCTCTCATCTGCATCTTAAGCTCTGGAGGAACTCGAGGGCAGTTGGCCATGTTCTTATAGCCGTGCACCAAATGCTGCTTCATTCGTGATACTCCACCACCCTTTATGATTTGGTGGCAATAATTGCATATGGTCTTATTTTTGTCTCCCTCAAATCTCGTGCCATGGGCCAAAACAATATCCTGTCTCCTACCATCAGGGTGGTCTTCTCCACTGCCACTAGCCCCAGCCCACTACCACGGCCAGATGTCATACTATCTTTAACCAAAAAGGCTAAAATCAAAATAAAAGTGCTACATAGTCAAAGACGAACCCTTGCACAATAAAAAATTATGATTATTAATCCACAATAATAAATTAGTATATTACCATTACCAATTAATTATAAACCATATTAATTTTTAGATTTTTAATATACCATAATAATAAATTAGTAAATTAGTAATTTTTAGATTAATTGTAAACCACAATAATAAATTAGTATATTACCATTACCACAATAATAAATTAATATTTTAATATTTTTTATAATTCCAAAAAAATTTTAATATAAAAAAAATTATATAAATCTTGATTCTTCAAAATAATTTTTTCTATAATAAATAAATTAAATTTATGAATTTAGTTTGAGAATTTATCTATTTTTTCTATTTTTATCCTTTTGTATTGATTTTCAACTAAATGTAATAAAATAAATTAATATTTTTATGAAAAAATATTCGCCGACACACATCTATACATTGGGCGTCCATAGATATTATATATAAAATTCATGACATTATATAAAGTCTATAGCATTAAAAAAATAAAAAAACGTTTTTTTAATTAGTTTTCGCATTAAATAATTCAAAAAAATAATTATTTTCTTCAAAATTAATCTGGGGACACGCATCTGTAGATTGGGTGCCCCTATATATTATACATAATTTTCATAAATATAATACGAGGTTTTATACAATTAAAATTAATTAAAAAACAAATTTCCATCAATTTTCGCATAAAAAAATGCTTAAAAATAATTTTTTAATTAAAAAATAAAAACTCCGACATCCATCTATAGATCGGGTGTCGGTCTAACATATATCAAATAATCAAAGCATTCTATCAAGTTTAGATCAATCTAAATGAAGAGAAACGCATTTACCTTCTTGTCACCAAACGGGTGATGTGTAGAAATGCTTCAATCTCATATAAATCAATGAAACTCTCTCTCAAAGCACTTCTATTACATAGAGTGATGAGAATAAGAGTGATTTGAGGTTGATTCGGATGGAATTGGTGGAGAAAATGAAATTGGGTGGGTGTTTGTCTTCATGTCTGCAAGTCGTTGTTTTATTTGGAGAAATTTAGCCCAAATTGAGCGACACCTCCCTATCATTCCCTCGCATGTGTGCGACGCACATGTGCGAGTGTAAAAAAGCTGTGGTGAAATGCAACAAAATTTTGTTCCGTTTCGTCGACACCTCTCGAAATCTCACCAGGGAAACTTCCCTGGCAATTTCCCCCAGCGAAATGCATCGCTAGGGGAAAAATAATGGCGTGCCGTCGAAACTGAAAACACTAGTATTCAGTCGTGTACATAAAAGGAAACTTTCTATCTCTCAAACTTTTCAGAAACACACACCCATAAATCAGTACGTAAATCACTACTTTCCATAACACACCCATAAATCACTACGTAAATCACTACTTTCTATAACATCTTGCAAGCATGTAGATCTATTTCTTTCACCTTCTTTCATGCCTTGCTTATTATATAAGTTATCATATCTTTGTCTTTTAGCATTATTATTGTTTTTTAATTTTTTAATAAGTTATTTTCTTCTTAGCCTTCTTGCTTTTTATGTTTGTCTCAAGTTTTAAAGTGAGGCATTCCATTTTGATAGCCTTTTTAACATTGTAATGCTACCAACAAACTTTAATTTTTGATTGAATTTTATCTTTAAAATTTCCTTTCTATCTCCTTTTTCATCTCTTTTAATGTAATTAGCCATTTCATTCTATGTTAGGTTTGGCCCTAGATTCCATGTTTCCTCTTTCATTATTTTATCTTCAAAAACCACTAATTTTTCTTCTTTTAGATTCCAACATTTTATTTTTGAATTATTTTTTATATTTTTTGTTATCCTTCAACTCCTAACACAAATATCCGTCACCATCAGCATATATTTTGAAGTTTACTTTCCTTTGAAATAACTTTGCAATCTCCACAAGTTCTTAACTCATTCTCCTAGCAAGTTAAAAGTCAAGTTGGCTCTATGTTGCTTTATTCTTGAAGGTTATTACCTGTTAGAATATCTTTTGGAAGAAATTATTTAGAATGCAATATCTTATGGTACTTAAAACTCAAGAATACTTTCTGTACCTCATTTCTTTTGCTTCTCTTATGTAATTTTTCATGGTGCACTCTTATCTTCAGCATGGGTATTTAGATCTGCACCTATAAGTCTCTTCTTCCCATTAGGAGTTTCATGAACTAAACTATCTATTTCTTTGCCAGATTATTTTTTAATGTTTTCTTCTAATTCTACTGGAGGTGTTTAGGCACTAATTATATTAAGAATTTCTTGTCCTAAAACTAATTTAAATGATTAATATTGTCTTGCTAATTGTTCTAAAAGCAATAAAATTATGCTTTATGACTAGGGTCAACCAAATTTTTACACTATTTTTATTGGTACTTTCCTTATGAACCAAACTTTATACTTTCAAACTCGTCAACCTTATCTCGTTTCTATTTTAGTCTAACCGTTAATACAATGCATTATTTTTCCTTCTCTTTTTCATTTCTTACTAATTCTAACCTCTTTTTTGGTTAAAGTTCTTACATTCCACGTTGCTAGGTAGATCCTAGATTCTTGGACTAGCTTCTTTACTTGTACTCATCCCTTCCTCTCCAGAACCATTTCTTACACATGATTATGACTGGGCATCATTGCAGACTGCTGTTTATGGAGGATTTCTTTGCTAAATGTTGCTCACTTATAACTTTGAGCGTGTTCTATTTCAGCACTTTGTTTTTTGGAGCACCCTAATAGAGAGATTGAGATATTGGTTCATGATTCATGAAAGATTATGATATTGGAGCACCCTAACGATTATGACTTCTAATGGATTGAGAAGTAAATGACATCTAACAATCACAGAGAGGAAAAAAATTATGAAGATAAAAAGACGCTCAAGTTGCAGAGTGGGAGCTATTATTAAAACAGGATAAGCCATATATGGACCATTATCGTGGGCAGTACATTCTTTCTTTGGATGAACCACCCAATTGAATGCTGAAAGTACAATTGATTGATTTGTATACTTTCAAGCAACAAAGTCTCCTGAATGCATCGATCACCCCACACCACCAAGGGACAAACACCCCACCCCCCCCCCCCCCCCCCCCCCCCCCCCCCGACAACCACAACCACCCACACACAAAAACAACCCCCCCCAAACACAAAAAAATGGACTGAAATTCATGGCCTCTTTTTTATTTTTTTTTTTCCTGTTTCTCTTCTCTTCCTTAATTTTTCCTGTAATTCTTTACATGCCCACTTTTAATTCTATTCAAAATATTTAATCAACCTTAATTTTGCATTAGATTAGATGCTTTTACTACATACACTATATCACTAATAAATTTTGTTTTGTTTGTTTTCAGGGAAAGAAGGAGAGTCAACTCATTTAGAACAATCTACATTGACAGATTTAAATGTGACTTTGCCTTTTGTCATCATTTCTTTGTGTTTGATCATAAACTCCTTGTTGTGTTCTTATAGAAGTTTCATATTCTTCTTCAGGTGGCAGGTTCAGTAGCAAAGTATTGCATTTTCTTGCATATTTCAGAAGGAAATGTTGATGCATCACATTTTTCTGCAATATGTATCCACTTTAATGGAATCTTGCACTGAAGGTTACGGTGAGATCATGTAATAGTTGTTGTACATAGTTTTTAGATCTTGAGAATTACTTTGCTGAAGCTGTGGGCTTCACCACCCTCCCATAGGCATTTACTGTGAGTGTTTTGTCTTAGTTATTTTATAGGCCCAACCCATAAATTGAGGTGTGGGTATGTGCATTTTCACTTGCCAGGCCTTCTTTTTATTTTTCTTCACAACCTACCACATCTTTCCCTCTTGGATCTTACTGAACCCCCACCACAAACGCCCTCTTCCTATTTATTTTCCTTTTATTTTATTAATATAAATTTTTCATTGATTATTTGATATTTTTTACTGTAATAATACAAGTTTTCATTCTTCTCGATCTTTTTATTTATTTATTATTTCTGATCTTTTGTCTGCAGTATTTACTTTGTTTACTTATTTTTCTGTTTAGTTATCATGTATCTTTCTCAGAAAAATGTCTAATACTAAACTTCTAATGTTTTGTCTTTGTTGTGCAATTATCCATTTCATTTACTAAGAAAATAAATCCTGTGGATCTGGAGTATCTTGAGCAGGAAAATTGCTATGGTGCTTTCAGCCTTTCAGATCTGTTTTCTGCTTCCAGTAGCTTATCCAAATTTGTAATTTGATGCAATTGTCTTGCTGATTGAAGTGTTCATCATGAGAAGGCAGTTTTTTAGGTGCTGTAGCCTGCAAATGGATGAGAATTTTCTCGTTTGATATTATTTTCCTTGGGATTTTGTAATCATGTGAATATTTTAGGTCTTTTGTTTAATGAGCTTTTGTATGCAAGGCCTGCATTCAATGAATGTACAGGTCTCTGATTAAGAATTTTTTTTTACCCTGTTGAAGGTGCCACTGTACTAGTGGTTAACCCTTCGGGTGTTGTTCTTGAGGCCTGGGTTCGAACACTCCTTCATCCATTCCAGGATGCCCAAAGGCAGGGATCCTGTGGGCTGGATCCTCCCTATGGGGAGGTGGTCCAAGGATCAAGTGCTGAGCATACCCTTAAAATGAAAAGAAAAGGAAGTAAGATTTTTCTATAGTTTATGGTCATTTGAAATCAAACAGCTGAGAGGATGCTAGTGGTGTCATTTTTGATTGAAATACATGAGGACCTGCTCAGTCACTCTATTCTTAGGTGGCAGCCTCCTATTGAAGGGTTGGGTTAATTGAATTTTAATGGATGTTCATAAGGGAATCCGGGAAGATCAGACATTGGGTGTGTGTTCCTTGACCATGATGGAACACCAGTGCTTGTTTGTAGCTGGCCTATTGCAGATGGTAATTAGGGACAGGTAGAACTTTTTGCCATCATATATGCCTGAAAGCCTCTTCTTAGGAGTTCAGGGATCTGTTTATTGAAGGAGATGTTTTGACTGTGATCTGATGGATGGAAGGTGGCAATATGGGTTCGTAGAAGTTGAGAAATTTAGCTATGTTGGTCAAACACTTAGCATCTGGGTTGAATGCCTCATTCAACTGGGTTCCAGGATCAGTTAATGAAGTGGCAGACAAGCTAGCTGAATATGGGGGAATGATATCATCTACAGTTGAACCTGTAAGAGTGTTCAACTGTAACCAACAGTTGGTTGCCGCATTGAATGCTCTTACGGGTTCAACTGTTGATGGTATCAACCTGTATACGGGGTGTTTAGAGAGTGTTTCTATGTGGGGCCTCTTTCACATGATGTGCTGGGAATAGGATAATTTAACAAGCTTCTATTAGGTTTCTGATTTTACAGTTTTTGTTTTCTATACTATATGTGAAGGTTTCCTACCTGCTCTATGGTCTTGTATCTTTATGAACAATGAAGGAATAAAAAAATGAAGACCTCTGATATGCATAACTGTATATGATAAATAATATTTCTGGTAATCCCCTATCCCTGCTGCTGAAAATTTTTACCTGCGCGGCTAACTCAAGTCTATCAGTCTGTTTAGTCTGGTGGATTCACTGGGTCCATTTGTAAGAATGTGATGTAGGAATGACATGCTGATGTCAAAGTTGAAGGTATAACTATCAATTCTTCTTGCCTGGAAATTTTCCATCACGCATGATACATCTGTGGCCAGGGATTGTCATGTGATTCAGGTTATTTTGTATGCTTACTGTTTACTTTTGACGCCAATACATTGGCCATAATGTCGTTTTTTGGCTCAGCAAATGTTGCTAGCCCGCGATGAAGTATTTGTGTTGATGGATTTTTCCGTTTGTGAATTTTCTATTTTTCATTTTTCGAATATTTGGATAAAAACTTTTAAGCTTTGTTCAATAAAATTGGAGAATGGTTCCTTACATGGACATTAACAGACCCACAGAAATCAGTGCCTTCTATAACAGTCGTTGGATACAATGGTGTACAGCTATGGCAGCATGGTATGAAAATTCATCTTTTTAAGTGGAGTCTCTGTTGTTGTTTGTGGATATCTACAAATGTAAAGATGGTTCTTGTAAATATGTTCTAACATTTGAACTTATAATATTCTAATTAAAATCCCCAGAAGGTTTCATCACTGCCGAAGATCTGGTGTTGAGGATTGAGAGGGCATGGATGAGTCTTCAAATCCAAGTATGTTACTACACTAAATATTGTAATTGCAAGTGCCAACTGTTTATATCATGTTAAGCTCTTTCTTTTTTCATTTTCTTTTGGGTTTGCCAAAGAACAATAGGAAATGACAAATTGGTTTCTGATGCGGCCTTTTAGGAAACAACTGCAACTGTCCTCACTGCTGCACTCACAACAAAAAAATCTGAATCATCAATGTCTGGTTTTTCCAATGGGACCTTATTTGAGCAAGGAAGTTCCTCAGGCTCTTATGTTCCATCACCTTCGAATGAAGAACAGATACAAGATGCACAAGATAGCTCTTATGTTCAATCACCTTCAATAGATGAGCATATACAAGATATGCAAGCCAGCTCATTGGTTACGTCTGAGCTATTACCGGGGAGCAGTGATTATGGTCCACCAATTGAGGTACATTCTGAATCTCAGTTCCACTTAGTAGGTTGTTAAATGTATGTAAGCTATATCCTTTTTAATGGCATGATTGGCCTGTTATTTTTCATGTACAACAGATAAACACAAAATTATCGGAAGAGACTCATGAAAATTACTTGAAAAGCAATAAGGATGACCAGGCCGATTCTTCAAGTGAAGCAGTCAAAGATTTACATACTTCTGTAATGGTAGATACTGACAGATCTGGCGTTGGTGGTGGTGAAGATCCTGAACCTCAAGAGAATGTTAATTCGCATTATGATGAGAGACTTTCAGAAAGAAGATCACAAATAATTTCTAATGAAACCAAGAAAGATTTACCGGACAATAAGGTTAATGAGTCTGATGACAATAATGTTAATACATTTGATGACTGTGAAAATGCGAAGAAGCCAACTGAAGTTCATTTAAGTATCCGACTGCCTGATGGTACGAGCCTTCAGGAGAAATTTTCTGTGACAAGTACTTTGAGATCTGTCAGCGATTATGTCAATGAAAACCAAGCAAGTGAAATTGGATTGTATGATCTAGCCATTCCATACCCCCGTAAGGTGTTCAAAGAGGAAGGCAAGTTTACCACATTTTTTGATTTGCACCTTTCTTATTTTTGAATATAATTGCTAATTCCTTGCTTTTTTTGCCTTTATAACCTTTACTTTAGTTCCTTCTAGAAACATGGTTATTCTTGCGACTAGGGTTGGTTAAACCCAGGAACCAATGTTGGCTTGGGTTGGGTTTCAACTCATTTGGTTTGGTTTTGGTTCCGAAATATCTAACCTGAACTAAATTGGTTCAGTTTTGGGTTGATGTCTCAGTTAAACTGAACCGAACTGAAACTTGAATTATAAATATATTTTACTAAACCCAAACCGAACCGAAATGAACTGATGTTTATAGGCAAGTGTGCTTTTGTATTTATCTATTTATTTACAATTAGTATACCATAGTTATGATACAAATTCAAAGCTTGTCTTTACGCTTGGCCCTTATAGACTATCACGATTAGAAAACTCATTTAATGTGTGTATTAAATTGACCCAAAACCAATCCAATCTGAACTGAATTTATTATTTTGGTTCAGTTGGTTGGGTTTTGGGCTTTTTAATTTAATTTCTGATTGGTTTTGGGTTGACAGTCAAGGTTGGGTTTAGTTCTGGATTGATGTCAACCTGGACCAAACTGAACCAAGTTGCACCCCTACTTTCAATTGTCACAAATGCACACACAAAAGAGATAATGTATGACAATTAGTAAATTTCTTCCACTGAATAATGTTATTCTAACTGTATGAGATATAATAATTATTATATTAGTTTATAAGCTGTTGCATATTTTCTTTGGGTAGGAAATTCGAATTATTTCAGGCATACTACTTTCTGAAAAAATCATTCAAATTTTTTACATAATCAAGGTGAAAAAAAAAAAAGTTGCCTCAGCTAGTTTGATACAAATGGTTTTCAAATAATCCATTGATGTATTTTTTGGTTGCTCAATAATTAAATTAAGAAAAAAAAATACAAAAATCAGATGTTTTAATGAATTTGTCACTTATGGCTAATCTGCATATTTGTGTAAGCATGCATCCTGCTTGGAGGATGCTTGTTCCATCAGCCAAGTCCTGGTTTTATCTTTTCTGAATTCGGTGTATAATTCTATGATGACACTACTGATTTTATGCAATATTTAATCCTTTCTATCTATGTATAGAATATGGATACTTCAAACACTAGAAAGATAACAGAAATAAGTCCAATTTTGGATAACAAATATATTGATCATCTGAGAAAATGGTGATAGTTGGAAGATATGTTGTGTATGGATTCCTATTGTGATCTAGGATGATGTAGAAGTGGAAAGTAACACTGGCTTTCTGCTGTGACAACAAGCATGTAAATGGTCGACATTTTTGAAAGACCAAACATTATGCACTTAAGATGCAAAGAAAACCAAGTAAAAAACCAGAGCTCTCTGACACTTTTGCCTAGTTATTAATACCTGCTTACAATCCATAAATATTCGAAGATTGTTATAAAAGGGAACCAGATGCCTTATCCCAACTTCTTTCAGTTGGCAACACAAATATTGTTCTTGCACCTGAAAACATTATCCTAAGCTTATTGAGTTAAACATAGTCCTTTTATTTGTCAATTCAATCTGACATACTACTTTAGTCATACTTGGGAGAGCCATGAAACGCAATTGTTCAAAAAAAATTATCACTATACATCAAAAAATATTTTAAAAAATTATCAGCAAAATTTAAAAGAAATTGAACTTTCTTTTGAGTTATTATAACCCAAATGATGAATGTTAGACTACAAGTTAATTGTGTCCAAAGGTCCAATCTATGAATTGAAAAGTTGTGTTTATTTCTTAGAAAAACTGAATGCTAGGGTTATGAGATTGACAGTGCATCGAATTGCATAAATATTGATATAAATTTTGGCGTTAAAATAAAAAATCCTTTGTCATATTAATTTTTTTTTGTAATTTTTTTGGTGAAAACAGTGGACTGTGAAAAATTGTCACGAAGGTACCAAAAAAGGAAAAAAAAAATGCTAAATATACATGTGCAATAATAATGACCATGTTAACTGAAATTCATCAATGTTTTGGTATAAGAGTAATATGTTACTGATACAAAATTATTCTTTCAGAAAAATATGAGCTATTCAAAGTTCAGGTTCGCATAAAATAATTTGTAACTAATAGTTCACATCATTTATAGTAGACTGTCAGTATTTATTGTGTCTAATGGTATACTCATTGCCTTTTGCCTTAAGGTTACTAGCAAAACCCATGGGTAAAATGTCAAGCATAGTAATTCTTAATGTTGACTATCTTTATAACATGCAAGGTTTTAAACGCGACATCATTAGTAATGTTGGTGATACTTTGCTGACATGGGGTTCCCCCCTGTTTAAGGGAAAACTGGGGCAATTATCCCCAATTGCTCGAATATTAGGTTGAAACCCTTTTATGCCTAACTGAGTGATGAATACATGAAAATACATTAGTTACATAATAAAGATCCCATATTGAGAGAAGCTTGCATGGTTAGTCTTGCCTTGAAGTTAGAATCACAATGAAAGGGAATCTGCATTGTGTAGACCATGACCATATATATGATGGTAAATATATATGTGTTAGTATCTAAGTATTTGTTCCTATTGAAATGATAATTACAGGAGATATATTGGTATGGATGAATATCATCAAAACATAAGGTGCAATGATATACAAGTTTGTGCATGCATGCGTGCGTGTGTCCATCCATCTGTTCGTCTGTCCATGTCCCTGTCTGTGTCTGTGTCTGATGGGGGTGATATTTCTGGCTATGTGAACATTTTAAATCTTGTTGAAACGTAATTTATCAGCTGCACAGTCTATCATCTTCCTTCCTAATGATTTCCACAAGTGGCGATGAAAAGTCATGTCAGATACATGTTATGCATTAAATTGTTCTAGTTTTATTGTTGTGCAGACTTTAGCAAAGCATTATCAGAACTGGGAATGTTTAACAGACAGGCATTGATAGTTGTTCCACGTCATCAAAGGAGCTTAAAAGTAGAGTCATTGTCCAGTAGAAACACGAATCTGACAAGTGATGCTGGTCCATCAAATTCCAGCAGTGGTGGATATTTTGATTATGTCAAAAGGGCTCTGTCTTACATGAATCCTTTCTCATACCTCGGTAGTAGTGCCAGCTCATCAAGTTCAGAACAATCTAATGAACGCTTCTGGCAATATCGTAAGCTGAATTACCCTGTAACATTAATTACGTTGAGCATGTACTAGGATCCCTCTGTGGGATGGGTTATTTTTGTTAGATGCGCTATAAAACTTCATTTGAATGCATGAACTATTTAGTTCAATTTGTAATAAATGTGCAAAAACCATTGAAAGTTATCATGGAAAATATAGATAAAAATGCGGGGCTAAGTGGATGTTTTCTGTAAACACCTTAAACTACCTTTAGTTCTCTTAGTCTTTTTTAATATGTTTTAAATGTATATGTTCTTCTCATGCATTTTAGTAGTTGGATATTAACATATCCTGCAACATCGACATTTCTCACATCATTGGAATTGTTTCTACATTTAAGTTGGAGCTGAATGGTAATCCATTCATATTTATGGTTATTGAGCTGTTTACTTCATTGACAACTTAATAGTGTTGCTTCCAAAGTTTTAACATTGTGTCAGGCTTTTGAACATTAATCACATTTCTACTTAAATTTCTAGAGCTAGGGAGCATTTGTGAGGACTTCTCTCTCTCTCTTAAAGGAAGGAAATTTTTTTTTTGTGCCGGAAGAGAGGGTGGGAGGGGGGCAGATTCTGGGGGTGGTTGGTGTGCGTGTGTGTGTGTGTGGGTGTTGACCTTTGATGACCTGCACCTTCGCAGTCTCAATATCTTTGTAACCTGAAACCTGCTGGTCCTTTTCATACCTGTGAACCATGTCTCATTTCGATATTCTATTTATTAGTTGATTGATGTGATTTTCTCAATTTATTGAAGATTGCCATGGTGGCAAGCAGAATTAATATATGAAATTGATGAATTTATTTTTTGCCATGATGTATGATTATGGCGCACTACAAACACTCTCTCTCTCTCTCTCGGTCTCTTGCATTTATACACAGACATGCTCTTGTACATGTTTTAAATATTTTACTGATTTTCTAATTATTATTTTGTTCGTGTTAGGCCCGAATCCTACTCTTCTGAATCAACCTACGGAGGCAGATAGACAATATTCCTCATATTCACCAAGCAGTAGCAATCCAACGAGTGGAAGTCCTAGCAAGAACAAGAAACCAACATCCCATTTCGGAAGTAATATTCACACGCTAAGGCATGACGAAGATGATGACCGGTTCAGTGGCAGAAATGCATTCTGGAATGGGAACTCTACACAGTATGGTGGTGACGATAGCAAGTAGTGTGATGATTACCAGATATTTTAGTTACAGAGATCTAATACTTTTAAGGTTTGAATGAGTAGCTGATGTGATGAACCCCTTACATAGGAAGAGCTTGAGAAGAAAATAAAATTCTATCTGGTGCTTCAAACTGGGTGCCAGTTTGTATCACTGACTTAAAAAGGTTGGACTATGGTATCTTCAGCTTTTCAAGATTAGGTTTTCTTGTCAAGTTGGGGAATTGAAATGATGGTAAAACAAATAAATTATGCAGCTTTTTAATTTCTGTATATGATGACATTCTTTCATGGTTGTAAATATTGTCATGTTCCAATCTGCAATTGCAAATGTTTTTGTCTTGTAGAATCCGCTGTTGCATGATCTGAATGCGAGAACCTCTGTATGAACAGAAAACTGGAGACTTGCAGGAGTTATGTTTGCTCATGTCACTTGAACCTCAGCTTCCGACTATCGTAAAATGTTTTATGTACGTTAACAAATTGTCATAGTTCAAAAAACTTCCCCTTCTGCTGAAGATCGTACAACTTTGAACAGTAAAATCAAGAAGAAAATAGAAGAAGAGAACACAAGGAATTTAAGTCGTTCAGTGATGTGCCTAAGTCATCCACTGTGTATGGCAAAAAATTCCACTAGAACTTTTCAATTAGGGTTACAACCTGATTATATATCAACACTAAACCTAGTATTTTTGACATCTTAAAAATACCCCTTACCGTGGGGGGCGAACCTGCAACCCTATAGTTCTCTATGGCCCAAGCGCAAACCTCAGCATGGGGAAGAGACCTCTCCCCGTGGGCTCTCTTGCGCTCCACCCACAGGTCCCTCTCCCATAGACCCAAAATATGAGCCACTATTTCCAACACCTTCTCATGAAGAGTCCAGACTCATTCTGAAGGAAGGTCTTAGTAGTTGGGTTTACTTGAATGAAAGTGAGCCCAATGTCAACTGGGCCAGACTATAATTATTTAAATTTGTGATCTATTGAGATTAGTTTGCTAATTAGAGACTTGATTTATATAGGTGGTCATGTGGAGGATGTAGATCTAGAAATTGAAGTTGATCCAACGGCTAGATCATGAGTTATGAGGTAAAAAATATATTAAGTAATTATTTAAATCCTATTGGTAGATTCCATGAAGCTTGGTGGTGTGGCATGCATTGGATCATGAATTATTTAAACAGAATTATTCTAGAAGGAGTTGGACGTGTGCATGATAATAGGAAGTTCCTATAGAAGAGTTTTATAATTTGGGAAACTTCTAATAAGATTAGGCTTTACGTAGGGTTTTGTTATTGAGAAAAATTCTAGAATATTTTATGTTGTGCTTTGGTCGGCTGAAAAGAGAGAGAAAGAGTTCCTGGAGTTTTCGTGAGTTATATCAGTGCCAAGGAGGAGGTTTTCGAGGGGCTTTGGTTGCTGTGTGAGGAAGATATCAAAGCTTGAAGGTTTTGTTTGGTTTGGTTTGCGAAAGAGGTAAATTGCAACCCTTCTACTTGGCAAACTTGCATGCTTTAATGTTTAGACGAGAAATATGATGTCCTTGGATTTCCAGAAGATTGAGAAGTATGTTTGAGATTTTTTGGTGAGTTTGGGTGAGATTTAAAGCATTGAAAAATAACTATTGTTCTCGTTCAGATTTTTGTTTACTGTGATTTTTGGATGAAAAGTATGATTTCAATGAGTAGACTTGTTAGTAATTGTTTTGGAATGATTTACTATGTTTAAAGAACGATTTTAGATGAGTTAGAATTGATCTTGAATGATGAAAACAAGTTTTAGAAAACTAAATAGAAAATTCAAAATTCTATCAAAAAACCTAGATTTGGCGTTTTTATATGAGCGCCTAAGTTGACGTTCAAACGCCCAAGTAGGCGCCAGTTATTTGTTGAGGTCGCCTAAAACAAGGTTTGAATGCCCTATTAGGCGCTTTGCTTGTGTTTATTTTTGTAAAAACTGGAACCTGAGAGTGATTTGTTTGAGCACCCAAATTGAGGTTTGAACGCCCAATCGAGCGTTGGTTATAAATTGGATTTCTAGTTAACGCTCAATACGTGGTTTGAACACCGCATTGAGCATCAGGTTGATCGATATTGAAAAATAGGATTTTAAGTGAGCATCAGGTTGATCCATATTTTCTAGTTTGAGGTTTTGGCCTAGTTTTCAATATAAATGATTTTTGAGCAAATCCAACACAAGTACAAATAAGATTTGGGTATTTATGGGTTGTTTTCATCTCCCATTTAGCCTAACTTTCTTGTCCTTACCATGGGAGATCCTTTGATGAGGAAAATGAAACTAACATGGAGCAAAGAGGAGAAAATGGAGGAGAAAAAGGGGTAGAACATGCTAATATTGAACTTTTAACTACTCATTCTTGCATGTATTTCATATATGTGATGTAAAAGTTAAAGAGGAAGCTCACCTTAAGTTTAAAAGCCTTCTTGAGTAGGTGTGGAAGCTCCTTGAAGTAGGGACAGCAGTTGGAGCACCTCTTTTCAACTCCCAAGTGTTCTCCTTGGCCTTCTTTCTTTGTTCAAATGGAAAAAGAAGGGTAGGGTGATGATTTGGAGAGGTTTGGAGGGGATTAGGGGTCTTGGAGAGGGTAGAGAGAAGCGTACGTTGGAGAGAGAGTGGAGGGAGCAAAAAATGACTGAACCCCTGCAAATGAGCTGAGTTTCAGCTTATATAAACAAAAATAACATAACCAAAATCTTAGTTCGGTTATGCAATTTTTTGTGTATGACCGAAATATAATTTCGGTCATACATGTTTTTGTTCGTGACCGAAATATAATTTCGATCACTTTAACATCAAATCAACACGATTTTTGTCAGAGATTCGCAATGAATAGTCTGACACAAGAATCTGGGAAAAAAAAATCTATGAACTGAAATTAAATTTTGGTTATACACGTTTTTATTTAAATCCGAATTTAAATAATGGGAGAAACCTGAATTTAGATTTTATTAATTAATTAAAGTAAGATATTTTAGAAAATAATATTATTTTAATCAAGATATTTTGTTTTTGTCTTATCCCTATTTTGTCTTGTTGTCCTTTAATTTGCGACTTGGCAAATGTGTCTTGCACATTTGCCATGTGGACAGAATTTTTGCATTTATTTACAGTTTTGCCCTTAGGGTGGTTTTGCTCATATCTTCTTCATCTGGATTCTGATTTAGGCAAACTTAGTTGCGTTGGAACCGTGTTGGGATCTCCTATCTATTAAGGCATAGTATGGTAGTCAATTCAAGTCTGACCAGAAAGTCAATTTCTGTTTCTTAGGGTTTGACCTGTCTTTTAGGGTTTTCATTTCTGGCATTTAGAGGGGGTGCAAAAATGAGGTGCTTACAGCAGTTTATTGGGTTAGTGCCTAGGCTATCTTCCGACTTTTGTATCTTGGTATACCCATAGGGGCACCTTTTTAAGTCCAAAACGGTGTGGGAGCCAGTGATTTCTCGCATGCAAAGGAAATTAGCCACATGGAAAAACAAGTTCTTATAAAAAAGGAGGGAAGATGATTCTCATTAAAAATTCTTTTGCAAATCTTCCTACTTTTTGTTTTCCTCTTTGCTTGGCCTAGTTTCGATGGTGGAAAGACTTGAAAGAATCTAAAGAAATTTCCTCTGGCAAGGTTGGGATGTGTAGACACCCCAAATTGCTCTACAATATGAGAAAATAAGAAAAAAATATATAATTGGGATTTGAAACAGGTAAAAAAAGATGAAAAATTGGTCAAACCTGTGCTGTCCGCATTTGGTATGCGGATGAGCCTTGACCGCATTTGATTTGCGGACATTACGTGACCGCATTGAAAATGCGGACAAGGCGTGTCTGCAATTCAAGTGCGGTCACACATATTTTTGGGTGTTTTCATAAAAATTCATTTTTAAGCCTTGTTACTATTTTTTACCTCTCTGTAGGGTTTCATCCATCCTTTTTTACCCCTCATTGGTTCTCATATTTACTCCAACTCATGTTTCTAAAACTGAATTGGAACATTCTAGAACCTATTGGGACCACCCTTGCCCTTGCTCTTGCTTATAAATAGAGGGCATCTCCTTAAGCAAATGGCTGGAAATTGTGGCTAAGAATTGTGCCAGAAATTGAAGATTGGAAGAGCTCCAAGTGAAGAAGAGAACCCTTGCCTCTTTGCTTTCTCAAGTCCAGGTAAGCTTCTCTACCCCTTTATTTTCTAGTTTTAATTTTTAGGATAATTCTAATCTTCTCCCTTTCTGTAGAATAAGGCCTGTGTGTGATTGTAACCCTAAACCTAAATCCAAGTACCTCAAGTATCTTCTCTAGCCGTAAAACGTGAGAGTTCTAGGGGAAAGGAGGACAGGAATGGATCCGTAGGGCAGACCCCCATATGCTGTAATCTTAGAAATATATAGTTGTAATATTTTGTTTAGGTTGTGTAATGATTTATTGATGAAATACGGAGGAATACTATTGATCTATGTTGTTCATAGCATTAGATCTCATTTTCCTCCTAGATTTTGATTTTTCACATTGTTTTCTTCTTCTTTTTTTATGTTTTTTTATGTTTTTAATCATTTAGGCTAAGATCTTGGATCTGCCATGGTCAATATGGTAGATCTGGAATCAGAAGCCTTAAAGTAACCTCTAGGGTTACATGAGGTGATTTTTGAGTTTTTATTTTTTATTTTTGAGAGAAGACCTTATGGTCTAAACTCTTCCTTTTTGATGTTTTTCATCAATATGGGTGAAACTGGCTCAGATCTCTTAATTAATGAGAAACCTGGACTAGATCTGTACCCTAGATGGTTTTGATTCATGCTTCAACTTTACAAAGTGATTTTTGGTTTATTTTCAATTTTGAGAGAAGACCCTATGGTCTAAACTCTCCCATTTTGATGTTTTTGATCAACGTGGGTGTATTTGGCTTAGATTTCGTAATTAATGAGATATCTGGGCTAGATCTGTACCCTGGATTGTTCAGGTTTAATTTTTCAATATTTTGTAAAAATAATTTCTTTTTATTATTATGTGATTTCTAGATTTCAAGGAGCTAGATTTTTAAAGTTTTTACTTTAGATTTGTTTTCTTTATCTTGATTTTAGTTAATCATGAAGCTCAAGAAATGGTATATTCATAAGAAGGATCCAGAATTAATTAGATCATTCATATGGAAAAAGCCATATATTTTTTATGCTTTTTCTTTTACTTTTGATTTGATTTTTATTAGCAAGCCTTTTTAAAACATGAACGATACTTGGCAACCACCTTGTGTGGATGAATAGGGGTGCCTAACACCTTCCCTCTGTTCATAACATAATCTCCTTACCCTTCTCTGGTTTATTTTTTTTATTAGAGTATTTTTACTCTAATTTTGTTTTTTTATTATTTATTTTATTTTGATTATTTTGGTGTCCATTCACACCTAAAATTGAATGGTGGCGACTCCATGATTTTTTTTATTGAGCCTGTGTGATGATTTAGGAAAGTCATTGAATTGATTTTTCCCATATCTCACAACTGGCGACTCCGCTGGGGACCTAGTGGATTTAAGCCATGTGTACCCGCGTCGGAAACGCGGCACGGGAAAGTTCGGAGTCGCCACCGCCTGATGGGGTGCAGGCGGACACTTGGGTGCCTAACCTTGTCTATTAGGGCTTTTGGTCTGCGGCTTTGAGATTCTAAGTAGGGTCTCGGTTGTGGTCCGGGGAAGTCCATAGACACCCTGTCCACCCCGTCGGATGACGGGTCCCTTAGGTTTATCCTGGTTTGAGTCAGCTTGCTTTGGTCTCACCCGATTCCTAATCCGATATGCAGTTTGGTTAAGTCTGGCGGGACCACCTGAGTGGTGTGGGTCCCTTTAATTGCTTTTATCTTGATTAATTAGGTGATCTGGGTCTGGTTGGGTGGGCCTCGTTGGAAGGCCCATGGTGTCTTTGGTGGGCTTAGCCAAGCCCATGTACTCTTGTGGCCCTCAGTCTAGCCTGAGAGGCCCTTTGGGCTTTGGTTAGTTCAATTGATTTTACTTTAGGTTCAGATTTAAAGTTTAAGTGTTTTCCATGCAAAGGTGGGCCGAATTGGTTTGTGGGCCCCTTAGGTGGGCCCACATGGTGGCCGAGTAATTTTATTGGATTTATCTTTTTAATTTGCTAAAGTGAGTTGGACATTGGGCTTGGGGCCCGTAGTCCAAATCTGGGCTTGTAAGCCCAAGTTACCAGAAGTTAGGGTTTGCACCCTTCCTTGGTTCGGTTGGTGGGCTTTGGCGGGCCCGGTAGGCCCTTGCCCTCGGTCTCGGCCAAACCACGCATTTCATGCATCAATTCACTAATCTGGTTCGGGTGGACCGCCTTAGGTTTGGCCCACCCGGTTTAATTAGTTAATTTTACTTATCTTGATTAAGTTGCATGCATACCTTTCATTGTGTTTATTGGGCCGGGTGGGCCCCGTTGGAAGGCCCACTGGAAATCAAGTTGGACCGGGGGTCCAAGTCCCATATTGTGTTTCCGGGTGACCCGAAAACCCTTTTGGCTCATTTGGCTTGATTTAGGAATGCCACCCATGTCTAGCAAAAGTTACAGAATATACATCACAGAAATAGATCAAAATTGATATTTATCAAGGAGAGACTGGCTCATTATACTGGGTCCAAGGGGAGGGATTTTTTAAGGTAAAGGGCATTTTCGGGATTTTTTTAAGGTCAAGGGCATTCTCGGGATTTTTTTAAGGTAAAGGGCATTTTCGGGATTTTTAAGGTAAATGGCATTTTCGGGATTCTTTTCAAGGTAAAGGGCATTTTCGGGATTTTTTTAAGGTAAAGGGCATTTTCGGGATTTTTCAAGGTAAAGGGCATTTTCGGGATTTTTTAAAGTAAAGGGCATTTTCGGGATTTTTCAAGGTAAAGGGCATTTTCGGGATTTTTTTAAGGTAAAGGGCATTCTCGGGATTTTTTAAGGTAAAGGGCATTTTCGGGATTTTTTTAAGGTAAAGGGCATTTTCGGGATTTTTTCAAGGTAAAGGCATTTTCGGGATTTTTTTAAGGTAAAGGGCATTTTCGGGATTTTTTTAAGGTAAAGGGCATTTTCGGGATTTTTTCAAGGTAAAGGGCATTTTCGGGATTTTTTTTAAGGTAAAGGGCATTTTCGGGATTTTTTCAAGGTAAAGGGCATTTTCGGGATTTTTTTAAGGTAAAGGGCATTTTCGGGATTTTTTAAGGTAAAGGGCATTTTCGGGATTTTTTTTAAAGTAAAGGGCATTTTCGGGAATTTTCAAGGTAAAGGGCATTTTCGGGATTTTTCAAGGTAAAGGGCATTTTCGGGATTTTTCAAGGTAAAGACGAAGTGGGCGCACCCAAAAAAATGAAGTGGGCGCAAGCTAAGCGCATCCAAATTTAAGTGAGCACGAGCTGAGCGCATCCAAATTTAAGTGAGCGCGAGCTGAGCGCATCCAAAAATTAAGTGAGTGCGAGCTGAGCGCATCCAAATTTAAGAAGTGGGCGGATGCTAAAAAATGATTCGCTCACCCTTTTTTGGGTGCGCTGAGCTCGGCACATACCTCTTAAAAAACCCGATATTCTGGTTTTTTGCTCAAACTCCATTTCTGGTCGTTTGTTAAACTCTGTAAGCCCTCCCAAGTGTTCCCCAGACTCCTGAGAGACTCTCGAACACAGCTCAAAATTAATCTAACCTAACATATCCTCACCACTCATCACTCAAATCTCTCTGCAAAGCTACAAAACCGAAAGCAAAACCCTAACAGAACATGGATACCTCACCACTCATCACTTAAATCTCTCTCTGCAAACCTACAAAACCGAAAGCAAAACCCTAATAGAACATGGATAAACGAAGAGGGAGGGGGGGGGGGGGGGGGGCTTTATCAGGATACAAGGGATGGAGAAATCATGGGGAACATGCTCCCCCTTTGAATCAAACAAGTAATGAAGTGAAGAACAAAATGCTAGAAACAAAATATCGCAGACTTATTTATTTTGGACAAGAGGTCGCCGGGAACATCACCTGGGTTTCAATCTTTTGCAGGGTGTGCTGGACCTTGGAGCTCGAGCAACTGTCGGAGCAGCACCTCTCCACGCCCGCAGCAAGCTCTTCTTCGGGTTTGATGAGGAAGAAGAGGAAGAGAAGGGGCGAGGTCTCGAACCAGGTAGAGTGGGGAAGAGGGAAATGAAATCCGGCAGAGTCATGCCAACCCAGAAAGAACCAAGCTCGAAAACCTCCAACCAAAAATTTTTTAACCCTAAATGATCCAACCCCTACAAATGAATGTTGCCTCGGCTTTTATAGACGAATACAGGGGTATCCACCGAGCTAAAAAAAGGGGATCCGCTCAGCTTGCGCTGAGCGGATACTCGCTTGCCACGTCCGCGCGAGCGGCAAAATGATGAGAAATCATTTAATGCCGCCGCTCGCCGGTCGGAAAATCTGAAAAATTCAGATTTAGTCCCTGGGATATTTCGTATATTTGGATATTTACGGATTTGATCCCTGAGATATTTTCCTACGCAACTCGCCACGTGTGTAGCTTTTTGCCACGTGTGCAGATTGCCGGTTTTGCTGCTCGGGAATTTCGTCAGCTCATATTTCCTTCATCTGGGCTCCGATCTGGGCAAACTTAGTTGCGTTAGAATCGTATCAGAGCCCTCTATCCCCTGACCTAGGGGTAGGCCTCTGGATCAGATTTTAGCAGAAAGTCAATTTTTGGCTCTGCTCAAGTTTGACCGCCTGCAGAACCTTCATCCGGATCCCGATTCCTGCAAACTCAGTTGCATTGGAATCGTGTCGAGATTCTCTATCCAATGACCTAGGGGTAGGCCTCTGGATCGGATTTTAGCAGAAAGTCAACTTTTGGCTCTGCTCAAGTTTGACCGCCCGCAGAACCTTCACCCGGACCCCGATTCCTTCAAACTCAGTTGCGTTGGAACCGTGTCGAGATTCTCTATTCAATGGTATAGGGGCAAGCCTCTGGATCGGATTTTAGCAGAAAGTCAACTTTTGGCTTTGCTCAAGTTTGACCGCCCGCAGAACCTTCATTCGGACCCTGATTCCTGTAAACTCAGTTGCATTGGAACCGTGTTGAGATTCTCTATCCAATGGTATAAAGCGAGGTGGCCAAATTTCACTTGATCAAAAAGTCAACTTTTCACCCCTTAGGGTTTGACTTTCTGTCCAGGGTTTGCATTTTTGGTTTTTCTGGGAGCGCAAAGATGAGGTGCTTACACCATGTTTTGTATTGGTTCATGTTTTGTTTTTATTTTGAATGCTTGCTATTTTGTTTATTTCGTTTGGGTATGTTTGAGGTATTTTAAAGCTGATTTGAATGATTAGAAGACTCATGAAGATATGGCATGTATGTGTTGCTTGATTGTGTCTAGAAACATGTTTAGGGGGAGCCTGTCTTGTAACATGATTTTGCTGTATTTTGTGATAACATGCTTTAATTTGGGTTTTTAATGCTATGTGTTAATCATGAAAATTAAGAGCTTGAAATCTAGGAATTTAGTTGATATTTGTGGGGTTTTAAGCATGTTTTCCATGAACAATTCTTTTGCTGTATTTTTCTTATGACATGCTTTGATTTGGGGGTTTAATGTTATGTTTTGAACATGAAAATTATGAGCATGAAATCTAGGAATTTAGTGGGTATTTTTGGGTTTTCAAGCATGTTTTGCATGATTAATTGTTTTTGTACAATATGATAACATGCTTGTGTGATATTTTTGGGTATATAATAGTCATGAGCATATTTAGGTGGTTTTATTATCTTGTTTGCTTGTGTTTATGTATTTCCAATATGATGTCATATTTGCCTTGGGTTGTGAATAAAAATGTGCTTGGCTACGAAAAAGAGTGGCAAGGGTTTGGGACGTTGTGAATGCACCTTTATTTCAAATGCACTTAAGCACTTTAAATCTTTTACACAGCCTACCCATTACCTATAGGAAGTTGAACCCGAATGTGTGTAGTTTGGCTCAACGAGGTCGTTATTTTAGAAAGCGAAAGTGAAAACATTCAACTTAGAACTTTTAGCTAATGATGTGATGACATTATGGATCTATGATTCTGGTCATCACTAGGCTTGAGATCTAAGTTGCCAATAAACCAACACCCAAAACCCTTACGTTTGAAGGTGGAGTAACATGTTTTTAGCTAAAGTAAACAGTTACGACGGGGAAATGGGTTTGTAATTGAGGGAAGGCCGGTTGTATGGTTCACAAGGCCAAGGTATGATATAAATGCCATATTGAAGGTAAACACAAGGTAACAAGGTGATATCATTGTTTTTTTTAGAATTATTTTCATAACATGTAAAGTAAGTGCCATGGTGTCCATGTGTTTGGGATGGAATTTTTCCCAATGACGTCTATATCCTAAGATTGGTGTAGCCTATAGGAAGAGTTTTTTTTTTTTTAACTCTGCTCAGAAGTCATCCTACCCAAAATCTATGAAGGAGGCAACCAAAAGTCCAAAATCCATGAATATGGTGTCTGATGTTGGGGGGAACATGTGCCCTCATGCATTTTTTTGTTGTTGTAAATATAGTGTCAAAGTCCACTTTGGGACAGTTTAGAAGCTTGTCAATGGTGAACCATGTGTTTGGATGTGCAATCAAAGTCATTAAATCACTTGAAAAACAAAAACAATGAAAATCCATCCGTAAACTACATTTTATTTGCGAACATGGCGTGGCCGCATTTCATTTGCGGACATAGCCTGACTGCATTTTATTTGCGGACATAGCTTGACCGCATTTTAATCGCGGTCACGGCTAGTCCGCACTAAGTATGCGGTTTTAGGGATTTAAGCTATTTTAGCAACTTTTGTAAACCAACCTGGTTTCTTTAACCTCTTAAGTGATACAAATAGAATATAAGCACTTCAATAAGAGTAAAAAGCATCCAAACTCTTATAAACTCACTCAAATCAAAGGGTTAAGCATTTTTATAAAATTTTTACCTAAGTTGAACAGGTAACTTGACTCAAAGAGTGGAAGTGATAAAGGAAAATGTGTGAATCAAAATACACTTTAATAGAACCTTAAATCACATCAATGTTGCAAAACACATTTTTAAAGTGCAATCTAATGGAAAAAGAATTTCAAATCATTTTTAAATCTCCAAAGTTTGATAAGAACAATTCAATTTAAAAATCTGCTCTTGAATAAGAAATTTCAAAAAAAAAAAAAAAAGAAAAAAGAGAAAAAATCAAATCTAAAGTCTAAAAAAAAAGAAGTAAAAAAATTTCCATGGGCCTCTGAAAGCCTTTGAATTTCAGATTTTCTCCCAAATTTCCATGGGCCTCTAAAAGCCTTTGAATTTCAGATCTTTATCCTCATAAGCCCCAAGAAGCTTGCATGATTCTAGAACCATTCATAGGCTCCTGAAAGCCTGCGTAATTTCAAGAGGATTTGGAAGCCTTGATTCCAATTCATGCCCTAAAATATTGTGGGACATGTTGGAAGCCCTAAAATATTCCAACAACCTTTTGGATGGTCTTTTTCGTACCAACCAATTCATATCTTGTGGGACATGTTGGAAGCCCTAAAATATTCCAACAACCTTTTGGATGGTCTTTTTCGTACCAACCAATTCATATCTTGTGGGACATGTTGAAAGCCCTAAAATATTCCAACAACCTTTTGGATGGTCTTTTTCGTACCAACCAATTCATATCTTGTGGGACATGTTGGAAGCCCTAAAATATTCCAACACCTCTTTGGATGGTCTTTTTCGTACCACCCGATTCATATCTTGTGGGACATGTTGGAAGCCCTAAAATATTCCAACAACCTTTTGGATGGTCTTTTTCGTACCAACCAATTCATATCTTGTGGGACATGTTGGAAGCCCTAAAATATTCCAACAATTCTTTTAAATCAAAAAATAAAAAAATAAAAAAAAATAAAAGTAAAAAAAATATAAAAAAAAATCAAAGCTCATGTTCACCTAACCTGCATACATGCATTCATAGGTGTGTGAATAAGATATAAATTGGGGCTAACATAATTGTTTATTTTTTTTTCCTTGTCTAGGTACCAGCATAATTGCAACCATTACTCCAGTGATTAGATCCAGAGCTCGCACAATGAATCCTACTGAGAATTAGACTGATGTTCCTACTCAAGACTTTGCTCAACTGCAAGAGCAAGTGGCGGGGCTCGCCCAAATGCTGGAAAACTTACTGGCTGTTCAGGCCCAGCAAGCCCAAGCCCAAAACCAAGCCTCCACTTCCCACTAAGTACCTCCACCTCAAACCAACATTCCACCTCCAGCTCAACTTATCCCTGAACCCATTTCTGAACCTGTGTCTGAACCCATACTGATCAGGGAAGATAGTGTTGAATCTGAAAAAGAAAAGGAAAAGGAAAGAATAAGGGAGGAGATGGAAAGGAAATTCTTGCATAGGCTGGAGATGATTTAGGAAGAACTGAGAGAAGTGAAGGGGTGAACAGTTATGGGGGCACAAACTTTGAGGACTTGTGTCTATTCCTAGATGTATGCCTACCAGCCAAATTCAAGTGCCCAGACTTTGACAAATACGATGGCACTGGTTGCCCTATGAGCCATTTGAAGCTCTATTGTGGAGCTCTATGCCAATTTGGCCGGGATCATGGCATTCTAATTCAGTTGTTCCAAAGGAGTTTGATTGGATCTGCTCTGAGGTGGTTTGCCACACTTGACCATGGGAAGATTAAAAGATGGAAAGATCTGGCAGACACCTTTTTGGCCCAATACAAGTTTAACTCAGAAATCGTGCCAGATAGGTATGATGTAATGAGAATGGGTAAGGAAAAGGATGAATCTGTGAGGTAATACGCCAAGAGGTGGAGGGAGACTGCCTCCCAGGTCAGGCCAACAATGTTGGAGCCTGAAATGATCTCAACATTTATAAGTACACTGGGGCAGCCTTTTTACAATCATTTGGTGGGTTAGACTACCACCAACTTTGCAGCCCTAGTACAAGTGGCCGACCGGATTGAGGACGGGGTTAGATTAGGAAAAATAATTGATTACTCTGCTGTGGCTAGTTAGTCAGATTCCTCCAACTCTTTTGCACAAAAGAAGGGGAATGGGATGAAAAAGAATGGGAACAAGAAAGAATGAGAAGTAAACCTGGTACAAGCTTCTCCTCCCAGAAAACCACTCCACATTAATGTTCCTGCACCCCAGCAGACCCAGCAACCACAAACCACCCACCAAACTCCACTCAACATCAATTTCTCTCCATCCGTGCCTGCAAATCAGAAGAGGGTTTTCACTAAGGAAGAGAGAGATGCCTGGATGGCAACAAGAAGGAATAGAGTCTTCACTCCTATTCCCGTAACACTTTCCCAGCTATTACCAACCTTACTGAAGGCGGGATATGTAACCCTGAAGGAGCCAAACCCAAATGCATCTAAGGGGAGGAATTTTGATCCCTCGGCCACCTGTGATTTTCATATGGGTGCACCAGGACACCCTACTGACAACTGCTGGCCTTTAAAGCATGCTGTTCAGGACCTGCTGGATCAGAAAGCCTTGTCCTTCAATACAGTTGCCTCCACCCCTTCCGGAAATGACATTGGGCAGAATCCATTGCCTTATCACAATGGGGCAGGCCCATCCAACTCAGTTGCAGTCATCTCTTCCATTCAAAGAACTTTCAACCCATCTCAATTGATTGCTCCCATAGGGACTTCGGTTAAAGTTCATTTCTACTAGGGAAAAAGGGGAGATGAAATCAATGTCATTTCCAAAAGGAATGATTGTGTTGCTGAGCATATTAACTCCTCATTGAACTGGGTTTCCTCTCTCATGGCCCAAGTAAGTATGGCGAGGCCTCCTCTGGTTATCAATTGCAATCCATCAACTTTTTCTCCCTCCAATCCATCAAAGCCACCCTTGGTCATCAACTGTGACCACCTCACCACTTTAGTTACCTCTTCATCTCCTTTACCTTCAAAATCACTTCAACCAAAGCAACTCCCACCCTTGGTTGTAGATGTTCCTTATACTTAGGCTTTTTCATCTAAGTCCAAACTTCCCTTACTTGTGATAAATGTTCCACAGCCCAATTACTCGGAATTAGCTATGCCATGGAAATACAGTGAAGGCTTCACCACCACAGTTCTAGTGGTTAATAGGGAGAGCAAGGAAGGTATAAACCTCATGACAAGGTCGGGGAAATATGTAGGAGAGGAGAGAAACAAAAAGAAACTGAGAAGGAGAAGAAAGAAGAAGAAGAGAAGAAAATAAAAGGAAAAGCAAAAATAGGGGAGGACACCCCCCAGGTTGCAGAAAATGAGGTGGAAGACCTCATTAAAATAATAAAAAGAGTGAATTCAATATTGTCGATCAGTTGAACAAAGTCCCGGCCCAGTTTTCAATACTGGGATTATTGCTGAATTCGGAAAAGCATAGGAATTCTTTGTTGAGGGTACTCTAGGGTGCACATGTGCCTAAAAGCATTGAACCAGACCAACTAGGCAAGATGGTTGGGCAAATTCTTTCACATAATGTTATATCTTTCTCGGAAACTGAGATTAGCCCAGCTGGATACCACCATGTTGACCCTTTGCACATCACTGTGCTTTGTAAGGGTTGCCTAGTGGCACGGGTTTTATTAGATAACGGGTCGGCTTTGAATGTCTGCTTGTTGATAACATTTGTAAAATTGGGTCTGGAACAAAATAAGATCAAGCAGAATGGGAGAATCATTAGGGCTTTTGATAGCTCCAAAACACACTCCCTAGGGGAGGTTGAGCTGCCGGTCACTATTGGACCATATATCTTTAATATCACATTTGAAGTGATGGATATCCCAGTAGCCTTCAACCTACTCCTAGGAAGGCCGTGGATTTATACGGCTAGGGCCATACCATCTACCCTCCACCAGAGAGTGAAATACATCATAGGACAAAAGGTGATAACGGTCATAGATAAGAATTTGGTTCCTCCCAGGGTGCCCCTGATGTATCCTATATAAACATAGAAATGACTGGAGACAAAATTGTATTTCACTCTTTCCAATTTGAGACTGTCAATTTCATACCTTGGGGGTATCAAGATAAGGAAGGGAAGATGACCTGTGTTGAGAAAATGGTGGAGAAAGTGCTAAAAAAATACAATTTCCATCCAGGGAAAGGTCTGGGGGTCAACTTGCAAGGAAGGTTGGGCTAAGAAGCTTACCCCTAAAGCAAGATTGGGGTTTAAACCAAGAGGTTGGAGAAGGTAGAAGCAGAATGAAGAAGGAAATACAGAGCAAGAAAGCGAAGGAAATACAGAGCAATCAAAACCTCCGTACCATAACACCAACCCTTTCATGAAGTCATATATCCCCAATTTGCAACCCTATATCCCATATTTTTCAAATGAGACAATGGGTGAGCCTGGGCCACAGCCAGGACAATAGCGGTATTTTTTTGAAGATGTTGGGGCTTTCTTTGCCATGACTGAAGGCAAAAAAACTAAAGAAGATATGGAACTGCCATTCATTGATTGAACAGCAGTGAAAATTCCAGATGAGGTCATATCTGGATTGAGCCCCACAGCAGAAAAGGGCAGTACAATTCATCCGGTGATGATGGCATCGGATTCTGAGCTTGAGGAGCAGGCTTGCACTATTTCACCTGCTCCAGAAAAATTTATTTTGAAAAATTGGGAGGAAACTCCCCTCACCTTTGAAGCGGCATTTGATTGGCAAACAGACATGGCTTCCAAAAAAAAAACTCCATTAGTGGAATGCCCTTTTCCTGAAGGTTTTAATGAGCCTTCATCTTTAGGAAAAACGTTTTTAGAAGGTTCACAAAAAACCCAAAAAGATTTTTCCATTTTTTCTAGAAAATTTAAATTTTTATAAAAGGTCCAAACCATTTATGAACCATATAAGCAAACAGAATTTGATCAAGTTGAATATGATTTTGACCTTGAGCTCGACTTTGACCTAATGGGGATTGAAGAAGAGACTGAGGTCGAAAAAGACGATCCTCCTAAAGAAATTGCATATCAATTGGAGTGTCATGAAAAGGGTGTTCAATATAATATTGAGGAGACCATTTCAATAAATTAGGGACCAAAGATGACCCAAAAATAGTGAAGGTTGGGGCATGTTTGTCTGATGTGCAGCGTGATGAAATGACACGGTTCTTGGCTAATTATAAAGATGTATTTGCATGGTCGTATCGGGATATGCCAGGGTTGGATACTGACATGGTTGTGCATAGCTTACCAATTTTGCCAGGGGTTAAGCCGATTAAGCAAAAGTTGAGAAGATTGAAACCTGAATGGACACTGAAGGTCAAAGATGAAGTGGTCAAGCAATTCCAAGTTGGATTTTTGGCAGTCTCCACGTACCCCGAGTGGCTTGCAAATATCATTCCAGTACCAAAGAAGGATGGGAAAGTCAGGATGTGCGTGGACTACAGAGATCTGAACAAGGCAAGCCCAAAGGATGATTTTCCACTTCCACATATCGACATTTTGGTCGACAATACTGCTGTACATAGCCTGTTCTCATTCATGGACGGCTTCTCTGGATATAATCACATCAAGATGGCAAAGGAAGATCAAGAAAAAAGCTTTTATTACACCATGGGGTACCTTCCACTACACTGTCCTGCCATTTGGGCTTAAGAATGTTGGGGCAATCTATCAGAGAGCCATGATAGCACTGTTCCATGATATGATCCACAAGGAAATGGAAATCTATGTAGATGATATGATTTCCAAGTCCTGTAAAGAAGAAGACCATTTGTAACGCCCCAGATCCGGGTCTGCCTTATCACAGCACCAACCCGTACCCGAGACCTACTTATGGGCCCAAAAGAACCTGATAAGCATAATTGATGTGGGCAATTACAATGTAATCATCAGAGTGCATAAGATAAAGAAGCATGGAATTTAAAATTTTCATATAATAAAATGGCATCTGTATAATAACTCCAAAATACAACATTTAGATACCCAAAAAGGCAACTAAGATCTCTCCCTCACTGCCTCTCACATGAGCATTCAGATACAAGAATGATAATTTAAAGATAACTCCCACGCCTACAAATCCAAAAAGAATAATTACATTCCCATTGATAGTTTCTAGGAACTATATACAATAACATAAAGAGAACCCCTACTACGGATAGTAAAAGTCCTCGGGCTTGCGCTCAGACTCACCCTCAATAGCTGCCCCAGTACGTGGCTCACCAAACGGATCTGAAAACAAATCCGGTAAAACAAAACGCGTGAGACTTAAAGTCCCAGCAAGTAGCAAACATGCATGAATGGAAACAATTAATACAATTCACATAACATCATGATTGGAATAGTTTAGGCAATTTATATAACATCATGAGTAGAGGCAGTTTATGCGATTCATATTCTCAAGTCAAGCATCTTAATAATATAACCCATAAAAATTAGCTAACAAACCTGGTAGGACTGATAATGTAAGTCAAACCTGTAGAGCTCACGATGTAGGACAAACCTTTATCAGCAGTTACTAGAACCAATATCACATCCCACAAACCAAGATATAGTACTAAATTCACAAACCAAGTGGAATTCCCCATCCACTACCATTTGGTCTAGGCCAAGTGAGATCTACACCGTCACTGGCATTCAACAAAAGGGCAAGTGAGATCTACACCGTCACTGCCAACTAACCACGACCAAGTGAGATCTACACCGTCACTTAAATCACATAGAAGAAGCTCATCACAGCTTTACCAAATCAAATTAATATTCCCAATGCGTAAGAACAAACCAACAAGCACTTCACAGCCAAAGCCAATTCACCGTAAAACACATACCCCTTTTAAGGTCCACGAATTATGCATTTAAGAAGTGGGATAATCTTAGGATCCCCAATAAAGTCACCCTACCAAAAATCAGCTGATTCCGAGACAAAAAGTTTCGGACCTCAAAAATATTCTAAGTATGGATAAAAACGTTGACTTTTCGGTGTCGAATTTTTCTAAACAATTTTACAAGGAGTTTGGGGCTCAAATTCTAGTTGTAGTCTATTGGAGGGTATACAAATCATCCAGAATTTTCTGGGCTTCCGAATCACTCATTTGGATATCAAACTCAAAAAGTGGCCCCTTTTTGAAAATCGGGAAAACTGGAAATTTAGGCACAAACTGAAAAGTTGACTTTTTATTGGTTGGGAGTTGGGCCCTGGGAGTATTTTTATTGGTTCCAAATGGGGGGTAAAACCTTATTTACATGTAAAGACTTAAGTAAATGGAGCAATAAATACATAGGACATTTATGTAATAAGGGTGCTATGCGAGAGCCTTGGCTTGGTTGGGAAAGGGTTTGAGAGAAAAAGGCTAAACAAATCATGAAACAGGGTCCACGATTAGGTCGTGGATTAATCACCCAGAGGCGATTAGCTCAATGCTCGGGCGATAAGGCTAAAGGTCCGCGCGCCCAGGTTTAAAACAGGTTCAGCGCGCGCGCGGTAAGGTTTAACGTTCGCGCGCTAAGGTCGCGATTAGCCCTGGGCGATTAATCTTGTTTCGCGATTTATTTTAACAGAACCTGATTTTTGGGGGTCTTGGCTCAGGATTAATCGCCAAGTTGCAGGATTAATCGCCACCTCGGGTTTTCTACCATTTTTGACTATTTTCAACTCAAAACTCGTACCAACCCTATCCAACCTTCTCAATACCAAATGTGATGATTCCAAAACATCCCAACATACTCAAAAACTCTTCCCAACATAGGAATCCATACAAAACCCTCATGAACATGAATCCAACATATAAAGTATCATTCAATATACCCATCTCAAACCCTAACCAGAAATATAATCATTAGAGGTTGCAAATCCATGGCAAATCGATAGAAAACTGAACAAGATAATTAGATATACCAAACCCTACGAATTTGAGAAACAAAACCCTACATGCAAGTGATTCTCCAGTTTATCAAAACCCTAGGAAAGAGAGATACGAAAATCCATTAAATTCATTTTTTTGTTTAAAGGGTTTGCTACTTACTTGTTAATGGAGAAGCAACCTTCCCTTCAAGCTTTTCTCTCCTTCTTCTTCTTCCTCTTGAAGCTTCAAGCAAGCTCCCACACTTTCTCTCTTGTTCTATACGTCCAAGACAAGAGAAATGGGTTTTCAAACCCTTAATTAGAAATTAGGGCATCCTTTTATATGCCCAAGTTTTGGGTCTTTCAAATCTGCCCCTAAACAAGGCTTTTGTTCAACTAAAACCCTAGGGTGTACCTAAGGCATACCAGGGGTACCTTAGTGTTATTCGAGTGGGGTACCTTGGTATTAAGTAGGGTACCTTAGTGTTAAATGGGGTGTTTGCCTTAGCCACTTCAAAAGGCATGCTTTAGGGATGCTTGGGAGGTGTACCTCAGTTAACACAGAAGGGTACCTCAGTTATATGAGGGGTACTCTAGTTATTTGAGGGGGGTACCTTGATTATTGAGGGGTGTACTTTAGTTATACAGGGGGTACCTTTTGGAAATATAAGGAGGTGTACCCTTGGTAACATGAGGGGTGTACCTTAATAATCTAAAAGGGTTACTTGAGTTATAGAATGGGTGTACCTTAGCTATAAGAGGGGGTACCTTAGCTATATAAGGGGTTATACCTTAGGGAAAACAGTGGGGGGTTACCTTACTTATATAGGGGTTACTTTAGTGAGACAAATGAGGTACTTTGGCTATATAGGGGGTGTACCCTAGGTAAAACAGTGGGGGTACCTTACTTATATGAGTGGAGTACCTCTAGGAAATTCAAGGGGTGTACCCTAAGTAATATAGGGGATGTACCTTAGGTATGTTGGAGGTACTTTAGTTATAAAAAAGGGGTACCTTTAGCTGTATAAGGGAATGTACCTTAGCTAAACAAGGGGTACTTCAAGTAAGATAGTAGGGTACCTTAGTTAAAATAAGGAGATACCTTAGACAACACAAATGAGGTACCTTAGGTATAATTAGGAGGTACTTTAGGTATTCGAATGGGGTACCTTAGGCAAAACAGTGGGGTACCTTGGCCAATATGAGTAAGGTGCCTTAGGTAATATAAGGGGGTACTTTAGGTATACATGTGAGGTACCTTAAGCAATGCAAGGGGATACCTTAGGTAAACACAGGGGTACCTTAGGTATAACTGGGGGGTACTTTAAGTAACACTTGGGTGGTAACTTGGGTAATACTTGGGTGTACCTTGGGTATAAAAGTGGGGTACCTGGGGTATACTTAAGAGGTTATTTGGGCATTCTTGGGAAATACTTAAGGTACACTTGAGAGGTACCTTGGGCAATATAAGAGGGTACCTTAGGGATAATTAGGGGATACTTTAGGTATACTTGAGTGGTACCTTAGGTAACACTTGGATATACTTTGAGTAATACATTCGGGTACTTTGGGTAATACTTTGGTGTACTCTAGGTATACTTAGATGGTACCTGAAGTAGTACATTGATGTACTTTGGATATACAATGGGAGTACCTTGGGTAATACGAGAGGTACTTTAGTGGTATTTGGGAGGGTACCTTGGGTACCCTTAGGAGGTTCTTTAGGTACTCTTAGGAGTTACTTGTGGTACATGTGAGAGGTACCTTGGGTACACTCAGAAGGTACTTTAAGTATCTCGGGAGATGATTTGTGGTACACTTAACTCCAGTTTTTCCGAATTTGATTTCCAATTCACTAGATCTAATTGAAAGATATCTTAGCCAATTGTAACTAAGACATAACACTAACTAAGCTCTTCTTTAACAACTTCAATTCGATTCCCCTAACTCTTTAGGTATAATCCATACTTACCCCATCTTCATAACACAATTCCTTAATTAGTCTAATAATCACACTTTAGATAATTAAGCTTAATAATTAAGGTATAATCCGGGACGGGGTTTTACACCATTTGATCAACTTGAATAAGGTGTTTGATTGATTCAGGAAGTACAGTTTACGGCTTAACCCAGCAAAATGTGTTTTTGGGGCTACATCAGGAAAATTGTTGGGATTCATAGTGAGCAGAAGGGGAATAGAGATTGACCCGGCTAAAGTAAAGGCAATTATCGAAATGCCACCACCCAGAACAGAGAAGGAAGTTATGGGTTTTCTCGGAAGAATTCAGTACATCAGTAGGTTCATAGCACAACTCATTGCCATATGTGAACCAATTTTCAAGCTGCTCTGGAATGATGATTGCCAACAGGCCATTGATAATATAAAGGAATATTTGTTGAACCCACCTGTTCTAGTGCCACCAACTCCGGGAAGACCACTGATTCTGTACTTATCAGTTTTGGAGACATCAATGGGGTGTGTCTTGGGACGCATGATGAGACAGGCAGAAAGGAAAAGGGCTATTTACTATATGAGTAAGAAGTTCACAGAATATGAAGCCAAGTATTCTCCTTTAGAAAAGACCTGTTGTGCTTTAGTGTGGGCAATTCAAAGACTGAGACATTACTTCCTCAGTCATTCCACATCGTTGATATCCAGAATTGACCCATTGAAGTACTTATTTGAGAAACCGACACTAACTGGCAGAACGGCGAAATGGCAGCTGTTGCTTTCTGAATTTGATCTCAAATATGTCACTCAAAAGGCAATTAAAGGTCAAGCAATCGCCGATCACCTAGCTGAGTATCCCTTGCTAGACTATCAACCTTTAAAGACTAATTTTTCGGATGAGGCCGTTTTATTTACTGAAGAAGAGGACAGTGGAAGGTCTTCACAGATGTTCTTTGATGGGGCCACAAACATAAATGGAAACGAAATTGGGGCAGTTTTGGTCAAGCAGGATGGTTCACATATCCCAATCGCAGTGAAGTTGAGGTTCCAGTGCACAAACAATATTGCAGAATATGAAGCATGTATAATTGGGTTGCAGGTTGCTTTAGACCATGAGGTAGAGGAACTTGACGTATATGAAGATTCGAGTCTTATCATCTTCCAAACAACTGGTGAATGGAAAACCAAAGATCACAAATTAATCCCATATCACTAGTATTTGGAAGAAATAAGCACCAAATTTACTTGAATTTCCTTCAGTTATATGCCAAGGGCGAGAATCAGTTTGCAGATGCTTTGGCAACATTGGCTTCCATGATCAGTGTTCCAGAAGGAGTAGACATCAAACCACTGGAAGTTGAAGTCAGAGATAAACCGGCTTACTGTCTTGTTCTAGAAGGAGTACCAGAAGAAGAAGTACCGTGATTTCAAGATATCAAGAATTTCTTGAATAATCAGAGTTTACCAGAAGGTGCTACTTCTACTGAAAAAAGGGCAATACAGAGATTAGTAGGACAGTTCTTACTAAGTGGTGGGCAGTTATATAAGAGATCATACAATAATGTACTACTCAGATGTGTCACCAAGGCTAAGTCAGAAAGATTGACTGAGATAGTGCATGGAGGAGTTTGTGGACCCAATATGAATGGGCATATGCTTGCAAAGAAGATTATGCGATTGGGATACTATTGGTCAACAATGGAGCACGATTGCTATGTACATGTTAAGAGGTGTCATCTGTGCCAAATATATGCTGATAACAAGCATGCACCACCAAGTGAGCTGCACAACATGTCCTCACCATGGTCTTTCTCCATGTGGGGCATAGATGTCATTGGCATGATCTCCCCAAAGGCATCAAATGGGCACAGATTTATTCTTGTAGCAATCGATTATTTCACCAAGTGGGTAGAGGCAGATTCGTATGTAAACATCACAAGGAACCATGTTCTTAAATTTTTGAAGCACAATATCATTTGTCGCTATGGTTTGCCAAATGCCATAGTATCAGACAACGCTTCAAATATTAAGAATAAGGACATGAAGCAGATGTGTGAACAGTTTCAGATCATCCATCACAAGTTAACTCGTACAGAACAAAGATGAATGGGGCAGTAGAAGCATCAAACAAGAATATAAAGAAAATAATTCAGAAGATGGTAGTAAGTTACCGAGATTGGCATGAAATGCAACCGCTTGCGCTACATGCATACAAAATCTCAATCCGGACTTCTACTGGGGCAACCCCGTATTCCCTAGTTTATGGAATGGAAGTAGTTTTACCAGTCGAAGTTGAAATCCCATCACTAAGGTGGCGTTTGGTGGGCATTATAGAATTTGGATTAGGATTCTAATCTCAGATTCTATAACCCAGATTATATTTCCTCGATTTTAGAAAACCAAAATCCTATTTGGATGAGTTGGATTGTGAACTCAGATTTTTAAATTAGAATTTGGAATCTTGTTTGGTTGCCACCGATTATTGATATTAAATTTGGAGTTTTTTTATATTAAAAATTACATAAAAATAATATAATATATATATAGAAAAATTAAAGTCGTATTTACATATATATTATTATGTGACATGTATATTTTTATATAATATATAAATTTATATATAACATTATAATAATAATATTATAATAATATAATAATATTATATAATAATATGATAAAAATAATATGATAATAATATTATTTATATTATGTACTACAAAACACTACTATTATTTTAATAATATTATAATAATATATATTATATTATAATATTATATATTATATGATATTATAAAAATTATATAATATATATAATAGTTATAATAGTATTATAATTTAGAATATAATATTATAATAATATTATGTATATTTTAATATAAACTATATTATAATTTATATTATAACTTATTATAATATATAATTTTATAATAATATAATTTATGTTTATTATAACTCAAACTTTATGTATATTATATATAATATTATAATAAATTTATTGTAACACTAAATTTAATAAAATATAATATATTATAATATTAAATCTGTTAAATATATTAATATATATTAATATGCTAATATTAATATAATATTAAATTTGAATATTATTATATTAAATATAATATATTATATATATATATATATATTGTAACAATATAATATTATTAATATTAGTATATCAATTTGTTTAAAATATATAATATATTAATATATTTCAGATTATTAAATAATAATATAATATTATAATATATAATATTATTATAATAATACTATAGTATAATTAATGTTTATTATACAATAAATTCTAATATAAGTTATATTATAATTTATAAAATATTATTATATTAAATATAATATATTTATTATAATATTAAATTTATTACAATATATTATAATATATTAAATTTATTATGATATTATGTTTATAATATCATAATAAATTTATTATATTATAATATTATTATATTTTATGATATAATAATATGTTTATTATAATAATATAATATTATTATAATAATAATATAATATTATTATAATAATAATATAATATTATTATAATAATAATATAATATTATTATAATGTAATATAAGTTATATTATAATTTGTTGTTATTAAAATAATATATTATAATAATAATTATTATTTATAATTTACATTATATTGAAATTTATAATTTATTATATATTACTATATATAATATAATAATGTATAATATTATTATAATAATGATATTTATATTAATAATATTTATATTACATGTAATATAATTTAATATTGTATTAAAATTATATATCATATAATAGAATATATTATATTATAATACTTATAATGTTATTATTTATTATAATATGTTTTATATAATATGTCATACATAATCTCTAGAATCACAGGTTTTGGAAATATAAGCACCAATGTCCATAATCCCTATAATCACCAAAAAAGGAGATACTGATTATGGGCTTGATTATACAACTGGATAGTAGAATCCGGCCTTAAAATCCCAACCAAACACACCTTTGGATTATGGAATCGGATTTTACTAGAATCCAGATTCTATAATGCCCACCAAACGCCCCCTAAGAGTGCTAATGGAAGTAAAATTGGAAGAAGCTGAATGGATACGGTCACGACATGATCAACTCAATTTGATAGAGGAAAAGCTTTTGAAGGCGCTTAGTCATGGCCAGTTGTATCAGAAGAGAATGGCCAGGGCTTACAATTAGAAGGTGAAGCCTAGAACTTTCCAAGAAGGAAATTTGGTCTTAAAGAAAATCTTACCATTTTTGGTGGACCCTCGCGGTAAGTTCAAGCCAAATAGGGAAGGACCTTATGTTGTCAAGAAGGTCCTATCAGGGGGTGCACTCATCTTAACAGAAATGGATGGAAAAGATTTTCTTGAGCCAATTAACTCTGACGCAGTAAAAATGTATTTTCCTTGATTGAATATTACTAGGAAATGATCCGAGGCCATCTTTCTTTATTTCCAAAAATTTTGATCCCTAATCTAGCCAAGTCGAGCCTGTTCGTTTCTTTGATAAACCTAAATTGGGACTTATAGTTTCATACTGGGGCAAAAACAAAAGAAAAAGGGAAAGAAAATGAAAAAAAAGAAACAAAGAAAAAAGCAAGGAATAGTGGCAAATGAAAGCCAAGTGAAAAAAAAGAAAAAGAAAGAAAATGGTGTTTGGGAATGTGGATCATATTCATCATGACTGTAAGTCCAGTTGACCTATTTCCATGTTTGGAAAATTTTGAGCCTTTAATACCCTTTCTTTCATAAACTGAACCTATCCTTCGTTTCGTTCTATTTTTAAGTCCTTGGTGATTTTAGTATATTCCTTTAATTTTCAGAGTAAAAGATTGGTAATGACGGAATGCAAAAGCCAGCCCTAGTGAAAACCGTGACTGGCGCTAGGGGCAACATTGGCTACAAAAAAGAAAAAGAAAAAGTAAGTCAAGGGTTGAGTTGATCATGTTGTCCAAGCTTGAAGGGAAAGCAGTATGAGCACTGGAGATGGAACAGGCTGGGAATAACGGGGTCAATTCTGGAAGAAAAGGCATTTGGGGATGACTTTAGGGGTCCTAGGATAGACAGATCTGATATCTCCCTATTGCTTGAATCATCCTTTTCATTATTCAGCTTGATTTTAATTCCTTTAATTATGTGTGATTAAGTGTTTTGGACCAAACTTCAAAAAAAAAATTATATTTTGGCCAGTGATGAGAAATCAAATACTTTTCATAAAACCTTTGTTTTTATAAGCATATGAGAATTCTGAGGCCAATAGTATAAAAACTTATTTTTGAATTGAATCCTTTGTCTTTCCACTATTGGAGTTTGCTTTTGAACAAAGGTATGAAAAAAAAAGAAAGAAAAAAAATGCAATAAAAGGAGCTAGTCCCTATCGCCTAGCCACTCCTCTTGCTCCCGAATCCGAGCTGCCTGGGTTGCAATAATCCTAGGAGCTCCCTCTGCATCAGGATCACTCAAAAAAGAGATGACCTCATTTGAAAGTGCCTGTTTGATCCTCATACCTCTGAGGCTAGCTAAGGCATCCTGGTACTTTTGCCGTATCACTCGGACTTCAAAGCGATGGGCCAGCCTCTGTTCCTCAAGTTTCTTTTCCAAAGCAACACAGCGAGACACCTGCTCTTCAATCTGCCTCTCCAGATAAATTCCTCGTATCCTAAGTTCTTGGGCCTCTCGTACCCAAATTTGTTGAAGTCGTTTGTGGGATGCTCTCTCAGAAACCAGTATGTCTTCATAAGTGGGGGCAAGAACAGCAAGAGGATCCTCTGGTACTGTGGCATGACTTTGAACCTGCTTTCTGATCCAGAAAAGATAGTCCTTCACATGTGACTTAGAAAAGAATGGGCCCCTCAAGAAGCGTACATAGGACCACTCCTTCATCAACCGAGCACATAGCCCCATGGTGGCTGGTGTAAGTAGCCCCAAGAAGTCTTCATATCCATCTGGGATCATGATCCCCTGGGTCCCTCCAAGCTGTCGAAGAACTCTCAAAGGAAGATATAGGACAGCAGATCTCAAGCCTACTAGAACCATGAAATTCCTATCTCTTAAGCTGATCACTGACTTGGGGTTTGGCTGATAAGTGCTAGGCCATCTCACCTGGTCATCCTGGAGAGTACCCAAGAATGTGAACCATCCCTGCTTGCCGCCTTGGATGTTAGGACATCCCCAGTTACTCATCAGAACAAGAACCTTCATTCTTGTAGAAAAGTAGCGATCAATCATCTCAATCTGACTTAGATGGTCAAGTAACTAAAGCTACAAAAAGAGGGAGTATTTTAATTTATTTTAGCTTCACAAGAAAGTTGTAAAGAAAAAAAAAGGAAGAAAAAGAAAAAAAGAAAAAAAGAAAGAAAAGAAGAAAAAAAAAGAGAGATTTTACCTGTAGGATAGGGGCACATGCAAGAAAGCGCTTCTTCTTCCTGAAATAGCAGTCAGTCAATGCTTGATACATCCCTGCCAAGATCATAGGGGCTAATCACTCACGCTCTCTAACCTGGCATATAACTGAGATAAGAGCCAAGTCAACCTCATCATCATCTCGTGGAAAGAGCAGTTGGTCAACCACTATCAATGTCAAGGCATTAAAACGGGCTTGGGAGTTTTCACTCCTTAGAAGTTTTTCAGTCAAAAAAGGCTTGGATAGGGTTAGTAGGGAGTCAGATTCCGCTATGTCCTTCTTCCCTATGCCCAAAAAAGTGGAAGCTTCCTTTTCGTAGCTAGGCTTAAGGGGCGGGTTCACCACTTTCTCTGAAAATCTCAGGCTAAGGATCATTTCAATCTCCTCAACTGTAGGGGGTCATCTCTTTATCACCAAATCGAAAGAGATTTAATTGAGGTTCCCAGTGTCCAATCAAAGCCTCAATGATGTCCCATTTAAAGGGGATGGTAGGGATGAGCAGGATATGGCCTAAGTTGGTAGAATCCCATTGGATATAATCTTCCGGGGTTATGGAGTTAACCCACTTGTTATAGAATGAATCTACAATGTTATATCTTGTAAGATTGGGAGGTTTTGATCTAAAAGGTTGTTTTGCAAGGGGGACTTCATCGATAGAGGAGGACGAGGCAAGAGAGGCCATGGAATCACCAAATGTTGCATTGGAAGCAAGGGGCGGCCGCCTAGGGTGTTTTGGAAGCAAGCAGGATGCCATAATGATGTTCCTCAGGGTTTTATATAGAAAAATCGCATTTGAAATGCAGACAAGGGATGCCCACATATCAAATGCGGACACGCTGTGTCCGCAGATTAAATATGGACACGGCATGACCACAAATGAAATGCGGTCACGCCTTGTCCGCGTACTAAATGCGGTTTTGGCACAAAAGTGAAAAAAAATAGGCAATTGCATTTGGGATATTATTTTGAGCTTCACCTGTTCCTGTTTATACAAGAATAATTCAATAAATTGCATAATGTAAATGAAGAAGAGGATAAATGAATCGAATTTTTGTTTTCATATATATGAATGAAAGTTATATCGATTTATCAAAATACAAAACATATACGGCGAGCGGTACAACGATTCATCCTGCCCAAAATAGACTGAACATCATACATAATACTCAAGGGTACAAGGCCAGCGGTCGGGTGCTCAGGAGGAACGTACCCTGAGTCATCTGAAGCAGCTGAAGTAGAATCTGGGACATCCGCATCTTTGGCAGGCTCAGCATTAGGATCTGCAGGAACGGGCTCAACCGCAGGCTCGGCACTGGTAGCAGGTGTAAGAACCCAAATTTTGATCAAACCAAAATGTGCTAAAATGCAAAACCTAGCAAAAAGTCAAACCCTAAGGGGACAAAAGTTGACTTTTTGATCAAGTGCAAATTGACCACCATACTTCTTCCTAATGAGTAGGAAATTCCGACACGATTCTAATGCAACTGAGTTTGCTTAGATCGGGGTCTTGATGAAGAAGATATGAGCTGGTCAAACCTGAGGAGTAGCAGAAATTGACTTTCTGCTAAACCCCAGATCAGCTGCTTAACCCTATCCTATTGGATAGAAGACTTCGATATGATTCTAACGCAACTGAGTTTGCCAAAATTGGAGTCCAGATGAAGAAGATATGAGCAGTTGAAGTTTCCGAGCAGCAATGCCGGAAACTACACATGTGGCAAAAGAACTGCACACGTGGCAGGAAACGCAGATTAATATCTCGAGGGTTAATCCATAAATATCCAAAATACGCAAAATATCTCAGGAATTAATCTGAAATTGCGCAGGGGGTAATCTGCGATTATCTTAGGTGTCAAATCGGTCAAATCCAGGGGGCAATCTGTAAATATAAAAAATATTGGAAGAATAACCGGAATTAATCCTTCCCACACCTCTCTGTCATCCTTAAACCTCTCCAAGACACACCCAAATCCTCTCCCTTCTCCTCCTCCATTCCTTGGACCTTGGAGGAAGCTTGAAGAACTAGTACGGAGTGAAAGGAGGTGCTCAAGCTGCTGTCTTGCTTCAAAGGACTCCAACCACACTGCCAGAGGGCCTCTAAACCCCAAGGTATGATTCCCCATTGTATCTTATTTCATATATATGAGATTAAGTATATTTGAAGCATTTAGGGTCCTTGGTCTCTTTGAGTACTGCTCTCCCCTCTATTAGCATGTGCTTTCTCCATTGTGGTGTTCCCTTTCCCGTCTTCAAATGGTAGTTGACCTCCCATGGTAAGGGGAGTCGGTTTGGCCCATAAGGAGAGAAGGTGAGAGGCGGTCTACCAAGGTTCGAGGGTGGTTTCAGCGGCATACACCCTTGTTAAGCTTCCTTGGTTTTTCTATTATTATTATTCAAATATGGGGAGCATGTTCCCCTCTCCCTCTTATCTAATGTATCCATTTTTTAATCCCCCTAAGACTCCTTCTTGTGGTTTTTAGGTTTTAAGCATGCCCATTTTTATTCTTGTTTTTTTTTGTGAAAAAGTATGCTTGCGTGGGGCCATGTTTTTATGATATGATGTGCATGCTCATTCATCACCTTCACATGTTGTAGGCACGTATACATATGTCTAGGTTCACTTAGAAAGCATGCGTAGGTTCCTTCCCCCAGTTTCATGTTTTTGGTATGCATGATAGCATGATCCCCTTCCTCCTTTTGATCCCAAAAAAGTCCCAAGGGAACGACCAAAGCGGCCATCCCCGTGCCTATGAACCACAGTGGCCCCACACAGGGGCCCACACAGGCCCTAGCAATCCTTAGCAACCCAAGGAATTGATCCCCCCCTCAAAAAACCAAGAAAAAGTGTGTTCTGTGTGTAAGCACCTCATTTCTGCGCTCTCGGAAGAGCCGGAAATGCAAACCCTGGACGGGAAGTCAAACCTTAAGGGGTGAAAATTTGACTTTTTGATCAAGTGGAAATTGGCCACCTCCCTCTATGTCATTAGATAGAGAATCCCGACACGAGTCCAACGCAACTGAGTTTGCTGGAATCGGAGTCCGGATGAAGGTTCTACAGGCCGGTCAAACTTGAGGGGAGCAGAAAGTTGACATTCTGCTAAACCCCGATCCAGATGCTTACCTCTATGTCATTGGATAGAGAATCCCGACACGGTTCCAACGCAACTGAGTTTGCTGGAATCGGGGTTCGGATAAAGGTTTTGCAGGCCGGTCAAACTTGAGGGGAGCTGAAAGTTGACTTTCTGCTAAAATCCAATCAAGATGCCTACCCCTATGTCATTGGGTAGAGGGCTCTGATACGATTCTAATGCAACTGAGTTTGCCCAGATCGGAGTTCGGATGGAGAAAATATGAGCTGTCAAAGTTTCCGAGCAGCAAAACCGGCAAACTGCACACGTGGCGAGTTGCGCAGGAAAATATCTCGGGGATCAAATCCGTGAATATCCAAACGTACGAAATATCCCAGGGACTAAATCTGTAAAAATCCAAGAATATACGATAAAATTGAAAATATCCAGGGACTAAATCCAAAAAATCAGATTTTCCGACCAATTAGCGGCCGCATTTATTGTTTTTTCATCATTTTGCCTCTCGCGCGAGCAGGGCAAGCGCGAAACACGCTCGGCGCCAGCCAGGCACCAACCCCGCGGACCCTCTTTCTCTTCGCCTATAAAACCAGGGGCCATCTCTCTCGCAAGGGGTTGGCTCTTTTCGGGTTTGGGACTTTTTCTTTGGGGTTTTCTCTGGTTGGCCTTCTGTTTCCCTTCCCTCCCTTGTCCAAGCTCCCTCTCCGGCAGTCCCCTTAGACCCCAAGCATCCCACCTTGCACGCTCACCTTCCCTTCTCTTCCTCTTCTTCACCTTCCCACCAACAAGAGGAAAGCCCTTGCTGCTGCTGGTGCAAACGGAAGAGACCTCTAGTGCTCGTGCCACCTCAAGGAGAAGCCGCCGCCTTGCACAAGAACGTAGGAACCTCAGGTATTGTTTTCACTCGTTTTACATACATAAAAATGGGAGTCGTATAAGCATGTTATCGAACCTGTTTTTTTCTTTCCTTGTTACGCATTTTTGCTCTTCCATTTTGGGTAACATGGAGGTCTCCAAGGGTAAGGGAGACCCCATGCACGACCCCGTTAAGAAGATGAGGGTCTCATGGCTTCATCCAGTGCTCATAAGGTACCTGGGAGCTTTCGGATCACTAAGTATAGGGAGCATGTTCCCTCACTTCAAGCACGTCTAATGTATCCTTGTAAACCCCCCCTCCTACTTCCATTCTTTGAATGTCTGTGTGCATGCACAGAGTTCCGATAAAGGCGTAGGTGCAAAAATCGGGTTTTCTTCCTTACGAGGGCGATCTCTGTTCGCCAGTGTTCTTTTCCTTCTTATTTTGCTGGACTTGCTAACATGCTCCCCTAACCCCTGCCACCTGCCGTTTTCGCCTTGGGCGCCTATAAGCATGCTCCCTTCACCCCCCATCATCCCTTGTAGTTGTCACTTTGTGTTTTTTTTTTTTGTGATGGTCGAGCTTGGTTCTTTGGTGGAGAACTGGAGTCGTGTATTCGAAGTAGGATAGAATAATTTCAAAGCATGTTTAAAGGTCCCCTGGGGAGTGGTAGAAGCACTGGGAGGTGTTACAGAGACTGTAAATCAAGCCAGTCTCTGAGAAAAAGAAAAAAACAGAGAATCGGGTTGCAGTAGGGGTGTTCGCCGAGCTGGCGCTGAGCTCGCGTTGAGCGCTTTCGTTCGCGCGAGGCGCCTTTCGCTCGAGCCTAGCGCGCTCCTAGGTCGCGCGAGGCTCACGCGAGGCTCGCACTCAGCGTGCGCGCAAGGGCCTTTTGTTGACTTCCGGTTCCGCTAGGCTCGCGCTGACCTCGCGCCTAGCGCCTGAGGTCAGCGCACCCTCTTAAAAAATGCTGAATTGCTTATATTTTTGGAAACCAGAAAATGCCCCGCTTCGCTCTGCCCACAGGGGCCCCAGGTCCCTCCCCTTGGACCCAGTATAGTGAGCGGATCTCCCCTGGTAAATGTTTTTATATTATATTCTCTGTGATGCATGTATATTCTGTGAGTTTTGCTGGATACGGGTGGCATTTTCGAACCGAACTGAATGAACCGACAGGGCTTCCGGGTCACTCGGAAGCCCAGCATGGGACTTGGACCCCCAGTCCAACTTGACTTCCAGTGGGCCTTCCAACGGGGCCCACCAAGCCCAATGAACACAATGGAATGCATGCATGTGACCTAATCAAGATAAATAAATTAACTAACCAATCGGGGCGGGCCAAACCCAACGCGGCCCACCCGAACTTGTTGGTGAATTAATGCATGAAATGTGTGGTTTGGTCAAGACCAAGGGGAAGGGCCTACCGGGCCCGCCAAAGCCCACGAACCAACCAAGTAAAGGGTTCAAAACCCTAACTTCTCGTAACCTGGGCTTTCAAGCCCAAGTCAGGACTACGGGCCCCAAGCCCAATGTCCAACCCATTTTCTGGAAACTAAAAAAGATAAATCCAATAAATTACTTGGCTACCATGTGGGCCCACCTAAGGGGCCCACAAACCAATCCGGCCCACCTTTACATGAAAACCACTTAAATCCAATTTGAAACCAAAAGTAAAATCAATTGAACTAACCAAAGCCCAAAAGGCCTCCTAGGACTTGACAGAGGCCCACAAGGGTACATGGGCTTGACTAAGCCCACTAAGGACACCGTGGGCCTTCCAACAGGGCCCACTCAACCAGACTCAGATTACCTAATTAATCAAGATAAAAGCAATTAAAGGGACCCACACCACTCAGGTGGTTCCACTGGACTTAACCGAGTTGCATGCTGAACTAGGTATCGGGTGAGAAAATAAGTGAGCTGACTCAAACCAGGATAAACCTAAGGGACCCGTCACCCGACGGGGTGGACCGGGGTGTCTACGTACTTCCCTGGACCACAACCGATACCCTACTTAGAATCTCAAGCCACAGACCAAAGCCCTAATAGACAAGATTAGGCACCCAGGTGTCCGCCTGCACCCCATCAGGCGGTGGCGACTGTGAATTTTCCCGTGCGGCGTTTCTGATGCGCGCACACTATGTTTGCCCGAAAACACAGTTTGGGCAAAACATGTTTTCATAGGATTTCGGTTATGTATGGAACATAGCATGACCGAAATTTGATTTCGGTCATGCTATGTTTCTGTGTAACCAAAATTGAATTTCGGTTACAATCTGCAGACACCCAAAAACCAGTTTTGGCCCTTTTGTTGTTTTTTTATCCACTTGTCACTAAACCAGACCACCTAGTAGGGTTTTCGGGTGAACCGGAAACCCATTGTGGGTCTTGGACCCAACGGGTCCACCTTGACTCATTGTGGGCCTTCCAACGGGGCCCACTCAGTCCAACTAGCTTATTTGGATTAAAGAAAAAGATAAATTAAATAAATCCAATGGGCCACACCATTTGAGGCCCACCGAAAAGCCCAATCAAAGCATGCTTGCTAGTCTAGGGTTGGTTTGGCCGTGACTCGGGCTTGGGTCTATTGGGCCCAGCTCCCTTCAAGGGAAGCCCACAAAACCAAAGGACAGGATCCAAAACCCTAATCCACTATTGGCTTGGGCTTCCATGCCCAAATCTAGGTAATGGGCCCCAAGCCTTTGCCTAGTCCACTTTGGTACAAATAAATCAAGATAAATCAAAATTACCTGGCAACCAACTGTGTAGCCCACCCAATGGGCCCACAAAAACATCCGGGCCCACCAAGCATAAATCTCAAATTCTTTTGGATCAAACCTTAAATAAAATCAATAAAACCAACCAAAACCGAAAGGGGTTATCCAACGTAACCCTAAACGGGACTTGGGCTTTTACTAAAGCCCAAATTGGCATCCTGTGGGCCTTCCAACAGGGCCCACACACCGAACCCAGATCACTTGGAATAAAAAGATAAAATCATATCAAAGGGACCCACACCACTCAAGTGGTCCCACCAGACTCAATAAAATGTGCATGTTGGCTTAATAACCGGGTGAGATAGACCAAAGTTGACTTAAACCAGGAAACCCATGGGACCCATCATTTGACAAGGCAGACCGGGGGTGTCTACGGACTTCCCCGGACCATAACTGAGACCCTACCCCAGAATCTCAAGCCGCAGGCCGCCTACTAGACAAACTTAGGCACCCAGGTGTCTGCTTGCACCCCATCAGGCAGTGGCGACTCCAACCTTCCCAAATTACCCTTCGGGAGGCTCGCGCCCACGCCGTGTGACCATGCGCACAGCAGGCTCGGAAGCAAGAGTTGGCACCTTAGGAACATCAGTAATAGGCGGTGGATCCACCACAGGCTCGGCAGCAGCAAGATCTGCCTCAAGCACCTCCTTTGTCACGGCAGCCTCCTTGGCAGGCTCCATCTCAGCATCTACCTCGGCAGTCACATCTGGGGTGGTCTCTGGTACTAGGGCAGACTCGAGAACCTCCTCTGCAGTAGGAGCAGTAGCGGATGTAGCCTCAACCTCTATCTTTGACTCTGCTGCTGGCACCTCTTCGGCTCGAGGAGAAGTCACGAGCTCCATTCGTGGCATTGAAAATACCTCGCCGCTAGGATCTGTAAAATAAGGTGAAGTACGGGAGGAAGGACTGGCCGTGTCATCCTGAAAATAAAGAACAGAATTTTAATCAAAACAGAATAAACAAATATAAGAAGCAGAAATTGAAAGAAGAGAAGAATCAACTTGAACATGAGACGGACCCGCCTGGTCCTGTGTGTAAGAAGGACCCGCCTGGTCCTGTGCTCGAGCTAGCTGCACTTTGAGATCAGCAATAGTAACGAGGAGGGTGTCCCGCTCAACAATAACAGCATCTCGCTGACGTTCTAAATCAGTATACCGAGCCATAACCTCTGCCAACTGAGCCTCCTGAAACGAAAGAGAATATTTCAGAAATTCTAGGCCAAAATGAAGATCAAAAGGAGGAAAAGCATACTGTGGTGTCGTAGGCTCTAATCACTACCCCTTCAATCTATATGACTCCGCCTCGGACATGCATGTGTGGCATGAGGCACCCAACTGAAGCCTGCCAAAACCAGGCATCATAGTCACCCTCCACTATCAGAGTATCCGCCTCCGTCCACTCTAGGAAATGAGCGGGATCGACAGGCTCAAGAGGAAATGAAGGGGTAGTATCCACAGGAAGAGTAAGGATCCGAGGCTCGCCAATGTGCTGATAATAGAAGCGCTCGCCAAGATACCAGAGGCTGCCCATCTGACCAATAAAGAACTGGTATCGCTGACGCCTCTGGTCACGGGCAAATGCATCATTTGTGATAGCCTGCAAGGCGAGGGCCTTTGGAATGTCCTCGAACCGGGGAATAGACAACTGAAAAACAAAAGGGGATGTTAGGCATGTGATTCAGAAAAAAAAAGAAGAAAGAGAAAAAAAACTTAAGGATACTCACATCAGTCCTATAGAGCCGGTCTAGATGAGCCCGAGCCGACCTAGGTCGACTCTTCTCAGAGTTGGGCTCCACAAGATTCCATCTACGAGCCATTGGGAATGTCCTCTGGCAGCGTAGAGGTAGGACGGAAATAAGGTATATATACCCTGGAAAAAAACTGCAGAGAAAGAAAATAAGGTCAGAAGAATAAAAAGAGAAGAAGCGGAACTTCGGCACCTTGGGAGGTGGAAAGGCCTCTAAAGACTCGGCGCAAACCAGCCAAGATAGTGCCAAAGATAAGCGGGCCCCAAGCATATCTCTGAGCCCGCTGTAGGTCCCTCAACAAGCTCAAAAAGTGAGGGCTGACGGAGGTCGTATCCTTTGGGTAAAAGCAAGAGCCCATCATGTAGAGGAAGACAAAGCAAAACGCAAAGGGGAAGTCTGCATGGCCCATGGCAATCTGACTGAACCCTCTCTCTCGGAAGGCCTCTCTCAACCAAGTCAGGGATAATTTAGGTCTCCCTCCATCCTAGGCCTTCGGAGGCACCACAGCATATCCAAGAAGGGCAGCGATCTCAGCATCATCGAGCCTCACCATCTCAGGGATGATATCTCCAAACATCCTGATCCCGGTGATGAGTGTAAAATCGGATGGCTGAATCCCAATCTCTATATCTGGGAAATGAAAGCTCAGCATCTCTGGGAATAATCTTTCGAGCATTGCCGTGATAAGAGCTCGATCCAAGCGCACGCCTGGGATGGTGATGAAGTGGCCAAAACCAAACAAGCCCAGCTCCCGACAGAAGGACGAACTGTAACCTCCAAGAAATTTGGTGAAGCTAGCCCAGCTCCCTCGGTAATGGGACAGAGGATACTCCAAAGGGATATCCGCCTTAATACAGGCTGAGGGATGAGTCCTTAGGCCATGAAGCAGGTCGGTATCCCTAATCTGCGCTACAATCGCCTCGGGTACTTCCACTCTAGTCTCAGATTCCTCGCCGCCTCGGCCTCTACCACGGCCTCCACCGCGGCCTCTGCCTAGGCCTCTACCGCAGTGCTCGCCACGGCCCATACCTCGGCTAGGAACCTTAGCCACCGGCTAAGGGAACAAGTTGAAAGTAGAAATTATCAGGGTGAAGGATTTTGAAAGAGAAGCTGAATTTCAGAAGGGTTAGAGTATACCTCTGGGGTTGCCTCACGCGAACCCCCAGAAGGAAGATCAGGGACATCAGAATTAGAGTCCCTCTTAGCTCTCGAAGAAGAAGCCACATCTGCTGGATCCCTCCGAACCCTAGAAGAAAAGGGCTCATCTGAAGGATCCCTGGGAACTGAACGGATACGAGCCATCTGTGGGTTCAAATCAGGGAGATGATTCATTATTTTTGTTATAAATTTTTATTGTTTGATTTTCATTTTAATTGAGTTTAATTGTTTGCAGGAAAAAGAAAAAGAAAAAGAAAAAGAAATGCTTCAGAAGTTCCCTACGAAATCAAGAGTCAACTAAAGGAGTTTATTTTTCTGTTTCCCAAAATATTTTGAGAAAATTTTATTGTTTATTGAGTTATCTTTGCTTTAATCAAAAAAGAATATATATATATATATATATATATATAGGAAGTGCAGACTTCTTATATATTCTCTTTATATGACAAAAAAAAAAAGAGAGAGAAAAAGAGAAAAAAAAAGAAAAAAGAGAAGGAAAAGAGAGGAAAATGTGTACAGGTTGAAGATTGAGTTACTATCCTAATTCTTGGATTTTATTGAAAGATCTAGCTATTTATTTTGGTTTCAGGACAGTTAAGGCATGCTCAAGCTAATATGGAGTTCATACCGAGCTATATAAATGTTTAACTCAGCCTGAGGTGTTCAAAGCAAAAGCAGATATTGATTTCATTTGCTACAACCCAAAAATTGAGGTAAACATAAAAGCATGAATAAGTGCAAAACAGCGTGCTGGGTGAAGATAGGTCATTCAAGTCCACAACCAAGCAAGCATGGCATCACCCCATGGCTAAAGCCGGGGTTCGAAATGACACAAGTATCAAGGACTTAAAAAATGCAAAATTTAGATGGCATAAAATTCAAGAGTAAAGCAGGAAGGGGCTAAGCATAAATCAAAGCTCACATTCACAGCTGGAATCAAGGGTTATTTCTATCATGAGGCTATTATTTCAAAATAAAGCAAACAGGCATTATTCCTGTGTATTTTTGGATGGGTTATTAGCATGAAAAATCAGCAAAGTATAATCAAGGAGCAAGCAAGCATTTGGTTCAATCAAGAATTTCACTCAATCCTGAACTTCATATGGAGATTCTCAGATGAATCATAAGAAAAGTCCAATGTGTGTTCGGCCACTTACCTGTGTCAGCCGAAATTTGGGGATTTTGCAAACAGAGATCACACCTTGCCTCACAGGAGCTCCAAGAGCGAGCAATCGAGCCGCTTGAGAAAGGAGGGAAGCTGGTTCCAAATAGTAAACAAGACCACGGTTGCAGCAGTGAATGGAGACAGCCTGGAGAATGGTTGATTGTCGCTGGGATAAAGAAGGTCACCAGAGAAGCTTGCCGGAAAGGAGGACGTCACCGGAAGAGATGGGATGAGAGTTGGAAGAAGTGTGGTCGTAAGAGAGAAAGGAGGATCCGGAGTTTGAATGCAAACATAGGTTAGAAATGAACGAATGCCGGTCGAGCTCGTTTCAGATATAAGCCCTTGAAATCCACAGAAGAATCGCGGACATCTTAGGTCCAAATTAATATTTGGAGATCAATTAGTTTAGATATTGAGTTTGTCATGAGTAAGTGTTACAAATCATAGTGAGGTGTGAGTCAATGTTTTGTGGTAGAAAAATGCAATGAGGTGTGAGTTAATGTTTTGTGGTAGAATAATGCAAGGGAGTGATATAAACAAGTGCAATCAGCAAAGGAGTGAAGGAGATGCCTAGGATATGCTCAGTTTTGGTTATCATTTCATGATTTGAAATTTCGAGGACGAAATTTTTTGAAGGAGGGAAGAATGTAAGACCCCAGTTTTGAGTAGAAAAAACAAATAATAAACAATATAAAATAGTAGGTAAAATAAAATATATGCAAAAGTATGAACACATGGATTTATGGACAGGCTTAATCAAAATTTGTTTATTGCTGGAGATTTGTGGTCATTAGTTGTCAAAGAGAATAAGCTTAAGTGGATGCGGGAAAATGTAGGGTTTTCAGTGGGCGAGCATGCACAGGATCAAGGCTTTTAAAAGGTTGTCGTGCGGCAATACGCATGGGAGCGTGTGGAAGGTATATATACTAAAGGGGAAATTAGGTTTTTGGTTTGGAATGCTCGCATCATATTTTTATAACTGAAGAGGTTTGGTGTTTTGCGGCTACTATGGCGATTAGGGTTTCTCTGGGAAGAGATGAGAACCGCGAGAGCTACGACTGGATTAGTGGAGTTGGAGATCCAGATTTCAGTGGGTTTTTCCTCTCGCGAGCAGGGGATCAGTTCGGCGACCTTCGCATCCACGCGCGCAGCCGGAAGTCATGCTCGGCCGGCTGTGGAATAAGCTTTTGTTTCTCGGATTAAGCGTATACTTGTGAGTAGCACGGTTTTACAACTGGGTTTTGTGTTTTATGTTTCTCTCGAGCTTATTCTGATGCATGGTTTATATATTAAGTGATGGTATGAGTTTGCTGGTTTTTCTGGGTTTCGGGAAATTACTTGAACAGAGTCTCCGGATTGAGTTTTATATTTAAAAATGAAAGTGTTTAGATTAATTCCAAATATGGTTGGGAAGTCTTCTGGGAGTATTAGGAGAACAATTACAGAGGTACACAAACCGGCCAGTCATGTAGATCTCGAAATAACAGAGAAATGAAAATCACAGGGGGTATCCGCTCACCTCGCGCTCACCGGCGCTCACCTCAGAGGTAGGCGCCCCGTTAAACACTTCCTACCGCCGAGCTCACGCCCGGCTGGCGCTCATCTCGCGCGAAGTAGAAAACCTTGCGCCCATCTCGCGCGAATCTCGCGCCCACCTCACGCTCGTCTCGCGCTCACCTCACGCTCACCTAGCGTCGAGTGAGCGGTAGGTCCATTTTGACTGTTTCTTCACCGCCGACCGGCGCTCACCTCGCGCCCACTTCAGGAAATGAGCGCACACCCTATTTTGCTTACTGAAATGGAAGTTCTGATTTGACCAAGAGTATTTGCATTACTTAGGGGTTAAACCACTTCACTATTCACTTGGTTAGGAACCTGGGAAACCATTTTGCCTATGAAATTATTAGAGGAAAATTTAGTGAACCTCTTAAGAGTTTTTAAGTTGAGTTTAGGTTACTTATGAGTATTGTGCCGGACACCAAACTAGTAAGAGTTACCAGTTACTTTTCCTTGTTCTATACACTGTTTTGATTGAGAAGTTATTGTATTTCTGGTTTCACTTGTTGGAAACTTTAAATGTATTGAAAGGATTTCTTTGGTATGAATGCTTGAGTTTTATTTCCAAATGGCATGTGTTACGGAAATGAGAAAAATACTGAAGTACTTGAAGTACTGCTTGGTCCAGAGGGACAGGTGATGAATTGTGATGAGTTTTTACATGATGTGGAATGAATGGTTTTATTTTGATATTGAAATTGAGATTATACGATGTTTATTGTTTTGGTCTAGCTTGTCCTGGATCCAGAGTCTAAGCTTAGTAATGTGATGTTATTGTTGGTTGTTGAAATTGCATGGCCTTGTGTGTTGCCACGACCGGTGTAGAGCAGCCAGAAACCCTGAGTAGGCCTGGTTGTCAATGCAGAAACCCGGGGAGTAGGCCTGCATTGGATGACGAAACCCTGAGTAGGCCGTCATTTCAGAGTTTCCGAAACCCTGAGTAGGCCGGAACTGTGTACATGGAGGTGTGGAGTGTCTACTTGGCATGTTTAATTTATCAACTAAACAATAGTCATGACATTGACCAATGTTGGTATTTGATTTTGTTTGACGTGATATGTTTTATTCGCTGGTTTGTTGGTGTTTATGGTTCATGGAATATTGTTTACCGATTATTGTGTATTGTACCTCCCGCCGGTGTAGAGCAGCCAGGAACCCTGAGTAGGTTTGGTTGTCAATGCAGAAACCTGGGGAGTAGGCCTGCATTGGATGACGCAGTCATTTCAATATCCGAAACCCTGAGTAGGCCGGATATACATTTGGAGGCGTGGTCATGGTTATGAGAAGACTTGGTGTTATGTGACATTGGTATATCTGGAATTATATCTTGAGATACAAAATTATGCTTATTTGCTACGTTGTTGCCAATTAATCATTATTTTATCGATATCTTCGGGATTGGAAACGGATTGTTATTGCTTGATTTACCTGATGGTTTTCCGCACTGATATGAATTGGATTATTGAAGTTTAGTCGGATTATTCGGAATATGCGTATTATCATCATTGTACATGGTTATAATCGTGGCATGTTTTAGAACTGAAATAAATGTATTTGTGCATGCATGTGCTGCTCACTGGGATATTCGTATCTCATTCCGTATTGTTTTGTTTTGTTTTGTTTTCAGCTGCTCTTAGAGAGGACGATACTTGCGGGTAGTTTCTTGGTCATGTGAGTTTATTTTTGTTTGGGATTATTTTAGCGCACTCTGTTATATAGCTACTGTTGTATTCATGTTTTTCCTTCACTCTGATATTGCGATCCTGTGTTTTATAATAACCTCTGGAGACGAGTTACGGGTTTTTCATGTGACTCGGATCTGGGGCGTTACAGAGAACCCCTGCCTCTTTGCTTTCTCAAGTCCAGGTAAGCTTCTCTACCCCTTTATTTTCTAGTTTTAATTTCTAGGATAATTCTAATCTTCTCCCTTTCTGTAGAATAAGGCCTGTGTGTGATTGTAACCCCAAACCTAAATCCAAGTACCTCAAGTATCTTCTCTAGCCGTAAAACGTGATGAGAGTTCTAGGGGAAAGGAGGACAGGAATGGATTCGTAGGGCAGACCCCCATATGCTGTAAGCTTAGAAATATATAGTTGTAATATTTTGTTTAGGTTGTGTGATGATTTATTGATGAAATATGGAAGAATACTATAGATCTATGCTGTTCATAGCATTAGATCTCATTTTCCTCCTAGATTTTGATTTTTCACATTGTTTTCTCCTTTTTTTTATGTTTTTAATCATTTAGGCTAAGATCTTGGATTTGCCATGGTTAATATGGTAGATCTGGAATCAGAAGCCTTAAAGTAACCTCTAGGGTTTCATGAGGTGATTTTTGAGTTATTTTTTATTTTTGAGAGAAGACCCTATGGTCTAAACTCTTCCTTTTTGATGTTTTTCATCAATATGGGTGAATCTGGCTCAGATCTCTTAATTAATGAGAAACCTGGACTAGATCTGTACCCTAGATGGTTTTGATTCATGCTTCAACTTTACAAAGTGATTTTTGGTTTATTTTCAATTTTGAGAGAAGACCCTATGGTCTAAACTCTCCCATTTTGATGTTTTTGATCAACGTGGGTGTATTTGGCTTAGATTTCGTAATTAATGAGATATCTGGGCTAGATCTGTACCCTGGATTGTTCAGGTTTAATTTTTCAATATTTTGTAAAAATAATTTCTTTTTATTATTATGTGATTTCTAGATTTCAAGGAGCTAGATTTTTAAAGTTTTTACTTTAGATTTGTTTTTTTTATCTTGATTTTAGTCAATCATGAAGCCCAAGAAATGGTATATTCATAAGAAGGATCTAAAATTAATTGGATCATTCATATGGAAAAAGCCATACATTTTTTTTATGCTTTTTCTTTTACTTTTGATTTGATTTTTATTAGCAAGCCTTTTTAAAACATGAACAATACTTGGCAACCACCTTGTGTGGATGAATAGGGGTACCTAACACCTTCCCTCTGTTCATAACATAATCTCCTTACCCATCTCTGGTTTATTTTTTTATTAGAGTTATTTTTACTCTAATTTTGTTTTTTTTTTATTATTTTGGTGTCCATTCACACCTAAAATTGAATGGTGGCGACTGCATGATTTTTTTTATTGAGCCCGTGTGATGATTTAGGAAAGTCATTGAATTGATTTTTCCCATGTCTCACAGAATGAAGCTAGTAAGTACCACCTTGTTAGCTTGGAGGAGGTGTGTAGAGAAGCAAAAGAAGGCAAACTGGACATAAGAAATCTATGCCTTTTCAACCATTCCATTTTATCTAAATGGAGTTGACGATATGAAAAAGAAGTAACCAACTTGTGGATGAACTTGATTGCAATCAAGTACAACTACAATCCCATTGACTGGATGCCAAATCGTGTTAATGGCTATGCTGGATGTGTGAAACCCCAGATTTTGCCCAATTGCTTAAGTGCCGATTAAGGGGTAATAAGCAAATCCTAACTATTTGTATTTTATATTGTGAAGGTGAAGTTGCAGAAATCCAAACTTGAAGCCAATAAAGTGGCTAAGCTAAGGCATGTCATAAGATGCACCAAGGAGGAGAATGGCTAGATGGTGATTAATGGTGTTTCATAAGGAGAAGGGCAAGGTGGGAAACTGATTGAGGATTTGGGGGAGAAATTACTAAGTGTCCAAAGGAAGATTGCTCCATATGTATAACCCCAAGTGAGCAAAGCCTCCCCTCTCTTCTTCCATTCCTTCTCCTCTCACTCTAATTCTCTACTCTCTTCACTTCTTCACTATCTTTCCTTTGTTAAGTTACTTGAAGGAAGTCTTGCAAAGAAGAAGGAGGCAAAGCTAGGAGATTTTGGCTTGGGAGATTGGTGAAAAGCCTTCAAGAAGCACAAGAAGTGTTGCTCGTGGGTTGCATTAGAAGCAATAAGACTTGCTTGGTTGATTGCAAGAGGTAAGCAACACCACCCTAACCTAGATTTCTTGTTTTTCTCATTTTCGTATGGAATGTGAAATTTGGGAGTTTTATTATGAATTTGATTTTCCATGCAAATAAGGGAGGATTTTGTTGGGGGTTTCATAGGTAATGAGTATCCACACATGCTAGAAACAAATTAGAGACTAAAACCCTAGAAAAATCTCAAAGTTTAGAAATTCGCAACCTAAGAAATCGCCAGGGCGCCCGATAGAGCGCTCGAGCGAGATCTCAAGCGCCCGTTCAAAAATTTAGTTAAGGCATGGCCGCTCGTTGGCTCTCGAGCGCCCCGCCTATGTTTTTTTAGAATTCAGAACTTGAGAGTTGTTATTTTTGGTTAAGTCGAGCGCCCGAAGCAGCGCTCGAGCGCGCCTTCAAGCGCCCTGGGCAGGTTTCCGGAAATTTTTGATTTCAGCACAAAACCAACTACAGATCATTTTTATTTGAATCCAACCAATGTACAAGTAGGATTTAGGTGTTTAGGAAGTGTACACACTGGAACTATCTCAAAATTCCAAATAACAAAGATTTTGGGTACGTTCTACTGAAATAGGATTCCTAGAGAGTCTACGTTCCAGATTTTCATGGGAATGAGATAATTTGATTCTACCACTTAGAACACCTTCCAAATGATTCTTGGAAGTAGAAAACCAAAACCAAAACCAAGTTGTACCTGTTTCCAAAGAGTTGGGGCCTAGGTTGCCCAAGTGAGGTATGAAATGCAGGATTTTACACTATGAATGTATCTTTTGTCATTGATTATTCTTATAAGCATGTGATATATTGTGAAGGGCATTGGGCCAGTTGATAACACATGGTATGAAGGGCAGTGGGCCGGTTCCAAGAAATACATACTGAAGGGCAGTGTCCCAGGTTATTGTGGGTGAGGCTATGAGCCACCCTTATAATATTACACTTGATGAATGAATGAAAATTTGCATAATGAACAACCTTAAGTTATGGATCCATAAATTTAAGTAGGAGTGTTTGTATATAATGCCATGACCAAGTACTATTGCTCTGTTACTATATTGTTATATCATCCCGGCACCAGCAGCATTGGTGGCCGATGCCCATTGCTATGGGGAATCGGCATGGATGCTTATACGTTAAGGGTAATCGGCGTTGGATGCCTAGCCACCATGAGGAATCGGTGAAGCTAGATGGGGTCATGTGCAGTATGTATTAAACACTCTAAATAACCAAGTGATAAGAATAAATGTATGATTGTGTATTAATGATTTGACTTGTACACCTAAGCACAGATTTGCACCAATTGTATTACATTGAATTGCTGATGATTTAATTATTATTTCAACTACCCGCATGTCATGGCTTCACCGATTGATAGTGGCATAAACTGTGTTTTCACCGAGCATGCTTGTGTTGCTTACTGAGACATTCGTCTCATAAGTTGTTTTACTGTTTTGCTTTCAGAGCCGTCGACGTCCGGTGTGAAGGACTGGACTGGAGACATAGGAAAGGACAAGGCACCTAGGTATAGAGAGGAGGACTTCTACCGACCTACTTAGGACTTTATTTTCTTGTATATGGTAGTAGTTCCTTTTAAACTTGTAAACCTTATAACTGAGAGGAGTGATTAGAACCCATCTTTTTGTATTGGTTCGACTTGTTATATTTCTTCACATATATATATATATATAGACACACTTCTGATAAGCACAAGCATGAACTGTTCTACCACTTGCACTTGTTAGGAAAAATTTTAAATTATTCGTATTTTTATTGGGTCGAAAGACCAACCCGTGACGACTAGGGACTGGGCGATGCCTTGGAGAGGCATACCTGGTTCTGGGTCGTTACAGGATGCAACCTGTGGAGGCCTATATATATATAATGCAATAGTAAGTTTTCCATAAATCTTTCTACTAGCTTGCGATACGAGTTGGGAAAAGGTGATAAAATACGATTTTGAGAAGACATATGATGTGGGAAGGGACGCTAAAAGTTAGATTTTTAGGTCTCTATAGCATTACCACATTTCTTCAGGGGTACATTTTTGAGCTGTGTTCTCATGATGTTGGTGGGTGGAATTGAAACTTTAATTTTTCACACAACTTGTTTGACTGGGAAATTGACTCCATAGCTCAATTGTTAGACAGTATTGAAGGGCATCAATTGAACTCAAATCTGGATGTCGTGAAATGGGTGGGACAGATCTGGTGAGTTTTCTGTAAAGGGCTCCTACAACCATCTAGGTAAAAAGGATATCAGTTTTAAGCTCTCAAATATGCTGTGGCAACCAGGTCTTCCATCCAAAATTGGTTTCTTCACATAGACAACAGTGTTGGGAAGAGTATTAACAATTGATAATCTCATGAAAAGAGGTCGAAAACTCCCAAATAAATGTGTAATGTGCCAATATGGTATGAAATTTGTAAATATGTGGAATGATGTGGGTGCAGCCTCATGACTCAAATCAAGTGCTATTTTCTTGGAATTACTGTAGAGTATAGAGGTATGAGGTCTTGTGGAACTTGGCTCTGGCGGCAATTCCTTGATCGCTATGGAAAGAGAGGAATAGGAGAACTTTTAATTATACGTCTAGTTCCTCAAGGTCTTACTAGAATCTTCCCTCAGCTGTCTGTTGTATTGGGCATCTAGCAAAGAATCATGTAAAGGTTTAGACCATCAAGAGTTTTTTGAGTGTGGGAACTTTTGAGATGTGTAGGTTTTGATCATGTACAATTTTCATATACTTGTATGACCTATTTTTGCTCTTATGACTTAATATGTTTCTCACTATTTTCAATCATAAGAACACAAGCAGCCATAGGCCTTTCAATTTTTTCGTTTTATTTTAACTCTTTTCTTGGGTCCTATGGATTGCAGGAGGCGTTCCACAATCCAAAATTGCCAATAGGCCTGGATGATGCATGTTCGAATATGTCTAAATCACAACACTGGGCCCAGGTAGCTCACTATTAGGTAGCTCAACTACAGCGGACCGAAGTAAATTTCCTCTGGCCACTAAATCTCCTCTTCTATAGAAATTTTAGTTGGAATATCATGTCTCTAATCATTTTTAGGTTTTCCAATCAAAGCTCATGAGACGACTAGAAGCCTTTAAGACCTTAGAAGTTCTACTTGGCAGCACCAAATTTATAAGAAAATGAAAGGAAAGCTTCTCTGTAAAACAAAGTTCTGGCCATTGCACCTCATAGGGGTCAAATGGATTATATCCGACTACTAGATCTGAGCAGCTATATTGCAGTCCTCCTTTCATAGTCAAATCTAATTACGAGAATGGTTAAGAAAAGATTCCAAGAGTTTGGAAATGACCTTGAGGTCACTCCCTTGTGGTGAGCAATTCTGGGACCATGGAAATCATTGGGATCCCTCACATCCTACGTATGACTTAGACAAAAAGAAGAGTCGCCATCATCCATGGGGTCTTCATGTTGATGGTCACCAAAGTGTGCAAAAAAATTCAAAAATGAGCCAAAGAAGCTCAAATTTATGGTGTACATCAGAGATTGGGTAAAAGGGTTACGTTATGAATAGAAGAAGGTGTTAGGTACCTCCACTCATCCACACAAGGTGGTTTCTATAGGTTTCATCATGCTAAAGGTTACTTGCATACATCAAATCATTCAAAAGAAGAGAAATAAAGCAAACATAAATGTGTGATTTACCTCGTGAATAGTCCAATTAATTTGGACACTCTCTGAAGCTTTATCATTCTTAGGACTTCATGATTAAATAAAAAATGAAAGAAAAAAGATTAAAACAATTACGAAAATTTGTGCATAGAAACCTACTTGAGCTGTGAACATTTAAATGATCATAACTTACTCATTTGGAAGCCAAATTGGACAAAAACAAAGCCATTTAAAAGATCATATGATATACTAAACACTATTAAAAAAAATCATTCAAATCCAATCAAAATCAAGAGAGTTGTGCTTGTTTTAATTGGCCAATTTATCATAGTGATAGTGATGACCAGCACTACTTAACAAGCCTATTCACGAGAAACCACTCATATAAATTTATGAGAATAAGTACGGATGAAGTAGGAAATGCCATATTTTGAATGGCGTAGGTCTCAGTTAAAAATTCATCCATATGAAGTTTGTGTGCCCTCACAAATAGACCAACTCCATCACAGATTGACCCTGTAATATGCTACTGAGTAGTACGAGGTCAATCAAATACACAGAGCACAATTTTGACTCAAAAGTCATGAAAAAAATTAATTTTTAAAATAGACTCATCAAAAAAAAAAAACTCAAGAAAAAGAATAAAACAAAATAGAGTTGAAATGAGCCTTTGGTGCTTAATTGAAGTGATAAGGATTGCAATCTGTGTGAAACAGAATTGTCGAACTTCAATTAAATGTGGAGAATAAATGGCTTCATAAAAAATTTCTCAAAATTTATAGGATTAAATTAGACTCACTTACCTTTCACAGGAAACTAGAATTATTCAAAAATTCATCTAGAGGATGAAGTAATGAGCAAAACAAGTTGATGCTTAGGTACTGTCTAGATTTAGAAAAATTGAGTGAAAACCATAATGAAAACACCAAATATGTGCACATAACTCTTCAAATCCAAACTAAATCATTTAAAATGAAAATATCAAAGTTCTAACAACATCTAGGGCAAAGGTGTAACGCCCCAAATCCGGGTCATTTTGTTTTATTTTTGGATCAAGGCATTACTTGGTGATACAACACAAATCAGCTCAAGGATCAAGAATAAATGAACTAAGAGACAACAAAATGCTCTAAGATAATATTTTTATTCATTAAAAATCCTATTTACTTTACATCAAGTATTCAAATAAAAGGGTAACTAAAACTCTACTATAAAAAAAAAATCACAAATTTATATCCTTGATTCATTACTAAGATAACCCTGATTCTTCAAGCCCACTATAAATCTAACCCGTGGCATCCTCTCCAATAATACCTGAAAAATGGGGAAAACTGGAGTGAGATATAAATCTCAACAAGTAGCAAGGTGCTTACAAGAAATTACTCAAATTTATGAAATAGTCATGAGGTATACGATAAATCAAAGCAATGATAAATAAATCCAAAGCATTCAACAAACCATACTCAAACACGTGACATCACAGGACTCATGAAGAAAAATAAGTCTTTAAAAAATAACTAAGTCACCACTATGCCACATTATGACTTATTGCAATGCCAGTAAATTGCAGTTTCCACCATCCCAGCAAAGCTAAATCTAGAAATATGGGGTCTGGCCATCGGCTTATTATGGAAGAAACTCACATACCAGCACCATAAATCTTGATATATGGAGTTTTGACTCGTACTACCATACATGCAGCAATGCTAAATCACAATCATGGGGGTAGCCGCATTATCACCATATACAGGGGTAACCTCACCAGCACCATAAATCTGAAATGGGCCTCACCAGCAAGAAAAATTTGAAATGAGTCCCTATTGTACATGAAGACACTCCAATGCAAACTAATTTGCAAAAGGAAGTGTGTATCCTAGAGTCAAAGTAACCAACCAAAGTAAATACCTCTTCACTATCTAGCTTAGCCTATGGATCCATATACCGATTGTGAGACATGGAAAATCAATTCAATGACTTCCTAATCATCACACAGGATTTAATAAATAGAAGGAGTCGCCACCATTCCTTTTTCGGTGTGAATGGACACCAAAATAATCAAATAAAATGAAAAAGGGCAAAATTAGAGTTAAAAGTAACTCCACTTTAAAAATAAAATCCAGGGATGGGTAAGGAGATTAGATTATGAATAGGGGAATGTGTTAGGCACCCTATTCATCCACAGAAAGTGGTTGCCAAGTGTTGTTCATGCTTTGAAAAAGGCTTGCAAACAAAAATTAAATCAAAAGTAAAGAAAAAGAGTAAAAAGATGTATGGCTTTTTCTATATGAATGACCCAATTAACTCTGGACCCTTCATATGAATATGCCACCTCTAGAGTTTCATGATTGATTAAAAATCAAGATGAACATCAAAGAAAACAAACCTAAAGTAAAACTTGGAAAACTAGCCTTAGGTTAAATCATTGAAGTATTTTAAAATTAACATGACTCAAATTGAAATCTTTTGACCAAAACATCGAAGAACAAACTTAAACTATTTAGGGTACAGATCTGGTCCAGATCTCTCATTAGTTGAGAGATAGAAATCAAATCTACCCATGTTGATAGAAAAACCTCAAAAAGGGAGAGTTTAGACCATAAGATCCTTCCATGAAACCCTAAGGTTTACTTTAAGGCTTCTGATCTCAGATCTACCATATTGATTATGGTAGATTCAGGATCCTAGCCTATAATAACCCAAAGAAAGAAAGTTGTGAAGTGAGTGTTATTGTGTAAAAAAAATCAATACTTTAAGGAGGAAAAGAGGATCTAATGCTATGAACAACATAGATCCATAGGATTCCTCTAGATTCAAAATAAAATCATAATAACACCACAAACTGAATATTAAAAGACATATAAAGATCATAACACAGTAAGGTTCTATTCTACGGGTCCATTCTTGTTCTCCTTTCCTTTAGCTCTCTTTTCACGTTTTATGGCTAGAGAGGATGCTTGAGGTACTCGGAGGTAGGTTTGGGGTTACAACCACATACAGGCCTTATTCTACAGAAAAGGAGAAGATTATACTAAGCCTAGAATTTAAAAACAGAAAAGGAGAAGGGAGAGAGGCTTACCTCGGTTTGAGAAAGCAGAGAGGCAGGGGTTCCCTTCTTCTCTTGGAGCTCTTCTAGCTTCAATTCTCAGCCATTTGCTTGAGGAGAGACCCTCTATTTATAGGCAAACTCAAGGGCATGGGAGGTCACAAGGGTATGCCAAATTAGGGTTCTAGATTCTTCCAACTCAGTTTTTAAAACATGAGTTGGGAGTAAATCTGAAAGCCACGAAGGGTAAATGGGGGAGAACGAATCTCCTAGAGAGAGGTGAGAGAGGTAAATATGGCTCAGAACCCGAGTATTTGTGAATTTGCGCAAATTACGCATGTCCGCATATAGTATGCGGATCTGTTCAAACCGCATACCATATGCGGTTTTGTCCAAACCGCATACCATATGCGGTTTTGTCCAAACTGCATACCATATGCGGACAAGATCAAAATGGCCTGTACGCACAGATTCTACATAGCCTTGACCCTTACCGTCACAGGCAATACTTATTTACATGTAATATCATTTAAGTAAATGTCCTCGTATTTTTTAATCTCCATTTACTTAAGATATTACATTTAAATAAGCAAACACCCCCCATTTGAATCCATTAAAAATAGTTCCAGACCCAAATTTGATGTGAATAAAAAGTCAACTTTCCAATTCAAGGCTAAATTCCGGGTTTTCAGGTTCGGTAAAAAGATTCAACATGTTAATACCAAGGTATTTGTCAAGATTTAAAGGCTCAAAAAATTCATTTATGCAATAACATTGCTAAAAACCTGATTACCGGGAAAAATTATCTTGAAATTTTGCCTTAAAAAATATTTCATTTTTTGGGGTCAAAAGTCAACAAAATTCAACCGGAAAAGTTTGACTTTTCGCAAAAGATTGAATTTGGGACGTTTCCTTTGTGGTTTTGGATTCAAATGGGTTAAGGATCTCAAACCCAATGCTTAGAATTGAAAATTCCAATAAGATATTTCTCTCCTTTAAGATTTATCAAAAATCGTACAATTTTGGGGTGTCTACACCGATATGCCCGTTAGACACAATACGCTCATCACATTTATTAAGTCTAATGAGACTGTCATTCAATATGCAAAGCTTTCCAATTCATAATAACATCTCATTTCAATCCCAGTTAGAGAGGAAATTCACCCATTCTAGGGTACAGAATTAAATCCAGCAATTCCAATTTCCAATCCATGATCCCAAATGTAATTATTCACAATTATAATTCTTTATTCAATAAAATATCTCAAATCATGGAATTAAAACAAGAAATCCCTTTTAAAGTTTAAAACCATGTTCATCATACTCAAAACTCTTATAAAATCCTCATGACCAATTCCAATACCCAAAACATGTTTAAAACAGTCTTTTACAAGTGTCGGAACCAACAAATTTTACTTGAAACAAAATCTGGAACCAAAACTCTCTTTAATATAAAAAACAAGACATTGTAGTAGATTGTGCCCAAAATCTTTATTAAATATTTAAAATAATTTTTACCAATGTAGACACTCTTAAATCATATTTATTTGAGTATTGGACAAGTTGTTAGCTCATGTTCATCATCTTAATTAAATCCCTAGGTCTTGACTAGAACATTCTAGAACCTTTCTAATTAAGCCACTCAATAATGTCCAAGTTTTCTCATTAAGAACCTAAGGTATCAAATCTTGTAATTCCTATTATTTAACACTTCTAGAGGATCATATAGGTCCCTATTGAAGTTTAGGAATATGTTCTATAATCCTAATTTATATTTAAATAGATTTAGTACACCAATTCCACCATATTGATCTTTTAAACATCACTTTACATTCATCGTTCCAAATTAATATTCTTTTATCCAACTTTAATTTTGTCACTTCCTACATCTCAAATTACCTTAATTACAGGTGTTACAACTTTAGAATTTTCAGAAAAATCATTAAAAATTGATTTGGGCTCAAAATCCAAAATTTACAAAATTCAAATAGTGGTCGCTCAGCTTCGCGTTCGAGCGGCATGTCGGGCGTTCGCTTTTGGGTTGAATTTCTTCTTAGCCACTTGGGATGGTGCTCGAGCCATATCCTGGGCGTTAGGTATTCAGGTTCTGTTTTAGTTTTGTTAAAAACACACAGGCGGAGCACCTGGAATTGCGCTTGAGTGTCGACGGGCACTTGGCAAATTCCAGCAGATTTCTGGGTTTTCTGAATTTTTGAAATCTAAAATATTTTATATAGTTTTAGTTGATCCTAATCATCATAATTCATTCTAAATCACCTTCAAAACAATCCAAATATATTTTCATCAATTATATATTGATCTGGAATTTTCGATTTAAATAAATCTCTTATGTTCATCACTTTTCTTGAGTTATTAAAGTATATGAAAACAAAACCATCTTAGAAAATTCTCAACATTTTAAGCCAAGATCTGAACTTAAGCAAACCAAGATAAAACATCTAAATCATAAGGAAAACATACAATTCCTCCAGTTTTCAAAGTATTTGCTACTTGCCTCATTATGCGAAGTCCATCTTTTCAATAAATCCGAAGTGCAGCCATGTTTTTGCTATTATCGCAGCACCATAGAGACCTCCAAACACCATCTCCACCAATTATGAACAAAACTTCCAAATTTGAAGCCGATCCAACAATTGAATCTTTCTAGATCGTACTTTGATGAACGCTGGTCAGGAATTTCTGCAACTACTTCTCTCTCTAAAAGTCTCTTATTTTCTCCCTCTCTCTCTCTCTCTCTCTCTCTCTCTCTCTCTCTCTATTTTCTCCAAACGTGAAGTTCAATTTTCTCTTCCTTTTTTCTTCATTCAATTTGAATTATAAGAAGCCATAAATCCTCCCTAATGTCTCCCTTTTATGAACTCACCCAAATAGAAGTCCTAATTGGATTAGGAAACTTTTTAACCCACTAGGATTCCTAATCTCACTTAGAAGCTTTCCTAATCTATCACAATTCCTCCTAATTCTTTTCTCTTATTTTCGTGCTAATTATTTCATAATCTCACTTAGAAGCTTTTCTAATTTTCATACTAATTATTTCCCCTATTTTTTAAATATTACAAAACTCCTCTTTTTCCTCAACTTAAGGCTCCTAATTAACTATAATTACCAATATGCCCTTTTCTCACTTATTAAGCTATAAATTTCACTATTTATACTTAAATCAACCCAACTTAAGTTTAACTTAATTTCTTAAACCTAATAATTATTTAATTATTTAGCTAACTAGGAATTCACCAAAATACCCTTCTCTTCATAATTCCTTATCTAACCGTTGGATTTCTTTTAGAATTTCCAAATTCATTCTCCTCGTTATCCTTAATCAATTATACATCCCGGATGGATGAAAAATACACAAATCATATGCTATATATATTAAATCTCCAATTTATTTTCAATAAATTCATTAACTTCCTAAATATTCATATTAATTTCTCTTTATTTATTTATTGAAAATTTGGGGTTTCACTAAAGGTTGTCTCAGATCTCTCATGATTTAGCGAGTGAAAGCCAATGATAGCCCAATTTCACTTGGAATTACATGGATCTAAGGAGATTTGGCCATTAGGCTTTCTCAAAGAGATCAAAACCATTCAAAAACTTATCAAAAAAGACCTGAGATTTATTTTAAGGCCAATTTCTAAGATATACCTTATTAAGCATGGTAGATTTAGAGATTCATGCCTATACCTGAGAAAACAAACATTCATGTGTGTGCATGTGTAAAATGAGCTCAAATTCAACCATATGGAGGAATTTCAGATCTATGGCTATGAGGTAGCCTAGATCCACGAAATTCCTTTCAAATCAAAAGGGGAAAACACAAAAGACAACAATCCAAGCACAATAAAAAAATGAATCTAAATCAAAGCATATAGGTTCTAAATCCTAAGGATCCATTCCTAGATTATTTCTTCTAGCCTTCTCTTCACGTTTTATGGCTAGAGAGAGATTTAAGGTACCTTGATCAAGATTTGGGGCTTTACACACACTCAGGCTCTATCCTAAAGAAAGGTAGAAGATGAAAAAGTGCTTGAAATGTAAAGAGATGGATGAAAATTAAATGGACTATACCTTGGGAAAACCTTAGAAGCCTTGGTGGTTTAATAAGAGAAAGCTCGCAGGAATTTTTTAATTTGAGCTTATTTATTCGTAATCGAAAACGCAGGTTGGTCACAGAGAATACAGATATGACAGAAACATTATATCGGTTACAAAGAATGCATATTTGACCGAAATATTATATCTGTTCAAATTCAATTATAGCCCATGTGCATTCGCTGATGTGGCATAACTGCCGAAGGTTCTAGATGCCACCTCAACCTCTGAATCGATATAAGATTTCGGTCAACCAACATGTTAGTATAACCATTAGAACATTTTGGTTACAAATAAATCTTGAATAACCGAACCCTATAACCGGTTACATTTGTTCAAAATTTTATAAACTTTTTGCACCAATTCATCCACTGATATGAGTAGTGCAATTTGGGGGTGTCTACAGCAATCTGAAATCCCCATTTCATTGTCAAATTTAATCACCAGAATGGTTAAGAAAAGATTCCAAGGGTTTGGAAATGACATTGAGGTCATTCCTTTGTGGTGAGCAGTCTAAAGTGAGGCATGCATCCAGCTGAGGGTGGCCTAATCAAGCAAGCGAGCTAGCTATTCTGTGGCCACTCAGTCCAAGTGGCCAGGTGACAACCATTTCAAAAATCAAAAATTAAATGTAGAAAACTATAAGCTACAAATACAAGTTAAGAAGGGAAAATAGGCATCCTAGATACTTATCTGAGCTTTATGTCTCACCTCCCAATTCTTCTGATCCAAGTTGGGGCAGGGCCAACCGTGCAATCTCTACAGTGAGCTTGCCTGCTTGGATTAACTGACCATTCTTCCTTCTCTGAAGGGTTTCCAGAACTGTTCTTACTCCATGTTATCCCCCCAGGCCTCAATAGCCATCACACGGCATACCCACATAGAATATAATAATCAAAGAAACATGAAGAGAAGTCGCAATCCACAACTAGCAGATATTGTATTCTGGCTGGCCATTGAGACAGGCTTTCTTGTGAGACATGGAAAAAATCACTGGGATGATTTCCCTCCGTTAACACACGGGCTCAATGTAAAATGTGGGAGAGTCACCACCATTCAGATTTTTAAGGTGTGAATGGACACCAAAAGATTCGAAAATAATCAAAAAGAGCTAAAAGGCAAATTCTAGAGTAAAAATAACTCTACTTGAAAATCAAATTTAGAGATGGGTAAGGGGATTAGATTATGAACGGGGGAAGGTGTTAGGCACCCCCATTCACCTACACAAGGTGGTTGCCAAGTGTTGTTCATGCTAAAAAATAAGAAAGCTTGCTAAAAATCATTAAAAACCTTGAAAAAGGACAAATGTATGATATCTTCACATGAAAATCCAAATGAATTCCAGATCCTCTTTTATGTCAACATCACTTCTGGAATATCACCAAAAGATGGAAATCAAAGCAAAAGTTGCACAAAAGCAAGTTAAATTAAATCCGGAAAATTCGGTAAAAGCAAGAACCATTTGTCTTGAAATCATTCAAATCCAATTTAAATTGAATCAAACCAAATTCCTTTGAAAGATTATGATAGATAGAAGACTCATGCAAATTTTCAATCCATTCCGATTAAAATCCTAGGAGTTATTCTCCTTTGAAATCTGCTGCTGGAGATAATTAAAAGTGATAAGTGGGCAACTTTGGAAAATCATTTAGAAAAATTGGCTCCATATAAATCCATGAAATTTGGTGTGAGTGAAGTCTGTATGGCCATATTTCAAATGAAACTAGCCTCATACAAAAATTCATTTGGATGTGCCTTGGGTGGTCTCCCGAACAGGCCTCTAAGATCACAAATTTTCCCAGAAAAGCGCTGTTGAGCAGTTCTGAGTAAATCTGTTACCAACAACACAAATGGAGTCAAAAAACTTATGAAACCAACTGGAGTTGAAACTAAACTTCCAAAGGAAAACTCAGAAACAAGAATCACTCGAATCGGACTTAAAGCGAACACATGGCGCTCAGTCGAAGTGACAAGTTCCGTATTCAGATCTGAATTGACCAATCAACTTCGACAGAGAGGTGTCAAAAATCCGCTTGATAGAAATTAATGAAATTTTACAGGCATAAACTAGACAGCCTCACCTTTTACATGGCTCTAGAATCACTCCAAAATTCATCCGGACGATGAAGTTACGAGTGTCCGAAGTTGGAGTACAGTTGCTGTCAAGTTAAGCCCTTTTTGAGTAAAATCAATTTAAAACAGTGATCCAGTGTGTGGAATCCGTGCAAGATAAATCAAAATCACTTGAAAAAGTATTGAAGAACCTCTAGAAATAATAGGGTACAAGCTTGGCTCACTGTAAGCACCTTATTTTTGCACCCTTGGAAGTGCTGAAAATGCAAAACCCGACTAAAAAGTCAAACCCTGAGGGGTCGAAATTTGACCTTTTGACCAAGTGATAATGGGCCACCTTGATTTATCCCATTAGATAGAGAATCCCGACACGAGTCCAACGCAACTGAGTTTGCTGGAATCGGAGTCCGGATGAAGGTTCTGCGGGCCAGTCAAACTTGAGGATGAGCCGAAAGTTGACTTTTCCTCGAACCCCGTGCTAAGTGCTTAGCCCAATGTCATTGGATAGATGGCTCCGATACGAGCCTAACACAATTGAGTTTGCTCAAATCGGAGTCCGGATGAAGGAGATATGATCTGTCGAAGTTTCCGAGTAGCAAAAACCAGAAACTGCACACGTGGCGACAAACGCAGCAAAATATCTCAGGGACTAAATCTTAAATATCAAAAATTCATACGGGCGATCCGTAGATATCCAAAAGTGTCAAATCGGTCAAATCGGTCGAATCGGTCAAGTCGAAGGGCAAATCCGTAATTTTTCGATTTGTATCCGGTCAAACATACCGGATACACTAGCTACCCTTCATGACCGGACTTGAAGACCGGATACAAGAAGATTTTCGCGCGAGATCCGCGCCGATCGCCCGACAAATTCGCGGCGGCATTTAATTTTCAAATGATTATGTTTTGTATCCGGACTTGGAGACCGGATACAAAGGAGCCTTAGTGTATCCGGCCATGAAGGCCAGATAAGGGAAGGCCTTAGTGTATCCGGCCTGAGTTGCCGGATACGTTAAGTTTTCTATAAATAGCAAACAGCAGCCTGATTTCCGGGGTTGGCTTGGTTTTGGCTGTTTTCCATTTCTTCTCCCCCACTGTGCCAGCTCCGAAACCCCTTCCTTTTGGCCTCCCTTGGCTCCCAAAACCCTCCAAGCCCTACTTCAAAGATTTCTCACTCTCTCTTCCCTTCTTCTTCTCCATTTCCTCACAAGCAAGAACAAGACTTGCTGCTGTTGGTGGTGGGAGGGAGCTGCTCCAGCAATCTCTCAAGCTTCGAAAGGGGACTCCACACATCTCATTCCAGGGTTCTAACCCTAAGGTATTATTTCTCGTCACCATTTGTTTCACATATATGGAGATGAAGTGATTTTGAGAAGATTTCAAGGGTCCTGTGTTGGTTGTTTAAAATGCATCTTTTAATATGATTTCCATGTGTCCTCCTTTTACTTTCTCCCCATGAAATGCATCCTGGGGTAGGGAGAGTGAGTATGGTTTCGAGAGATAGAAGGTTTCCATTTGCATGAGGTCTTAGAGGTATTACTTTTATGCCATGTGCTGCCATGACTTGGCTCCATTTCGAATGGGGGAGGGTGTTTCCCCTTAGCTTTTTCATCCATTGTACCCCTTTATTGATCTCCCCCTCTTTCCCTTCTCTAAAATAGGTGTGCTTTGGTGATTATGTGTTTCTTTTAAGCATGAAGTTGATAGTGTGGTATGCTTGTCCCAGGTCGGTCATGCATATATATTTATTTGCTCTGCTGTAGGCACACTCACACACCCACCATAGTCAAAGCATGTAAGATAGGTTGGATTATTATTTTCTCACCACTTTACTTGTTTGTTGTTGTGCGGACTGGGGAGAACTAAACAGGGGCACCTAGGTCCCCGTTCATCTACTGAAAGTAGCCCAAGAATAGGAGGAGGCAGCACCCTAAGCCTCCTCCCCTTGGCTGGAACCACCAAGGTCCCCAAAGAAGGCAAAATTGAGGTGACTCCTCACCTCCCGAACCACTGTGGGCTCACACCGGAGCCCACACAATCCCTAGAACACCCTAGGAGACCCAAGAAACCGACCCCATAGGAAAAATCCAAAAAAATGGATTCTGTGTGTTGATCCGGCAACTCAGGCCGGATCAACATAAGCCCATGTGTAGCCGGCAATAGATGCCGGATACACAGAGACCCATGTGTAACCGGCATCTCAGGTCGGCTACACTGCCAGAATCCATTTTGAGCCATTTTCTGATCTTGTGTGATTCCTTGTTTTGTTTGATCAAATCCAGGCGAACCAGTAGGGTTTCTGGGTCACCCGGAAACCCAAAATGGGCCATGGACCGACCCGGTCCAAATTGATTCCCGGTGGGCTTTCCAACGGGGCCCACCAAGCCCGACCAACCCACTTGCGCCTAAATAAGATAAATAAGAGATTTGAGTGGGCCAGACCAATCGAGGCCCACCCAAGCCCTAGTTGGGCCATGCATGCTTAAAGTAGGTTGTGGTTTGGCCGAGACCATGGGCAGGGCCTGTCGGGCCCACTAAGCCCATTAAACCAAACAAGTGTAGGGTTTCAAAACCCTAACTCCAGAAGCCTTGGGCTTTCAAGCCCAAGCCTAGGTAAAGGGCCCCAAGCCCAATGCCTGGCCCACTTTTGCAAAGGCTACCCAAGATAAACTGAAATCACCTGGCAACCCACTGTGTTGCCCACCCACGGGCCCACAGAGCAACCCAGACTCATCATTTGCATGGAAATCAAATTTAATCAAACTTGGAATTTAAATAAAATCAATTCACTTGAACCAAAGCCCAAAGGTCCTCTCAGGCCAGACTGAGGCCCACCAAGGAACACGTGGGCTCAACCAAGCCCACTAAGGAATCCGCGGGCCTTCCAACGGGGCCCGCCCAATCAGACTCACACCACTTTAAGCTAAGAAAGATAAAACCAAGTAAAGGGACCCACACCACTTTGGTGGTCCCGCCAAACTTAATCAAATCGCATGCTGGAATAGGAATCGGGTGAGTGAGAGACCAACCGAGTTGACTCAAACTAGGGAAACTTGTGGGACCCGTCCCTTGACGGGGTGGACTGGGGTGTCTACGGACTTCTCCAGACCACAACCGAGCCCCTACTTAGAATCTCAAAAGCCGCAGACCAAAAGCCTTAGTAGAAGCACTTAGGCACCCAGGTGTCTGCCTGCACCCCATCAGGCAGTGGCGACTCCAAACAAATCCCGAGGCACGCATCGCTTTGCGTGCGCCTCGTCGTGCGACCGAAAATCAGGTGCGCACACTCACCATTCTCTCCGATTGGAGAGAATATGCCGAAAAGACCCAATATTGAGCAAAAGTGCCCAAAAACCGAGAGGTTGGACCTAGAGGCCTTCAATACCCAACAAAACTTGCTTGAAATCAATTTGAAAATCAACAGGAAATATCCTAGAATTGTTTGGGGCTATTTATTCCAGATCTACCACAATGACGGCAATAGATCCAAAATACAAGCCAAATCCGACAAAACAAGTGTTATGTGTGTATGTGTATAAAAATCCATTCAAGAACAATATAACAACATATGGTATGCATTCATATCAATCAAAGGGGTTCTAGAACAACCTAGGGTTCCGTTCCATTATCGTTTCCCTTAGTTCTCTCTCCCCGTTAAACACGGTTCTTCAAGATAATCTTGGGGTACTTTGAATATTAAACTGTTTTCATAGATTCAAAAGGCTTATACAAATAGGTTCTAGCACTAGGATCAATCCCCAGTCTCGTTTCCCTTAGATCCCGCCTTCACGTTTTACGGCTAGGGGGAGTCTCGAGGTACTTTGAGTAGGAGAAGGGTTTTCATGCACATAGAAGAGGCCTTATTCTACAGAAAGGTAGAAGAAGAGATCTAGATCTAGAATATAAAAACAGAAAAATAAAGAGAGGTTTGAGGCTTACCTGGGCTTTTGGAAGCAAGACTGCAGCGGTTCCCCTCTTCACTCGGAGCTCTTTGATCTCCAACTTCTTGGCAAAAGATCTTGGCAAGAATTAATGGCCATTTGCTTGAGGAGGAGCCTCCTATTTATAAGCAAAGGCTAGGGTTAGGTGTTTGCATGATGGTAGATACAAAATGATGTCTAGAGTCCACCAACCTTAACCCTAAGGCTATTTCCGAGATTTCCACTCCTTTAATAAAGGATATAATGGTAAAAATTGAAAACTCTCGGAAAACCCTAATTTTGAGCAAAAAGCTTGTATCCGACATGTCAGGTCGGATACAAGCAATTCTCTTTGTATCCGACATTATCTGTCGGATACAAAAAAAAGAAGCTTTTATCCAAATTTTAACATAGGCAATACTTATTTACATGTAATATCTTAAGTAAATGCCCTCGTATTTTTTAATCTTCATTTACTTAAGATATTACATGTAAATAAGCAAACACCCCCCCCCCCCCACCCATTTGAATCCATTAAAAATAGTTCCAGATCCAAATTCCAAGTGAATAAAAAGTCAACTTTCCAGTTCCAGGCTAAATTCTGATTTTTCAGGTCCGGTAAAAAGATTCAATATGTTAAAACCAAGGTATTCGTCAAGATTTAAAATCTCAAAAATTCTTTTATGCAATAACATGGATAAAAACCTGATTACCGGGAAAAATTATCTTGAAATCTTGCTTTAAAAAAGATTTCATTTTCTAGGGTCAAAAGTCAACAAAATTAAACCGGAAAAAGTTTGAATTTGCACAAAAGATTGAATTTGGGCCTTTTCCTTTACAGTTTTGGATTCAAATGGGTTAAGGATCTCAAACCCAATGCAAAGAATTGAAAATTCCAATAAAATATTTCTCTCATTCAAGATTCATCAAAAATCGTGCAATTTTGGGGTGTCTACATTTCTCAGATGAATTCATATCTTATTATAGCACTTGAATAAACAAGATTAACTAAAAAATACCTATTGTTGTCGATAGGATGGCCTTGAGCAGAGGTCCTCCTTGAATATCACCTCTAATATATAGTGACATTTTGATCATAAGGAGATGGTGAGGTTGAAGAAGAGAGAAGAAGAGCTGAGGTTCGAGTGGAGGACAAGAGCTTTTGGTGCTTTGATATCATCCAAATGGCCAAAAGTCCCTTCAAGGGGTGAGAAGGCTGCTTTTATAGCCTTCTTTCTTTATATATATATATATATATAGCTGAGCAGCCAAGGCAAATTTTATGCTAACAACTCCATAGCGGCCTGGTTAATTTTCCTGCACTCTCTGCCTAAGTGGCCAGATCCAAATTATTTTTCCATTTCACGATCTAATGGCCTACATGATATGATCGATGTCTGGTCTCCACGTGATGTTTTTTCATCAACATGGGTTGAGTGGGGATTCTATTTCCCCACAATTGAGAGATCCGGATAAGATCTGTAATCCAAGTAATTTTATTCTTCAATGTTTTAATCAAGAGATTTCAGTCTAGTTTTTCAACATTTTAATGGTTTAGCCTAAAACTAGTTTTTCAGGTTTCTCTTCAGATTGGTTTTATCTGGTTTTTTTCTCAATTTTATTTTAATCATGAAACCTTAGGATGGTATGATCATATTGAAGATTTTGAATTAATTTGGATATTCATATGAAAAACCATACACTTTTGTTACTTTTATGTTTTTTATTTTTTTAAGCAAGCATCCTTTATTTTAACATGAACAATACCTGGCAACCACCTTGTGTAGATGAATAGGGGTGCCTAACACCTTCCCCTGTTCATAACCTAATCCCCTTACCCATCTCTGGTTTTTTTTTGTTTTGTTTTCTAAAATAGAGTTATTTTTACTCTAATTTTGCCTTTTTGTGCTTATTTGAGATTTTTGTGTCCATTCACACCTAAACAGAATGGTGGCGACTCTTTGTTTTTAATCAACCCCGTGTGATGATTAGGAAGTCATTAAATTGATTGTCCATGTTGATGTACTTTTTCGCAAGTGCACGAATTCGTAACAAGTAATAAAGTGATGAAATAGAGTGTCGAACCCACAGGGAATGATAGCTACTAAATACTGAAATTACTATCCTAAATTCTATTTGGATACTCAAAAAGTGAGATGGGTTTTTAACTAACAATTAAAATTATTAACTAAGAAAATATGAGATTAAGATTTAATAAGAGATTTAAAATACTAAGGCATTTGATTTCATCATAAACAAATTTGAATTAACTCTTGAATACACATGCTACGGAATGTTATAATCCACTTTGAAAGCGAAAATCCCTATCCTATCCAATGGTCTCTCACGAGCACCAACGAACTTACCTCCCCACAATAACTCACGATATCTCTATGTGAATGTAAAAGCAAAAAGGCACATTAAGATCTGTGGATTTTCATGTATAAAAACACAAAGCTACATAAACCATGCCAATATCTCTATCAACATGTAGAATATGGTATTTTATCACAGGAATTAAAATTGTATATCTCCTCTCGGTCTCAATACAACTACCATATACAATTGAATGGTGATCAAGTATTCAATTGGATTACGAACAATAATAAAATACTCATAGAATGAATCATAAATCCTTTAGCAATATTATTCAGAATTAAAACATCATGTTCAGATTACATCAAAGCCTTAGTAATAAAAGTTAGTTCATGATTGAACTAATAACAACCATAAGAAACAGAGTATAATGAAAGAAGGAGAACAAAAGAGAAGAAATAAACTAATGATGATCCAAGCTCTGATTTCTTGATGTTCCAGATTCCTTCTCACGTTCCCAGCATCAACTCTCTTCTTTTCACGTTCCAGCTCCTCCTTTATAGAAATCCCATTAGCTTGCCCAAAAATCCCTTGAAGAGAAAATAGGAACTTTCCTTCCAAAACTCCTAAGGAAGAGAGAACTTCCTTTCCTTGTATATCCATGACTTCGAAGTCCAAAAATGACCTAATCTCCTTAATTAGAAACCCCTTAAAATCCTCCTAAAAACTAGAAGAATATCCCCAAGAAAAAGGAAACAAATCTGCAAAGTTCGGAATTTTATAACAGGTTTTACTACTTGATCGTTCGAACGACTGTCGAACGCGGGTCGAACGCTCAAGTCAAACAGCTGTTTCCTCTTCTCTTGTTCGAACGTTCATCGAACGGCCAGCGAACGCTGCTCTCGGGTTTCTCTGCAGAACACCAACGTTCGAACGACAAGCGAACAGCCAGCGAACGCTGCTCTTGGGTTTCTCTGCAGAACACCAACGTTCGAACGACAAGCGAATGGCCAGCGAACGCTGCTCATAACTTCTGCAATTTTACTCCGAATTTTACGCCGTTTGAACCGTGGCTTCTATAATCACCAAGAGTATCTCTACATCAACAAATTAGGCACAATTTAGACAATGAAAATAAAATGCAAAGATGAAAGACTTTGACAATTTCTAAGTAAAATTGGGAATTAAATATGAAATAAAGCCAGATAAGTCATGAAATTAATGGGCTATAATGTGGTATTTTCATGACTTATAACACCCCCAACTTACTTTTTGCTGGTCCCTAGCAAAACTGACTGAAACAATTAAAACTGAAAGTCCTAACTATACCACTTTCGCTGGCACTCTCGATTGAATTTAGCATATGCAACAAGCCTTTAAACCCCTAGGTGGTCCTAGTGGACGAGTTATAGTCTCGTGAGGGTTTACCAGGATGATACCCACAAACATGAAATTTAATTCAACCACATGCTATCAAAGACAATAAAAGCAACACCCAGAACAACTGTTAATATTCAAGGATAACTTAATATTTGAAACTCCATGTTCACGCTCTTAAGAAATCAACAATGAGCCTAATCACTTATACTTAGATAGTGGAACATCACAAGTGCCTTTGGTGTAAAGTGATCTAACACATCATTATGAGGCTTCAAAATAATTCCATTATAAAGGTTCTAACAAACCCAAATTCAGAGGACTACTTATTTGATGAAACAACCAAAGCATGACATTTTGACTTTCATTTTTATATATTTCTTTTTTTTTTTCACAACATGTGGACTGTGCAATGTCTAGCTTCCTTAAGCTTTCTAATTGACCCATTTATCGAGTGTTGGACCAATGACTCCCGAACCAGATGGCTCAAAGGGCATTAGGTGTGAAGACACCCCTACAGGTTTTATTAACTCGAGTCAAAAAGGCTACGAAGCTAAACTAGCCACATTATCAACCATTTAAGACTCCTTACCTTTTGACGTGAACACTCATTGCTTAGTGAGGCAAGAGGCCCGGTTACTTAGTAAAAAGGAGCTCAAAATCTCTTAGCACTGTTTGTTACTCTGAAATTTTTTTTTCTTTTCTCATACCACAATTATCATGCCAAAGTTGTCCATCTATAAGTCAATCAACAGAACTCAAGTTATTAAAACTTCTATGAATGGTTTCTGTTCTCATACCCCACACATAATGCATTAGTGTGCTCGTGCTAAGTTCAAAGTGAGACCAATGAAATCACACTATCCAAAGATAAGTAATAAAGGCCAAAATTTAGATCTCCCAGTCATGTGATTATGTGTTCAACTGTTTAAGCTTAACCAAGAATATCAAGCTATCTGGATTGCTAGGCATGGGCTAGAAATTCACATCACAAAGAGAACTATCCTACTTGCAGGCTGTTCAGCACATCAAATAAAAAAAATCTGGGTTTGAGATCACCAAAACAGAGGTCAACAAAACATGTGATTTCAGCACAACTCCCCCCAACTTGAATCTAACATTGCCCTCAATGTTCAAGAGTAAAATGAAAATAAAGAGAAAAGGACAAAATACTCCCTAGATTTTCAGATGTTGAGATGGACTGTAGGATGGGCTTGTATGACTGTGAATAACCTTCAAGAACCTGAAAAACATATAATAAATAAAAAAAATTAAGTAAAAATGAAAGTAGAATAAAAATAAAATGAAAACACTTGGGTTGCCTCCCAAGAAGCGCTTGGTTATAGTCATTAGCTTGATTGAAAACCATTTTTTATGTTGACGGGTGGAGCAAATAGGAAGACTTGTAGTTCTTGAAGTCCTCATCAACATAAGGCTTTAATCTTTGACCATTGACCTTGAAGGTGCCTTTTGTATCATGATGAATCTCTACAGCTCCATGGGGGTAAATTTTCACCACAGTGAAAGGGCCAGACCAACGAGAACGAAGCTTGCCCGGAAAAAATCTCAGCCTAGAGTTGTAGAGTAAGACTTTCTGGCCAACTAGAAACTCCTTCCGTTGAATGTGCTTATCATGCCAGAGTTTTGTTCGGTCCTTGTAAATTCGAGAATTCTCATAAGCATCAAGCCAAAATTCATCCATCTCATTTAGTTGTAGAAGCCTCTTCTCTCCAGCTGCCACAAGATCAAAATTCAAAATTTTTATTGCCCTTTAGGCCTTGTGTTCTAATTCCACCGGAAGATGACAAGCTTTTCCATAGACAAGTCGGTATGGAGACATTCCAATTGGTGTTTTGAAAGCAGTCCGGTATGCCCACAATGCATCATTAAGCTTCTTTGACCAATCCTTTCGGGATGAGTTAACTGTCTTTTCCAATATACGCTTCAGTTCCCGGTTGGAAACTTCAACTTGACCACTTGTTTGGGGATGATAAGGAGTGGCAACTCTATGTGTAACACCATATTTACGTAAGAGTGCCTCAAAGTGCTGATTGCAAAAGTGTTTTCCCCCATCACTAATGATTGCTCTTGGAGTGCCAAACCTGGTGAAAATCTGTTTTCTCAAAAAATTCAACACAACTTTAGAATCATTTGTAGGGAGGGCTACTGCCTCTACCCATTTGGAAACATAATCAACAGCAACTAAAATATATTGATTTGAGAAAGATAAAGGGAATGGTCCCATAAAATCAATGCCCCAAACATCAAATAATTCAACAACAAGATTATTGTTTAGAGGCATTTCATTTCTTCTGGAAATATTTCCACTTCTTTGACATTGATCACATGCGGAAACAAAAGCAAAAGCATCTTTAAAGAGAGAGGGCCAATAAAAACCTGATTGTAACACCTTAGCAACAGTTTTGTTTGGTCCAAAATGGCCTCCAACTTCGAGTGAATGACAATGCTTTAAGATATTCTCCATCTCTTCTTCAGGTACACATCTCCTAATGATTTGATCTTTGTAATGCTTATAGAGGAAATGATCTTCCCAAAAGTAATGCTTTACATCCGAAAAGAATTTCTTCTTTTGTTGATATGAGAACTCCGGATTGACCACATTGCTAGCCAAGTAATTCACAAAATCTGCATACCAGGGAACTTCTATTAATGAAAAGGCAAGAAGTTGTTCATCAGGAAATACCTCATTGATTGGGATGGATGTGGTGGTTTTTTCATCTTCAAGCTCAAGTCGAGAGAGATGATCAGTTACTTGGTTTTCGGTTCCCTTCTTGTCTTTGATTTCCAAGTCGAACTCTTGCAAAAGTAGAATCCACCGAAATAGCCTTGGTTTTGCTTCCTTTTTGACTAGCAAGTATTTGAGAGCTGAATGGTTAGTATATACAATAACCTTGGAGCCAATAAAATAAGATCTAAACTTATCAAAGGCAAAAACTACAACCAATAATTCTTTTTCAGTTGTAGCATAATTGAGTTGAGCATCATTCAAGGTCCTACTAGCATAGTAAATGACATGTAATAATTTATTTTTCCGTTGTCCTAAAACAGCTCCTAAAGCATAATCACTAGCATCACACATCAACTCAAAAGGTAGCTCCCAATCTGGTGCACAAATTATTGGGGCTGAAATCAGTTTTTCCTTCAAAAGTTCAAAAGCATGCAAACAGTCTTTTGAAAAAATAAAAGGTGTATCCTTGACCAATAGGCTACAAAGGGGTTTAGTGATTTTAGAAAAATCTTTAATAAAACGACGGTAAAACCCCGCATGCCCAAGAAAACTCCGTACACCCTTGACTGTTGTGGGTGGAGGTAATTTTTCAATAACCTCCACCTTGGCTTTATCCACTTCGATCCCTTTGGATGAGATCCTATGACCAAGCACTATTCCTTCCTGCACCATAAAGTGACATTTTTCCCAATTTAACACAAGGTTAGTTTCTTCACATCTTGTCAATACCATAGATAAATGATTCAAACAAGCATCAAAAGAGAAACCAAAAACAGAGAAATCATCCATGAAGATTTCCAGAAACTTTTCCACCATGTCAGAAAATATTGCCATCATGCATCGCTGAAAAGTGGTTGGAGCATTGCACAAACCAAAAGGCATCCTCCTATAGGCAAATGTTCCATATGGGCAAGTGAAAGTAGTCTTCTCTTGATCTTCTGGTGCAATTTGGATTTGGTTGTACCTTGAGTATCCATCAAGAAAACAGTAATAAGCATGACCAGTAAGCCTTTCCAACATTTGATCAATAAAAGGGAGTGGAAAGTGGTCTTTTCGAGTGGCATCATTGAGCTTCCTATAATCTATGCACACTCTCCAACCTGTTACTGTTCTTGTTGGAATAAGCTCATTGGTTTCATTCCTAACAATTGTAATACCACCTTTCTTTGGTACTACTTGAACTGGACTTACCCATGAACTATCAGAAATTGGATAGATGATACCTGCGTCCAGCAACTTGAGAACCTCAGACCTTACCACTTCTTGCATGTTTGGATTGAGCCTTCTTTGTGATTGTACCGTGGTCTTGTGGCTCTCCTCCATAAGGATTTTGTGCATGCAAATTGAAGCACTAATTCCTTTGATATCTGCTATTGACCAACCCAATGCTGATTTGTGAGCTCTTAACACCCGAAGTAGTTTCTCTTCTTCAAGACCTGTCAAAGAGGAAGAGACAATTACTGGAAAAGAATTTTCAACTCCTAAATAAACATATTTTAAATAGAAGGTAGAGTTTTAAGCTCAAGCTTGGGAGGATCAGAAGTCAGTAAATTCTGTTGAGAGGCTTCTTTCTTATGAAGATCTTCAAAATTTGGCTTCTTCTTGTGAGTGTAATGAGGTGAAGCCTCTAAATAGAGTGCACATTCTCTAATGCTCATGTCTTTAGAAGAAATACTCCCTGATTTGGTAATGCATGCTTCTAGTGGTTCCCTTGGATTATTTTCATTGAAGGTATTTGATACCAACTTGCTGATGGTATCAATCTGAAAACATGAATCACTTGTGGAGGGATGCTTCATAGCTTCGAACACATCAAACACAATATGTTCCTCTTGCACTCTAAGTATAAGCTTCCCTTGTTGGACATCAATAAGAGTTCTTCCTGTAGCTAAGAATGGTCGGCCTAGGATGAGTGGAATTTCTCTATCCTCCTCCATGTCCAATACAATGAAATCTGCAGGAAAAATAAACTTGTCAACCTTAACAAGAACATCTTCTATGATACCTCTTGGGTATTTGATGGATCGATCCGCCAGTTGGAGAGATACGGTTATTGCCTTAGCTTCACCAATCCCCAATTTTTGGAAAACAGAAAACGACATTAGATTTATACTTGCTCCTAAATCACATAAAGCTTTATTGAAGTGAGAATTTCCAATTGTGCAAGGAATAGTAAAACTCCCTGGATCTTTTAGCTTTTGTGGAAGTTTATTTTGCAAGATTGCTGTACATTCCTCGGTTAGCATCACCGTTTCATGCTCCTCCCATTCTCTCTTGTTAGACAACATCTCCTTCATGAACTTGGCATAAGTAGGCATTTGTTCCAACGCATCTGCAAAAGGGATGTTAATATGCAATTTCTTAAAAATATCAAGAAACTTAGAAAATTGCTTGTCCAACTTATTTTTTCTCAATCTTTGTGGAAAAGGAATAGGAGGAACATAAGGAGGAAGAGTTTTAGAAAGCAAATCTGTTTTTGTATTTTCTTTGTGCTTCTCATTTTCCTCCTCTTCATCTTCTTTTCTCACTTCTTGCTGAATTTCCAGATTTTTCCTACTCCTTAGGGTGATGGCTTTAGCATGTTCTCTTGGATTGGTGATAGTATCACTTGGGAGGGACCCTTGAGATCTTTCTGCCAATTGCTTTGAAAACTGCCCCATTTGGTGCTCAAGGTTCCGAATGCTAGCATCTTGGTTCCGGAAAGTAGTCCTTGCTTCTTGCATGAATCCTGAAGTGTCTTGCATGAAATTGGTAAGCAATTCCTCCATATTTGGCTTCTTTTCTTGCTGTTGGAACCTGGGAGGTTGCTTATTGATAATTTGAGGACCACTCCAAGAAAAATTTGGATGATTTCGCCATCCGGGGTTGTAAGTATTTGAATAGGGATTATTTGGGCGTTGAAAGTTGGAGACATAATTGGCTTGCTCGGATGCACCCATGGCAAAAGAGTTTTCAACTTGACATTCAACACTTGAATGATTCCCTGCACAAATTTCACAAACAAAGTGAGTAGATTGAACAGCATTCACATTAATATTATCTACTTTCTTTGACAATAAAGCAACTTGAGAAGTTAAAGAATTTATGGCATCAATTTCATGAACTCCCTGAATTCTTCTTGGTCCCAAACGATTTGATGGCCATTGGTAGTTATTTGAGGCCATTTCCTCAAGTAAATTGTATGCTTCTTCAAATGGCTTCCCCATCAATGCTCCACCCACTGCGATATCCACAATTGTCCGTGTATTTGGACTCAATCCATTATAGAAGGTTTGGACTTGCAACCAATTGGGTAAACCATGGTGAGGACATCTTCTAAGCAAGTCCTTATATCTTTTCCATGCTTCATATAGTGACTCCATGTCGAATTGAGCAAAGGTAGTGATATCATTCCTCATCTTAGTAGTTTTTGATGGAGGAAAAAATTTTGCTAAAAATTTCTGAGCCAAACCATCCCACGTAGTGATGGTCATTGGTGGAAGTGAATTTAACCAACCTTTTGCCTTATCTCTTAAAGAGAAAGGAAAGAGCCTCAACCTTATTGCATCATTAGAAACTCCATTGTGCTTGAAGGTATCACAAATTTCCAGAAAATTTGCAATATGAGCATTGGGATCATCATTCGGCATGCCACTGAATTGCACGGTTGATTGGATCATTTGAATGATGGCTGGCTTTATCTCAAAATTATTGGCTTGAATTGCTGGCCTTCTAATGCTTGTGTGAGCCCCGGTGACTAATGGCATGGCATAGTCTCTCAAAGCCCTATTGTTCTCCTCTTCTTCAATTTGATTTGCCATTTCAACTAGAGTGTTATTCGAAACTTGCTTCTTCTCCTTGTTTAACCGCCTAAAGGTACGATCAATTTCGGGATCATAAGGAAAGATTTCAGCACTTCTAGAGTGTCGCATACACAAGACCTGAAATAAAAAATAAAAAAATAATCCAAATTAAAACTGAGAATAGATAGTATCAATATTAGTAAAAAAATAAATCCCCGGCAACGGCGCCAAAAACTTGATGTACTTTTTCGCAAGTGCACGAATTCGTAACAAGTAATAAAATGATGAAATAGAGTATCGAACCCACAGGGAATGATAGCTACTAAATACTGAAATTACTATCCTAAATTCTATTTGGATACTCAAAAAGTGAGATGGGTTTTTAACTAACAATTAAAATTATTAACTAAGAAAATATGAGATTAAGATTTAATAAGAGATTTAAAATACTAAGGCATTTGATTTCATCATAAACAAATCTGAATTAACTCTTGAATACACATGCTACGGAATGTTATAATCCACTTTGAAAGCGAAAATCCCTATCCTATCCAATGGTCTCTCTCGAGCACCAACGAACTTACCTCCCCACAATAACTCACGATATCTCTATGTGAATTTAAAAGCAAAAAGGCACATTAAGATCTGTGGATTTTCATGTATAAAAACACAAAGCTACATAAACCATGCCAATATCTCTATCAACATGTAGAATATGGTATTTTATCACAGGAATTAAAATTGTATATCTCCTCTCGGTCTCAATACAACTACCATATACAATTGAATGGTGATCAAGTATTCAATTGGATTACGAACAATAATAAAATACTCATAGAATGAATCATAAATCCTTTAGCAATATTATTCAGAATTAAAACATCATGTTCAGATTACATCAAAGCCTTAGTAATAAAAGTTAGTTCATGATTGAACTAATAACAACCATAAAAAACAGAGTATAATGAAAGAAGGAGAACAAAAGAGAAGAAATAAACTAATGATGATCCAAGCTCTGATTTCTTGATGTTCCAGATTCCTTCTCACGTTCCCAGCATCAACTCTCTTCTTTTCACGTTCCAGCTCCTCCTTTATAGAAATCCCATCAGCTTGCCCAAAAATCCCTTGAAGAGAAAATAGGAACTTTCCTTCCAAAACTCCTAAGGAAGAGAGAACTTCCTTTCCTTGTATATCCACGACTTCGAAGTCCAAAAACGACCTAATCTCCTTAATTAGAAACCCCTTAAAATCCTCCTAAAAACTAGAAGAAGATCCCCAAGAAAAAGGAAACAAATCTGCAAAGTTCGGAATTTTATAACAGGTTTTACTACTTGATCGTTCGAACGACTGTCGAACGCGGGTCGAACGCTCAAGTCAAACAGCTGTTTCCTCTTCTCTTGTTCGAACGTTCATCGAACGGCCAGCGAACGCTGCTCTCGGGTTTCTCTGCAGAACACCAACGTTCGAACGACAAGCGAACAGCCAGTGAACGCTGCTCTCGGGTTTCTCTGCAGAACACCAACGTTCGAACGACAAGCGAATGGCCAGCGAACGCTGCTCATAACTTCTGCAATTTTACTCCGAATTTTACGCCGTTTGAACCGTGGCTTCTATAATCACCAAGAGTATCTCTACATCAACAAATTAGGCACAATTTAGACAATGAAAATAAAATGCAAAGATGAAAGACTTTGACAATTTCTAAGTAAAATTGGGAATTAAATATGAAATAAAGCCAGATAAGTCATGAAATTAATGGGCTATAATGTGGTATTTTCATGACTTTTCACATGTCTCACACTTATTTACATGTAATATCTTAAGTAAATGGAGATTAAAAAATACGAGGACATTTACTTAAATGATATTACATGTAAATAAGTATTGCCTGTGTTAAAATTCGGATAAAAGCTTCTTTCCTTGTATCCGATGGTAATGTTTGGATACAAAAAATCTTTATTGTATCCGACAAATAATGTCGGATACAAAGGTTTTTGTTTGTATCCGACCTGAGTTTTCGGATACTAATATTTTCCTCAAAATTGGAAAATTCCGAAAGTTTTCACTTTTTACTGTTCTATCCTTGTCTAAGAAGTAAGAATTCCTGAATTTAGCCTTAGGGTTAAGTGAGGGGATTCTAGACACATCCTTGTGTCTACCATTAGGGGTCCCCCTTGCCCTAGCCTTTGCCTATAAATAGCAGGCCTCTCCTCAAGCAAATGGCCAGAAGTTGGAGATTGAAGAACTCCAAGTGAAGAAGGGAATCCCTGCCTCACTGCTTTCAGAACTATAGAAGGGAACCCCTGCCTCTCTGCTTTCAGAACTCCAGGTAAGCCTGGAACTCTTTTCTTTTCTAGTTTTAATTTCTAGAATTATTCTGTCTTCTACCTCTTCTGTAGAATAAGGCCCTTGTGTGTGGTTGTTACCCAAACCTACTTCTAAGTACCTCAAGACTACTTTCTAGCCATAAAACGTGAAGAGAGAGCTAGGGGAAAGGGAGACAGGTGGATCCGTAGGGCAGACCCCATATGTGATAATCTTAGAAATGCATAGTTTTAATGTTTTGTTTAGGATGTGTGATGATTTATTGATGAAATAGGGAGGAATACAATAGATCTATGCTATTCATAGCATTAGATTTCGTTTTCCTCATATATTTCAATTTTTCACCTTGTTTTCTCCTTTTTTTTATGCTTTTTGATGTTTTTAGTCATTTGGGCTAAGATCTTGGATCCGCCATTGTCCATATGGTAGATCTCAGATCAGAAGCCTTCCAGTAATCTCTAGGCTTTTATGGAGTGGTTTCGGAGTCATTTTTGGTTTTTGAGAGAATAACCTACGGTCTAAGTTCTCCCCTTTTGATGTTTTTCATCAACGTGGGTATATTTGGTTTGATTTCTTTGATTTAATGAAAAATATGGGCTAGATCTGTGCCCTAGATTGTTCAGATTCAGTTTTGCATCATGGAGTGGTTTCGGAGTCATTTTTTGTTTTTGAGAAAAGACCCTACGGTCTAAGTTCTCCCTTTTTGATGTTTTTCATCAATGTGGGTATATTTGGTTTGATTTCTTTGATTTAATGAAAAATATGGGCTAGATCTATGCCATGGACTGCTCAGATTCAATTATGCAATTTTTTGTAAAAAATGATTTTTTTTATTTATGCCTAGATTTCAAGGATTCAATTTAAAGCATGATTTTTGAAGTTTTTATTTTAGATTGTTTTCTTTTGATTTTAGTCAATCATGAAGCCCAAGGAATGGCTTTTGTTTTCATAAAGAAGGATCCAGAATAAATTGATCATTCATATGGAAATAAGCGAAACATTCTTTTGTTTCTTTTTACTTTATTTTGATTTTTATTAGCATGCATTTTTGTAGCATGAACCACACTTGGCAACCACTTTATGTGGATGAATGGGGGTGCCTAACACCTTCCCCCTTTCATAATCTAATCCCCTTACCCATTTCTGGATTTTTACTTTAAAATCGAATTATTTTTAATCTAGATTTGCCTTTTGTGCTTCTTTCAATGATTTTGGTGTCCATTCACACCTAAGAATTGAATGGTGGCGACTCCTTTTTTACGGATCCCGTGTGATGATAGGAAAGTCACGAGATTGATTTTTTCCATGTCTCACAGATTATAACTTGGGAAAACCTTAGAAGCCTTGGTGGTTTAGTGTTCACTTGAGCAGAGTTTCCCCTCCTCCAGCAAGAGCTCTTAGATCTCAAATTTCCAGCCCTTTTGCATGGAGGAGAGACCCTCTATTTATAGGCAAGAGTGAGGGTAGAAGAGTCCCTAGGGTTGACACAAAAGTGTCTCCAGATGCTTCCAATTCAAGCCCAAAACATGAATTGGAAGGAATTTGACAAATTTCGTAGGTCAATTTGGGTAACACAGGCTTTCAAAAGAGAGGTTTCATGGTAAATAAGAGAGCTCGTGGGAATTTTTAATTTGAGCTTATTTATTCGTAACCGAAAATGTAGGTTGGTCACAGAGAATACATTTATGATTGAAACATTATATCGGTTACAAAGAATACATATTTGACCGAAATATTATATATGTTCAAAATCAGTTATAGTCGATGTGCATTTGCTGATATGGCATAACTGCCCAAGGTTCTAGATGCCACCTAAACCTCTGAACGGATATAATATTTCGGTCAACCAACATATTAGTATAACCCTTAGAACATTTCGGTTACAAATTAATCTTGATAACCGAACCCTATAACTGGTTAAATTTGTTCAAAATTTTATAAACTTTCTGCACCAATTCATCCACTGATATGAGTAGTGCAATTTGGGGGTGTCTACAGCAATCTGAAGTCCCTATTTCATTGTCAAATTTAATCACCAGAATGGTTAAGAAAGATTCCAAGGGTTTGGAAATGAAATTGAGGTCACTCCTTTGTGGTGAGCACTCTAAAGTGAGGAAGCATGCAGCTGAGGGTGGCCTATTCAATCAAGTGAGCTAGCCAATCTGCGGCCACTCAGTCCAAGTGGCCAGCTGACAACCCTTTCAAAAATCAAAAATTAAATGTAGAAAACTATAAGCTACAAATACAAGTTAAGAAGGGAAAAATAGGCATCCTAGATACTTATCTGAGCTTGATGTCTCACCTCCCAATTCTTCAGATCCAAGTTGTGGCAGGGCCAACTGTGCAATATCTACAGTGAGCTTGCCTGCTGTAGACACCCCAAATTGCACAAACAATCATCAAAAATCATTATCTCCTGGAAAGCCAGCACAGAATTTGAAGAAAATAAATTTTTGCCAGTATCCGGATACTCAATCCGGATACAAGTGCTCCTCCCCGTATCCGGATACTCATTCCGGATACGTGTGGGCCTTAGCGTATCCGGTACCATGTACCGGATACCTTAAGGCCCTTTGTTATCCGGTCTGATATACCGGATACCTTAAGTTTGCTCAAAATTAGGGTTTTCCGAGAGCTTTTCACTTTTACCATCATGTCCTTCATTAAATGAGGGGAAATCGCGGAAATAACCTTAGGGTTTAGGTTGGAGGGGTTCTAGACATTAAGTTGTGTCTACCAATGACCTTAGCCCTTGCCTATAAATAGGAGCCTCCTCCTTGAGCAAATGGGACACAACTCTTGTTTTGAATTCTCGCAAAGAAGAACTCCAAGAGAAGAAGGAAACCGCTGTGGAATCGCCTCCAGCACTCAGGTAAGCCTCAACTTTTCTTTTTATTTTCTGTCTTTACATTCCTAGATCTAGATCTCTTCTTCTACCTTTCTGTAGTGTAAAGCCTTGTTTGTATGTGTGGAAATCCTTCCCCGGCTCAAAGTATCTCAAGACTCCCCTAGCCGTAAAACGTGAAGGCGGATCTAGGAGAAACGAGACTGGGGATTGACCCTAGTGCTAGAACCCATGTAGCGTAAGGCCTTTTGATTGATTGTAAACCGTTCCATATTCAAAGTACCCTTGATTATCTTAAAGAGAACAGAGGGAAACGATAATGGAACGGAACCCTAGGCTATGCTAGAACCTATTTTATTGAATCTATATGCATGTGTATGGATCTTGCTAGGTTTTTTTCACTTTTGCACACATATCACTATTTTGGCGGGGTAGGCTCATATTTGGGGTTTATTGCATTTATTGTGATAAATCTCAAATAAATGGCCTCAATCAATTCTGGAATGCCTTTCGGATGATTTTGAAGTATTTGTGTTCATTTTACACGAATTTCATTTTTTATCAATTTTCGGATTTGGTTTTCTTCAAAAGTGGCTTAACTTGACAGCACCTGTACCCCTACTTCGGACGTCCGTAACTTCATCATCCGGATGAATTTTGGGACGATTCCAGAACCATGGGAAAGGTGAGGCTGTCTAGTTTATGTCCACCAAATTTCATGATTTTCTATCTAGCCGATTTTTGACACATCTCTGTCGAAGTTGAGTGGACAGTTCAGGTCCAAGAACAGAACTTGTCACTTCGACGGACCGCCATGTGTTCGTTTTAAGTCCGATTCGAGTGATTTTTGTTTCTGAGTACTCCTTTATGAGTCTATTTTCAAATCCAGTTGGTTTCATAATTTTTGAACTCCATTTGAATTATTGGTAGCCGATTTACTCAGAACTGCTCATTTGCATTTTTCTGGGTAAATCTGTGATCTTCGGGGCCTGTTCGGGAGACCACCCAAGGCACATCCGAAGGGATTTTTGTATGAGGCTAGTTTCTATGGAAAGATGGCCATACAAACTTCAATCACACCGAATTTCGTGGATTTCTATGTAGTGGATGTTTCTAGAAAATTTTCCAAAGTTGCCCACTTACCACTTTTAAAAATCCCCAACAGCAACTTCAAAGGAGCATAACTCCTAGATTTTTCATTGGAATGAAGTGAAATTTTGCATGAGACTCTTATTTACCCTAATCTTTCAAATGGATTTGGTTTGGTTCAATTCAGAATTGGATTTGAATGATTTTAAGGCAAATGGTAAACTTTTTACCAAAATTCCCGGATTTGCCTCAACTTGGTTTTGGCCACTTTTACTTTGATTTCCATCTTTTGAAATACTCCAGAAGTGATATTGACATAAGAGAGGATCTAAAATCCATTTAGATCCTCATATGGAAATATCATACATTGTTCCTTTTTCAAGGCTTTTTTCATGATTTTTAGCAAGCTTTCTTACTTTATTTTTGCATGAACATACACTTGGCAACCACTTCGTGTGGATGAATGGGGGTGCCTAACACCTTCCCCCGTTCATAATCTAATCCCCTTACCCATCTCTGGATTTTATTTTCAAGAAGGATTATTTTTATCCTAGAATTTGTCTTTTGGCTATTTTTGCATACTTTTGATCTTTTGGTGTCCATTCTCACCCCAAAATCATGAATGGTGGCGACTCTCCCAATTTTTGCGTTGAGCCCGTGTGTTGACGGAGGGACGATCACTCCGGTGATTTTTTCCCATGTCTCACAACTGGCGACTCTGCTGGGGACGTGTGGATTTAAGCCATTTTGTGTTTGTTCATGCTTTTCTATACTTTTGGATGCTTGCTATTTTGATTACTCTATTTGGGCATATTGTTACATTTCAAATTAGATTGGTATGCTTTGGATAATGGCATAAGCATGTTGCTTGATTTTTGTTGAAAAGAAAACCCATATTGTGATATGACTTGGCTATATTATGTGATAGCATGTGTTATTTTGGGGTTTGAAGGCCATGAGCTAAAAAAAATACAATATTTGAAATTTGGAAATTTTATGTGTATTTTGGGTATTCAAGCATGTTTTGCCATGAATAAAGTTTTTCGTGCTTAATGTTTGTATGATGCCATGCCTTTGATTTGGGGGTATAGGAAGACTTGATTTGAGCATGAAAGTAAAGGAAAAAAAATCTGGAAATTTAGTGCATATTTTGGGAGTTTTAAAGCATGCTTTTACCATCAAAACTTTCTCGTATCATGTCAAGTAGTGCTAAATTTTTAGGCATCAACTTGGGGTAGAAATGGTATACTTTGAGCATGAAAAAGAGCATGAAATCTGGGATTTTAGGGAATGCTTTTGAGTTTCAAGCATGCTTACATGAGTTGATTGTTGTTTGCACAAATAACATGTTTTGTATAACACTTTTTGGGCATGTAATATTTTTTGTGCATATTTGGTGCTTGCTTGCTTGTATTTAGCTTCATTATTTTGTCATATATGCCTTGTCTTGAAATTGAATGCATGGCTACGAAAAAGAGTGGCAAGGGGCTGGGACGTTGTGAATGTTACCACAATTTAAAATTGCACTTGAGCACTTGAAACAATTTGCACAGCCTACCCTTTACCTATTAGGAAGTTGAACCATGAATGTGTGTAGCTTGGCGCACCGAGGTCGTGACTTCGGAAAGCGAAAGTGAAAACATTTACCTTAGAATTTGGGTCAATGATGTGATGACAATGGGATCTGTGATTCGATTCCCGGCATCACTAGACTTGAGTTCTAAGTTGCCAATTAAGCCAAAACCCAAAAAAACCACACGCTTGAAGGTGGAGAAACACGTTTTCAGCTAAAAGCACACAATTGCGTTTGGGGAATTGGGTGTAAATGTGGGAAGGCCGTTTGCATGTTTTACAGGCCAAGGTATAATGTGAATACCATATTGAATGAAGGTAATACAAGGTGGCAAGGTAAAGCCATGTCCTTTTCTTAAATTTGGGGAATTTTGCAAGTATGATGTCCAAGCCCAATTTGGGGGCAAGTTTTGAAGGTCAAATTAAGGTGAACATCAATTGGGAATGAAAAAAAATCAAATCTGGTGAAAAAATGAGTCAAAAAGGGCCATTTCGGCAATAACCGGCAACTCAGGCCGGTTAATAACAACCCTGCTCATATCCGGTATATATTTCCGGATAAAAAGGCATATGCGTGAATCCGGTTATGGTAACCGGATACAATAAGGCATATTATTATCCGGAATGTTATACCGGATACGTGCAAAAATGCACAAATTGGCTTTTCAGCCCAAGTTTTCATAATAAAATGCCTAAAACACTGTGGATCATCCTTAGGCACCCCGAAAAGAGCATAAAAAATGTTTCAAAATACAAAAAAAGAGAAAGAAAAACAAAAAAGAATAAAATAAAATATTCTTTCAGGATTTAACCCAAGTTTGAAAATCAAAGAGGAAACCAAGGTGTCATATTTTTTGACACCAACTCAACTCAAACATGTGTCAGTCAAACTTTGGAACTTGAAAACTGAGAAAATCCAGCAAATTTGAAGAAAAAAAAAAACCTTTGGTTGGTTATTTTTATCAATCAAATCAAAAAAAAAAATGAAAAACCTTGGTTGGTTATTTTTATCAATCAAATCAAAAAAAGTGGGACACGTGGAAGCCCTAGAATATTCCATGAAAACCTTGGTTGGTTATTTTTATCAATCAAATCAAAAAAAAAAAAAATGAAAACCTCGGTTGGTTATTTTTATCAATCAAATCAAAAAAAAAAAAAAAATGAAAACCTCGGTTGGTTATTTTTATCAATCAAATCAAAAAAAAAAAAAGTGGGACACTTGGAAGCCCTAGAATATTCCATGAAAACCTTGGTTGATTATTTTTATCAATCAAATCAAAACATTTGTGGGATACTTGGAAGCCCTAGAATATTCCAAGACACCTTTGGTTGGTTATTTTTATCAATCAAATCAAAACATTTGTGGGATACTTGGATAGAGTAGTCCAAGACACCTTTGGTTGGTTATTTTTATCAATCAAATCAAAACATTTGTGGGATACTTGGAAGCCCTAGAATATTCCAAGACACCTTTGGTTGGTTATTTTTATCAATCAAATCAAAACATTTGTGGGATACTTGGATAGAGTAGTCCAAGACACCTTTGGTTGGTTATTTTTATCAATCAAATCAAAACATTTGTGGGATACTTGGATAGAGTAGTCCAAGACACCTTTGGTTGGTTATTTTTATCAATCAAATCAAAACATTTGTGGGATACTTGGAAGCCCTAGAATATTCCAAGACACCTTTGGTTGGTTATTTTTATCAATCAAATCAAAACATTTGTGGGATACTTGGATAGAGTAGTCCAAGACACCTTTGGTTGGTTATTTTTATCAATCAAATCAAAACATTTGTGGGATACTTGGAAGCCCTAGAATATTCCAAGACACCTTTGGTTGGTTATTTTTATCAATCAAATCAAAAAAAAAAAATGAAAACCTTTGGTTGGTTATTTTTATCAATCAAATCAAAACATTTGTGGGATACTTGGATAGAGTAGTCCAAGACACCTTTGGTTGGTTATTTTTATCAATCAAATCAAAACATTTGTGGGATACTTGGATAGAGTGGTCCAAGACACCTTTGGTTGGTTATTTTTATCAATCAAATCAAAACATTTGTGGGATACTTGGATAGAGTAGTCCAAGACACCTTGGGTTGGTTATTTTTATCAATCAAATCAAAACATTTGTGGGATACTTGGATAGAGTGGTCCAAGACACCTTTGGTTGGTTATTTTTATCAATCAAACCAAAAAATTATGGGACCCTTGGAAGCCCTAGAATATTCCAACACAAAATCAAAACAAAAAAAAAAAACAAAAAAAAAAGAACAAAAAAAAAAAAAAAAAAAAATCTGGATTGGTGTTCATCTAACCTACTGGTTTACATATATAGGGGTGTGACTCAAATTAAATGGAAGCTAACATGTTCTATTCATTTTTCCTCAGGTACATTCAACCCAGGTACATTTACACTTATTGGCAATCATTGCTCCCGTGACCAGATCCAAAGCAAGAACAATGAATACTGAAGAGAACCAAGCCCAAGCTACCGTCCCTGCTCAGGACTTTACTCAACTGCAGGAGCAAGTGGCCGGTCTGGCCAAGATGCTGGGGGACTTACTGGCGGCGCAGGCCCAACAGGCCCAAGCCCAAAACCAGGCCTCTACCTCCCATCAGGCACCACCACCTCAGGCCTACATACCGCCTCCGGTTCAGCCCATGCCTGAGCCCATTTCTGAACCGGTCCCTGAGCCCATTCTGATCAGGGAAAATACAGCTGAGTCTGAGAAAGAGTTGGAGAAAGAAAAGGCCCGAGATGAGATGGAGAAGAAAATGCTGCTGAGGATAGAGAGGATCCAAGCAGAGCTGAAGGAAGTGAAGGGGGGAGGCAGCCATGCAGGCACCACCTTCGAGGACCTGTGCATGTACCCGGACGTCTGTCTACCGGCTAAGTTCAGGTGCCCGGATTTTGACAAGTTTGATGGCACGGGCTGCCCATTAAGCCATCTGAAACTATACTGCGGGGCCCTGTGCCAGTTTGGCCGGGACGATGGAATACTGATCCAGCTCTTCCAGAGGAGTCTGACTGGGTCAGCCCTTCGGTGGTTCGCTACAGTGGACCATGGAAGGATTAGAAGGTGGAAGGACTTGGCCGATGCTTTCCTGGACCAGTACAAGTTCAACTCTGAGATCGTGCCGGACCGGTACGACATGATGAGGATGACCAAGGGGAAAGATGAGCCGGTACGGCAGTACGCCAAGAGATGGAGAGAGACCGCCTCCCAGGTCAGGCCACCTATGCAAGAGCCGGAGATGATCTCCACATTTATGGGCACACTGGGGCAGCCCTTTTACAACCATCTGGTGGGTCAGATAACCACCAACTTTGCTGCCTTGGTACAAGTGGCGGACCGGATCGAGGAAGGGGTCAGGTCAGGAAGGCTGATAGACTACTCTACTCTGACTGGGCAGTCTGATTCCTCTGCCTCCATGGCCCAGAAGAAAGGGGCCGGATTTAAAAAGATGGGGGCTCGAAAAGAAGGGGAGGTGAACCTGGTCCAGGCTCCTCCAGCCAAGAAGCCACTTCATGTGAGCATCTCGGCACCCCAACAGGCCCAGCAAACCCAGCAGTCGTACCAGACCCCGCTGAATGTCAACTTCTCTCCTTCTGTGCCAGCTAACACAAGGAGGACCTTTACTAAGGAGGAGCGGGATGCCTGGTTCGCAGCAAGAAAGAATCGGGTTTTTACCCCTCTACCCATATCTCTGTCCCAACTACGGCCAACCCTGCTGAAAGGGGAATACTTGACTCTGAAGGAGCCTAACCCGAATGCCACCAGGGGAAGAAATTTTGACACATCGGTCACCTGTGACTTCCACATGGGTGCACCGGGGCATTCTACAGATACTTGCTGGGTATTGAAGCATGCGGTCCAGGACCTGTTGGACCAGAAGGCTTTGGTCTTTAACACTGCTGCACCCGCCCCATCGGGGAATGATATTGGGCAGAATCCTCTGCCTTACCACAATGGGGCAGGCCCATCCAACTCCATCACTGCCATATCCACCACCAGAAGGGCCTTTGACCCATCACAGCTCATAGCTCCCGTGGGGACCACGGTCCAGGTCCGATTCTTCCAAGAAGAGGAAGAGGAGGAGATCAACATGGTCTCCCAAAAAATAATAATCTTGCTGCTGAGGACATAAGCTCCTCCTTAAACCGGGTCTCTTCTCTGATGGCCCAGATAAATACTGCAAGGCCCCCATTGGTCTTCAATTGCAGTCCACCCATTTGCTCACCATCCAAGCCGTCTAAGGCTCCACTGGTCATCAATCTTGACCCCACCACTGCTTCCATCACTTCTTCTGTCCCCACCAAATCCAAACTTCAACCCCTGGTTGTAAATGTGCAGCCAGCCCAAACTATCCCTAAACCGGCCCATACATCCCGGTCCAGACTCCAGCCATTAGTGGTTAACATCCCTAAACTAGCCTATTCAGAGGCCGCTGTACCATGGAATTACAGCGAGGGAATCACGGCTACGGTTCCAATGGTCAGGAACCAGAACCAGGAGGAGGTGAACCTCATGACGAGGTCGGGGAGATGTGCAGGGGGTGAAGAGAAAGAAAAGGAGACAGAAACAGAAAAAGAAAAAATAGAAAAAGAAAATGAAAAAAGAAAACAGAAGGGAAAAAATAAAGTGGGAGAAGACACCCCCCAGGGTGCAGAAAATGAGGCAGCCGACCTCATAAAAATAATCAAGAAAAGTGAATTCAATCTTGTGGATCAGCTAAACAAGGTCCCGGCCCAGATTTCGATACTGGGCCTTTTGCTGAATTCCGAAAAGCATAGGGATGCATTGTTAAGGGTGCTACAGAGTGCACACGTATCCCAGACAATTGATCCAGACCAGCTTGGTAAAATGGTTGGTCAAATCTTGTCACATAATGTGATAAGTTTCTCAGAGGGTGAGATCAGCCCAGGTGGGTGTTATCATGTGGACCCTTTGCACATCACTGTGCTTTGTAAGGGCTGCATGGTTGCATGGGTTTTAATCGACAACGGGTCAGCGTTAAACGTTTGCCCGTTAATCACTTTTACCAAGCTGGGTCTGGACCAGTCAAGGATCAAGCAAAATGGGCGGATAGTAAGGGCTTTTGATAGCTCCAAGACCCACTCCCTAGGGGAGATTGAACTGCCGGTCACAATTGGGCCGAATATCTTTAACATCACATTTGAGGTGATGGATATACCCGCAGCCTTCAATCTGCTCCTAGGAAGGCCGTGGATACATTCGGCTAGGGCAATACCATCCACGCTCCACCAGAGGGTGAAATACATAAGAGGGCAAAGGGTGATAACAGTCCTAGCCGAAAACTTGGTGCCGCCCATCGTGTCGCCTGATGTACCCTTGATCAATGTGGACTTGACTGTCGACAAGATTGCATTCCACTCATTTTGAGGCGGTAAATTACATACCTGGGGGATGTGATAAAAAGAAGGAAAAGGGGACCACTGCAGAAAAAATGGTCAAGAAAGTGATGGAGAAATACCACTTTCACCCAGGGAAAGGCCTGGGGATCAATCTGCAGGGGATGGTGGAGCCAATCACGGCTAAGAAACTGATCCCCAAGGTAGGGTTGGGCTTCAAGCCCAGAGGCTGGAGAAGAATGAAGCACGAAGAAGGGGAGAGCAGAAGCAAAGGAAAACTCCCTCATTTAAGGGAAAGCTTCCCAAAACCCTCCTACATAATCCAAATTTCTCCTCCTATGGACCAATCAAAACCTCCCTACTACAATGTCAACCCATTTCAAAAGCCTTTTGTTTCGGCCCTACAACCCTATAACCCATCTCCAATACTGGGAGCAGTGGATGGGCCTGGACCACAGCCCGAGCAGCAGGTGGACTTTTCTGAAAATGTTGGGGCCTTCTTCGCCATGATTGAAGGCGAAAAGACAGGGGCAGACATGGAACTGCCATTTATTGACTGGGCCGCAGTAAAGGTTCCAGACAAGGTCATTTCTGGATTGGGCCCCGTAGCAGAAAAGGGCAGTACCCACCCGGTGATGATGGCATCGGATGCTGGGCTTGAGGAGCAGACTTTCCCTATTTCCCCTGCTCCCCAAAATTTTGTACTGAACAATTGGGAGGAAACTCCCCTTACCTTTGAAGCAGCGTTAGTTCGGCAAACTGACGCGGCTTCCAAAAAAAAAACTCCAATAGTGGAATGCCATTTCCCTGAAGGTTCTAATGGGCCTTCGTCTTCAGGGGAATTATGTTTAGAAGGCCCACAAAAAACCCAAAAAGATTTTTCTATTTTTTCTAGAAAATTTAATTTTTTCAAAAAGGTCCAAACCACTTATGAACCATATAATCAGACCGAATTGGACCAGGTTGAATATGACTTCGACCTTGAGCTCGACTTTGATCTCATGGGGGTCGAAGAAGAGACCGAGGTCGAAGAAGATGACATTCCAAAAGAAATTGAATACCAATTGTAACGTCATGAAAAAGGGGTCCAACCTAATATTGAGGAGACCATAGCCATAAATCTTGGAACCAAAGAGGACCCAAAAATGGTGAAAATCGGGTCATGCTTGTCTGATGTGCAGAAAAATGAAATGTCACAGTTCTTGGCAGATTACAAGGATGTGTTTGCTTGGTCATATCGGGACATGCCGGGGTTGGACACTGACATGGTGGTGCACAAGTTGCCAATTTTGCCAGGGGTTAAGCCGATTAAGCAGAAGCTGAGAAGATTGAAGCCTGAATGGACCTTAAAGGTCAAGGACGAAGTGGTCAAACAATTTCAAGCCGGATTTTTGGCAGTCTCTACATACCCAGAGTGGCTCGCGAACATAGTGCCGGTACCAAAGAAGGACGGGAAGGTCCGAATGTGCGTGGACTATAGAGACTTAAACAGGGCAAGCCCAAAGGACGATTTTCCGCTCCCACACATCGACATTCTGGTCGATAATACTGCGGTACATAGCCTGTTTTCCTTCATGGATGGTTTCTCAGGATATAATCAGATCAAGATGGCTAAGGAGGATCAAGAAAAAACAGCATTTATCACACCTTGGGGCACATTCCACTATACAGTCATGCCGTTTGGGCTTAAAAACGCTGGGGCAACATACCAGCGGGCCATGACTGCACTATTTCATGACATGATCCATAAGGAGATGGAGGTCTACGTGGACGATATGATTGCCAAATCATGCAAAGAGGAAGACCACTTGATCAATCTGAAGAAAGTGTTTGATCGGCTCAGGAAGTACAGTTTACGGCTTAACCCGGCTAAATGCGTTTTTGGGGCTACATCAGGAAAGTTGCTTGGGTTTATAGTGAGCCGAAGAGGAATTGAAATTGACCCGGCAAAAGCCAAGGCCATAATTGAAATGCCAGCACCCAGAACTGAGAAGGAGGTCAGGGGCTTTCTTGGAAGGATTCAATACATAAGCCGGTTCATAGCACAGCTCACTGCTATCTGTGAACCAATTTTCAAACTTTTGAGGAAAGATAACCCGACGGTCTGGAATGAGGACTGCCAGCAGGCATTTGACACAATAAAGAGGTATTTGCTAAACCCACCTGTGCTAGTGCCACCAACTCCAGGAAGACCACTGATCCTGTACTTGTCAGTGTTGGAAACGTCGATGGGATGTGTCTTGGGGCAGCATGATGAGACCGGTAGAAAAGAAAGGGCCATTTACTATCTGAGTAAAAAATTCACAGAATATGAAGCCAAATACTCATCATTGGAGAAGACTTGCTGTGCTCTAGTGTGGGCCACTCAGAGGCTAAGGCATTATTTCCTTAGTCACTCCACACTATTGATATCCCGGATGGACCCGCTGAAATATTTATTCGAGAAACCGGCACTGACTGGCAGGACGGCAAAGTGGCAACTGCTACTGTCCGAGTTTGACCTCACGTACATCACCCAGAAGGCGATCAAGGGTCAGGCCATAGCCGATCACCTGGCTGCACATCCTCTGCCAGAATATCAACCCTTGAAGACCAACTTCCCAGATGAGGCAATTCTGTACACTGAAGAGGAGGACAGTGAGAGTTCTTGGCAGATGTTCTTTGATGGGGCCGCCAATATGAATGGAAACGGAATAGGGGCAGTCTTGGTTAAACCAGATGGTTCACACATCTCGATTGCAGTAAAGCTGAGATTCCAGTGCACCAATAACATAGCAGAATATGAGGCATGCATAATTGGATTGCAAGCAGCCATGGATCATGGAGTAGAGGAACTTGACGTATATGGGGATTCGAGTCTTATCATCTTCCAAACAACTGGTGAGTGGAAAACCAAGGATCACAAATTGATCCCCTATCACCAGTACTTGGAAGAAATAAGCACAAATTTCACTCGAATTTCCTTCAACTATATGCCAAGGGCCAAGAATCAGTTTGCGGATGCTTTAGCAACCTTGGCTTCAATGGTCAGCATATCAGAAGGAGTAGACATCAGACCGCTGGAAATTGAGGTCCGAGATGAACCGGCTTACTGTCTCGTTCTAGAGGGAGCACCAGAAGAAGAAACACCATGGTTTCAAGATATCAAGAATTTCTTGAACAATCGGAGTCTGCCAGAAAATGCCACTGCTACTGAGAAGAGGACAATACAGAGATTGGCTGGTCAATTTCTGCTAAGTGGTGGACATGTGTACAAGAGGTCACATAACGACATTCTGCTAAGATGTGTTGCCAAGGCTGAATCGGAAAGGCTGATTGAGACTGTACATGGAGGAGTCTGTGGGCCCCATATGAGTGGGCACATGCTGGCTAAGAAGATCCTGAGGCTGGGATATTACTGGACAACCATGGAGCATGATTGCTGTATACATGTCAGGAGGTGCCACCAATGTCAGATATATGCAGATAATAAGCATGCACCCCCAGGTGAGTTGCACAACATGACATCACCCTGGCCCTTCTCTATGTGGGGCATAGATGTCATCGGCATGATCTCCCCTAAGGCATCGAACGGGCACAGATTCATCTTGGTGGCAATTGATTATTTCACTAAGTGGGTGGAAGCAGCATCATATGCAAATATCACAAGCAACCATGTGATCAAATTTTTGAAGCACAATATTATTTGTCGCTATGGACTGCCAAGTGCTATAGTATCAGACAATGCTTCAAATATTAAGAACAAGGACATGAAGAAAATGTGTGAGCAGTTTCAGATCACCCACCACAAGTCAGCTCCATATAGGCCAAAGATGAATGGGGCAGTAGAAGCAGCAAACAAGAATATAAAGAAAATCATTCAGAAGATGGTAGTAAGTTACAAAGATTGGCATGAAATGCTACCACTTGCTCTACATGCCTACAGAACCTCGATCCGGACTTCAACTGGGGCAACCCCGTACTCCCTAGTCTATGGAATGGAAGCAGTCTTGCCAGTGGAAGTAGAGATCCCATCACTCCGAGTGCTCATGGAAGCAGAACTAGAAGAAGCTGAATGGGTCCAATCAAGACATGATCAACTTAACCTGATAGAAGAAAAGCGGTTGAAAGCACTTTGCCATGGACAGTTGTACCAGAAGAGAATGGCCCGGGCTTACAATAAGAAAGTGAGGCCCAGAACTTTCCAAGAAGGAAACTTAGTGCTGAAGAAAATCTTACCATTTTTGGAAGATCCTCGTGGTAAGTTCAAGCCCAATTGGGAGGGCCCATATGTCGTCAAGAAAGTCCTATCAGGGGGAGCACTCATCTTAGCAGAAATGGATGGGTCAGATTTTCCTGAGCCCATTAACTCTGATGCGGTAAAAAGGTATTTCCTTTGAGTGAATATTTCTAGGAAATGATCCGAGGCCATTTTTCTTTATTTCCTTCAAAAATTCTAATCCCTAGTCTAGCCAAGTTGAGCCGGTTCGTTTCTTTGAACAACCCAAACCGGATTTACAGTCAAATTGGGGCAAAACAAATTGGGGCAAAAGTGAGGAAAGAAAAAGAAAAAGAGAGGAAAAGCAATGGAAATGGCAAATGAAAGCCAAGTGTGAAAAATGCAAAAAATGCAATTTGGGGAAAAAGGGTTAAATTCATCATGACTGTAAGTCCGGTTGACCTATTTCCACACTTGAAAATTTTTGGGCCTTTAATACCCTTTCTTTCATAAACTGAGCCTAGCCTTTATTTCGTCCTATTTTTAAGCCCTCGGTGATCTTGGCTTGTTCATTTAAATATCAGAGTAAGATGGGTGATGACGGAATTCAGAAGCCGGCCCTAGTGAAAACCGTAACTGGCGCTAGGGGCAATATTGGCAAAAAGGCAAAAAAAAAAAAAAAAAAAAAAAAAAAAAAAAAAAAAAAAGAGAAAAAAATAAGAAAAATGAAAGAAAATCAGAGGTTGAGTTGATCATGGGGATCTGAGCTTCAAGCAAAGTCGGCATGAGCAGAATGGGGCAGTTTTGGCAGTTGGGGATGACTCTAAAGGTCCTAAGATGGACGGTTCTGATCCCTCAGTATTTTATGGACTACCCTTTTTCATTATTTAACCTGGTTTTAATTCCCTTAATTATAGGTGGTTAAGTGCATGGACCAAATTTCAAAAAATACAAAAAAAATATAAAAAGGAAAAATTATACTTTGGCCAGTGATGAGAAATCAAATACTTTTCATAAAACCTTTGTTTTTACAAGCATCTGAGCATTCTGAGGCCAATAATATAAAAACTTTATTTTGAATTAAATCCTTTGTATTTCCACTATTGGAGTTCAATTTTGTACAAAGGTATGAAAAATGTGCAGGAAATAAAGCTAGTCTCCTAACCGCTCCTCAAGCTCCCGAATCCGAGCTGCCTGAGCTGCAATGACTCCTGAAGCCCCCTCTGCAGCAGGATCACTCAGGAAGGAAATGACCTCATCTGAAAGGGCCTGCTGGATCCTCATACTCCTAAGGCTGGCCAAAGTATCCTGGTACTTCTGCCGGATCATACGGACCTCGAAGCGACGGGCCTGCCTCTGCTCCTCCAGCTTCTCTTCCACGGCAATACGGCGTGAGGTCTGCTCATCAAGCTGCCTCTCCAGATAAGCACTCTGTATCCTGAGCTCCTGGGCCTCCCGTACCCATATCTGCTGAAGCCGCTTATGAGAAGCCCGCTCAGACTCTAGAATGTCCTCATAGATGGGAGCCAAGATTACAGGAGGATCTTCGGGTACTGGGGCCTGAGTCTGTATCTGTTCCTTGATCCAGAAGAGATAATCCTTCACATGGGTTTCCGAGAAGACGGGACCATGCATAAAGCGGACATAAGACCACTCTTTCATCAACCAGGCATTCAGCTTCATAGAAAGAGGCCCAAGACGATCCTCGTATCCATATGGGATGATAATCCCCTGGGTCGCTCGGAACTGACGAAGGACCCGCAGAGGAAGATAAAGCACTGCATGCTTTAGGCCTGTTAGGATCAGAAAGTTGCGGTCACGGAAGCTAATCACTGTCTCCGCATTGGGCTGATAAGTACCAGGCCATCTCACCTGGTCATCCTGAAGCGAGCCCAAGAAGGTGAACCAGCCCTGTTTGCCCCCTGAAATATCGGGGCACCCCCTGTTGCTCATCAACAAAGGGACTTTCAGACTCGGGAAGAAGTGTCGATTGATCTCTTCAATCTGGCTCAAATGATCAAGTAGCCAAAGCTGCAAAGGAAGGGAGATATGTCAGCACATTGTAAAAAAAAAAAAAAAAAAAAAAAAAAAAAAGAAAAAAAACAGAAAAAAAAAACAAGAAAAAGAGAAAAGAATAGAAAAAAAGAGAGAAAAGAATAGAAAAAAAAGAGAAAAAAAGCAGAAAAAAAGAAAGAAGAAGAAAATAGAAAAGAAAAGAAAAGAAAAAGCAAACTTGTGCTATAATTCTTACTATTTTCTCAAAATCCTATCGTTGTCTTGAAATCCACCTCACAGCCACGAGAGCTCTGTGGAATTTGGGACAACCTTGGGAAATGTGCCTGGTCAAAAGGATGATATCCACTCAATTTTCAACTTGGTTTGATAAAAAATCAGTTTTTCAAAAAATCCTATTTTTGGGCTTAAAATCCACTTCACAGCCACAAAGGGCTCAGTGGAATTTAAGAACTCTTGGAGAGATGCCCCCTTAAAGTGAGGGCTTTTTGGCAAATCTCCACTCAGAAATGGTTTTCTACAGAAATTGAATTAAACCGAGCAAATCATGCTCAAGGGAATGCAATTTGGGCTTGTCTACTCTTTGCAGCTCACTGCTTCGCAGCTCCCACAAAGAGGGGCAGTTGTAGACACCCCAAATTGCACAAACAATCATCAAAAATCATTATCTCCTGGAAAGCCAGCACAGAATTTGAAGAAAATAAATTTTTGCCAGTATCCGGATACTCAATCCGGATACAAGTGCTCCTCCCCGTATCCGGATACTCATTCCGGATACGTGTGGGCCTTAGCGTATCCGGTACCATGTACCGGATACCTTAAGGCCCTTTGTTATCCGGTCTGATATACCGGATACCTTAAGTTTGCTCAAAATTAGGGTTTTCCGAGAGCTTTTCACTTTTACCATCATGTCCCTCATTAAATGAGGGGAAATCGCGGAAATAACCTTAGGGTTTAGGTTGGAGGGGTTCTAGACATTAAGTTGTGTCTACCAATGACCTTAGCCCTTGCCTATAAATAGGAGCCTCCTCCTTGAGCAAATGGGACACAACTCTTGTTTTGAATTCTCGCAAAGAAGAACTCCAAGAGAAGAAGGAAACCGCTGTGGAATCGCCTCCAGCACTCAGGTAAGCCTCAACTTTTCTTTTTATTTTCTGTCTTTACATTCCTAGATCTAGATCTCTTCTTCTACCTTTCTGTAGTGTAAAGCCTTGTTTGTATGTGTGGAAATCCTTCCCCGGCTCAAAGTATCTCAAGACTCCCCTAGCCGTAAAACGTGAAGGCGGATCTAGGAGAAACGAGACTGGGGATTGACCCTAGTGCTAGAACCCATGTAGCGTAAGGCCTTTTGATTGATTGTAAACCGTTCCATATTCAAAGTACCCTTGATTATCTTAAAGAGAACAGAGGGAAACGATAATGGAACGGAACCCTAGGCTATGCTAGAACCTATTTTATTGAATCTATATGCATGTGTATGGATCTTGCTAGGTTTTTTTCACTTTTGCACACATATCACTATTTTGGCGGGGTAGGCTCATATTTGGGGTTTATTGCATTTATTGTGATAAATCTCAAATAAATGGCCTCAATCAATTCTGGAATGCCTTTCGGATGATTTTGAAGTATTTGTGTTCATTTTACACGAATTTCATTTTTTATCAATTTTCGGATTTGGTTTTCTTCAAAAGTGGCTTAACTTGACAGCACCTGTACCCCTACTTCAGACGTCCGTAACTTCATCATCCGGATGAATTTTGGGACGATTCCAGAACCATGGGAAAGGTGAGGCTGTCTAGTTTATGTCCACCAAATTTCATGATTTTCTATCTAGCCGATTTTTGACACATCTCTGTCGAAGTTGAGTGGACAGTTCAGGTCCAAGAACAGAACTTGTCACTTCGACGGACCGCCATGTGTTCGTTTTAAGTCCGATTCGAGTGATTTTTGTTTCTGAGTACTCCTTTATGAGTCTATTTTCAAATCCAGTTGGTTTCATAATTTTTGAACTCCATTTGAATTATTGGTAGCCGATTTACTCAGAACTGCTCATTTGCATTTTTCTGGGTAAATCTGTGATCTTCGGGGCCTGTTCGGGAGACCACCCAAGGCACATCCGAAGGGATTTTTGTATGAGGCTAGTTTCTATGGAAAGATGGCCATACAAACTTCAATCACACCGAATTTCGTGGATTTCTATGTAGTGGATGTTTCTAGAAAATTTTCCAAAGTTGCCCACTTACCACTTTTAAAAATCCCCAACAGCAACTTCAAAGGAGCATAACTCCTAGATTTTTCATTGGAATGAAGTGAAATTTTGCATGAGACTCTTATTTACCCTAATCTTTCAAATGGATTTGGTTTGGTTCAATTCAGAATTGGATTTGAATGATTTTAAGGCAAATGGTAAACTTTTTACCAAAATTCCCGGATTTGCCTCAACTTGGTTTTGGCCACTTTTACTTTGATTTCCATCTTTTGAAATACTCCAGAAGTGATATTGACATAAGAGAGGATCTAAAATCCATTTAGATCCTCATATGGAAATATCATACATTGTTCCTTTTTCAAGGCTTTTTTCATGATTTTTAGCAAGCTTTCTTACTTTATTTTTGCATGAACATACACTTGGCAACCACTTCGTGTGGATGAATGGGGGTGCCTAACACCTTCCCCCGTTCATAATCTAATCCCCTTACCCATCTCTGGATTTTATTTTCAAGAAGGATTATTTTTATCCTAGAATTTGTCTTTTGGCTATTTTTGCATACTTTTGATCTTTTGGTGTCCATTCTCACCCCAAAATCATGAATGGTGGCGACTCTCCCAATTTTTGCGTTGAGCCCGTGTGTTGACGGAGGGACGATCACTCCGGTGATTTTTTCCCATGTCTCACACCTGCTTGGATTAACTGACCATTCTTCCTTCTCTAAAGGGTTTCCAGAACTGATCTTTCTCAGATGAATTCATATCTTATTATAGCACTTGAATAAACAATATTAACTAAAAAATACCTATTAGTGTCGATAGGATGGCCTTGAGCAAAGGTCCTCCTTGAATATCAACTCTAATATATAGTGACATTTTGATCATAAGGAGATGGTGAGGTTGAAGAAGAGAGAAGAAGAGCTGAGGTTCGAGTGGAGGACAGGAGCTTTTGGTGCTCTGATATCATCCAAATGGCCAAAAGTCCCTTCAAGGGGTGAGAAGGCTGCTTTTATAGCCCTTTTTTTTAAGCTGAGCAGCCAAGGCAAATTTTATGCTAACAACTCCATAGCGGCCAGGTTAATTTTTCTGCACTCTCTGCCTAAGTGGCCAGATCCAAATTAATTTTCCATTTCACGATCTAATGGCCTACATGATATGATCCATGTGTCTCCACATGACGATCATGTCAGCAATTCATTGAGATCTGCCATGTGGTGCAATGAGTAGGGTTGATCATTTGGGGGGGGGGGGGAGGGTGGTGGGTTCGGCGGGTTCGGACTGGGCTAGAGGTCACACATAAGTGATATGGTCCTTGTCCAAGCCCATCCAGTCTGATGATCGGGCTTGTGACTTAATGACCAAGCCCGTTCAATGAACACACTCAAACGCCTAAGCCCGACCAAGCCCACCCAACAATAATCATTTATATATCTAATTTTATACTTCAAAAAAGGCAAAACACTAATCTTTTCTTTTTATGATAATTCAAAAAAAAAATTGTTGGGAATAAATTTCACCTACTAACAAAAAGTATCACCATTATGAAGAAAAGATGGAAGACTAAAGACTTGTGGAATAGATATCAGTAGTTTAGAATTAGAGATGAAAGTATTAATTAAAAGTAAAAATAAAAATTAATTAAATAGTCAAAATTTGGGCAGACGAGGCCATCCCGAAATTTCTTATTTTTTACCAAGCCCGTCCAAAATTTTTCGAGCTTTTAAAAATCAATCCTAGCCTAGCCCTATGGTCAACCATGGCATGACCAAGCCCATCTAAGAGTGGGCTGGTCACCTCAAGTTGGGCGGTCGCCTGATCCATGAACAATTACAAATTAGGCCATGTGGCAATCGTGTTTCTATCACATGTCGGCATAGGACAATTGCAAATTAGGCTGACACATGTCACGGTGTGTGCCACGTGGTGCTTACATTGCATGGCATGTGGTTGTCATGTGTGCGCCCCGTGTAATCATGTGATTGGTGTGAGCCCACCTTGTATGCTAAGTTGCACTCCCAGATTCAGCGATGTGGCACCATATGGTTCTACCATGTGCCATGAAAATTATATCATCAGATTTTTTTTTCCGAGCTCTATCTTTTGGACCCAAAATATGCAAGAAATGGGTCTTCTAAAAGTATCTTGTTTCTTTGGACCCTATTTGGTTTAGTTTTGAATTTTGGGCACTTGCCACCTTTAAGAGTGCAAAATTAGGGTGCTTACAATTGAAGTGGTGGTTCTGGTGGCCGTGGTGGAGGAGGCAACGGTATGGTGGTAAATTTTAGTGCCCCGGATTAGGATTTGTTAATTCATCATAAACCCAAACCCGAAGTGCCATTTATGGGTCCAGGCAAACTAATTCCAAGCTTATAAAATTAAGTATATTAGAGTGCATAAGAATTTAAGACCATTAATCAATAACTCAAACTAATAATTGCGGAAGTATGACATTAAACCAATAAAATAAAAATCTCAACTCTAATAGTCTGGAAATAAGATCAACTTACTCTCTCAACTCTCTAACAATAATGTCAATCCATTAGTCAAAATGAAAAACTAAAATCTTCTAATAACAATAGCAATCCATCCTACATCAAACACAAATTATCATCCTCAACAAAGTCCTCTGTATCCCCGGGATGCTTTACCCCTCGTATGGTTGTCCTCATAGAGAATATTTGAAAATAAAACATTTGAAAGTGGCAATGCGAGATATGAATCCTAGTAAGTAGTAACAATGCGTAAACAAAAACATTTCCACAAGTATTTTCAAAATAGTAGCATGAATTTATGACCAATAAACCTATATTGATAAACCAAGTAAGCAAGTAATAACAATGGTAAACACAGTTCATTAATTTAGCCTTCACACTAGCCTTAACACTCGAGCTTAATCTCATTCAAATACCTGCGCTCAAATGGAGGTCGTGCACCAAGCAAGCAGTGGCGGAACCAGGACTCCAAATCTGAGGGGGCAAAAAAAATTTTCAATTAACACTGTTCATGAAATATAGAAATTTCAATGAGTTGGGGGGGGAAACCAAAAATTTTAGAGGGGGCAAAACATAAATTTTAATTAAAACATATAAAAATATATACATATATTTTAATTAAAAAATAAAAGCTAGGGGGGCAAAGTGTTTTCTCGCTCGATCACTACTCAACCCTGAAGTCTTCTCGCTAGATCACTACTCAAGCGAAGGGTCGGGTGTCAAAGAGTTTCACAAGTCATCGCTTGAGAGCAGGTTTGAGCGATGAAAAACTGCTCTCGGGTTTCAACAAAAATATCAATATTCCACTAGGACAACATAGCACACTTCAGATATTCTGTGAGGTACTAGATAGGGACTTATCTCTATCAATCAAAATGTAGTAAAGGAAAGGCAAAACAATATGAGTCATTCTTTGTCAACTACCAAAAGACAAATAAGAAAAAACAAAACCGAACAAAAAACAAAAGAAAGAAAGAAAAAAGAAAAAGGTCCTTTTAGATAAAATTAAAGAATGGTTCCCCAGAAGGTATCAACAGAAAATTTCTTACTTAATTCTAGAACAATGCCCACATCAATAGTTTCATGCAATTATACAATTAAAATAAGAATACAAGCTCTGGAGCCACTTCCAACTATTTGGAATAAGGCATTTGGTTATTAATTATTTGATTGATCTACAAGATATTATAAATACTAAGAATGTAGTTTTTAACATAAAAAAATATGTAAAACATATATTTCTAAGAAGGGCAGACTCATATTGCCTTCGAAAGGCCTACCCAAACTTGCAAGCTTTACAGATCCCCACACCAACACCACCACTACCCAATCAATGGACCACCAAAATGTTTGGACACATCTAGTACTCAAGAACAATCCTTCGCCACAAGCACACATCTAGTACTCAAGAACAATCCTCAGCCAAAAGCAGTTTCATGGAACATCACATCTCTAAGGGATAATATATGGCACTATATTATTGATATGTTAAATTTAAAAAAAAAATTCTCCACAATATTCACAAAATATGTGAACACAAAACTTTAGATATGAGTATGAAATTGTTCTTTTATTGCTTCACAGCTCTAAGGGAATATAGTACTCTATCATAGATTGTACTAAGGATAAGGCTGTCTTTCCCGAGATAGAAACATTTATTCTGTCACCAAAGCTTTTCAAGTTTTCAGCCATTATTCTTAAAAGTTATGAGGGGACATGCTGGCGTTTTGTGGTATCTCCTTGCCAACAAGGATATTAAATTATTCAACATCATTAAAACAGTTAAAAGATATATGCCTAATGGTGCTATTTGGTACTTTACAATGGCCCTTTGATGCACCCCAGGTTCCCAACGTCCATGTTGATTTTTGTGACTGGTTCCATTTGGGTTTTAAGAAAAAACCCACAAGACAAGATTCTTGACTACCCTGATTATTGACATTGGTTCTGTCGTTTCTATGTTAATAATTTCATCTAAAAAGAATAACACACACACACATTTAATCCTTGTTATGGTTCTAACAAACCAACCTCATAGACCAAATTAAAAGGGATAGGTATCTGCAAGCCCAAATAACTTATAACCACATCATGGTCATTTTCCACTAGTAAAAATGTGCAAAACAAAACAAAAATATAATAAAGCATGGCATGCATCTTGGGGCATTGAATAAGGTTTTGTATAAATATATTGTTGTGAAAGAAAGGGGAAGAAAGCAAAATAGAACACAATTTTCGAGAAAGTAGTTCTTCAGGAACTAGTAATATTTCATATTCCTTCTTGTGATTCACTGTTCTCTTTCTTATTTCTGTGTGTATTTCATTCTCCTCAAGACCCCCTTTTATAGGCTTAGGATGATAATTACAAGAATATGAAAAGACAAGAAGATATAAAAAGATAAATAAATGTTAGACATATAAGATATAAGAGATTCATTTAGGAATTTCAAAGTTTTAGCATTTCTAAGAGATGGGCGTTACCTACTCAATTTTTATGGTTTGAATTCCAAGAAATATGAAGATGAATGGTCATCCAGCAATTTATTATGTATACATAACATATTTTTTATATTGACACCCTTTTTAACAGGTACACAAAATCGCAAACCAAAGCTGTACCTACTGTGCTCAAGAAGTAGAATCTCATGGATCAATGTAGATGCCCCAAATTGCACCAAAGCATACAGAGTGGGGTGAAAATGAATAAATTATTACATATTTGTATTTAAAATATATACACATATACCATTTTTAATATATGGTGCTACATATAATGAATACCATTTTTAGTTAACGTACATCATTTAATTTGCACCATCTTTAGCTAATGGTGCAATAATGGATGCTGCTTCTGAAGTGGCATTTTGAATCTTTTAGCCTTTGTGCCACCTCAATGCCAGCACATGGGGTGTAATTGAATTTGCACCATTATTAGAATGTTGTGGTGTAGTGATTGTCTTCTGCAGCACTGTTGTTTTCTATGTTCCACCATTTTGTATTTTCCACCATTATGTATTAACGGTGCAACATGAAACTAGCCAATTTCAATTTTCATGAGATCTTCCTATTTATTATGGTGGAACCTCTCTCATAGAGACTTGATCTCCCCATTTTAACCCTCCAATTCTTCCAAATTGCTTGCAATTGATATTTTATAATTTTAACTTGCTCGTGCTTAAGAAAGTTCTTCTATAGGTAATTTCTTATTTAAATTCTTACACTTCTACTTTAATTTCGGCAATATCTAATTCTACTTTCTTTTCTTAGGATTAGAGCTTGTTTGTATTTTACAGACACTTCGATCCAACAGTTGAATATTTCTAGATGGTACTTTGTTGAACGCTGGTTAGGAATTTCTGTAACTACTTCTCTCTCTAAAAGTCTCTCTCTCTCTATTTTCTCTAAACATGAAGTTCACTTTTCTCTTCCTTTTTCTCCATTCAATTTGAATTAGAAGAAACCCTAAATCCTCCCTAATGTTTCCATTTTATGGATTCACCCAAATAGAAGTCCTAATTAGATTAGGAAACTTTTAACCCACTAAGATTCCTAATCTCACTTAGAAGTTTTCCTAATCTATCACAATTCCTCCTAATTCTTTCCTCTTATTTTTGTGCTAATTATTTCCTAATCTCACTTAGACGCTTTCCTAATTTTTGTGCTAATTATTTCTCTTATTTTTTAAATATTACAAAAAATCCCCAAAACTCCTCTTTTTCCTCAACTTAAGGCTCCTAATTAACTATAATTATCAATATGCCCTTTTCTCACTTATTAAGCTATAAATTTCACTATTTCTATTTAAATCAACCCAACTTAAGTTTAACTTAATTTCTTAAACCTAATAATTATTTAATTATTTAGCTAACTAGGAATTCACCAAAATACCCTTTTCTTTATAATTCCTTATCTAACTGTTGGATTTCTTCTAGAATTTCCAAATTCATTCTCCTCGTTATCCTTAATCAATTATACATCCCAGATGGATGAAAAATACACAAATCATATGCTATATATTAAATCTCCAATTTATTTCCAATAAATTCATTAACTTCCCAAATATTCATATTTAATTCTCTTTATTTATTTATTGAAAATTTGGGGTTTCACAAAAGGTTGTCTCAGATCTCTCATGATTTGGCGAGTGAAAGCCAATGATAGCCCAATTTCACTTGGAATTACATGAATCTAAGGAGATTTGGCCATTAGGCTTTCTCAAAGAGATCAAAACCATTCAAAAACTTATCAAAAGAGACCTGATATTTATTTTAAGGCCAATTTCTAAGATCTACCTTATTGAGTATGGTAGATTTAGAGATTCATGCCTATACCTGAGAAAACAAACGTTCATGTGTGTGCATGTGTAAAATGAGCTCAAATTCAACCATATGGAGGAATTTCAGATCTATGGCTATGAGGCAGCCTAGATCCACGAAATTCCTTTCAAATCAAAATGGGAAAGCAGAAAAGATAACAATTGTAAAACCCCGTTTCGAGTAGAAAACAAAATAAAATAATAATGTTAGAATAAAATAAATTAACAGTCACAGTAAGGAAAATAAACAAAAATAACAGTAGATGAAAATATATATATGCACATATAGATGTAGGTGCTGGTTAAATCGAATTTTATTATTTCTGGGAACTTGTGGTCATCAGGGTTGACAAAAAAAAAAATAATAATAATAATAAAGTGGAAGTATTCGGACCCGGAAATAAATAAGAATGGGTCAATAATTATAAATCCGGAAAACCCTGCACTAGTGAGAGGTAGAAAGGGGATTCTTAAGGAGAAGGGTGAATTAGGTTAAATCAGGGCGGCGTCTATATAAATAGGTAACTCATGCAACTTTTCGGGGATTTGGAAAAAAAGGGTTGCGGCTCTGGAGAGAGATAGGGTTTCAGTCCAGCGGGTTAGGTCTCGAAGTCAAAAATCTCCAGGATGGCCGGAAGCTCAAAGAAGGTCTTCAATACTAAGGTGAGTAGCACGGTTTTACAACTGGGTTTTGTGTTTTATGTTTCTCTCGAGCTTATTCTGATGCATGGTTTATATATTAAGTGATGGTATGAGTTTGCTGGTTTTTCTGGGTTTCGGGAAATTACTTGAACAGAGTCTCCGGATTGAGTTTTATATTTAAAAATGAAAGTGTTTAGATTAATTCCAAATATGGTTGGGAAGTCTTCTGGGAGTATTAGGAGTGTAGGAGAACAATTACAGAGGTACACAAACCGGCCAGTCATGTAGATCTCGAAATAACAAATAAATGAAAATCACAGGGGGTATCCGCTCACCTCGCGCTCACCGGCGCTCACCTCAGAGGTAGGCGCCCCGTTAAACACTACCTACCGCCGATCTCACGCCCGGCTGGCACTCATCTCGCGCGAAGTAGAAAACCTTGCGCCCATCTCGCGCGAATCTCGCGCCCACCTCACGCTCGTCTCGCGCTCACCTCATGCTCACCTAGCGTCGAGTGAGCGGTAGGTCCATTTTGACTGTTTCTTCACCGCCGACCGGCGCTCACCTCGCGCCCACTTCAGGAAATGAGTGCACACCCTATTTTGCTTACTGAAATGGATGTTCTGATTTGACCAAGAGTATTTGCATTACTTAGGGGTTAAACCACTTCACTATTCACTTGGTTAGGAACCTGGGAAACCATTTTGCCTATGAAATTATTAGAGGAAAATTTAGTGAACCTCTTAAGAGTTTTTAAGTTGAGTTTAGGTTACTTATGAGTATTGTGCCGGACACCAAACTAGTAAGAGTTACCAGTTACTTTTCCTTGTTCTATACACTGTTTTGATTGAGAAGTTATTGTATTTCTGGTTTCACTTGTTGGAAACTTTAAATGTATTGAAAGGATTTCTTTGGTATGAATGCTTGAGTTTTATTTCCAAATGGCATGTGTTACGGAAATGAGAAAAATACTGAAGTACTTGAAGTACTGCTTGGTCCAGAGGGACAGGTGATGAATTGTGATGAGTTTTTACATGATGTGGAATGAATGGTTTTATTGTGATATTGAAATTGAGATTATACGATGTTTACTGTTTTGGTCTAGCTTGTCCTGGATCCAGATGTTTAAGCTTAGTAATGTGATGCTTTTATTTTATTGGTGTAATGGCATGGCCATGGAGTGTTGCCACGACTGGTGTAGAGCAGCCAGAAACCCTGAGTAGGCCTGGTTGTCAATGCAGAAACCCTGAGTAGGCCGGCATTGGATGACGAAACCCTAAGTAGGCCGTCATTTTAGAGTATCCGAAACCCTGAGTAGGCCGGAACTGTGTACATGGAGGTGTGGAGGTCGCTCTGGCATGTTGATTACCCAATCAAATATTTGTATGACATTGACCACGTGGATTTGTTGTTTACTTATCAGTTGGAATACCATGGGATACTTAGTGGAAATTGTCTTATTGAGGCCTGGATTATATTACTAATGTTCTCTGAAACTGATCTGGGTTTTGTCTTCAAGGGATTTCCGATGTTAATTGCTTATAGTTAAATGGTTTCCTATGCTCTTGGGTCAACTATACTGTCAGCAGAGTACGCAGACTTCACCGGTTATTCCTTGTTTTCTCGTCTGATTATTCGATCATAGAATTTTTAAATTTGAAGATGTGTATTCCTGCATGTATGTGCTACTCGCTGAGATATTCGTATCTCACTCTTTTATTTCTGTTGTTTTTCAGATACGTATGGAGAGCCGATAATTGCGGGTAGTGAAAATTTGGTCATGTGAGTTTTTATGTTGGGATTTGTTTAGCGCACTCTATTGCATAGAATTATTTAGTTTCATGTTTTCTTTACTCTGGTAGTTTGATCCTGTTAATTAAAATAACCTCTGGATACGAGTTACGGGTTTTTCATGTGACTCGGATCCGGGGCGTTACAACAATCCAAGCACAATAAAAAATTGAATCTAAATCAAAGCATATAGGTTCTAAATCCTAAGGATCCATTCCTAGATTATTTCTCCGAGCCTTCTCTTCACGTTTTATGGCTAGAGAGAGACTTAAGGTACTTTGATCAAGATTTGGGGCTTACACACACTCAGGCTCTATCCTAAAGAAAGGTAGATGATGAGAGAGGGCTTGAAATGTAAAGAGATGGATGAAAATTAAATGGATTATGTAGACACCCCAAAATTGCATGATTTTTGATAAATCTTGAAGGAGAGAAATATTTTATTGAAATTTTCAATTCTTATCATGGGGTTTGAGATCCTTAACCCATTTGAATCCAAAACCACAAAGGAAAAGGCCCGAATTCAATCTTTTGTGCAAAGTCAAACTTTTTCCGGTTAAATTTTGTTGACTTTTGACCCCAGAAAATGAAATATTTTTTAAAGTAAGATTTTAAGATAATTTTTCCCGGTAATCAGGTTTTTAGCAATGTTATTGCATAAATGAATTTTTTGAGATTTTAAATCTTGACGAATACCTTGGTATTAACATTTTGAATCTTTTTACCGGACCTGAAAAACTGGAATTTAGCCTTGAACTGGAAAGTTGACTTTTTATTCACTTTGAATTTGGGTCTGGAACTATTTTTTATGGATTCAAATTGGGGGGGGGGGGGGCTGTTTGCTTATTGTAGACACTCCAAAATTGCACGATTTTTGATAAATCATGAAGGAGAGAAATATTTTATTGAAATTTTCAATTCTTATCATGGGGTTTGAGATCCTTAACCCATTTGAATCCAAAACCACAAAGGAAAAGGCCCGAATTCAATCTTTTGTGCAAAGTCAAACTTTTTCCGGTTAAATTTTGTTGACTTTTGACCCCAGAAAATGAAATATTTTTTAAAGCAAGATTTCAAGATAGTTTTTCCAGGTAATCAGGTTTTTAGCCATGTTATTGCATAAATGAATTTTTTGAGATTTTAAATCTTGACGAACACCTTGGTATGAACATGTTGAATCTTTTTATCGGAACTGAAAAAGGCAGTGCCCGTATTTTATCTGCGGGCTTGTTGAGCCCGCAATTGATATACGGGCATGCCATGCTCGTATTGAGAATGCGGGCAGCACACGCCCGCATTATATATACGGGCACGGGGGTTTTTTTGTGCAAATTTAGCTTTTTTCGATTTCTGAGCCTTATCTGCATCCAAATATCTCTCTGGGAGTTTCGAATTCTCTTATTTATCTTATTTGGCAATGGATTGGCACTATCCCTGTTTTCAATTCAATCTGGAAGATCTTGGTATATCCTTTTGGACCAACCATGCCCCTGGGTTTGCCTATAAATAGAGGGCCTCTCCTCAAGCAAAAGGCCATTAATTTGAAGTCTGAAGAGCTCCAAGTGAAGAAAGGAATCCCCGCTGGTCTACTTGCTTAATCCAGGTAAGTCTCTTTTCTCCTTTATTTTCTGTCTTCAATTCTAGAAATAATCTGATCTTCTCCATTGCTGTAGAATAAGGCCTTCTTATACTTGTATTCCTAAACCTGCCTCCAAGTACCTCAAGAATCCTCTCTAGCCGTAAAACGTGAAGAGAGAGCTAGGGGAAAGGGGAACAAGCGGATCCCTAGAATAGCACCCCATAATCTGTTGTTCTTATTTTCTGTAGAATAAGGCCTCTTCTGTGTTTGTATCCCCAAACCTATCTCCAAGTACCTCAAGAATCCTCTCTAGCCGTAAAACGTGAAGAGAGAGCTAGGGGAAAAGAGAACAGGTGGATTCGTAGGGTAGACCCCTATGTGCTCTGATCTATGAGATGTGGTTGCTTTTAATATGCTGATAATGTTTTAATTGTTTTATTTTGAATCTAAAGGAATCCTATGAATCCATGATGTTTATAGCATTAGATCCCCACTTCTTTCTATATTTTGGATTTTTCACACATTTGCACTTACAACACTGTTTTTTGGATTTTGGTGATATTTGGCTAGGATTATGGATCTACCATGATCAATATGGTAGATATAAAACCAAAAGCCTGAAAGTAACCTGTAGGGTTTAATGATATGATTTTAAAATTGTTTTTGATCTTGGAGAAGGGATCCTATGGTCTAAACTCTCCCTTTTGATGTTTTTTCATCAACATGGGTTGAGTGGGGATTCTATTTCCCCACAATTGAGAGATCCGGATCAGATATGTAATCCAAGTAATTTTATTCTTCAATGTTTTAATCAAGAGATTTCAGTTTAGTTTTTCAACCTTTTAATGGTTTAGCTTAAAACTAGTTTTTCAGGTTTCTCTTCAGATTGGTTTTATCTGGTTTTTTTCTCAATTTTATTTTAATCATGAAACCTTAGGATGGTATGATCATATTGAAGATTCTGAATTAATCTGGATATTCATATGAAAAACCATACACTTTTGTTACTTTTATGTTTTTTCTTTTTTTAAGCAAGCATCCTTTATTTTAACATGAACAATACCTGACAACCACCTTGTGTAGATGAATAGGGGTGCCTAACACCTTCCCCTGTTCATAACCTAATCTCCTTACCCATCTCTGGTTGTTTTTGTTTTGTTTTTTAAAATAAAGTTATTTTTACTCTAATTTTGCCTTTTTGTGCTTATTTGAGATTTTGGTGTCCATTCACACCTAAACAGAATGGTGGTGACTCTTTGTTTTTAATCAATCTTGTGTGATGATTAGGAAGTCATTAAATTAATTTTCCGTGTCTCACAACTGGCGACTCTGCTAGGGACTTATGGATTTCGGCCTTTTGGTATACTTGTTCATGTTTTTGGTGTCTTTGTTTGCTTGCTTTTTTTGTGTTCTTAATCATGTTTGACATGCTTTAAATCTGATTTATTGATTAAAAAGCATGGGGGTAGAAACATGTTCAATTCTGATTTATAGGATTGTTTCTAGAAACATGCGTAGGGCGGGGGGGGGGGGGGGTTTGTTTTGCTAAACCATATCTTTCTGTATTTTAATAGCATGTTTTGAATTTTCAGCATGTTCTCCATGATGTATTTTGGTTGTATAACATGAGCATAAGTTGGCATGTTTGGGTGATTTTTGTGAGCATGTTTAGGTGCTATAGGATTGCCTTGTTTACTTGTGTTTGTTTATTTTGAATATGCTTCCTATTATGCCTTGGTTTGTATATGCATGGCTGCAAAAAGAGTGGCAAGGGGTGGGGACGTTGTGAATGTACCCAAATTTTACAAATGCACTGTGCACATTTTACTTTTAACACAGCCTACCCATAACCTATAGGAATTTAAACACGAATGTGTGTAGTTTGGCGCAACGAGGTCGATACTTCGGAAAGCGAAAGTGAAAAAATTCACCTTAGAACTTTGGGCCAATGATGTGATGATAACGTGGATCTGTGATTCGATTCTGGTCATCACTAGGCTTGAGTTCTAAGTTGCCATTAAGCCAAAACCCAAAACCCCTACGCTTGAAGGTGGAGATACACGTTTTTGGCTAAAATACACAATTACGTGGGGATATGGGTTTGTAATTGAGGGAAGGCCATTTGCATGGTTCAGAAGCCAAGGCATAATGTGGATGCCGTATTGAAGGTAAACAAGGTAACAAGGTAACCTTAATTTCAGCATTCTTTTCATGTCAAGTAAGTGTCATGGTGTCCATATGTTCGGGATAAAATTGGTCCCAAATAGGCATGTATCTTAAAATTGGTGTAGCCCATAGGAAGAGTTTTTAACTCTGTTCGGAATTAATCCTACCCAATGTTCATACAAGAGGCAACCCAAGGTACAAAATCCCTGAATATGGTGTCAATTTTTGAGGGAACATGTGCCCTCTTGAGCATGTATTTTTGCAAGTAGGGGCAAAGTCCACTTTGGGACAGTTTAGAAGCCTTGCAAGGGTGAACCGTATGTTTGGATGAGCAATCAAAGGGATCAAATCTTGTAAAAACTAAAAAAACAGAAAAAAACTCCGTAAACCGCATTCATTATATGGGCTGGGCTTACCCGTATTGGTTATACGGGCAAGGCTCTCCCGCAATTTAAGTGCGGGCAAGGCTAGACCGTAATATATTTACGGGTTTTGTGGAAAATCCAATTTTTGCATTCTTTTCCCACCAAATCTTGTTCTTTTAACCTTTAAGTGATGATAAAGGGAAATGAGTTTGAATAAAATGTTTCAAATAAATAAATAAAATAAAAATGTGAAACTTTGGGCCTCTGAAAGCCTTTGAATTTCAGACCTTTTTCAAAAATCCCCGGGCCTCTGAAAGCCTTTAAATTTCAGATCTTTTTCAAAAATCTTTTGAGGCTCTGAAAGCCTTTGAATTTTAGATCTTTTTCAAAAATCTTTTGGGCCTTTAAAAGGCTTTGAATTTCAGATCTTTTTCCAAAATACCATTGGGCCTCTGAAAGCCTTTGAATTTCAGACTTTACCCTTGGGTCTCTGAAAGCTTTTGAATTTCAGATCTTTGGGCCTCTTAAAGCCTTTGAATTTCAGACTTTACCATTGGGCCTCTGAAAGCCTTTGAATTTCAGATTTTACCCATGGGCCCTTGAAAGCCTTTGAATTTCAGACCTTTTGCAAAAACATCCTTGGGCCTCTGAAAGCCTTAGAATCTCAGACCTTTTTCAAAAATCCTTGGGCCTCTGAAAGCCTTTGAATTTCAGACCTTTTTCAAAAATCCCTGGGCTTCTTAAAGCCTTTGAATTTCAGATCTTTTTCAAAATCCTTGGGCCTTTGAAAGCCTTTGAATTTCAGACTTTATCCTTGGGCCTCTGAAAGCCTTTGAATTTCAGATTTTACCCTTGGGCCTCTGAAAGCCTTTGAATTTCAGACTTTATCCTTGGGCTTCTGAAAGCCTTTGAATTTCAGATTTTACCCCTGGGCCTCTGAAAGCCTTTGAATTTCAGACCTTTTTCAAAAATATCCCTGGGCCTTTGAAAGCCTTTGAATTTAAGACTTTTTTTCAAAAAAATCATTGGGCCTCTGAAAGCTTTTGAATTTCAAACTTTTTTCAAAAATATCCACGGGCCTCTGAAAGCCTTTGAATTTCAGATTTTACCCTTGGGCCTTTGTAAGCCTTTGAATTTCAGACATTTTTCAAAAATATCCCTGGGCCTCTGAAAGCCTTTGAATTTCAGATCTTTTTGAAAAATATCCATGGGCCATTGAAAGCCTTTGAATTTTAGACATTTTTCAATTTCAGAGATTTTTCAAAATATCCGTGGGCCTCTGAAAGCCTTTGAATTTCAGACCTTTTTCAAAAATCATTGGGCCTCTGAAAGCCTTTGAATTTCAGACCTTTTTAAAAAATATCCTTTCTGGGCCGTCTAAAAGCCTGTAAATTTTAGACCCAACCTTTGCTTGGGCCGTCTAAAAGCCTTTGAATTTCAGACCTTTTTCAAAAATATCCTTTCTGGGCCGTCTAAAAGCCTATAAATTTTAGACCCAACCTTTGCTTGGGCCGTCTAAAAGCCTTTGAATTTTAGACAAATCATTTCTTTGGGCCATCTATAAGCCTCTGAATTATAGACACATATCATTTCTTTGGGCTGTCTATAAGCCTCTAAATTATAGATACATATCCTTTTTAAGCCGCCTATAAGCCTCTGAATTATAGACACATATCCTTTGGGCCTTCTAAAAGCCTCTGAATTTTAGACACAACCTTTGCTTGGGCCGTCTAAAAGCCTCTGAATTTTAGACACAACCTTTGCTTGGGCTGTCTAAAAGCCTCTGAATTTTAGACAAATCATTTCTTTGGGCCGTCTATAAGCCTCTGAATTATAGACACATATCCTTTGGGCCGTCTAAAAGCCTCTGAATTTTAGACATTTCTCATTCTTTGTGGGACATGTTGGAAGCCCTAAAATATTCCAATAACTCTTTGGTTGGTCTTTTTCGTACCAATCATTTCATACCTTGTGGGATATGTTGGAAGCCCTAGAATATTCCAACAACTCAAAAAAAAAATAATAAAATAAAATAAATTAAAAAAAGAAAAATCCAAGCTCGTGTTCACTTAACTTGCATACATGAATTTATAGGTAGGTAACTGAAATTGAATTGGTACTGATATTTCTTTTTTTTATTATTCCGGGTACCAATATATTTGCAACCATAGCTCCTGTGACCAGATCAAGAGCTCGCACCATGAATCCCGCTGAGAATGAAGCCGATGGTCATAGTCCAAACATTGCCCTACTGCAAGAGCAAGTAGCAGGACTTGCCCGAATGGTAGAAAACTTACTGGCGGTGCAGGCCAGCAAGTCCAAGCCCAGAACCAAGCCTCCACTTCCAACCAAGCACCTCCACCTCAAACCAATATTCCACCTCCGGTTCAACCTATTCCTGAACCCATTTCTGAACCCAACCCGAAACCTATATTGATCAGGGAGGAAACGGTTGAATCAGAAAAAGAAAAAGAAAAAGAGAGGATAAGGGATGAGATGGAAAGGAAATTCATGCACAGGCTAGAGATGATCCAAGATGAACTGAGGAAAATGAAAGGGGTGAATAACTTTGGAGGCACCAATTTCGAAGATTTGTGTCTATACCCCGATGTATGCTTATCGGCCAAATTCAAGTGTCCGGACTTTGACAAGTATGATGGCACGGGCTGCCCTATGAGCCATCTGAAGCTCTATTGTGGGGCCCTATGCCAATTCGGTCGGGATGATGGTATACTGATCCACCTCTTCCAAAGGAGCTTGACTGGGGCTGCTTTGAGGTGGTTTGCCATCATAGATCATGGGAAGGATTAGAAGGTGGAAGGACCTAGCGGATGCCTTCTTGGCCCAATACAAGTTCAATTCTGAGATCATGCCAGATAGGTACGATGTGATGAGGATGAGCAAAAGTAATGACGAATCTGTAAGGCAATATGCCAAAAGATGGAGGGAGACTGCCTTTCAGGTCAGGCCACCCATGATGGAGCCAGAAATGATCTCCACTTTCATCAGCACACTGGGGCAACCGTTTTATAGTCACTTGGTGGGTCAAACTACCACCAACTTTGCTGCCCTAGTGCAAGTGGCAGACAGAATTGAAGATGGGATCAAGTCTGGGAAAATAGCTTATTACTCTACAGTGTTGAACCAGGAAGCTTCCACCACTTTCTTTACACAGAAAAAGTAGAATGGTAATGGAAGAATAAAGAATGAAGAAAGGAGAGAAGTAGAAGTGAATATGGTGCAACTTCCCAGGGAACCCTTTCAAATCAATGCCCATCCACCTCCTACCAAGCCAACCCATCAATTTCCTTTGCTGCCTATCCAAATTAATGTCCCTTCTGCACAGCCTGTGAAAGAGGAAACAGAAGTAAGGAAGAGAAAGGAGTTTTCAAAACTGACTATGAGACCATCTGAACTTTTGCCTACCTTACTTCAAAAGGGTTATGTGACTTTGAGGTTGCCAAATCCTCATGCAAGCAAAGGGAAGGGTTATGATTCATCTGTAATATGTGATTATCATATGAGCACTCCAGGGCATACCACTGATCATTGCTTGGCCCTAAAGCATGTAATCCAGGATTTGTTGGATAATAACTCCTTATCATTTAATTTAGTCACTCACATCCCACCTACCGATAACAATGGGGCAGGCAGCTCAAATGCAATAGGGGCAATTTTCTCTGGAGAAAGAAGATTTGACCCTTCTCAGCTTATCGCTCCTATTGGTCTAACAGTCAGGGTTTATCTTGAAAGAAATGCTCCTGGTTATGAGCAAGAAGGCTTGCCTCACTTAGCAGGAGAAAGAAATTATCTGAAAAAGGAAGAAAAGTCAGCTTTTGCCTTTGAGAACAGGGGCAGTTTTTGAACTCCCACGTTCTTTGAAACCCCCATAAAAAGAATGCACATTTCCTGAGGATCCTAAGGAGCCTTGTTCTTAGGAAGTGGTTTCAATAAAGGCTCTTCAAAAAAAAAAAAAAAGATTTTCCCCTTTAACATTTTTCTAGAAAAAAGAAAAAAGTTTTCTACAAGGTCCTTTTTATTTATGTGTTATATCTCCCATTGAATTTCATTAAGTTGAATATGAAATCGACATTGGGCTCAATTTTGAGACCGAAATCGATGAAAAAAACATTTTATATGAAAATTCAGATCTTTTTAAGTGTCATGAGAAGAATATTCTGCAAAATTATGAAGTGACCAATTTTATGGCCTTTGGAACCAAAGATGACGCACAGTCTTCAACAAAAAAGATAGAAGAAGATTTTAAGTTTCTTCATTAGAATATAGAAAGAATCGCACCACTTGCTAATTCATTCAAAGGGAAGTTAATAATATTATTTGAAGAAATTTTGGGGCTTTGCACTTGAAAATATGGGAGAATTTGACCTTTTCGTTGGAAATAGAATTGGGAATCATTTGATGGAAAGAATCCAAATTCATAAGATTGATCAAAAGGTGAAGAACTTGTTCATAACAGAAGTTCTATTTGAAGAGGCTTTCATGTTGACAGAAGGTGATTAAGAAGAAAAAATTCTGAGCCAGTCATGTAGTGCAACTCTACCAAGTCTAAAATTCAAAATTTTCTTAAAATGATAAGAGGCCTTTCTTTCTTATATCCCCAAAATTTTTGAAATCCCTAGTTAAACCCTTTGAGATTGATAAATTTTTCCAAGTAACCTAAACTGAGAATTGTAACCCCACATTGGGGCAAATTTATTAAGGCATAAAAAAGGGGAATGAAGGGACAATTGTTGAAGTTCAAAAGGGATTTCGAAGATGTTTTCAAAAAAGGGGGCAAAGAAATGAGAAAAAAAAAGGAAAAAGAAAAGGGAAGAAGGAAGAAAAAGAAATCATCAAATGCTATGGGATATTTGGAGAATGTCTTCAAAATTGTGAAAAGAAGAATGGAAAAAGAAGTTCAATACTAGAGAATAAGTTTCAAATGAAGAAATGAAAATGGGGGAAGAACTTCATTACTGGGGGCAATTTTGTATTCATTCCAAGGGTAGAAATGCTTTAAAAATTACAATTTCAGTTAACCCATTTTATCATATGGTATTTGAGCATTTTATTCCTTTTTTTTTCTAAACTAACACAAAGCCTTCGTTTTGTCCCATTCATAAGTCCTCTTTGATTAAGAAATTTTGAATTAAGGCAACTTTGACTACATAGTTGCTGGTGATGAAGGATAAAAAAAAAAAAAAAGAGGAGAAAAAAAAGAAGGAAAAAATGAAGGAAATGTAATGAAAACCCGGAAGGGCTCTGCATGGCAAATAATCAGCTATCTACAAGAAGGAAATCGTCAAAGAGGAAAGCATAGAATTGGCATAGATCCAAGTGAAGTCTTCATGTTGGTGGTTATTTTGAGATACATCCACTCTTCAAGTGATTGAGAAAATTCTCTTTTCAAGGCTGAAGCAACATAATCAGAACTATGATATGAAGCATCTGTGAAAAAGTTGATGGCCATCAAAATTGCCCTTCGGAAATTGTTGCTGAAGTTGAAAATGGTCATGGGAGTGATTCTAAAGGTTCCGAAGGCTTATTTTGGTCTTTCTTCATTTTCTGAAATAATCTTCTCATTATTCAACTGGATTTTAATTCTTTTGGATTATATGCTAATAAGTGATTGGATCATTTTTCCAAAAAAAAACAAAAAAAATAAAAGCAAAAACTATATTTTTGGCCCATGATGAGCATCTGTATTTTCATAAAACATTGGTTTTGCAAGCATTAGAGAATTCTGAGGCCACTAGTATAAAACCTATTTTTTATTTTGGTATTTGCATTCTTTTATTAGGGTTTCTTTTTGTAAAACCCCGAATTTTCCTTAAATAATAAATTAAATTAATAAATGATATTAGTGAGAGTTATAATTGATAGAAATAATTTATTATTGTAGGGGATGATCTAATTAGTGGAGATCTAGAATTGGACGCAGATCTGACCGTCCGATCATGAGATATCGAGGTATGTATTCTAATTGGGAGTGTGTATGGAATTTGGTGTATGTGAGATACATGGGATCCGTGAGTACAAGTATTAGTTTAATAACCTAAAACATTACACGTTCGTATTTCGCTTGTATTCAACAGCCGCAAGCGACAACCTTGAGCGAACGAGCGACCGAAGGAGAAGAAGAAGAAGAGGGAGAAGAAAAGCCTAGGTTTTTGTGTTCTTCATCGTCCAGGGAGTAACTTGCGTCTGTGAGAACTTTTGTTTGGAGAAGGAGAGAAACCACGCACGAAAGAGGTAGGTGACACTGTTTACCTTCGTTTTTGTATTTACATGTGATTAATCGACAAAAGCATGTTTTTATGATATGTAATGATGTATATATTTTGATAATCATGTTATAAATATGTTAGAATGAGTTTAGACGAGAAAAATCATGTTTTGGAACTGATTCTGTTCGATTTTGAACGACCGCCGACCTCGACTATTCTCGGCGATCTTAGGCGCTCGTTATAAATCGTAGACCGCTTGAAGACGTATCGTCGGCGTTCTGATTTGAACTACCGCCGACCACAGACCGCCGGGGAGATCCTGAGCGATCCTAGGAGTTGTGTTCAGATTTTCATAATTTCACACCCTGATTCAATTCCAAACTATTTTTAGACAATTTTAATGATTAAATAAGATGTTTTAAGACCAAAATAAATTATCTAATTCCCTGTTTTACAGAAAAATAAATTAGGAAGGTATTTAGGACATTAGTTGCCAAACTTTAAAAGAAATGGAGAAACCTAGTTTTTGGAAAACCTAACTTGTATTTAATTGCTAGAACATCTTCTAAATGACACTATAAACCAGAAAACTGTATATAGAGAATTCAAAACTCAGATGACCGAATATTGAAGTAATTAACAGATTTAACCTCTATATGCCGCTAGGCACCAACCCTTATAGAAATATTATATTTTAGGGAATGTTGGAGTCTAGTGGACATATTTGGTTATGGATCCATAGTTGTAGCTAGATAGCTGAGGGATATGTCATTTCGGTTGAGTTACTCCTATATGCGACGAGCTTCCTTCGCAAGTTAGTTTGTGTGGAAAGGTCCTATGTTTGCAGGGACACCCTGGTGAGCCGCTGGTGATTCCCTGTACATGTGGATAAGCGACCATCTCCATGTATTGATTTTGGTGCTGTATGCTGATGGTACATGCCAACTTTGATGGGTACGTGTGTAATAAGTCAGTGACTACGGCTCTTGTCTAAGCTGCGTTGCATGGGACTTGAGTATCATTAGTAGCATTGCTCCTTAGTCGCACGGTGGTATAGCAATTGGTTGAGAATTATCTCAAAAGGTTTATCTATCTTTGTGAGTCCTACAATGACACTGAAATCACAACACTTGATATTATTATTGAATACATGCTGGAGGCATGTGATTGAGATATTGATCGGATGTGACTGCTTAGTGCATCTTAGCAAAGTGTGAATTATGTTATCGATCTTGATATTGGATTCTTATATTAAAACTTGCTGAAATTCATTTCTAGAACTGTTTATCAAACTTTTTGTATTCATGAATGATATGAATGATTATATAAGCCTGATTAGTCGATATTGCTTAATCGTGCATGAACTGTTACTTTACTTATATGAACCGTTTAACCATGCATGTGTTACCTACTGGGATATTCGTATCTCATCCTACTTTTATTTCATTTTTCAGCTGATACGCGAGAGGGGGATCTTAGTGATTTCCAGGGAGAGATAGTTGAGTATACATCGGAAGATTACTATTATCCGGATCTTGTGTGAGGTGGATTAATGGTATAGACTTAGCACTTTTAATTAGATTATTATTATTCATTTGAATTTGATGTCTTAGAGGGATGAGAGAGAGATAGTAACCAGTTATTGTACCAGGCTTTGATATTAATGATTGATGATCAAACTATATGTTTATTTGAAGATTTTAAACTACACTTCCGCACATACTTGTTTCCGCAACTCTGATAGTATAATAAGTTGAATGGATTTTAATTCTTTGGTCTGGTATATTATTGATGATGTATTTGATATGGGCCAGTAACACCTCGGATTTGGTTGTTGAACTAAATTCGGGTTGTTACAGTAGCGAACCGGGTTCGGGTCGGGTGCCAGTTTGCACTGACCCGGGTTCGGGGCGTTACACTTTTTGGCAAAGGTTAAATAAAAATAGAAAGAAAGAAAGAAAGAGAGAAAAAGAAAAAAAGAAAAAAGAAAAAAAAGAAGAAGAAAAAAGAGGATCATCTCTGCTGAGGGGCAAATTCTTTTTCAAGCAATCAAAACCGGGGCATGCTTAGTGTCTTTCCCTCTGGGTTTTCATTGGAATGAATTACAACATCTGGAAGAAGCAGTCAAGCCTTAGTCCTTGGATTTGAAAAAAAAAAAAGGGAAGCTTCAAAGCAATTGCATGTTTGCTCTGTTAAACAAGGGTTCCCAATTCTTCAATCATGAAGAAGGATTTTACTGGGGCAGAAAAAAGGCATGAAGAAGAGATCATGGGCAGTGAAGGCATGAGGTTAAATCAACAGATTATGATTCTCAAATACATCAATCAAGAAGAGGGCATTTATTTGGACAGCAGGTTATGGGCAGCAAGGGCACATACGTCATTATGGAGAGAGCAAGAAAATGAAGAAGCAAAAGCACGTTGCAAAATATTGAAGCATAGGTTTGGGCATCAAATGGCATCCAGGTAAATCAAATAAGAAAATCAATCAGGAAAATTCAATAAAATATTTCCTTCCTTATTGTTGAGTTGTAAAGTGAAAAACATCAAAAGCAATTGAGTTAGCAGAGGTCAATTTTAAATCCACATTCTTTTCAAAATTTGCTTGTCTCAGATTTCTTTTCATAGCCACGAGAGCTCCAAGAAAGTTTAGATAAGGAAGAGATGCCACCCCATCAGACTTCAAGCAGGGGTTTCATTGGCTATCTTCAAATCCTTTTTTTAATATCACTCCATTTTTTGACCAAAGCAAGTTAAATTAATGAGATGTCTTTCAAATGTGCAATTTTGAGTTGTGTCTGTTCTTTGCTGTTCATTGTGCTACAACTCCAGCAAAGAGGGGCAGTTGTAGACACCCCAAAATTGCACGATTTTTGATAAATCATGAAGGAGAGAAATATCTTATTGGAATTTTCAATTCTTAGCATTGGGTTTAAGATCATTAACCCATTTGAATCCAAAACCGCAAAGGAAAAGGCCGAATTCAATCTTTTGTGCAAAGTGAAACTTTTTCCGATTGAATTTTGTTGACTTTTGAACCCAGAAAATGAAATATTTTTTAAAGCAAGATTTCAAGATAATTTTTTCGGTAATCATTTTTTTAGCCATGTTATTGCATAAATGAATTTTTTGAGATTTTAAATCTTGACGAATACCTTGGTATGAACATGTTGAATCTTTTTATCGGAACTGAAAAACCGAAATTTAGCCTTGAACTGAAAAGTTGACTTTTTATTCACTTGGAATTTGGGTCTGGAACTATTTTTAATGGATTCAAATTGGGGGGGGGGGGGTATTTGCTTATTTACATGTAATATCTTAAGTAATGGAGATTAAAAAATATGAGGACATTTACTTAAACGATATTATATGTAAATAAGTATTGCCTGTGCAGAAACAGGTCAAAAATGCATAAAATTTCATCAAAAAGGCAGTGCCTGTATTTTATCTGCGGGCTTGTTGAGCCCGCAATTGATATACGGGCATGCCATGCCCGTATTGAGAATGCGGGCAGCACACGCCTGCATTATATATACGGGCATGGCGGTTTTTTGTGCGAATTTAGCCTTTTTAGATTTCTAAGCCTTATCTGCATCCAAATATCTCTCTGGGAGTTTTGAATTCTCTTATTTATCCATTCGAATTCTCTTATTTATCTTATTTGGCAATGGATTGGCATTATCCCTGTTTTCAATTCAATCTGGAAGATCTTGGTATATCCCTTTGGACCAACCACGCCCCTGGGTTTGCCTATAAATAGAGGGCCTCTCCTCAAGCAAAAGGCCATTAATTTGAAGTCTGAAGAGCTCCAAGTGAGGAAAAGAATCCCTGCTGCTCTGCTTGCTCAATCCAAGTAAGTCCCTTTTCTCCTTTATTTTCTGTCTTCAATTCTAGAAATAATCTGATCTTCTCCATTGCTGTAGAATAAGGCCTTCTTATACTTGTATGTCTAAACCTGCCTCCATGTACCTCAAGAATACTCTCTAGAATATCACCACATAATCTGTTGTTCTTATTTTCTGTAGAATTGTAGACACTCCAAATTGCACAGTAAAAATGATGAACAATTGGCAAAAATCATTATCTCCTTTGAAACCAGCACAAAATTTGAGAAAATAGATTTTTTTCTTGTATCCAACAACTCAGGTCGGATACAAGCATCGTTCTTCATATCTGACAGAAGTTGTCGGATATGAACATGCATTAGTGTATCCGACAACATATGTCGGATACACATATATGCTTGTGTATCTGACCTGATATGTTGGATACATGATTTTTGCTCAAAATTAGGGTTTTCCGAGAGTTTTTACTTTTTATCATTATATCCTTCATTAAAGGAGTGGAAATCTCGGAAATAGCCTTAGGGTTAAGGTTGGTGGGCTCTAGACATTATTTTGTGTCTAGCATCATGCAAACCCTAACCCAGCCTTTGCCTATAAATAGGAGGCCTCTCCTCAAGCAAATGGCCAATAACTTTTGCAAAGAACTTTTGCCAATAAGTTGGAGATCAAAGAGCTCCGAGTGAAGAAGGGAATCGCTGCCGTATTGCCTCAAGAAGCCCAGGTAAGCCTCAAACCTCTCTTTATTTTTCTGTTCTTACATTCTAGGTCTAGTTCTCTTCTTCTACCTTTCTGTAGAATAAGGCCTATTCTATGTGTGTGAAAACCCTTCCTCTACTCAAAGTACCTCGAGACTCCCCCTAGCTGTAAAACATGAAGGTGGGATCTAGGGGAAACGAGACGGAGGATTGATCCTAGTGTTAGAACTTTGTTGGAATAAGCCTTTTGATTCTATAAAAACCGTTTCATATTCAAAGTACCCCAAGATTATCTCGAAGAAACGTTAAACGGGGAGAGAGAACTAAAGGAAACGATAATGGAACAGAACCCTAGGTTGTTTTAGAACCCCATTTGATTGATATGAATGCATACTATATGTTGTTATATTATTGAAGAATGGATTTTTACACATGCACACATAGTACTTTTTTGTCGGATTCGGCTTATGTTTCGGATTTATTACATTCATTGTGATAGATCTGGAATAAATAGCCTCAAATAATTCTGGGATATTTCTTGTTGGTTTTCAACATGATTTCAAGCAAGTTTTGTTGAGTATTGAAGGCCTCTAGGTCCAACCTCTCGGTTTTGGGCATTTTTGCTCACTTTTGGGGTTTTTGGCATATCCTTTCCAATCGGAGAGGATGGTGAGCCAAACTTGTGCCCCATTTCTTCCTAGAGGCACTTCAATATCTTTTTGAAATGATTTTGATTTATCTTGCACAGATTCCACACACCTTATCACTGTTTTGAGTTTATTTTCTTTAAAAGAGCTTAACTTGACAGCAGCTGTACCCCAACTTCGGACACTCCGCTTTGTCGAAGTTGATAGGTCAGTTCAGGTCTGATTGTAGAACCTGTCACTTCTAACGAGCGCCATGTGTTCGTTTTAAGTCCGATTCAAGTGATTCTTGTTTCGGTGTTTTCCTTTGGAAGTCTAATTTCAAATCCAGTTGGTTTCATAATTGTTTGACTCCATTTGTGTCATAGATAATAGATTTACTCAGAACTGCTCAACAGCACTTTTCTGGGTAAGTCTGTGATCCTTGGGGCCTGTTCGGGAGACCGCCCAAGGCACATCCGAATGAATTTTTGTATGAGGCTAGTTTCATTTGAAATATGGCCATACATACTTCATTCACACCAAATTTTATGGATTTATATGGAGCCGATTAATTTTCTAAATGATTTTCCAAACTTGCCCACTTGTCACTTTTAACTATCTCCAGCAGCAGATTTCAAAGGAGAATAACTCCTAGGATTTTAACCGGAATTGATTGAAAATTTGCATGAGTCTTCTATTTATCATAATCTTTCAAATGGATTTGGTTTGATTCAATCTAAATTAGATTTGAATGATTTTAAGACAAATGGCTTTTACTTTTACTTTTACTGAATTTTCCGGATTTGACTCAACTTGGTTTTGTGCAACTTTTGCTTTGATTTCCATTTATTGGTGATACTCCAGAAGTGATATTGACATAAAAGAGGATCTGGAATTCATTTGGATTTCTCATGTGAAAATATCATACATTTGTTTAATCCTTTTTCAAGGTTTTTAATGATTTTAGCAAGCTTTCTCATTCTTTTTAGCATGAACAACACTTGGCAACCACCTTGTGTGGGTGAATGGGGGTGCCTAACACCTTCCCCCGTTCATAATCTAATCCCCTTACCCATCTTTGGATTTGATTTTCAAGTAGAGTTATTTTTACTCTAGTATTTGCCTTTTAGCTCTTTTTGCTTATTTTGAACCTTTTGGTGTCCATTCACACCCTTAAAATTGAATGGTGGCAACTCTTCCATTTCTGTTGAGCCCGTGTGTTGACGGAGGGGAATCATCCCGGTGATTTTCCCATGTCTCATAAGAATATGGCCTCTTTTGTGTTTGTATCCCCAAACCTATCTCAAAGTACCTCAAGAATCCTCTCTAGCCGTAAAACGTGAAGAGAGAGCTAGAGGAAAAGAGAACAAGTGGATCCGTAGGGTAGACCCCCATGTGCTCTGATCTGTGAGATGTGGTTGCTTTTAATATCTTGCTAATGTTTTAATGGTTTTATTTTGAATCTGGAGGAATCCTATGAATCCATGATGTTTATAGCATGAGATCCCCACTTCTTTCTATATTTTGGATTTTTCACACCTTTGCATCTACAATACTGTTTTCTGGATTTTGGTGATATTTGGCTAGGATTATGGATCTACCATGATCAATATGGTAGATCTAAAACCAAAAGCCTGAAAGTAACCTGTAGGGTTTCATGATATGATTTTAAGATTGTTTTTGATCTTGGAGAAGGGATCTTATAGTCTAAACTCTCCCTTTTGATGTTTTTTCATCAACATGGGTTGAGTGGGGATTCTATTTCCCTACAATTGAGAGATCCGGATCAGATCTGTAATCCAAGTAATTTTATTTTTCAATGTTTTAATCAAGAGATTCCAGTCTAGTTTTTCAACATTTTAATGGTTTAGCCTAAAACTAGTTTTTCAGGTTTCTCTTCAGATTGGTTTTATCTGGTTTTTTTTCTCAATTTTATTTTAATCATGAAACCTTAGGATGGTATGATCATATTGAAGATTCTGAATTAATCTGGATATTCATATGAAAAACCATACACTTTTGTTACTTTTATGTTTTTTCTTTTTTTAAGCAAGCATCCTTTATTTTAACATGAACAATACCTGGCAACCACCTTGTGTGGATGAATAGGGGTGCCTAACACCTTCCCCTGCTCATAACCTAATCCCCTTACCCATCTCTGGTTGTTTTTGTTTTGTTTTTTAAAATAGAGTTATTTTTATTCTAATTTTTCATTTTTGTGCTTATTTGAGATTTTGGTGTCCATTCACACCTAAACAGAATGGTGGTGACTCTTTGTTTTTAATCAATCCCGTGTGATGATTAGGAAGTCATTAAATTGATTTTCCATGTCTCACACTTATTTACTTGTAATATCTTAAGTAAATGGAGATTAAAAAATACGAGGACATTTACTTAAATGATATTACATGTAAATAAGTATTGCCTGTGTTAAAATTTGGATAAAAGCTTCTTTCCTTGTATCCTATGGTAATGTTTGGATACAAAACATCTTTATTGTATCCGACAGATAATGTCGGATACAAAGGTTTTTGTTTGTATCTGACCGGAGTTGTCGGATACTAATATTTTGCTCAAAATTAGAAAATTTCGAAAGTTTTCACTTTTTACTGTTCTTTCCTTGTCTAAGAAGTAAGAATTCCCGAATTTAGCGTTAGGGTTAAGTGGGGGGATTCTAGACACATCCTTGTGTCTACCATTAGGGCTCCCCCTTGCCCTAGCCTTTGCCTATAAATAGGAGGCCTCTCCTCAAGCAAATGGCTAGAAGTTGGAGATTGAAGAACTCCAAATGAAGAAGGGAATTCCTGCCTCACTACTTTCAGAACTCTAGAAGGGAACCCCTGCCTCTTTGCTTTCAGAACTCCAGGTAAGCCTGGAACTCTTTTCTTTTCTAGTTTTAATTTCTGGAATTATTCTGTCTTCTACCTCTTCTGTAGAATAAGGCCCTTGTGTGTGGTTGTTACCCAAACCTACTTCTAAGTACCTCAAGACTACTCTCTTGCCGTAAAACGTGAAGAGAGGGCTAGGGGAAAGGGAGACAGGTGGATCCGTAGGGCAGACCCCATATGTGATAATCTTAGAAATGCATAGTTTTAATGTTTTGTTTAGGATGTGTGATGGTTTATTGATGAAATAGGGAGGAATACAATAGATCTATGCTATTCATAGCATTAGATTTCGTTTTCCTCATATATTTCAATTTTTCACCTTGTTTTCTCCTTTTTTTTTATGTTTTTTGATGTTTTTAGTCATTTGGACTAAGATCTTGGATCCGCCATTGTCCATATGGTAGATCTGGGATCAGAAGCCTTCCAGTAATCTCTAGGCTATCATGGAGTGGTTTCGGAGTCATTTTTGGTTTTTGAGAGAAGACCCTACGGTCTAAGTTCTCCCATTTTGATGTTTTTCATCAACGTGGGTATATTTGGTTTGATTTCTTTGATTTAATGAAAAATATGGGCTATATCTATGCCCTGGATTGTTCACATTTAGTTTTGCATCATGGAGTGGTTTCGGAGTCATTTTTGGTTTTTGAGAGAAGACCCTATGATCTAAGTTCTCCCCTTTTGATGTTTTTCATCAATGTGGGTATATTTGGTTTGATTTCTTTGATTTAATGAAAAATATGGTCTAGATTTATGCCATGGACTGCTCAGATTCAGTTCTGCAATTTTTTTGTAAAAAATGATTTTTTTTTGATTTATGCCTAGATTTCAAGGATTCAATTTAAAGCATGATTTTTGAAGTTTTTATTTTAGATTGTTTTCTTTTTATTTTAGTCAATCATGAAGCCCAAGGAATGGCTTTTGTTTTCATAAAGAAGGATCCAGAATAAATTGATCATTCATATGGAAATAAGCCAAACATTCTTTTGTTTCTTTTTACTTTGTTTTGATTTTTATTAGCAAGCATTTTTGTAGCATGAACTACACTTGGCAACCACTTTACGTGGATAAATGGGGGTGCCTAACACCTTCCCCCATTCATAATCTAATCCCCTTACCCATCTCTGGATTTTTACTTTAAAATAGAATTATTTTTAATCTAGATTTGCCTTTTGTGCTTCTTTCGATGATTTTGGTGTCCATTCACACCTAAGAATTGAAAGGCTGCGACTCCTCCCTTTTTACGGATCCCAGGTGATGATAGGAAAGTCAAGAGATTGATTTTTTCCATGTCTTACAGATTATACCTTGGGAAAACCTTAGAAGCCTTGGTGGTTTAGTGTTCACTTGAGCAGAGTTTCCCCTCCTCCAGCAAGAGCTCTTAGATCTCAAATTTCCAGCCCTTTTGCATGAAGGAGAGACCCTCTTTTTATAGGCAAGTGTGTGTAAACCCTGGAATTTTTGGAATTGTAAATAAGACCAAATAAAGATTTAAGAGGTTAATTAGATTAATTGGAAGAAAAAAAAATATAAGAATAATAGTAAATCCAATTGGTTCACCATATTAAAGTGATTCTTTAGGAGTTATTGGTTTAATGGGTTATTGGTTCAAGGGTTATTGGTTTAATGGATGGTTGGTCGGTTCAACAAAAGTGTTGGTCGGTTCAAGTTTTGGTTTAAAAAAAAAAAAAGAGATAAAAGTTTGGTTGGATGAAAGAACCCGTAAGTGTTCTTTCATCTAACTTTTGTTCATTTGGGACGTTAGGGTTAGAAGGAACGAAACCGAAAAAAAAAAAAAGAGGAAAGGGAAATCGGAGGAGAAGAAGGTGAGAAGAAGAAGAAGAGAAGAAGATGAGCAAGGGGATCGTTCGTGAGGAGTAGACGAAGGGGAGAAGAAGAAGAAGAAAAAGGGAAAAACGTGGAGGAGAAAGGAGAGGAAGAAAAGAAGAGTTTGGGCGATTGGAGCGTGGATTGCTCGAATCAGTAAGTAGCACCTTTTAAAAATTGAGCAAACGATTTCTCTTTGTGGTTTTGGCGAACAGAGATTTCTGATTTTTGGTGTACAGCAATTTCTGTTTGATTTTTTAAGTGCATGCTCATAAGTAGCTAAAAACATGAATTACTTCAATGGATTGTTTATGGATGTTGTTAGACAAAATTTTAGTTAGTGTTTTTCTTATTTCTGTTGTTCGATCAATCACGTTTGCCTCTGATTAATTACTGTTTGCAACTAAACCCCCAACAGAGAACAGTCATGCGAGTAGACATTTGGGTTTCTGTTATTGTTTCTGTTTTGATCGATTCTTGTTAGGTTACTGTTGGGTTTCTGTTGTTTCTATTGGATTACTGTTGGTTTCTGTTGGGTTACTGTTTGGTTACTGCTGGTTTCTATTGGGTTACTGTTGGGTTATTGTTGATTACTATTGTTTTTGTTTCTGTTGCTGTAAATTACAGTTTGGTTAGTATATTGTTTTAAGAAGCTAATTTGTCAAAGAATCTTGTAACCAACTTTGTTAGAGTTGGTAATGAAGCATGCCTATTAGGGGTAATTCTTTTAGGATCTTTTAATGATCATGTAGTGGTAAATTGATTAAGAATATATAGTGAGTGGTCCTGATTTGAGTTCTCAGGATTTCAAATAGGTATTAATGATTTTCAATATGTTTAGATTCTGATTTGGCATGTAAGATGTAATTTAGGTTCTGATTTTAATTTGGCCTAAAAGTTTTAATTTAGGTTCTGATTTGGCAAGTGTAGATGGATTTAGGTTCATTCTGAGGATTTGTTTGTTTTCTTTTTGAAGGAGTGGTTTTATTAGCAGAAAAAGGTAGGAAATGGGTGTCAGAGAGTATAACTTGCACTAAAATATGGCTCCTATTTGATGGTTATATGGAAAGAGCAATTAGTTGTAAAACTTTGTGAAATTGTTAGTTTGATAAGAGGTTTACAAAGAGGTTATTGGGGTAAGAATGACATGGAATTGCATGAAGACGATCAATTCACAATTTGAAGTTAAAAGCAGAATCCATTCTGTTATCTGGTTTCCAATCTGTGAAGATTTCGGTGGTTTGCGAGGGCTAGGAATCCTTGCGTAAAAATTTATATTAGTAGTCTAACATTTAGTTTAGGGTGTTTGTAGTTGAATATGAGAGGTGGTAGGTGACTTGGACCCCAAATTAGGAAATTAAAAATCACCCAAGTGAAGCCATCAGCGAATTGGGTGTTTCGCGGCTTTTTTAACCACCTATAGTGAAACGGCCATAACTTCCTGTAGGAAACTCCGAATTACGAACCGTTTATTGCGTTGGGAAATAGACTCGTAGAGCTTTCCAATGATGTATGGAAAATATACTAATTCTTTATCTACTGGATCAGGTTTAGCATTAAAGTAACTAGTTTAAACTAGTTTTGCAGAGTTAACGGTAATTGTAAAATAATTATGGTAAAACAGTTGTTTTTTATTTTATGCATTCATTTATGTGCAATAATTCGTCTTAGTAAAAGTTCATGAGTCTTAATTTGGTTTGGTTACATGATTTGATTTATGTAATTTTAAATTGAAGCTGAGGCTTCTTCTTAGTCTGAAAAAGAGCCGAGGGCCTATGGTTGGATGTTCTGTGGACTGGGATTGCAGTTCTGTAGCGCCCCAGATCCGGGTCTACCCTATCACGGCACCAACCCGTACCCGAGACCTACTTTTGGGCCCAAAAGAACCTGATAAGCATAATTAATGTGGGCAATTACTATGTAATCATCAGAGTGCATAAGATAAAGAAGCATGGAATTTAAAATTTTCCATATAATAAAAGGGCATCTATGGAATAACTCCAAAATACAACATTTAGGTATACAAAAAGGCAACTAAGATCTCTCCATCACTGACTCTCTCATGAGCATTCATATACAAAAATGATAATCTAAAGATAACTCCCAAGTTTACAACTCCCAAAAAGAATAACTACATTCCTATTGATCGTTTCTAGGAACTAAATACAATAACATAAAGAGAATCCCTACTACGGATAGTAAAAGTCCTCGGGCCTGCGCTCAAGCTCACCCTCAATAGCTGCCCCAGTACGTGGCTCACCAAACGGATCTGAAAACAAATCCGGCAAAACAAAACGTGTGAGACTTAAAGTCCCAGTAAGTAGCAAACATGCATGAATGGAAGCAGTTGACACAATTCACATGATATCATGATTAGAACAGTTTAGGCAGTTTATATAATATCATGAGTAGAAGCAGTTCATGGAATTAATATTCTCAAGTCAAACATCTAAACAATGTAACACATAAAAATTTGCTAACAAACCTGGTAGGACTGATAATGTAAAACAAACTTGTAGAGCTCACGATGTAGAACAAACCTTTCTTAGCAGTTACTAGAACCAATATCACGTCCCATAAACCAAGATATAGTACTAAATTCACAAACCAAGTGGAATTCCCCATCCACTACCATTTAACCAAGGCCAAGTGAGATCTATATCGTCACTGGCATTCAACAAAAGGGCAAGTGAGATCTACACCGTCACTGGCAACCAACCATGACCAAGTGAGATCTACACCGTCACTTAAAACACATAGAAGAAACTCATCACAGCTTTACCAAATCAAATTAATAATCCCAATGCGTAAGAAATAACCAGGAAGCACTTCACAGCCAAAGCCAATTCACAGTAAAATACATACCCCTTAAGGTCCCCGAATTACGCATTTGAGAAGTGGGATAATCTTAGGATCCCTAATAAAGTCACTATACCAAAAAATCAACGAATTCCGAGACAAAAAGTTTCGGACCTCAAAAATATTCTAAGTATAGATAAAACATTGACTTTTCGGTGTCGAATTTTTCTAAACAAATATACAAGGAGTTTGGGGCTCAAATTTTGCTTGTAGTCTATTGGAGGGTATACAAATCATCTATAATTTTCTGGGCTTCCGAATCACTTAGTTGGATATCAAACTCAAAAAGTGGCTATTTTTGAAAATCGGGAAAACTGGAAATTTAGGCACAAACTGAAAAATTGACTTTTTATTGGTTGGGAATTGGGCCTTGGGAGTATTTTTATTGGTTCCAAATGGGGGGTAAAACCTTATTTACATGTAAAGACTTAAGTAAATGGAGCAATAAATACACAGGACATTTACTTAAATGTCTTTCATGTAATAAGGGTGCTATGCGAGAGCCTTATGTTGTTTGGAAAAGGGTGCTATGCGAGAGCCTTATGTTGTTTGGAAAAGGGTTGGGGAGAAAAGGATGAAGAACTGTCAAAAACAGGGTCCACGATTAGGTCATGGATTAATCGCCCAGGGGCGATTAGCCCCAACGTTCGGGCATTGAGGTTAAAGGTTCGCGCGTTAAGGTAATGCACAAGGTAACGTTCGCGCGTTGGGGGTTGACGCTCATACGCTAAGGTTTAAACCCTCCTGACGTGCACGGGCTCCCTTCGAGCGTTCGCACGCTAAGGCTCTGGATTAATCGCCCAGGTTAATCCTGATTCGTGATTACTCTTTACGGTGACTGTTTTTGGGTGTTTTGGTTCAGGATTAATCGCCAAACTCCAGGATTAATCGCCAGCTCGGACTCTTACAAAATTTTGGCTATTTTAAACATAAAAACTCCTACAAATCATCCCTAACCTTTCCAACACCAAATTTGATGATCATACATCATCCCAACACACTTAAAACATCTTCTACAACAAGAATTCATCCCCAAATCCTCATGAACACAACATCCATCACATAAATCATCATTCAAATACCAAACTCAAACCCTAATTTGAAATGTGAACAATAGAGTTGGAAATCCATGGAAAATCAATGGAAGATTAAACCAAATAGTCATATAAACCAAACCCTACGAATTTTTTGAAGCAAAACCCTACATGCAAGTGATTCTTCAATTTATCATAACCTTAGGATAGAGAAATACGAAAATCCAATAAATTCATTTTAGTTGAAGGGTTTGCTACTTACTTGTTTAATGGAGAAGCACAACTTACCTTCAAGCTTTCTTCTTCTTCTCCAAGCCTTCAAGCAAGCTCTCGCACTTTCTCTCTTGTTCTATACGTCCAAGACAAGAGGGAGTGTTCTAAAAATACTTAAAATAGAAATTAGGGCATCCTTTTATATGCCCAAGCTTTCGGTCTTTCAAATCTGCCCCTAAACAAGGCTTTTATTCAACAAAATCCTTAGGGTGTACTTAAGGCATACCAGGGGTACCTTAGTGTTATTTGAGAGGGTACCTTGGTGTTAAGTTGAGGGTACCCTAGTGTTATTTGAGGAATACCTTAGTGTTTCAAGGGGATTTGCCTTAATTTCTCAAGAGGTAATACTTTAGGTATACTTGAAGGGTACCATAGTTATACCAGAGGGGGTACCTTGATTATTGAAAGGTGCACCGTAGTTATACAGGGGTGTACCTTTAGGTAATACAAGGAGGTATACCCTAGGTTATGGAATGGGTGTACCTTAGTAATATAAGAGGGTACTCTAATTATACAAAAGGGGACCCCCTAGCTGTATAATGGGGGTGTACCTTAGCTATTCAAGGGGGTATATTAACTAAAACAGTGGGGTACCTTAGCTATAGAAGAGGATGTACCTTAGTTATTCGAGAGAGTACCTGTAGGTGACATAAGGGATGTACCTTAGGTATTGTGCGCGCGTCGGAAACGCGGCACGGAGTGATTCGGAGTCACCACCGCCTGATGGGGTGCAGGCGGACACCTGGGTGCCTAATCTTGTCTAGTAAGGCTTTCGGGTCTGCGGCTTGAGATTCTAAGTCTTGGTTCTCGGTTGCGGGCTGGGGAAGTCTGTAGACACCCCAATCCACCCCGTCGGATGACGGGTCCCGTGGGTTCCCTGATTTGAGTCAGCTTTCTTACTTTTGGTTCTCACCCGATTCCTAATCCAGCATGCATTTTTGTTAGGTCTTGGCGGGACCACCTGAGTGGTGTGGGTCCCTTTAATGGATTTTATCTTTGCTTTATCCTTAAGTGATCTGGGTCTGTTTAGGTGGGCCCCTTTGGAAGGCCCACGGTGTCCTTGGTGGGTTTAGTCAAGCCCGTGTGCCCTTGTGGGCCTCAGCCTATCCTAGAAGGCCCTTTGGGCTTTGGTTAAGTGTTTTTTTTTTTGATTTTACTTTAGGTTCAAATTTAAGGTTTAAGTGTTTTCCATGAAAGGGTGGGGCGGACTGGTTTTGTGGGCCCCTGAGGTGGGCCCACATGGTGGCCAAGTATTTTTATTGGATTTATCTTTTTAATTTTGCCAAAGTGAGTTGGACGCTGGGCTTGGGGCCCACAGTCCAAATCTGGGCTGGTAAGCCCAAGTTACCGAAATTTAGGGTTTGCACCCTTCCTTGGTTCGGTTGGTGGGCTTTGGCGGGCCCGGTAGGCCCGTGGCCCTTGGTCTCGGCCAAACCACGCATTTCATACATCAATTGCACAAGTTCGGTTCGGGTGGACCGCCTTAGGTTTGGTCCGCCCGGTTTAATCGGTTAATTTTGCTTATCTTGATTGAGTTGCATGCATACATGTTTATTGGGCGGGGTGGGCCCCGTTGGAAGGCCCACTGGAAATCAAGCTGGACCGGGGGTCCAAGTCCCACATTGGGTTTCTGGGTGACCCAGAAACCCTATTGGTTTATCCGGTTCGGAAATGACATTCACATCTAGCAATAATCACAGAAAAAACACAAGATGGACACTTTGTCAGAAAAGAAACTGGCTCATTGTGCTGGGTCCAAGGGGAGGTACCCGGGGTACAGTAAAGGGCATTTTTGGAAATTTTCAAAAATATATCAATTCGGCATGTTTTAGGGGTAGGCGCCGACCTCAGGTAGTAGGCGCGAGGTCGGCGCGAAATGGGCGGACCGAAAACAGTGAAAAAACACAAAAAAATGAAGTGGGTGTGAGGTTCGCGCGAACTGAGCGCGAGCTTCGAGCGAGGTTCACGCGAAGTGTTCGCGCTCACTTCACGCGAGTTTCACGCGGGCTTCGTGCGAGCTTCGCGCGAGTTTCGTGCGAGCTTCGCGCGAACTCGGCGGACACTCGATGCTCCCGGTTTTTTTCAAACTCCATTTTTTAGCTGATTTTTAAGCTCTGTTAAGTTCTGCAACTGCTTTCTGGGGATCCGAAGACTCCCAGAAGACCTCTGAACCCATTTCAAAATGAATCTAACCTAAGTTGAATCACGATCAAAAAACAAAAACCAACAAACGCCCATGCAAATGGAGCAATACACATGCCGGACTAACACCGGGAGGGTTTTGCGCACGCCGTCTGTGACCTCTGGCAGGGTTCGAACCTGGGCTCCGTGCTCGAGACAGAAGCCTTTGAAGAAGGGAGGGAGGGGGGGGGTTATAAGGGGGACATGAGACTGACTTAACAGGGAACACACTCCCTTGAAAATGAACATCGAATATGAGTAGGGAAGAGACTTAACTTCCTAAACATGGCATCATGCATTTGTTTTTTTTATATATATATAAAAAAGAAAGTGCCGAGGATGATAACTGAGAGTGCTTGAGCACCGGTGCAGGGTGAAGACACCTCCTACGCCGGACAGCAGCTGGAAACCACGAGATGGGGTGTTTGTAGAGTTGTGGAGGCCACGAGGTGGTCAAGGAGGCCGCGAGGTGTGCTACGAACCAAGAGGAGTGAAGAAGAAGAGGAAGCCGAGAAGAAACCAGTGCAGAGACCAACCAAGAGCAAGCTCTTCTCCAAAACAATCCCCCAACCAGAGTTTTCGAACCCCAAAATTCTCGAACCCTTTGCGCGAGAAAGTCGCGCGGCTTATATAGGCAAGGGAGAAAGGGGTGCCGCTCACTTTGGTGCCCAGCTCAAGGTGAGCGCCTACCTCTTGCCACGTTTGCGCGAGCGGCATAATGATGAAAAATCATTTAATGCCGCCGCTCGCTGGTCGAAAAAATCCAGAAATTGAGATTTAGTCCCTGGCAATTTTCAATTCAATCCGATATTCTTGGATTTTTACACATTTAGTCCCTGGGATATTTCGAATGTTCGGATATTTACGGATTTGATCCCCGAGATATTTTCCTGCGCAACTTGCCACGTGTGCAGCTTTTTGCCACATGCGCAGATTGCCGGTTTTGCTGCTCGGAAATTTCATCAGCTCATATTTTCTTCATCCGGACTCCGATCTGGGCAAACTTAGTTTCATTAGAATCGTATCGGAGCCCTCCATCCCATGACCTAGGGGTAGGCCTCCGGATCGGATTTTAGCATAAAGTCAACTTTTGGTTCTGCTCAGGTTTGACCGCCCGCAGAACCTTCATCCGGACCCCGATTCCTGCAAACTCAGTTGCGTTGGAACCGTGTCGAGATTCTCTATCCAATGACCTAGGGGTAGGCCTCCGGATCGGATTTTAGTAGAAAGTCAACTTTTGGCTCTGCTCAGGTTTGACTGCCCGCAGAACCTTCATCCGGACCCCGATTCCTGCAAACTCAGTTGCGTTGGAACCGTGTCGAGATTCTCTATCCAATGACCTAAAGCAAGGTGGCCAATTTTCACTTGATCAAAAAGTCAACTTTTCACCCCTTAGGGTTTGACTTTCTGTCCAGGGTTTGCATTTTTGGTTTTTCTGGGAGCGCAAAAATGAGGTGCTTACAGGTATGTTGGAGGTACTTTAGTTATATAAAGGGGGTACCTTAGCTATATAAAGAAATGTACCTTAGGTAAAACAGTGGGAGGTTACCTTACTTATATAGGGGTTACTTCGGTTAGACAAATGGGGTACTTTGGCTATATAGGGGGTGTACCCTAGGTAAAACAGTGGGGGTACCTTACTTATTTAAGAGGAGCAACTCTAGGAAATACAAGGGGTGTACCCTAGCTATAGAAGAGGATGTACCTTAGTTATTCGAGAGAGTACCTGTAGGTGACATAAGGGATGTACCTTAGGTATGTTGAAGGTACTTTAGTTATATAAAGGGGGTACCTTAGCTGTATAAGGAAATGTACCTTAGGTAAAACAGTGGGGGGTTACCTTACTTATATAGGGGTTACTTCGGTTAGACAAATGGGGTACTTTGGCTATATAAGGGGTGTACCCTAGGTAAAACAGTGGGGGTACCTTACTTATATAAGAGGAGCAACTCTAGGAAATACAAGGGGTGTACCTTAGGTAATATAGGGGATGTACCTTAGGTATGTTAGAGGTACTTTAGTTATATAAAGGGGGTACCTCTAAGTAATACAAGGAGGGTGTACCCTAGGTAATATAAGGGATGTACCTTAGCTAAACAAGGGGTACTTCAAATAAGACAATAGGGTACCTTAGTTAAAATAAAGGGACACCTTAGGCAATACAGGTGAGGTACCTTAGGTATAATTAGGGGATACTTTAGGTATTCGAATGGGGTACCTTGGGCAAAACAGTGGGGTACCTTAACCAATATGAGTAAGGTGCTTTAGGTAATATAAGGAGGTACTTTACGTATGCATGTGGGGTACCTTAGGCAAACATAAGAGGATACCTTCGATAAACACAGGTGTGAGACACGGGAAAAAATCAATTCAATGACTTCCTGATCATCACGCGGGGTTGGTTAAAAACAAAGAGTCGCCACCATTCCTTTTAGGTGTGAATGGGCACCAAAATATCAAATAAGCACAAAAGGCAAATTTAGGGTAAAAATAACCCTCTTAAAAAAAACACAACCAGAGATGGGTAAGGGGATTAGGTTATGAACAGGGGAAGGTGTTAGGCACCCCAATTCATCCACACAAGGTGTGTACCACCCCGGAACCAGGTCCTCCCTTATCGGGTTTATAGTGGCTCCCGAGCACTATTTTTAGGGCCCAAATTGTGATGAAAACTAACTTAAGAAACTAACCAAAGCAATTATAATCTAATCCTACAATTTTTCGGAAAAACTGCTATATAACGTCTGTATATATGAGTATGGGCTAAGCCCTCAAACCACAAAAATCACTTGATAAACACAGTTTATATATCCATTCGAAAAAAACTAAACCATTCAGATATTGAAAGAGTAGGAGACTACTCTACAGGTCCTCGATCTACAACAATTATGATCTTAACAATGCGGAAACAAACACACACAAATTATACGAGGAAACCTGAATCCAGATCCAGGAAAAACCTCGAGTCTATATGAGGCGACTAACCCTTAGAATCTCCACTATTGAATGAAAAGCAATTACAAAGGAAAACACACTTAACCTTTACAATTGAACTCACTCAACATCAATCCACAGTTCGAATCCACGAACTGTAGCACAACTTGAATCCACAAGCTGCAATTCACGATCAATCCAGATCCACAGCTCGAATCCACGAACTGCAACACAACTTGAATCCACAAGCTGCAATTCACGATCAATCCAGATCCATAGCTCGAATCCACAAACTGCAACACAACTTGAATCCACAAGCTGTAATTCACGATCAATCCAGATCGTGACAATCACCTCAGAGTCCACTGAGATGATCAAATGCAATAGGAATCCACCTATGCATCCAACAAGCTCGATCACCAATCCAGGAGATCATACGATCAAGTGAAGTTCCGAAATGAAGAAGAATCCTCAAACTTCAATTCCAGGTGATCTCTCTCAGGTCTCCCCCTCACTCGATAACCGACTCTCTAAAGATCAATTGATTGAATCTCGAACACCTCAAGATCCAAATCGAATTAATCAAAAGAAAAAAGTCATTCCAAAAAAAAATACATCTCGTCTATTTAAAGAAGAAAACTCAGATCGCATCGAGCGCTGCTGGCGTCGCCTTGCGATCGGGGTAGACGGCTGGAAGCGAACTCAAGTCTCGCTCAAATCAAAATAGACTCAGTTAAGGGCGCGCTGCCAGCGCGCTGCTAGCGGGAGGGAACACGGCATGTGCACAGCTGATTTTTAGATTCTTCAATCTTGCTCTGGGCTACCAGCGGCATGTCGGCGTCGCCTTACGATGCAGGTGCGCGTGCTTTACTTTCAAAGTGCTATTTCACTTATGCGCTGCCAGCGGAGTGGTAGCGGCGTTGTTCCTCTCAAGTGCCTTTACAAAATGTTCTTTATTTAGACATCTTTACATTTCCTTGAGCTACCAGCGGCGTGGTAGCTGTGTGGCAGCCTCACCTTCCTCTTTAATAAATTCACGGAATTTATATTTTGATTCTGCACATCTTGAAGATTATTAGAGGATATAATTTGTCAAACATTTGCCATATAAGGAGTGTGAGTTTTCACACTTACAATCTCCCCCTTGGCAAATGCCTGACAAAAAAATTCAAACAGTGCTTAATATCAAATTCAGATATTGATTTCCATTTAAGTATTCAAATCACAATGATAAGGGAGAACACAGAATTTCATTCATTTTCAGAGAAAATATACAGTGTTCAGAAGAAATATACAGTGTTCAGCAAATATATACACATTCAACCAAAAAAAAATATCCCCCGTAAACCTACTTCCAGAAAACCGAAAAACCAACAGAACAAACAAAAACAAAAACTTGATGATCGAACAAACAACAACTTGATGATCATCAAGCAGCAACCATCAACCAGCAACCAACCAGCAGCATCAACCAGCAGCAACATCAATGAGACTCCCCCTTTCTGGAAGGAGGTTTCGGATCCCAAGTTCTTGAATAATGCCGGTACGCATCTTGGGACCGGGAGTGCAGCCTGTAAGTACCTCATTTTTGCGCTCCCAGAAAAACAAAAAATGCAAACCCTGGACAGAAAGTCAAACCCTAAGGGGTGAAAAGTTGACTTTTGATCAAGTGAAATTGGCCACCTCACTTTATGCCATTGGATAGAGAATCTCGACACAGTTCCAACGCAACTGAGTTTGCAGGAATCGGGGTCCAGATGAAGGTTCTACGGGCGGTCAAACTTGAGCAAAGCCAAAAGTTGACTTTTTGCTAAAATCCGATCCAGAGGCCTACCCCTAGGTCATTGGATAGAGAATCTCGACACGGTTCCAACGCAATTGAGTTTGCAGGAATCGGGGTTCGGATGAAGGTTCTGCGGGCAGTCAAACCTGAGCAGGGCCAAAAGTTGACTTTCTGCTAAAATCCGATCCAGAGGCCTACCCCTAGGTCATTGGATAGAGAATCTCGACATGGTTCCAACGCAACTGAGTTTGCAGGAATCGGGGTCCGGATGAAGGTTCTGCGGGCGGTCAAACCTGAGCAGAGCCAAAAGTTGACTTTCTGCTAAAATCCGATCCAAAGGCCTACCCCTAGGTCATTGGATAGAGAATCTCGACACGGTTCCAACGAAACTGAGTTTGCAGGAATCGGGGTCCGGATGAAGGTTCTGCGGGCGATCAAACTTGAGCAGAGCCAAAAGTTGACTTTCTGCTAAAATCCGATCCAGAGGCCTACCCCTAGGTCATTGGATAGAGAATCTTGACACGGTTCCAACGCAATGGAGTTTACAGGAATCGGGGTCCGGATGAAGGTTCTGCGGGTGGTCAAACTTGAGCAGAGCCAAAAGTTGACTTTCTGCTAAAAACCGATCCAAAGGCCTACCCCTAGGTCATGGGATGGAGGGCGCTGATACAATTCAAACGCAACTAAGTTTGCCCAGATCGGAGCCCGGATGAAGGAAATATGAGCTTACGAAATTCCCGAGCAGCAAAACCGGCAATCTGCGCACATGGCAAAAAGCTGCACACGTGGCGAGTTGCGCAGGAAAATATCTCGGGGATCAAATCCGTAAATATCTAAATGTACAAAATATCCCAGGGACTAAATCTGTAAAAATCCGAGAATATCGGATTAAATTGAAATTTGCCAGGGACTAAATCCGAAAATTCGGATCTTCCGACCAACCGAGCGGCGGCATTTAATGAATTTTCATCATTATGCCGCTCGCGCGGACGTGGCGAGCGGCTTGCGCTCACCTTGAGCTGGGCGGCAAAGTGAGCGGCACCCCTTCTCCCTTGCCTATATAAGCCGCGCAACTTTCTCGCGCAAAGGGTTCGGATTTTTTTGGGTGGGATCATTCTTGGGGTTCGAAGATTTTCGGATTTGGACTTTCTCTTTGGGGTTCCCTCTGGTTGGCCTTGGGTTTCCCTCCCCTCCCTTATCCGAGCTCACCCTCCCTTCTCTTCCCATCCTTCACTTTCATCGCGAACGAGACGAAGGCCGGCTGCCGTGGGAGCTAGAAGGAAGGTGCTCCAGCTCTTGCTTCATTGCAGGAGAAGCCCACACACCTCAAGCAAGTCATAGGATCCCAGGTATCATTCTCTAATATGCTTGATATACATATGTTGAAATGAGAAGTTTCTAATAAGTTTGCTAAGCTTATTTTCGTCCTTGGGCACGATTCTGTTCCCATGGTAGTTTAGTATGCGCTTGCTTCGCTTTGACATATGGAGGGTCTCTAAGGGAGGAAGAGACCCACCGGGGGCTTAAGGTAGGTTGAGAGAGAGAGTACCCCCCTCAAACTGTTCGGGCATGCTTAATGCTATGGTCGTGCCTGTTTTCGCTGCTTTAAAAGGGAGTTTGTTCCCTCATGTTAATTTATCCATTGTATCCCTGTAAACCCCCCTCCTCATTCCCTTCTTCGGATGTTAGTGTGCCTGCTTGAAGGTCCAGTCTTGGATGAAAGTGCATGTAATGTCTGCATGTTGTTTTTTTTGTTTTTATTGTGCTGGACTTGCTAACATGCTATTTGCTGCTGGTGCACCCTTGAGCATGCTCCCATCACCCCCCCCCTTTTTAAGCTGTTAATGCATCTGTAGCTGTGTTGTTTTGTGATAATCGGGTTTGGTTTTCCTTTTTTCAAGAGATATGGAGTTGTGTCTTTAAGCAGTTAGATTAAATCCAAAACTAGTCGGGAAGTGTTCTGGGCATATTAGGAGACTAGTGGAACAATTACAGGCCGAAAAAGATCGGCCAGAGATGGATATCTCGAAGAAACAGAGAGTTGAAAATCGCAGTGAGTAGCCGCCCACTTGGCGCTCACTTGCGCTCACTTATGAAGTAGGCGCCCCTTTTATCTCACTACCCGCCGAGCTGGCGCCCATCTCGCGCCCACTTGGCGCTCAGCTCGCGCCCACTTAAAACCATGCGTAATTCTGGCGCCCATCTCGCGCCCACTTGGCGCTCAGCTCGCGCTCAGTTCCCGCCCAGCTCGCGCTCACTTAGTATCGAGTGAGCGCCAGGTCCGAATTTTGCCGGTTCTTAGCCGCCTACTGGCGCCCAGCTCGCGCTCACTCCAGGAAGTGAGCGTATACCCCTAAAACATGCCGAATTGCTAGATTTTTGAAAAATTCCGAAAATACCCTTTACTGTACCGCGGGGGGGCACCCCCACCCCCTTTGTTCGTTGCGCATCCAACTAGTTCCTTAGTGCGGGGAGGTACCCCACCCCATGGGCTCCGCTTCACTCCGCCCATAGGGCCCCCGGGTACCTCCCCTTGGACCCAGCACAATGAGCCAATTTTTTCCTGATGGAGTGTCAATCTTGTGTATTTTCTTGTTGTGATTATTACTGGATGTGAGTGCCATTTCCGAACCGAACCAGATAAACCAATAGGGTTTCCGGGTCACCCCGAAACCCGACATGGGACTTGGACTCCCGGTCCAACTTGACTTCCAGTGGGCCTTCCAACGGGGCCCACCAAGCCCAATAAACACCAAAGCATGCCATTAAATAACTTAAGTAAAATGAACAATTTGAACCGCGCGGGCCAAACCCAATGCGGCCCACCCGAGCCTTGTTGTGTGTAATGAACATGAGAATTGCATGGTTTGGCCGAGACCAAGGGCTAGGGCCTGTCGGGCCCGCCAAAGCCCGCTAACCGAACCAAGTTAGGGTGCAAGCCCTAAACTCCAAAGAACTGGGCTTCCAAGCCCCAAACCTGGATCACGGGCCCCAAGCCCAGTGACCAGCCCAGTGTGGCAAATTAAAAAGAGAAAATAAAATTACTTGGCCACCACGTGGGCCCACATAAGGGGCCCACAAACCAGTCCGGCCCACTTGTGCATGAAAAACACTTAATCTTCAAATCTGAACCTAAAGTAAAATCAATGCACCAACCAAAGCCCAAAGGGCCTCCTAGGATAGGTCGAGGCCCACAAGGGCACACGGGCTTAACTAAGCCCACCAAGGACACCGTGGGCCTTCCAATGGGGCCCATCCAACCAGACTCAGATCACCTAAGTAATCAAGATAAAAGCAATTAAAGGGACCCACACCACTCAAGTGGTCCCGCAAGACTTAACCAAACTGCATATTGGATTAGGAATCAGGTGAGACCAATGTAAGCTGACTCAAACCAGGGAACCCACGGGACCCGTCATCCGACGGGGCGGACTAGGGTGTCTACAGACTTCCCCAGACTACAACCGAGAACAGACTTAGAATCTCAAGCCGCAGACCAAAAGCCCTAATAGACAAGATTAGGCACCCAGGTGTCCGCCTGCACCCCATCAGGCGGTGGCGACTCCGAATTTTCCGGTGCCGCGTTTCCGACGCGCGCACACAGCCAACACAACTTGTGATCCATCTCCAACTGAGTTCTTCGAATGCTGCTCAGAAAATGATCAGCTTCATTTTGCATATCTTGCTGAGCAGCAACATCCCTTTGCACCTCGCCACAAGCAAAATCTACATCCTTTGCAAGCTTATCCAGCTTCTCTTGGGTCTCTGATTTGAACATGCTCATCATGAGCATGTGAGCCCTTACCTCAGAATTGAAAGCCTCCTGGGAGGCTTGCATGGAATTCAACTTGTCCAGGATTGCCATAGCATCAGAACTGGACAAAGAGGATGGAGAAGAAGAAGCCAACCGAAAGGGATTGGCTCTTTTGCTTCTGGTAAGGGTGGAGGCATCAATAGGAGGTTTGGGGTGAAGGATCAATTCAACAGGATCAGGTAGGACCCCCTGGTGAATGCACAAGTAAGTGATGAAGATCCCAAAGGGAAGAGCAGCAGTCTTGGATTTTAAATTCCGAGACTGAAGGATCTGATTGAAGATGATGGAAGGGAGACAGACACTGTCTCTGTTCCAGAGAGCATGAAGGAGTCTTGCTCAAGAGTGTGAAATCTCAGAATGATGATCTGAGGGAACAAGAGAAGCACAAATAAACAGATTCAAGATCCTGAGAAGATCTTGGAGAGAGCCATGAGGAAGATAGTTGGGCTTATTTTTTATGGAGGTGGGAGCACCCTGAACAATAAGAGAAGAAATGATTGACTCCATGGGAGGATCAGAGTGAGAAGCTAGAAAGTCAAAGGAAGGAGAATCAACAATGGGCAGTTCTAGAAGAGAGGAGATAAGTTCTTTCGAGAAGTCGAAAGAGATACCCCGGACATAGGCTTTGACAAAGCCTTGATTTGCAAGATGAAGATGGTGGAGGTTCGAATAGAACTCTTGAACCAGGTCTGGATAAGCAAAACCACTTATCAGAGTAAATTTCTTCCATCCATTGTTCGAAAACAAGGAGAAGAGCGGAGAGTCAGAAAAGGAGTCAAGCTTAATGGCCCTTTCCAAGAGGAGTGGCCTGTGCTTGAAGAACTCATTAAAATCAGACAAACCATTTCCAATGAATGGTTCAGAGGAATGTGAAGGGGATGGGGGTCTCACCGGTGGAGAAGAGACAACCGGAGAGGTTCTCACTGGTGGAGAAGAGGTGGAAGGAGAATCAGTCCTAGACTTTTTCTTGGGAGGCATGATGAAAAGACAGGAGAAAAAAATAGAAGAGAGAGAAGAACACAAGCAAAGCACGACAAAGCCCTAATGGCAGAACAATCTACCAAACCCTAACTTAGAAGAACGAGAGAAGAACACTGTAATAGGAAGAAGAAAATGAAGAAGCAAGACGAAGACAGTAAAAAAAAATTTTACCTGAACAGTGGACAAGGTGAAGGAAGGTAAGCACGAAGGCAAAGAATGACCACGACGCGAGGAGCGAGGAGAACCGCAGATAAGAAAAAAAATAGAGGTAAAAAGTGAAACAGATTTCACCTTTTTATAGACAAAAAGAACTCGCTGCCAGCGTGCATCTAGCGACGCTTAACAGGGCAGGTGCCAAAGCATGAAAGAAGGGAGAAGGCTACCAGCACGCTTCTAGCGACGTAGAAGGTGCACATGCACAATCAAGCACAAATACAATCACAAGGCAAAAATTTATAAAAAGAGCTTGAACTATTCTTCATGAAAAATTCATACATCTAAACACAAAGCTAAGATTTTAACTGAACTAAAAATCATCCAGATAATCAACTTTTATTCGATCCAAGAAGTAATTATCACAAAACTGATCTTGAAGAACCTATCAAGGTTAATTCAGATGTGATACATTTCATATCTATGGCCAAAATTTCCTTCATGGTTTCTCATACTATACATTTTCTTCAAGATATTGAGCACACATGCATATTAATGAATCAATGCTTGTGTAGTGTGTGAAATACATTTTTGACTTTTACACTTTATACATATGGAAGGCTATTTTAGTGTAATCATACTTGGAAAGTATAGACATACCCCAAACTTCATTTTGGTGGCTTTCACACATCAGAGATAGGTAGCCTTTTCTGATCTCTTTTTCTTTTCTTTTTGTAGAAGGCATTGACCCTTAAAAAACCTGAGTTTACAGTTCATTCCAAGAATATACCTTCTTTCTCTTTTTCTTTTTGAGAATTACAGTGGCTTTCACTCTAATCTCTATGGCAGCCATTTCCAAAACTTTTCTTTTCATAAAGGTGATAGCCTATAGATCCCAAGCTTCAACACACAATAAACTTCAATACACAAAGGTGTTTAAGACAAAATTGATAGTTGAGTACAAGACATTTCTGTCAATATGCATAGACTCAAGCTTCCTGAATTAAGATTTTAGTATCAAGAACACATAAATTCATTTTGAACAGATATGTAAATCATTTTACATCTAAATTAACTCAAAACAGAACCTGATTTTCAGTTTTGAGAGCATACTCCTAGGGATTTCCTAAGAGTTTCAAATCTGTTCTGATCTAAAGGTTTAGTGAAAATATCAGCCAACTGTTTTTCAGTAGATATATATTCAATCATAACAGTTTTGTCTTCAATTAACTCTCTTATAAAGTGATGCCTGATGTCTATATGTTTAGTCCTTGAGTGTTGAACAGGATTTTTGGAAATATTTATGGTACTTTGATTGTCACAGAAGAGAATCATTTGATCCTGATCTAAACCATAATCAGATAGCATTTGTTTCATCCAAATTAGTTGAGTACAACTGCTTCCTGCAGCAATGTACTCTACTTCAGCTGTACTCAGTGAAACTGAGTTTTGCTTTTTGCTTAACCAAGCAATGAGGTTATTACCCATATAAAAGCAACCACTAGAGGTGCTTTTTCTATCATCCATACACCCAGCCCAATCAGCATCAGTGTATCCAGTAAGATATGGGTTTGTTTCTTTGGAGAACCAAATTCGCAGATCAACAGTTCCATTTACATACTTTATAATCCTTTTCACAGCATTTAGATGAGATTCTTTAGGATTAGCCTAATATCTTGCACAAACTCTAACACTAAAACTTATATCAGGTCTACTTGCTATTAAGTACAGAAGACTTCCAATCATCCCTCTATACAAGGTAGGATCTATATCCTTCCCTGATTCATCTTTTCCAAGCTTTAAGCTAGTACTCATAGGAGTCCTAGCATGTTTTGCATGAATTAAACTGAATCTCTTGACTAGATTTCTTGCATATTTTGCTTGAGAGAAAAATATCCCTTGTTGAGATTGATAAATATGAAGTCCTAAGAAAAAATTCAGTTCACCCATCATACTCATCTCAAATTCACTCTTCATTAAGTTTCCAAAGGAATGAGCATGAGTTTCAGAAGTAGATCCAAACACTATATCATCAACATAGATTTGAGCAATCAAAATATGCTTGGACTCTCTTTGAATAAAAAGAGTTTTATCCACATTTCCTCTCATAAATCCAAATTCAAGTAAGAAAGAGGTGAGTCTCTCATACCAAGCTCTAGGAGCTTGTTTGAGTCCATACAAGGCCTTGTTCAGCTTATAAACATGTTTAGGATGATTTGAATCCTCAAATCCTTTAGGTTGCTCTACATAAACCTCTTCATTCAGATATCCATTCAAGGATGCACTCTTAACATCCATTTGAAACAGTTTAAACTTCAAATAGCATGCAATAGACAAAAGCAATCTGATTGACTCTAACCTAGCTACAGGAGCAAAGGTTTCATCAAAATCTATTCCTTCTACTTGGGTGTATCCCTGAGCAACAAGCCTAGCTTTATTTCTGGTTACAACCCCATTCTCATCAGATTTGTTCTTAAAAATTCATTTGGTTCCTATCACATTCAGATTAGAGGGTCTTTCAACCAATTCCCATACATTATTTCTAGTAAATTGGTTTAGTTCTTCATGCATAGCATTTAACCAGGAGTCATCCAACAAGGCATCTTTATAAGATTTTAGCTCAAATTGAGATAAATAAGAAGAAAATCTTACCTCATTATGTAATTGATGTCTTGTTCTTACTCCATCTGAAATATTTCCAACAATTTGCTCAGTTGGGTGGTCTTTGAGAGTTTTTGTCAGAGGAACAATTTCATTGCTTGAGGAAGCATCTCTGATTTCATCCTCTTCATCTACAACCTGCAAAAATTCACAGTCAATTCCTTCATCATCTATTAACACATTAATAGACTCCATTACAACAGATTTTTGCAAGTTAAAAACTCTGTATGCTCTACTTGAAGAGGAATATCCTAGAAAAATTCCTTCATCACTTCTAGAATCAAATTTTCCTAAATTTTCTCTGTCCCTTAGGATATAACATTTACTTCCAAAAACTCTAAAATATTTCAAGTTTGGCTGTTTTCCTTTCCAAATTTCATAAGGAGTTTGTTTCCACCCAGATCTGACATATACTCTGTTACTTATATAACAGGCAGTATTTATTGCTTCAGCCTAGAATTTTGTTGACACTTTCTTGGCTATCATCATGGTTCTAGCCATTTCTTGCAAAACTCTATTCTTCCTTTCCACAACTCCATTTTGTTGTGGGGTCTTAGGAGCAGAAAATTCATGTTTAATTCTTTGTTCTTCACAAAACTTGGAAAACATTTGATTTTCAAATTCTGTCCCATGATCAGATCTTATTCTAACAATCCTCCCTATTTGCAAGTTCTTTTCAACTTGAATTTGACAGCACAATTGTTTAAAGCAATCAAAACATTCAAACTTTTCTCTTAGAAAATTTACCCAGGTGTATCTACTGTAGTCATCTACAGCAACAAAGATATACCTCTTTCCTCCAAGACTTTCAGTCTTTGTAGGTCCCATCAAGTCCATATGAATTAGTTCTAATGGTCTAGAGGTTCCTACAATGTTGATTTTCTTGTGTGTGGCTTTGATTTGCTTTCCTTGATTGCAAGGACCACACATTCCTTTCTTTTTATTGTTCCCAAACTTGGGAATTCCTCTAACCAATTCAGACTTAGAGATTTTTGACAAATCTCTATAGTTAATGTGACCAAGTCTTCTATGCCACAAATCAATTTCATTGCATATAGAAGATTTTAAAGAGCTTTCATTGTTTCCAATGATTCCATAATAATTGTCACTTGTTCTTACACCTATAAGAACAGTTCTACCAGAATTATCCAAAATTTTACATTCTTTTCTGGTAAAGTTGACAAACAATCTTGAATCACATAACTGGCTAATACTAATTAAGTTTGCCTTCAAACCAGATACAAATAAAACATTTTTTAGACAAACTCCATTAGGACCAGTTACTGTTCCTTTACCTTTGACTTGAGAAGTGCTTCCATCACCAAATGTTACACTTCCACCAAAATATTCTTCAAAGGTACTAAACATAGACTTATGTCCACACATATGTCTTGAACAACCACTATCCAAGTACCACATGTTGACATCATGAACTTTCAAAGTTATATGAACCACATTTGCAACTAAGGAATCTTTTCTAACCCAAATCTGTTTTTCATGTGTTTTCTGAGAAGTCCCTTCATCAACAACTTGAGATTTGGAAGGAAGTTTCTTTGACAGATTTGTAACTTCCTTATTTAATGATTCAGTCAATTTTATCAAAGAATCAAATCTGTTATATAAATCCAAGGACTGACTTTGATTTACTTTCCTCTTACTGTCAAAATATCCCTTGGGAAAACCATGCAAAACATGACACTTTGGTCTTATATGACCTCTTTTATTACAATGATGGCACACAGGTATGAACCTATATTCAGAAGAATCAAAATTTCTAGATTTGACAGTATTTCTAACCTGTACAGATTTAGATTTTTCAGATTTTGAAGATTTACCTGTTGAGCTTACTTCTCTAGGAGAAATTTTCTGTGAAAATTCCTTATTTTGATTACTTACAATCATTCTTTTTTCAGCAGAATTTGAGCTTTCAGGAACTTCCTGTGAAGTTGATTCCTCATCAATTTGATGATTTCCTGCAGAAAAATTTGAAGCATTAGATTTAATTGAATTTGACAATTTCTTAAGTTCAATAACTTTACCTTGAAGAGCAGAAATTTGAGCTTCCTTTTCTTTTAATTTTTCAGTTTTTTCAGTCAAAGAAGTTACTAGAAAATTTTCTTTGACATGTCTTTCAAGTAACTTCTTGTTTATTGAATCTATTTCTGCAAAAGCTTTATTTTTCTCTGTTTCTGACTCCTTCAAATTTTTACTCAGTTTCTTGACTTTCTTCTGAGCTCTATTGAATTCCTTATATAGCTGATTATAGGCTTCTTGTAATTCTTCTTCATTATCTGATAAACTCTCTTTATTATCTCCTGCAATGTCAGAGATTGAACTACCAGAAGAAGATGAGTAAAAGGAATTGAAAGCAGTAAAATTAGCAGAAATATCCTCATCTGATTGTGAAGAATTATCAGTATTACTGTCATCCCAAGTAGCCTGATAATTTGTCTTTTTCTTTTTATCCTTTGAGGGACAATCAGAAGCAACATGTCCAAATCCTCTACATTTATAGCATTGAACTTCATCGTTCTGAGGAAATTTCTTCTCCTTTCTTAGATCAGAAACTTTCTTATCAAATCTTCTATTAGATCTGTCCATGGATAACAAAGGATTAGATTGTCTCTTTTTAAACATTCTCTTGAACTTTTTAGCTAAGAGAACTAACTCATCCAGATCTACTTCAGAATTATCTGATTCTTCATTATTTACAGATTTTAGAGCTATTCCTTTACTCCTTTTAGGAATATTCAGATCTAGCTCATAAGTCTGTAAAGATCCTACAAGATCTTCAATTCTCATGGTATCCACATCTTTTGCCTCTTGAATGGCAGTAACTTTTGGTCTGAATTTTTTAGGCAAAGATCTCAATATCTTTCTAACAACCTTGGATGTAGAGATCTTTTCTTCAAGGTTAAAGCTCGAATTAACAATATCCGAAAGTCTAGCATAAAATTCATCAAAGGACTCATCATCTTTCATGTATAGAGTTTCGAAAGATGTTGTAAGTCTTTGAAGTCTAGACAGCTTGACAGCTGAGGTTCCTTCATGAGTGACCTCAAGAATGTCCCAAGCTTCCTTACCTACTTCACATTAGGAAATTCTCCTAAATTCCTCAACACTTACAGTACAAAATAAGGCATTCATTGCCTTGTTGTTCCATCCACATAGATCAGATTCAGCTTTACTCCACTGATCATGAGGTTTAGGCATCACAACACCTCCTTCTGTTGTGATTTCTGGTGGATGATAACCATTACATACCGAGAGCCAGACACGCACATCGATAGATTTCAGGTAAGCTCTCATCCTTGCTTTCCAGTAAGAATAATTGTTACCTTCGAATAATGGAGGTCTAGAGGCAGATCCTCCTTCTTTTCCAAAGTCCATGCTATAGATCTAGATCACACTTTGTATAGCAATTCAAAGTGAATAGGCTTTGATAACAATTGAAATAGTAGGAGACTACTCTACAACAATTATGATCATAACAATGCGGAAACAAACACACACAAATTATATGAGGAAACCTGAATCCAGATCCAGGAAAAACCTCGAGTCTATATGAGGCGACTAACCCTTAGAATCTCCACTATTGAATGAAAAGCAATTACAAAGGAAAACACACTTAACCTTTACAATTGAACTCACTCAACAGCAATCCACAGTTCGAATCCACGAACTGTAGCACAACTTGAATCCACAAGCTGCAATTCACGTTCAATCCAGATCCACAGCTCGAATCCACGATCTGCAACACAACTTGAATCCACAAGCTGCAATTCATGATCAATCCAGATCCACAGCTCGAATCCACAAACTGCAATACAACTTGAATCCACAAGCTGCAATTCACGATCAATCAAGATTGTGACAATCACCTCAGAGTCCACTGAGATGATCCAATGCAATAGGAATCCACCTATGCATCCAACAAGCTCGATCACCAATCCAGGAGATCATACGATTAAGTGAAGTTCCGAAATGAAGAAGAATCCTCAAACTTCAATTCCAGGTGATCTCTCTCAGATCTCCCCCTCACTCGATCACCGACTCTCTAAAGATCAATTGATTGAATCTCGAACACCTCAAGATCCAAATCGAATTAATCAAAAGAAAAAAGTCATTCCAAAAAAAAATACAGCTCGTCTATTTAAAGAAGAAAACTCAGATCGCATCGAGTGCTGGTGGCATCGCCTTGCGATCGGGGTAGACGGCTGGAAGCGAACTCAAGTCCCGCTCAAATCAAAATAGACTCAGTTAAGGGCGCGCTGCTAGCGAGAGGGAACGCGGCATGTGCACAGCTGATTTTTAGATTCTTCAATCTTGCTCTGTGCTACCAGCGGCATGTCGGCGTCGCCTTACGATGCAGGTGTGCGTGCTTTACTTTCAAAGTGCTATTTCACTTATGCGCTGCCAGCGGAGTGGTAGCGGCGTTGTTCCTCGCAAGTGCCTTTACGAAATGTTCTTTATTTAGACATCTTTACATTTCCTTGAGCTACCAGCGGCGTGGTAGCTGTGTGGCAGCCTCACCTTCATCTTTACTAAATTCACAGAATTTATATTTTGATTCTGCACATCTTGAAGATTATTAGAGGATATAATTTGTCAAACATTTGCCATATAAGGAGTGTGAGTTTTCACACTTACAGATATACAACCAAATAAGCTTACTAAGATCACACCCTCTCTCTCTCTCATTTACAACATATACAATACCCAAAAATAAGATCTACAACTATCAAAAATTTGCCTTCTATGGGTCTAGCCGAGGTAGAAATAGTCCTCTGGCCTATATTCGGGATAACCTTCAACTTCTGCCCTGCTACGTGTCTCACTTGCCGGATCTGAAAACAAAACCAGTAAAACAAAAACTCGCGTAAGACAATTGTCTCAGTAAGTAGCATTATGCATGCTAGAAGCAGTTTTATGCAATTTCAAATATAAATAACATGCTCGATTATAACACAATCAAATCTCATCAATTTCATGCTAAAAATAATTCAAACACAAATAAGCAGTTCATTTTCAATTAAATCAATATTTCACTATTCAGGATCATACTATTAAACAAATAAAAAGCAGATCAATCGAATTTACAAGATAATCACCCTTTACCCTCTAACCAAGATTCAAGGTCTAGCGGAGTGCTTCTCTACGCTTCCTGACAAATCAAAATAAGCGGAGTGCCCTCTACGCGACCTAACGAATCCAGGTTAACGGAGTGCCTCTCTACGCTGCCCGATGAAGAAAGGCAAAGCGGAGTGCCCCTCAACGCTACCTATTTATACCAAGTGGAATTTCCTTTCACTTCCCAAATCATACGAAGAACAGTTCTATACAAATAAAATAAACTCATACAAATCAATTACTGATAAACAAATTTCACAGTTCTGAGCTTCTGGGGTGAATTTAGGTTCACGATCCACAATGCCCCAAAGCACGTGGTGAACTTATTTCACGATCCCCATAACTCATATTTGTGGTGGATGGTTCACGATCCCCCTATTAGGGTGAACAACAATCCACGATCCACAAATATCCAGATTCGTGGTGGATGCGTGTTCACGATCCCCCGCTAGGGTGAACACCAGTTCACGATCCCCAACTGAGGTGAATAGCAATCCCAGTCCACAGATACCCATGTTTGTGGTGGATGCAGGTTCACGATCCCCCGCTAGGGTGAACACTAGTTCACGATCCCCAGCCAAGGTGAACAACAATCCCAGTCCACATAACATTCAACCATAGGCCCTCGGCCCTTTTTCAAACTAACAGGAAGCCTCAGCTTCATAATTAAAACACCATCAGTCACAACTAAAGTTATAGAATCCACCACACAAATTTTCATTATCAATATAAAACCCCTTTTGCATTACTGCCACTAACAGTTATTAACAGCAACTAATCTCGGCATCTTAACAGCAATTCATTTTCAAGTTACTAACAGCAATTAATCTAGGCATCATATTGCAACCGATTACTAACAATTACTAACAGTAATTCATTAAAAGTAATTACTAACAGTGAATTAACCAATTACCAACAGTCTTACCCCAACGGAGTTACCAATTCCTAACAGCAATGGAGTTACTAATTCCTAATAGCAATTAACCAATGAAATTACCAATTCCTAACAGCAATTTCCAACAGAAATTCCTAATAGCAATGGAGTTGCCAATTCCTAACAGCAATTCCTAACAGTTACCAATTCCTAACAGCAATGGAGTTACTAATTCCTAATAGCAATTAACCAATGAAATTACCAATTCCTAACAGCAATTTCCAACAGAAATTCCTAATAGCAATGGAGTTGCCAATTCCTAACAGCAATTCCTAACAGTTACCAATTCCTAACAGCAATGGAGTTACTAATTCCTAATAGCAATTAACAAATGAAATTACCAATTCCTAACAGCAATTTCCAACAGAAATTCCTAATAGCAATGGAGTTGCCCATTACCAACAGTCCTACAATCAGTTACTAACAGTTGTTTACCAACAATAATTTACTAACAATAATTTACTCATTACCAACAATCCTACACCGATGGAGTTACCAATTCCTAACAGAAATTACTTTCCTAATCAATTCTTACACCAACAACAACTAATTACCCCAACAGCAACTAATCACTAACAATTACTTTACCAATTACACCAACAGCAACTACCTTAGGTATTTTCCTACAATCAGTTGCTAACAGATTCGAATAACCAATATTATCAATTAATGCTTCACAGATCAGAGGGCATACAAGAGAGGACCTGAGCTCTCTATCAGGAAACAAAATACTCTGATAGGGGAAAATAAGTAAATAGCCAACACAAACCAAACTGTATAACCTTTTCATAACTCAAATTTTCTGATTTATATAACCAGATTCGACTCATGCTCAACCCCTATCGAAAAACAACAGCAATAAATTAACATAACCTCATACTCAACCAACTGAAACCATTATCATGCTCAAACCAAAGCAATCAAGTTCTCAACCAGGGAAACCCCCTACGCCTAGCGACTGATGCGTTTGGTTGCTCAGACCAAACGACCCAAACACCTTTAGCAAATAACCAGAAATTTACAGTTGTAACTCAGGTGTAAAATAAAATCTAAACCTACACTTTAAAGCAATTCGAAATCAGCTGATGGTGTTAATTTGGAGTTGCTGCCAGATTTACTTTCGGTGTAAAATCTAATTAACTATTAGCACCAACTAAAATACACCTGATATGGCAACCTCCGATTGGACTTTTCTTTTGCAACAGAGAAATAACAACAGAAATTAGAAATCCCTCGAAACCCCAACAATAAGCGATTGAGCAACCAGAAAATCATCGAAACCCCAATAGAAATAGACCAAGACAGAAATCCATCGAAACCCAACAGAAATAGACCAAGATAGAAATCCATCGAAACCCCAACAGAATCGATCAACTCATGCTCAATTGACCAATATCAATCGACCAACAGTAGTCAACCCAATTTCGAAAGCAACCAATAGCAATTGATAGACAAACAGAAATAATTAGAAAACAATAACAATCAATCAAATAGAGGAATACGTGCTACTTACCTGGAATCAAACGATCCACACGCCCAAACAGACCCAGTCGCCCAAAACAGAACCCTTCTCCTCTCCTTCTCTTCTCCTTTTCGTCTCCTTTCCTCTTTTTTTCTTTCTCCTCTGCGGCTAAACCCCCAACGAATTGCTTCTCTTCTTCTTCTTCTTCCTCTCTTCCTTCTCCTCCGTCCCCCTTGTTTCGTTCCTTCTAACCCTAACGAACCCAAACAAAAACCCCTCAATTGACAAAAACGAGATTGGCTTTTGTTTTGTTTTGTTTTTTTTTAAACTTGAACCATGAACCATTGATCAATTGGTCCGGTTCAATTAAACTTGAACCAAACCCCATTAAACCACTAAAGTAATCAACCCATTCGAACCATTGGTTAAATTTAAATTTTTGTCGATTCCTCTATTTGTTCTTATTCAATATTTTTAAATCTTAATTACAATTTCTAAAAATTCCGGGTCTTAAAAGGTGGTTGCCAGGTATTGTTCATGTTTTCAAAGGAAAAAAGGCTTGCTATAAAAATCATAAAAAATCACAAAAAAGACAAAAGTGTATGGTTTTTTTTCATACGAATAGCCTGATTGATCCAGAACATTCAAATATGATCATAACATTCCTAGGGTTTCATGATTAAAATAAAATTGAGATAAAATCAAATAAAATCAATTTAAAGTGAAAAATCCAAAAATATGGCTTCAAGTTAAGTTCTAGAAATCTAGAAAAATATGATTTTTATAAAATATTTCAGAATTGAACTTGAATAGTCCAGGACATAGGTATAGCCCAAATTTCACATTAAATCAAGAAATCAAAACCAAAAATACCCACGTTGATGAAGAACATCAAAAGGGGAGAACTTAGACCGTAGGGTCTTCTCTCAAAAGTGAAAAGGACTCAAAAACCACATCATGAAACCCTAGAAGTTACTTTCAGGCTTCTGAATCCAGATCTATCATATTGATCATGATAGATCTAGGATCTTAGTCTATTATCACAAAAATCATGAAAACAGTGCTGTAGGTGCAAAAGTGTGAAAATCCAAATTTTAGGAGAAAAATAGGATTTCATGCTATAAACATCATGGATTCATATGATTCATTCAGATTCAATATAAAAACCATTAAAACATGATCAGGATATTCAAAGCAGCCACATCTCACAGATTAGAGCACATGGGGGTCTACCCTACGGATGCACCTGTTCTCTTTTCCCCTAGCTCTCTCTTCACGTTTTACTGCTAGGGAGGATTCTTGAGGTACATGAAGATAGGTTTGGGTATACAAACACAATCAAAGGCCTTATTCTAGAAAAAACAGAAAAACAGATTATGGGGTTCTATTCTAGGGATCCACCTGTTCCCCTTTTCCCCTAGCTCTCTCTTCACGTTTTACGGCTAGAGAGACTCTTGAAGTACTTAGAGACAAGTTTAGGAATACAGAATAAAATATGGCCTTATTCTACAGCAATGGAGAAGATCCTATTACTTCTAGAATTGAAGACAGAAAATAAAAGGGAAAAGGGACTTACCTGGATTGAGCAAACAGAGCAATAGGGATTCCTCTTTTCTCTTGGAGCTCCTTGGACTTCAAATTTTCGTGGCCTTTTGCTTGAGGAGAGGCCCTCTATTTATAGGCAAACACAGGGGTATGGTTGGTCCAAGGTTTGGTAAGATAGAATTTCAGATTGAGTTAAGCACAAGGTTAATGCACATCCATGGCCAACAAAGATAATCCGAACGAATAAAAGATATAATTCGCTCATTTAAAGGGATATTGGACTAAAGATAAGGCTCCGAAATTGAGAAAATATAAAACTCGCACAAATCTAATGCGCCCGTAAATGATTTACAGTCCAGTGGTGTCCGTATATGTATTACGGTCGCTGCGTGCCCGTATATAAAATTCAGGCGCGCTTAGCCCGTAGATACAATACGGTCAAGGCTTGAATTATTGATTTTTATGCATTTTTGGCCTGTTTTAAATCCCAATTACATGTTTATATTATTTTCTCATTTTGTAGTGCAATTTGGGGTGTCTACAACTGCCCCCTCTTTGCTAGTAATTGGAACCAATTACGAGCAGAGAGCAAAAAGACCCACTAATTGCACTTTTTGAGATTTTTGTCTAACTAATTGCATTTTGCAAAGATTAAATAGATGATTTTGGAAAAAGAATTCATTGCGGAAGATTTGCTAAAAAGTCCCTAACCTTAAGGGGCAAATCCTCCTCTCTCCTCTCATTGAGCACTCGTGGCTATGAAGTGAGATTTGAGAAAAAAATTTTTTAAACAAAAGTGGGTAAGGTGGCAATCCTTGCAACTTACAACTAATATAATCATTAATCTCCTAAAAAGTGTGGAGAAAATAATAAAAACTGCAATTTTCTGCTTCGCCCGTATTTACATTGCGGACAGATGTTGCCCGTAATTTGAATACGGGCTAATTGGACCGTATTACCTTCACGGGTGCCTGTAGCCCGTACTACTTTTACGGATTTTGGCTTCCTTCTTAACCGCGGCCGCGACCTATTCTTCATTTCTTCTCGTCTTTCTGCCCTAAATCCTATACGCCCGTATTCTTCTCTCCGGTCCTCCGCCTTCTTCTTCCAATCTCCAACGACCACTGTTCTCCGGCGACCACTGTTCTCCAGCGACTTCATTGTTGGCAACGACCCTTCAACTTCTCCAGCGACGTCTTGTTTCTCCAGTGATCACTCGCAACAGTAATCGACCATGGACGGCTTATATGAGTGACTTGATCTCTTGTTCTGAAAATTCGGGTGAGACCAAGCCTCAATTTTCCTTGCAAAGTTTCCATTCAGATAATCAGGTATGCCTTTAACTTTTGCTCTTGATCTAGCCAAGTCTCCAAATTGTTGGACCCTCCATCCGTAATGTGCATTGTTTGTTTGTGAAAACTCCCAAATGTTCATGGTATATTGCTTGAATGTCCCATTTGGTAGCTACGATTTCTTCTGAATGCTTGAATTCTGCTACATTTGTCTTATTTTGATTCTTTTGCTTTGGCCGAAATTGATTTCATATGATTTTTCTGTTTGGCCTAAGCTTGTTCATTCCTCTTGTCCCAAATGTTTTTCCTGTTTTGCCCACCGAAATGCTGACTCTGGATTGCTGTATCTAATCATTAGCTGGTATCGAACCCTTTATTTTGAGCATATGACTTATGATGATCTGATTTGTGACAGATCCAATTTGCTCTTAAATTTTCTGTTTGCCTGTGTAAACCTTGATTCTGTTCTGCTTTTGCATACTATGCCATCTGACCTTCATGCTTTGCCTATTTTCTCTATTTTGAATACATTAGTTCGAGTAGAACCCTTGCTGATGTTGAACACTTCACCCTAAATTTCCAATTTTACATTTCTCCTGCCACCCTAGTATCCACACAAGTAGGCATGACCTTCCATCCTGGAACCAAATAAATTTAAATGGTTAGGTCTTTTTAGAAAATCCAAAAGAGAAAATTAAGATCAATCCTTAACACATATTTTTTCTTTTTTTTTCATATAAAGAGAATATACAGGAAGCCTAAACTTCCTATATATAAATTTTATATATTTTTCTTTTGATTAAAGCAAAGACAAGTAATTAAAACAATAAAATTTCTCAAAAATAAACTCCTTAGTTGACTTCTGATTTTGGTCGGGAGTTTCTGAAGCATTTTATTCTATTTTCCATCTCCCTGATTTGAACCGTAGATGGCCCGCCTTCGATCAGCTTCCAGGGATCTTGCAGATGAGCCTTCCTCCTCGAGGGTTAGGCGGGATCATGCTGATGTGGCCTCGTCTTCGAGGACCGAGAGGGATTTTGATTATGATATCCCAGATCTCCCTTCTGGGGATTCGCGTGAGGCGACCCTAGAGGTATATTCTAATCTTTCTGAAATTTCACATTCCTTCACAAAATTCACCACCCTGATTTTTTTTCCTTCCAATTGTTTCCTTAGCCGGCAGTTGAGGCTACAGGCAGAGACAGGAGCCGTAGAGAGCGCCTCAGTGGAGGCAGAGACAGAGGCCATGATGAGGGCCATAGAGGAGGCCACAGAGGAGGCCGTGGCAGAGATGAGGCTAGGACCAGGGTTGAGGTCCCTAAGGAGGTGGTTGCCCAGATTAGGGATACTGATCTTTTGCATGGCTTGATGAGTCATCCCTCAGCGTGTATTAGGGCAGATATCCCTTTGGAGTATCCCATGTCTCATTATCGTGGGAGCTGGGCTAGCTTTATTAGATTTATTGGAGATTATAGTTCAGCCTATCGCCGGGAGCTAGGCTTGTATGGCTTTGGCCTATTCATCACCATTCCGGATGTGCGCCTGGATCGGGCTCTTATTGCAGCGTTGCTCAAGAGGTTCTTCCCCGAGAAATTTAGCATCTATTTTCTAGATATTGAGATTGGGATCCGGCCGTCTGACTTTACGCTTATCACCGGGATCAGGATGGTCGGTGATATTATTCCCGAGATGGTGATGCCGGATGCCGAGGAGATCGCCTCTTATCTTGGCTATATTGTGCTGCCTCCGGAGGCCTGGGATCGAGGGAGAGCGAGATTGTCTCTGACTTGGTTGAGAGAGACCTTCCGGGGGAGGCAGCTTGGCCAGCTTGCCGCCGGTGATCCAGCTTTTCCATTCGCCTTCCGCTTCATTTTTCTGTACATGACGGGCTCCTGCTTCTTCCCAGAGGACACGACTTCTGTCAGTCCTCATTTTTTGAGCTTATTGGGAGATCTTCAGCAGGCGAGGAGGTATGCATGGGGTCCGCTCATTTTTGGTACCATTTTGTCCGGCCTGCGCCGATCAGTGAGCGGCCTCTCTACTTCCAGAGGAGCTGGAGTTGGGTGCAGATTCTTCTGGCCCTTCTTGCAGGTGAAATATTTATTTCTCTTCTCTTTCTTTCTCTTTTCCTCTTTTTCTATTCTTCTTGACCCTTTTTCTTCTTTTCGCAGTTTTTTGCTAGGGTGTATATCCCCTATTTCCGCCCTACCTCTACGATGCCAGAGGAGACATATCCCATGGCTCGTAGATGGTGTTATGTGGAGCACAACTCTAAAAAGAGTTGTCCTAGGTCTGCCCGGGCCCACCTGGACAGGCTATATCGGTTTGAGGTAAGCTGCTTTAATTCCTCCTCTTTTTCTTTTTTTTTCTTTTTTTCTTCTGGACCACATGTCTAATATCTTTTTATGTTTTCCAGCTGTTCGTCCCCAGGATGGAGGACATTCATGAGGTGCTAGCCCTGCATGCGGCTAGGGATGATGCTTTTGCCCCTGACCAGAGACGTCAGCGCTACCAGTTCTTCATCAGTCAGATGGGCATCATCTGGTATTGCGGTGAGCGCTTCTTCTATCAGCATGTTGGAGAGCTTAGGATTCCTGCCATTCCTCCAGATACTACCCCCTTCCTTCCTCCTATGCCTGTTGATCCTGCCCAGTTCCTAGATTGGATTGAGGCAGAGACATTATTAGAGGAGGGTGACTATGATGCCTGGTTCAGGCGAGCTTCAGTTGGGTGCCTCATGCTACCTATGCCTGTCCATGGTGGAGTCACGGAGATTGGAGGGGTAATGATTAGGGCCTATGATACGACGGTATACCTTCTCCCTTTTCATCTTCCATTCTTATACTTTATTTGAATTTGGCATTTTCTGACACCTTCTCTTCTATTTCAGGAGGCTCAGTTGGTAGAGATCCGGTCTCGGTACGCTGATATAGAGCGCCAGCGAGATGCTGCTATTGCCGAGCGAGACGCCCTCTATATTATTATTTCCGATCTCCGGAGATAGCTTGCCAGGGCACAGGGCCAGGCGGGCCCTTCTGGTGCACATGACCAGGTGGGTCCATCTTATACCCAGGTTAATTCTTTCACCTCTTTCCATTCCTGCTTTTATATTTGTTTATCCTGTTCTGATTAAAATTTCCTTTCTTATTTTCAGGATGACACAGCCGGCCCTTCTTCACCTGCTTCTCCTGTGCCTATGCATCTTCGTGGGGAGGTATTCTCTGTGGCACGGGTGGAGTTTGTGACTTCTTCTAGGTCGGTAGAGGCACCTGCAGCAGATCCTGAGATCGAGGCTGATGTTGATTCTATTGCTGTGGATGTGCCAGAGTCTGCTCCAGCACCTGAGACTGCTTCTGATGCGTTTGCTGATATGGATATGGAGCTGGCCAAGGATGCCGCTGTGGTGGAGCCTACTGTGGAGGCCGTAGTGATAGAGGAGGCTTTTGTTGATCCTGTAGAGCCTGGTCCTAGTATTGATACTCCTGGGGCGTCTGTTCCTGCTGATCTCGCCACAGAGCCTGCTGTGATAGAGGAGACGCCTGCTGCCGCCGATCCTGCGACTGAGTTTGCCCCTACGGATTTTGATACTGAGTCTACGGGATATGTAGATACTTCAGGGTAGGTTCCTCCCGATCATCCCAGTACTGGCCTTGTGCCTTTATTTATGTGGCATGATATTCAGTCTATTTTGAGCAGGATGACTCGTAGTACGGCTCGTAATATTGTGCGGCATGTCTTTGAGCGCCGGCGATCTCCAGTTCGTGGCCGAGGCAGAGGACGTGGCCGTAGGGGTGGACCTGTGTAGACAGTAAATTAGGATTCTTTATGTACATGTATTTTGACCAACTGATGTATACCTTCATATATATAAAAGAAATTTGATTCATTTTTATTCATTTGTGCTTTTTTATTCTTTATTTCCAGCTTTTCTTGCATGATGTATGTTAAAGCAGGGACAGGTGAAGCCTAGGGAAGCAATGAAATTAAAATATCCCATTTTTTTTTTGCATTTTCCCGAAGGAACCATAATTAGGTTACGAGCAAGCAGTGCCCGTAATGTTAATGTGGGCGCACTCTGCCCGTAAATTTTCCACGGTCACAGTGTGTCCGTATTCTCTATACTGGCACACCATGCTCGTATTATAATTACGGATTTTGCTGCCTTTTCGAATTTTCTATATAAACTCATGGGGAACATCATTGTGACACTTTTAATAGTTTGAAAACTCCCTGAGCCTTCCGTTTTCTGCTTTCCTTGGCTTCTTTGGTGCTTCCATGGCTTCCCTCGCCCCTTTCTCTTCTGCCGATGAATCTCCTCCTGCAAGACAACCTGTTAGATCAAACCCCCCTAATCTCACCAGGTATAATGTTGTGGATTCCTTCTATGATAGGTGGGTTAACTCCATGACCCTTGATGAGGAGATTCGCTGGGATTCCATCCACTTAGGCCATATCCTACACATCCCTAAAATTCCCTTCAAGTGGGAAATCATTGAAGCTTTGATTGGACACTAGGTTCCTGAATTGAATCTCTTCCGCTTTGATGACAAAGAGATGACTCCTACCATAGAAGAAATTGAAACCATCCTTGGCATAAGGTTTTCTGAAAAAGTTGTGAACCCGCCCCTAAAGCCTAGCTACAAAAAGGAGGCCTTTACCTTCTTGGGCATAGGGAAGAAAGACCTAGGAAATTCTGACACACTCTGACCTTGTCCAAGACCTTTTTGACTGAAAAACTTCTAAGGAGTGGGTACAAGGATGCCAGGTTTAATGCTTTGACTCTGATAGTGGTCAATCAGTTGCTTTTTCCACGGGGTGATGACTAGGTTGACTTGGCTCTTATCTTAGTTGTTTGCCAGGTTAGGGAACGTGAGAGATTGGCCCATATGATCTTGGCAGAGATATACCAGGCTCTGACTGACTGCTATTTCAGAAAAAAGAAACGCTTCCTTGCCTGCGCCCCTATCCTACAGGTAAAAAAGAGAAATAGTTTTTTCTCTCTCTTCTTTTTTCTTTTCTTTCTTTTTTTTTCTTCTTCTTCTCTTTTTCTTCTCTTTTTTTTTCTTTTCTTCTTTCCCCTTCTTTCCTTTTTTTTTCTCTTTTTTTTTCTTTTTTTTCTCTCTTTTTTTTCTTTTGAAATAAATTGAAATTCTCCCCTTTTCTGCAGCTTTGGTTGCTTGACCACTTGAGTCAAGTTGAAGAGATGACTCATCGCTTCTTTCTAAGATTGAAAGTTCCTGTTTTGATGAGCAATAGGGGGTGTTCTAACATCCAAGGCGGCAAGCAGGGATGGTTCACTTTCTCGGGTACTCTCCAGGATGATCAAGTGAGATGGCCTGGTACTTATCAGCCCAATCCAGAGACAGTGATTAGCTTCAAAGATAGGAACTTTTTGGTCCTGGCAGGCTTGAAATCTGCTGTTCTCTATTTTCCTTTGAGGGTTCTTCGACAGTTTGGAGTGACCCAGCGAATTATGATCTCTACTGGCTATGAGAGCCTTGTAGGGCCACTTACATCAGCCACCATGGGGCTAAATGCTCCATTAATGAATGAGTGGTCCTATGTTCGCTTTCTGTGGGGTTCGGTCTTTTTTGAGTCCCATGTGAAGGACTATCATTTCTGGATCAAAGAGCAGGTGCAGAGCCATGCCCCAATACTAGAGGATCCTCCTGCAGTTCTTCCCCCTACTTATGAGGACATTCTGGAGTCTGAAAGGGCAACCCACAAGCGGCTTCAACAAATTTGGGTACGAGAAGCACAAGAGCTCAAGATAAAGGGTATTGATCTAGAGAGGCAACTTGAAGAGCAGAGGTCTTGCCGCATTGCCATGGAGAAGAAACTTGACGAACAAAGGCAGGCTCGTCGTTTTGAAGTACGAGCGATGCGGAAGAAATATCAGGATTCCTTGGCTGACCTTAGGGCGTTGAAGATCAAGCAATCACTTTCAGATGAAATCATCTCCTTTTTTAGCGATCCCGATGCAGAAGGAGCTTCTGGAATCATTGCAACTCAGGCTGCTAGGATTAGGGAGCTTGAGGAGCAGTTAGGGAATAGGGCTTAGATTCTTTTATACAAAGCAAACTCCATTAGTGGAAAGACAATAGATTTAATTCAAAAATAGGTTTTATATTATTGGCCTCAGATTTCTTAGATGCTTGTAAAAACAGAAGTTTTATTAAAAAGTATTTGATTTCTCATCATTGGCCAAAGTATAGTTTTTTTTTTTTTTGAAAACTGATCCAAAACACTTAATCACATATAATCAAAGGAATTAAAATTCGGTTAAATAATGACAAGGGTAATTCAAGCAATAGGGAGAGACCAAATCTGTCTATCCTGTGACCTTTAGAATCATTCCCAAATGGCTTTTCCTCCATGACTGACCCTGCTAATCTGTTCGGTTTCTAGTGCTCATACTGATTAAATTTGGACCACATGATCAACTCAACTCTTGATTCTTTTTTTTCTTTTGCCCCTATTGCCCCTAGCGCCAATTACGGTTTTCACTAGGGTCGGCTTCTACATTCTGTCATCACCAATCTTACTCTGAAAGTTGAATGAATATACTAAAATCACCGAGGGCTTAATAATAGGACAAAACAAAGGCTAAGCTCGGTTTATGAAAGAACAAGTATTAAAGGCTCAAAATTTTCTAAGTGTGAAAATAGGTCAACCGGACTTACAGTCCCGATGAATTTAATCCCATTTCTCTTTTTTTTGTATTTGGCTTTCATTTGCCGCTATTTTTCTTCTCTTTTTTTTTTCTTCTTGCCCCTATTGGCTTTGCCCCTATTGGCGTTGCCCTAGTATAAGACTGTAAGTCCAATTTAGTTTTAACAAAGAAGACGAGCAAGCTCAAATTGGCTTGACTAGGGATGAAAATTTTGGGAGATGAGGAAAAATGGCCTCGGATCATTTCCTAGTAATATCCATTCAAGGAAAATATCTCTTTATTGCATCAGAGTTAATTGGCTCAGGAAAATCTTTCCCATCCATTTCTGTTAAGATGAGAGCACCCCCTGACAGGACCTTTTTGACAACATAAGGCCCTTCCCAATTTGGTTTGAATTTTCCACGAGGGTCTTCCAAAAAGGGTAAAAGTTTCTTCAATATTAAATTTCCTTCTTGGAAAGTTCTAGGCTTCACCTTCTTATTGTAAGCCCTGGCCATTCTCTTCTGATACAATTGGCCATGACAAAGCGCCTTCAAACGCTTTTCCTCTATTAAATTGAGTTGATCATGTCTTGACTGTATCCATTCAGTTTATTTTAATTTAGCTTCCATTAGCACTCTTAATGAAGGGATTTCTATTTCTACTGGTAAAACCGCTTCCATCCCATATACTAAAGAATACGGGGTTGCCCCTGTAGAAGTCCGGATCGAGGTTTTGTAAGCATGTAGAGCAAGTGGCAACATTTCATGCCAATCTTTAAAACTCACTACCAATTTTTGAATGATCTTCTTTATATTCTTATTCGCTGCTTCCACTGCCCCATTCATCTTTGGTCTGTAAGGAGCTGACTTGTGATGGGTAATTTGAAACTATTCACACATTTTCTTCATATCTTTGTTCTTAATATTTGAAGCATTGTCTGATACTATGGCACTTGGCAAACCATAGCGACAAATAATGTTGTGCTTTAAAAACTTAAGAATGTGGCTACTTGTGATGTTTGCATATGAAGCTGCCTCTACCCACTTGGTCAAGTAATCAATTGCTACAAGTATAAACCTGTGTCCATTCGATGCCTTTGGAGAGATCATTCCAATGACATCTATACCCCACATGGAGAAGGGCCATGGAGATGTCATGTTGTGCAATTCACTTGGGGGCGCATTCTTATTATCAGCATACACTTGGCATAAATGACACTTTTTAACATGTATATAGCAATCGTGCTCCATTGTAGACCAGTAATATCCCAATCGCAGAATCTTCTTGGCAAGCATATGCCCGTTCATATGGGGTCCACAAACTCCTCCATGTACAGTTTCAACTAACCTTTCTGACTCGGTCTTGGCAACACATCTAAGTAGGATATCGTTGTGTGATCTTTTGTACAACTACCCACCACTTAATAAGAACTGTCCTGCCAACCTCTGTATTGTTCTTTTCTCTGTAGAAGTGACATTTTCTAGCAAACTCCGATCATTTAGGAAGTTCTTAATGTCTTGAAACCATGGTACTTCTTCTTTTGGGGTTTATTCTAGAACAAGGCAATAAACTGGTTCATCTTTGACTTCAATTTCCAGTGGTCTAATATCAACACCTTTTGGCATACTGACCATTGAAGCCAATGTGGCTAGTGCATCTGCGAATTGGTTCTTGGCCCTTGGCATATAATTGAAGGAAATTCGAGTGAATTTAGTGCTTACTTCTTCCAAATATTGGTGATAGGGGATTAATTTTTGATCCTTGGTTTTCCATTCACCAGTTGTTTGGAAGATGATAAGACTCGAATCTCCATATACTTCAAGTTCCTCTACTTCATGGTCTAAGGCTGCTTGTAACCCAATTATGCATGCTTCATACTCTGCAATATTGTTTGTGCGCTGGAACCTCAATTTCATTGCGATTGGGATGTGTGCCCCATCTGGTTTGATCAAAACTGCCCCTATTCCATTTCCGTTCATATTGGCGGCCCCAGCAAAGAAAATTTGCCAAGAGCTTTCACCTTCTTTTTCTTCAGTAAACAGGATTGCCTCATCAGGAAAATTGGTCTTTAAGGGTTGCTATTCTGGTAAAGGGTGTGCAGCTAAGTGATCAGCAATGGCTTGACCCTTAATGGCCTTCTGAGTGATATATGTGAGATCAAATTCAGAGAGTAACAGTTGCCACTTTGCCGTTCTGCCAGTTAAAGCCGGTTTTTCAAATAGATATTTCAAAGGGTCCATTCGGGATATCAATAATGTGGAGTGACTAAGGAAATAAAGCCTCAGTCTCTGAGTTACCCATACTAAAGCACAACAGGTCTTTTCCAAAGGAGAATACTTTGCTTCATATTCTGTAAATTTCTTGCTTAGGTAGTAAATCACCATTTCCTTTTTGCTTGTATCGTCATGCTGTCCCAAGACACACCCCATTGACGTCTCCAAAACTGACAAGTATAAAATCAATGGTCTTCCTGGAGTTGGTGGCACTAGCACAGGTGGGTTCAATAAATATTCCTTTATTATGTCAAAGGCTTCTTGGCAATCGTCATTCCAGACCGTTGGGTTATTCTTTCTTAGAAGCTTGAAGATTGGTTCACAGATAGCAGTAAGCTGTGCTATGAACCGGCTTATGTACTGAATCCTTCCAAGGAAACCACGACCTTCCTTTTCCGTTCTAGGTGATGGCATTTCAATGATTGCTTTAGCTTTAACTGGGTCAATCTCAATTCCCCTTCCGCTTACTATAAAGCCCAATAATTTTCCTGATGTAGCCCCAAAGACGCATTTTGCAGGGTTAATGTAAAATCCCTAATTTTATGCAAATAAAAATTATATTAGTTTAATATCTTAAATAAAATCTAATTAGTGGTTTTTGCAGACAAGGTTGACCATATGGCCTTAATTTAAATCCGGGTGGACCAGCTTGGAGATCTTTTATTTTAACAAGGTAAGGAAAATTTTGTAGTGTTAATATGAGGGTTAAGTGGGTTGCTGATGTGGAAAAAAAATTATACATGTAATAAATAGGTTGCTGATGTAGGAGAAATATGGTGGAGTGGCATTCACATGATCATGATTGAAAGGTGGCTTGAGTGGCAACTATGTAAGGAAGTGAGAAAAAAAAAACAGCCGCTGGGTTTTTCTTGCTTGAACGAACTAAATTGGAAGCTCTTAGAAAGGAGGAGGTGAGAGGGTTCTGGGCCAGATCTGGAGATCGAATTCTGCTCAAGTGGATCAGTGGTGGTGGTTGATTGTTGTCCAAGAGAAGTGGAACAAAAGGTTCCAGCAGCACCTGAGTTAGGCCGGCAAGAGTAAATTGGAGCAGATCTGATTCTTGTGTTCAGATCTAAATTCAACAAGCCAGAGGAAGAGGACGGCTAGGTGTGTTGAATTGGGAGTGGTGCATGCCAATTTGAGAAGGTTCAAATTGTGGAAATTCGTATCTCATGTAAGTGGCAGTCCTCTTATGATTTTCGGATGTTTTTCTGTAAGTAGCATAATCAATTGATTACATGAGTATCACCAATCGATTTGAGTTGATTATCTACAAAACTGGAATAAAAATTGTACGCCCAATTTCTGTTTTCTTTCATGAATCTGCACTTCAAATCTAATCTCTATTTCCAAGGTAACTTAATACCTGGAGTTCCATTCATTTTCAGATCTGGCGTTACAGATTTGGTTATGGCATAAACTTTTATTCAATAAGTTGTTTAGCATGGGCGATAGGTGGTAATTAGTATGTTTCTTTTTTTTTTTCTGTTGTGAATGGGCTATAAGCAGCATGAATTGGTGTGGTTGAGATTGTTTTTAATTGAGTTATTCTTCTGAGTAAGCATAGGTGAATTGCATTCCCTGTTCTTGGTTAGTCATGGGCGTATGGTACTATAGGTTCGGAATGTGGTGCAAAACAGAAATATTAAAGCAAGTTACTGTTTCCAATAACCAAATTGTATGGTATAGGGACTGTAGGACAGGTGATTGAGTGGGTTTGAATCCACTTGGGGTTAAATACTTGCTGGCATTGCAGAATTGTTAAATGAATGTTTAAGCGGGGATGTTGTTTGTGATATGGTTTGAAAGACATAACTAAGAGAATCAAAGTGGGTTAAATACTTGAAGAGAAGAATTAGGAATATGTTGTAAGAGATTTGTGAGTGAAGAAGATCTAGTTAAATCTTAAAGCTTTGGAATTATGCTGGAATGGTACAGCAATGGGTTGCTGGCGCCAGATCTGTTAGTCATGGCTGAATGGTGTTCAGTCCAGAACCAAGGTCTTAGGTGCTGATATTCAGCCTATTTGCAGCTCATGTATAATTGTTGTTAAATGTATTGTGGGAACCTCTTAGGAGCTCATTAAATTGTTGTTACTGAACTTTCAATGGAAGGGGATATTCTGGAAATGGGAATTGGAATTGAGGTCAATCAATAAAGAAAAATCAGTGTTGCTGTAGCTGAGTTCAGATTTGAGAATTTGCATGAGCATGTAATGTAAGTAGTATAGACAAATTTGTTTAGCCGATTTAGATGAGAAATTGTGTTAATAAAAGAATGGATATCAGGTACACTTTGTTTCCTACTGTTTTGGGCATTCGGAATTGGTTAGTAGCAAAATCTGGTTTCACTTCAAATATGCAATATGACAGTAGAATAGTTAAACAGGGAAAGTGTTATACTTTTATGGTTTAGGTGCTGTTATATTTAAACAGGGAAAGTGTTATACTTTTATGGTTTAGGTGCTGTTATAGTTAAACAGGGAAAGTGTTATACTTTAGGTGCTGTTATTTTTAAACACTAGTACTTCAGTTAAAGAAACTTTTTGTATGGTTGCCGATTAATAGAGTAATGGACAATTGCTGCTGGTGCCTACTTCCTTAGAAGTTAGCAGCAACTCCATCACTACTGTAGGTATCGAATATTACATTTCAGATAGGGGTTTTTATCATGCCTAAATTAGAAGTGAATCTAGGAGTGAATATGCTAAATTGGCAGCACAGTTGAAGTCCTAAATCTGAAGTCTGAACCTGTGTGTGTAAAACCAAGTACTGTTGTGGTTGGGGACAGCAATTGTTTTGTACTCTATGAATTGTTTTTAACTTCTAATGGTGGGAAATTAATTAGGGAATTAATCATTGGTATTATTAAACTATTGGGGAGCAACAAGGGCTGAATCTTGGAAAATATTTTCAGGTATTAGGATGTGAAAAATCAGCAAACAGTTTAGTGGAAATTCGAATAAATTCTAGGTGATGAATAATTCTCCAGCCCATGCACCTTGTGCATGGCTCACTAAAAATTGAGAAAGTAAGTAATGAGCTAGTTGTAGATGAATAAATGGGTTATGGATGAACCTTAGGATGCTGAAAAAAAAAACAATAAGTAAACAAGCAATGTAGACATAGAGTGAAGAGTTAAAAATAGGCATTATGAACTTCAGTAAAGAAAGTTGTTTAGAGTATAAAATACAAGTAGGAGCTGCTGTTGGGCGTATATCTTAGGATAACATGAATTAATTCAGTAAATGAGGTTAATGGAGTGTTTAGATAAAATAAGAAATATTAAGAAAAGCATTGAAGATTTTAGGCTAAATAAGAGTGGCATGAGTATAAGCTTGGAATGTAAATTCCTGTTGAGGTAAAGGAAAGTTAATAAAGGTTCTGATTTTAAGAGTAAAGTTAAGATTTGATTTAAACACCAAGTTTTGCCGGTTTAAACGAGATTTGTCAGTTTTGGAAACTTTTGACTAAAAGGCACTTTATGCAAGATTTCAGACAAAGGATTTTAAAACCATTTGGTTTTGGGAATAAAAATCTAGTTATTGGAAATTCTCTATCTATATGAAGGATAGTTTTATCGCTTCTGATGAGAAGATGCTACTTTACCTCCATGTATCTCGGAATGAATTTGGAATCTCTCCATGTACCTTGGAGAGAAGATTTGTTTACTCCATGTATCTTGGAGAGTGATGATGATTGATTGGCACTATTAAATTTGTTTGGTTATTTTAATTATTGGTTTTGAGTCTAGATGGCATAGCTCGGTGTGGATCCACATTTGTCAAGTTAAGAGCTAGGTAGTGGAATAGATTGATCTTTGTTAGTTGTAATACCTTGTTCACGCACGCATTTCCATCGTGTAGCTCGATGAGGCCTTATCTGTATCTGTTTGGCTGCGGCTATGTTAGGATAGTTCATGCCAACCCATTTCTGTATCTGAATGGATTCACCCGCAATAAGTCGATGTTCGTGTAGCTCGGCTTCGCTCATAAGACGAGAGGTGGCATAGTGAGCTTGGTTTTACACTAGTTAAAGGCAATTTATTTCATGAGTCCAACATGGACTTATTCCTAATGAGCGCACATTTTGGCTTTTGATTATTCAGTGATTGTAAACATATTCCTTTATCAGTATATGTTGGTTTCGGATTATTCGGCTTAACCGGTAAGGTTGGATGTTGTTATTAATGCATAGTTATTTCAGGAGCATGTTTGAAAACTGTTAATAAATGTTTTTATGCATGCATGTGCTACTTGCTGAGATATTTGTATCTCATTCCAGTTGTTTTTGTTTTGATTTTCAGATCCCGGTGAGGACGATATCCGTGGGGTTGAGCCAGTTGCAGATTACCCCGAGTATAGGGGAGAGGATTACTTTGTCGAGTGACCTTTGAGAGATATCCTTAGTTTTTGATTTCCTTTGATATAGTGAGTAAGCTTTGAATTGTAATTCTTCCTTTAATTGCGAATTGGTGAATGGGTATTAGTGACGAACTCTGATACTGTTGTTGATGTTAATAAAATGAAATTTCATGTCTTTTACATTCTGATATAGATCCTGCGGTTGTATTATCTAACACCTCGGGTACGAGTTACGGTTCCGATACGTAACCCGGATCTGGGGCGTTACAGTTAAGCCTTAGACTGTATTTCCTGAGCCGGTCAAACACCTTCTTCAAGTTGATCAGGTGGTCTTCTTCTTCACATGATTTGGCTATCATATCATCCACATAAACCTCCATCTCCTTATGGATCATGTCATGGAATAAGGCTATCATGGCCCGTTGGTAGGTTGCCCCAGCATTCTTAAGCTCAAATGTCATGACAGTGTAGTGGAAGGTATCCCAAGGTGTAATGAAGGCGGTGTTTTCTTGATCCTCCTTAGCCATCTTAATTTAATTGTACCCAGAGAACCCGTCCATGAATGAGAACAGGCTATGTACAGCAGTGTTGTCCACCAAGATGTCGATGTGTGGAAGTGGAAAATCGTCCTTTGGGCTTGCCTTATTCAAGTCTCTGTAGTCTACACACATTCGGACCTTTCCATCTTTCTTTGGTACTGGCACTATATTTGCAAGCCATTCAGGGTACGTAGAAACCGCCAAGAATCCCGCTTGGAATTGTTTAACCACTTCATCTTTGACCTTCAATGTCCATTCAGGTTTCAACCTTCTCAATTTTTGTTTAACTGGCTTAACATCTGGTAGAATTGGTAGCCTATGCACAACCGTGTCCGTGTCTAACCCTGGCATATCCCGATACGACCATGCAAATACATCTTCATAATCAGTCAAGAACCGTATCATTTCATCGTGCTGTACCTCAGATAGACATACCCCAATCTTCACTATTTTTGGGTCATCTTCAGTCCCTAGGTTTATTGATATGGTCTCTTCAATATTAGGTTGGACCCCCTTTTCATGACGCTCCAATTGATATGTGATTTCTTTTGGAGGGTCGTCTTCTTCGTCCTCGGTCTCTTCCTCAACCCCCATTAGGTCAAAGCCGAGCTCGAGGTCGAAGTCATACTCAACCTAATCCAATTCCATTTGCTTATATGGTTCATAAGTGGTTTGGACCTTTTTGAAAAATTTAATTTTTCTAGAAAAAATTGAAAAATCTTTTTGTGTTTTTTGAGAGCCTTCTGCAAAATCTTTTCCTGAAGACAAAGGCTCATTAAAACCTTTAGGAAAAGGGCATTCCACTAGTGGAGGCTTTTTTTGGAAGCCATGTTTGTTTCCCAAACAAACGCGGCTTCAAAAGTAAGGGGAGTTTCTTCCCAATTGTTCAAAATAAAAGAATCTGGGACAGGGATACAAGCCTTCTCCTCAAGCTCTGGGTCCGTATCCAAAATCACCAGTACTGGGTGAGTTGCATCGCCTGCTTCTTCTGTAGGGCTTGTCCCAAATGGAACTTCTACTGCAGCCCAATCAATGAAAGGTAGCTCCTCTGCTCCTTCTTCTTGGTTGCCTTCAGTCATGGCAAAAAAAGCTCCGACGTCTTCGGAGAAATCATGCTCCTGCTCTGTATGTGGCCCAGGCCCACCCAATGCTTGTGGAGGTGGGGGTGGAACATATGGTTGCACCGTTGAGGACTTGGGTTTCTGGAATGGGTTGATGTTATAGTATGGGGGTTTGGACTGATCCTGGGGAGGAGACAGCCGAATCATATGAGAAAGTTTAAGAAAAGTTTCCTTGATGTGTGGGAATTTTATGTCTTCCATTTCCTTCTGTCTTCTCCAATTCCTTGGCTTGGACCCCAATCCTGCTCTGTGGACCATCTTCTTAACCTTTACCGGTTCTATCCTTCGTTGCAGGTTAACCCCCAGACCTTTTCCAGGGTGAAATTTGTACTTTTCCAGCACATTCTTGACCATTTTCTCAGCACAGGTCAACTTTCCTTCTTTTTCCTGATACCCCCCAGGTGTAAAATTCACAGTTTCAAACTGGAAAGAGTGAAATGCCATCTTGTCTGCAGTCATTTCCATGTTTATGTAGGGTACATCAGGGGACCACATGGGAGGAACCAAATTTTCAGCTAGGACAGTAATCAGCTTTTGCCCTCTAATATATTTGACTCTTTGGTGGAGGGTAGATGGTATAGCCCTAGCTGTATGAATCCACGGCCTTCCTAGGAGTAGGTTGAAGGCTGCAGGTATATCCATCACTTCAAATGTGATGTTTAAAATATACGGTCCAATAGTGACCGGCAGTTCAACCTCCCCTAGGGGGTGTGTTTTAGAGCTGTCAAATGCTCTTATGATTCTTCCATTCTGTTTTATTTTGTTTTGCTCCAGACTGAGCTTAACAAAGGTTATTAACGGGCAAACATTCAGAGCCGACCCATTATCAATTAAAACCCAGGCTATCATGCAACCTTTGCTGAGCACAGCTATGTGCAAAGGGTCAACATGATGGTACCCTGTTGGGCTGATCTCTGTTTCAGAAAAAGTTATGACATTATGAGATAAAATCTGACCAACCATCTTGCCTAGTTGGTCTGGTTCAATATTTTTAGGCATATGGGCCCCCTGAAGTACCCTTAACAAGGAGTCCCTATGTTTTTCAGAATTTAACAATAATCCGAGATTTGAGATCTGGGCAGGGACTTTGTTCAATTGCTCGACAATGTTGAACTCACTCTTTTTAATTAACTTAATGAGGTCAGCAGCCTCACTGTTAGTTACCTGAGGGGCATCTTCCTCTACCTTGGCCTTTCCTTTATTTTTCTCTTCTTCCTTTTCCTTCTTTGTCTCATTTTGTTTTTCTTCCACCCCTACACATTTTCTTGACCTCATCATGAGGTTCACTTCTTTCTTGATTTCTGCCTCAGCTACAGGGAATGTAGTGGTGAAGGCTTCACTGTAGTTCCATGGTACAGCCGATTCAGAGTAAGAAGGCTTGGGGACATTTATCACTAATGGGGGAAGTTTGGACTTAGATGATGAAGTCTGAGTAAGAGGAACATCTACAACCAATGGTGGATATTGTTTTGGTTGAGGGGTTACAGAAGTGATTGATGCATTGAGATGGTCACAATTTATGACCAGTGGTGGTTTTGATAGAGTGGGTGAAAAATGGGTGGATGGATTGCAATTGATTACCAGAGGTGGCTTTGCAATATTCAGTTGGGCCATGTGAGAGGAGGCCCAGTCCAAAGCAGAGCTAATATTCTCAGCAACACTCTCATTCCCTTTTGAAATTACATTTATTTCTTTATCGCAACTTCTTTTGTCAAAATAAACTTTGACCGTTGTCCCTATTGGAGCAATTAACTGGGATGGGTCAAAGGTTATTTTATCAGAAGAAATGACCCCTATGACATTATATGGGCCTGCCCTATGATGTTGAGGTAGAGGGTTTTGTCCAATATCTGTTCTAGGAGGATTGGGAGCCCCTGTATTAAAAGACAGGGTATTCTGGTCAAGCATATCCTGAATGGCATGTTTCAACGGCCAGCACTTGTCAGGGGTGCACCCATGTGGAAATCACAAGTGGTGGAGGGGTCATAATTTCTCCCCTTTGATGCATTCGGATTGTGTTCTCTTAAAGTGATATACCCTTCTTGTAATAAAGTGGGCAGCAACTGAGGAGTCATTGGAATAAGGGTGAAAACCCTATTTCTCCTTGCTGCGAAATAGGCATCCTTTTCCTCTTTAGTAAAAACCCTCTTTTGGTTTGAGGGTGCTGCTAGAACATTAACTCTCATGGGGGCCTGGGTAGATGGAGTAGGAAAATGAGCAGGTATGTTGATTTGTATGGGCTTGTTGGGGCCTGATGGTGGCTGCACCATGTTCACCTCCCTTTCTTTCTTGTTCCCATTCTTCTTTATCCCACTTCCTTTCTTCAAATTGGAGTCCTGTTGACTGACCATGGTAGAGTGGTCAATTATTTTACCTGACCTTATCCCATCTTCGATTCGATCAACCACTTGTACCAAAGCCACAAAATTAGTGGTGGTCTGACCCACCAGGTGACTGTAGAATGGTTGACCCAGTGTACTGATGAAAATGGAAATCATTTCCTGCTCCAGCATGGGTGGCCTAACCTGTGAGGCCATCTCCCTCCATCTCTTGGCATACTGCCTCACCGATTCGTCTTTAGCCTTACTCATTCTCATTACGTCGTACCTATCTGGTACGATCTCTGAATTAAACCGGTACTGAGCTAGGAAGGCATCTGCTAGGTCCTTCCATCTTCTGATCTTTCCATGGTCTAAGGTAGAAAACCACCTCAAAGCAGTTCCAATTAAGCTCCTTTGGAAGAGTTGAATCAAGACACCCTCATCCCGCCCGAACTGGCATAGGGCACCACAGTACAACTTTAGATGACTCATGGGGTAGCCAGTGCCATCATATTTGTCTAGGTCTGGGCACTTGAACTTAGTTGGAAGGTTAACATTAGGGTACAGGCATAAGTCCTCAAAGTTGGTGCCCCCGAAGTTGTTCACCCCTTTTACTTCCCTCAGTTCGTCTTGGATCATTTCCAGTCTGTGCATGAACTTCCTTTCAACTTCTTCCCTCATCCTTTCCTTTTCCTTGGCTTTGTCCGATTCCATTGTCTCATCCCTAATTAGTATAGGTTCAGGGGTGAGTTCATAAACGGGTTCAGGAATAGGTTGAACTGGAGGTGGAATATTGATTTGGGGTGGAGGTGCTGGGTTGGAAGTGGATGCTTGATTTTGGGCTTGCACTTGTTGGACCTGCACCGACAGGATGTTTTCTAGCATTCGGGCCAGTCCTGCCACTTGCTCCTATAGCAAGACAATATCTGGGTGAGGAGCATCAGCTTCAGTCTCAATGGGATTCATGGCGCGAGCTCTTGATCTAGTTACAGGAGCTATGATTGCAAGTGTATTGGTACCTGGCAAAAAAAAGGAAGAAAAAATTAGTGCCCATTTAATCTCATTCACATGCCTATGTGCAAGTTGGGTGAACACGAGTTTGGATTTGTTTCTTTTTTTTTTTTTTAAGAATTGTTGGAATATTCTAGGGCTTCCAACAGGTCCCACAAAAAGAGAAAAGGATCTGAAATTCAAAGGCTTTCAGAGGCCCAGGGGTATTTTTGGAAAAGGTCTGAAATTCAAAGGCTTTCAGAGGCCCAGGGATATTTTTGGAAAAGGTCTGAAATTCAAAGGCTTTCAGAGGCCCAAGGGTATTTTTGGAAAAGGTCTGAAATTCAAAGGCTTTCAGAGGCCCAGGGATATTTTTGGAAAAGGTCTGAAATTCAAAGGCTTTTAGAGGCCCAGGGATATTTTTGCAAAATGTCTGAAATTTAAAGGCTTTTAGAGGCCCAGAGATTTTTGATAAAGGTCTGAAATTCAAAGGCTTTCAGAGGCCTGAAGAAAAAGATTTGAAATTCAAAGGCTTTCAGAGGCCTGAGGAAAAAGATCTGAAATTCAAAGGCTTTCAGAGGCCTGAGGAAAAAGATCTGAAATTCAAAGGCTTTCAGAGGTCCGAAGGAAAAAGATCTGAAATTCAAAGGCTTTCAGAGGCCCAAAAGATTTGAAATTCAAAGACTTTCAAAGGCCCAAAGGAAAAAGATCTGAAATTCAAAGGCTTTCAGAGGTCCAAAGGAAAAAGATCTGAAATTCAAAGGCTTTCAGAGGCCCGAGGAAAAAGATATGAAATTCAAAGGCTTTTAGAGGCCCAGGGATATTTTTAAAAAAGGTCTGAAATTCAAAGGCTTTCAGAGGCCTAGGGATATTTTTGAAAAAGGTCTGAAATTCAAAGGCTTTTAGAGGCCCGGGGATTTTTGAAAAAGGTCTGAAATTCAAAGGCTTTCAGAGGCCCAGGGATTTTTGAAAAAGGTCTGAAATTCAAAGGCTTTCAGAGGCCCAGGGATATTTTTGCAAAAGGTCTGAAATTCAAAGGCTTTCAGAGGCCCAGAGATTTTTGATAAAGGTCTGAAATTCAAAGGCTTTCAGAGGCCCGAGGAGTTTTGAGAAAAAGTCTGAAATTCAAAGGCTTTCAGAGGCCCAAAGATTTTTTTTTTACATTATTTATTTATTTATTTATTATTTTTTTTGAAGCATTTCATTCAAACTCATTTCCCTTTATCATTATTTAAAGGTTAAAGGAACAAGATTTAGTGGGAAAAACTAATTAAAATTAAATTGTCTGCGAAAACCGCATATACAGTACGGTCCGGCCTTGCCCGTATTTAAATTACGAGCAAGCCGCGACCGTATAGAAAACACGGGTGAGCCTAGCCCGTATAATCATTACGGGCGACCCAGCCCGTGTACTAAGTGCGGTTTTACGGAGCTTTTTTATGTTTTTCCAGTTTTTACATGATTTGATCACTTTGATTGCTCATCCAAACATACAGTTCACCCATTGCCAGGCTTCTAAACTGTCCCAAAGTGGACCTTGGCCTATTTGTAAAAACACTTGTTTAGGAGGGCACATGTTCCCTCCAAATCGACACCATATTCAGGAGTATGGTACCCTTTGGTTGCCTCTTGTATGAACATTGGGTAGGATTGATTCTAAACAGAGGTAGAAACTCTTCCTATGGGCTACACCAATTTTAGAAAACATGCATATTTGGGACCAATTTTATCCCAAATTGATGGACACCATGACACCCCTATGACATGAAAATAATGCAAAAATTAAGGTTACCTTGTTACCTTGTTTACCTTCAATATGGCATCCGCATTATGCCTTGGCTTGCAAACCATGCAAATGGCCTTCCCACAATTACAAACCCATATCCCCACGTAATTGTGTACTTTAGCAAAAAAACGTGTATCTCCACCTTCAAGCGTAGGGGCTTTGGGTTTTGGCTTAATGGCAACTTAGCACTCAAGCCTAGTGATGACCAGAATTTAATCACAGATCCACATTATCATCACATCATTGGCCCAAAGTTCTAAGGTGAATGTTTTCACTTTCGCTTTCCGAAGTATCGACCTCGTTGCGCCAAGCTACACACATTCGGGTTCAACTTCCTATAGGTTATGGGTAGGCTGTGTAAAAAAATAAAATGTGCACAGTGCATTGTAAAAATAGGGTGCATTCACAACGTCCCAAACCCTTGCCACTCTTTTCGAAGCCATGCATATACAAACCAAGGCATAATAGGAAAACATATTTGAAGTAAACAAATACACAAAGCAGTCCCTATAGCACCTAAAACATGCTCATAAAAATCATCCAATCATGCAAACATATGATCATGTTATATAACCCAAAAGCACATCATGGAGATCATGCTGAAAATTAAAACATGCTATTATAAAAATACAGCAAGAAATCAGCATAGTTTAGCAAAGCGAACCTCCCCTACGCATGCATCTAGAAACAATCCTATAAATCAGAATTAAGCATGTTTCTACCCCCATGAACTCTTAAGCATTAAATCAGATTTAAAACATACCAAACATGCTTAAGAATACAAAATAGCAAGCATAACAAAAACATGCTAAAACACAAAATAGCAAGCAAATCCAAAAATATCAAAAAACATGAACAAACACCAAAAGGCTGAAATCCTCAAGTCCCCAGCAGAGTCGCTAGTTGTGAGACACGGGAAATAATCAATTCAATGACTTCCTGATCATCACGCGGGATTGGTTAAAAACAAAGAGTTGCCACCATTCCTTTTAGGTGTGAATGGGCACCAAAATATCAAATAAGCACAAAAGGCAAATTTAGGGTAAAAATAACCCTCTTAAAAAAAACACAACCAGAGATGGGTAAGGGGATTAGGTTATGAACAGGGGAAGGTGCTAGGCACCCCTATTCATCCACACAAGGTTGCTGCTAGGTATTGTTCATGTTTTTCAAAGGAAAAAGGGCTTGCTATAAAAATCATAAAAAATCACAAAAAAGACAAAAGTGTATGGTTTTTTCATACGAATAGCCTGATTGATCCAGAACTTTCAAATATGATCATACCATTCCTAGGGTTTCATGATTAAAATAAAATTGAGATAAAATCAAATAAAATCAATTTAAAGTGAAAAATCCAAAAATATTGCTTCAAGTTAAGTTCTAGAAATCTAGAAAAATATGATTTTTATAAAATATTTTAGAATTGAACTTGAATAGTCCAGGACATAGGTATAGCCCAAATTTCACATTAAATCAAGAAATCAAAACCAAAAATACCCACGTTGATGAAGAACATCAAAAGGGGAGAACTTAGACCGTAGGGTCTTCTCTCAAAAGTGAAAAGGACTCAAAAACCACATCATGAAACCCTAGAAGTTACTTTCAGGCTTCTGAATCCAGATCTATCATACTGATCATGATAGATCTAGGATCTTAGCCTATTATCATAAAAATCACGAAAACAGTGCTGTAGGTGCAAAAGTGTGAAAATCCAAATTTTAGGAGAAAAATAGGATTTCATGCTATAAACATCATGGATTCATATGATTCATTCAGATTCAACATAAAAACCAGTAAAACATGATCAGGATATTCAAAGCAGCAACATCTCACAGATTAGAGTACATGGGGGTCTACCCTACGGATTCACCTGTTCTCTTTTCCTCTAGCTCTCTCTTCACGTTTTACGGCTAGAGAGGATTCTTGAGGTACTTGGAGATAGGTTTGGGTATACAAACACAATCAAAGGCCTTATTCTAGAAAAAACAGAAAAACAGATTATGGGGTTCTATTCTAGGGATCCACCTGTTACCCTTTTCCCCTAGCTCTCTCTTCACGTTTTACGACTAGAGAGACTCTTGAGGTACTTAGAGACAAGTTTAGGAATACAAAATAAAAGATGGCCTTATTCTACAGCAATGGAGAAGATCCTATTACTTCTAGAATTGAAGACAGAAAATAAAAGGGAAAAGGGACTTACCTGGATTGAGCAAGCAGAGCAGCAGGGATTCCTCTTCTCTTGAAGCTCCTTGGACTTCAAATTTTCATGGCCTTTTGCTTGAGGAAAGGCCCTCTATTTATAGGCAAACACAGGGGTATGGTTGGTCCAAGGTTTGGCAAGATAGAGTTTCAGATTGAGTTAAACACAAGGTTAATGCACATCCATGGCCAACAAAGATAATCTGAACGAATAAAAGATATAATTCGCTCATTTAAAGGGATATTGGACTAAAGATAAGGCTCAGAAATCGAGAAAATATAAAACTCGCACAAATCTAATGCGCCCGTAAATGATTTACGGTCCAGTGGTGTCCGTATATGTATTACGGTCGCTGCGTGCCCGTATATAAAATTCGGGCGCGCTTAGCCTGTAGATACAATACGGTCAAGGCTTGAATTATTGATTTTAATACATTTTTGGCTTGTTTTAAATCCTAATTACATGTTTATATTATTTTCTCATTTTGTAGTGCAATTTGGGGTGTCTACAACAGGGGTACCTTAGGCAAACACAAGAGGATACCTTAGGTAAACACAGTGGTACCTTAGGCAAACATAAGAGGATGCCTTAGATAAACACAGGGGTACCTTAGGCAAACACAAGAGGATACCTTAGGTAAACACAAGGGTACCTTAGGAAAACATAAGAGGATGCCTTAGGTAAACACAGGGGTACCTTAGGCAAACATAAGAGGATGCCTTAAATAAACACAGGGGTACCTTAGGCAAACACAAGAGGATACCTTAGGTAAACACAGGGGTACCTTAGGCAAACATAAGAGGATGCCTTAGGTAAACACAGGGGTACCTTAGGCAAACACAAGAGGATACCTTCTTAGGTAAACACAGGGGTACCTTAGGGATACAAGTGGGGTACCTTAAGTATAATTGGGGGGTAATTTAAGCAACACTTGTGTGATACCTTGGGTAATACATGGGGGTACTTTAGGTATACTTTGGTGATACCTTGGGCAATACTTGGATGTACCTTAGGTAATGCATGGGTGTACCCTAGGCATACTTGGGTGGTACCTTGGGTAATACTTGGATGTACTTTGGGTATAAAATGGGGGTACCTTGGGTAATACAAGAGGTACTTTAGTGGTATTTAGGAGGGTACCTTAGGTATAATTAAGAGTTACTTTAGGTGTTCTTAGGGGATACTTTAGGTACATTTGAGAGGTACCTTGGGTACTCTTATGAGGTTCTTTAGGTACACTTAGGAGTTACTTGAGGCACATGTGAGAGGTATGTTGGGTACACTTGGAAGGTACTTTAAGTATATTTGGGAGATACTTTGTGGTACACTTAACGCTATTTTTTTTTTCAGAATTTGATTTCCAATTCACTAAAGCTAATTGGAGAGTATCTTAGACAATTGGAATTGAGAAATAACATTAATTAAACTTACCTTGATAACCTTCATAAAGTTCAATTGATTTCTCAAAATCCTCAAAAATAATCCACATTTACCTTATCTTCAGAATACAAATACTTAATTAGTCTAATAATCACACTTTAGGTAATTAAGCTTAACAATTAAGGTATAATCCGGGACGGGGTTTTACAAGTTCACCTCGGCTGGGGATCGTGAACTAGTGTTCACCCTAGCGGGGGATCGTGAACCTGCATCCACCACAAATCATGGGTATCTGTGGACTGGGATTGCTGTTCACCTCAGTTGGGGATCGTAAACTAATATTCACCCTAGCGGGGGATCGTGAACTTGCATCCACCACAAACCTGGATATTTGTGGATCGTGGATTATTGTTCACCTCGGTTGGGGATCGTGAACTGTTGTTCACCCTAACAGGGGATCGTGAACCATCCACCACAAATATGAGTTATGGGGATCGTGAACTAAGTTCACCACGTGCATTGAGGCATTGTGGTTCGTGAACCTAAATTCACCCTAGAAGCTCAAAACTGTGAAATTTGTTTAATAGTGGTTGATTTGTATGAGTTTATCTGGAAAGTTGTGTTATGTATAAAATTGTTTCTTCGTATGATTTGGGAACTGGAAGAGAATTCCACTTGGTATGAATAGGCAGCGTTGAGGGCACTCCGCTTAGCCTTGCTTCATCGGGCAGCGTAGAGAGGCACTCCGTTGACCGGGATTCATTAGGTCGCGTAGATGTGCATTCCACTTGATCTTGATTTATCAAGAAGCGTAGAGGAGCACTCCACTAGACCTTGAATCTTGGTTAGAGGGTAGAGGGTGATTATCTCGGTTTACATAGATTTTATGCAAATCTCGTATTTTGGATTAATCGGGTTTTTATTTGCTTATTGTTATGATTCTGCGTAGTGCAATTATGGTATAAATGCGAATGAACTGTTTCGTTATATTGAACTTTTTTTAGCATGAATTTGATGAGATTTAATCATGTTGTATCCGAGCATGTTATTTATATTTGAAATTGCATAACTTATTTATAGCATGCATGATGCTATTTACTGAGACAATTGTCTCACGCGAGTTTTGTTTTACCGGTTTTGTTTTCAGATCCAGTAAGTGAAACGTTGTAGCAGGGCAGAAGCTGAAGGTTATCCCGAATATAGGCCAGAGGATTATTTCTACCCCGGCTAGACCCATAGAAGGCAACTTATTTTTATAGTTGTAGATTCAATTTTTGAATATTGTATATGTTTTAAATGAAAAGAGAGAGAGAGAGAGAGAGAGTGTGGCACTTGGTAAAACTTATTTTAGATTTATATGTCTTGATGGTTTAGTCTTGGAATGGATGAATGATGTATATTGTTTTTGTGATTATCAGGTATTGAAGGCTTAGCCCATTCTCATATGTACAGGTGTTACATAGCCGTTTTTCTGAAAAAAATTTTTGGATGTTATTTTTGTGTTTGGTTAGTTCTTAAGTTAGTTTTCACCACTTTGGGCCCTAAGCTAGCGCTCAGGAGCCAATATAAACCCGATACGGATGGACCTGGTTCCAGGGTGCTACAGAGTGAGGGTAGAAGAGTCCCTAGGGTAGACACAAAAGTGTCTCTAGATGCTTCCAATTCAAGCCCACAACATGAATTGGAAGGAATTTGACAAATTTCGGAGGTCAATTTGGGTAACACAGGCTTTTGAAAGAGAGGTTTCATGGTAAATAAGAGAAAGCTCGTGGGAATTTTTTAATTTGAGCTTATTTATTCTTAACCGAAAACGTAGGTTGGTCACAGAGAATACATTTATGATTGAAACATTATATCTGTTACAAAGAATACAAATTTGACCGAAATATTATATCTGTTCAAAATCAGTTATAGTCGATGTGCATTTGCTGATATGGCATAACTGCAGAAGGTTCCAGATGCCACCTCAACCTCTGAACATATTAGTATAACCGTTAGAACATTTCGGTTACAAATTAATCTTGATAACCGAACCCTATAACTGGTTAAATTTGTTCAAAATTTAATAAACTTTCTGCATCAATTCATCCACTGATATGAGTAGTGCAATTTGGGGGTGTCTACAGCAATCTGAAGTCCCCATTTCATTGTCAAATTTAATCACCAGAATGGTTAAGAAAGATTCAAAGGGTTTGGAAATGAAATTGAGGTCACTCCTTTGTGGTGACCACTCTAAAGTGAGGCAGCATGCAACTGAGGGTGGCCTATTCAAGCAAGTGAGCTAGCCAATCTACGGCCACTCAGTCCAAGTGGCCAGCTGACAACCCTTTCAAAAATCAAAAATTAAATGTAGAAAACTATAAGCTACAAATACAAGTTAAGAAGGGAAAAATAGGCATCCTAGATACTTATATGAGCTTGATGTCTCACCTCCCAATTCTTCAGATCCAAGTTGTGGCAGGGCCAACCGTGCAATCTCTACAGTGGGCTTGCCTGCTTGGATTAACTGACCATTCTTCCTTCTCCGAAGGGTTTCCAAAACTGATATTTCTCAGATGAATTCATATCTTATTATAGCACTTGAATAAAAAATATTAACTAAAAAATACCTATTAGTGTCGATAGGATGGCCTTGAGCAAAGGTCCTCCTTGAATATCACCTCTAATATATAGTGACATTTTGATCATAAGGAGATGGTGAGGTTGAAGAAGAGAGAAGAAGAGCTGAGGTTTGAGTGGAGGACAAGAGCTTTTGGTGCTCTGATATCATCCAAATGGCCAAAAGTCCCTTCAAGGGGTGAGAAGGCTGCTTTTATAGCCCTTTTTTTTAAGCTGAGCAGCCAAGGCAAATTTTATGCTAACAACTCCATAGAGGCCAGGTTAATTTTTCTGCACTCTCTGCCTAAGTGGCCAGATCCAAATTATTTTTCCATTTCATGATCTAATGGCCTACATGATATGATCCATGTGTCTCCACGTGACATCATGTCAGCAATTCGTTGAGATTTGCCATGTGATGCAATGAGTAGGGCTGATCATTGGCGCCGGGGGGTTGTGGTTGGGCGGGTTCGGACTGGGCTAGAGGTCACACATAAGTGATATGGTCCTTGTCCAAGCCCATCCAGCCTGATGATCGGGCTTGTGACTTAATGACCAAGCCCGTTCAATGAACACACTCAAACGCCTAAGCCCGACCAAGCCCACCCAACAATAATAATTTATACATCTAATTTTATACTTCAAAAAAGGCAAAACACTAATCTTTTCTTTTTATGATAATTCAAAAAAAAAATTTGTTGGGAATAAATTTCACCTACTAACAAAAAGTATCACCATTATGAAGAAGAGATGGAAGACTAAAGATTTGTGGAATAGATATCAGTAGTTTAGAGTTAGAGATGAAAGTATTAATTAAAAGTAAAAAATAAAAATTAATTAAATAGTCAAAATTTGGGCAGGCCAGGCCAGCCCAAAATTTCTTATTTTTTACCAAACCCGTCCAAAATTTTTCGACCTTTTAAAAATCAATCCCAGCCTCGCCCTATGGTCAACCATGGCATGACCAAGCTCATCTAAGAGTGGGCTGGTCACCTCAAGTTGGGCGGGTCACCTGATCCATGAACAATTACAAATTAGGCCACATGGCAATCGTGTTTCTAGCACATGTCGGCACAGGAAAATTGTAAATTAGGCTGACACATGTCACGGTGTGTGCCACATGGTGCTTACATTGCATGGCATGTGGTTGCCATGTGTGCGCCCCGTGTAATCATGTGATTGGTGTGAGCCCACCTTGTATGCTAAGTTGCACTCCCAGATTCAGCCATGTGGCACCATATGGTTCTACCATGTGCCATGAAATTTATATCATCAGATTTTTTTTTTCCGAGCTCTATCTTTTGGACCCAAAATATGCAAGAAATGGGTCTTCTAAAAGTATCTTGTTTCTTTGGACCCTATTTGGCTTAGTTTTGAATTTTGGGCATTTGCCACCTTTAAGAGTGCAAAATTAGGGCGCTTACAATTGAAGTGGTGGTTCTGGTGGCCGTGGTGGAGGAGGCAACGGTATTAATGGTGGTAAATTTTAGTGCCCCGGATTCGGATTTGTTAATTCATCATAAACCCAAACCAGAAGTGCTATTTATGGGTCCAGGCAAACTAATTCTAGGCTTATAAAATTAAGTATATTACAGTGCATAAGAATTTAAGACCATTTATCAATAACTCAAACTAATAATTGCGGAAGTATGACATTAAACCAATAAAATAAAAATCTCAACTCTAATAGTCTGGAAATAAGATCAACTTACTCTCTCAACTCTCTAACAATAATGTCAATCCATTAGTCAAAATGAAAAACTAAAATCTTCTAATAACAATAGCAATCCATCCTCATCAAACACAAATTATCATACTCAACAAAGTCCTCTGTATCCCCGGGATGCTTTACTCCTCGTATGGTCGTCCTCATAGAGAATATCTGAAAATAAAACATTTGAAAGTGGCAATGCGAGATATGAATCCTAGTAAGTAGTAACAATGCATAAACAAAAAATTTCCACAAGTATTTTCAAAATTGTAGCATGAATTTGTGACCAATAAACCTATATTGATAAACCAAGTAAGCAAGTAATAACAAAGGTAAACACAGTTCATTAATTTAGCCTTCACACTAGCCTTAACACTCGAGCTTAATCTCATGCAAATACCTGCGCTCAAATGGAGGTGGTGCACCAAGCAAGCAGTGGCGGAACCAAGACTCCAAATCTGAGGGGGCAAAAAAAATTTTCAATTAACACTTTTCATGAAATATAGAAATTTCAATGATTTGGGGAGACAAACCAGAAATTTTAGAGGGGGTTCTCATGAAATATAGAAATTTCAATGAGTTTGGGGGGGGGGGGGGGGGGGGAGAGAAACCAGAAATTTTATAGGGGGCAAAACATAAATTTTAATTAAAACATATAAAAATATACATATATTTTAATTAAAAAATAAAAGCTAGGGGGGCAAAGAGTTTACTCGCTCGATCACTACTCAACCCTGAAGTCTTCTCGCTAGATCACTACTCAAGCGAAGGGTCGGGTGTCAAAGAGTTTCACAAGTCATCGCTCGAGCGCAGGTTTGAGCGATGAAAAACTGCTCTCGGGTTTCAACAAAAATATCAATATTCCACTAGGACAACATAGCACACTTCAGATATTCTGTGAGGTACTAGATAGGGACTTATCTCTATCAATCAAAATGTAGTAAAGGAAAGGCAAAACAATATGAGTCATTCTTTGTCAACTACCAAAAGACAAATAAGAAAAAACAAAACCGAACAAAAAACAAAAGAAAGAAAGAAAAAAGAAAAAGGTCCTTTTAGATAAAATTAAAGAATGGTTCCCCAGAAGGTATCAACAGAAAATTTCTTACTTAATTCTAGAACAATGCCCACATCAATAGTTTCATGCAATTATACACTTAAAATAAGAATACAAGCTCTGGAGCCACTTCCAACTATTTGGAATAAGGCATTTGGTTATTAATTATTTGATTGATCTACAAGATATTATAAATACTAAGAATGTAGTTTTTTACATAAAAAAAAAAAAGTAAAACATATATTTCTAAGAAGGGCAGACTCATATTGCCTTCGACAGGCCTACCCAAACTTGCAAGCTTTACAGATCCCCACACCAACACCACCACGACCCAATCAATGGACCACCAAAATGTTTGGACACATCTAGTACTCAAGAACAATCCTTCGCCACAAGCACACATCTAGTACTCAAGAACAATCCTTAGCCAAAAGCAGTTTCATGGAACATCACATCTCTAAGGGAATATATATGGCACTATATTATTGATATGTTAAATTTTAAAAAAAATTTCTCCACAATATTCAAAAAATATGTGAACACAAAACTTTAGATATGAGTATGAAATTGTTCTTTTATTGCTTCACAGCTCTAAGGGAATATGCACTCAATCATAGATTGTACTAGGATAAGCCTGTCTTTCCCGAGATAGGAACGTTTATTCTGTCAACAAAGCTTTCCAAGTTGTCAGCCATTATTCTTAAAAGTTATGAGGGGACATGCTGGCGTTTTGTGGTATCTCCTTGCCAACAAGGATATTAAATTATTCAACATCATTAAAACAGTTCAAAGATATATGCCTAATGGTGCTATTTGGTACTTTACAATGGCCCTTTGATGCACCCCAGGTTCCCAACGTCCATGTTGATTGTTGTGACTGGTTCCATTTGGGTTTTAAGAAAAAACCCACAAGACAAGATTCTTGACTACCCTGATTATTGACATTGGTTTTGTCGTTTCTATGTTAATAATTTCATATAAAAAGAATAACACACACACATTTAATCCTTGTTATGGTCCTAACAAACCAACCTCATAGACCAAATTAAAAGGGATAGGTATCTGCAAGCCCAAATAACTTATAACCACATCATGGTCATTTTCCACTAGTAAAAATGTGCAAAACAAAACAAAAATATAATAAAGCATGGCATGCATCTTGGGGCATTGAATAAGGTTTTGTATAAATATATTGTTGTGAAAGAAAGGGGAAGAAAGCAAAATAGAACTCAATTTTCGAGAAAGTAGTTCTTTAGGAACTAGTAATATTTCATATTCCTTCTTGTGATTCACTATTCTATTTCTTATTTCTGTGTGTATTTCATTCTCCTCAAGACCCCCTTTTATAGGCTTAGGATCATAATTACAAGAATATGAAAAGACAAGAGGATATAAAAAGATAAATAAATGTTAGACATATAAGATATAAGAGATTCATCTAGGAATTTCAAAGTTTTAGCATTTCTAAGAGATGGGCGTTACCTACTCAATTTTTATGGTTTGAATTCCAAGAAATATGAAGATGAATGGTCATCCAGCAATTTATTATGTATACATAACATAAAGTGGGGTGAAAATGTAGATGCCCCAAATTGCACCAAGCATACAAAGTGGGGTGAAAATGAATAAATTATTACATGTTTGTATTTAAAATATATACACATATACCATTTTTAATTAATGGTGCCAAATATAATGAATACCATTTTTAGTTAACGTGCATCATTTAATTTGCACCATCTTTAGCTAATGGTGCAATAATGGATGCTGCTTCTGAAGTGGCATTTTGAATCTTTAGCCTTTGTGCCACCTCAATGCCAGCACATGGGGTGTAATTGAATTTGCACCATTATTAGAATGTGGTGGTGTAGTAATTGTCTTCTGCAGCACTGTTGTTTTCTATGTTCCACCATTATGTATTAAGGGTGCAACATGAAACTAGCCAATTTCAATTTTCATGCGATCTTCCTATTTATTATGGTGGAACCTCTCTCATAGAGACTTGATCTCCCTATTTTAACCCTCGAATTCTTCCAAATTGCTCGCAATTGATATTTTATAATTTTAACTTGCATTTGGTAGGATCTAGACCTATAATTTTGCGTGCCCTTGAGACATTTTAGCCCCCAATTTTACCTATAAATAAAGGCCTAGCCCTCATTGCTTAAGGCTGGTAATTTTGAAAGAGGAGCTCTTGCTTGAAGAAGAGAAACTCTGTCAAATTGCTTACATGATCTTGAATTACTTGCTCGTGCTTAAGAAAGTTCTTCTATAGGTAATTTCTTATTTAAATTCTTACACTTCTACTTTAATTTCAGCAATATCTAATTCTACTTTCTTTTCTTAGGATTAGAGCTTGTTTGTATTTTACAGACACTCCGATCCAACAGTTGAATATTTCTAGATCGTACTTTGTTGAACGCTGGTCAGGAATTTCTGCAGCTACTTCTCTCTCTAAAAGTCTCTCTCTCTCTCTCTCTCTCTCTCTCTCTCTCTCTCTCTCTCTCTCTCTCTCTCTCTCTCTTTTCTCCAAACATGAAGTTCACTTTTCTCTTCCTTTTTCTCCATTCAATTTGAATTAGAAGAAACCCTAAATCCTCCCTAATGTTTCCCTTTTATGGATTCACCCAAATAGAAGTCCTAATTAGATTAGGAAACTTTTTAACCCACTAAGATTCCTAATCTCACTTAGAAGTTTTCCTAATCTATCACAATTCCTCCTAATTCTTTCCTCTTATTTTCGTGCTAATTATTTCCTAATCTCACTTAGACGCTTTCCTAATTTTCGTGCTAATTATTTCCCTTATTTTTTAAATATTACAAAAACTCCCCAAAACTCCTCTTTTTCCTCAATTAGGGCTCCTAATTAACTATAATTATCAATATGCCCTTTTTTCACTTATTAAGCTATAAATTTCACTATTTCTATTTAAATCAACCCAACTTAAGTTTAACTTAATTTCTTAAACCTAATAATTATTTAATTATTTAGCTAACTAGGAATTCACCAAAATACCCTTTTCTTTATAATTCCTTATCTAACTGTTGGATTTTTTTTAGAATTTCCAAATTCATTCTCCTCGTTATCCTTAATCAATTATACATCCCGGATGGATGAAAAATACACAAATCATATGCAATTTATTTCCAATAAATTCATTAACTTCCCAAATATTCATATTTAATTCTCTTTATTTATTTATTGAAAATTTGGGGTTTCACAAAAGGTTGTCTCAGATCTCTCATGATTTGGCGAGTGAAAGCCAATGATAGCCCAATTTCACTTGAAATTACATGAATCTAAGGAGATTTGGCCATTAGGCTTTCTCAAAGAGATCAAAACCATTCAAAAACTTATCAAAAGAGACCTGATATTTATTTTAAGGCCAATTTCTAAGATCTACCTTATTGAGTATGGTAGATTTAGAGATTCATGCCTATACCTGAGAAAACAAACGTTCATGTGTGTGCATGTGTAAAATGAGCTCAAATTCAACCATATGGAGGAATTTCAGATCTATGGCTATGAGGTAGCCTAGATCCACGAAATTCCTTTCAAATCAAAAGGGGAAAGCACAAAAGATAACAATCCAAGCACAATAAAAAAATGAATCTAAATCGAAGCATATAGGTTATTCCTAGATTATTTCTCCTAGCCTTCTCTTCACGTTTTATGGCTATATAGAGACTTAAGGTACTTTGATCAAGATTTGGGGCTTACACACACTCAGGCTCTATCCTAAAGAAAGGTAGATGATGAGAGAGGGCTTGAAATGTAAAGAGATGGACGAATATTAAATGGATTATGTAGACACCCCAAAATTGCATGATTTTTGATAAATCTTGAAGGAGAGAAATATTTTATTGGAATTTTCAATTCTTAGCATGGGGTTTGAGATCCTTAACTCATTTGAATCCAAAACCACAAAGGAAAAGGCCCGAATTCAATCTTTTGTGCAAAGTCAAACTTTTTCCGGTTAAATTTTGTTGACTTTTGACCCCAGAAAATGAAATATTTTTTAAAGCAAGATTTCAAGATAATTTTTCCTGGTAATCAGGTTTTTAGCAATGTTATTGCATAAATGAATTTTTTGAGATTTTAAATCTTGACGAATACCTTGGTATTAACATTTTGAATCTTTTTAACGGACTTGAAAAACCGGAATTTAGCCTTGAACTGGAAAGTTGACTTTTTATTCACTTGGAATTTGGGTCTGGAACTATTTTTTATGGATTCAAATTTGGGGGGAGGGGGCGGGGGGGGGGGGGGGGGGGGTGTTTGCTTATTGTAGACACCCCAAAATTGTACGATTTTTGATAAATCATGAAGGAGAGAAATATCTTATTGGAATTTTCAATTCGTAGCATTGGGTTTATGTAGACACCCCATAATTGCGCTGAGGAAATAATGAATAATTGGCCAAAACATTAAAAAATAGTTTGTTTTCTTGTAGCCAGTGCAAAATTTCGGATTGGAACATTTTCCCTTGTATCCGACACAAGTCATCGGATACAAACAAGGGTATTTATATCTGACGGAAGTCGTCGGATACAAGTAGACATAAGTGTATCCCACGAAATGTGTCGGATACAAAAATGTTCACTTGTATCCGACCTGAGTTGTCGGATACAAGGTTTTTTCTTAAAATTAGGGTTTTCCGAAAGTTTTCACTTTTCACCATCATATCCCTTGTTTAAGGAGTGGAAATCTTGGAAATAGCCTTAGGGTTAAGTGTGGGGGATTCTAGACACTTCCTTGTGTCTACCATTAGGGTTCCCCCTAACCCTAGCCTTTGCCTATAAGTAGGAGGCCTCTCCTCAAGCAAATGGCCAAGAATTTTTGAGAGCTAGAAGCTGGAGATCGGAGAGCTCCGAGTGAAGAAGGGAACCGCTGCCGCATTGCTCCCAGAAACCCAAGTAAACCTGAAACTTCTTTATTTTTTATGTTCTTACATTCTAGGGTAGTTCTCTTCTTCTACCTTTCTGTAGAATAATGGCCTACTCTTTGTGTATGCAACCCCTTTCCCTACTCAAAGTACCTCGAGACTCCCTTTAGCCGTAAAAACATGGAGAGGGATCTAGGGGAAACGAGACTGCGAATTGATCCTTAGTTATAGAACCCTCTTGAATGGCCTTTTGATTCTATGAAAACTGTTTCATACTCAAAGTACCCCAAGACTATCTCAAAACTGTAAAACGGGGAAAGAGAACTAAGGGAAACGAGAATGGAACGGAACCCTAGGTTTTTTAGAACCCCATTTGATTGATATGAATGCTATATGTTGTTATGTATGTGATTGAAGAACTAATTTGTACACATGTACATATTGCACTCGTTTTATCGGAATCGGCTTGTATTTGGGATCTATTGCATTCATTGTGATAGATCTGAAATAAATAGCCCCAAGCATTTCTGGGATATTTCTTATTGATTTCAAACAAGTTTATCTCGAGTATTGAAAACCTCTAGGTCTAACCTCTCGGATTTTGGGCATTTTTGCTCCATTTTAGGGTTTTGGCATATTCTCTTTGATCGAAGAGAATGGTGAGCCAAATTCGTGCCCTATTTCCTCCTAGAGGTTTTTTCAATACTTTTTCAAATGATTGTGATTTAGATTGCATGGAATTTACACACTCAATCACTGTTTTGGATTGATTTTACTTAAAAATGGCAAAACTGGATAGCATCTGTACCCTAACTTCGGACACTCATAACTTCATCATCCGGATGAATATTGAAGTGATTCCAAAGACATGTGAAATGTGAGACTGTCTAGTTCTTGTCTGTAAAATTTCATCAATTTTTATGAGGTGGATTCTTACACCATTCAGTCGAAGTTGATAGGTCAGTTCAGGCCAGATTGCTGAACCTGTCACTTTGACTGAGCGCCATGTGTTCGTTTTAAGTCCGATTTGAGTGAATTTTGTTTCTTAAGTCTGATTTGAGTGAATTTTGTTTCTGTGTTTTCCTTCGGGAGTCTACTTTCAAAATCCAATTGGTTTCATAATTTTTTGATTTCATTTGTGTCGTGGGTAACAGATTTACTCAGAATTGCTCAACAGCACATTTCTGGGCTAATCTGTGATCTTCGGGGCCCATTTGGGAGGTCACCCAAGGCACATCCGGATGAATTTTTGTATGAGACTAGTTCATTTGAAAGATGGCCCTACAGACTTCATTCATGCAAAAATTCACGGATTTACATGGAGCCAATTTTCCTAAATGAATTTCCAAAGTTGCTCACTTGTTACTTTTACTGATTTCCAACAGCAGATTTCAAAGGAGAATAACTCTTAGGGTTTTAATCGGATTTAACTGAAAATTTGCATGAGTCTTCTCTTTATCATAATCTTTCAAATAGATTTGGTTTGATTCAATTTGAACTTGATTTGAATAAGTTATGGTCAAATGGCTCCATCTTTTACCGAAATTTTTGGATTTGTCTTAACTTGGTTGTGTTCAAGTTTTCCCTTGATTTTAATTCAATAGTGATGTCCCAGAAGTGGTACTGACATAAAAGAGGATCTGGAATTCATTGGATTTCTCATGTGGAGGTATCATACATGTGTTTAGTTCTTTTCAAGCTTTTTGATTACTTTAGCAAGCCTTCGTTATTTTGAGCATGAACAACACTTGGCAACCACCTTGCATGGGTGAATGGGGGTGCCTAACACCTTCCCCCATTCATAATCTAATCCCCTTACCCATCTCTAGATTTTATTTTCAAGCAGAGTAATTTTTACTCTAGATTTGCCTTTTTGTTTACTTTGATGATTTTTGGTGTCCATTCACACCTAAAATTGAATGGTGGCGACTCTCCCATTTATGTTGTGTCCGTGTGACGATGAAGGGAATCATCTAGGTGATTTTCCATGTCTCACAATTGGCGACTTTGCTGGGGACTTGCGGATTTAAGCCATGTTTTGTGTTTGTCCATGTTTTATTCTTATTTGTGAATGCTTGCTGTTTTGGAAATTTTATGTGAACTCGTTTGATGTATCTAAACGTTGTTTTGTATGATTATAAGATTCATGAAGGTATGGCATATATGTGGTGCTTGATTATGCCTAGAAATTTGTTTAGGGAGGGCCTATCCCATAACATGATTTTGGTGGATTTTATGATAACGTACTTTGATTTGGGGGATTTAATGTCATATATGGATGATGGAAATTAACAGCATAAATTCAGTAAATTTGGTAGGGATTTTTGGGGGTTTTCAAGCATGTTTTCCCCAATTAAAACACTTCTTGTACCCTATTTTAGTTGCTGGCTTTTTTTTAGGCTATATAGATGTGAATAATGCATGTTGAACATAAAGAATTAAGAGCAAAAAAAAAAAAAAAATCTGGAAATTCAGTAGGTATTTTTCTTTGAGTTTTCAAGCATGTTTCCCCTAACAAAACACTTCTTGTACCATATTATTAGGTGCTGTATTTTTAGGCTTTTAATTTGGGGTATAAATGATGCACTTTGAGCATGAAATCTGGAAATTTAGGTAATGCTTTTGGGGTTTCAAGCATGCTTTTCATGTTTTAATTGTTGTTTGTACAATATGATAACATGTGTGTATGCTACTTTTTGGGTATGTAATAATTATGTGCATATTTAGGTATTTTACTACCTTGCTTTCTTGTGTTTTTGCATTCAATGTAATGTCATATTGCCTTGGCTTGAAATTGTATGCATGGCTACGAAAAAGAGTGGCAAGGGGCTGGGACGTTATGAATGCACATTTAATTTTAAATGCACTTGAGCACTTTAAACTCTTTGCACAACCTACCCATTACCTATCGGAAGTTGAACCTAAATGTGTGTAGCTTGGCGCAACGAGGTCGATACTTCGGAAAGCGAAAGTGAAAACATTTACCTTAGAATTTGAGTCAATGATGTGATGACAATGGGATCTGTGATTCGATTCCGGGCATCACTAGACTTGAGTTCTAAGTTGCCAATTAAGCCAAAACCCAAAAACCATACGCTTGAAGGTGGAGAAACACGTTTTCAGCTAAAGTAAACAATTACGTTTGGGGAATTGGGTGTAATTGTGGGAAGGCCGTTTGCATGTTTCACAGGCCAAGGTATAATATGAATACCATATTGAAGGTAACATAAGGCAGCAAGGTAAAACCATGTTTTGTAATTAATGTCATGTAAATTAAAAGCCATGGTGTCGATATACGTGGGAAGAAATTTTTCCCAAAAGTGTTTGTAGCCTAAGGTTGGTGTAACCTATAGGAGTTTTCAACTCAATTTAGAAGTCATCCTACCCAAAGTCCATTGAGGAGGCAACCAAGAGTACCAAAATCCATGAATGGGTGTATAACTTTGGAGGGTACAAGTACCCTCATGAACTTGTGCATTTTTGTAAGTATGGTGTCAAAGCCCAATTTGGGACTAAATTTAGAGGCCAAGTCAAGGTGAACATTAAGTGGGAATGAAAATAGCATGATCTAGTGAAAAAATGAGTCAAAAAGGGTTATTTTGGCATTAACTGACAACTCAGGTCGGTTAAGCCACACTTTATTCTTATCCGACATATGTCATTGGCAAAAAGGATATATGCATGTATCCGATCATTTGTATCGGATACAATAAGGCATAGCCTTAGTCGAAATGTTATGTCGGATACAGCCCGAAAACTTGCAAATGGATTTTTCATCCCCATTTTTTGAGAATAAAAGGCCTAAAACACTGTAAATAATATGTGGGCACCCAAAGAGAATATAAAAAGATAATTCAAGTGTTCAAAAAAAAAAAAAAAAAAAGAAATGGTCTTAAGAATTTAACCTAATTTTGAAACACAAATCTACCTTTTCCCTCAAAATACATTAAAGGGGCCAAGGAGTCATATTTCTTGATACCAATGCACCCTAAACATGTTTCAATCAAACTTTTGAACTTGAAAACTGAGGAAATTCAGCAAATCAAAAATAAAAAATTCCAAAAAAACCTTTGGTTGGTCCTTTTCTCCAATCAAATCAAAAATTTGTGGGACACTTGGAAGCCCTAGAATATTCCAAAAAAAAAACCTTTGGTTGGTCCTTTTCTCCAATCAAATCAAAAATTTGTGGGACACTTGGAAGCCCTAAAATATTCCAAAAAAACCTTTGGTTGGTCCTTTTCTCCAATCAAATCAAAAATTTGTGGGACACTTGGAAGCCCTAGAATATTCCAAAAAATCTTTGTTTGGTCACTAGTACCAATCAAATCAAAAATTTGTGGGACATTTGGAAGCCCTAAAATATTCCAACAATTAAAAGAAAAAAAATAGAAAAAATTAAAAAAAAAAATAAATCCGGTCTTGTGTTCACCTAACTCACTTATCTACATTTATAGGAGTGTGACTCGGATTAAATGGGAGCTGACGTGTTTCTTTGTTTTTTCTTCCCCAGGTACACATACTTGCAATCATTGCTCCCGTGACCAGATCCAAAGCTCAAGCAATGAATACTGAGGAAAACCAAACTCAAGCTACTGTCCCCGCTCAGGACTTTGCTCAACAGCAAGAGCAAGTAGCTGGACTGGCCAAGATGCTAGGAGACCTACTGGCGGCTCAGGCCCAACAGGCCTAGGCCCAAAACCAAGCCTCAACTTCCCATCAAGCACCACCACCTCAAACCTACGTTCCACCCCCAGCTCAACCCATACCTGAGCCCATTTCTGAACCTGTCCCTGAACCTATCCTGATCAGGGAAAATACTGTGGAGTATGAAAAAGAGATGGAAAAGGAAAAAGCCAGGGAGGAGATGGAAAGTAAACTGCTACACAAGATAGAGAGGATCCAAGAAGAACTCAAGGAGGTAAAGGGAGGAAACAGTTATGGAGGCACCACCTTCGATGACTTGTGCATATACCTGGTGTGTGCGCGTCGGAAACGCCGCAGGGGAAAATTCGGAGTCGCCATCGCCTGATGGGGTGCAGGCGGACACCTGGGTGCCTAATCTTGTCTATTGGGCTGGTCTGCGGCTTGAGATTCTGAGAAAGGTCTCGGTTGCGGTCTAGGGAAGTCCGTAGACATCCCAGACCACCCCATCGGATGACGGATCCCGTAGGTTCCTTGGTTTGAGTCAGCTTGCTTTGGTTTCTCACCCGATTCCTAATTTGATATGCAACTTGGTTAAGTCTGTCGGGACCACCTGAGTGGTGTGGGTCCCTTTAATTGATTTTATCTTGCTTAATTTTAGGTGATCTGAGTCTGACTGGGTGGGCCCTGTTGGAAGGCCCACGGTGTCCTTGGTGGACTTGGGTAAGCTCACATATCCCATGTGGGCCTCTGTCTAAGCCTAAGAGGCCCTTTGGGTTTAGGTTTAGTGAATTAATTTTACTTAATTGTTCAAATTGGGGGTTTAAGTGATTTACATACCAAAGTGGGTCTGCATTGGTTTACGGGCCCCTGGGTGGGCCCCCATGGTGGTTGCCAAAAAAATGTTTTAATTTATCTTTATTTATCTTTGCAAAAGTTCACTGGACATTGGGCTTGGGGTCCGCGGTCCAGTTTTGGGCTTGAAAGCCCAAGTTCCTTGAAGCTTAGGGTTTGCACCCTTACTCGGTTTGGTTAATGGGCTTGGCAGGCTCGATAGGCCCTTGGTCTCGGCCAAACCATACGATTCAAACATCATTCCACGAAACAAGGTTCGGGTGGGCCGCCTTGGGTTTGGCCTGCCCGGTTCGATTAGTGAATTTTACTCAACTCGCTTATTTGCATGCTTTAGTGTTTGTTAGGCTTGGTGGGCCCCGTTGGATGGCCCACTAATTGTTCCAAATTGGACCAGTGGTCCAGGTCCCATGTGGGGTTTCCGGGTGACTGGGTAACCCTATTAGTTCAAAGTTCCAATTGAACATGTCATTCCAATGCATCAAGATTCAAAGAGCACAAAATTGGCATTTTTCCATGTAGCCGATTGGATGTATCATGCATATCAACCACAAGCGACTCACTAAAACATGCTGCCGGCGCAGATAACCACAGCCTTTAAGAAGGGCTAACCACGTTAAAAAGGGCTAGGAAAAGCACATAACCTAGGGGTGAGGGCAGCCTTCATGCAAGGTTCTAATGGGTGGGTTTTTAGGAGCCTGGGTAGGTGAGCAAACCAGTTAGGAACAGCGGCTGTCCTAGGGTTTCGGGCCAGCTAGGAGGGATCGGAAATTCATGGAGATCGGGGGAAGGGGAGCATGCATGTGATGGGCGGATGGGCTGAGCTTGGTCTTAAGCTTAAGGCTGCTGGGACAGCAGCAAATAGTGGAGGTTTGCTGCTGTCTCTAGCAGCAACCTACTTTAGTCATGGTAAAGGGGACATGGCAATGGTTCACCACATGCTATTGCCATAAAAAAAACAAGGAACAAAGGGAGGGTTAGCATACACAATCCACGGCAAGCTTGGTTAATAAATAGAACACAATCATCATTGTGGTGCAGCAACCATGGCTGATCACACAAAAAAAAAAAAAATACAGCAAGCTCCTACATGCATACAAACAAGATAACTTATCCTAGCATATCACTGGTAACCTACAGCGATAGCCTACTGATCTCCACTATGTATCTCAACCTTAAGGCATAAAGAAAGGGAAGTGGGGTGGTATTTAAACATGCTGGTGGGGCAGACATTGATGTGGGTTGTGGTGCACTCGGAGATGCCAAAACAGTAGGTGGAAGGGGGAGTAGGAAGTAGGTGGTGCTGTTGCTGCTGTTCCCAGCAGCAGCTCATGCAAGCCCCCTTGGGGGGTTACAAGATGAGGGGGAGTTGTGGGAGCATGCTCACACACATATACAAAAAAACAGCAAATACTAAAGCCAAGGTTAGCACACCTAATCCGTAGCATGCATGGTTTTAGTAAAAAAAAACAGCAGCTATCCATGTGGACTTACCGGGCTTAGCATGCATGGATGTGGCATGTCCAGGATGGGGGAGCTGCTGCTGCTCCCAGCAGCAGCTCAGGTGTGTCATGCTTGTGAATCAAAACAGCATATGGTAGGGACACGTATCCAAAATAATCCAATACAAAGGTGCCTCATGCATACATTATCAAGAGACTAAAGAAGGCTTGCTGTAGGTACAGGGACAGCAACTATTGGACTAAGTTTTAAGGAGGCTTACCATGCTACTACAGGCTTGGAGTGCTGCTGTTGCCTCCAGCAGCAGCCCATGTGAAGCACGGCAGTGGGCAAAGGGGTGGAGGATCATATATTTAAAAAAGGTAAGTCAAAAAAAAAGGGAAGAAGAGCATGTATTTCCATCTAGAAATAGAAAAATCGATCCTAAATAAACAAACAAGAGCATGGCTGTGGGTTAATGTGTTAGGTTCGAGAAACAATATAAAAAAGAAAAAGGGGGTTATACCCATGGGGAGGGGGGCTGCCTGGTGTTGGAAAACCTGCTGGGAACAGCAGTAGCACCAAAGCCTACTGCTGTTCCCAGCAGCAACTTGGAGGCATCACTACAAGGGGGTGAGGGAGGCATGCTATCACACAAAGAACATCGAGTTACCAGGGGTTCGGGGAGCATACATGACACTTCTAACAGTTGCATAATAAGGAGGGGAAAACACTAAAAAAATTGCATGTGTAAAGGAAAAAACCATGCTTGCACTCAATCATATTCATGACCTAAAAATCAGATTCACACCATAACAGAGGTTACATGTACAGCCTTCCCATCACTCACCAATAGGTGATGCCGTACACCACTCTTGGTGTTCACTTATCCATATGCAAAATAAAGAAAACAGTAGATTGGCAGATATGCAAAGATGAAGCTTGGGGAAGGTTAACCATACCCATGCAAAGATGAAGCTTGGGGAAGGTTAACCACGCACCACCCGTGTGCTTCACCCAGATCTGAACTTAGATTCCGTACTTACAACAAAGCTTCTAAAGAAGGGAAAGAGAAGGGGAGGGGGGGGGGGGGGGGGGTTTATATGGGGTACACAAGGATGAGATGCTAGTAGGGAACATGCTCCCTTTTGATGATACAAGACATGCATCCTAAGGAAAACAAGCATGCAAACCAGCAACTAGTACACACATTGTAGATACTAAACAGCAACCTAACAAGACCAAAAGTGCTTAACAAAAACCCTCCTTCTCTCCCGAGGACGAAATACATACCTCTTCTCCTCTCTTTTGGAGGATTTCATGGTGAGATGGAGGGACTAGATCACACAACCACTTAAAGAAAAATTGATCTGAAGCATGGGAGAGACCAACTCATGCCACAACAAGGACTACACCAAATATTATATATGTAATGTAAAAGGTAGTGAGAAGTAATACCTTGGAGTGGTGGGGCTTCCTTGAAGCTTGGATAGCTGCCGGACACCACTTTGATGCTCAAGCTCTCTCCCAACAGCAACTAACTCCTTCTTGTTGCAGCAAGGTAGTGAAGGAGAAGGAGGAGGTGGGGGTGAGATGATCTTGGAAGGGAGTGGGAGGGTAGTGGAGGCAAAAGGGTGCTGGGGAGGAAGGATTCGGATGAAGAAGAATAATTGGAAAAAGCAAAAATGAAGCCAACTAATAGAAGGAGGTTGCTGGTGGCTTTTATAAGCCCACTTAATGTATCCGACCATATTGGTCGGATACCTTAAGTGCTTAGTGTATCCGACCTATATGGTCGGATAGACTAAGTGCTACTTGTATCCGATATTAAATATCGGATACAAAACATAATAATTCAAAAATTTAATGCCGCCGCGAATTTGTCGGGGAATCGGTGGGGATCTCGCTGGAAAATCTCCTTGTATCCGATGAATAGTGTCGGATATACACAAAGGTATGTGTATCCGACATATTTGGTCGGATACAAATCGAAAAAATTACGGATTTGCCCCTCGACTTGACCGATTCGACCGATTTGACGCTTTCGGATATCTGCGGATTACCCCCTGAGAAATTTTGGTTTAGTCCCTGAGATATTTGGTAATTTTTGGATATTTAAGGATTTCCCCCTGGGATATTTTGCTGTGTTTACTGCCAAGTGCGTAGTTTCTGCGCCACGTGTGCAGTTTCCGATTTTTGCTACTCGGGAACTTCGACAGCTCATATTTCCTTCATCCGGACTCCGATTTGAGCAAACTCAATTGCGTTAGAACCGTATTGGAGCCCTATATCCAATGACATAGGGCTAAATACCTGGCTCAGGGTTTGGCAAAAAGTCAACTTTTGGCTCCCCTTAAGTTTGACCGGCCTGCAGAACCTTCATCCGGACTCCGATTCCAGCAAACTCAGTTGCGTCGGACTCGTGTTGGGATTCTCTATCCACTGAGATAAAGCAAGGTGGCCAATTTTCACTAGATCAAAAAGTCAATTTTCGACCCCTCAGGGTTTGAATTTTTAGTTGGGTTTTGCATTTCCGGCTTTTTCGGGAGCGCAAAAATGAGGTGCTTACACCCGGATGCATGCTTACCAGCAAAGTTCAAGTGCCCAGACTTCGATAAATATGATGGCACGGGCTGCCCAATGAGCCACTTGAAACTATACTGCGGGGCTTTGTGCCAGTTTGGCCGGGATGACGGCATACTGATCCAACTCTTCTAGAGGAGTTTGACAGGATCGGCTCTAAGGTGGTTTGCCAGGGTGGACCATGGAAGGATCAAAAGATGGAAGGAATTGGCTGATGCTTTTTTGGATCAGTACAAATTTAACTCAGAGATCGTGCCAGATCGGTACGACATGATGAGAATGAGTAAGGGAAAAGAGGAAACCGTGCGTCAGTATGCTAAGAGGTGGAGAGAGGCTGCCTCCTAGGTAAGGCCACCTATGTTGGAACTAGAGATGATTTCAACATTCGTAAGCACACTGGGGCAGCCCTTCTACAATCATCTGGTGGGTCAGATTACCACCAATTTTGCAGCTCTGGTACAGGTGGCTGACCAGATCGAGGAAGGGGTCAGGTCGAGAAAACACATTGATTACTCTGCTTTGGCTAGACAATTAGATTCCTCTACTTCCCTGGCACAGAAGAAGGGAACTGGGTTCAAGAAGAACGAGGCAAGAAAAGAAGGAGAAGTGAACTTGGTGCAAGCTCCTCCTCCTAAGAGGCCACTCAACATTAATGTTTCAGCACCCCAACAGGCCCAGCAGTCATATCAGACCCCGCTCAATGTTAATTTCTCCCCCTCCATGCCTGCAAATCAGAGGAGGGCTTTTACTAAGGAAGAGAGGGATGCCTGGATGGCAGCAAGGAGGAGCAGAGTTTTTACCCCCTTCCTGTGTCTCTTTCCCAACTGTTGCCAACCCTGCTGAAAGGGGAGTATGTGACCTTGAAGGAGCCCAGCCCGAATGCCTCGAAGGGGAGGAATTTTGATCCAGCAGCCTCAAAGGTATGTGTATCCGACATATTTGGTGAGATACAAATCGAAAAAATTATGGATTTGCCCCTCGACTTGACCGATTTGACCGATTCGACCGATTTGATACTTTCAGATATCTGCGGATTGCCCCTTGAGAATTTTGGTTTAGTCCCTGAGATATTTGACAAATTTTGGATATTTAAGGATTGCCCCCTGGGATATTTTGCTGCGTTTGCTGCGATGTGAGCAGTTTTTGCGCCACGTGTGCAGTTTCCGGTTTTTGCTGCTCGGGAACTTCGACAGCTCATATCTCCTTCATCCGTACTCCGATTTGAGCAAACTCAATTGCGTTAGAACCGTATCGGAGCCCTCTATCCAATGACATAGGGTTAAGCACCTGGCTCGGGGTTCGGCAAAAAGTCAACTTTCGGCTCCCCCTTCAGTTTGACAGGCCTGCAGAACCTTCATCCGGACTCCGATTCCAGCAAACTCAGTTGCGTCAGACTGGTGTCGAGATTCTATATCCATTGAGATAAAGCAAGGTGGCCAATTTTCACTTGATCAAAAGGTCAATTTTCGACCCCTCAGGGTTTGACTTTTTAGTTGGGTTTTGCATTTCCGGCTTTTTCGGGAGCACAAAAATGAGGTGCTTACAGCTGCCCCTCTTTGCTGGAGTCACTTTGTGGATGAACGGCAAAGAGAAAAAAGAATCTCGTTTTTGCGCTTGGCATTTCTGTCGACATGGTCGACGAGCTCAGTCCTTTGAAGTTTTCATTTAAAAGGGAAGCGTCCAAATGATGTGGAGTCACTTCCTGGTTTCAGAGTTTCCTTTCTCTTTGATTTTTGGGTTTTGGTAGGGCAACTCTTCAGCGTTTGATTTGAGTTTGAAAGAGATTAGATTGGACTTGAGCTCGCCAACCTGTTTCAGCGTTGATGCTAGACACTTGACAATATTCTTTTCTTCTCTTGCTTGTTCCATTAAAGCTTTTAGGTGACTTCAGACTTCTGATCCATTTTGTGTCTTTTACTTGAGGCTTGATTGCATTTTTTTTTTGTAAGGATTTGATGGCCAAGGGTTGGTTTAGGATTTGGGACGGATGGAGAAAGGAGGAAGGAAGAGCGGAGGAGGAGCTGCTGTTGGTCAGGAGGTGCTTCCAGTGCTGTCCAGTGCCTCGAAGGAGCTCAGACACCTGCTCTATTCTATTTACAAAAGTGTGAAATCAAAAATTACAAAAGGGCTATCTTGCCCGATGAGATCTTCATCCTTGCTTGTTCTCCTTTATGTCTCGCCGCTTCTTTCTTCTGCAGCGTGTCTCATGATTGGCTTGCCTTCCCGAGGTGAGGTAACGGCCTCCTAGTTTGGAGTGACCACCATTGGGGATTAGTCGGGATCGTTTCCTCATTGCCCTTTCTTTTGGGTTGGGCCTTGTTTTTGACAAGCGTGGGAGTTCCCTTGGGAAGGGTGCTCCACTGGGGATAAATGGGGTTCCTCACGCTGTCATTTTCCTTCGTAAGGTCTTTTCCCTCTGCTCCGGTGTGAGTTCCTTATGCTCGTGTGCGCTCTTGTTGTATACAAGAAAACTCCACCATGGATTGGCGCGAGCTTGCTTTGTCTTCTTTTCCGCTCTTCTTCGCAAAGCCGGCCTCTTCAGACTGGGCGAGGCTTGGGAAGCTTACATCATCAGGCATCACTCTCTCTTATTGTCGGAACGAGCTCCACTGGGGATTGGAGGATCTCGTCCTCTGTTGGTTGAAAGCCTTCCACTGGGGATTTTGGAGGGTATTATACTCTGTTTACTGAGGGAACTCCACTGGGGATTTAGGAGAAGATGTCTGTCATCCCACTTTCATTGTACCTGTGAAGGCGGGAAAAGACAACATGTTAACCGTGGAATAGCTGGGGAATGCAAAACATTCATCTTATTCTATTCTTGCTCTGAGCCTCTTGCCCATTGCAACTAGAAGTGGCCTCTGCTAAGGTTAAGAGATTATCAACTCAGGTTAGTAGCCCAATGTGGAGCTCAAAACAGTTAAGCAGAACAATTATAAAGAAGACAGGTGTGTCAGTGTGTGCCTGTGTTTGCAATATCAAAGAAATTTCCAAGGTCAAACAGGACTTGGAGTGCTTGGTATTTTCAGTAGCATTGTCATCACAGGCCACTGTGAAATTTTTTGCTTGGGCACAACCTGTCGGTTCGGACCCCTCAGATTTGTTCATTCTTTCTCATTTTACTATCTGCCATTGCCACTGTGCTCTTCTGTATCTTGTTCTATTCAATCCAGATGTGACCAGTTCTTTCTCTCTCTCTCTCTCTCTCTCTCTTTTTGTTTTTTTTTTGCGACTGGACACACAACGCCCTTTTTTCGGGTTTTCGCCGTGTCCAACCCTTCTGGGAAACTTTGAATTCCGTCATGGCTGATGAACGCAGACTCAACTGTTTGCCCTGATCATTCTTTATGGGATCCGAGAGGTCTTAGAGATAGGACGAAACGTAGGCTTGGTCTTGGTTATGAAAGAAAGGGTAAGTGGCTCAAAAAAAGGCTTATTGATTTGGGTTTGCAAAGCGTGCTACTTTTATTGCTGGTGGGACTTACATCCTGGCTTATTTGTATCACTGTATTTTTTGGCGGGTAAACATTTCCCCATTTTTTGTGTTTCTTTCTTCTTTTCTTTCTTTTTCTATTGCATTTTCTTTTCTTTCTGAGGTTTTTTCTGGGCAAGGATGCCCTGTTTCTTTTTTCGCTTTGCCAGGAATGCCCTTTTTTTATGTGTAGAACACTTGCAATGGGTTGAAAGAATTTTAAGGCTCAAAATGGTTTAACTAGGGGAAAATTTAAGGTACTTGGGAGGACTTATGTTCTAAGGGAGAGTCAAAGATGGCCTCTCTTCATTTCCCAATCAGAATGATCTTAGGCGTAGTACAGTTTGACTACGTCTGCATTTATCAGCTCAGGAAAAATTGCCCCGTCCATTTCTTGTAGGATAAGTGCTCCTCTGGACAGAACTTTGTGGACTACGAATGGCCCTTCGTAGTTTGGCTTGAATTTCCCTCTGTTGTCCTCTTGATGAGGAAAGATTCTCTTTAGTACCAGATCTCCCACCTTGAACTGTCGTGGCTTCACCTTCTTGTTGTAGGCTCGCGCCACTCTCTGTTGATAGAGTTGGCCATGACACAAAGCCTTAATTCTTTTCTCATCCAACAATTGCAACTGGTCAAATTTGGACTCTTCCCATTCAACGTCACTGACTTTCGCTTCCTTTAGGATTCTGAGCGACTAGATCTGTACTTCCACGGGGAGGACTGCTTCCATTCCATATACCAAGGAGAAAGGGGTTGCCCCAGTCGATGTCCTGATCAATGTCCGGTAGGCATGCAGTGCATATGGTAGCTTCTCATGCCAGTCTCTGTAGGTAACCACCATCTTCTCGAGTATCCTCTTCAAATTCTTGTTGGCGGCCTCTACTGCTCCATTCATCTTGGGCCGGTATGCCATGGAGTTTAGATGTCTGATCTTCAGATCTTCACACGTCTTTTCCATGCTCTTATTATTCAGATTCTTTGCATTATCAGTGATGATCGCTTCTGGAACTCCGTAGCGACAAACTATATTATTTCTGATAAACTTGAGCACATGAGATTTCTTCACATCCACGAAGGACATGGCCTCTACCCACTTGGTGAAGTAATCGATTGCCACTAAGATGAACTAATGCCCATTTGAAGCCTTTGGATGAACCTGGCCTATCATGTCGATTCCCCTGATAGCGAACGGCCAAGGTGACATCATGGAGTACAGTGTGTTCAGCGGTGCATGGATGTTGTCGGCATAAATTTGGCACAACTGGCATTTTCTGACATAGGCGTAGCAGTCCGCTTCCAGGGTCATCCAATAATAACCCATTCTTAGAATCTTCCTTGCTAGCATATGCCCATTCATGTGTGTGCTGCCCAACCCTCCATGGACTTCCTCAATCAACTTCTGCGCCTCGGCTTCTCTGACACATAGCAGTAGTCAGTCATTGTATGACTTCTTGTACAGTCTGCCCCCACTGTAGAAGTATTGCCCTGCCAACCTCTAGATAGTTCGCTTCTCTGCAGCCGAGGCACCTTCTGGCAGAGTTCTGTCTCTTATGTATCTCTCGATGTCTGCGTACCAAGGCTCCTCTTCGGGTGTGCTTTTCTCGACACTGAAGCAGTAAACAGGGTAACGCCGAATTTCTATTTCCAGTGGTTGCACCCAAGTATCATCCGTGATGGTGGCCATTGATGCCAGTGTAGCTAGTGCATCCGCAAATCGATTCCCGTCTCGTGGCATGTAGTCGAATGTCACGCTCTCGAATTGCTCTTCCAGTTCCTTGACCAGTTCTTGGTACGGCACCAACTTCACATCTCTGGTCTTCCAGTCTCCCATTACTTGATAGATGATAAGACTTGAATCACCGAATACTTTTAGCTCTTGTATATGCATCTTGATTGCCGTTTGCAAGCCTAACACACATGCTTCATACTCGGCCATGTTGCTAGTGCAATCAAACAGGAGTTTCGCTGCTATTGGGTGATGAACACCATCTGGGGAGATCAGTACCGCTCCGATCCCCTTTCCGTTTACATTGACTGCCCCATCAAAGAACATCTGCCACTTGGTTTCTTCTGTTTCCTCCACGGGTTCGGGACACATCATATCTTCGTCTGGGAAGTGAGTCAGGAGCGGTTGGTAGCCCGGCAGGGGATGCTCCGCCACAGCTTGCCCCTTTATCGCCTTTCTAGTTGTATAGACAATGTCGTATTCAGACAAAAGGACTTGCCACCTGGCAACCCTATTGTGTGTGCCTGTTTTCGGGGTCCGCACTGGGTAAAAATGGGAAATTGGAGTCGCCACCACCTGATGGGGTGCAGGTGGACATCTAGGTGCCTAGATTTTTCTATTAAGGCTTGGTCTACGGCTTGAGATTCTAAGTAAGTTCTCGGTTGCGGTCTGGGGAAGTCCGTAGACACCCCAGTCCACCCCGTCGAATGACGGGTCCCATAGGTTTTTCTGGTTTGAGTCAACTCTGGTCTCTCACTCACCTGATTCCTATTCCAGCATGCACATTTGGTTAGGCCTGGCGGGACCGCCAAAGTGGTGTGGGTCCCTTTACTTGATTTTATCTTCTCAGCTTAAAGTGAAATGAGTCTGATTGGGTGGGCCCCGTTGGGGGGCCCACGGATCCCTCGGTGGGCCAAGTGTGGTCCACATGTTCCTTGGTAGGCCTTAGTCTAAGCTTGCGAGGCCCTTTGGACTTTGGTTAGTTCAATTGATTTTACTTTGGGGTTCAGATTGAATTTAAGTGATTTTTATGCAAAGGTGGGCCGGTTTGGTTTGTGGGCCCATTGGGTGGGCCGCACATGATAGCCAAGTGATTTATTGGATTTATCTTGCTTAAGTTTCCAAAATGGGCCAGGCCTTGGGCTTAGGGCCCTTTACCTGGGCTTGGGCTTGAAATCCCAAGACTTCATGAGCTAGGGCTTGGAAGCCCTAATCTTATTTAGTGAGTGGGCTTGGTGGGCCCGACAGGCCCTGCCCTTGGTCTCAGCCAAACCACAATTTTTAAACTACACATGCATGCCCCACCTAGGGCTTGGGTAAGTCACCCAGAAACCCTATTGGTTCATTTGGTTCGGTTTGAAGAGGTCACCCACATCCAGCAAAATCACAGAATATACAGAAATCACAAATCACAAAATATACAAAAATCACATACTTTGGGTCCAAGGGATGAGTTGGATGCGCGGTGAACAAATTCGCCCCCCCCCCCCCGCAGTACGGTAGAAGGGTAGTTTCGGGTTTTCAAAAATACAAGCAATTTGGCATTAAAAAGGGGGTGCACTAACCTCCGGGCGCTGGGTGCAAGGTCAGCACGACCAAAAACAACAAAAAACATCCGCGCATGCGCTCCGCGCGAGCTCGGTGGACGCAAAATCGCCCCGCGCGAGCCAGGCGTGAGCTCAGCGCGAGCTAGGTGCGAGCTTGGCGCGAGCTCAGCGCACCCACTTTACGAAACGCGACTCTCTGTTTTTTTTCTGAAACTCAGAGACTGGCTTGATTTCCAGTCTCTGTAACACCTTCCTGGTGTTCTTGGCCTCCCCAAAATACACTTAAACACAACTCGAAACTAATGTAAACTACTTCAAATCAGGACTATAAACTTCATGGAAAACTTCCAAATCCGAAAACCAAAACGAAAATGACCAACAAAGGGAAGAGGGGCTTATATCGGGGTACAACAGATGAAGAGATCATGGGGGAACATGCTCCCCCCTTCGAATCAAACAAACAGTATCAGTAAACAAAATGCTAGAAGAGAAAACACCGTAATAGGCTATGCTTGAGATGAGATTATATGCCGAACAAAAAAGTTGTTGGAAACATTACCTGGGTGTTTTAACACCCTTCTGAAGTGAGTGGGTAGGATCCCTCTTGCAGCACCAAGCGTTTTTGGGGCACCTCTCTTCTTGCACCAACCGTGAGTCCTCCTTCGGATTCGATGAGAAAGCAGAGGAAACGAGAAACCGGGGGTGGAAAGGGCTTCGAGTGAGGTGGGGTGGTTTTTTGTGGAGGCAAGGTGTGGCAAAGGAAGGCTTCGAACAAAGCAAGGTGTGGGGAAGACGAGCTCTCTGTGGGAAGAGCCAACACCAGAGAAAGCCAATGAAGAGAGAGAGCTCTTCGAACAAAGGCCGAGAGCAAAAATCAGAAAAAGCCTAACCCTTTGCAAAAGGGTTGCTGCGGCTTTTATAGGAGAAGAAATGGGTGTCCGCCGGGTTTGGCGCTGAGCTCGCGTCGAGTAGCTGTCGCTCGGCGCGAGTGACAAAATGATTAAAACATTTAATTCGGCCGCGGATTTGTCTGAAAAATCTGAAATTTAAGATTTAGTCCCTGGGATATTTTGAGAAAATATTATTTTATTTAGATATTTTAAGACATTTTCAGATTGGTCCCTGGGATCTTTTGAATGTTTTCATATTTACTGATTTGATCCCCGAGATATTTTCCTGCTCAACTTGCAACGTGTGGAGCTCTCTGCCACGTGTGCAGTTTGCTGGTTTTGCCGCTCGGAAACTTTGTCAGCTCATATCTTCTTCATCCAGGCTCTGATCTGGGCAAACTCAGCTGCATTAGAACCGTATCGGAGCCCTCTATCCAATGGCATTGAGGTAAGCACCTGGATCGGGGTTTAGCAAAAAGTCAACTTTCGGCTCCCCCTCAAGTTTGACCGGCCTGCAGAACCTTTATCCAGACTCCGATTCCAGCAAACTCAGTTGCGTTGGAACCGTGTCGGGATTCTCTATCCATTGAGATAGAGCAAGGTGATCAATTATTACTTGATCAAAAAGTCAACATTTCCCCCTTAGGGTTTGACTTTCTGCCAGGGTTTTTATTTTCAGCACTTCCAGGGGTGCAAAAATAAGGTGCTTACACCTACCAGTGGAGATCGGCTTCTCAAAGATATACTTCAATGGATCCAGATTGGAGATCAGCAGGACGGTGTGACTAAGCAAATAATGGCGAAGCTTTTGGGCTGCCCAGACCAGGGCGCAACACGTCTTTTCAAGCACTGTGTAATAAATTTCTTGAATATAGGCTCGCACACAGGAGTCATCTGCGCGATGAATCGACTGATATACTGCAACCTACCCAAGAACCCTCTTACTTCCTTTTCAGTCAATGGAGGAGGCATCTCCAGAATTGCCTTTGCTTTGACGGGGTCGACCTCAATGCCCCGTTTGCCCACTATGAATCCGAGCAACTTCCCTGAAGTGACTCCAAATACACATTTGTTTGGGTTGAGTCGAAGTTTGTGCTCTCTGAGTCTGTCGAACATCTTTCCGAGGTTCACCAAATGGTCTTCTTCTTCCTTAGACTTTGCTATTATGTCATCCACATACACTTCCATCTCTTTGTGCATCATGTCGTGGAATAACAGAGTCATCGCACGCTGGTACATAGCACCCGCATTTTTCAGTCTGAACGGCATCACGCGGTAACAGTAAGTGCCCCAGTGCATGATAAAGGATGTTTTATCCATATCCTCAGGTGCCATCCTTATCTGGTTGTAACCAGAGAAGACGTCCATGAAGGAGAACATCGAATGCGTTGCAGTATTGTCAACCAGTATATCGATGTGCGGCAATGGGAAGTCATCCTTCGGACTTGCTCTATTTAGAACTCTGTAGTCAACACACATCCTGACTTTCCCGTCTTTCTTGGGAACTGGCACAATGTTGGCTAACCACTCCGGATAATGAGTTACTTGCAGGAATCCGGCATCCAATTGCTTGGTGACCTCTTTCTTGATCTTCAAGGCCCATTCCGGCTTCGTGCGCCTGAGCTTCTGTTTCACAGGTACGGCCTCAGACTTTGTTGGTAACTTATGCACAACCAAGTCCATGTCTAACCCTGGCATATCCTCGTACGACCATGCAAACACGTCAGAATAAGACTTAAGAAAATCAAACATCTGCTTTCTCAATAATGGTGACAGTTTTTTACCAATTTGGAGGATCCTTGGTTGTGCTATTCCACCTATGTCAATTGGCTCTGTTTCCTTAATGTTGGCTTGGGGACCCTTTTCATGCCTTTCCAATGCAAGTTGGATTTCAAGCGGGGTCTCCCATGATTCATCGTTGTCCTCATACTCGAAAGGCTCACAGGGGACAATGTTTGAATCTTCTTGCTGCGATGGGTAAGTGCCCCAATCTGACTTGTCGAGTTCTTGCTCGTTTTTAGGATTGGACACTGGCTCATGCATCTCATTTAGTATTGCCATCTGCAATGGCTTTTCAATTTCTTTTTGTTCAATTATGGCAATCTTATTACCTATCCCGTGCCCCAGATCTCCCAGGTGTGCGTGGGGATTGACACTAAGATTGCGATGCTCAAGTTGCTTATTTTTGTTATTTTCATTTTCAAACAGATGCAAGTAGTAAGAAGCATTCAGATATTCATTGAAAATTTCAGCAGTAGCTACAATAGAAATTTCAGGGGTGATAGAAACCCCCTTTGGGATAGTAGCCTTGTTGATGGTAAAAGGCATGGCGCTCTAGTTCTTCAGTGGTGCCCCATCTTCCTTGTTGATGATGACGGCTGCCTCCCGTTCTCCAACTAGCACCATGTTGGAGCTCTCGTCAGAAGAGATGTAGAAAGGATCATGTGCTGCGCCTCCTACCGGATTGTTCTGGCTTCTCTCTGATCGGGGGCCGGACTCTGACGATACCCTTACCCATGATCCACTGAGGGGGATTGCCATCGGTATCTCATCCTCGGGTGGCGCGTATGCAATGGTGATTCCTTTGGCCGGGTCAACTCTTGGTGGTGCAAATGCTATGGGTATCCCGGTTGGTATCCCAGGCACAGTGGAAGAGTAAGCTGGTGGTGCCCATTTGCCATAAGCTACATGGTACACTTCTTCGGGCACTGGCCCTAGCACCTGAGGCATGCTGCGGAACATCTGGTTCAGACCGTCACGAGTCCCTGGGTGCAGAATATAGGGAGGTGGAGGAGGCGACCTTGGCCTATGGGTTGGTACTCCTGAGCTGTCCCGCCCTTCCATCATGCAGACATACATGATTGGACCTTCTTCTTTGGATTCTTCGATGGGAGCAGGTGGTGGCACTTCCATCACAAACACAGAGTTGATCGGGATCCCATCAGGGATGAACCGTTCGTCTGGTGGGGCGAAGGCCATGGTGACTTCGTCAACAGAGTCCAGGGCGACCAGTGCTGGCAAGCCATCTGGTGACCCCTCAGGAGCCAATGGGTCTACTTCCACTGCATCTCCAATCATTTCCATAGATGGTGGCTCTTCCCAGAACATCTGAGCCAGGTCTTGCAGGTAGTCCTCTTCCAGGGCAGGGGTGTCCAGAAACTCATCTCTCCACCCTTGGGGGACTATGTTCTCAATGGCTTGAGCCGCTTCACGCTCCATGTTAGTGAAGCGGTGGTACAAGTTCTCGTGCACGCATATGGGCTAGTGGGGGTCTCTTCCTTCAGTTCTGGCTCTTTTCCTTTCGGCACGGTTCCCAAAGAGTCGGGAGTAGTCTTCCGGTTGTGGCTTGAACCCTACTCCAAACCTAGTGGTTTGCTCATAAGGTTGGACGGCTACCTTAATTCCCTGCTTTTACTTGCCCAGTCCATCACCGACTCTGAGACCCCAGTTTGCGCAGTCAGCAGCGCTAAACATGTACTTTCTTCTCCTCTTCGAGAGTCGTTGTCCCCTTTCAAATTTAGGGATATGTTTCACCTGCACCATCTCCACTGCCTGGAAATTGAGTGTGGTGGGCAACTTGTTGTCCACATAGTGTAATCCAACCCTTTCAAATTCCCGGTGGTCTTCTGCATGTACCGTGATCAGCTCATTACCCGATATAAATCGGACCATTCTGTGCAGTGTGGAAGACACTGCTCCTGCCTGATGCAGCCACGACCTCCCAATTAGCAAGTTAAATGAGGCGTTGATATCCATGAGTTCAAACTCCATGGTAAAGGGCCTATCTGCAATTATGATCTCCAAAGTGACCTCTCCCAGTGAGTCTCTTCTGGCGTTGTCGAAGCCTCTGACATTATGAGCACTTGGCTTGATCATCGAAGGATTCAATTGCAGGCTATGGAATTTCCTCATTGGACATATATTCAGTGCTGATCCATTGTTGATCATGGCCTGCTTTACAATGAGATCTACACATTTCACAGTTATGTAGAGCGGCTCAGTGTGGTCACAACCCTCAGGCGGCAGATCTGCTGCAGAGAAGGAGATAGCCTGGGGTGCCGTGATCATTGACACCACTGCCCTTAGCTGCTCAGGATCAATGCTTGCTGGTACGTGTGCGTCACCCAGGACCTTCATTAGCACTGCCCAGTGCTTCTCCGAATCAATCAAGAGTCGCATTATGGAAATTTGGGCGGGCACTTTGTTCAACTACTGGAGGAGGTCGTATTCGGGAGTGTAGATGCTGTGATGCAAATCTGTGATTTCCTCTTCCGTGGCCCTTACCTTTCTCTTGAGGGTCTGTGGCAACTCTGTAACCACATCCTTCCCTTTTTCTTTCCTTTTTGCTTCTGCTTCTGCTCCTTCCTCTGGTGCGGGTGGGGGATTGGTGTTTACGTATCGACCAGATCGGGTGATTCGGTCGATTTCTGCTCCAATGGTGGTGGTGGTGGATGAATGGTAGGGGGATGGAGTGGGGTAGGGTGGGGGTACCGCATTGTAGGGAGGCGATCCAAGATGGAGTTGGGAGAGGTTTAGGGTAGGTGGTTCGAAGGAAAGGGAGAAGGGGTCTTGTGGAGGCGAGTCCATGATGTCATGGACGCTAAGGGTTAAAGGGCTAGGGTGAGAGATGGGGGTAGGGTAGAAGAATTCTTGGTCTTCAGATGGGTGGAAGTGCACCAGAGGGAGACCTGTAGGGGAGTCACCGCCATCTCCTTCAATGACGTTCACTGTCTCACTTTCCTCTGCTGATGTATCTTCTGAGTTTGTATCAGCGGACTCGTCAGAGCTCTCATACGGATCAAGCAGGTTTGCGAGTTCAGGAGTGGATGGTGGTTCCTCTTCTTTAGCGCCATGAGGGGGGCCAAACCACTCATGCATATCGTATGCGGGGGGGGGGGGGGGGCGGGATTAGACTCAAGTGATGACGAGTCGGCAGATTATGCCAGATAGGGGTGTGGCTCCAATGTCGTAGACATGTACTCTGGCGGCCATCTGGTGGGTAACTGGGGAGGTACCCTCGAACTGCCCACTGATGCGTCCGAGATTTGAGGTCTATCCCAGATCTGGAGTCCACTGGAACTACCTACTCCTTCTCTTCGTGGAGGGGACGGGGAGTCGCTGATCCATCCTGGTGACTGTCGTACACAACCAAAAATAAACCACTACTTAAAAATATGCATATAGCAAGGTGAGTAGGGATCGTTCCACCGAGAGTTTCTATCTCTTTTTATGCTTTAGAAAACAAACTTAAGAGGGGGTTTTGTCACAATGAGATCAGAAAATAACAGATTACTAAAAAGACTTTAATAAATCAATCAAAAAAACAAACCTTGGTCTAAGTTAACTTCCACCATCGGAATATCAAAGCTGATCATAGATGCTAGAATATATCAATTCACACATTGAACATTCACCCTTGGAAATACTTTCCAAACTCTTTCAATTATAGTTAATCAGAAAACAAGCGATCTAATTAACCCTAACTACTAAACAACCTCACACAAGCGGTAAAGATTTAATCCAGCAGCAGCTTTAGGGACTAGAAATATTGATGAATCTAAACAATACAATCACAAGCGGCTGTATTTAATCTAGCAGAAAATTCTTCCTAAAGTCTAACAATTCCTGACGTAGCAAATCATTAAACCTCAGTTGCTTCACAGATTAGAGGGATCAAACAATTACGGATTTGATATCTAGCCTAGCAATAAATTGCAACGAATAATGAACTAGTAGGCCTCCTAGCAATTAGACGGGACAATCATGAGAATAAACATAGAAGAATATTCAATGCTCAAGTATAAACTGAACAATTAAAACATTAAGATCTCACAGCTTTATTAATTCCGAGGTTTCAGCCTCCTTTGACCAAGAATAAAAGTTTAGCCACACATGGCCATGGATCACAAACTGAAAGAGTAGAGGACTACTCTATAGGTCCACGATCTACAACAATTAAGAATTTAACAATGCGGAAACATACACACAGAGAATTATACGAGGAAACCTGAATCCAGATCCAGGAAAAACCTTGAGTCTATATGAGGCGACTAACCCTTCGAATTTCCACTATTGAATGAAAAGACAATTACAAAAGAGCACACACTTAACCTTTACAATTGAACTCACTCAACAGCAATTCACAGCTCGAATCCATGAACTGCAACACAGCTTGAATCCACAAGCTGCAGAACACGATCAATCCAGATCGCAAACAATCACTCAACAGTGATCCACAGTTCGAATCCACGAACTGCAACACAGCTTGAATCCACAAGCTGCAGAACACGATCAATCCAGATCGCAACAATCACCTCAAAGTCCACTGAGACGATCCAATGCAGTAGGAATCCACCTATGCATCCAACAAAGTCAATCACCAATCCAGGCGATCACACGATCAGGTGAAGTTCCGAATTGAAGAAGAATCCTCAAACTTCAATTCCAGGTGATCTATCTCAGATCTCCCCCTCACTCGATCACCGACTCTCTAAAGAAGAATTGATCGAATCTCGAACACCTCAAGATCCAAAATCAAATTGATCCAAAGAAAAAAGTCATTACTAAAAATTACAGCACGTCTATTTAAAGGAGAAAACTCAGATCGCGTCGAGCGCTGGTGACGTCGTGGTGCGATCGGGGTAGACGGCTGGAAGCGAACTCAAGTCCCGCTTAGAACAAGTTGAATCAGTTAAGGGCGTGCTGCCAGCGCGCTGCTAGCGGGAGGGAACGCGGCATGTGCACAGCTGATCATAGAATCTTCAATCTCGCTCTGCGCTACCAGCGGCGTGTCGGCATCGCCTTACGACGCTAGTGCACGTGCCTTACTTTCAAAGCACTGTTTCACTTATGCGCTGCCAGCGGAGTGGCAGCGGCGTTGTTCCGCACAAGTGCCTTTACAAGAGATGCTTTATTTAGACAATATTTCATTTCCTTGAGCTACCAGCGGCGTGGTAGCTGTGTGGCAGCATCGTCTTCTTCTTCTTTACTAAATTCACTGAATTTTCATTATTTAATCTGCACATCTTGAAGATTATTAGAAGACATAATTTGTCAAACATTTGCCATAAAGGAAGTGTGAGTTTTCACACTTACAATCTCCCCCTTGGCAAATGCCTGACAACAACCTTAAACCAGTGTTTAATATTGAAAGAGTAGAGAACTACTCTCAAGGTCCACGATCTATAACAATTCAGAATTGAACAATGCGGAAACAGTACACAAAGAATTATACGAGGAAACCTAAATCCAGATCCAGGAAAAACCTCGAGTCTATATGAGGCGACTAACCCTTCAAAATCCACTATTGAATGAAAAGACAATTACAAAGGAGTACATACTTAACCTTTACAATTTGACTCACTCAACAGCAATCCACAGTTCGAATCCACGAACTGCTACACAGCTTGAATCCACAAGCTGCAGAACACGATCAGTCCAGATCGCAAACAATCACTTATCAGTGATCCACAGTTCGAATCCACGAACTGCAACACAGCTTGAATCCACAAGCTGCAGGACACGATCAATCCAGATCGCAGCAATCCTCTCAGAAACCTCTGAGACGATCCAATGCAGTAGGAATCCACCTACGCATCAATCAAGGCCGATCACCAGTCCAGGCGATCACACGATCAGATGAAGTTCCGAATTGAAGAAGAATCCACTGTCTTCAATTCCAGGCGATCTATCTCAGATCTCCCCCTCACTCGATCGCCGACTCTCCAAAGAAGATTTGATCGAATCTCAAAAACCTCAAGATTCGAAAAACAAATGATCCAAAGAAAAAAGTCACAATTGAAAATTACAACTCGTATATTTAAAGAATAAAACTCAGATCGCGTCGAGCGCTGGTAGCGTCGTGAAGCGATCGATGTAGACGGCTGGTAGCGAACTCATGTCCCGCTCAGAGTGAGTTGAACCAGTTAAAAGCGCGCTGCTAGCGGGAGAGTGCGCGGCAGGTGCACGAACCTTACTTTCGACACACGAATTCCCTTATGCGCTGCTAGCGGGGTGGCAGCGGCGTGGTAGCAGTGTGGTGGCACCAACTTCTTCTTCTTTACTGAATTTACTGAATTTTCATTGTTTAATCTGCACATCTTGAAGCTTCATTAGAAACATAATTTGTCAATCATTTGCCATAACAGGAGTGTGAGTTTTCACACTTACAATCTCCCCCTTGGCAAATGCCTGACAACAACCTTACACCAGAGTTTAATATCAACCTTAGTTAATGATGATTTCCATTCAAGAAATTTAAAGCCACACTGTTAACTAGAGATAAAATGATTTGGACTAATCCAGAATTTCATTCATTTACACACAGATATACAGATAACAAAATCATTTACACTGTTCAAGAAAGAAAAACAGACAGCAGGAAAGAAAGAAAGACAGACATTAAGAAAGAAGGACAGACATTATCTCCCCCTTACTTATCACTCCCCTTATACACCCAAATTCAGAAGAAAACACCCAGAACAGAACATAACAAAAAACAACCATCATATCCACAGCAAAAAGAATAACAGGCAGCAGCAAACAGCAAGCATCAGCACCAACCCAGCCAAACCATCAACAGAACCAGAGACTCCAGTAGCTACTCCAGTAGCATCATCCAAATTTCTCCCCCTTTCTGGATGGAGGTTTGGGTTCCCAAGACCTTGAGTAGTGCTTGTATGCATCTTGGGATCTGGAGTGCAGCCAACTGAGCTTGTGATCCATTTCCAGCTGAGTCTTCCGAATGCATTCCAGAAAATGATCCGCTTCATTTTGCATACGTTGCTGAGCAGCCACGTCCCTTTGTACTTTTCCACAAGTAAAATCGACATCCTTTATCAATTGCCCCAGCTTCTCTTGAGTCTCGGATTTGAACATGCTCATCATGAGCATGTGAGACCTAACCTCTAAATAGAAAGCCTCCTGAGAAGCTTGCATTGAAATCAGTTTCTCTATGATAGCCACAGCATCAGGGCTGGACAGAGAGGACTGAGAAGAGGAGGGATCAGAGGACATCACCCGAAATGGACTTGCTCGTTTACTTCGGGTCAGAGTGGAGGAAGCAATGGGAGGACGGGGATGAATAATCAATTCAGTAGGATCAGGAAGAACCCCCTGATGAACACACATGTACGAGATGAAAATTCCAAAAGGAAGAGCAGCAGTCTTGGATTTTAAATTCCGAGACTGAAGAATCTGATGGAAGATAATGGAAGGAATACAAATACTTTCTCTGTTCCAGATGGCATGAAGAAGTCTTGCCCGATGGTGAGAGATCTCTGAGTGATGATCAGAAGGAACAAGAGAAGCACAGACAAACAAGTTCAAGATCCGGAGAAGATCTTGAAGAGAGCCATGAGGCAAATAGTTGGGCTTGTTCTTAATAGAAGAGGGAGCACCCTGAACGATTAGAGAGGGAATGATGGACTCCATAGGAGGATCAGTGTGTGACTCAAGAAAGTTAAAAGAAGGAGAGTCAACAAGAGGCAGTTCAAGAAGAGAGGAAATAAGCTCTTTCGAGAAGTCGAAAGAAATTCCCCTGACATAGGCTTTTACAGAGCCTTGACTGGCAAGATGGAGATGATGAAGATTAGAGTAAAATTCACGGACCAGGTTCGGATAAGCAAAACCACCAAGTAACGCAAATTTTTTCCAACCATTGTCCGAAAACAATGAGTAGAAAGGGGATTCAGAAAAAGAGTCAAGCTTGATGGCCCTTTCCAGAAGAAGAGGCCTGTGCTTAAAGAAGGTATTGAAATCAGATAAACCATTCCCCACAAACGGTTCAGAAGAAGGAGAAGGGGAAGGAGATCTCACTGGAGGAGAAGGAATAGCAGGAGAAGACCTCACATGAGGAGACTTCACAGGAGGAGACCTCACAGGAGGAGACGATGTTGAAGGAGAATCAGTTCTCGACTTTCTCTTGAGAGGCATGGTAAAAGAAATGGAAGAGAAAGAGAAAACAGACAGCACCAACCAACAAAACGAGAAAGCCCTAATGGCTGAAAAAACTACTAAACCCTAGCTTCGAATAAAGAGAGAAAACTACAGAACAAGGAAGCAGAAAAATGGAGAAACAGGACGAAGATAGTAAAAAATTTTTTTTACCTGAACAGTAGGCAGGAAGGAAGAAGGTGACAGCGACAGCAGCACCGGGACACGACGCGAGAGGCGAGGGAAAAGCGAAGAGGGTGAAAAAGAACAGGGGTAAAAAGAATAGCGCACTTTCACCTATGTATAGACAAACAAAATACGCTGCCAGCGAGCAACTGGCGGCGTAGAAGGTGCACATGCACAAACAACAAAAACTACAGATTCAAAGCATAAAATTATAAAAGAGATTTGATCAATTTTTCATGACATCCTCCTACTTCCAAACACAAAGCTGAGATTTTAGCTAAACCAAAAATCATCCAGATAATCAACCCATTCAATCTAAGAAGTACTTATCACAAAACTGATCTTGAAGTACCTATCAAAGTTAATTCAGATGTGGTACATTTCATATCAAAGAGCAAAATTTCCTTTATGGTTTCTCATACTATAAATTTTCTTCAAGATATTAAGCACATATGCATACTAATGAGTCAATGCTTGAGAGAAATGAGCAACATTTTTGACTTTTACACTTCAAACATATAGAAGGCTATTTCAGTGTAAACAATCTTGAAAAGTATAGACATATCCCAACTTCATTTTGGTGGCTTTCGCACATCAGAGATAGGTAGCCTTTTCTGATCTCTTTTTCTTTTTAAAGAAGGCATTGACCCTTAAAAAACCTGAGTTTACAGTTCATTCCAAGAATATACCTTCTTTATCTTTTTCTTTTTGAGATTTACAGTGGCTTTCACTCTAATCTCTATGGCAGCCATTTCCAAAACTTTTCTTTTCACAAAGGTGATAGCCTATAGATCCCAAGCTTTACCACACAATAAGCTTCAATACGTACAGGTGTTTCAGACAAAGTTGCTGGTTAAAATAAGACATTTCTGTCAATATGCATACACTCAATCTTCCTGAAAACAGATCTTAGTAATAAGAACACACAAATTCATTTTGAACAGATATGTGAGACATTTTACATCAAAATTAACTCAAAACAGAACCTGCTTTTCAGTTTTGAGAGCATACTCCTAGGGATTTCCTAAGAGTTTCAAATCTGTTTTGATCTAAAGGCTTGGTAAAAATGTCAGCCAACTGTTTTTCAGTAGATATGTATTCAATCACAACAGTTTTGTCTTCAATCAACTCTCTTATAAAGTGATGCCTGATATCTATATGTTTGGTCCTTGAGTGTTGAACAGGATTCTTAGAGATATTTATGGCACTTTGATTATCACAGAAGAGGATCATTTGATCTTGATCTACCCCATAATCTGATAACATTTGTTTCATCCAGATAAGTTGAGTACAACTGCTTCCTGCAGCAATATACTCAGCTTCAGCAGTACTCAGAGAAACACAGTTTTGTTTCTTGCTTAACTAGGCAATGAGATTATTTCCCATGTAAAAGCAACCACCAGAGGTGCTTTTTCTGTCATCCATACATCCAGCCCAATCAGCATCAGTGTATCCAGTTAGATGTGGGTTAGTCTCTTTGGAAAACCAGATTCCCAGATCAATAGTCCCATTAACATATTTTATAATCCTTTTTACAGCATTCAGATGGGATTCTTTAGGATTAGCCTGATATCTAGCACACACTCCAACACTAAAGCTTATATCAGGTCTACTTGCTGTTAAGTACAGTAAACTCCCAATCATTCCCCTGTACAGGGTAGGGTCTACAACCTTTCCAGATTCATCTTTTCCAAGTTTTAAACTAGTACTCATAGGAGTCCTAGCATGTTTAGCATGAGTTAAGCTGAATCTCTTAACAAGATTTCTTGAATATTTTGCTTGAGAGAAAAAAATTCCTTGTTGAGATTGATAAATCTGAAGACCTAAGAAAAAGTTCAGTTCACCCATCATACTCATTTCAAATTCACTTTTCATTAAATCAGCAAATGAGTGAGCATGATTTTCAGAAGTGGACCCAAACACTATGTCATCAACATAGATTTGAGCAATCAAAATATGTTTGGACTCTCTTTGAATAAAGAGAGTTTTATCTACATTTCCTCTCATAAAACCAGATTCAAGTAAAAAGAAGGTAAGTCTCTCATACCAAGCTCTAGGAGCTTGTTTGAGTCCATACAAGGCTTTGTTCAGTTTATAGACATATTTAGGATGATTTGTGTCCTCAAATCCTTTAGGTTGCTCTACATAGACCTCTTCATTCAGATATCCATTCAAAAAAGCACTCTTAACATCCATTTGAAACAGTTTAAATTTCAAGTAACATGCAATAGACAACAGTAATCTGATTGATTCTAAACTAGCTACAGGAGCAAAGGTTTCATCAAAATCTATTCCTTCTACTTGAGTATACCCCTGAGCAACAAGCCTAGCCTTATTTCTGGTTACTATCCCATTCTCATCAGATTTGTTTTTAAAAATCCACTTGGTTCCTATCACATTCAGATCAGAGGGTCTTTCAACCAATTCCCAAACATTATTTCTAGTAAATTGATTCAGTTCTTCATGCATAGCATTCAACCAAGAATCATCTACCAATGCTTCTTTATAAGATTTTGGCTCAAATTGAGAGAGATAGGAAGAAAATCTTACCTCATTATGTACCTGATGTCTTGTTCTGACACCATCTGAGATATTTCCAACAATTTGCTCAGTAGGATGATCTTTGAGAGTTTTTGTCAGAGGAATCACTTCATTGCTTGAAGAAGCATCTCTGATTTCATCCTCTTCATCTACAACCTGCAAAACTTCACTGTCAATACTTTCATCATCAATTAGCACATTTATAGATTCCATTACAACAGATTTTTTCAAATTAAAAACTCTGTAAGCTCTACTAGAAGAAGAATATCCTAGAAAAATTCCTTCATCACTTCTAGAATCAAATTTTCCTAGATTTTCTCTGTCCCTTAAGATATAGCATTTACTTCCAAATACTCTGAAATATTTCAAATTTGGCTGTTTTCCTTTCCAAAGTTCATAGGACGTTTGTTTCCATCCAGATCTGATATAAACTCTGTTACTAATGTAACAGGCAGTGTTTATAGCTTCAGCCCAGAATTTTGTTGAAATTTTCTTGGCTATCATCATGGTTCTAGCCATTTCTTGTAAAACTCTGTTCTTCCTCTCCACAACTCCATTTTGTTGTGGGGTCTTAGGAGCAGAAAATTCATGTTTGATTCCATGTTCTTCACAGAAATTGGAAAACATTTGATTCTCAAATTCTGTCCCATGGTCAGATCTGATTCTTACAATCTTTCCTATTTGCAAGTTCTTTTCAACTTGAATTTGGCAGCACAGATGTTTAAAACAGTTGAAACATTCAGATTTTTCTCTTAGAAAGTCTACCCAGGTATATCTGCTGTAGTCATCTACTGCAACAAATATATATTTCTTTCCTCCCAGACTTTCAGTCTTTGTAGGTCCCATTAAATCCATATGAATCAGTTCTAATGGTCTTGATGTTCCTACAGTGTTGGTTTTCTTGTGTGTGGCTTTGATTTGTTTTCCTTGGTTGCAAGGACCACACATTCCTTTCTTTTTATTTTTCCCAAACTTGGGAATTCCTCTAACCAACTCAGACTTAGAGATTTTTGACAAATCTCTATAGTTAATGTGGCCAAGTCTCCTATGCCACAAATCGATTTCATTGCCTATGGAGGATTTTAAAGAACACTCATTGTTTCCAATAATCCCATAGCAATTATCACTTGTTCTTTCACCTACAAGAACAGTTCTACCAGATTTATCCAATATTTTGCATTCTTTTCTGGTAAAATTAACAAATAATCTGGAATCACACAATTGGCTAATACTGATAAGATTTGCTTTCAAACCAGATACAAATAGAACATTCTTTAAGCAGACTCCATTTGGACCTGTAACAGTTCCCTTACCTTTAACTTGGGAAGTGCTTCCATCACCAAATGTAACACTTCCACCAAAATATTCTTCAAAGGTACTGAACATAGCCTTTTGACCACACATGTGTCTTGAACACCCACTGTCCAAGTACCACATGTTGACATCATGAGCTTTTAAAGCTACATGAACCACATTAGCAACTAATGAATCTTTTCTTACCCAAATCTGTTTCTCAGAAGTCTTCTGAACAGTACCTTCATCAACTACTTGAGTTTTTGAAGGAAGCTTCTTAGATAAATTTGAGACTTCCTGATTTAATGTTTCAGTCAATTTTAACAGAGAGTCAAATCTGTTGTATAAGTCCAGGGACTGACTTTGATTTACCTTTCTCTTATTTTCAAAATATCCATCAGGGAAACCATACAGTGCATAACACTTTGGTCTTATATGACCTTTTTTATTGCAGTGATGGCATACAGGTATAAACCTATTTTCAGAAAAATCAACATTTCTAGACTTGACAGCATGTCTAAACTGTACAGATTTAGATTTCTCAGAAGTTGAAGATTTACCTGTTGATCTTACTTCTCCAGCAGAGATTTTCTGTGAAGATTCCTTGGTTTGATTACTTACACTCATTCTTTTTCCAGCAGAATTTGAGCTTTCAGGAACTTCCTTTGAAGTTGATTCCTCATAAATTTGAAGATTTCCTACAGAAGAATTTGAAGCATTAGATTTACTTGAATTTGAAACTTTCTCAAGTTCAATCACTTTACCTTGTAGTTCAGAAATCTAAGCTTCCTTTTCTTTTATTTTTTCAGTTTTTTTTAGTTAGAGAAGTTACCAGAGAATTTTCTTTAGCATGTTTTTCAAGTAACTTCTGGTTTATTGAATCTATTTCTGCAAGAGCTTTCTTTTTCTCTGTTTCTGATTCCTTCAATTTTTTACTCAGTTTCTTGATTTTTTTCTGAGCTCTATTGAATTCCTTATAGAGCTGATTGTATGCTTCTTGTAGTTCTTCTTCATCATCTGATAAAATCTCTTTGTTATCTCCTACAATTCCAGAGATTGAACTACCAGAGGAGGATGAGTAAAAAGAATTGAAAGCAGTAAAATTAACAGACATATCCTCATCAGATTGTGAAGAATTATCAGTGTTACTGTCATCCCAAGTAACCTGATAATTAGTCTTTTTCTTTTTGTCTTTTGAGGGACAATCAGAGGCAACATGTCCAAATCCTCTACATTTGTAACATTGAACCTCATCATTCTGAGAAGATTTCTTCTCCTTTCTCGGATCAGACATTTTCTTATCAGATCTCCTATTAGATCTGTCGATGGATGATGAAGAAGTGGATTGTCTCTTTTTAAACATTTTCTTAAACTTTTTGGCTAAGAGGACAAAGTCATCCATGTCAACATCAGAATTATCTGATTCTTCAGTATTAACAGATTTTACAGATTTAAGAGCTATTCCTTTATTTCTTTTTGGAATATTCAGATCTAGCTCATAAGTCTGTAAAGATCCTACCAGATCTTCTATTCTCATGTTATCTACATCTTTTGCCTCTTGTATTGCAGTTACTTTAGGTCTGAATCTTTCAGGCAAAGATCTTAAGATTTTTCTAATAACCTTTGATGTAGAAATCTTTTCTCCAAGATTAAAACTAGAATTAACAATATCTGAGAGTTTAGCATAAAACTCATCAAAAGACTCCTCATCTTTCATATACAGAGTTTCGAAAGATGTAGTAAGTCTCTGAAGTCTGGACAACTTGACAGCTGAGGTTCCTTCATGAGTGACCTCTAGGATGTCCCAAGCTTCCTTAGCGACTTCACATGAGGAAATTCTCCTGAATTCCTCAACACTAACAGCACAAAATAAGGCATTCATTGCCTTGTTATTCCATCCACATTGATCAGATTCAGTTTTAGTCCACTGATCATGAGGTTTGGGGATCACAACACCTACTTCTGTTGTGATCACAGGTGGATGATAACCATTACAAACCGAGAGCCATACACGCTCATCGATTGATTTCAGGTAAGCTCTCATTCTAGCTTTCCAGTAAGAATAATTGTTACCTTCAAATAAAGGAGGTCTAGAGGCAGATCCTCCTTCTTTTCCAAAATCCATGCTATAGATCTAGATCACACTATGTATAGCAATTCAAAGTGAATAGGCTCTGATACCACATGAAAGAGTAGAGAACTACTCTCAAGGTCCACGATCTATAACAATTCAGAATTGAACAATGCAGAAACAGTACACAAAGAATTATACGAGGAAACCTGAATCCAGATCCAGGAAAAACCTCGAGTCTATATGAGGCGACTAACCCTTCAAAATCCACTGTTGAATGAAAAGACAATTACAAAGGAGTACATACTTAACCTTTACAATTTGACTCACTCAACAGCAATCCACAGTTCGAATCCACGAACTGCTACACAGCTTGAATCCACAAGCTGCAGAACACGATCAGTCCAGATCGCAAACAATCACTTATCAGTGATCCACAGTTCGAATCCACGAACTGCAACACAGCTTGAATCCACAAGCTGCAGGACACGATCAATCCAGATCGCAGCAATCCTATCAGAAACCTCTGAGACGATCCAATGCAGTAGGAATCCACCTACGCATCAATCAAGGCCGATCACCAGTCCAGGCGATCACACGATCAGATGAAGTTCCGAATTGAAGAAGAATCCACTGTCTTCAATTCCAGGCGATCTATCTCAGATCTCCCCCTCACTCGATCGCCGACTCTCCAAAGAAGATTTGATCGAATCTCAAAAACCTCAAGATTCGAAAAACAAATGATCCAAAGAAAAAAGTCACAATTGAAAATTACAACTCGTATATTTAAAGAATAAAACTCAGATCGCGTCGAGCGCTGGTAGCGTCGTGAAGCGATCGATGTAGACGGCTGGTAGCGAACTCATGTCCCGCTCAGAGTGAGTTGAACCAGTTAAAAGCGCGCTGCTAGCGGGAGAGTACGCGGCAGGTGCACGAACCTTACTTTCGACACACGAATTCCCTTATGCGCTGCTAGCGGGGTGGCAGCGGCGTGGTAGCAGTGTGGTGGCACCAACTTCTTCTTCTTTACTGAATTTACTGAATTTTCATTGTTTAATCTGCACATCTTGAAGCTTCATTAGAAACATAATTTGTCAATCATTTGCCATAACAGGAGTGTGAGTTTTCACACTTACAAATATCAACCTCAGTTAATAATTATTTCCATTTAAGAATTTAAAACCACACTGATAAGAGAGACACAATGATTTGGGAGAATCCAAATTTCATTCATTCAAAAAAAATATCCATTGTTCCAACATATATACATACATCCAACCAATTACATACACAGCCAACTAACAGAAAACTTCCCTCACAAACCCACAGAAAACTCCCCCACAAACCAACTTTCAAAAACTACTAAAAACAACATAACAACAACATAAAGAAGAAAAAAATAACAACAAGCCGCAAGCAGCAACAACCCAGCAGAATCATCATCCAAAAAACTCCCCCTTTCTGGAAGGTGGTTTTGGTTCCCAAGTCCTTGAGTAATGCTTGTACGCGTCTTGGGACCGAGAGTGCAGCCAACAGAGTTTGTGATCCATCTCCAGCTGAGTTCTTCGAATGCTGCTCAGAAAGTGTTCAGCTTCGTTTTGCATTCGTTGCTGAGCAGCAACATCCCTTTGAACCTCGCCACAAGCAAAATCAACATCCTTTTCAAGCTTCTCTAGCTTCTCTTGGGTCTCTGATTTGAACATGCTCATCATGAGCATGTGAGCCCTAACCTCAGAATTGAAAGCCTCATGGGAGGCTTGCATGGTGTTCAACTTGTCTAGGATTGCCATAGCATCCGAACTGGACAAGGAGGAGTGAGAAGAGGAAGGCTCTGAAGATGCCAACCGAAAAGGATTTGCGCATTTGCTTCGGGTGAGAGTGAAGGCATCAATGGGAGGTTTAGGATGAAGAACCAGTTCTACAGGATCAGGGAGGACTCCCTGATGAATGCACAAGAATGAGATAAAAATCCCAAAAGGAAGAGCAGCAGTCTTGGATTTTAAATTCCGAGACTGAAGGATTTGATTGAAAATGATTGACGGAAGACAGACACTGTCTCTGTTCCAAATAGCATGAAGAAGTCTAGCTCTAGAGTGAGAAATCTCAGAGTGATGATCTGAGGGAACAAGAGAGGCACAGACAAACAGATTCAAGATCCTAAGAAGATCTTGAAGAGAGCCATGAGGCAGATAGTTGGGCTTATTTTTTATGGAGGAAGGAGCACCCTGAACAATCATAGAAGAAATGATTGACTCCATGGGAGGATCAGAGTGAGAATCAAAAAAATCAAAGGAGGGAGAGTCAACAAGGGGCAGTTCTAGAAGGGATGAGATCAGCTCTTTCGAGAAGTCGAAAGAGATGCCCCTGACATAGGCTTTGACAAAGCCTTGATTGGCCAGATGAAGATGATGGAGGTTCGAATAGAATTCTCGAACCAGGTCAGGATATGCAAAACCACTGATCAAAGCAAATTTTTTCCAACCATTGTCCGAAAACAATGAGTAGAGAGGAGATTCAGAAAATGAATCAAGTTTAATGGCCCTTTCCAAAAGGAGTGGCCTGTGCTTGAAGAATTCATTAAAATCAGATAAACCATTTCCAAGGAATGGTTCAGAGGAATGAGAAGGGGAAGGGGGTCTCACTGGTGGAGAAGATACAACCGGTGAGGATCTTACAAGTGGAGAAGAGGTGGAAGGAGAATCAGTTCGAGACTTCTTCTTGGGAGGCATGATGGAAAGAAAACAGAAAGAAATAGACGAAAGAGAAAGACACAAGCAAAACTAGACAAAGCCCTAATGGCAGAACAATCTAACAAGCCCTAATACAGAAGACGAGAGTAGAGCACCGCAATAGGAAGAAGAAATTGAAGAATGAAGACGAAGACAGTAAAAAAAATTTTACCTGAACAGTGGATAGGGAGATGGAAGGAGAAAATGGCAGCAACGAAGAAGCACGACGCGAGAGGCGAGAGGAACCGCAGACAAGTGAAAAAGAGCAGGGGTAAAAAGTGAAAGCGATTTCACCTTTTTATAGACAAACAGAATACGCTGCCAGCGAGCATCCAGCGATGTATAACAGGGCATGTGCCAAAGCAAGATAGAATGGAGAAGGCTACATGCACGCTTCTAGCGATGTAGAAGGTGCACATGCACACTCAATAAAAACACAGTCACAAGGCAAAAATTTATAAAAGGAGTTTGAACTATTATTCATGACAAACTCATACATCAAAACACAAAGCTAAGATTTTAACTAAACTAAAAATCATCCAGATAATCAACTTATTCAATCCAAGAAGTACTTATCACAAAACTGATCTTGAAGAACCTATCAAAGTTAATTCAGATGTGGTACATTTCATATCAAAGAGCAAAATTTCCTTCATGGTTTCTCATACTATAAAATTTCTTCAAGATATTGAGCACATATGCATATTAATGAATCAATGCTTGTGTAGAGTGAACAACATTTTTGACTTTCACACTTTATACATATGAAAGGTTATTTCAGTGTAATCATACTTGGAAAGTATAGACATACACCAAACTTCATTTTGGTGGCTTTCACACATCAGAGATAGGTAGCCTTTTCTGATCTCTTTTTCTTTTCTTTTTGAAGAAGGCATTGACCCTTTTAAAACCTGAGTTTACAGTTCATTCCAAGAATATACCTTCTTTCTCTTTTTCTTTTTGAGAATTACAGTGGCTTTCACTCTAATCTCTATGGCAGCCATTTCCAAAACTTTTCTTTTCATAAAGGTGATAGCCTATAGAACCCAAGCTTTAACACACAATAAGCTTCAATACACAAAGGTGTTTAAGACAAAATTGATGGTTAAAGATAAGACATTTCTGTCAATATGCATAGACTCAAGCTTCCTGAATACAGATTTTAGTAACAAGAACACATAAATTCATTTTGAACAGACATGTAAATAATTTTACATCAAAATTAACTCAAAACAGAACCTGATTTTCAGTTTTGAGAGCATACTCCTAGGGATTTCCTAAGAGTTTCAAATCTGTTCTGATCTAAAGGTTTAGTAAAAATGTCAGCCAACTGTTTTTCAGTAGATATATATTCAATCATAACAGTTTTGTCTTCAATCAACTCTCTTATAAAGTGATGCCTGATGTCTATATGTTTAGTCCTTGAGTGTTGAACAGGATTCTTGGAGATATTTATGGCACTTTGATTGTCACAGAAGAGAATCATTTGATCCTGATCTAACCCATAATCAGATCTTATTCTAGCAATCCTCCCTATTTGCAAGTTCTTTTCAACTTGAATTTGACAGCACAATTGTTTGAAACAATCAAAACATTCAGATTTTTCTCTTAGAAAATTTACCCAGGTGTATCTACTGTAGTCATCTACAGCAACAAAGATATACCTCTTTCCTCCAAGACTTTCAGTCTTTGTAGGTCCCATCAAGTCCATATGAATCAGTTCTAATGGTCTAGAGGTTCCTACAATGTTGGTTTTCTTGTGTGTGGCTTTGATTTGCTTTCCTTGATTGCAAGGACCACACATTCCTTTCTTTTTATTGTTCCCAAACTTGGGAATTCCTCTAACCAGTTCAGATTTAGAGATTTTTGACAAATCTCTATAGTTAATGTGACCAAGTCTTCTATGCCACAAGTCAATTTCATTGCATACAGAAGTTTTTAAAGATTTTTCATTGTTTCCAATGATTCCATAACAATTGTCACTTGTTCTTACACCTATAAGAACAGTTCTACCCGAATTATCCAAAATTTTACATTCTTTTCTGGTAAAATTTACAAACAATCTTGAATCACATAACTGGCTAATACTGATTAAGTTTGCCTTCAAACCAGAGACAAATAAAACATTTTTTAGACAAACTCCATTAGGACCAGTTACTGTTCCTCTACCTTTGACTTGAGAAGTGCTACCATCACCAAATGTTACACTTCCACCAAAATATTCTTCAAAGGTACTAAACATAGACTTATGTCCACACATATGTCTTGAACAAACACTATCCAAGTACCACATGTTGACATCATGAGCTTTCAAAGCTACATGAACCACATTTGCAACTAAGGAATCTTTTCTAACCCAAATCTGTTTTTCAGGAGTTTTCTGCGAAATACCTTCATCAACAACTTGAGATTTTGAAGGAAGTTTCTTTGACAGATTTGTGACTTCCTTATTTAATGTTTCAGTCAATTTTAACAGGGAATCAAATCTGTTATGTAAATCCAGGGACTGACTTTGATTTACTTTCCTCTTATTGTCAAAATATCCCTCAGGAAAACCATGCAAAACATAACACTTTGGTCTTATATGACCCTTTTTATTGCAGTGATGGCACACAGGTATGAACCTATGTTCAGAAGAATCAACATTTCCAGATTTGACAGTATTTCTAAATTGTACAAATTTAGATTTCTGAGAAGTTGAAGATTTACCTGTTGGTCTTACTTCTCCAGCAGAATTTTTCTGTGAAGATTCCTTATTTTGATTACTTACACTCATTCTCTTTTCAACAGAATTTGAGCTTTCAGGAACTTCCTTTGAAGTTGATTCCTCATCAATTTGATGATTTCCTGCAGAAGAATTTGAAGCTTTAGATTTAATTGAATTTGAACCTTTCTCAAGTTCAATCACTTTACCTTGAAGTGCAGAAATCTGAGCTTCCTTTTCTTTTAATTTTTCAGTTTTTTCAGTCAAAGAAGTTACCAGAGAATTTTCTTTGGCATGTCTTTCAAGTAACTTCTTGTTTATTGAATCTATTTCTGCAAGAGCTTTATTTTTCTCTGTTTCTGATTCCTTCAATTTTTTACTCAGTTTCTTGACTTTCTTCTGAGCTCTATTGAATTCCTTATAGAGCTGATTGTAGGCTTCTTGTAATTCTTCTTCATCATCTGATAAATTCTCTTTATTATCTCCTGCAATGCCAGAGATTGAACTACCAGAAGAAGATGAGTAAAAGGAATTGAAAGCAGTAAAATTAGCAGAAATATCCTCATCTGATTGTGAAGAATTATCAGTATTACTGTCATCCCAAGTAACCTGATAATTTGTCTTTTTCTTTTTATCCTTTGAGGGACAATCAGAAGCAACATGTCTAAATCCTCTACATTTATAACACTGAACTTCATCATTCTGAGAAAATTTCTTCTCCTTTCTTAAATCAGAAACTTTCTTATCAGATCTTCTATTAGATCTGTCCATGGATAACACAGGATTAGATTGTCTCTTTTTAAACATTTTCTTGAACTTTTTAGCTAAGAGAACTAATTCATCCATATCTACATCATCTGATTCTTCATTATTTACAGATTTTAGAGCTATTCCTTTACTTCTTTTAGGAATATTCAGATCAAGCTCATAAGTCTGTAAAGATCCTACCAGATCTTCAATTCTCATGGTATCAACATCTTTTGCCTCTTGAATGGAAGTAACTTTAGGTCTGAATTTTTCAGGCAAAGATCTCAAGATTTTTCTAACAACCTTAGATGTAGAGATCTTTTCTCCAAGGTTAAAACTCGAATTAACAATATCAGACAGTCTAGCATAAAATTCATCAAAAGACTCATCATCTTTCATGTATAGAGTTTCGAAAGATGTTGTCAGTCTTTGAAGTCTAGACAGCTTGACAGCTAAGGTTCCTTCATGAGTAACCTCAAGAATGTCCCAAGCTTCCTTACCGACTTCACATGAGGAAATTCTCCTGAATTCCTCAACACTAACAGCACAAAATAAGGCATTCATTGCCTTGTTGTTCCATCCACATAGATCAGATTCAGCTTTACTCCACTGATCATGAGGTTTAGGTATCACAACACCTCCTTCAGTTGTGATTTCAGGTGGATGATAACCATTACAAACCGAGAGCCAGACACGCTCATTGATAGATTTCAGGTAAGCTCTCATTCTTGCTTTCCAGTAAGAATAATTGTTACCATCAAATAATGGAGGTCTAGAGGCAGATCCTCCTTCTTTTCCAAAGTCCATGCTATAGATCTAGATCACACTTTGTATAGCAATTCAAAGTGAATAGGCTTTGATACCAATTGAAAGAGTAGAGGACTACTCTATAGGTCCACGATCTACAACAATTAAGAATTTAACAATGCGGAAACATACACACAGAGAATTATACGAGGAAACCTGAATCCAGATCCAGGAAAAACCTCGAGTCTATATGAGGCGACTAACCCTTCGAATTTCCACTATTGAATGAAAAGACAATTACAAAGGAGCACACACTTAACCTTTACAATTGAAATCACTCAACAGCAATTCACAGCTCGAATCCACGAACTGCAACACAGCTTGAATCCACAAGCTGCAGAACACGATCAATCCAGATCGCAAACAATCACTCAACAGTGATCCACAGTTCGAATCCACGAACTGCAACACAGCTTGAATCCACAAGCTGCAGAACACGATCAATCCAGATCGCAACAATCACCTCAAAGTCCACTGAGACGATCCAATGCAGTAGGAATCCACCTATGCATCCAACAAAGTCAATCACCAATCCAGGCGATCACACGATCAGGTGAAGTTCCGAATTGAAGAAGAATCCTCAAACTTCAATTCCAGGTGATCTATCTCAGATCTCCCCCTCACTCGATCACCGACTCTCTAAAGAAGAATTGATCGAATCTCGAACACCTCAAGATCCAAAATCAAATTGATCCAAAGAAAAAAGTCATTACTAAAAATTACAGCACGTCTATTTAAAGGAGAAAACTCAGATCGCGTCGAGCGCTGGTGGCGTCGTGGTGCGATCGGGGTAGACGGCTGGAAGCGAACTCAAGTCCCGCTTAGAACAAGTTGAATCAGTTAAGGGCGTGCTGCCAGCGCGCTGCTAGCGGGAGGGAACGCGGCATGTGCACAGCTGATCATAGAATCTTCAATCTCGCTCTGCGCTACCAGCGGCGTGTCGGCATCGCCTTACAACGCTAGTGCACGTGCCTTACTTTCAAAGCACTGTTTCACTTATGCGCTGCCAGCGGAGTGGCAGCGGCGTTGTTCCGCACAAGTGCCTTTACAAGAGATGCTTTATTTAGACAATCTTTCATTTCCTTGAGCTACCAGCGGCGTGGTAGCTGTGTGGCAGCATCGTCTTCTTCTTCTTTACTAAATTCACTGAATTTTCATTATTTAATCTGCACATCTTGAAGATTATTAGAAGACATAATTTGTCAAACATTTGCCATAAAGGAAGTGTGAGTTTTCACACTTACACAAACTCAGAAGATAAATAGAAGAAGAATGGAAGAAGAGGAAGAGAAAGAGGACGTCCAGAACTCAGAAAAGCTCTCCAGCCAAAAAAACTCCTCTCTTCACGTTTCAACTCCTCCTTTATAGAAATCACATAAACTTGCCCAAAAATCCCTTGAAGAGAAAATAGGAACTTTCCTTCCAAGACTCCTAAGGAAGAGAGAACTTCCTTTCCTTGTATATCCACGACTTAGAAGTCCAAAAACGACGTAATCTTCTTGATTATAAACCCCTTAAAGTCCTCCTAAAAACTAGAAGAAGATCCCCAAGAAAAAGGAAACAAATCCGCAAAGTTCGGAATTTTATAACAGGTTTTAATACTTGATCGTTCGAACGTTCATCGAACGCGGGTCGAACGTTCAGGTCAAAAAGTTGTTTCCTCTTCTCTTGTTCGAACGTTCATCGAACGACCAGCGAACGCTGCTCACAATTTCTCTATTTTTCACCAACGTTCGAACGACAGGCAAACTTTCAGCGAACGCTGCTCTCGGGTTTCTCTGTAGATCACCAACGTTCGAACGACAGGCGAACGGCCAGCGAACGTTGATCATATCTTCTACAATTTGACTCCGATTTTTACGCCGTTTGAACCGTGACTTCTATAATCACCGAGAGTATCTCAGTTTAGCTTCATTTTGCCCACTTGCTGCCAATTGTAACCTAAATCAAAATATGAGCATAATTAGTATATTTAGGCACAAAAATAAATTCAAAAGGTTAAACATTAGTAGAGAAAAATATAACAAATTAAGTTCTTATCAAATTCCCCCACAGTTAACCTTTGCTCGTCCTCGAGCAAAACTTAAATTCACTTTCCCAAAAAATTCAGATTGATATCTCATTAACAAGAATCAGAAAGCAATTCAAAACTCAGAACATATCATGAACAGATATTTCTGAACTACTCACAATCACTTAGCAAGTATTTTCACTTGAAGGTGGAGCAAACCAAACACATAGACCCTCATAGAAATAAACACTCAACACTCATGCAATTGAAGGGTATGTGTTTCACTCAAACTCATTCCAATGGAATTGATCTACCATAAGCTTGTTTATCTTCTCAATTTCCACCACTGGGATCACATGAATAACACAAATCATAAGGGCTTTTCATGGGTTGTAATGGGGCTTAGGATTAAGGTAGGAAATAAGTGGGAATGTAGCTCAAAAGCCTTAGAAACTAATGGAGCAAAAGTACATCATCTCAAGCATAAATGTATAAGACATATAAAACCAATCACTCCCTTCAGAAAATTATCCTTTTTCATATATCATGCATAAACAAACCCTTTTTCTTCTTCTTTTTTTTTTTAAACAGTAGTGGAACTCCAGAATTGAGGATAAAAACATGTTCCCTTCCACCAATCATAGCCATACCAGCAAATCAAAAACACCCCCACACTTACTTCTTGTACACCCATGCATACCAGAATAATGAACAATGCTCCACTAGATCTTCAGCTTGGGTAAAGGCATAAATTTTTTTTTTTTGGTATAAGATTTATAATCTGGGTTCTCAGAAAAGTCAATAAAGCTCAATGGGGTTTACAAAAGGAAAATAATCAATCACAAGGTAGGCTATTTGGCTTTTATAACTTATAACAAAGAAGGCCTTAATCATATTCATGCATACATGTGTCAATGTGATCTTGAATGAGAATCAAAGCAAGTTCTAGAGAAACAAAACCAGGGAAGAATATCACACAAGAAAGAATAAAAGACTGATATGGATGTGTCAGTCAAAAGGCTCAAAATCTCACCGGCTTTTGTCTACCAAGTTTGGTCATTACCATCCTCAAGGAAAACAACTAAACCAAGTAATGCTAAATTGAAAGATTACTCATTCAATCATGTTCTGAATTTTTCTCAAGCTTAACTGAATCTAGCTCATGACATACACAATCAGCTACTGTTGAAAACCACACAAGAACAAAAACAAACTCACTTAAAAACAAATTAAAACACACTTGATACCCTCCCCCACACTTAAAACTTACATTGTCCCCAATGTAAAGTAAATGCAAAGAAGAAGCAAAAAAAATAACTAAAACAGAAACACAGAAATTAAAAGAGAAAAGTAACAAACTCCCCTTGGGTTGCCTCCCAAGCAGCGCCTTTGTTTATTGTCTTTGGCTCGACTCAATTCTGCATTCTTCAATCAGAATATGCTGGATCCTCAATGTGCAATTCTACCACTGGTTCTAATTGGAAACCTTCATGGAAAGGCTTAAGTCTATGTCCATTCACTTTGAACACTTTGGAAGTGATTAAGCTATGCACTTCAACTGCACCATGAGGAAAAATATTAGTAACAATAAAAGGTCCAATCCAACGAGAACGCAACTTACCAGGAAATAGACGAAGCCTTGAATGGTAAAGGACTTTTTGACCAATTTGAAACTCTTTTCTAGAGATCATCTTATCATGGAAAGCTTTTGTCTTTTCTTTATAAATCCTTGCACTCTCATAGGCATCATTTCGAATTTCCTCTAATTCTTGTAGCTGCAACTTCCTATGATCTCCATTCTCATCCATCTTAATGTTAAAATTCTTGACAGCCCAATAAGCCTTGTGTTCTAATTCAACCGGAAGGTGGCATGGCTTCCCAAACACCAACCGATAAGGGGACATACCAATAGGAGTCTTGTATGCAGTCCTATATGCCCACAAAGCATCATCTAAGTGCAAACTCCAATCTTTTCGATTTGGATTTACTGTTTTTTCAAGAATAGACTTGATTTCTTTATTCGATGCTTCAGCTTGTCCACTAGTTTGTGGGTGATATGCAGTTGAAACTTTGTGGGTAACATGATATTTCTTCAGCAAAGCTTCCACAGTTCGATTGCAGAAATGAGTACCTCGGTCACTGATTAAAGCTCTTGGGATTCCAAATCTGGAAAATATATTTGACTTAAGAAAATCTGCAACAACTTTAGAATCATCAGTCCTGGTGGCTTTTGCTTCCACCCATTTTGAGACATAATCAACAGCAAGGAGGATATAAACATAACCAAAGGACAAAGGGAAAGGTCCCATAAAATCAATGCCCCAAACATAAAAAATTTCACAAAACAGTAGAGGGGTTTGTGGCATCTCATTCCTTTGGGAAATATTACCTGTTCTTTGACAATTAGCACATGACTTACAAAAGGAATATGCATCTCGGAACAGATGTGGCCAATAAAAACCACATTCTAGTACCTTTCTTGCTGTTCTTTTAGCTCCAAAGTGTCCTCCACATGCATAAGAATGACAAAAGGTGAGAATGGAAGTAATTTCATGTTCAGGTACACACCTTCTTATTACTTGATCTGCACAATGCTTCCATAAGTAGGGATCATCCCATACAAAATACTTACAGTCACTCTTTAGCTTGTCTCTTTGAGCTTTAACTAAATCAGGAGGTAACACATTAGTAACCAAATAATTGACAATATTTGCATACCAAGGTAACTTCAAACTTGCTAAAAACAGTTGCTCATCAGGGAATGTTTCGTGCAACTGAAGTGTATCCTCTACATGAGTTAAGCGACTCAAGTGATCTACAACGCAGTTTTCTGTCCCTCTTCTATCTTTGATTACCATATCGAATTCACTCAAGAGAAGTATCCATCTAATCAATCTTGGTTTTGCTTCTTTCTTCGTCATCAAATAGCGAAGAGCTGCATGATCAGAATAAACAATCACTTTAGTACCAAGTAAGTAAGAACGGAACTTTTCCAAAGCAAAAACAACAGCCAACAGTTCTTTCTCAGTAGTAGTGTAATTCTGTTGTGCATCATTCAAAGTTCTGGAAGCATAGTAGATGGCATGAGATGCATTGCCAATTCTTTGACCCAAAACAGCTCCTACAGCATAATCATTGGCATCACACATGATCTCAAAAGGCACAGTCCAATCAGGTGGCTGTATTACAGGGGTAGATGTCAACAGTGCTTTCAACTTGTCAAATGCCCTTTTGCATGCTTCATCAAACTCAAAGGTCACATCCTTTTGTAGCAACTTGCATAAGGGGGATGCTATGTTGGAGAAGTCTTTGATAAATCTTCTGTAAAAACCTGCATGTCCAAGAAAAGAATGAATCTCCCGTACACTAGTAGGATAAGGTAAAGATTGAATAATATCCACTTTAGCTTTATCTACCTCAATTCCTTTAGATGAAACAACATGACCCAATACTATACCTTGCTCAACTAGAAAATGACATTTTTCAGAATTTAACACAAGGTTAGTTTCTATGCATCTTTGAAGAACAAGTGTAAGGTTATGCAAACAGTTGTCAAAGGAATCTCCATGAACTATAAAATAATCCATGAAAACTTCTATGAATTGTTCAAGATATTCAGAAAATATGCTAACCATACACCTTTGGAAAGTAGCTGGGGCATTGCAAAGGCCGAAAGGCATTCGTCGATATGCAAAAGTGCCAAATGGGCATGTGAAAGTTGTCTTTTCTTGATCTTCAGGAGCAATGGCAATCTGGAAGTAACCTGAATAACCATCAAGAAAACAGTAGTAAGAATGACCAGCTAATCGTTCAAGCATTTGATCAATAAAAGGCAAAGGAAAGTGATCCTTGCGGGTTACAGCATTTAATTTTCTGTAATCTATACAAACCCTCCACCCATTCTGAACTCGGGTGGGAACTAACTCATCATGCTGATTTTTCACCACTGTTATTCCAGTCTTCTTAGGAACCACTTGAACTGGGCTAACCCAATAGCTATCTGAAATAGGATAGATCATCCCAACTTCCAGAAGTTTTAGGATTTCCTTTTTCACTACATCAATCATGGGTGGGTTCAGCTTTCTTTGTGGCTGACGTGAAGGTTTTGCTCCTTCTTCCAGCAAAATCCGATGCATGCATGTAGATGGACTGATTCCCTTAATATCTGCAATTGCCCAGCCAATAGCCATTTGATGCTTCTTAAGAACTTGGACAAGTTGTTCCTCTTGAGAGGCAGTCAGTTTGTTGGAGATGATTACTGGCAAGGTTCCTTTCTCTCCAAGGAAAGCATATTTCAGATGGTTTGGAAGAGGTTTCAAATCTGGAATGGGGGGCTGCAAAACAGAGGGTAAAGGCCTCTTGTTAGAAATTGGTAATGCAATGCGTTGAAAAGAATCTGTATCTTGTAACTTTGGAGAAACATCCAATGCTGCAACAATTTCATGTAAATCAGCATTCAAAACTAATTCTACATTCTCTTTCTCAAGATGGTTGCTGAGGACAACTTCTAAATTATCTTTTCCATCAAGTTCTAAAGTGTCCTGTGCAAAAGAGTCAATCAGATCAACAGAGTATACAGGATTTTCATCACAAGGATATTTCATGGCATCATATATATTAAACTTAACAAATGCACCATCAAATTCCATACTAAGAGTGCCTTCATGAACATCTATCATAGTCTTAGATGTTTTTAAGAATGGTCTTCCTAGCAAGATAGGTGCATTCTGGTCACCATTTTCCATACCAAGAACATAAAAATCAGCAGGAAAAACCAAATCATTTACTTTCACTAGAACATCCTCCACAACACCTTTAGGATATGCATTTGATCTGTCAGCCAATTGGATTACGACACCAGTTTTGTTCAAAGGTCCAAGTTTTAAGGAGTCATAAATAGAATATGGCATGACATTTATAGAAGCTCCTAAATCTATCATGGCTTTCTCAAACTTGGTGTCTCCTATCATACAAGGGATAGTAAACATACCTGGATCCTTGCATTTTGTAGGGAGTTTACTTTGAATAACAGCAGAAACATTCTCCCCTACTCTTACTTTCCCAATAAGTTTCTGTCTCCTCTTTATGGTACATAGCTCTTTCAGAAATTTGGCATAACGAGGTACTTGTTTAATAGCATCAAAGAGTGGAATATTTACCTCACATTTTCTGAAAGTCTCATAAAGATCTGAGTTCTTCTCATATTTTCTATTTTCTATTAAAGCCAAAGGAAAAGGGGGTACTGGTTTATAATAAGGAAGAGGATGGAATATACTTGGTTCATTTTCATTTGGAATGTCCTTCATGGCTTCACTGGTTTTCTCCTCTTCTTTATTCAGCATTGTAGGTGTTGGCTTTACTTGAGTTTCAACTTCTTTACCACTTCTCAAAACAATTGCACTGGCATTCTCTCTTGGATTCACTACTGTCTGAGAAGGTAATTTTCCTGAATTTTGTGCTTCCAAACGACTAATGGCAGTGGCCATTTGACCTACTTGGTTTTCCAAGCCTTGAATACTGTTTCTTGTCTCTTGCTGGAAGTGTTTTGTCTCCTGTTGAAATTGCACAGTGTTAGTGGCAAGAGATTTAACAATATCTTCTAAAGACATACCAGAATTAGAAGTGTGGCCCTGTTGTTGTCTTGGGGGGTATGGTTGCTTATATTGCTGGAAATTTGATCTGTTTGGAGGTATTGGCTGAGTTGCTTGTGGATTCCCATATCTAAGATTTGGGTGATCCCTCCACCCTGGGTTATATGTATCTGAATAAGGATCATATTTCCTTTGAGGTTGTCCAGGAAAACCATTTGCCCAGTTTGCTTGTTCATCATATTCCTCTCTAAGAGTTGGACATATGTCTGTTGCATGTCCTTCTACAGAGCAAATTCCACAAACCTTTGCTGTTTGCATGTTACCTACAGCCATATTACGAACAAGAGAAGTTAGACTTGCAATTTGCTGTTCAAGGGAAGAAATATTTACCTCTTTGCCTTGTTTAGATGAAGAATCAAGTCTACTGCCAAATTGCTGAGAGTTGGCTGCCATATTTGCAATCAGATTTCTAGCAGCTTCTGGAGTTTTATCTACCAAAGCTCCTCCACTGGCAGCATCAATTATGTTTCTTTCAGTGGGTAAAAGTCCTTCATAAAAGTACTGGATCAGTAGCTGTTCACTGATTTGATGATGGGGACAGCTTGCACACAACTTCTTGAATCTTTCCCAATACTCATACAGAGATTCTCCATTGTTTTGCCTTACACCACAAATTTCTTTTCTTATATTTGCTGCTCTTGAAGCTGGGAAATATTTTTCCAGAAATAATCTTTTCATTTCATTCCATGTAGTAACAGTCCCAGAAGGTAAGTAATAAAGCCAATCTTTAGCCGAATCCTTCAAAGAGAATGGGAATGCTCTTAATTTAATCTGTTCTTTAGTCACTCCAGTGGGTTTCATGCTTATACACACCACGTGAAACTCCTTCAGATGTTTGTGAGGTTCTTCACCTGCAAATCCATGAAAAGAAGGCAAAAGATGTATCAGTCCAGACTTTAATTCAAAATTAGTTGCCACATCTAAAGTAGGAAAAGTTATGCATAAAGGTTGCTGATTTAAATCAGGAGCAGCAAGCTCTTTCAAAGTTCTGTTTCCAGCCATGGTTCCTTCTTCTTCGGAATCAGATTCACCAGCAAAAAGAGATGGATCGTTCTCTTCTGAATGTCTCTGTGCTGCCCTCCGTAGCCTGTGCAAACTTCTTTCGATTTCTGGATCTTTCTGCAAATAACCTTGGTTAGAACATCGAGTTGCAGTCATAAACAATCAAAGATGATTGCCACTATTCACAGAAATCACTAGATTGCCACTATGCAGTTCTTTTTTTTTTTTTTTTCCTGTCCTATTGTTCCATGAATTTCAGTGCTATACCTGCTGCAATAAAAAAATCCTAACACAATTGAAACAAATACTTTAGATCACCAAAAGCATAAAATAAACCAAAAGCATGAAAATCAAAGAGAAACTCCCCGGCAACGGCGCCAAAATTTGGTGACTGTCGTACACAGCCAAAAATAAACCACTACTTAAAAATATGCATATAGCAAGGTGAGTAGGGATCGTTCCACCGAGAGTTTCTATCTCTTTTTATGCTTTAGAAAACAAACTTGAGAGGGGGTTTTGTCACAATGAGATCAGAAAATAACAGATTACTAAAAAGACTTTAATAAATCAATCAATAAAACAAACCTTGGTCTAAGTTAACTTCCACCATCGGAATATCAAAGCTGATCATAGATGCTAGAATATATCAATTCACACATTGAACATTCACCCTTGGAAATACTTTCCAAACTCTTTCAATTATAGTTAATCAGAAAACAAGCGATCTAATTAACCCTAACTACTAAACAACCTCACACAAGCGATAAAGATTTAATCCAGCAGCAGCTTTAGGGACTAGAAAGATTGATGAATCTAAACAATACAATCACAAGCGGCTGTATTTAATCTAGCAGAAAATTCTTCCTAAAGTCTAACAATTCCTGACGCAGCAAATCATTAAACCTCAGTTGCTTCACAGATTAGAGGGATCAAACAATTACGGATTTGATATCTAGCCTAGCAATAAATTGCAATGAATAATGAACTAGTAGGCCTCCTAGCAATTAGACGGGACAATCATGAGAATAAACATAGAAGAATATTCAATGCTCAAGTATAAACTGAACAATTAAAACATTAAGATCTCACAGCTTTATTAATTCCGAGGTTTCAGCCTCCTTTGACCAAGAATAAAAGTTTAGCCACACATGGCCATGGATCACAAACTCAGAAGATAAATAGAAGAAGAAAGGAAGAAGAGGAAGAGAAAGAGGACGTCCAGAACTCAGAAAAGCTCTCCAGCCAAAAAAAAACTCCTCTCTTCACGTTTCAACTCCTCCTTTATAGAAATCACATAAACTTGCCCAAAAATCCCTTGAAGAGAAAATAGGAACTTTCCTCCCAAGACTCCTAAGGAAGAGAGAACTTCCTTTCCTTGTATATCCACGACTTAGAAGTCCAAAAACGACCTAATCTTCTTAATTAGAAACCCCTTAAAGTCCTCCTAAAAACTAGAAGAAGATCCCCAAGAAAAAGGAAACAAATCCGCAAAGTTCGGAATTTTATAACAGGTTTTAATACTTGATCGTTCGAACGTTCATCGAACGCGGGTCGAACGTTCAGGTCAAAAAGTTGTTTCCTCTTCTCTTGTTCGAACGTTCATCGAACGGCCAGCGAACGCTGCTCACAATTTCTCTATTTTTCACCAACGTTCGAACGACAAGCAAACTTTCAGCGAACGCTGCTCTCGGGTTTCTCTGTAGATCACCAACGTTCGAACGACAGGCGAACGGCCAGCGAACGTTGATCATATCTTCTACAATTTGACTCCGATTTTTACGCCATTTGAACCGTGACTTCTATAATCACCGAGAGTATCTCAGTTTAGCTTCATTTTACCCACATGCTGCCAATTGTAACCTAAATCAAAATATGAGCATAATCAGTATATTTAGGCACAAAAATAAATTCAAAAGGTTAAACATTAGTAGAGAAAAATATAACAAATTAAGTTCTTATCACATCCACATTGGGCCATGTGACTTCCTCACTGCTTTGCGGTTCATCCTCGATCGTACAGATGTAGACATCTGTATTCTCCTTAACTGTAGTTGCTGTAGATTGGGCTCCTGTTCGAAGCTGCACTTTCACTATCTACGCTGGTCGGCCAATAAGTACTGAAGGGTCGAGCTGCCCGGTGCCCTGATCACTGCTCACTTGATTCGCCATCCTACTAGTGGAGGCCTTTGAGTGATCGGGGAGAGGATTGGTAGTCACGCCGGCTGCTGGAGTATGAGTGGGTGGTGCTGGAGGGTCGACCGTGATGCGTTTACTGTCAATCAGGTCCTGGATGTCGTGCCTTAGATCCCAGCACCGATTGGTGTGGTGCCCTGGAGCACCAGAGTGGTACTCGCACCGCTCTGTTGCGTTATAGCTTCTAGCATTGACCAGTCGAGGGTTCAGGGGTTTGACTTGCACATACCCCTTTTTTATCAAAGTTGGCAGTAACTCCGCCGGTGCATATGGGAGTGGAGTGAAAACCCGTTTCATTCTGGCCTCCATCTCTTTTCTCGTCCTTCTTACCCCTTGATAAGCGGTCTGCCTGGTCCCTTGGGGTGTGACTGCCTCTGGTCCTTGGGAGAAGTGATGGGGTTGTGCAGGGTACACATAATTGACCGCCTACTGTTCCTGCCTCCTGGGCTCTTGCCCCTGATTTCTGCTAGCTTGCCTCATTACTGGCCTCCTGGGTGCAGAACTCTACCCACTGCCGTCTATCTTTCCGGCCCTCATTGCGTCTTCAATCCGATCCGCGGTCAAGATCAGGTCATTGAAGTTTGACGTACTCTGCCCCAGCAGCAAAGTGAAGAAAGGTTGACCCAACGATGCAATAACCAGGGATTTCATCTCATGTTCCAACAACGGCGGCTGTACTAATGCTGCCAATTCCTTCCAACGCTTGGCATACTCTCGCACTGATTCTTGACTCTTCTTAGTCAACGTCTGCAGTTCCGCCCTGGTCTGCACGATCTGACTATTTAGACGGTATTGTTGGATAAAGACTGCTGCCAGGTCATTCCATGTTTTTATCTTAGCCTTGTCCAGACTCAAGAACCAAGAATAAGCTGCCCCGGTTAGCGACTTCTAGAAGAACTGCACCATGATCCGTTCTTCCTTGGCGTACTGGCACATGTTGCCAGAATAAGACCTCAGATGATTTAGGGGGCACCCGGTGCCGTCAAACTGGTGCAACTCTGGGCACTTGAACTTAGCCTGGAGCTGAATGTCAGAGAAGAAATAAAGGTTTTCAAGCGTAGCCTCGCTTTGCACTGTATTGGGTTGGAGCTGTTTGAGAAGCTCTCGCATGGTGGCCAGTTCTGCTTTGTTTTCTTCTCTTACTGCTGCCAGTTTTCCCTCAAACTGAGCTTCCTGGGTTCTGTACCAGTCTTCATCATCCTGCCCCAGATGGATAGGTAGAAACTGAGCTTGTTGTGGAATATGGAATGGTGCTGCCGGTGGTGGTGGTGGTGGTGCTAGGGAAGGGGGATTTACTGGACACGGCGGTGGCGCCACTTCCGCTTGTGGCGGGAACTGTGGCTGTGGTTGCTGGGCGACTGGTACCACCAGCGGGACCTGCCTCAATTCTCTTAGTTCTGTCATTAGTTCCTAGATAATGGAACTCATGCTGTCTATTTTCTGCTGCATCTCGTTGACCACTTGCGCATGACTGGACTCTGCAGGATGCTACCCTGGCGGCGTCTGTTCTCCTTGCTGATCCATATCGAGCCTTCTCCTCGATCTTAGTAGGTACGAACTTCTGAAAGCAATTTTTGGTACCTGGTGGACAATTGACAGGCATTAGTGCAATTTTACACAAATTGGTTATGCAATTTATTTGATAGAATCTGTTCCTTCGATTTATGCTGATTTTTTTTGATTGGATTTGGACTAACTAATCTATTTTAGCTACTCTAGGGCAACAAGGGAAGAGAACCTGATTTTGAATCAACTGATCTATTTTGGCTACTCGCAGGTAACCGGGAAAGAGAACCCTAGTGACCAAATCTGTTTTAGCCACCCGTAGGTAGCTGGGGGAGAGAACCCTATTTTTTCTAAAAGATAATTTTTCTGAAAGCTGATCTATTTTAGCCGCTTAGGCGCGACTGGGAAAGAGAACCCGGTTCTATTGAAAGCTGATATATTTTAGCCATTTGGGAGTGGATGGGAAAGAGAACCCGGTTTAACTGGTCTATTTTAGCCGTCTTGGCAAGGGAAGAGAACCTTCAATTTAGGGGAATTTTTCTAAGCTCATTATTACAGGGTAGGACCACGCGTGGTCTCAGAAAGGGGGGGCTGAAAAACAGCACTTAGGGTTGCCTTAACCAATCCTTGACTCATTCGTCGGTGGTCTCGACGATACAAAGATTTGGCTAGTAGTACCCGGACGCTCCGCAGCCAATATCCGATTCACTCATCGGCGGCTTTGGTGTCATTGAAAGGGGTAGGCTATGCCAGGACGCTCCTCCACCAATATCCGACTCATCCATCGGTGGTTTCGGTGCCCTAAGATTTCGGCTAGTAGTACCCAGACCCTTCACAGCCAATATCCGATTCAACCACCGGCGGCTTTGGTGTCATTACTAGGGGTAGTCTATGCCAGGACGATCCTCCACCAATATCCGACTCATCCGTAGGTGGTTTCGGTGCCCTAAGATTTCGGCTAGTAGTAGCCGGACGCTCCGCAGCCAATATCCGATTCAACCACCGACAGCTTTGGTGTCACTACTAGGGGTAGGCTATGCCAGAACGATCCTCCAACAATATCCAACTCATCCGTCGGCGGCTTTGGTGCCCTACAGGATTGACCGAATGATCTTGGAAATATACAAACAGGTGTGATCTGAGCTCAAACTCTTGGGTGTTTTAAACACTTGCTGGGTTTTGCGATCTCGATGAGAGAGATGCAATCAAAGGGAATTAGGTGGTCGCCGCAACCAAGAGTATTGCAATTAATGAAGAGAGGTGGTCTGTCGGAGACCGAGTTACCCTATTTTGGAGGGAATCAATTCTTTTTATTTCAATTTCTTGTTTCGTTAAGTCCGAACAACATAGCAGAGTGAAAATAAATTCATGCTTTAATCAAAAAAAAAGTGCCGCCGTGGCACAAAGTACATCAACATTCATAACAAAATACAACAAAGCCACAGTCTAGCTAGGTTGATCATCATCATAATGGAAGGACACGTCTTGCCTCCTCAAGGCTCGCAGAAGCTTGTTTCGTAGACGTCGGTCCTCCTCAGCACGCTTGCGCACTAATTCCATTTCATGTTGCAAGGCCGTATTGGCTTGCCTACTCTCCTGTTCCGAATCCACATAAGCTGAATGGATACGGGAGTGGGTCTCCTGCAGTTCGGCCACCCTGTCCCTATATGTGTTAGGGGGCGGAACTTGAATGTTGCTTGAAGCGACAGGCTGAAGAGGTGGGGGGCTGCCGTGGCTGAACTCCCGAGCTATCCACTGCTTGTAGTCTTGAAAGTGTGATTTGATGAAGACATCTTCCTGATATACACACACCGTCTTCCACTCCATCTGCAATTGCGTCTTTAGTCCCTTAGTGAGTGGGCCAATCAAATTGCCCAAGTCGTCCTTGACCGGGATTCCCTGCGATTTCCCAAACTGTCTCAGAACCCGAATCGGATAGTATGCGATGGTGACTCGAGTGAATGATTTGTAACAGAACCACAAGGGTGAAGGTGTCAAACCAAGCCCGCGGTCTTTCCTGCTTTTTGTTTCTTATTTTCTCAGCTAGGAATGTTTTTGGAGACCCGAGTGAATGATTTGTCACCTCCTAAGGTCTGGAATTCTCCCCTTGAGAGGCCAAAGAAAACACAAGCTTCATTCTTGTAGCTTTCTTTGAGACTTGGCCTAGCGGGTTCTCCTAAGTCGCGAAATCGGAGAAATAGGTCAAGTTCCTCAATTGTGGGAGTCAACTCGTTGATCCTGAATTGAAATACTGAAAGCTGGGGATCCCAGAAAAGCAGGGCTGCTTGGATCATGTCCTAGTTAATCAGCACGTTTAACAGGGACAAAGTCTGTCCCATATGGTATTTGTGCTCCCATTCAAAATCTGCTCACTCCCTTGAAGTTGCCTTGTCCAAGAACGGATCCAGGGGTATCCCAGGCACACTTCTCTATCCTAGGGAAACGAGTTCTCTCAGATGAGGATGAGGATGCCATGCCAACTATTTGATCGAAATTCTAAATCAATTTTAGGGTTCCACACCAAGACTCTTAATCAGTTCTAAAACATGCATATTTTCAATCAAGAGGACTAATCACTAACAGTTTTTACATGCTTCATAGAATAAAGCAAAAAACTAAAACAATGCGGAACTTAAACCCAGGCACACATGGTGTGTGGTCCTAAGGGTTGGTGCTAATTGGGACGCGACTCCTAGACATACTTGTGTAGAGGAGCACGTTCAAGTCCTGATCAGTCTTCTGTCTTTCATCTGTTCTTTCATTTACTTTTGGTGTCGAACCATAGCAAAAATTACAACTTGCCATCGAGGGCGAAGGTTTACAATATTTACAAGAACTGCAAAGAATTCATCCTTAAGGCTGTTGGGAGCCAAAAGGAAGGATACAAATTGCTTCTAAAGCGGGTAGGCTAAAAATTCCTAGATCTAGGGTTTAGTGCCCTTATTCTGATCTGTCATGCTTTCATCTGTTTGTCTGATCTGGCCGGCTTTCGTCTGCTCTAAAAGACCAATCTGGACTTAAAGTGCTCCCAGCGGACTCTAAGGGGTCAAGACCCATTGTAACGCCTCGAACCTGGGTCAGTGCAAACCGGCACCCGACCCGAACCCGGTTCGCTACTGTGACAACCCGAATTCAGTTCAACAACCAAATTCAAGGTGTCACTGGCCCATATCAAATACATCATCAAGAATATACCAGACTAAAGAATTTAAATAATCCATTCAATTAAGTAACTATCAGAGTGCGGAAACAAGTATGTGCGGAAGTGTAGTCTAAAATCCTCAAATAAACATTAAAGTTAATCATCAATCATTAATGTCAAAGTCTGGTAAAATAAAATGGTTACTATCTCTCTCATCTCTCTAGTACATCAAATCCAAATGAATAATAGTCTATCAAATATGACTAAGTCTAAACAATCCTCCGGTGAATACTTAGATACCTCTCCCTGGAAATCACTAAGATCCCCCTCTCGTGTATCAGCTGAAAAATGAAATGAAAGTAGGGTGAGATACGAATATCCCAGTAGGTAACACATGCATGATTAAACAGTTAATATAAGTAAAGTAACAGTTCATGCACGATTAAGCAATATCGACTAATCAGGCTCGTATAATCATTCGTATCATTCATGAATACAAAATAGTATGATAAACAATTCTAGAGATGAATTTCAGCAAGTTCTATTATAAGAATCCAATATCAAAATCAATAACATAATTCATACTTTGCTAGGATGCACTAAACAGTCACATCCGGCCAATATCTCAATCACATGCCTCCAGCATGTATACAGTAATAATAACAAGTGTTTGTGATTTCAGTGTCATTTTAGGACTCACAAAGATAGATAAACCTTTTGAGATGATTCTCAACCAATTGCTATACCACCGTGCGGCTTAGGAGCAATGCTACTAATGATACTCAAGTCCCATGCAGCGCAGCTTAGACAAGAGCCGTAGTCACTGACTTATTGCACACGTACCCATCAGAGTTGGCATGTACCACCAGCATGCAGTACCAGAATCAATACATGAAGATGATCGCTTATCCACTTGTACAGGGAATCACCAGCGGCTCACCGGGGTGTCCCTCCAGACATAGGACCTTCCCAGACAAACTAACTTGCAAAGGAAGCGCGTCGCACAAGAGAGAAACTCAACCCAAATGACATATCCCTCAGCTATCTAGCAACAACTATGGATCCATAACCAGCTATGCCCACTAGACTCCAAAATTCCCTAAAATATAATATTTCTATAAGGTTTGGTGCCTAGCGCCATATAAAGGTTAAATCTATCAATTACTTCAATATTCGGTCATATGAGTCCTGAATTCTCTTTATAAAGTTTTCTGGTTTATAGTGTCATTTAGAGTTGTTTTGATAATCAAATAATAGTTAGGTTTTCCAAAAACTAGATTTCTCAATTACTTTCAAAGTTTGGCAACTAATGTCCTAAATATCTTCCTAATTTATTTTTCTGTAAAACAGGGAATTAGATAATTTATTTTGGTCTTAAAACATCTTAATTAATCATTAAAATTGTCTAAAAATAGTTTGGAATTGAATCAGGGTTTGAAATTACGAAAATTTGAAAAATCTGAACAGAGCGCCTAAGATCGCTCAGGATCGCCCCGGCGGTCTGTGGTCAGCAGTAGTTCAAATCAGGACACCGACGATACGTCTTCCAGCGGTCTGAGTTTTATAACTAGCGCCGAGGATCGCCGAGTACAGTCGAGGTCGGCGGTCATACAAAAACGAACAGAAACAGTTTTAAATCGTGATTTTTCTCGTTCAATCTCATTCTATCATACATATAACATTGATACTAAATTAAATACATCAATAGATCATATAAAAACATGTTTTTGCGATTAAACGAACATAAATACCAAAAACGAACGTAAAACAGTGTCACCTACCTCTTGAACGTGCGTGCTTCTCCTTCTTCTCCAACAAACTACACTCACAGACGTGAGATAACCCCTGGACGATGAAGAACACCAAAACCCAGGCCTTTCTTCCTCCTTCTTCTTCTTCCTTAGTCGTTCGGTCGTGTTTGTCGCTTGCGGCTGAAGTAGACGAGCGAAAAATACAACGTATGTGTTTTAGGTTATTAAACAAATATTTATACTCATTGATCCCATGTAGCGCACATGCAATCTTTCCTATATACACTGCCCAATCAGAACACATACCTCGATATCTCATGATCGGACGGTCAGATCTGCGTCTAATTCTGGATCTCCACTAATTAGATCATCCCCTACAATAATAAAATATTTCCATCAATTATAACTCTCAAGAATATTATTTATTAATTTATTTTATTATTTAAGAAAAATTCGGGGTTTTACACCCATAGCTTACCGGACTCAATGCATGGATCTGGGGTGGCTCCCCTGATCAAAGTTAGGTTAGCTTCCTAAAATAGAGCTGAGGTAGCCCAGAATCTAGGGTTTACTCAATTTGATGCAAAAAAGCGGGGGTTGCTACCCCTAATGGACTCTGGATTTTATTCAGATTTTACTCCTCTTGTATTCATCATTCACAACATACTCACCCTCACATGCACAACGTGTGGTTCATTCAGATACATTAGATGGGGAAGGATACCCAGCTCGAGACATAAGCCTACAAGGGTCTGGACCAGTACTGGATCCTCGCGTGCCACGGCAAGAAACCGGTGGTGCTAATGGACTCCAGAAAACTGGGGGGATGGGTTTACCCTGCTTTTCCCGGCAAGCCACGGGAGCGTAGGTTCTAATACCATCCCAAAGATCAGTTTGTAGGAATCAGAAAGGGTAAGCTACTAGAGAGGTCTAAGTTTTGGTAAAGAAGATGCAATATCTGATTCACTCATTCATTTGGGGTCGGATCATCCACACAGCCTCCCTCGTGCGTGTCACCCCACGCAGTTTATCACAAAAAAGCGGGAAATTAAATCCATCCACGGTGTGGTGGTGTGCCTGTGTGTGCAGTTGGGCTGCGTGCTGTGTCTATACGGGTGATTTTTGTTTGGATTTTGTTGATAAAGGAATTTTTACCCTCTCGTACAGTAAGGTGCAGAATTGGCACGTATTACGATGTTTCGGGAGAATCCCCAGGTAAGTGGAGGGTCACATGGGACCGCTTAAATTCCAATTGCCTTAGACAATTATCTCGTCCTTTTGACAGGACTCCCCAGAACACGTAGTTACGTGTATTCTGCGTCTTACTAAAAAAGATAGTAAGAGTCCTAGAATATCAACTAAATCCCTCTTACACTGACTCAATCTAACCAGGGTCCTACTGGGCTGAGAAATCCCCAGTGGAGTCGCCAGGCTGTGGGCGCGTCAGAAACGCCGCACGGGAAAATTTAGAGTCGCCACTGCCTGATGGGGTGCAGGCGGACACCTGGGTGCCTAATCTTGTCTATTGGGCTGGTTTGCAGCTTGAGATTCTGAGAAAGGTCTCGGTTGCGGTCTGGGGAAGTTCGTAGACATCCCAGACCACCCCGTTGGATGACGGGTCCCGTGGGTTCCCTGGTTTGAGTCAGCTTGCTTTGGTTTCTCACCCGATTCCTAATCCGATATGCAACTTGCTTAAGTCTGTCAGGACCACCTGAGTGGTGTGGGTCCCTCTAATTGATTTTATCTTGCTTAATTTTAGGTGATCTGAGTCTGACTGGGTGGGCCCCGTTGGAAGGCCCACGGTGTCCTTGGTGGACTTGGGTAAGCCCACATATCCCATGTGGGCCTTTGTCTAAGCCTAAGAGGCCCTTTGGGTTTAGGTTTAGTGAATTAATTTTACTTAATTGTTCAAATTGGGGGTTTAAGTTATTTACATACCAAAGTGGGTCTGCATTGGTTTTCGGGCCCCTGGGTGGGCCCCCATGGTGGTTGCGAAAAAAATGTTTTAATTTATCTTTATTTATGTTTGCAAAAGTGCACTGGACATTGGGCTTGGGGCCCATGGTCCAATTTTGGGCTTGAAAGCCCAAGTTCCATGAAGCTTAGGGTTTGCACCCTTACTCGGTTTGGTTAATGGGCTTGGCGGGCCCGATAGGCCCTTGCCCTTGGTCTCGGCCAAACCATACGATTCAAACATCATTCCACGAAACAAGGTTCGGGTGGGCCGCCTTGGGTTTGGCCCGCCCGGTTCGATTAGTGAATTTTACTCAACTCGCTTATTTGCATGCTTTAGTGTTTGTTGGGCTTGGTGGGCCCCGTTGGAAGGCCCACTAATTGTTCCAAATTGGACCGGTGGTCCAGGTCCCATGTGGGGTTTCCGGGTGACCCAGAAACCCTATTGGTTCAAAGTTCCAATTGAACATGTCATTCCAATGCATCAAGATTCAAAGAGCACAAAATTGGCAATTTTCCATGTAGCCGATTGGATGTATCATGCATATCAACCACAAGCGACTCACTAAAACATGCTGCCGGCGCAGATAACCACAGCCTTTAAGAAGGGCTAACCACGTTAAAAAGGGCTAGGAACAGCACATAACCTAGGGGTGAGGGCAGCATTCATGCAAGGTTCTAATGGGTGGGTTTTTAGGAGCTTGGGTAGGTGAGCAAACCAGTTAGGAACAGCGACTGTCCTAGGGTTTCGGGCCAGCTAGGAGGGATCGGAAATGCATGGAGATCGGGGGAAGGGGAGCATGCATGTGATGGGCGGATGGGCTAAGCTTGGTCTTAAGCTTAAGGCTGCTGGGACAGCAGCAAATAGTGGAGGTTTGCTGCTGTCTCCAGCAGCAACCTACTTTAGTCATGGTAAAGGGGACATGGCAATGGTTCACCACATGCTATTGCCATAAAAAAAACAAGGAACAAAGGGAGGGTTAGCATACACAATCCACGGCAAGCTTGGTTAATAAATAGAACACAATCATCATTGTGGTGCAGCAACCATGGCTGATCACAGAAAAAAAATACAGCAAGCTCCTACATGCATACAAACAAGATAACTTATCCTAGCATATCACCGGTAACCTACAGCGATAGCTTAATGATCTCCACTATGTATCTCAACCTTAAGGCATAAAGAAAGGGAAGTGGGGTGGTATTTAAACATGCTGGTGGGGCAGACATTGATGTGGGTTGTGGTACGCTCGGAGATGCCAAAACAGTAGGTGGAAGGGGGAGTAGGAAGTAGGTGGTGCTACTGCTGTTCCCAGCACCAGCTCATGCAAGCCCCCTTGGGGGCTTACAAGATGAGGGGGAGTGGTGGGAGCATGCTCACACACATATACAAAAAAACAGCAAATACTAAAGCCAAGGTTAGCACACCTAATCCGTAGCATGCATGGTTTTACTAAAAAAAAACAGCAGCTGTCCATGTGGACTTACCGGGCTTAGCATGCATGGATGTGGCATGTCCAGGATGGGGGAGCTGCTGCTGCTCCCAGCAGCAGCTCAGGTGTGTCGTGCTTGTGAATCAAAACAGCATATGGTAGGGACACGTATCCAAAATAATCCAATACAAAGGTGCCTCATGCATACATTATCAAGAGACTAAAGAAGGCTTGCTGTAGGTACAGGGACAGCAACTATTGGACTGAGTTTTAAGGAGGCTTACCATGCTACTACAGGCTAGGAGTGCTGCTGCTGCCTCCAGCAGCAGCCCATGTGAAGCACGGCAGTGGGCAAAGGGGTGGAGGATCATATATTTAAAAAAGGTAAGTAAAAAAAATGGGAAGAAGAGCATGTATTTCCATCTAGAAATAGAAAAATCGATCCTAAATAAACAAACATGAGCATGGCTGTGGGTTAATGTGTTAGGTTCGAGAAACAAGATAAAAAAGAAAAAGGGGGTTATACCCATGGGGAGGGGGGCTGCCTGGAGTTGGAAAACCTGCTGGGAACAGCAGTAGCACCAAAGCTTACTGCTGTTCCCAGCAACAACCTGAATGCATCACTACAAGGGGGTGAGGGAGGCATGCTATCACACAAAGAACATTGAGTTACCAGGGGTTAGGGGATCATACTTGACACTTCTAACAGTGGCATTGTGCGCACCTCGGGCGCGTGGAAAAAGCATGTTACATGTTTTATGGAGTCGCCACTACCTGAAATGGTGCAGGTAGACACCTTGTTTGATTTTTTTGGTCTACACCAGTGATTCCGGATAAGTGACCCGATTACAACCCAGGGAAGTCCTTGAACACCCTGGGTTGCCCCACCGAAATGGGTTCCCTTAAATTAGTTGGATATTTAATGGGCTCTCTTATTTATTGTTTTTATTTTTAACAAATTCTAATAATAACATATCTACATTGGGAGATGTAAGATTAAACAAATAAAACTAACAAAACTAATAATGACATTCTAAAAACAAATTCAAATAAAACATATCTAACTTCAATGCTTGTTTCATTTGCTTTTTCACTTTCTTATTATTTATTATTTTTGTTTTGTTTTGTTTTTTTATTGTTTTTATCATGCAAGATTAACTAATTACTAATTTACAAGGCAAGAAAATGAGACCACTTGAACTACTTTTAACCATGGCCTAATTACTAATTTACAAAGGAAACAAAAAAAAATGAAACAACCTGAATTACTGCGCTATCCACATTCAAAGATTCATATCTCCCTCAATTCTTAACCAAATTGTGCGAAATTTGATTCCTTAGAATCATGAGTTTAAGCACTAAAATAAAATATAGCAGTTTTTAAAAATTCATTTTCATTTAAGAGATATGAAGCTCCAAAATTTACTGTTAGACATTTCCAATTGAAAATCTGAACCAAAGAAAATTAAAAATAAAATACCTACTCATAGTGTAGGGTCTCGAGCATATTTTTAGATTAAACTAAAATAAAAATACCACAGATCTCATGAAGGACTCCAGACTTGAATCAAACTAGAACTAGGTGAAAAAAATTTGTTTATCTGGAAAACAGGTGCGAACCTAATGCAGAAAAAAAACTCAAAACTTTACATCTTTGTCTTTTTTTTTTTTTTTTACATGATAAAATTACCCAAAGCCATCAAACATATATACATGTCTCTCACCAATCATGTAATCTTATCTCAAGAATTGTAATGAAAGAGAGGTCTCATATAATGTATTAAACAAATGACTCACCTGTTATGGATTGACATTTCAAATCAGGTCTTGGAACCTTGGTGTGTCGTGAACAACAGTTTTCCTTTCTCCCTCCTTGATAGTAGACGTCCCTCTTCTTTTCTCCACTTCTTCCTACTTGCTGCTTTTTCTTTCAAAGAACTCTCTTACTTGCTCTTTTTTTTTTCAAAGAACTCTCTTACTTTTTCTCCTCCTTTGCTCCCAACTTCAAGCCTTTTTATAGAGAGTTCCCGCCCCTTCAACTTCTTAACCCCTAACCTTTCCTCTTCCTCTCCTAAACCTCTCATTTCCTTAATTTCTCCTCTTCCTCTCTTAAACAACTAACCCTTCCTCTTCCTCTCTTTAAACCCTTAACTCTTCCTCTTCCTCTCTTAAACACCCTCATTCAATTAGGTTTGGTCAAAGTCTATTTTGTCCCACATTTTTATTAAGCTTATATAATTTTTTTAAGCATTGTCTCAATATCTCAAGAGAATATGAGTTAGACCAATTCGTCCAACTCATTTCTCTTTGTTTATTTTTTTTATTATTATTTTTTTAATCTTAAACTTTTATTAACTTTGTTATTTATTTGCATAAGAAACCCCATTATGAAACTTACTTATTTACTAAAACAACCCCACAAAATTTTAATTTATCATTGGTTACATGGTAGCCACCATGGTAGCCACCATGGCGTACACGTGGCTGCCATGTGGAATCCAATTTCAGTTTTGTAAAAATCCCCAAACTACCCTTTATTTCTTTTATTCATAACTTAGCCGTTTGAGATCTGATTTTAGCACGGTTTGGTGCATTGGAATCGGCTCAAAATTCTCTTTATTATGGGCTTGTTATTTCAAAAAGACGGGGCTACTATAAAAACCTCGATTTAAGTGCGCACATATATGCCGGTTTAAGATATGCTTCTTGGGCAATTTTATGATGCAAAAATAGGGTGCTGACAGTTGCCCCTCTTTGTCAGAGTCACCATGGTGATGAATGACAAAGAATAAAAAGAACCCTATTTATGCACTTTGCATTTCTGTCGACATAACCGATGAGTCAAGTCCCTTAATGTTTTCAAAGATGCGGAAGTGCCGGTGCAAGCTTTGTGTTGCTTTGGCTCACTTCCAAGTTCTGGGAAATTTCCTTGCCATTGGGCGTTTGGAATTGTTCCTCTTTTTTAGTTTAAGTTGAAAATGATTGGTTGGCCTTAGACTCACCGACTTGTTTCGGCGTTGATACAAAAGTGCTTCAATAGTGTTTTTTTCCACTTGTTTTTTCCATTGACTTTTGCCTTCTTCTTTTATCTTTTCACTTTTTATTTTTTATTTTTTTTGTTTAAGTTTTTTTTTGTTTTTTGTTCTGTTTTAAGTTTGAAATTCTTTATTCCCCATGTAGGTACACTACCCCTTAACTCTATTTGGCTTCTAAAGGGTTTAAGAGTCACTGCTGTCCAGCACACCGAAGGGCTCCGAATCCTGGTTCAAATCCTATGATACAAAATTGGGAAAATGAAAATTACAAAAAGGGCCATTTGCCCAGCAGTTCTTCATTTTGTCTTCTTCTTCATGTCTTGATTCTCTGTCATTTTTAGGAATGGGAACATCTTGTTCAACTTTGCGGAGGCGTTTTGCTCCTTAGGGACACCTTGTCCTTCGATCTTGGGAGACGCTCTACTCCTTTTCAGGTCTTTGCTCATTGTTCTTCAATTGGGAGGCTTTGGCCTCAACTTATTTGCGGTTTGGAGATTCTTTGCTCCAAGGACGCCATGTCCTTCAGTCTTGGGAGACGCCTTGCTCCTTAAGGACACATTTTTGTGTCATTCAGATGTGGGAGACACCTAGCTCCTTAGGAACACATTTCCGTGTCATTCAGATGTGGGAGACGCCTTGCTCCTTAGAGACACATTTCCGTGTCCATTCAGATATGGGAGACGCCTTGCTCCTTAGGGACACATTTCCGTGTCCATTCAGATATGGGAGACGCCTTGCTCCTTAGGGACACATTTCCGTGTCCATTCAGATATGGGAGATGCCTTGCTCCTTAGGGACACATTTCCGTGTCGCCTTGCTCCAGGGACGCCTTGCCCTTTCAGTCTTGAGAGATGCCTTGCTCTCTGTGGTTGGGAGACGCCTTGCTCCATTAGTTTCGGAATCGCCTTACTCTAGGGATGCCTTGCCCTTTCAGTCTTGAGAGACGCCTTGCTCTCTGTGGTTGGGAGACGCCTTGCTCCTTAATTTCGGAATTGCCTTGCTCCAGGGACACCTTGCCCTTTTAGTCTTGAGAGACGCCTTGCTCTCTGTGGTTGGGAGACGCCTTGCTCCTTAATTTCGGAGTCGCCTTGCTCCAGGGACGCCTTGCCCTTTCAGTCCTGAGAGACGCTTTGCTCTCTGTAGTTGGGAGACGCCTTGCTCCTTAATTTCGGAGTTGCCTTTCTCCAGGGACGCCTTGCCCTTTCAGTCCTGAGAGACGCCTTGCTCTCTGTGGTTGGGAGACGCCTTGCTCCAGGGACGCCTTGCCCCTTTCAGTCTTGAGAGACTCCTTGCTCTCTGTGGTTGGGAGACGCCTTGCTCCTTTTGTCTTGGGAGACGCCTTGCTCCTTATGTCTTGATTTTTGGGAGGCACCTTGCTCCTTAATTCTTCAATTTTGGGAGACATCTTGCTCCTTATGTTTTGATTTTTTGCGAGGCACCTTGCTCCTTCTGTCTTGGGAGACGCCTTGCTCCTTATGTCTTGATTTTTAAGAGGCACCTTGCTCTTTCTTTCTTGGGAGACGACTTGCTCCTTAGGGTTGGGAGACACCTTGCTCCTTCAATCTCTGCCCAACATGTGAGATGTGCTGGGGATATCTTTGTCTTGCATCCGATATGTGAGTATACCGTGATGAATTTCTTCTGCATCCAATGTGTGACTACATTGTGACGATTTTGTCTCGCACCCAACATGTGGAGATACGCTGTGGTGGCTTTGTCTGTCTGTTTCAAGTTTTGTCAGTACCTGCAAAAGTTCATATGGAGTTTAGTCAATTGGACTTTTATCTGTCCATTATCAGAATTATGTATGCAAATTCAAACAATATCTCTTTGATTAGAATCTCTTGGGGATTCACCAAATGTTTGGAGTTCTTTTTTTTTTTTCTTCTTTTTTTTTTTTTTTCTAAAGTGGTTCCATCGGCAAGACCAGTAATCCTTGGGTAAGTCACCCAACAATCTCATTTAGACTTATGAAGTGGTGCCTCCTGGCACTCCCTGTGAGGGTCTCAACATTTTTTTAATAGCATGCCCTAGGTTGGAATGAGGGGAATTGTTTTGGTTCAGGAGGTTTCTTTGGCACTGCCCCTTCCCCATCTCTTTTGCCTTCCTCTCTTTTATTTTTCTTTTCCAGCCCTTGTCTGAGGATTGTGGAATGGTTTTTCTCTCATTGGTTCCCTCTCTCGGGTTCAGTGTCTTGCCCCAGTCTGAGGGACATGTCAATTTCCACGGATCATGATTCAATGATCAGAGAAGACTTATCGGTAGGACAAAATGTAGGCTTTGGTTTCGGTGTTCAGAAATGAAGGATAAACAGACTCAAACCCTATATAGCTTCATTCTATGGGTAACCATTATGTCTAGCAAAAGTTCTTCTGTCCTTTTGGTTCTGTCATTGCCAGTTTGTCTGAGATTCAGTGTTACATTCTTTATAATCATAAAGGACTTCATAATAGGACGAAACGTAGGCTGGGTTCAGGGGTCCAAAAGAAATGATATGAAGGCTCAAATTTGATGAATGGGGTGAGGGCCATGTTCTGTCCATTTTTCCTACTAAGGCTCGCTTCATCTTTTGTTCCTTCGGCCTTAGTTCCATCTTTGCTCTGTATTTCTTTTCTTCTTTTTCCATCTTTGTTCTCTTCTTTTTTTCTTTTTTGGGTTCTTTACCACATTCATTGACTCTTGCTTTCAGGGTTTGCCCCAGCTTTTGTTTTTTTTTTCTTCCTTTTTTTTTTCAAGGGATTGCCCCAGTTCTTTCTTCGCATTCTTATTTTCTGGGGTTTACCCCGTTCCTCCTGTTTTTGCCCCCTTTGTTTTTAGGGTGCTTTTCGCTTTGCCCTATCTTCACCTTGGTCTTTCTTGTATCTTCAATTTCAGAAGCTTCATGCCCCAGTTTTGAAGACAGAACATGGTAGGGTTAATGAAGGAATTGTTAGGCTCAAAATGTTTCGCTAGGGTTTCATCTTGTGTCAGATGATTTTTGGAGAAAATCAAGGATGGCCTTTCATCCTTTTACAGAGAATGTAATACTTACTTGTCTTTGCATAATTAACTGGCTCAAGAGCCATTTTCATCTTTATCCATTTTGTATTTTCTTCTTTGCTTTTTGACTTTGCCCCAATTTGGGGGTGGCTAGACATAACGTGGGTTAGAAATGAGACGATCAAGCTCTACACGTTTGACTAGCGGAATTTGTTTGAAGTGTCTTAGCCAAAAATGGCCTCTCATCATTTCATCGGGATCATTGATCTTGGATCATGTCAGTGACCCTTGATCGGTATGGACACCTTCCCCTTTTCTCTCTTTTTTTGCTTTTCCTTTTTCTGTCTCCAACCCCAGCTTGCCCCAGTGTTTGGTAAGGTAAGGTTCAAATGTGGTGCTGTTGGGGGATCCCTCGGCCATGTTGAGACCCACACAGTTTGTGCTGTTTGGCACATTCCATCTGTTAAATTTGATTATTCATGTTTGTCCCGAGATCACGGTCATGCCTTGGTGTGGTCCAATAGTCTAGTGATTTCCCAAAATATTTCATAAGTTGGCAAAAAGAAACATGTTGTTAAGTTCAGAATTGAAACGAAAAGAAAAGATAGACAAAAAAAGAGAGCAGCAAACTATGCAAGGAGTGGCCGACGCAAATCGACGTTCTTGGAATTCAGCTACATGCCATGGGAGGAATCCTTTCAGTGCTTTCTTTGTCATTATTTTCTACATCATCTCCTCCTTTCTATGGGAGGATGGCTGATTCAGATATCCGGATCTGTGCTAGCTTGTCAAAAATGTTTTGTCCTTTAGCAGATCTTGGTTTCTCGATAAGCTCCTTCAAGAGTCCTTGATCAATCAAGTCTTGAATGTCATGCCGTAGATCCCAATATTGCTCTGTGCTATGCCCCGAGAAACCCATGTGGTAAGCACAAAATTGACCTGGTTTATAACTGCGGCTAGCTGCTGCTCATGGGCTAGGCCACTTAAGCTGTAAAAGGCCTCCCTTTAGCAAGTCAGGTAATATCTGGACTGGTTGGACGTTCAGAGGGGTGAACTGCCTCTTAAACCTAGTCTACATTTCTTCTGAAGTTCTCTTTGGGAGATCCTTCGAATGATTCATCAATCTATCATGCTTCCCTTTGCCATAGTGGGCACTCAACTTGTTCACGAATTGGGGACCATCTACTGCTACGACTCTTCCTTTCCCTCTTTGCTCTTGACCATTTGCTAAGGTGGGTGGAAGGCTTACTTCCTGGTTGCTCTAGGGTATCTCTCCCTTCAAGCTCTTGATCTCTTCTTCAAGAACACCTACTCGAGATCGTAACTCAAAATTCTCTTCCCCTAATGCTTCCCAGCATTTGTTCCATGTTTCTTCCCTAATTATTATCGTCCGCAATAGGCTTTGTAGAGAAGCCACTATGCTGATTATTTGCTGGGCTGCATCAAGACTTGTTTCTGGGATACGGTCCATGTTGATTGCCAATGAGGTTCCCACCAAGAGAAACAAACATTAGAAAGTAGAGTATATGATATGAAATACCAAGATGCATGATGATGATGATATTTTTTTTTCTCTTTTGTTTTTCTTTTCTTTCTTCTCTTTTTTGTTATTTCTTTTTTTTTTGTTGTTTTGTTGTTTTTTTTTCTTTGTTTGTTGTTTTTTTTTTTTTTCTTTTCTTCTTTTTTTTCTCTTTTTTTTTAATCCGACGGAGGATCAATTTTGAGTTCCCCAGCTTCAAGAAGATCTTGGATTTCATGACGAAGGCCCCAACATCCATCAGTATCATGGCCTTGTGCACCCATGTGATATTCACAGCTCTTGTTTGGATCATAGCCCTTCATTTTTGATGCCTTAGGATTTGGCATTGCCAGTTGCAGGTGTCCCTCTTTCAAAGAGCGTCGGTAATAATTCGGCCATCGTATATGGAAGCGGAGTGAATTCCAGATTCTTTCTTTCAAAGGCCTCTTGAGACGAGACATGGTATCCTTAGCGAAGGGAAGGCTCATGCTTCTTGAGGAATGGATGTGAAATAGCGCAGAAGGTTGTACATGGTTAACTGTACTTGTGCCATCATCATTCTCCTGCTTCTTGTCTCTTAAGATTGTTCCATGCAGCAAGTTTGTCATGGAGCCCTCGAGCTTCTCCATTTTAACTGCATCCTGAATTCTATCTGCTGCCATGATTAGGTCGGTGAACCTTGCAGTGCATTGTCCCAACAACATTGTGAAGTATGGTTGTCCCAGCGAGGATATGAACAAGGAAGTCCACTCTTGTTCAAGATGAGGGGGTTGTACCACGTTGGCTAATTCCATCCACCTTTTAGCGTAGTCTCTCACAGACTCGCTATTTCTCTTTGACAATCTCTATAATTCTCCTGAATTTGAACCATTTGGCTATTTAATTAAGTGGTATTGCTGGATGAACACGGCGGCGAGGTCATTCCATGTTTTAACCTTCTGCTTATCCAGACTTAGGAACCAAGAATATGCTGCCTCAGTTAGAGATCTCTGAAAGAATTGAACCATTATCTTTTCATCCTTCGCATATTGGCACATGTCGCCAACACACGATCGCAGGTGTATCAAAGGACAGCCAGTGCCGTCGAAACTATGCAGTTCAGGACATCGGAATTTTGTTGGAAGTTGGATGTCTGGGAAGAAGCACAGGCTCTCTAGAGTGGTTTCATCCTGCATTGGGTTGGGCTGGAGTTGCTTCAAGAGATCTTCTTTCATTGCGCCCATTCGAGCCTTATTGTCTTCCTTCATTGCTGCCAATATTTCTTAAAGCTGGGCCTCCCGTGCCCTATTTCGGTCTTGCTCTTTCTGCCCCAATTGGACAGGCACAAATGGTTCCTGTTGTGGAGGATGGATGGGAACTGCCGCCGGATGTGGCAATGGAGTGTCCTGTGGTGGCGAATGTGTTGCCATGGGTGTTGGCTGAGGTAGTTGCCCCTGTTGGATTTCTGGTATTTGAATTCTCATAGCTCGCATCATGGCCACCTATTGGCTTAGATCCATTATGACCGGTTGTTCTTCAACCCCTTGCTGTGGGGATGATGGAGTTGGTACCTCAGAAGAATTCATCGTAATCCTTTCTTACTGCAAGTATAGTGTTCTGAATGGTGGTCTTGGTGTGAAATGTCCGAAGATTACATCAAGAGGCTGGCTTGTTCTTCATTGCACCATCCTGAAAGTCTATGTCAATAGACAGATATCAAAACACATCCTCAAAAGTGTGTGCACAGTCCTAGGAAAGGTTGGTGCCTATCAAGGCACAACTCCTAGACATACTTGTGTAAGGAAGCACACCCAAGTCCTGACTAGCCTTATCCTTTCATCTGCTCTTTCATCTGCTAATGTAAAAACTTACAACTTGCCAGCTAGGGCGAAAATTACATGATGTTCAAAAAGCTGAAAGAGAATGCAATCTTAGGGTTTTTGAGAACTCTAAGAAAGGATACATTTGATTCAAAAAGGGTAGGTTGAAAAGGCCTAATTCTAGGGTTCAACTTTCTTTGTTCTGATCTGGCCTACTTTCATCTGCTTAAAGACTGATCCGGACTCAAGATACTTCCTATGGACTCAATGGGTCGAGGCCCACGGCTCTCAGGACTCAATGCATGGATCTGGGGTGGTTCCCCTGATCAAAGTTTAGGTAAGCTCCCTAATTTAGGGCTGAGGTAGCCCGAAATCTAGGGTCCACTCAATTTGATGCAAAAGGAGGCAAGGGTTGCTGCCCCTGATGGACTCTTGGGTTTTAGACTTATTTCAACTCCTCTTCATTCATCATTCACATTCACATTCACATAGTAGGGTGTATCAGAACATTAGGTGGGAAGAGGGTACCCAGCCCGAGACAAATGCCTACAAGGGTCTGAGCCAAGTACTAGACCCTCGCATACCACGGCAAGAAACCAGTGGCGCTATAGGAATCCAGATACCTGGGGGGATGTTTTACCTCGCTTTCCCTGGCAAGCCAAGGGCGCGTGAGGCTAATACCATCCCAAAATTTGTTTATACGATAAAGAAAGGTGGTTGCTAGAGAGATCTAGGTTTTGGTAATCATTCAATCGGATCATCCAAGCGGGCTCCCTCGCACGTGTCACCCCACACAATTTATATCAAAGCATGTAAACAAACCACAGTGTGCGTGAGTGCACATGTGTGTATGGGAAGGAATCTTCGCTGCCTCATATAGTAAAGTGATGAATTAGTACACAAAACAATGTTCCGGGAGAGTTCCCAGGTAATTGGAGGGGTCACAGTGGTCCCGCTTAAAACCCAATTTCCTTAGGCAATTATCTCGTCCTTTATGATAGAACTCCCCAGAATATGTTTTTGTGTATATTCAACACTTACTAAGTAAGACGGCAAATCTTCCTTGTCCAATTTGTGCAAGTGTGTGCATATGTACAAAAAGAGTGTGCGTGCATGTGCAAGTATGTGCACATGTGCTAAGAATAAGCCCATTAAAATCCAACTAATCAAACCGGGTTGGGTCGTCCCCAGCGAAGTCGCCAAGCTGTGCGCACCTCGGGCGCGCGGAAAAAGCATGTTACATGTTTTATGGAGTCGCCACTACCTGAAATGGTGCAGGTAGACACCTTGTTTGATTTTTTTGGTCTGCACCAGTGATTCCGGATAAGTGACCTGATCACAACCCAGGGAAGTCCTTGAACACCCTGGGTTGCCCCACCGAAATGGGTTCCCTTAAATTAGTTGGATATTTAATGGGCTCTCTTATTTATTGTTTTTATTTTTAACAAATTCTAATAATAACATATCTACATTGGGAGATGTAAGATTAAACAAATAAAACTAACAAAACTAATAATGACATTCTAAAAACAAATTCAAATAAAACATATCTAACTTCAATGCTTGTTTCATTTGCTTTTCACTTTCTTATTATTTATTATTTTTGTTTTGTTTTGTTTTTTATTGTTTTTATCATGCAAGATTAACTAATTACTAATTTACAAGGCAAGAAAATGAGACCACTTGAACTACTTTTAACCATGGCCTAATTACTATTTTACAAAGGAAACAAAAAAAAAAATGAAACAACCTGAATTATTGCGCTATCCACATTCAAAGATTCATATCTCCCTCAATTCTTAACCAAATTGTGCGAAATTTGATTCCTTAGAATCATGAGTTTAAGCACTAAAATAACCTATAGCAGTTTTTAAAAATTTATTTTCATTTAAGAGATATGAAGCTCCAAAATTTACTGTTAGACATTTCCAATTGAAAATCTGAACCAAAGAAAATTAAAAATAAAATACCTACTCATAGTGTAGGGTCTCGAGAATATTTTTAGATTAAACTAAAATAAAAATACCACAGATCTCATGAAGGACTCCAGAGCACACAACCACTTAAAGAAAATTTGATCTGAAGCATGGGAGAGACCAACTCATGCCACAACAAGGACTACACCCAATATTATATATGTAATGTAAAAGGTAGTGAGAAGTAATACCTTCGAGTGGTGGGGCTTCCTTGAAGCTTGGATAGCTGCCGGACACCACTTTGATGCTCAAGCTCTCTCCCAACAGCAACTAACTCCTTCTTGTTGCAGCAAGGAAGTGAAGGAGAAGGAGGAGGTGGGGGTGAGATGATCTTGGAAGGGAGTGGGAGGGTAGTGGAGGCAAAAGGGTGTTGGGGAGGAAGGATTTGGATGAAGAAGAATAATTGGAAAAAGCAAAAATGAAGCCAACCAATAGAAGGAGGTTGCTGGTGGCTTTTATAAGCCCACTTAATGTATCCGACCATATTGGTTGGATACACTAAGTGCTACTTGTATCCGATATTTAATATCGGATACAAAACATAATAATTCAAAATTTTAATGCCGCCGCGAATTTGTCAAGGAATCGGCGGGGATCTCGCTGGAAAATCTCCTTGTATCCGATGAATAGTGTCGGATATACACAAAGGTATGTGTATCCGACATATTTGGTCGGATACAAATCGAAAATATTACGGATTTGCCCCTCGACTTGACCGATTTGACACTTTCGGATATCTGCGGATTGCCCCCTGTGAATTTTGGTTTAGTCCCTGAGATATTTGACAATTTTTTGATATTTAAGGATTGCCCCCTGGGATATTTTGCTGCGTTTACTGCCACGTGCGCAGTTTCTGCGCCACGTGTGTAGTTTCCGGTTTTTGCTACTCGGGAACTTCGACAGCTCATATCTCCTTCATTCGGACTCTGATTTGAGCAAACTCAATTGCGTTAGAACAGTATCGGAGCCCTCTATCCAATGACATAGGGCTAAGCACTTGGTTCGGGGTTCAGCAAAAAGTCAACTTTCGGCTCCCCCTTAAGTTTGACCGGCCTGCAGAACCTTCATCCGGACTCCGATTCCAGCAAACTCAGTTGCGTCGGACTAGTGTCGGAATTCTATATCCATTGAGATAAAGCAAGGTGGCCAATTTTCACTTGATCAAAAAGTCAATTTTCGACCCCTCAGGGTTTGACTTTTTAGTTGGGTTTTGCATTTCTGGCTTTTTCGGGAGCGCAAAAATGAGGTGCTTACACCCGAATGCATGCCTACCGGCAAAGTTCAAGTGCCCAAACTTCGATAAATATGATGGCACGGGCTGCCCAATGAGCCACTTGAAACTATACTGCGGGGCTTTGTGCCAGTTTGGCCGGGATGACGGCATACTGATCCAACTCTTCCAGAGGAGTTTGACAAGATCGGCACTGAGGTGGTTTGCCATGGTGGACCATGGAAGGATCAAAAGATGGAAGGCTTGGTTGATACTTTTCTGGATCAATACAAATTGAACTCAGAGATCGTGCCAGATCGGTATGACATGATGAGAATGAGTAAGGGAAAAGAGGAAACCGTGCGTCAGTATGCTAAGAGGTGGAGAGAGGCTGCCTCCCAGGTCAGACTACCTATGTTGGAACCAGAGATGATTTCAACGTTCGTAAGCACACTGGGGCAGCCCTTCTACAATCATCTGGTGGGTCAGATTACCACTAATTTTGCAGCTCTGGTACAGGTGGCTAACCGGATTGTGGAAGGGGTCAGGTCGGGAAAACTCATTGATTACTCTGCTTTGGCCGGACAATCAGATTCCTCTACTTCCCTGGCACAGAAGAAGGGAACTGGGTTCAAGAAGAACGAGGCAAGAAAAGAAGGAGAAGTGAACTTGGTGCAAGCTCCTCCTCCTAAGAGGCCACTCAACATTAATGTTTCAGCACCCCAGCAATCATATCAGACCCCGCTCATTGTTAATTTCTCCCCCTCCGTGCCTGCAAATTAGAGGAGGGCTTTTACTAAGGAAGAGAGGGATGCCTGGATAGCAGCAAGGAGGAGCAGAGTTTTTACCCCCCTTCCTGTGTCTCTTTCCCAACTGTTGCCAACCCTGCTGAAAGGGGAGTATGTGACCTTGAAGGAGCCCAGCACGAATGCCTCGAAGGGGAGGAATTTTGATCCAGCAATCACTTGTGACTTTCACATGGGTGCATCGGGGCACTCTACAGACACTTGTTGGGTTCTGAAGCATGCGGTTCAGGATCTGTTGGATCAGAAAGCCCTGGTCTTTAATACTGCTGCACCTGCCCCGTCAGGAAATGATATTGGGCAAAACCCTCTGCCTTATCACAATGGGGTAGGCTCATCCAACTCCATCACTGCCATATCCTCCACGAGAAGGGCCTTTGACCCATCTCAATTAATAGCTCCCGTGCGGACCTCGGTCAAGGTCCGTTTCTTCCAAGAGAAAGGGGAGGATGAAATTAATGTCATCTCCCAGAAAAATGATCATTCTGCTGAGGATATTAGCTCCTCCTTGAACCGGGTCTCCTCCCTCATGGCCCAGATAAACATTTCAATGCCTCCTTTGGTCTTTAATTGCAATTCACCCACTCTTTCTCCATCCAAGCCATCGAAAACTCCCTTGGTCATCCAATGTGACCCCACTACTGCATCCATCACTTCTTCTATTCCAACAACTCCCAAATAGCTTCAACCTTTGGTTGTAAATGTTCCTCCATCTTACAATGTCCCTAAACCGGCTCATACATCCCGGTCCAAACTCCAACCACTTGTGATCAATGTCCCTAAACTGGCCTATTCTGAGGCAGCTGTACCATGGAATTATAGCGAGGGGGTCACGGCTACGGTTCCGGTAGTCAGGAACCAGAACCAGGAGGAGGTGAACCTCATGACGAGGTCGGGAAGATGTGTAGAAGAAAAAGAAAAAGAAACAGAAGAAAAAAGAAAAATGAAGGGAAAAACAAAAGTAGGAGAAGACACCCCCCAGGGTGCAGAAAATGAGGCAGCAGACCTCATTAAAATAATAAAGAAAAGCGAATTCAATCTTGTAGATCAGCTAAACAAGGTCCCAGCCCAGATTTCAATACTGGGACTTTTGCTGAATTCGGAAAAGTACAGGGATGCATTATTAAGGGTGCTTCAGAGTGCACATGTGTCCCAGACTATTGATTCGGACCAACTAGGCAAAATGGTTGGTCAAATCTTGTCACACAATGTGATAAGTTTCTCTGAATGTGAGATAAGCCCAGGTGGGTGCTACCATGTTGACCCTTTGCACATCACAGTGCTTTGCAAGGGCAGTATGGTGGCACGGGTTCTAATTGACAATGGGTCGGCAATAAATGTCTGCCCATTAATCACTTTTGCCAAACTTGGTCTGGATCAATCAAAGATCAAGCAGAATGGGAGGATTGTGAGGGCTTTTAATAGCTCTAAGACACACTCCCTAGGGGAGATTGAATTGCAGGTCACAATTGGACCGAATATCTTCAACATCACATTTGAAGTGATGGATATCCCAGCAGCCTTCAATTTGCTCCTAGAAAGGCCGTGAATACACTCGGCTAGGGCAATACCATCCACACTTCACCAAAGAGTGAATTACATAAGAGGACAAAGGGTGATAACCGTCCTAGCTGAGAATTTGGTACCTCCCATTGTGTAACGCCCCGGATCCGTGTTGTTAAATAAAGATATAACACGTCTCACGGAGTGTTAGGTAAGGATCTTAATCATTTGTGATCGCTGGATAATCACCTAAACTAAAACATATCAGAGTGCACAATCATACTTTATCTAAGAATTCAATATTCAAACTTAACCAAGATTCAAGTGGTTCAACCTCAATCTACTGTATTACACCTCAAAATTTCAATTAATTCAAGTTCAATTCCAAAAATAACCTACAGGTCTAAGGAATGTAATAGTAGTCTTCCTCCCTATATGTCTCAGTCGGATCTACCCTAGTAGTCGCCTCACCTCGAGTATCTGAAAAACAAAACAAAAACAAAAGAGTGAGATACAAATATCTCAGCGAGTAGCATATGCATGCAGGAAATAGTTAACACAGTTCAAATCAATGCATCGGTAAGAACCAATACGAATAAGCAACCAATACAATCTCCAAGTTTAAAACCAAAACCAATAATTATTTCCAAACACATTTCAATTCAATACTGACAACACATCGATTGGTCAATGTCATGACTATTGTTAAGTTGATAAATTAAACATGCCAAGTAGACACTCCACACCTCCATGTACACAGTTCCGGCCTACTCAGGGTTTCGGAAACTATTAAATGACGACCTACTCAGGGTTTCGTCATCCAATGCCGGCCTACTCCCCGGGTTTCGACATTGACAACCAGGCCTACTCAAGGTTTCTGGCTGCTCTACATTGGTCGTGGCAACACACAAGGCCATGCAATTTCAACAACCACCAATAACATTACATTACTAAGCTTAAGCATGGATCCCGGACAAGCTAAACCATCGTATAATCTCAACTCTGACATCACAATAAAACAAAACATTCAACATCATGTATAACTCAACACAGCTCAACACATGTCCTTCTGGACCAAAACAGTACCTCATGTACTTTCAGTATCTCCTCAAATCTCATAGCACATGCCCATTGGTAATAAACTCATTTACTCACACCAAGAGAAACCTTTACAATACATTTCAGGACTTGCAATCAAGTAAAACCAGATTAAATAAATTCTCATTCAAGTGCAGTATATAAACAAAAAGAAGCTAAATCAGGAACCCCTAGTGTTAGGTACAATAATATCACCTACCGGTAGCCCTTAAAATTAACCTGGATGCTCCTAAGAATTTCCAGAATTTCCACTTAATATTCTCAGAGAAAGTTGCATAGGTAATAATGTTTCTAAAGTCCTAAACAAGTCATTAGTTAAGTGCTTAAATCCCTCAAAGTAATAAAATCTAGCTTGATTGGTCATATCTCATGTTTCAGCAAAGTACAGAGGCTTGCGTTGACTTTTAGCGCTAGGCGCGAGGTTGGCGATAAGTCATTAATTAAAAATACAAGTCGCGCTTACTTAAAATAGGCTAGGCACGAGGTAAGCGCACGATAGGCGCGAGAGTTGCGCAAGATCGGCGATAAGGAAAACCGCTTGGCGCGAGACAGGCGCGCGATGAGCGCGAGCTCGGCGATAAGGAACTTCGGCCTTGCGCCGACTCAACCCAGTTGGCGCTAGGTAGGCGCGAACCCGGCGGATGCTACCTTCGTTTTTCAAGTCTCTGTTATTTCCAAATCTACACAACTGACCAAAATGTTTCTGTCTGTAACCATTTCCCTAGCCTCCTACTATCCCCAGGAGATGTTTAAACCACTTTTGAAATTATTCTAAACACCTTTTTATTTATCTCTAACAGTTCTAAAAAAAAACTCACACTCGGACTATCTTCTTCCAGAAAACATATGCATCAAGATCAAACTCACGAATCAATCCAAAACTCAGTTTTAAAACGATGCTACTCACCTCTTGCAATCTTAATCCCTGCAACAGCAACTACTCGAACCACGGCCGATCACCGACAGCCATTCGTCTGATCGAAATCAGCACCCGGATCTTCTGTTCGCAAGAGTCTGCCTTTCTTCTAAAACCCTTGATCACGAACACCAATCGGCAGGAACTCTCACAGTTCTTCTTCTCTCCCAACGAAAACCTAGATCAAGATCGCTCAGCCGCAATCACCAATCGCCTTCAGTACGAGTATACGAATATTCTAAAAACCTCAAACCTAATTTTCCTTAAGTATTTATACCTTCCATAATTACATTGCTGCTCGACGAACTTTTGAAATTCCTTGATTCTGTGTGTGCTCGCCCACCAAAATACCTACATATACCCACAGCTCCTTAAGTTGATACGTCCACATAAATAATATAAATAAAAATAATTCTTAGAAAATATCGGGGTTTTACACATTGTGTCACCTGACGTACCCTTCATCAATGTGGATTTAACTATCGACAAGATTGTGTTCCACTCGTTTCAATTCGAAACGGTCAATTTCATACCTGGGGGGTGTGAGAAAAAAGAAGAGAAAGGGACTACTGCAGAGAAAATGGTAAGGAAAGTGATGGAAAAATATCACTTTCACCCGGGGAAAGGCCTGGGAATTAATTTGCAGGGGATGTTGGAGCCCATCAGAGCCAAGAAGCTGGTCCCTAAAGTAGGGTTGGGATTTAAACCTAGAGGATGGAGAAGGGTGAAGCATGAAGAAGGAGAGAAGAGAAGCAGAGGAAATTTCCCTCATTTAAGGGAAAATTTTCCTAAACCCTCATATACAATCCAACTGTCTCCTCCCATGGATCAGTCCAAACCTTCGTACCGCAATATCAACCCATTCCAAAAGCTTTCTGTTCAAACCCTGCAACCCTACAACCCATCTCCTATACTAGAAACAGTGGGCGGGCCTAGGCTACAGTCAGAGCAGCAAACGGACTTTGACATGACTGAGGGCTGACAGAAGGTGATAAGCAGCTGCCGTTCATTGATTGGACAGGGGTAAGTATTCCAGATGAGGTTATATTTGGATTGGGCCCCGTGGCAGAAAAGGGCAGTACAACTCATCCGGTGATGATGGCATCGGATTCAGAGTTTGAGGAGTAGGCTTGCACAATTTCCCCTGCTCCTGAAAAACTTATTTTGAACAATTGAGAGGAAACTCCCCTTACCTTTGAAGCAGCGTTTGTTTTGCAAACTGACGCGGCTTCCAAAAAAAAATCCACTAGTGGAATGCCATTTCCCTAAAGGTCCTAATGAGCCTTTGTCTTCAGGGGAAGTATGTTTAGAAAGCTCACAAAAAACCCAAAAAGATTTTACTATTTTTTCTAGAAAATTTAATTTTTTCAAAAAGGTCCAAACCGTTTATAAACCATACAAGCAAACCGAGTTAAATCAAGTTGAATATGACTTCGACCTTGAGCTTGACTTTGACCTCATGGGGATCGAAGAAGAGACCGAGGTCGAAGAAGAAGACCCTCTAAAGGAAATTGAATATCAGTTGAAGCGTCATGAAAAGGGTGTACAACCTAATATTAAGGAGACCATCTCAATAAATCTTGGGACCGAAGATGAACCAAAAATAGTGAAAATCAGGGCATGCCTGTCTGATGTGCAGCGTGATGAAATGACACGGTTCTTGATAGACTATAAGGATGTGTTCGCTTGGTCGTATCGGGACATGCCGGGGTTGGACACTGACATGGTGGTGCACAAGTTGCCAATTTTGCCAGGGGTTAAGCCAATTAAGCAGAAGCTGAGAAGATTGAAACCTGAATGGACACTGAAGGTCAAGGACGAAGTGGTCAAGCAATTCCAAGCAGGATTTTTGGCAGTCTCCACATACCCCGAGTGGCTCACAAATATAGTGCCAGTACTAAAGAAGGATGGGAAAGTCAGAATGTACGTGGACTATAGAGATCTGAACAAGGCAAGCCCAAAGGACGATTTCCCGCTTCCACACATTGACATCTTGGTGGACAATACTGCGGTCCATAGCCTGTTCTCATTTATGGACGGCTTCTCTAGGTACAATCAGATCAAGATGGTTAAGGAAGATCAAGAGAAAATAGCGTTCATCACACCTTGGGGCACTTTCCACTATACTGTCATGTCATTTGGGCTCAAGAATGCCGAGGCAATATACCAGCGGACCATGACAGCCCTATTCCATGACATGATCCACAAGGAGATGGAGGTCTATGTGGATGATATGATCGCCAAATCATGCAAAGAAGAGGACCACTTGATCAATCTGAAGAAGGTGTTTGATCGACTCAGGAAGTACAGTCTACGGCTTAACCTGGCTAAATGCGTCTTTGGGGCTACATTAGGGAAATTGCTGGGGTTCATTGTAAGCAGAAAAGGAATTGAAATTGACCCGGCTAGAGCCAAGGCCATAATTGAAATGCCATCTCACAAAACGGAGAAGGAGGTTAGGGGTTTTCTCGGAAGAATTCAATATATAAGCCGGTTCATAGCACAGCTCACTGCTATCTGTGAACCGATTTTCAAGCTTTTGAGAAAGAATAACCCGACGGTCTGGAATGATGATTGCCAACAGGCCTTTGACAAGATTAAGGAGTATTTACTGAATCCACCTGTGCTAGTGCCACCAACTCCAGGAAGACCACTAATTCTATACTTGGCAGTGTTGGAAACATCGATGGGATGTGTCTTGGGGCAGCATGATGAGACTGGTAGAAAGGAAAGGGCAATTTACTATCTGAGTAAAAAATTCACAGAATATGAAGCCAAGTACTCACCGTTGGAAAAGACATGTTGCGCTCTAGTGTGGGCTACTCAAAGACTGAGACATTACTTCCTCAGTCATTCCACATTATTGATATCTCAGATGGACCCTCTGAAGTACTTATTTGAGAAACTAGCACTAACTGGTAGAACTGCCAAGTGGCAGTTGTTACTTTCCGAGTTTGACCTCACGTACATCACTCAGAAGGCGATTAAGGGTCAAGCTATTGCTGATCACTTGGCTGCACATCCTTTACCCGAATATCAACCTTTGAAGACCAACTTTCCTGATAAGGCAATTCTGTTTATTGAAGAAGAGGAAAGTGAAAGCTCTTGGCAGATGTTCTTCGATGGGGCCGCCAACATGAATGGAAATGGAATAGGGGCAGTCTGGGTCAAACCAGATGGTTCACACATCTCGACCGCAGTGAAGTTGAGATTCTAGTGCACCAATAATATTGCAGAGTATGAAGCATGCATAATTGGGTTGCAAGCCGCCATAGACCATGAAGTGGAGGAACTTGACATATACGGGGATTTGAGTCTCATCATCTTCCAAACAACTGGTGAATGGAAAACCAAGGATCACAAATTGATCCCCTATCACCAGTATTTGGAAGAAATGAGCACTAAATTTACTCGAATTTCCTTCAACTATATACCAAGGGCCAAAAATCAGTTTTCAAATGCTCTAGCAACATTGGCTTCGATGGTCAGCATGCCAGAAGGGGTAGATATTAAACCACTGGAAATTAAGGTCAGAGATGAACCGGCTTATTGTCTTGTTCTAGAGGGAGCACCGGAAGAGGAAGCACCATGGTTTAAAGACATCAAGAATTTCTTGAACGATCGGAGTTTACTAGAAAATGTCACTTCCATTGAGAGAAGGACAATACAGAGATTGGCCGGTCAATTCCTACTAAGTGGGGGATAGTTGTACAAGAGGTCACATAATGATATTCTGCTCAGGTGTGTTGCTAAGGCCGAATCGGAAAGGTTGATAGAGACTGTACATGGAGGAGTTTGTGGACCCCATATGAACGGGCACATGCTTGCAAAGAAGATCCTGCGATTGGGATACTATTGGATGACAATGGAGCACGATTGCTGTGTACATGTCAAGAGGTGTCATCAATGTCAAATATATGCAGATAACAAGCATGCACCCCCAAGTGAGTTGCACAACATGACATCACCATGGCCCTTCTCCATGTGGGGCATAGATGTCATCGGCATGATTTCCCCTAAGGCATCGAATGGGCACAGATTCATCCTTGTAGCGATCGACTATTTTACCAAGTGGGTAGAAGCAGCTTCATATGCGAATATCACAAGTAGCCATGTTCATAAATTTTTGAAGCACAACATTTTTTGTCGCTATGGTTTGCCAAATGCCGTAGTATCAGACAACGCTTCAAATATTAAGAACAAGGACATGAAGAAGGTGTGTGAGCAATTCCAAATTACCCATCACAAGTTCGCTCCATACAGGCCAAAGATGAATGGGGCAGTGGAAGCAGCAAACAAAAATATAAAGAAGATCATTCAGAAAATGGTAGTGAGTTACAGAGATTGGCATGAAATGCTACCACTTGCTCTACATGCCTACAGAACCTCAATCCGGAATTCCACTGGGGCAACCCCGTATTCCCTAGTCTATGGGATGGAAGTAGTTTTGCCAGTGGAGGTAGAAATCCCATCACTTAGAGTGCTCATGGAAGCTGAATGGATACAGTCAAGACATGATCAACTTAATCTGATAGAAGAAAAGCATTTGAAGGCGCTTTGTCATGGCCAATTGTACCAAAAGAGAATGGCCAGGGCCTACAATAAGAAGGTGAAGCCCAGAACTTTCCAGGAAGGGAATTTGGTTCTAAAGAAAATTCTACCATTTTTGGAAGACCCTCGTGGTAAGTTCAAGCCAAATTGGGAAGGGCCTTATGTGGTCAAGAAGGTCCTGTCAGGGGATGCATTCATCTTAACAGAAATGGATGGAAAAGATTTTCCTGAGCCAATTAACTCGGATGCAGTAAAAAGATATTTTCCTTGACTGAATATTACTAGGAAATGATTCGGGGCAATTTTTCTTTATTTCCCTCAAATTTTAATCCCTAGTCTAGCCCAGTCGAGCTGGTTCGTTTCTTTGATAAACCCAAACTGGACTTACAGTCTTATACAGGGGCAAAACAAATTAGGGCAAAAAAAAAAAAAAAAAAAAAAAGAAAGCAAAAGAGCAAAGAATATTGGCAAATGAAAGCCAAAGGCCAAAAAAGGGAATGAAAAGAATACAATTTGGGGGAAATGGGGCAAATTCATCATGACTGTAAGTCCGGTTGACCTATTTTCACATTGAAAAAATTTTGAGCCTTTAATACCTTTTCTTTCATAAACCGAGCCTAGCCTTTGTTTCGTCCTATTCTTAAGCCCTTGGTGATTTTAGTATATTCATTCAAATGTCAGAGTAAGATTGATGATGACGGAATGCAAAAGCCGACCCTAGTGAAAACCGTAACTGGTGCTAGGGGCAATATTGGCAAAAGAAAAAAGAAAAAAAGAAAAATCCGAGGTTAAGTTGATCATGTTATCCAAGAAAAATCAGCACGAGTACTGAGATTGAGCAGATTGGGAATAACGGGGTCGAACATGGAGGAAAGGTCATTTGGGGATGAGTCTAAAGGTCGCAGGATATATAGATCTGATCTCTCCTTATTACTTGAATTACCCCTTTCATTATTCAACATGATTTCAACTCTTTTAATTGTGTGTGATTAAGTGTTTTGGACAAAAATTCAAAAAAAAAAAAAAGAAAAAATAATAATAAAATACAAAAAAGAAGAAGCAAGGAATTATATTCTAGCTAGTGATGAGAAATCAATTACTTTTCACAAAACCTTTGTTTTTACAAGCATCTGAGAATTCTGAGGCCAATAGTATAAAAACTTATTTTTGAATAAAATCCTTTGTCTTTCCACTATTGGAGTTTGCTTTGATACAAAGGTATGCAAAAAAAAAAAATTGCAATAAAGTGAGCTAATCCCTATCTCCAAGCCGCTCCTCAAGCTCCCGAATCCGAGTTGCCTGAGCTGCAATAACTCCAAAAGCCCTCTCTGCATCCGGATCGCTCAAAAAGGATATGACCTCATCTGAAAGTGACTGCCTGATCCTCATGCCTCTAAGGTTGGCTAAAGCATCCTGGTGCTTCTGCCCCAGTACTCGGACTTCAAAGCGGCGAGCCTGCCTCTGCTCCTCAAGTTGCTTTTCCATAGTAAGACGGCGGGATACCTGCTCTTCAAATTTCCTCTCCAGATCAAGGCCTCGTATCCTAAGCTCCTAGGCCTCTCGTACCCATATCTGCTGAAGTCGATGGTGAGATGCTCTTCTAGACTCCAAGATGTCTTTATAAGTGGTAGCCAAAACTGCAGGAGGATCCTCGAGTACTGGGGCCTAACTCTGAATCTGCTCCTTGATCTAGAAGAGGTAGTCCTTCACATGGGACTCTGAGAAGACTGGGCCCCGCATGAAACGAACATAGGACCACTCCCTCATCAACCAAGCATTTAGCTTCATGGTGGTGGGTGAAAGTGGCCCAAGGTAGTCCTCGTATCCACTTGGGATTATAATCCCCTGGGTCGCTCTGAACTGCTGAAGAACTCGCAAGCGGAGGTAGAGCACAGCATATCTCAAGCCTGCTAGAAGCAAAAAGTTGTTGTCTCTGAAACTGATCACGGTCTCTGCATTGGGTTGATAAGTACCAGGCCACCTCACCTGATCGTCCTGGAGTGTATCCAAGAAAGAGAACCAACCCTGTTTGCCTCCTGGAATGTCAGGACACCCCTGGTTGATCATCAAGACCGGAACTTTCAGGCTTGGAAAGAAATACCGGTTAATCTCTTCAATTTGACTCAGGTGGTCAAGTAACCAAAGTTGCAGAATGGGAGAAATATTTCAATGTATTGTAGGAAAAAAAAAGAAGAAAAAAGAAAAAGGAAAAAGAAAAAAAAAGAAAAAAAAAGAGAAAAGAGAAAAGAGAAGGGAATTTTACCTGCAAGATAAGGGCACATGACAGGAAGCGCTTCTTCTTCCTGTGATAGCAGTTAGTCAATGCCTGGTACATCCCTGCCAAAATCATAGGGGCCAATCTCTCCTGCTCCCTAACCTGGCATACGACTGAAATAAGAGCCAAGTCGACTTCATCGTCATCTCGCGGAAAAAGCAGTTGGTTAACCACTATCAGGGTTAGGGCATTGAACCTAGCTTCCTTGTTTTCCCCCCTCAAGAGCTTCTCAGTCAAAAAAGACTTGGATAAAGTTAAAAGGGTGTCAGAATCCCCTAAATCCTTCTTCCCTATGCCTAGAGAGGTGGAAGCCTCTTTCTTGTAGCTAGGCTTAAGGGGTGGGTTCACTACTTTCTCTGCAAACCTCTAGCCAAGGATAGTTTCAACCTCTTCAATGGTTGGGGTCATCTCTTTGTCTCCAAAATAAAATAGGTTCAAGTCAAGTACCCAGTGACCAATCATAGCCTCAATAATTTCCCACTTAAACAGGATGGAGGGGATAAGCAAGGTGTGACCTAGAGGAATAGAATCCCATCTAATCTCTTCATCAAGGGTCATAGAGTTAACCCACCGAGTTTAGAATGAATCTACAGGGTTGTACCTAGTGAGATTAGGGGGTTTGGCTCTAAAATGTTGTTTTGCAGGGGAGGCTGCGTTGACAGACAATAATGGGGTAGAAGATGATCCGGAAGCCATTAGGGATGATTAGAGCTTGCTAAGAATCAATGGGAGGAGGAAAGAGGTGAAAAGGGGGTTTTCTAAACTCAAAAACTCGTAAAAATGACTCAAATCCCGAGGCCAATTGCTTTTATAGCATGTTTTCATGTATCCGATATATCAGATCGGATACAAAAGCTTTTGTTCATATCCGACACAAAATGTCGGATACAAGAGAAATTGCTTGTATCCGACGTATTACGTCGGATACAAAAAAATGTCAATGTATCCGATCTGATATGTCGGATACAAGGAAAAAAAGCAAAAAAAAGAGAAAAGGAAGAAAAATCCAAAATTTTTACCTGTTTTACTTGTATACAAGTTTAAATTGCATAAAAATGAGAAGAAAAAGAGAGCAGAACAAGAGAGAATGAATAAAAAAAAATTTCATATATATACAAGTCTTGTTTGTACAAAGATGATATAGATACATAAAAATCCTAAACTACTACTCCTGTGCAGGATCATCCCCGCGTCCTCTGCCACGCGCTCCTCTGCGGCCTCTACCTCGAGATGGTCAGCGACTAAAGACATGTGTCAGAAGGCGCTCGGCCATATAATGTGGTCTCCGGCCCAAAAAGGATTGAATCTGATACTCAAGGCAGTAGGCCGAGTTGTCAGGAGGCGGGCCAATAACAGAATCTGACGAGGAAGCCTCAGGCTTAGCAAGAATAGGCTCGGCTGGCAGGATAGCCGCCTCGGGCTCAACTGGGTTCTCAGCCATAGCAGTCTCCACTCCCGCAGCTCCAGAAGTCTCGGCAGCAGTGGAGGGAGGATCAGGAATAGAAATAGCTGGGTTAATGGAAATAAAGTCAGAAATTGAAGTACCAAAATGAACCAAAGAGGTGAAACTGAAGAAAACTTACCAGGGATGTCAGGAGCAGGAGCAGGAACCATCACTGGAGAGGAGGTGCGAACAGGATCCGCAGGAGGTACCACCAGGTCAGCGGCTGGGAGATCCGCAGGATCAGGTGCCATCACAGGAGATGAGGAACTGATAGGATCAGCTACAGCAGCAGGTACAGGAGATGCAACAGGGTCAGGAACAGCAGCCGGGACGTCCTCGGGATCAGCAGCCCGAACCGGAGATGGACCAGAAACAGGAGGATCTGGCTCGAAGGCAACACCGTGATCTGGGACCGGATCCTGCAAAAGTCAAAAAGTTCATATCAGAACAGCAGAAAATCATGGAAATGGAAGAAATGGAAAACTATATACCTGTCTAGCCCTAAACTCAGCAACCAAAGCCTCCAGCTCTCTGATCCGGGCATCTCTCTGGGCCACAACCACATCATGCTCAGCGATCATATCATCGACTGCGGCCCGTTGACTCTGGAACCGGTCCCGAAGAGCATTCAACTCCTCTACCTGTCAACAAGAAAGGGATTAGAGTCACAAATACAGAACTGAAGGAAATAAGATAGGAGAGGGTAACTTACAGTGTCATCATGAACCCGAATAAAAATCCTGCCTATCTCAGTCACCTCGGCACGGGTGGACTCGGCCGATGGATACTTTCTGAATCCACTCATCATAATCCCCGGCTACTGTAAGCGCCTCTGCATCCTCCCGCTGATCAAATTGGGCAACATCAAATCTAGGTAGGAGGATGGTAGGACCAACAGGAGGTGGATAAATAGGAATGCGAGGGACTGGCGTCGCACATCTCACTCAAAGGCATCTTGTACCATCTCCTGACGAGCAACCTCGTCATCCACGTCCTGGAAGCGGGCCAGTATGAGCTGCAATCAAAATAAAGATTGTTAGATACAAAGGCAGTTTTGAGAAAACAGAAGATTGAAGGGTGAGGAAAGTTTACATCAGAGCGGTGAGAGCGGTCTAAGTGCACTTGGGCAGATCGTGGCTAGCTCCTGTCTGTGTCTCTATCCAAGACAGACCACCGTATAGCTACGGGGAACTCTGCAGCACCAGGCACAGGGGAAGGGCGGAAATATGTCATGTGTGTATACATGAATATCTGGCAAGGAAAGAAAACAAGTTAGAAGGAGATAAAAGAATTTTTAAAGGAAGTTAAGCAAAAATATTCCTTACCTGTAAGATCTGCCAGAAAAATCGACAGTTGATACCATCCCCTCTCGGAGCAGCCAGACCGCGGATAACTCGGCTCAGTCCGACTAATATAGTCCCATATATCAACCGGCCCCATGCTAGCCGCTTGGCCTGCTGGAGATCTCTTAGGACGTCCAAAAAGACAGGATTGGCCGATGTCGTGTCCTCCTGGAAGAAGCAGCTACCAAGCATCAGCAGAAAGACACGTCGGAATAGAGGGGCGAAATCGTGATGATCCTCAGCAATAGTCGTGTGCCTCCAGTCAAGGTGATCAGTAATGCTGCTGCGTAACCAGCTAATAGAAATCCGACCACTCCTGCCATCCCAAGCAGCCTCAGGAAGATCCTCATACCCTAACAAGGTGCTGATATCCGCAGCAGAAGGACGCTCCATCTCTATAGTCCTACCCGTCAAGGGGATGCCAGTGAGCATGACAAAATCTGAAGAACGAATCCCCAGCTCAACATCTGGCAGATGGAAGGACTGCGTGTCTGGAAATTATCACTCCAGCATGGCAAAGATGAGAGGGCGGTCAGCTCGGAACGATGGGATGAGGAGAAAATGATCAAAGCGGCATCTACGAAACTCCCATCTGAGTCCGGGAGATAGGGTCTGATACAGCTCAAAGAACCTCCCCCAACTACCTCGCAGATGAGAGGGGGGATACTGAAGAGGAAGATCTGCTCGGTCACACATCGAAGGATGATGATCCAATCCATTGAGAAGCTCAGTGTCCTGAACAGATGCTCTCAACTCCTCAGGAAAGACTAATCGGAACCCCCTAGCATCACCTCCAGGGGCCGGATCCTGAACCGCACCGCTGGCCCTGCCACGTCCTCTACCTCTGTCACGGCCTCCCTCACCCTCAAGGGCCTGATCCTGAACTCGGCCCCTACCTCGGCCTCGTCCTCTACCTTTAATGGCCTCTGTAGCCTGATCTCCATCTCAGCCTCGACCTCGGCCTCTCCCATGACCTCGAGCTGGAGCCACAACGGGCTAAAAGTCAAAAGCATGAAATGAGAAGGTTTGGGTAAAAAAATAGGAGGGAAAAGAAAAAAATTGGGAGGCCTACCTCAGTAGAGCCCTCTCCCGAGCTTTCTCTAGAATCACCCAGTGGATCAGAAAGGGTGGCACTCTGATCGGAATCAATCCGAGCTCGGGACGAAGAGGCCTGATTAGTTGGATCAACCTCCTCTCGCACACGAGAGCGACTCCTAGCCATCTACAAGCCACAGGGAAGTGTTTTATGAATTTCAGTTCAAATTTATCAGGAATTTTACCTTGCTTGTGGTCTAGGTTTCAGTTCAAATTCATCAGGAATCTTATATGATCTTTTTCAAAGTTATCATGAATTATGTCTTGAAGGAATTTTATCTTACTTTTGTCCTCTGTTTCAGTTCAAAGTTTTTTTGGGAAGTGATTGATATTTCTACTTCGTGAAATTCTGATTCTAAAACATCTTATCCTGATCCTAAAAGATCCCTACAATATTTAATCTTTCCTAGTGTGTTGTGATTTCAGGATATATTCATACAAAAGCAAAATGGAAAAATCAAGTGCCAAAGGATCAAAACAGGAATTGCAGACAGAACTACAGAAATTCAAATCAAGAATTAGCAAGGAATTGGCAAGCCAAAGCAGATTGCAGAAAAAGAACAAGAAAAAAAAATTCCTAGCATGGTATTTAAGCACTGGAAATTCAGGGATCAGAGGCAAGCAATTCAGTGGAAAATGTCACCAGCAGGCAATTAGTCTTAACAGAATTGCAGATCAGGAATTAGAAATACATAGTGGAAATCCAAAGCAAATGGCAGAAAAAAAAAATCTCAGCATAACATCAGCAATTCAAAGCATGAGAGGCATACAATCCAAAAAGCATGCAATCAGCAATTCAATAAATACCACCGGCAGGCAATCCAAAGTTCTTGGATACTGTCAATTCAAGGGTATCACCAAAGAAACAAGCCACTATTATCAATTCTAAGGAATCGTAGACCAGGAATCGGCAAGTCAAAGCAAATGGCAGAAAAAGAAAAAAGGGAAAAAACAGCATGGCATTAAGTCTGAAAATTCTATCATCAACAGTATTGGAAATGCAAAATCTGAGAATCATGCCATGAGTAATTCGTCCAATATTCTCAGTATTCAGGGATTTAATTGCAAGTGCAAAATCTGAAAATTTCAAATGTACTCACTGATCCTGTTTGCTTGTTGAGAACAGTGGGGAAATGGGCGATCAATTGCAAGTATCAAACCCAATCTATGAGGAGCAAGGAACGTAGCCTAAGTTACTAAAAATTTGATGAACTAACTGGCGTATGGGTGATGGCGCTGAGCAGTAAAGAAAAAACTGGAAAAGGTTGAGCTAGGGCTCGGCCACTTGTGAGACATGGAAAAATCAATTCAATGACTTCCTAATCATTACACGGGATTGGTTAAAAACAAAGAGTCGCCACCATTCTGTTTAGGTGTGAATGGACACCAAAATCTCAAATAAGCACAAAAAGGCAAATTTAGGGTAAAAATAACCCTATTAAAAAAACAACCAAAGATGGGTGAGGGGATTAGGTTATGAACAAGGGAAGGTGTTAGGCACCCCTATTCATCCACACAGGTGGTTGCCAGGTATTGTTCATGTTTTTCAAAGGAAAAAAGGCTTGCTAATCAAAACAAAAGTGAAAGAAAAATAAAAGAATGTATGGCTTTTTTCCATGTGAATGATCCAATTAATTCTGGATCCTTCTTATGAAAACAAGGGCCATTTACTTGGGTTTCATGATTGACTGAAATCAAGATAAAGAAAACAAATCTAAAGTGAAAACTTAAAAAATCTGGCTTCAAGTTAAATTCTGGAAATCTAGAAAAAATATGATTTTTATAAAATATTGCAGAATTGAACTTGAACAGTCCAGGACATAGATATGACCCATATTTCACATTAGATCAAGAAATCAAAACCAAAATACCCACGTTGATGAAGAACATCAAAAGGGGAGAACTTAGACCGTAGGGTCTTCTCTCAAACATGAAAAAGGACTCAAAAACCACATCATGAAACCCTAGAAGTTACTTTCAGGCTTCTGAATCCAGATCTATCATATAGATCATGATAGATCCAGGATCTTAGCCTAATATCACAAAGATCACGAAAATAGTGATGTAGGTGCAAAGGTGTGAAAAATCCAAATTTTAGAAAAAAGTGGGGATCTCATACTATAAACATCATGGATTCATATGATTCATTCAGATTCAAAATAATACCATTAAAACATTCATATGATAGTAAAAACAGCCACATCTCATAGATTAGAGCACATGGGGGTCTACCCTACGGATCCACCCGTTCTCTTTTCCCCTAGCTCTCTCTTCACGTTTTACGGCTAGAGAGGATTCTTGAGGTACTTAGAGACAAGTTTGGGAACACAAACACAATCAATGGCCTTATTCTACAAAAAATAAGAACAACAGACTATGGGGTGCTATTTTAGGGATCCACCTATTCCTCTTTCCCCTAGCTCTCTCTTCATGTTTTACGGTTAAAGAGGATTCTTGAGGTACTTGGAGGTAGGTTTGGGAATACAATTATAAACCAGGCCTTATTTTACAGCAATGGAGAAGATCCTATTATCTCTAGAATTGAAGACAGAAAATGAAAGGGAAAAGGGACTTACCTGGATTAAGCAAGCAAAGCAGCAGGGATTCCTCTCTTCACTTGGAGCACTTCAGACTTCAAATTAATGGCCATTTGCTTGAGGAGAAGCCTTATATTTATAGGCAAACCCAGGGGCATGGTTGGTCCAGAGGGATATACCAAAATCCTCAAGATTGAATTGAAAATAGGGATAATGCCAATCCATGGCCAAATAAGATAATTCGGACAGATAAATAAGATAATTCGCATATCCCAGAGATATATTTGGATGCAGATAAGGCTCAAAAATCAAAAAAGGCAAAATTTGCACAAAACCCCCCGTGCCCGTATATGCATTGCGGGCGCGTAATGCCCGTAGAGTTAATACGGGCATCGCATGCCCGTAAATGTATTGCGGGCGCGACCAGCCCATGGAGTTAATACGGGCATTACATGTTTGATTAAATTTTATACTTTTTTGACTTGTTTCAAATCCCAAATACATATTTTCATTATTTTCTCCTTTTGTAGTGCAATTTGGGGTGTCTACACCACTGCCGTGAATGCAATCAGCAAAGAGTCGCTGGAATTAAGAGCTGTCGCCCGAAACAAGGGTGATCGCAAGAAGCTGCCGGAATTGAAGAGAATCGTTGGGGAAAATAACCGATGGAGAAAAGAAAAGGTCGGGTGTCCGGTGTATTCAGTCGGAGAAGAAAGAGGAATGGGAAGAGTCGCGGTCGCGCGCGAGAATAAAAAGGCTTATGTATCCGATGACTTATGTCGGATACAAATACAAAACTGCATATCCGATCATCTATATCGGATACATTAAAAAGAGAAAAAAAAAAGAAGAAAAGAAAAGAGAAAAGAAAAAGAGAAATAGAGAAAGAAAAAAAAGAGAGAAGAAAAAAAGAAAAAAAAAGAAAAAAGAAGAAAAAAGAAATGTGTGTTGGTCAAAAAAGGAAATATTCATTCCATTTTTGACATGGTTTGATCAATTTTTCAAAAACCTATTTTGGGCTTAAAATCCACTTCATAGCCACGAGAGCTCAGTGAAATTTAAGACAACTTGGAGAAATGTGTTGGTCATAAGGAAAATATTCTTTCAATTTTAAACATGGTTTGATAAAAAAAATCAGTTTTTCAAAAAACTTATTTTGGGCTTAAAATCGACTTCATAGCCACGAAAGCTCAGTGGAATTTAAGACAACTTGGAGAAATGCCCCCTTAAAGTTAGGGCTTTTTGGCAAATCTTCACCCAAAATTATTTTTGCAAAATTAAATTGAACCAAGCAAATCATGGTCAAGGAAGCGCAATTTGGGCTTGTCTAATCTTTGCAGATCATTACTGTACAATTCCCGCAAAGAGGGGCAGTTGTAGACACCCCAAAATTGCGCTGAGGAAATAATGAATAATTGGCCAAAACATTAAAAAATAGTTTGTTTTCTTGTAGCCATTGCAAAATTTCGGATTGGAACATTTTCCCTTGTATCCGACACAAGTCATCGGATACAAACAAGGGTAGTTATATCTGACGGAAGTCATCGGATACAAGCAGACATAAGTGTATCCGACGAAATGTGTTGGATACAAAAATGTTCACTTGTATTCGACCTGAGTTGTCGGATACAAGGTTTTTGCTTAAAATTAGGGTTTTCTGAAAGTTTTCACTTTTTACCATCATATCCCTTGTTTAAGGAGTGAAAATCTCGGAAATAGCCTTAGGGTTAAGTGTGGGGGATTCTAGACACTTCCTTGTGTCTATCATTAGGGTTCCCCCTAACCCTAGCCTTTGCCTATAAATAGGAGGCCTCTCCTCAAGCAAATGGCCAAGAATTTTTGAGAGCTAGAAGCTGGAGATCAGAGAGCTCCGAGTGAAGAAGGGAACCGTTACCGCATTGCTCTCAAAAACCCAGGTAAGCCTGGAACTTCTTTATTTTTTATGTTCTTACATTCTAGGTTAGTTCTCTTTTTCTACCTTTCTGTAGAATAATGGCCTACTCTTTGTGTATGCAACCCCTTTCCCTACTCAAAGTACCTCAAGACTCCCTCTAGCCGTAAAACGTGGAGATGGATCTAGGGGAAACGAGACTGGGAATTGATCCTTAGTTATAGAACCCTCTTGAATGGCCTTTTGATTCTATGAAAACCATTTCATACTCAAAGTACCCCAAGACTATCTCAAAACCGCAAACCGCAAAATGGGGAGATTGATCCTTAGGGGCCTAGGTTTTTTAGAACCCCATTTGATTGATATGAATGCTATATGTTGTTATGTATGTGATTGAAGAACTAATTTGTACACATGCACATATTGCACTTGTTTTATCGGAATCGGCTTGTATTTGGGATCTATTGCATTCATTGTGATAGATCTGAAATAAATAGCCCCAAACATTTCTGGGATATTTCTTATTGATTTCAAACAAGTTTATCTCGAGTATTGAAGACCTCTAGGTCTAACCTCTCAGATTTTGGGCATTTTTGCTCCATTTTAGGGTTGTGGCATATTCTCTTCGATCGAAGAGAATGGTGAGCCAAATTCGTGCCCTATTTCCTCCTAGTGGTTTTTTCAATACTTTTTCAAATCATTTTGATTTAGATTGCACGGACTTCACACACTCAATCACTGTTTTGGATTGATTTTACTTAAGAATGGCAAAACTAGACAGCATCTGTACCCTAACTTCGGACACTCATAACTTCATCATCCGGATGAATTTTGAAGTGATTCCAAAGACATGTGAAAGGTGAGACTGTCTAGTTCATGTCTGTAAAATTTCATCAATTTTTATGAAGTGGATTTTTGACACCATTCAGTCGAAGTTGATAGGTCAGTTCAGGCCAGATTGCTGAACCTGTCACTTTGACTGAGCGCCATGTGTTCGTTTTAAGTCCGATTTGAGTGAATTTTGTTTCTGTGTTTTCCTTCGGGAGTATACTTTCAAATCCAATTGGTTTCATAATTATTTGATTTCATTTGTGTCATGGGTACCAGATTTACTCAGAACTGCTCAACAGCACATTTTTGGGCTAATCTGTGATCTTTGGGGCTTATTTGGGAGGTCACCCAAGGCACATCCGGATGAATTTTTGTATGAGGCTAGTTTCATTTGAAATATGGCCCTACAGACTTCATTCATGCAAAAATTCACGGATTTACATGCAGCCAATTTTCCTAAATGAATTTCCAAAGTTTCCCACTTGTTACTTTTACCGATTTCCAACAGCAGATTTCAAAGGAGAATAACTCTTAGGGTTTTAACCAAATTTAACTGAAAATTTGCATGAGTCTTCTATTTATCATAATCTTTCAAATGGATTTGGTTTGATTCAATTTGAACTTGATTTGAATAAGTTATGGTCAAATGGCTCCATCTTTTACCTAATTTTTCGGATTTGTCTTAACTTAGTTGTGTTCAAGTTTTGCCTTGATTTTCATTCAATAGTGATGTCCCAGAAGTGGTACTGACATAAAGAGGATCTGGAATTCATTGGATTTCTCATGAGGAGGTATCATACATGTGTTTAGTTCTTTTCAAGCTTTTTGATTACTTTAGCAAGCCTTCGTTATTTTGAGCATGAACAACACTTGGCAACCACCTTGTGTGGGTGAATGGGGGTACCTAACTCCTTTCCCCGTTCATAATCTAATCCCCTTACCCATCTCTGGATTTTATTTTCAAGCATAGTAAGTTTTACACTAGATTTGCCATTTTGTTTACTTTGATGATTTTTGGTGTCCATTCACACCTAAAATTGAATGGTGGCGACTCTCCCATTTATGTTGAGCCCGTGTGACGATGAAGGGAATCATCTAGGTGATTTTCCATGTCTCACAGTTTAAGATCCTTAACCCATTTGAATCCAAAACCACAAAGGAAAATGCCGAATTCAATCTTTTATGCAAAGTCAAACTTTTTCCGATTGAATTTTGTTGACTTTTGACCCCAGAAAATGAAATAGTTTTTAAAGCAATATTTCGAGATAATTTTTCCCGGTAATAAGGGTTTTAGCCATATTATTGCATAAATGAATTTTTTGAGATTTTAAATCTTGACGAATACCTTGGTATGAACATGTTGAATCTTTTTATCGGACCTGAAAAACTGGAATTTAGCCTTGAACTGAAAAGTTGACTTTTTATTCACTTGGAATTTGGGTCTGGAACTATTTTTAATGGATTCAAATGGGGGGTGTTTGCTTATTTACATGTAATATCTTAAGTAAATGGAGATTAAAAAATATGAGGACATTTACTTAAACGATATTACATGTAAATAAGTATTGCCTGTGCAAAAACATATCAAAAATGCATAAAATTTCATCAAAAAGGCAGTGCCCGTATTTTATCTGCTGGCTTGTTGAGCCTGCAATTGATATACGGGCATGCCATGCCCGCAATTGATATACGGGCATGCCATGCCCGTATTGACAATGCGGGCAGCACACGCCTACATTATATATACGGGCACGGCGTTTTTTGTGCGAATTTAGCCTTTTTCGATTTCTGAGCCTTATCTGCATCCAAATATCTCTCTGGGAGTTTTGAACTCTCTTATTTATCCATTCAAATTCTCTTATTTATCATATTTGGCAATGGATTGGCATTATCCCTGTTTTCAATTCAATCTGGAAGATCTTGGTATATCCCTTTGGACCAACCATGCCCCTGGGTTCGCCTATAAATAGAGGGCCTCTCCTCAAGCAAAAGGCCATTAATTTGAAGTCTGAAGAGCTCCAAGTGAAGAAAGGAATCCCTGCTGCTCTGCTTGCCCAATCCAGGTAAGTCTCTTTTCTCCTTTATTTTCTATCTTCAATTCTAGAAATAATCTGATCTTCTCCATTGCTGTAGAATAAGGCCTTCTTATACTTGTATTCCCAAACCTGCCTCCAAGTACCTCAAGAATCCTCTCTAGCCGTAAAACGTGAAAAGAGAGCTAGGGGAAAGGGGAACAGGTGGATCCCTAGAATAGCACCCCATAATCTGTTGTTCTTATTTTCTGTAGAATAAGGCCTCTTTTGTGTTTATATCCCCAAACCTATCTCCAAGTACCTCAAGAATCCTCTCTAGCCGTAAAACGTAAAGAGAGAGCTATGGGAAAAGAGAACAACTGGATCCGTAGGGTAAACCCCCATGTGCTCTGATCTGTAAGATGTGGTTACTTTATCCTGCTAATGTTTTAATGGTTTTATTTTGAATCTGGATGAATCCTATGAATCCATGATGTTTATAGCATGAGATACCCGCTTGTTTCTATATTTTGGATTTTTCACACCTTTGCACCTACATCACTGTTTTCTGGATTTTGGTGATATTTGGCTGGGATTATGGATCTACCATGATCAATATGGTAGATCTAAAACCAAAAGCCTGAATGTAACATGTAAGGTTTCATGATATGATTTTAAAATTGTTTTTGATCTTGGAGAAGGGATCCTATGGTCTAAACTCTCCTTTTTGATGTTTTTTCATCAACATGGGTTGAGTGGGGATTCTATTTCCCCACAATTTGAGAGATCCGGATCAGATCTGTAATCCAAGTAATTTTATTCTTCAATGTTTTAATCAAGAGATTTTAGTCTAGTTTTTCAACCTTTTAATGGTTTAGCCTAAAACTAGTTTTTCAGGTTTCTCTTCAGATTGGTTTTATGTGGTTTTTTTCTCAATTTTATTTTAATCATGAAACCTTAGGATGATATGATCATATTGAAGATTCTGAATTAATCTTGATATTCATATGAAAAACCATACACTTTTGTTACTTTTATGTTTTTTTTCTTTTTTTAAGCAATCATCCTTTACTTTAACATGAACAATACCTGGCAACCACCTTGTGTAGATGAATAGGGGTACCTAACACCTTCCCCTGTTCATAACCTAATCCCCTTACCCATCTCTGGTTGTTTTTGTTTTGTTTTTTAAAATAGAGTTATTTTTACTCTGATTTTGTCTTTTTGTGCTTATTTGAGATTTTGGTGTCCATCACACCTAAACAGAATGGTGGCGACTCTTTGTTTTTAATCAATCCCGTATGATGATTAGGAAGTCATTAAATTGATTTTCCATGTCTCACAACTGGCGACTCTGCTGGGGACTTATGGATTTCGGCCTTTTGGTATACTTGTTCATGTTTTTGGTGTCTTTGTTTGCTTGCTTTTTTTGTGTTCTTAATCATGTTTGACATGCTTTAAATCTGATTTATTGATTAAAAAGCGTGGGGGCAGAAACATGTTCAATTCTGATTTACAGGATTGTTTCTAGAAACAAGCGTAGAGGGGGTTTGTTTTGCTAAACCATGCTTATTTGTTGCTGTATTTAAATAGCATGTTTTGAATTTTCAGCATGTTCTCCATGATGTATTTGGTTGTATAACATGAGCATAAGTTGGCATGTTTGGGTGATTTTTGTGAGTATGTTTAGGTGCTATAGGATTGCCTTGTTTACTTTGAATGTGCTTCCTATTATGCCTTGGTTTGTATATGCATGGCTGCAAAAAGAGTGGCAAGGGGTGGGGACGTTGTGAATGTACCCAAATTTTCCAAATGCATTGTGCACATTTTACTTTTTACACAGCCTACCCATAACCTATAGGAAGTTGAACCCGAATGTGTGTAGCTTGGCGCAACGAGGTCGATACTTCGGAAAGCGAAAGTGAAAACATTCACCTTAGAACTTTGGTCCAATGATGTGATGATAACGTGGATCTGTGATTCGATTGTGGTCATCACTAGGCTTGAGTTCTAAGTTGCCATTAAGCCAAAACTTAAAACCCCTACGCTTGAAGGTGGAGATACACGTTTTTGGCTAAAGTACACAATTACGTGGGGATATGGGTTTGTAATTGAGGGAAGGACGTTTTCATGGTTCACAAGCCAAGGCATAATGTGGATGCCATATTGAAGGTAAACAAGGTAACAAGGTAACCTTAATTTCAGCATTCCTTTCATGTCAAGTAAGTGGCATGGTGTCCATATGTTTGGGATAAAATTTGTCCCAAATAGGCATGTATCTTAAAATTGGTGTAGCCCATAGGAAGAGTTTTTAATTCTGTTCGGAATTAATCATACCCAATGTTCATACAAGAGGCAACCCAAGGTACAAAATCCCTGAATATGGTGTCAATTTTTGAGGGAACATGTACCCTCTTGAGCATGTATTTTTGCAAGTAGGGGCAAAGTCCACTTTGGTACAGTTTAGAAGCCTTGCAAGGGTGAACCGTATGTTTCGATGAGCAATCAAAGTGATCAAATCATGTAAAAACTGAAAAAACGGAAAAAAGCTCCGTAAACCGCATTTAGTATACGGGCTGGGCTTGCCCGTACTGGTTCTACGGGCAAGGCTCACCCACAATTTAAGTGCCGGCAAGGCCAGACTGTAATATATTTATGGGTTTTGCAGAAAATCCAATTTTTGCATTCTTTTCCCACAAAATCTTATTCCTTTAACCTTTAAGTGATGATAAAGGGAAATGAGTTTGAATAAAATGTTTCAAAAAAATAATAAATAAAAAAAATAAAAATAAAATAAAAATGTGAAACTTTGGGCCTCTGAAAGCCTTTGAATTTCAGACTTTTTTCAAAAATCCCTGGGCCTCTGAAAGTCTTTGAATTTTAGACCTTTTTCAGAAACATCCTTGGGCCTTTGAAAGCCTTTGAATTTCAGATCTTTTTCCAAAATACCATTGGGCCTTTGAAAGCCTTTGAATTTCAGATCTTTGGGCCTCTGAAAGCCTTTAAATTTCAGACTTTATCATTGGGCCTCTGAAAGCCTTTGAATTTCAGACTTTACCCTTGGGCCCCTGAAAGCATTTGAATTTCAGACTTTACCATTGGGCCTCTGAAAGCCTTTGAATTTCTGATTTTACCAATGGGCCTCTGAAAGCCTTTGAATTTCAGACCTTTTGCAAAAACATCCCTGGGCCTTTGAAAGCCTTTGAATCTCAGACATTTTTCAAAAATCCTTGGGCCTCTGAAAGCCTTTGAATTTCAGACCTTTTTCAAAAATCCCTGGGCCTCTGAAAGCCTTTGAATTTCAAATCTTTTTCAAAAATCCTTGGGCCTTTGAAAGCCTTTGAATTTCAGACTTTATCCTTGGGCCTCTGAAAGCCATTGAATTTCAGATTTTACCCTTGGGCCTCTAAAAGCCTTTGAATTTCAGATCTTTTTCACAAATCCTTGGGCCTCTGAAAGCCTTTGAATTTAAGATTTTACCCCTGGGCCTCTGAAAGACTTTGAATTTCAGACCTTTTTCAAAAATATCCGTGGGCCTCTGAAAGCCTTTGAATTTCAGACCTTTTGCAAAAATATCCCTGGGCCTCTGAAAGCCTTTGAATTTCAGACTTTTTTCAAAAAAATCCTTGGGCCTCTGAAAGCCTTTGAATTTCAGAAATTCATTGGACCTTTGAAAGCCTTTGAATTTCAGACTTTACCCCTGGGCCCCTGAAAACCTTTGAATTTCAAACCTTTACCATTGGGACTTTGAAAGCCTTTGAATTTCAGACCTTTTTCAAAAATATCCACGGGCCTCTGAAAAGCCTTTGAATTTCAGATTTTATCCTTGGGCCTCTGAAAGCCTTGGAATTTCAGACATTTTTCAAAAATATCCCTGGGCCTCTGAAAGCCTTTGAATTTCAGATCTTTTTCAAAAAATATCCATGGGCCATTGAAAGCCTTTGAATTTCAGACATTTTTCAAAATATCCATGGGCCTCTGAAAGCCTTTGAATTTCAGACCTTTTTCAAAAATCATTGGGCCTCTGAAAGCCTTTGAATTTCAAACCTTTCTAAAAAATCATTGGGCCTCTGAAAGCCTTTGAATTTCAAAACTTTTTCAAAAATATCCTTTCTGGGCCGTCTAAAAGCCTCTGAATTTTAGACACAACCTTTGCTTGGGCCGTCTAAAAGCCTCTGAATTTTAGACAAATCATTTCTTTGGGCTGTCTATAAGCCTCTGAATTTTAGACATTTCTCATTCTTTGTGGGACCCGTTGGAAGCCCTAAAATATTCCAATAACTATTTGGTTGGTCTTTTTCATACCTTGTGGGATATGTTGGAAGCCCTAGAATATTCCAACAACTCAAAAAAAAAATAATAATAAAAAATAAAAAAATTAAAAAAAGAAAAATCCAAGCTCGTGTTCACCTAACCTGCATACATGCATTTATAGGTAGGTAACTGAAATTTAATTGGTACTGATATTTCTTTTTTTTATTATTCCAGGTACCAATATATTTGCAACCATAGCTTCTGTGACCAGATCAAGAGCTCGCACCATGAATCCCGCTGAGAATGAAGCCGACGGTCATAGTCCAGACATTGCCCTACGGCAAGAGCAAGTTGCAGGACTTGCCCGAATGCTAGAAAACTTACTGGCGGTGCAGGCCCAGCAAGTCCAAGCCTAGAACCAAGCCTCCACTTCCAACCAAGCACCTCCACCTCAAACCAATATTCTATCTCCGGAACCTATACTGATCAGGGAGGAGACGGTTGAATCAGAAAAAGAAAAAGAGAGGATAAGGGATGAGATGGAAAGGAAATTCATGCACAGGCTGGAGATGATCCAAGATGAACTGAGGAATATGAAAGGGGTTAACTTTGGAGGCACCAATTTCGAAGATTTGTGTCTATACCCCGAGTTATGCTTATCGGCCAAATTCAAGTGTTCGGACTTTGATAAGTATGATGGCACGGGCTGCCCTATAAGCCATCTGAAGCTCTATTGTGGGGCCCTATGCCAATTCGGTCGGGATGATAGCATACTGATCCAGCTCTTCCAAAGGAGCTTGACTGGGGCTGCTTTGAGGTGGTTTGCCACCATAGATCATGGAAGGATTAGAAGGTGGAAGGACCTAGCGGATGCCTTCTTGGCCCAATACAAGTTCAATTCTGAGATCATGCCAGATAGGTACGATGTGATGAGGATGAGCAAAAGTAAGGACGAATCTGTAAGGCAATATGCCAAAAGATGGAGGAAGACTGCTGTAAAACCCCGAATTTCCCTTAAATAATAAATTAAATTAGTAAATAATATTACCCAGAGTTATGATTGATAGAAACATTTTAATATTGTAGGGGGTGATCAACTTAGCGGAGATCCAGAATTAGACGCAGATCTGACCGTCCGATCATGAGATATCAAGGTATGTATTCTGATTGGGCGTGTGTATGGAATTTGGTATAGGTGAGACACATGGGATAAGTGAGTATAAGTATTAGTTTAATAACCTAAATTTATACGCGTGTATTCTCGCTCGTATTGATAAGCCGCAAGCGACAAGCGACCGAAGGAGAAGAAGAAGAAGGGGAAGAAGAAAAGCTTGGGTTTTTGGAGTTCTTCATCTTCCAAAGTGTTGCTGGGTGATAGAGAAGCGTGGTTGAGAGAAGAGAGGAAGAGGAACCTTCGTTCAAGAGGTAGGTGACACCGTTTTGGTTTTAAATTCGGATTTATCTCTGTTTAATCGCAAACGCATGTTTCTATGATATGTAAAGTTGTATTTAGTTAGCTAAGCATGTTATAAATACATTAGAATGAGTTTAGACGAGAAAAATCGTGATTTAGAACTGTTTCTGCTCGATTTGGCGAGACCGCCGACCTCGACTGTGCGAGGCGCTCATCGGCGATCTTAGGCGCTGGTTAAAGTTTTGAGGACGCCGTGGACCGCGGGACGACGGACCGTGGGCGCTCGAAATTGCACTACCGCCGACTGATGACCGCCCGGAGCGATCCTGAGCGATCCCAGGCGCTCTCAGCAGAATTTCCAATTTTTCATAATTTCGAACCTAAATCAATTCTAAACCATTTTTAGACAACTTTAATGATTAATTAAGGTACTTTAAGACCAAAATAAACTACCTAAATCCCTGTTTTACAGAAAAACAAATTAGGGAGATATTTAGGACATTAGTTGCCAAGTTTTGAAGGTATATGAGAAATGTGATTTTTAAGAAGCCTAACTACCCTTTGATTATCTAAACACTTCTAAATGACATTATAAATCATAAGACATTATAAAGAGAATTCAGAATCCGAATGACGGAATAATGAAGTGAATGTACAGATATAACCATTATATGCCGCTAGGCACCAACCCTTATAGAAATATGATACTTTAGGGAATTTTGGAGTCTAGTGGGCATAGCTGGTTATGGATCCATAGTCGTAGCTAGATAGCTGAGGGATATGTCATTTGGGTTGAGTTACTCCTATATGCGACGCGCTTCCTTTGCAAGTTAGTTTGTCTGGGAAGGTCCTATGTCTGGAGGGACACCCCGGTGAGCCGCTGGTGATTCCCTGTACATGTGGATAAGCAACCACCTCCATGTATTGATTCTGGTGCTGCATGCTGGTGGTACATGCCAACTTTGATGGGTACGTGTGCAATAAGTCGGTGACTACGGCTCTTGTCTAAGCTGCGCTGCATGGGGCTTGAGTATCATTAGTAGCATCGCTCCTAAGTCGCACGGTGGTATAGCAATTGGTTGAGAATCATCTCAAAAGGTTTATCTTACTTTGTGAGTCCTACAATGACACTGAAAACATAACACTTGATATGATTACTACTGTGCACGTGCGGGATGCATGTGATTGGGATATTGGTTGGATGTGACTGCTTAGTACATCCTGGCAATGCTTGGATTATGCTATTGATTTGGCTATTGAGTTCTTATATTAAAACTTGCTGAAAATCATTTCTAGAACTGTTTATCAAACTGTTTTGTGTTCATGAATGGTATAAATGATTATGCGAGCCTGATTTATCGATGTTGCTTAAATCGTGCATGAAATGTTACTTTGCTTATATTAACTGTTTAGTCATGCATGTGTTACCTACTGAGATATTCGTATCTCACCCTACTTCTATTCCATTTTTTTTCAGCTGATACGCGAGAGGGGGATCTCTTAGACTTCCAGGGAGAGATAGCCGAGTATTCGCCGGAGGATTATTATTATCCAGACCTTGTCTAAGGTGGATTGATGTTATAGACTTAGCATTTTTAATTGGTTTATTATCATTTATTGGATTTGATGTATGAGAGAGACAAGAGAGAGTTAGTAACCAGTTCATTCTACCAGACTTTGATACTATTGACTGATGGTCAAGCTTTATGCTTGTTTGAGGATTTTGATCTACACTTCCGTACATACTTGTTTCCGCACTCTGATAGTTTAATATATGGATTGGATTTACTTTCTTTGGTCTGGTATGTTATTGATGTTGTAATTGATATGGGCCAGTAACACCTCGGATTTGGTTGTTGAACTAAATTCGGGTTGTTACAGTAGCGAATCGGGTTCGGGTCGGGTGCCGGTTTGCACTGACCCGGGTTCGGGGCGTTACAGAGATGGTATCAGAGAAATGGTCCTAACCTTAGATTAGCCAGCTTTAGGGGAATGGGATTGTGAGTACGCTAGATAGAACCCCTAGAATTATTGGATTCTAACAAGTGAAATTGTATTTTGCAGATGGCTGGTAGGGGAAGACGTGCTAGAGTTGATCCTATTGAGGAGGAGCAGCAGGATGTTCCACTACCTCCACCACCTCCAGGGGGTGATATATGGACTGTTGTTGGCACATTGGCAGAGCTTCTTGCCAAGGAGAGAGAGGAGAGATTGAGCCAGCATGGCAATGGCGGGAATGGTGGCAATGGTCACGGAGAGGAGCCTATTCACAAGCAGGCCATACATACGGCCAAGGATCTTGAGCAATTCAGGAAATTGGATCCACCTATTTTCAGTGGACGACCAGATCCTATGGAGGCTGAGAGATGGCTGATGCGAGTCGAGTGGATTTTTGAGGCTATGGGATGCCCTATGGACCGGAGAGTGCGTTTGGCAGCATTCTTGTTTGAGGGAGAGGCAGTGCACTGGTGGACAGTCAGGAAGAGGCAGGATCCACAGGCTACGTACATGACTTGGGACAGATTCCGAGAGGTCTTCTATGACCAGTATTTTTCTGAGGAAGTCCGGCTCAAGAAGGAGCGGGAATTTATGGAGATTACTCAGGGAGGCCAGACAGTGGCTCAGTACGAGGCTAGATTTGCAGCCTTGTCCCGATTTGCACCTCATATGACACAGGATGAGAGGAGGCTGACTTCACATTTTGAGCGGGGTCTGAAGCCTGAGATTAGGAGTATGCTGACAGTACTCTTGTGCACCGAACTGAAGGACGTGATACGGAGAGTCACTAGAGCTGAGAGTGACTTGGAGGCTAGAGCGAGCCAGAGCAGAGCTAGGCCGTCTATGAGGCCGGCAGATCAGAGAGGTTTCCTTAGTGGGAACAAGAGACCCAGAGACTGGACTAGGGCAGAGCCTGCAGGAGGACAGTATAGAGCAGTTCCGAAGGCATGTGCCAGTTGCGGCAGATACCATGTACCTAGACCGTGTGTTGCAGCGCCAGGCACCTGCTACCGATGTGGTAGGCCGGGTCACAGGATCACGGATTGTCGGTTTCCTACTAGTTATCAGCCGTTAGCTGTGCCACGACCGGCATTACCATCGCCAGAGACCGCGCCTGCTTTTCCACAGAGGCCACAGTTCCAGCAACCAGCTCAGAGAGCACCGGTTGGGCAGAAGACCCAGGGCCGAGGACCAGTCCAGAGAGGAGGACAGAGGCAGGCAGTACCTGCTCAGCAGCAGCCAGCGAGGGTATATGCAGTGGATGCACATGAGGAGCGTGAGCCCGATCGTGTGGAGGATATTGAGGGTGATCCCGAGGCACCTGAGTTGATTGGAGGTATTCTCTTCATCTGTGGTAGATCAGCATGTGTTCTGTTTGATTCTGGTGCTTCCCATTCTTTTATATCGCGTGCTTGTGCACAACGGATTGGTTTGTCACCCACTGAATTGGATACTGTTTTGTCTGTGCACACACCTTTGGGAGAGTCTACTCGAGTGGAGCATATGTATAGAGACTGTATGATTAGATTGGGTAGATTGGAGTTGTCTGGTGATTTGATTGCCTTAGACATTGGGGGTTTTGATGTGATATTGGGGATGGATTGGCTATGTAGACACCATGTGACGTTGGATTGTTATGCGGGTACAATGATAGTTAGAGGGCCAGATCAGACCACTCATTGTTTCAAATGTGAGGGGTTGAAGTCGCGGATTGGTCTGGTAGCATCTGTGATAGCAGAGGAGCTTAGGAGTGACACCCTTGTCATCTCCGATGTACCTGTTGTACAGGAGTTTGCGGATGTGTTCCCAGAGGATTTGCCTGGATTACCACCTGCTAGAGGAGTAGAGTTCAGGATACAGTTGATGCCTGATACGGCTCCAGTTTCGAAACCACCCTATAGGCTTGCAAAACCAGAACAGGAGGAACTTAAGAAACAGTTAGATGAGCTCCAGGAAAAAGGTTTCATTAGACCCAGTATGTCTCCGTGGGGCGCTCCAGTTCTATTTGTCCAGAAGAAGGATGGAAGCATGAGGATGTGTATTGATTATAGGCAACTGAATGAAGTCACAGTGAAGAACAAGTATCCGTTGCCTAGGATTGATGACCTATTTGACCAGTTAGGAGGAGCATCTTGGTTCTCCAAGATAGACTTAAGGTCAGGATATCATCAGGTGAGAGTAGCAGAGGAGGACATAGAGAAGACAACTTTTCGTACACGCTATGGGCATTATGAGTTCTTGGTTATGCCTTTTGGGTTGACCAATGCCCCAGCTGTTTTCATGGACCTCATGAACAGGATTTTTCATGCATACTTGGATAGTTTTGTAGTGGTGTTCATTGATGACATCCTAGTATATTCTAAGACCCGAGAAGCACATGAAGGGCATTTGAAGGCAGTATTGCACACTTTGAGAGACCACAAGTTGTATGGGAAATTTAGTAAATGTCAGTTTTGGCTAAGGCAAATTTCTTTCTTAGGTCATATTATCTCAGGAGAGGGTATATCTGTGGACCCTGAGAAGGTAAAGGCAGTGGCAGAATGGCCGAGGCTTACTACAGTGACAGAGGTCAGGAGTTTCCTTGGTATGGCAGGTTACTACAGGAGATTCATCGCTGGATTTTCACGTATAGCTGCACCCTTGTCTAATCTAACCAAGAAGGCAGTGAAATTCCAATGGGATGAGAAATGTGAGCAGAGTTTCCAGGAATTGAAGCAGAGATTGACTACTGCACCAGTTTTGATTGTGCCATCCATGGATGAGGCATTTGCAGTGTATTGTGATGCTTCTAGGATAGGCTTGGGGTGTGTACTGATGCAGCAAGGTAGAGTTATAGCGTATGCTTCGAGATTGTTGAGGCCGCATGAGAAGAACTACCCTACCCACGATTTGGAGCTTGCAGCCATAGTCTTTTCATTGAAGCTATGGAGGCGTTACCTTTATGGAGTAGAGTTTGAGATCTTTTCTGATCATAAGAGCTTGAGATATCTGTTTTCACAGAAAGACCTGAATATGAGGCAGCGAAGGTGGATGGATTTGCTAAAGGATTTCAAGTTTACTTTGCAATACCACCCTGGTAAGGCAAATGTAGTGGCGGATGCTTTGAGTAGAAAAAGTTCAGTTGAAGGTCAAATAGCTACTTTAGCAGCTTTCATGATGAGCCAGTGTAGATTGATTGATTCAGTCAGAGATTGGCAGGGAGAGTTTAGCATGCCACAGGATGGAGTAATTCGAGTTGCTCGTGTTCAGATTGAACCAGATTTGGTTCAGTTGATTCGGGAGAAACAATTGATTGACCCACAGTTGATCCAGACTAGGGAGATGATGAGTAGAGGATCGGAGGGAACTGTAGATTTTGCGGATAGAGATGGGCTATTGAGATATAGAGGTCGTATTTGTGTTCCAGCTAATGAAGAAATTAAGGAGAAAATATTGACAGAGGGTCATAGATCGAAGTATGCAGTTCACCCAGGAAGTACGAAAATGTTCAAGAACTTAAAGGAAATCTATTGGTGGTCAGGAATGAAGAGAGATATTGCAGAGTATGTGGCAAAGTGTTTGATATGCCAGCAAGTGGAGGCCGAGCATCGGAAACCACCTGGTTTACTTCAGTCACTTCCTATTCCAGAGTGGAAGTGGGAGCATGTAACTATGGATTTTGTATCTGGATTACCACTGACAGCAAAGAAGGAAGATGCTATTTGGGTTGTAGTGGATAGATTGACTAAGTCCGCACATTTCTTGCCTATGAGCACTTCGCAGCCGTTGAAGTCTTTAGCTGAGTTATATGTCAAGGAGATAGTGAGACTTCATGGAGTGCCAGTTTCTATAGTGTCTGACAGAGATGCACGATTCACGGCACGCTTTTGGCTTGCATTTCAGGCAGCTTTGGGGACTAAGCTTAATTTCAGCACTAGTTATCATCCTCAGACAGATGGACAGTCTGAGCGTACCATTCAGACTTTAGAAGACATGTTGAGATGCTGTGTTATGGATTGGGGAGGTAGTTGGAATCAGCACCTACCATTGGTGGAGTTTGCCTATAATAACAGCTATCAGGCGAGTATTCAGATGGCACCATTCGAGGCACTTTATGGCAGACCGTGTAGATCCCCAGTGTGTTGGGTGGAAGTTGGTGAAAGACAACTCATTGGGCCCCAGATTGTACAAGATAGCATTGAGAAGGTGAATCAGATTAGGCGAAACATGCTTACAGCCCAGAGTCGTCAGAAGAGTTATGCAGATACCAGAAGAAGAGATTTGCATTTTGAAGTTGGTGATTGGGTGTTTCTGAAGATATCACCATCGCGTGGAATCAAGAGATTTGGAAAGAAAGGCAAATTGGCTCCAAGATATATAGGTCCGTTTGAGATTAAGGGTACAGTGGGACCATTAGCATATAGATTGGCTTTACCTACACAACTGGAAGGAGTTCATGACGTATTCCATGTTTCTATGTTGAGGAAGTACGTGCATGACCCTACTCATATCATTCAGCATGAGCCGATAGTAGTGCGAGGGGACTTGACTTACGAGGAGCATCCAGTCGAGATTTTGGACAAGGAACAGGTTCTTCGTACTAAAGTGATACCACTTGTGAAAGTACTTTGGCAAAATCACACAACTGAGGAAGCTACTTGGGAATTGGAATCAGAAATGCAGAGGAAGTATCCCAACTTATTTCCAGAACCGCAAGGTAAATTTCGAGGGCGAAATTTTCTTTAAGGAGGGGAGGATGTAAAACCCCGAATTTCCCTTAAATAATAAATTAAATTAGTAAATAATATTACCCAGAGTTATGATTGATAGAAACATTTTAATATTGTAGGGGGTGATCAACTTAGCGGATATCCAGAATTAGACGCAGATCTGACCGTCCGATCATGAGATATCAAGGTATGTATTCTGATTGGGCGTGTGTATGGAATTTGGTATAGGTGAGACACATGGGATAAGTGAGTATAAGTATTAGTTTAATAACCTAAATTTATACGCGTGTATTCTCGCTCGTATTGATAAGCCGCAAGCGACAAGCGACCGAAGGAGAAGAAGAAGAAGGGGAAGAAGAAAAGCTTGGGTTTTTGGAGTTCTTCATCTTCCAGAGTGTTGCTGGGTGATAGAGAAGCGTGGTTGAGAGAAGAGAGGAAGAGGAACCTTCGTTCAAGAGGTAGGTGACACCGTTTTGGTTTTAAATTCGGATTTATCTCTGTTTAATCGCAAACGCATGTTTCTATGATATGTAAAGTTGTATTTAGTTAGCTAAGCATGTTATAAATACATTAGAATGAGTTTAGACGAGAAAAATCGTGATTTAGAACTGTTTCTGCTCGATTTGGCGAGACTGCCGACCTCGACTGTGCGAGGCGCTCATCGGCGATCTTAGGCGCTGGTTAAAGTTTTGAGGACGCCGTGGACCGCGGGACGACGGACCGTGGGCGCTCGAAATTGCACTACCGCCGACTGATGACCGCCCGGAGCGATCCTGAGCGATCCCAGGCGCTCTCAGCAGAATTTCCAATTTTTCATAATTTCGAACCTAAATCAATTCTAAACCATTTTTAGACAACTTTAATGATTAATTAAGGTACTTTAAGACCAAAATAAACTACCTAAATCCCTGTTTTACAGAAAAACAAATTAGGGAGATATTTAGGACATTAGTTGCCAAGTTTTGAAGGTATATGAGAAATGTGATTTTTGAGAAGCCTAACTACCCTTTGATTATCTAAACACTTCTAAATGACATTATAAATCATAAGACATTATAAAGAGAATTCAGAATCCGAATGACGGAATAATGAAGTGAATGTACAGATATAACCATTATATGCCGCTAGGCACCAACCCTTATAGAAATATGATACTTTAGGGAATTTTGGAGTCTAGTGGGCATAGCTGGTTATGGATCCATAGTCGTAGCTAGATAGCTGAGGGATATGTCATTTGGGTTGAGTTACTCCTATATGCGACGCGCTTCCTTTGCAAGTTAGTTTGTCTGGGAAGGTCCTATGTCTGGAGGGACACCCCGGTGAGCCGCTGGTGATTCCCTGTACATGTGGATAAGCAACCACCTCCATGTATTGATTCTGGTACTGCATGCTGGTGGTACATGCCAACTTTGATGGGTACGTGTGCAATAAGTCGGTGACTACGGCTCTTGTCTAAGCTGCGCTGCATGGGGCTTGAGTATCATTAGTAGCATCGCTCCTAAGTCGCACGGTGGTATAGCAATTGGTTGAGAATCATCTCAAAAGGTTTATCTTACTTTGTGAGTCCTACAATGACACTGAAAACATAACACTTGATATGATTACTACTGTGCACGTGCGGGATGCATGTGATTGGGATATTGGTTGGATGTGACTGCTTAGTACATCCTGGCAATGCTTGGATTATGCTATTGATTTGGCTATTGAGTTCTTATATTAAAACTTGCTGAAAATCATTTCTAGAACTGTTTATCAAACTGTTTTGTGTTCATGAATGGTATAAATGATTATGCGAGCCTGATTTATCGATGTTGCTTAAATCGTGCATGAAATGTTACTTTGCTTATATTAACTGTTTAGTCATGCATGTGTTACCTACTGAGATATTCGTATCTCACCCTACTTCTATTCCATTTTTTTTTCAGCTGATACGCGAGAGGGGGATCTCTTAGACTTCCAGGGAGAGATAGCCGAGTATTCGCCGGAGGATTATTATTATCCAGACCTTGTCTGAGGTGGATTGATGTTATAGACTTAGCATTTTTAATTGTTTTATTATCATTTATTGGATTTGATGTATGAGAGAGACAAGAGAGAGTTAGTAACCAGTTCATTCTACCAGACTTTGATACTATTGACTGATGGTCAAGCTTTATGCTTGTTTGAGGATTTTGATCTACACTTCCGCACATACTTGTTTCCGCACTCTGATAGTTTAATATATGGATTGGATTTACTTTCTTTGGTCTGGTATGTTATTGATGTTGTAATTGATATGGGCCAGTAACACCTCGGATTTGGTTGTTGAACTAAATTCGGGTTGTTACAGTAGCGAACCGGGTTCGGGTCGGGTGCCGGTTTGCACTGACCCGGGTTGGGGCGTTACACCTGCCTCTCAGGTCAAGCCACCCATGCTGGAGCCAGAAATGATCTCCACTTTCATCAGCACACTGGGGCAACCGTTTTACAGTCACTTGGTGGGTCAAACTACCACCAACTTTGCTGCCCTAGTGCAAGTGGCAGACACAATTGAAGATGGGATCAAGTCTGGGAAAATAGTTGATTACTCTGGAGGGTTGAACCAGGAAGCTTCCACCACTTTCTCTACACAGAAAAAGGAGAATGGTAATGGAAGAATAAAGAATGAAGAAAGGAGAGAAGCAGAAGTGAATATGGTGCAACTTCCCACGGAACCTTTTTAAATCAATGCCCATCCACCTTCTATCAAGCCAACCCATTGTAAGCACCTCATTTTTGCGCTCCCAGAAAAAAAACCAAAAATACAAACCCTGGACAGAAAGTCAAACCCTAAGGGCTGAAAAGTTGACTTTTTGATCAAGTGAAAATTGGCCACCTCGCTTTATGCCATTGGATAGAGAATCTCGACACGGTTCCAACGCAACTGAGTTGGCAGGAATCGGGATCCGGAAGAAGGTTCTGCGGGCGGTCAAACCTGAGCAGAGCCAAAAGTTGACTTTCTGCTAAAATCCGATCCAGAGGCCTACCCCTAGGTAATTGGATAGAGAATCTCGACACGGTTCCAACGCAACTGAGTTTGCAGGAATCGGGGTCCGGATGAAGGTTCTGCGGGCGGTCAAACCTGAGCAGAGCCAAAAGTTGACTTTCTGCTAAAATCCGATCCAGAGGCCTACCCCTAGGTCATTGGATAGAGAATCTCGACACGGTTCCAACGCAACTGAGTTTGCAGGAATCGGGGTCCGGATGAAGGTTCTGCGGGCGGTCAAACTTGAGCAGAGCCAAAAGTTGACTTTCTGCTAAAATCCGATCCGGAGGCCTACCCCTAGGTCATGGGATGGAGGGCTCCGATACGATTCTAATGAAACTAAGTTTGCCCAGATCGGAGTCCGGATGAAGAAAATATGAGCTGACGAAATTCCCGGGCAGCAAAACCGGCAATCTGCGCACGTGGCAAAAAGCTGCACACGTGGCGAGTTGCGCAGGAAAATATCTCGGGGATCAAATCCATGAATATCCAAATATACAAAATATCCCAGGGACTAAATCTGTAAAAATCCGAGAATATCGGATTAAATTGAAATTTGCCAGGGACTAAATCCGAAAATTCGGATTTTCCGACCAAACGCGCGGCGGCATTTAATGATTTTTCATCATTATGCTGCTCGCGCGGACGTGGCGAGCGGGTTTGCGCCCACCTTGAGCTGGGCGCCAAGGTGGGCGGCACCCCCTTTTTTCTGGCCTATATAAGCCGCGCGACTTTTTGCGCAGGGGGGTTGGAAGATTTCTCAAAAAAAAAAACTAAGTGTTAGGATTTTTGGAGGGTTCGAAGGGTTTTTGTTTTTTTTTCTTCTTCCTTCACCCGAAGCCCTCCTCTCTTCATCCCTGCTTGCCCCCAAAAAAAAAAAAAAAAAAACCCAAGAGGCTCACCCTTCTTTGGTTCTTCTCCATTTCCACCCAAGCAAGGGGAAACTTGCTACTGTTGGTGCAGTGAAGCGGAGGATCCCGCCGCTGTCCGGTTTCGAGGAGGCTCCCACATTCGGCTCCAGAACTCAAGAACCACCAGGTGAGGATCCCTGTTACTTTGGGTTACATATATATGAATATGCGATGTTCTTTTGTAAGCCGGTCTTATTCAGTGGTATGAAACCACTGCCATGAAAACTTGCCATGTTTTTTCTTGTCACTTCTATCTGATGAAGACCACCAAGTAAGGAAGAGGAAGATGCATGTGTTGCTCGCGCCGAAAAGGGAGCATGTTCCCAAGTTCCCTTCATCCCTTGTATCCCTGTAAACCCCCCCTCCTCATTCCCTTCTTATGTTAGCGTGCATGCTTGAAGGACCAGTCTGTGGATGGAAGTGCATGTTGTTTTCTTTGTTTTTATTGTGCTGGACTTGCTAACATGCCCCCCAACCCCCTGCCTATGCTGTTTGCTCCTTGTTGCGCCCCTGTAAGCATGCTCCCATCACCCCATTAACTGTCTGTAGTCCTAGGACTGTGTTGTTTTGTGATAATGGGGTTTGGTTTCTTTTTTTAGTGATATGGAGTTGTGTATTTAATCAATTAGATTAATTCCAATGCATGTGTGAGTATCTCCTGGGGGTGGCCGAAGCCCTGGGAGGGCTTACAGAGCCTAAAAAATGAGTTACAGAGCTTAAAAAATGAGTTACAGAGCCTAAAAAAATGAGTTACAGAGCATCGAGTATTCGCTGAGCTCGCACAAAGCTCGCGCGTACCTTCGCGCGAGGCTCGCGCGTACCTTTGCGCTAGGCTCGCGCGAGGCTCGCGCTCACCTCTTTTTTTTGTGTTTTTTGCTGTTTTCGGTCCGCCCGGCCCGCGCCGACCTCGCGCCTAGTGCCCGAGGTCGGCGCATACCCCTAAAACATGCCAAATTGGTATATTTTTGAAAAATTCCAAAAATGCCTTTTACTGTACCGTGGGGGGCTTCGCCCCCCGCACCCCCCACCCCCTTTGTTCGTTGCGCATCCGACTCATACCTTGGTACGGGGAGGTACCCCACCCCGTGGGCTCCGCTTCGCTTCGCCCACAGGGCCCCCGGGTACCTCCCCTTGGACCCAGCACAATGAGCCAGTTTTTTTTCTCTGACAGAGTGTCTATCTTGTGTTTTTTTTTTTGTGTGATTATTGCTAAATGTGAATGATATTTCCGAACCAAACCGGATAAACCAAAAGGGTTTCTGGGTCACCCGGAAACCCGACATGGGACTTGGACTCTCGGTCCAACTTGACTTCCAGTGGGCCTTCCAACGGGGCCCACCAAGCCCAATAAACACCAAAGCATGCCATTAAAATAACTTAAGTAAAATGAACAATTTGAACCGGGCGGGCCAAACCCAATGCGGCCCACCCGAGCCTTGTTATGCGAAATTGATGCATGAATTGCGTGGTTTGGCCGAGACCAAGGGCAAGGGCCTACCGGGCCCGCCAAAGCCCACCAACCGAACCAAGGAAGGGTACAAACCCTAGCTTCCGGTAACTTGGGCTTAGAAAGCCCAGATTTGGACTGCGGGCCCCAAGCCCAGTGTCCAAATCACTTTGGCAAAATTAAAAAGATAAATCCAATAAAAAAATACTTGGACACCATGTGGGCCCACCTTAGGGGCCCACAAACCGGTCCGGCCCACTTGTGCATGAAAAACACTTAATCTTCAAATCTGAACTTAAAGTAAAATCAATTGAACTAACCAAAGCCCAAAGGACCTCTCAAGCTAGACTGAGGTCCACAAGGGTACACGGGCTTGACTAAGCCCACCAAGGATACCGTGGGCCTTCCAACGGGGCCCACCCAACCAGACTCAGATCACCTAAGTAATCAAGATAAAAGCAACTAAAGGGACCCACACCACTCAGGTGGTCCCGCCAGACTTAACCAAATTGCATATCGGATTAGGAATCAGGTGAGACCAATGTAAGCTGACTCAAACCAGGGAACCCACGGGACCCGTCATCCGACGGGGTGGACCGGGGTGTCTACGGACTTCCCCGAACCACAACCGAGAACAGACTTAGAATCTCAAGCCGCAGACCAAAAAGCCCTAATAGGCAAGATTAGGCACCCAGGTGTCCGCCTGCACCCCATCAGGCGGTGGCGACTCCGAATTCCCCCGTGCCGTGTTTCCGACGCGCGCACACCCATCAATTTCCTTTGCTGCCTTTCCAAATTAATGTCCCTTCAAAACTGCCTATGAGACCATCTGAACTTTTGCCTACCTTACTTCAAAAGGGTTATGTGACTTTGAGGTTGCCAAATCCTCATGCAAGCAAAGGGAAGGGTTATGATTCATCTGCAATATGTGATTTTCATATGAGCACTCCAGGGCATACCATTGATCGTTGCTTGGCCCTAAAGCATGCAATCCAGGATTCGTTGGATAATAACTCTTTATCATTTAATTCAGTCACTCCCATCCCACCTACCGATAACAATGGGGCAGGCGGCTCAAATGCAATAGGGGCAATTTTCTCTGGAGAAAGAAGATTTGACCCTTCTCAGCTTATCGCTCCTATTGGTCCAACAGTCAGGGTTTATCTTGAAAGAAATGCTCCTGGTTATGAGCAAGAAGGCTTGCCTCACTCATCAGGAGAAAGAAATTATCTGAAAAAGGAAGAAAAGTCAGCTTTTGCCTTTGAGAACAGGGGCAGTTTTCGAACTCCCACGTTCTTTGAAAAGAGACCCCCATAAAAAGAATGTACATTTCCGGAGGATCCTAAGGATCCTTGTTCTCAAGAAGTGGTTTCAATAAAGGCTCTTCAAAAAAAAAAAAAAAGATTTTCCCCTTTAACCTTTTTCTAGAAAAAATAAAAAAGTTTTCTACAAGGTCCCTTTTACTTATGAGTTATATCTCCCATTGAATTTCATTAAGTTGAATATGACTTCGACATTGGGCTCAATTTTGAGACCGAAATCGAAGAAAAAGACATTTTATATGAAAATTCAAATCTTTTTAAGTTTCATGAGAAGAATATTCTGCAAAATTATGAAGTGACCAATTTTATGGCCTTTGGAACCAAAGATGACCCACAGTCTTCAACAGAAAATATAGAAGAAGATTTGAAGTTTCTTCATTAGAATACAGAAAGAATCGCACCACTTGCTGATTCGTTCAAAGGGAAGTTGATAATATTGTTTGAAGAAATTTTGGGGCTTTGCACTTGAAAATATGGGAGAATATGACCTTTTCGTTGGAAATAGAATTTGGCATAATTTGATGGAAAGAATCCAAATTCATAAGTTGATCAAAAGGTGAAGAACTTGTTCATAACAAAAGTTCTATTTGAAGAGGCTTTCATGTTGACTGAAGGTGATTAAGAAGAAAAAAAAAGAAGAAAAAATCCTGAGCCAGTCATGTAGTGCAACTCTACCAAGTCTAAAATTCAAACTTTTCTTAAAATGATAAGAGGCCTTTCTTTCTTATATCCCCAAAATTTTTGAAATCCCTAGTTAAACCTTTTGAGATTGATAAATTTTTCCAAGTAACCTAAACTGAGAATTGTAACCCCACACAAGGGCAAATTTATTAAGGCATAAAAAAGGGGAATGAAGGGACAATGGTTGAAGTACAAAAGGGATTTCGAAGATGTTTTCAAAAAAGGGGGCAAAGAAATGAGAAAAAAAAAGGAAAAAGAAAAAGGAAGAAGGAAGAAAAAGAAATCATCAAATGCTATGGGATATTTGGAGAATGTCTTCAAAATTGTGAAAAGAAGAATGGAAAAAGAAGTTCAATACTAGAGAATAAGTTTCAAATGAAGAAATGAAAGTGGGGGAAGAACTTCATTACTGGGGGCAATTTTGTATTCATTCCAAGGGAAGAAATGCCTTAAAAATTACAATTTCAATTAACCCATTTGATCATATGGTATTTGAGCATTTTATTCCTTTTTTTTCTAAACTAACACCAAGATTGCGTTTCGTCCCATTCATAAGTCCTCTTTGATTAAGAAATTTTGAATTAAGGCAGCTTTGACTACATAGTTACTGGTGATGAAGGATAATAATAATAAAAAAAAAGAAAAAATGAAGGAAATGTAATGAAAACCCGGAAGGGCTCTACATGGCAAATAATCAGCTATCTACAAGAAGGAAATCGTCAGAGAGGAAAGCCCAGAATTGGCATAGATCCAAGTGAAGTCTTCATGTTGGTGGTTATTTTGAGATACATCCACTCTTCAAGTGATTGAGAAAATTCTCTTTTCAAGACTGAAGCAACATAATCAGAACTATGATATGAAGTATCTGTGAAAAAGTTGATTGCCATCAAAATTGCCATTAAGAAATTGTTGCTGAAGTTGAAAATGGTCATGGGAATGATTCTAAAAGTTTGGAAGGCTTATTTTGGTCTTTCTTCATTTTCTGAAATAATCTTCTCATTATTCAACTTGATTTTAATTCTTTTGGATTATATGCTAATAAGTGATTGGATCATTTTTCCAAAAAAAACAAAAAAAACAAAAAAAACAAAAAAAAGAAGCAAAAACTATATTTTTGGCCCATGATGAGCATCTGTATTTTCATAAAACATTGGTTTTGCAAGCATTAGAGAATTCTGAGGCCACTAGTATAAAACCTATTTTCTTATTTTTGTATTTGCATTCTTTTATTAGGGTTTGTTTTTGGCAAAGGTTAAAAAAAAAAGAAAGAAAGAAAGAGAGAGAGAAAAAGAAAAAAAGAAAAAAGAAAAAAAGAAAAAGAAAAAAGAGGATCATCTCTGCTGAGGGGCAAATTCTTCTTCAAGCAATCAAAGCTGGGGCATGCTCAGTGTCTTTCCCTCTAGGTTTTCATTGGAATGAATTACAACATCTGGAAGAAGCAGTCAAGCCTTAGTCCTTGGATTTGAAAAAAAAAAAAAATAGGGAAGCTTCAAAGCAATTGCATGTTTGCTCTGTTAAACAAGGGTTCCCAATTCTTCAATCATGAAGAAGGATTTTACCGGGGCGGAAAAAAGGCATGAAGAAGAGATCATGGGTAGTGAAGGCATGAGGTTAAATCAACAGATCATGATTCTCAAATACATCAATCAAGAAGAGGGCATTTACTTGGACAGCAGGTTATGGGCAGTAAGGGCATATACGTCATTATGGAGAGAGCAACAAGATGAAGAAGCAAAAGCAAGTTGCAAAATATTCAAGCATAGGTTTGGGCATCAAATGGCACCCAGGTAAATCAAATAAGAAAATCAATCAGGAAAATTCAATAAAATATTTCCTTCCTTATTGTTGAGTTGTAAAGTGAAAAACATCAAAAGCAATTGACTTTGCAGAGGTCAATTTTAAATCCACATTCTTTTCAAAATTTGCTTGTCTCAGATTTCTTTTCATAGCCACGAGAGCTCCAAGAAATTTGAGATAAGGAAGAGACGCCACCCCATCAGACTTCAAGCAGGGGTTTCATTGGCTATCTTCAAATCCTTTTTTTAATATCACTCCATTTTTTGACCAAAGCAAGTTAAATTAATGAGATTTCTTTCAAATGTGCAATTTTGAGTTGTGTCTGTTCTTTGCAGTTCATTGTACTACAACTCCAGCAAAGAGGGGCAGTTGTAGACACCCCAAAATTGCACGATTTTTGATAAATCATGAAGGAGAGAAATATCTTATTGGAATTTTCAATTTTTAGCATTGGGTTTAAGATCCTTAACCCATTTGAATCCAAAACCGCAAAGGAAAAGGCCGAATTCAATCTTTTGTGCAAAGTCAAACTTTTTCCGATTGAATTTTGTTGACTTTTGAACCCAGAAAATGAAATATTTTTTAAAGCAAGATTTCAAGATAATTTTTTCCGGTAATAAGGTTTTTAGCCATATTATTGCATAAATGAATTTTTTGAGATTTTAAATCTTGACGAATACCTTGGTATGAACATGTTGAATGTAACGCCCCAGAACCGGGTTACGTGAAATAAACCGTAACTCCCAAGGAGTTAGATTTTCTCACAGGATCGCTATCAGAGTGAAAGACAACATGAAAGTAAACAATAATCTAATCAGAGTCAACTAAAAAGGCTTCCCCAACTCACCTGAAAACAAGCATATACCCCCTGCATCGTCCTCTCATATATCTGAAATCAAAACAAAACAGTGAGATACGACTATCTCAGCAAGTAGTAATGCATGCACAAATACACTTAATTTAATTTCTAAAACATGCACGATCAAAATACACGACGATTAACCACGGGTAATCCGTCTAATCTCGGAGATACATCGTCAATCACAATTCTTATCCAAATCAGATTTTCGGAAAATATTATATATTGGGACTCGTGAAGTTTGTCTATTTTGTGTGGCTAAGCACTAGAGTTCCAGACAATCCAGTCTAACACTGCAACAGCGAACATCCAATATCGTCGCCCTCATGGTGGAATTACTCAAGTGACCTCACCATCATGGTGGAAACGGAGTTGCTACAGCGCTTCCCTCATGGAAGGCCTCTCCATCATGGAGGAAACGCATGAAGGAACTCCAGACTTTAAATCCAAACAAAACATACAATATTCACTACAACTCGATTGTGGATGCACACTAAGTCTCGCCCTATTATGTCGGGACATTTTCTTATATATAATGTAATGTATTATAAATCATGCTTGTAGTAAAAGAAAACATTTTATCATGAACAATATCAAATTCAGATTCATTTACTCACTAAAACCTTCCAACAGAAAATACAGCATTTGATACCTAATTTAGGAATAGTCACCATGTCATCAAACCAAAAACAAATAAACACCCGGTTAATCCATAATAAAAAAATACAGATCAGATTTATAATTACATGTTAAGCAAAAAAAAATAAAGATTATTTCAGATCCCATAATCCCAATGATTACACCCTTAGATTAGAACTCCAATTTTTACCAACACTTAACCAATTTAATTCTAAGATCAATTTTGCCCGGAACTTTACTATACATGATAATTTCTATAAGTGACGATATGCTGGTCTCAATAAAATTCAGAAACATCTCAAGTTTCCACAATTAGTATTTTCCCGAACCTTGTACATGCATTCAATATCACTATACACAAGACTTCCGAAAAACACTGATTTATTCACTGTTGAAATTCTAATTTCATCCCACTAATTCAATCCTATGATTAACAGTGCATTACAATACATTAATCAACTCATTTAAACTTGATGCAGGTGTTAAAAATAAGTTCCACCCAAAGAATCACAAGAGCCGCAAACCTCCATATAAAACTTAGTTTGGCGCTAACCAACATCATCTGGGGCTAACCTGGTGAGAGGTTGGCTCCAGGTATTTGCACTTGGCGATGGGCAAATTCCAGGTCTGGTGCTAACCGGTTTGAGGTTGGCGCCAGATCCATTAGGTTGGCACCAGGTTCACAACTTTAACCATTTACAAAAAAAATGATAAATCTTCCATGAAAGAACCTTATATCTCCATTAAAATCTCATCTAATACCTTCGTAAACACCCGAATAATATTTATAAACACTCCTGAAATCAATCCAACTAAACTTGAAAGATCTAGAACTTTTACGATCCAAACATTGAACATAACACGATGTTTATTCTTAACCCAGAAAACTTCTAGTAGAATGTAGAACTCGTAAATAAAACAAGATAGATGAAGATACTACTTGCCTCTTTGATGTTGAAGCTCAACTCCACAGAGATCACTCCCGATCAGTAACTCGACAACTCTCCGAAATTTCCCCATCAAAATCTCCGATCTTAACTTGGATGTTTCCTGCTCCAACAGAAATGAACGACTCCTTTCTTCCAAAACAAATCTCTCCACCCTTTCTCCACTCTTACATCTAAGTTAGATTTGTTTGGCTTCCTCCGAGGTTGTAACAGTTAGAAACGTTCGGCGAACCATCTGTTGGTAACGCTCGGTGGAAGAAACTGATGGAATTTCTTTACATTACAAAAACTTTTGATTTTCTCTTTTGATCATGTGTAATGCTCCCTCACCATCTCATCTACACCAACCGACCATCTTTACTTGATCAAGATAAAATCTTTTCAAACACAATATTAACCTTACTATAGTTTATTTTCTAAAAATATTCTAAGCAATAATTATTTACAATAAGCTATAATCTTACTTACCCGAAATATACTTAAACCTATTTTTATGAAATTCCCATATTGCCCTTGAATATCTTTCACCTGAAAAACCACTAAATAAATAAATAATTTATTAATTATTTCCTTAAAAATAGATACCAAAAATTTGGGGTTTTACATTGAATCTTTTTATCGGACCTGAAAAACTGGAATTTAGCCTTGAATTGAAAAGTTGACTTTTTATTCACTTGGAATTTGGGTCTGGAACTATTTTTAATGGATTCAAATTGGGGGGGGGGGGTGTGTTTCCTTATTTCCATGTAATATCTTAAGTAAATGGAGATTAAAAAATATAAGGACATTTACTTAAACGATATTACATGTAAATAAGTATTGCCTGTGCAGAAACAGGTCAAAAATGCATAAAATTTCATCAAAAAGGCAGTGCCCGTATTTTATTTGCGGGCTTGTTGAGCCCGCAATTGATATACGGGCATGCCATGCCTGTATTGAGAATGCGGGCAACACACGCCCGCATTATATATACGAGCACGAGGTTTTTTGTACGAATTTAGCCTTTTTTGATTTCTGAGCCTTATCTGCATCCAAATGTCTCTCTGGGAGTTTTGAATTCTCTTATTTATCCATTAGAATTCTCTTATTTATCTTATTTGGCAATGGATTGGCATTATCCATGTTTTCAATTCAATCTAGAAGATCTTGGTATATCCCTTTGGACCAACCATGCCCCTGGGTTTGCCTATAAATAAAGGGCCTCTCCTCAAGCAAAAGGCCATTAATTTGAAGTTTGAAGAGCTCCAAGTGAAGAAAGGAATCCCTGCTGCTCTGTTTGCTCAATCCAAGTAAGTCCCTTTTCTCCTTTATTTTCTGTCTTCAATTCTAGAAATAATCTGATCTTCTCCATTGCTGTAGAATAAGGCCTTCTTATACTTGATTCCTAGACCTGCCTCCAAGTACCTAAAGAATCCTCTCTAGCCGTAAAACGTGAAGAGAGAGCTAGGGGAAAGCGGAACCGGTGGATCCCTAGAATAGCACCCCATAATCTGTTGTTCTTATTTTCTGTAGAATAAGGCCTCTTTTGCGTTTGTATCCCCAAACCTATCTACAAGTACCTCAAGAATCCTCTCTAGCCGTAAAACGTAAAGAGAGAGCTAGGGGAAAAGAGAACAGGTGGATCCGTAGGCTAGACCCCCATGTGCTATGATTTATGAGATGTGGTTGCTTTTAATATCCTGCTAATGTTTTAATGGTTTTATTTTGATTCTGGAGGAATCCTATGAATCCATGATGTTTATAGCATGAGATCCCCACTTCTTTCTATATTTTGGATTTTTCACACCTTTGCACCTACAACACTGTTTTCTGGATTTTTGTGATATTTGGCTAGGATTATGGATCAACCATGATCAATATGGTAGATCTAAAACCAAAAGCCTGACAGTAACCTGTAGGGTTTCATGATATGATTTTAAAATTGTTTTTGATCTTGGAGAAGGGATCCTATGGTCTAAACTCTCCCTTTTGATGTTTTTTCATCAACATGGGTTGAGTGGGGATTCTATTTCCCCACAATTGAGAGATCCGGATCAGATCTGTAATCCAAGTAATTTTATTCTTCAATGTTTTAATCAAGAGATTTCAGTCTAGTTTTTCAACCTTTTAATGGTTTAGCCTAGAACTAGTTTATCAGGTTTCTCTTCAGATTGGTTTTATCTGGTTTTTTTCTCAATTTTATTTTAATCATGAAACCTTAGGATGGTATGATCATATTGAAGATTCTAAATTAATCTGGATATTCATATGAAAAACCATACACTTTTGTTACTTTTATGTTTTTGCTTTTTTTAACCAAGCATCCTTTATTTTAACATGAACAATACCTGGCAACCACCTTGTGTAGATGAATAGGGGTGCCTAATACCTTCCCCTGTTCATAACCTAATCCCCTTACCCATCTCTGGTTGTTTTTGTTTTGTTTTTCAAAATAGAGTTATTTTTTTTCTAATTTTGCCTTTTTGTGCTTATTTGAGATTTTGGTGTCCATTCACACCTAAACTGAATGGTGGCGACTCTTTGTTTTTAATCAATCCCGTGTGATGATTAGGAAGTCATTAAATTGATTTTCCATATCTCACACTTATTTACTTGTAATATCTTAAGTAAATGGAGATTAAAAAATGCGAGGACATTTACTTAAATGATATTACATGTAAATAAATATTGCCTGTGTTAAAATTTGGATAAAAGTTTCTTTCCTTATATCCGATGGTAATGTTTGGATACAAAACATCTTTATTGTATCCGACAGATAATGTCGGATACAAAGGTTTTTGTTTGTATCCGACCGGAGTTGTCGGATACTAATATTTTGCTCAAAAGTGGAAAATTCTGAAAGTTTTCACTTTTTACTGTTCTATCCTTGTCTAAGAAGTAAGAATTCCTGAATTTAGCCTTAGGGTTAAGTGGGGGGATTCTAGACACATCCTTGTGTCTACCATTAGGGCTCCCCCTTGCCGTAGCCTTTGCCTATAAATAGGAGGCCTCTCCTCAAGCAAATGGCCAGAAGTTGGAAATTGAAGAACTCCAAGTGAAGAAGGGAATCCCTGCCTCACTGCTTTCAGAACTCCAGAACGGAACCCCTGCCTCTCTGCTTTCAGAACTCCAGGTAAGCCTGGAACTCTTTTCTTTTCTAGTTTTAATTTCTAGAATTATTCTGTCTTCTACCTCTTCTGTAGAATAAGGCCCTTGTGTGTGGTTGTTACCCAAACCTACTTCTAAGTACCTCAAGACTACTCTTTAGCTGTAAAACATGAAGAGAGAGCTAGGGGAAAGGGAGACAGGTGGATCCGTAGGGCAGACCCCATATGTGATAATCTTAGAAATGCATAGTTTTAATATTTTGTTTAGGATGTGTGATGATTTATTGATGAAATAAGGAGGAATACAATAGATCTATGCTATTCATAGCATTAGATTTTTTTTTCCTCATATATTTCAATTTTTCACCTTGTTTTCTCCTTTTTTTTGCTTTTTGATGTTTTTAGTCATTTGGGCTAAGATCTTGGATCCGCCATTGTCCATATGGTAGATCTGGGATCAGAAGCCTTCCAGTAATCTCTAGGCATTCATGGAGTGGTTTTGGAGTCATTTTTGGTTTTTGAGAGAAGACCCTACGGTCTAAGTTCTCTCCTTTTGATGTTTTTCATCAACGTAGGTATTTTTGGTTTGATTTCTTTGATTAAATGAAAAATATGGGCTAGATCTATGCCCTGGATTGTTCAGATTCAATTTTGCATCATGGAGTGGTTTCGGAGTCATTTTTGGTTTTTGAGAGAAGACCCTACGGTCTAAGTTCTACCATTTTGATGTTTTTCATCAATGTGGGTATATTTGGTTTGATTTCTTTGATTTAATGAAAAATATGGGCTAGATCTATGCCATGGACTACTCAGAATCAGTTTTGCAATTTTTTGTAAAAAATGATTTTTTTTTTCATTTGTGCCTAGATTTCAAGGATTCAATTTAAAGCATGATTTTTGATGTTTTTATTTTAGGTTGTTTTCTTTTGATTTCAGTCAATCATGAAGCCCAAGGAATGGCTTTTGTTTTCATAAAGAAGGATCCAGAATAAATTGATCATTCATATGGAAATAAGCCAAACATTCTGTTGTTTCTTTTTACTTTGTTTTGATTTTTATTAGCAAGCATTTTTGTAGCATGAACCACACTTGGCAACTACTTTACGTGGATGAATGGGGGTGCCTAATACCTTCTCCCATTCATAATCTAATCCCCTTACTCATCTTTGGATTTTTACTTTAAAATAGAATTATTTTTAATCTAGATTTGCCTTTTGTGCTTCTTTCGATGATTTTGGTGTCCATTTACACCTAAGAATTGAATGGTGGCGACTCCTCCCTTTTTACGGATCCCGTGTGATGATAGGAAAGTCATGAGATTGATTTTTTTCTATGTCTCACAAATTATACCTTGGGAAAACCTTAGAAGCCTTGGTGGTTTAGTGTTCACTTGAGCAGAGTTTCCCCTCCTCCAGCAAGAGCTCTTAGATCTCAAATTTCCAGTCCTTTTGCATGGAGGAGAGGCCCTCAATTTATAGGCAAGAGTGAGGGTAGAAGAGTCCCTAGGGTAGACACAAAAGTGTCTCTAGATGCTTCCAATTCAAGCCCAAAACATGAATTGGAAGGAATTTGACAAATTTCGGAGGTCAATTTGGGTAACACAGGCTTTCGAAAGAGAGGTTTCATGGTAAATAAGAGAAAGCTCGTGGGAATTTTTTAATTTGAGCTTATTTATTCGTAACTGAAAACGTAGGTTGGTCACAGAGAATACATTTATGATTGAAACATTATATCGGTTACAAAGAATACATATTTGACCGAAATATTATATCTGTTCAAAATCAGTTATAGTCGATGTGCATTTGCTGATATGGCATAACGCCGAACGTTCCAGATGCCACCTCAACCTCTGAACGGATATAAGATTTCGGTCAACCAACATATTAGTATAACCGTCAGAACATTTCGGTTACAAATTAATCTTGATAACCGAAACCTATAACTGGTTAAATTTGTTCAAAATTTTATAAACTTTCTGCACCAATTCTTCCACTGATATGAGTAGTGCAATTTGGGGGTGTCTACAGCAATCTGAAGTCCCCATTTCATTGTCAAATTTAATCACCAGAATGGTTAAGAAAGATTCCAAGGGTTTGGAAATGAAATTGAGGTCACTCCTTTGTGGTGAGCACTCTAAAGTGAGGCAGCATGCAGCTGAGGGTGGCCTATTCAACCAAGTGAGCTAGCCAATCTGCGGGCACTCAGTCCAAGTGGCCAGCTGACAACCCTTTCAAAAATCAAAAATTAAATGTAGAAAACTATAAGCTACAAATACAAGTTATGAAGGGAAAAATAGGCATCCTAGATACTTATCTGAGCTTGATGTCTCACCTCCCAATTCTTCAGATCCAAGTTGTGGCAGGGCCAACCGTGCAATCTCTACAGTGAGCTTGCCTACTTGGATTAACTGACCATTCTTCCTTCTCCGAAGGGTTTCCAGAACTGATCTTTCTCAGATGAATTCATATCTTATTATAGCACTTGAATAAACAATATTAACTAAAAAATACTTATTAGTGTCGATAGGATGGCCTTGAGCAGAGGTACTCCTTGAATATCACCTCTAATATATAGTGACATTTTGATCATAAGGAGAAGGTGAGGTTGAAGAAGAGCTGAGGTTCGAGTGGAGGACAAGAGCTTTTGGTGCTCTGATATCATCCAAATGGCCAAAAAGTCCCTTCAAGGGGGTGAGAAGGCTGCTTTTATAGCCCTTTTTTTTAAGCTGAGCAGCCAAGGCAATTTTTATGCTAACAACTCCATAGCGGCCAGGTTAATTTTTCTGCACCCTCTGCCTAAGTGGCCAGATCCAAATTATTTTTCCATTTCACGATCTAATGGCCTATATGATATGATCCATGTGTCTCCACGTGACGATCATGTCAGCAATTCGTTGAGATCTGCCATGTGGTGCAATGAGTAGGGCTGATCATTGGCGCGGGGGGGGGGGGGGGGGGGGGGGGGGGGGGGGGGGGGGGTTGTGGTTGGGCGGGTTCGGATTGGGCTAGAGATCACACATAAGTGATATGGTCCTTGTCCAAGCCCATCCAGCCTGATGATCGGGCTTTTGACTTAATGACCAAGCCCATTCAATGAACACACTCAAACGCCTAAGCCCGACCAAGCCCACCCAACAATAATCATTTATACATCTAATTTTATAATTCAAAAAATAATTTGTTGGGAATAAATTTTACCTACTAACAAAAAGTATCACCATTATGAAGAAGAGATGGAAGACTAAAGACTTGTGGAATAGATATTAGTAGTTTAGAATTAGAGATGAAAGTATTAATTAAAAGTAAAAAATAAAAATTCATTAAATAGTCAAAATTTGGGCAGGCCAGGCCAGCCCGAAATTTCTTATTTTTTACCAAGCCCGTACAAAATTTTTTGAGCTTTTAAAAATCAATCCCAGCCTAGCCCTATGGTCAACCATGGCATGCCCATATGAGAGTGGGCTGGGCACCTCGAGTTGGGCGGGTCGCCTGATCCATGAAAAATTACAAATTAGGCCACATGGCAATCGTGTTTCTAGCACATGTCGGCACAGGACAATTGCAAATTAGGCTGACACATGTCATGGTGTGTGCCACGTGGTGCTTACATTGCATGGCATGTGGTTGCCATGTGTGCGCCCCGTGTAATCATGTGATTGGTGTGAGCCCACCTTGTATGCTAAGTTGCACTCCCAGATTCAGCCGTGTGGCACCATATGGTTCTACCATGTGCCATGAAATTTAGATCATCAGATTTTTTTTTTCCGATCTCTATCTTTTGGACCCAAAATATGCAAGAAATGGGTCTTCTAAAAGTATCTTGTTTCTTTGGACCCTATTTGGCTTAGTTTTGAATTTTGGGCATTCGCCACCTTTAAGAGTGCAAAATTAGGGCGCTTACAATTGAAGTGGTGGTTCTGGTGGCCGTGGTGGAGGAGGCAACGGTATTAATGGTGGTAAATTTTAGTGCCCCGGATTCGGATTTGTTAATTCATCATAAACCCAAACCAGAAGTGCTATTTATGGGTCCAGGCAAACTAATTCCAGGCTTATAAAATTAAGTATATTAGAGTGCATAAGAATTTAAGACCATTAATCAATAACTCAAACTAATAATTGCGGAAGTATGACATTAAACCAATAAAATAAAAATCTCAACTCTAATAGTCTGGAAATAAGATCAACTTACTCTCTCAACTCTCTAACAATAATGTCAATCCATTAGTCAAAATGAAAAACTAAAATCTTCTAATAACAATAGCAATCCATCCTCATCAAACACAAATTATCATACTCAACAAAGTCCTCTGTATCCCCGGGATGCTTTACCCCTCGTATGGTCGTCCTCATAGAGAATATCTGAAAATAAAACATTTGAAAGTGGCAATGCGAGATATGAATCCTAGTAAGTAGTAACAATGCATAAACAAAAAATTTCCACAAGTATTTTCAAAATTGTAGCATGAATTTGTGACCAATAAACCTATATTGATAAACCAAGTAAGCAAGTAATAACAATGGTAAACACAGTTCATTAATTTAGCCTTCACACTAGCCTTAACACTCGAGCTTAATCTCATGCAAATACCTGCGCTCAAATGGAGGTGGTGCACCAAGCAAGCAGTGGCGGAACCAAGACTCCAAATCTGAGGGGGGCAAAAAAAATTTTCAATTAACACTTTTCATGAAATATAGAAATTTCAATGATTTGGGGAGACAAACCAGAAATTTTAGAGAGGGTTCTCATGAAATATAGAAATTTCAATGAGTTGGGGGGGGGGGGGGGGGGGGGGGGGGGGGGGGGAGAGAGAGAGAGAGAGAGAAACCAGAAATTTTATAGGGGGCAAAACATAAATTTTAATTAAAACATATAAAAAATATACATATATTTTAATTAAAAAATAAAAGCTAGGGGGGCAAAGAGTTTACTCGCTCGATCACTACTCAACCCTGAAGTCTTCTCGCTAGATCACTACTCAAGCGAAGGGTCGGGTGTCAAAGAGTTTCACAAGTCATCGCTCGAGCGCAGGTTTGAGCGATGAAAAACTGCTCTCGGGTTTCAACAAAAATATCAATATTCCACTAGGACAACATAGCACACTTCAGATATTCTGTGAGGTACTAGATAGGGACTTATCTCTATCAATCAAAATGTAGTAAAGGAAAGGCAAAACAATATGAGTCATTCTTTGTCAACTACCAAAAGACAAATAAGAAAAAACAAAACCGAACAAAAAACAAAAGAAAGAAAAAAAAAAGAAAAAGGTCCTTTTAGATAAAATTAAAGAATGGTTCCCCAGAAGGTATCAACAGAAAATTTCTTACTTAATTCTAGAACAATGCCCACATCAATAGTTTCATGCAATTATACACTTAAAATAAGAATACAAGCTCTGGAGCCACTTCCAACTATTTGGAATAAGGCATTTGGTTATTAATTATTTGATTGATCTACAAGATATTATAAATACTAAGAATTTAGTTTTTTACATTAAAAAAAAATGTAAAACATATATTTCTAAGAAGGGCAGACTCATATTGCCTTCGACAGGCCTACCCAAACTTGCAAGCTTTACAGATCCCCACACCAACACCACCACGACCCAATCAATGGACCACCAAAATGTTTGGACACATCTAGTACTCAAGAACGATCCTTCGCCACAAGCACACATCTAGTACTCAAGAACAATCCTTAGCCAAAAGCAGTTTCATGGAACATCACATCTCTAAGGGAATATATATGGCACTATATTATTGATATGTTAAATTTAAAAAAAAAATTCTCCACAATATTCACAAATATATGTGAACACAAAACTTTAGATATGAGTATGAAATTGTTCTTTTATTGCTTCACAGCTCTAAGGGAATATGCACTCAATCATAGATTGTACTAGGATAAGCCTGTCTTTCCCGAGATAGGAACGTTTATTCTGTCAACAAAGCTTTCCAAGTTGTCAGCCATTATTCTTAAAAGTTATGAGGGGACATGCTGGCGTTTTGTGGTATCTCCTTGCCAACAAGGATATTAAATTATTCAACATCATTAAAACAGTTCAAAGATATATGCCGAATGGTGCTATTTGGTACTTTACAATGGCCCTTTGATGCACCCCAGGTTCCCAACGTCCATGTTGATTGTTGTGACTGGTTCCATTTGGGTTTTAAGAAAAAACCCACAAGACAAGATTCTTGACTACCCTGATTATTGACATTGGTTTTGTCGTTTCTATGTTAATAATTTCATATAAAAAGAATAACACACACACATTTAATCCTTGTTATGGTCCTAACAAACTAACCTCATAGACCAAATTAAAAGGGATAGGTATCTGCAAGCCCAAATAACTTATAACCACATCATGGTCATTTTCCACTAGTAAAAATGTGCAAAACAAAACAAAAATATAATAAAGCATGGCATGCATCTTGGGGCATTGAATAAGGTTTTGTATAAATATATTGTTGTGAAAGAAAGGGGAAGAAAGCAAAATAGAACTCAATTTTCGAGAAAGTAGTTCTTTAGGAACTAGTAATATTTCATATTCCTTCTTGTGATTCACTATTCTCTTTCTTATTTCTGTGTGTATTTCATTCTCCTCAAGACCCCCTTTTATAGGCTTAGGATCATAATTACAAGAATATGAAAAGACAAGAGGATATAAAAAGATAAATAAATGTTAGACATATAAGATATAAGAGATTCATCTAGGAATTTCAAAGTTTTAGCATTTCTAAGAGATGGGCGTTACCTACTCAATTTTTATGGTTTGAATTCCAAGAAATATGAAGATGAATGGTCATCCAGCAATTTATTATGTATACATAACATAAAGTGGGGTGAAAATGTAGATGCCCCAAATTGCACCAAGCATACAAAGTGGGGTGAAAATGAATAAATTATTACATGTTTGTATTTAAAATATATACACATATACCATTTTTAATTAATGGTGCTAAATATAATGAATACCATTTTTAGTTAACGTGCATCATTTAATTTGCACCATCTTTAGCTAATGGTGCAATAATGGATGCTGCTTCTGAAGTGGCATTTTGAATCTTTAGCCTTTGTGCCACCTCAATGCCAGCACATGGGGTGTAATTGAATTTGCACCATTATTAGAATGTGCTGGTGTAGTAATTGTCTTCTGCAACACTGTTGTTTTCTATGTTCCACCATTTTGTATTTTCCACCATTATGTATTAAGGGTGCAACATGAAACTAGCCAATTTCAATTTTCATGCGATCTTCCTATTTATTATGGTGGAACCTCTCTCATAGAGACTTGATCTCCCTATTTTAACCCTCGAATTCTTCCAAATTGCTCGCAATTGATATTTTATAATTTTAACTTGCATTTGGTAGGATCTAGACCTATAATTTTGCGTGCCCTTGAGACATTTTAGCCCCCAATTTTACCTATAAATAAAGGCCTAGCCCTCATTGCTTAAGGCTGGTAATTTTGAAAGAGGAGCTCTTGCTTGAAGAAGAGAAACTCTGTCAAATTGCTTACATGATCTTGAATTACTTGCTCGTTGTGAGACATGGGAAAAAATCAAATCTAATGATTTCCTCAATCATCACACGGGATTAAATAAAACAAAGAGTCGCCACCATTCAATTTAGGTGTGAATGGACACCAAAATATTAAATAAGCACAAAAGGCAATTTTAGGGCAAAATATCCCTCCTAAAAAAAAACAACCAGAGATGGATAAGGGGATTAAGTTATGAACAGGGGAAGGTGTTAGGCACCCCTATTCATCCACATAAAGTGGTTGCCAGGCATTGTTCATGTTTAAAATAAAGGAAAAAGCTTGCTATAAAAATCACACAAAATCACAAAAAAAAACAAAATATATGGTTTTTTCATATGAATAGTCTGATTGATCCAGAACTATCAAACATGATCATACCATTCCTAGGGTTTCATGATCAAAATAAAATTGAGATAAAATCGAATAAAATCAATTTAAAGTGAAAAATCCAAAAATTTGGTTTCAAGTCAAAATTCTAGAAATCTAGAAAAATATGATTTTTATAAAATATTTCAAAATTGAACTTGAATAGTCCAGGATATAGATAAAGCCCAAATTTCACGTTAAATCTGAAAATCAAAACAAAAAATACCCACGTTGATGAAAAACACCAAAAGGGGAGAATTTAGACCGTAGGGTCTTCTCTCAATAATGAAAAACAATTTAAAAACCACATCATGAAACCCTAGAATTTATTTTCAGGCTTCTGGATTCAGATCTACCATATTAATCATGATAGATCCAAGATCCTAGCCTAAAATCACAAAAATCACGAAAATAGTGCTGTAGGTGCAAAAGTGGCAAAAATCCAAATTTTGGCAAAAATAGGGATCTCATGCTATAAACATCATAGACTCATGTTATTCATTCAGATATATCATAAAAAGCATTAAAACATGATCAGGATATCAAAAGCAGCCATATCTCACAGATTTGAGCACATGGGGGTCTACCCTACGGATCCACCTGGTCTCTTTTCCCCTAGTTCTCTCTTCACGTTTTACGGCTAGAGAGACTCTTGAGGTACTTGGAGATAGGTTTGGTTACACAAACACAATCACAGGCTTTATTCTAGAAAAAAAGGAAAAAACAGATATGGGGTTCTATTATAGGGATCCACCTGTTCCCCTTTCCCCTAGTTCTCTCTTCACGTTTTACGGCTAGAGAGACCCTTGAGGTACTTAGAGACAAGTTTAGGGATACAAAAACAGATATGGCCTTATTCTACAGCAATAGAGATGATCCTATTACTTCTAGAATTGAAGACAGAAAATAAAAAGGGATAGGGGACTTACCTGGATTGAGCAGGCAGAGCAGCAGGAGTTCTTTCTCTTCTCTTGGGAGCTTCTTAGAATTCCTTGGACTCAAAATTTCGTGGCCCTAAGCTAGAGGAATGAGCCTCTATTTATAGACACACCTAGGGGCAAGGCTGGTCCAGAAGGATATATCCTAATCCTCAGGATAGAGTGAAATATAGAGATAATGCCCATCCATAGTGGCTTCAGCGAATAAAATACTTAATTCGCTCGTTTAAAGATATATTGGACTTCAAATAAAGCTCGGAAATCGAGAGGAGGACAAAACTTGCACGTGTCTTTAATGCCCGTAAATGATTTACGGTCCAATGGTGACCGTATTAGTACTACGGGCGCGGCTGCCCGTAGATATTTTGCGGGCGATATGGGCCCGTGAAGAAAATACGGGCAAAGCCTGTTCATTCTATTTTTAGGCTTTTTTGACCTGTTTTAAGCTCTAAATTACAGGTTTTTATTATTTTCTCATTTGGCAGTGCAATTTGGGGTGTCTACAGCTGCCCCCTCTTTGCTGGTAATTGGAACCAATTACAAGCAGAGAGCAAAAAGACCCACCAATTGCACTTTCTGAGATTTTTGTCTAATCAATTGCACTTTGCAAGGATTAAAAGGATGATTTTTGAAAAAAAGAATTGATTGTGGAAGATTTGCTAAGAAATCCCTCAGCTTAAGGGCCAAATCTTCCTCTCTCTTCTCACTGAGCACTTGTGGGCTATGAAGTGAGATTTGAGACAAAATTTTTAAACAAAAGTGGGTAAGGTGGCAATCCTTGCAACTTACAATTAATACAAACATTAATCTCCTAAAAATTGTGAGAAAATGATAAAATACGCAATTTATGGCTTCGCCCGTATTTGGCTTACGGACATACCTGACCGTAGAGGATTCACGGGCGACTGGGACCGTAGTACTTTCACGGGCGTCTGATGCCCGTACTGATTTTACGGATTTTGAACTCCTTCTTAAGCTTGCGAACGCGACCATTTCTCCTCTGCTCGCACTGTGCCCTATTTCCTCCTCGACCGTATCTTCTTCTACGGTTATTCCTCTTCTTCTTCACTAGTCCGATTCCTCCTGTTGTTCTTCGGCGACTTTCTCTCACCGGCGACGACTTGCTTACTCCGGCGATTTCTAAGTTCTCCGGCGACTGTTCCCATTTCTTCTTCTTCCATTGCCGTGACTGTATCTTAGCTTTGGGTGTTCTTCGAATTTCCTCAACCGACCGTGAATCATCCTTCTTGGAGCTTCGGTAAAGTAATAGCTTCCCTTTTGATTACTCTATTTCGACTGAACCCAGTAAGTGGCCGAAATCTCTTTGTTGTGTTTTTTTTTTTTTTTTTTTCTTATGAACAATGTATGCAACAGTAAAAACCCATGGACGAATTTTTTGCTCTTGATTGAATCAGCTGTTTGCTCTGTCTTCCTTAACCTGATTTGATTCGAAATTTCTATGCTCTTGAATTCTGGAATGATTAAACTCCCCAATATTGGTCTGTTCATCATTGTACCATGCTGCTTTCTTTTGTACATGACATGTCCGCAATGACACTGACAAGTTTCTGATACTTGAATGAGAGATGATTATCTCAAGCTGCAAATTTTTGTTTTTTGTTTTTGTTTTTTTTTTTTTTTTTTTTTTTTTTTTTTTTTTTTTTTTTTTGAATGCTGGGTAATCAAGCTGCAGATAGATCTTTGATTTTGAGTTTGTTTACTCCTTTGATCTTCAGCTATTTGACTTCTTAGTGTGTTTATCTGTCATGCCATCTGTCCTCACACTGTTATTCTGCTGATTTCTCTTTCCTTGTCTTATATGACTGTTTGTATGGTCTTTATGAATGAATCCTCCATTGTCATATTTGACCAAATGATTTTCTGCTCTTGGGCTAATAGATTTAGCTTTTGAGTGAGCAAATTTCTGAGTTTCTGAGTTTGCTTCCTGTTGACTGAACTAATGTTTGCAATTTTTCTAATTGAGACTGGATTTGATGTTGAGCATCTTGTCCAACTGTCTTGGCATGAATACTATAGACTTCTGACTTTGCCTTTCTTGTGTTAACTCAGTCTCAATACAAGTATGCCTGAACTTTTATCCTGGAGCCAAACAAAAGTAGATGATTAAAATCCACTCTTAGCACATTCATATATAAGAAGCCTAAACTTCCTATATAATTTTTATATATTTTCTTGATTAGAGCAAAGACAAAATAAATATCACAATAAGCTTTCTCTAAACAGAAAATTAAACTCCTTTTCTTCCATCCTCCATTATTCTTTTCCTGCACATCACTTAATCTTGGTTAAAATGGAAATCAAGCCATTAGAAAATTTTAACAAGAATAATTAACCAACTCCCTGATTTGAACCGTAGATGGCCCGCCTTCGATCAGCTTCTAGGGATCCTGCGGATGAGCCTTCCTCCTCGAGGGTTAGGCGAGATCCTGCTGATGTGGCCTCGTCTTCGAGGGCCGAGAGGGATTCTGATTCTGATATTCCAGATTTCCCTTCTGGGGATTCGCGTGAGGCGACCCCAGAGGTATACTCTAACCTTTCTACAATTTTATATCCTTTCCCCAAAATACATCTTCCTGATTCTTCAATTATTTTCTTTTAGCCGGCTGTTGAGGCTTCTGGTAGGGATAGGAGCCGTAGCAGACGCAGAGCTGGAGGCAGAGATGGAGGCCATGATGAGGGCCGTAGAGGAGGCCGCAGAGGGGGCCGTGGCAGAGATGAGGCCAGGACCAGGGTTGAGATCCCTGAGGAGGTAGCTGCCCAGATTAGGGACACTGATCTTCTGCATGGTTTGAGGACTCATCCCTCAGCGTGCGTTAGGGCGGATATCCCTTTGGAGTATCCGATGTCCCATTATAGAGGGAGCTGGGCCAGCTTTACTAGATTCTTGAGAGCTTGCAGTTCGGCCTATCGTCGGGAGCTAGGATTATACGGTTTCGGCATGTTTATCACCATCCCGGACGTTCGCTTGGATCGAGCCCTCATTGCAGCATTATTGGAGAGGTTTTTCCCAGAGACCTTGAGCTTCCACTTCCCAGATGTTGAGATTGGGATCCGACCTTCTGATTTCACGCTCATCACCGGGATTAGGATGATCGGTGATGTTGTCACTGAGATGGCGATGCCAGAGGCCGATGAGATTGCTGGTTATCTTGGATATATTGTGCTGCCTCCTGAGGCATGGGATCGAGGGAGAGCTAGATTGTCTCTGACATGGCTGAGAGAGACTTTCGGGAGGAGGCAGTTTGGTCAGCTTGCTGCCGGTGACCATGTGTTCCCCTTCACCTTCCGATTTCTTTTTCTGTATATGATGGGATCCTGCTTCTTCCCAGAGGACACGACTTCAGTTAGTTCTCACTTCTTGAGTCTTCTGGGAGATTTGCAGCGGGCGAGGAGGTATGCCTGGGGCCCGCTTATTTTTGGTACCATTCTGGCCGGCCTGCGCCGATCAGTGAGCGGCCTCTCTACCTCCAGAGGGGCTGGAGTTGGGTGCAGGTTCTTCTGGCCCTTCTTGCAGGTGAACCTTATTTCCCTTCTTTTTCTTTATCTCTTTCTTTTTATCTCTCCTTTTATATTCTTCTGATTATTTTCTTCTTTCTTGCAGTTTTTTGCTAGGGTTTATATACCCTATTTCCGCCCTACCTCTACGATGCCTGAGGAGACGTATCCCATGGCACTTAGATGGTGTCATGTAGAGCACGACTCTGAAAAGAGTCGTCCCAGGTCCGCCCGGGCCCACCTGGACAGATTGTACCGGTCTGAGGTAATCTTCTTTAATTTCTCTACTTCTTCTTTTCTTTTCTTTCTGGATCGCATATCTGATGTCCTTATTCTGTTTTTCAGCTATTTGTCCCCAGGATGGAGGACATTCATGAGGTGTTGGCCCTGCAGGCAGCCAGAGATGATGCATTTGTCCCTGACCAGAGACGACAGAGATACCAGTTCTTTATTGGTCAGCTGGGCAGCATCTGGTATTGCGGCGAGCGCTTCTTCTTTCAGCATGTGGGAGAGCCACGGATTCCTGCCATTCCGCCAGATACTACTCCTCTCTATCCTCCTATGCCTGTTGATCCTGCCCAGTTCTTGGATTCGACTGAGGCAGAGACATTATTGGAGGAGGGTGACTATGATGCCTGGTTCAGGCGATCTTCTGTTGGGTGCCTCATGTCACCCATGCCTGTCCGTGGCGGAGTCACGGAGATAGGCGGGGTAGTGATTAGGGCTTATGACACTACGGTATGTTTTCTTCTTTTGTGATCTTCTATTTCTATTTCATCTGTCCTTAGCATTTTTCTGACTTCTTTCTTCTCTATTTCAGGAGGCTCAGTTGGCAGAGATCCGGTCTCGCTATGCTGATCTAGAGCGCCAGCGTGACGCCGCAATCGCCGAGCGGGATGCCCTCTATATTACCATCTCAGATCTCCGGGGGCAGCTAGCCAGAGCCCAGGGCCAGGAGGGTCCATCTGATGCACAGGACCAGGCGGGTCCGTCTGATACTCAGGTTAATTTCTTTTTTTTTTTTTTTTATTTCCATTCCTGCTTTTGTATTAGCCTATCTTGTTCTGACTGAATTTTTCTCTTAGTTTCAGGAGTACACAGCTGGTCCCTCTTCACCTGCTTCACCCGTGCCTATGCATTTCCGGGATGAGGTGTTTTCTGTGGCACGGGTGGAGTTCGTGACGTCTCCTAGTCCAGTGGAGGTTCCTGCAGCAGAGCCCGAGGTCGAGGCTGATATTGTACCTGCTACTGAGGACGTGCCAGAGTCTGCCCCAGTAGCTGAGACGGCTCCTGCTACATCTGCTGATGTTGATATGGATTCGGCTGTGGACGCCGCTGTGGTAGAGCCTACCGTGGAGACTGCCGTGATGGAGGAGGCTACAGCTGATCCTGTAGAGCCCGAGGTGGAGATGACTGCTACTGAGCCTGTGGAGCCGGAGGTTGATGTACCTGGGACGTCTGCTCCTGCTGGTCCTGTTAGTCCTGATATGGAGGATGCGGAGGTGACACATGCTGCTGTTGATCCTTCTGCGGATTCTTCCCGTACAGAGTCTGATCCCGATTCTACGGGATATGTAGATACTTCAGGGTACGTCCCTCCTGATCATCCCACTGCTGGCCTTGTGCCTTTATATATGTGGCATGATATTCAGTCTGTTTTGAGCAGGATGACGCGTAGCACGGCCCGCAATATTGTGCGGCATGTCTTTGAGCGTAGGCGATCTACAGGCCGTGGTCGAGGCAGAGGACGAGGCCGTGGCCGTAGGAGCGGACCTGCATGGCCATTAGATTAGGATTCTTCCATTTACCTTTGTATTTTTTTTTTTTTTTTTTGCAAAAGTGATGTAAACATTCATATATATAAAAGAAGTTTGTTTTATTTCCATTTGTGTTCTTTCTTCTTTATTTATAGTATTTATTACCTCATGAATGTTAAACAGGGACAGGTGAAGCTTAGGGAAACAAAGGAAATTAAAAATTCCCATTTTTTTGCATTTTTTCGAAGGAACCGTATTTATACTACGAGCAAGCCGTGCCCGTAAAATTGCTACGGGCGTACCTTGCCCGTGAATGTTTCACGGTCAGGCGTGTCCGTAATGCCTATACGGGCGCGCCTTGCCCGTAATATAATTACGGAATTTACTGCCTTGCGATTTTTTCTATATAAACTCCTAGGGAACGTCATTGTGACACTTTTATTGATTGGAAAACTCCCTGAGCACGTCTTTTCTCGCTTTCCTTGGCTTCTTTGGCGCTTCCATGGCTTCCCCTACGCCGCTTTCTCCTACCGTTGAATCTCCTCCTGCAAGACAACCTGTTAGATCAAAACCTCCTAATCTTACCAGGTACAATATTGTGGATTCCTTTTATGATAGATGGGTTAACTCCATGACCCTTGATGAGGAGATTCGTTGGGATTCCATTCACTTAGGGCACATCCTACACCTCCCTAAAATTCCCTTTAAGTGGGAAATTATTGAAGCTTTGATAGGCCATTGGGTACCTGAGCTGAATCTCTTCCGTTTTGATGATAAAGAGATGACTCCTACCATAGAAGAGATTGAAACCATCCTTGGCCTTAGATTTTCTGAAAAAGTTGTGAACCCACCCCTAAAGCTTAGTTATAAAAAAGGAGGCTTCCACTTTCTTGGGTATAGGGAAGAAGGACTTAGGAATTTCTGATGCACTATTGACCTTGTCCAAGACCTTTTTGACTGAAAAACTTCTGAGGAGTAATGACAAGGACTCTAGGTTTAATGCATTGACCCTGATAGTGGTCAATCAGCTGCTTTTTCCACGGGGTGATGACCAGGTTGACTTGGCTCTTATCTCAGTTATCTGTCAGGTTAGGGAACGCGAGAGGTTGGCCCCTATGATCCTAGCAGAGATATATCAGGCTCTTACTGATTGTTATTTCAGGAAGAAGAAACGCTTCCTTGCCTGCGCCCCTATCCTACAGGTAAAATATGCATGTATTTTTTTTTTCTTTTTTCTTCTATTTTTTTTTCTTTCTTTCTATTCTTCCTTTCCTTTCTTTTTTTTTTTTTTTTCTCTCCTTTTTTTTTTTCTTCTTTTTTTTTTTTCTTTCTTCTCTTTTTTTTTTTTTTTTTTTTTTTTTTTTTTTTTTTTGGAAATAAATTGAAATACTCCCTTTTTCTGCAGCTTTGGTTGCTTGACCATCTTAGCCAGGTTGAAGAAATAACTCGCCACTTCTTTCCAAGATTGAAAGTTCCTGTTTTGATGAGCAATAGGGGATGTCCTAACATCCAAGGTGGCAAGCAAGGCTGGTTCACTTTCTTGGGTACTCTCCAGGATGATCAAGTGAGATGGCCTGGCACTTATCAGCCCACTCCAGAGACAGTGATCAGCTTTAGAGATAGAAACTTTCTGGCCCTAGCAGGCTTGAAATCTGCTGTTCTCTATCTTCCTTTGAGGGTTCTTCGGCAATTTGGAGCGACCTAGGGAATTATGATTCCCACAGGTTATGAGAGCTTTATAGGGCCACTTACTTCAGCCACCATGGGGCTAAATGCTCAATTAATGAAAGAGTGGTCCTATGCTTGCTTTCTGCGGGGTCCAGTCTTTTCTGAGTCCCATGTGAAGGACTATCACTTCTGGATCAAGGAACAGGTGCAGAGTCATGCCCCAGTACCAGAGGATCCTCCTGCAGTTCTTCCTCCTACTTATGAGGACATTCTGGTGTCTGAAAGAGCAACCCATAAGCGGCTTCAACAAATATGGGTACGGGAGGCTCAAGAACTTAGGATAAAAGTCCTTGTTCTGGAGAGGAAGCTTGAAGAGCAGAAGTCTGGCCGCATTGCCATAGAGAAGAAACTTGAAGAACAAAGGCAGGCTCGTCGCTTTGAAGTCCGTGTGATGCGGAAGAAGTATCAGGAGTCCTTGGCTGACCTTAGGGCGTTGAAGATCAAGCTTTCTTTTTCAGATGAGGTCATCTCCTTTTTGAGTGATCCTGATGCAGAGGGTGCTTCTGGAATCATTGCAACTCAGGCAGCTAGGATTAGGGAGCTTGAGGAGCAGTTAGGGAGCAGGGATTAGATTCTTTCATCATTCTTTTTTTTTCTTTCATTTTTTCCATACTTTTTTACAGAAGCAAACTCCATTAGTGGAAAGATATTAGATTTAATTCAAAAAATAGGTTTTATATTATTGGCCTCAGAATTCTCAGATGCTTATAAAAACAGAAGTTTTATGAAAAAGTATTTGATTTCTCATCATTGGCCAAAGTATAGTTTTTTTTTTTTTTTGAAAGTTGATCCAAAACACTTAATCACATATAATTAAAGGAATTAAAATCAGGTTGAATAATGAAAAGGGTAGTCCAAGCAATAGGGAGAGACCAAATTTGTCTACCCCGTGACCCTTAGAATCATCCCCTAATGATTTTTCCTTCATGATTGGCCTTGCTGATCTGCTCAGTTTCCAGTGCTCATGCTGATTTGAACCTTAGACCACATGATCAACTCAACCCTTGATTCTTTTCTCTTTTTTTTTTTTCTTCTTTTTTTTTTCTTTTTTTTTTCTTTTTGCCCTTCTTGCCCCTAGTGCCAATTACGGTTTTCACTAGGGTTGGCCTCTGCATTCCGTCATCACCAATCTTACTCTGAAAGTTGAATGAATATACTAAAATCACCGAGGTCTTAATAATAGGACGAAACAAAGGCTAGGTTTGATTTATGAAAGAAAGGTATTAAAGGCTCAAAATTTTCTAAGTGTGAAAATGGGTCAACTGGACTTACAGTCATGGTGGATTCAATCCCATTCCCCTTCTTTTGTATTTGGCATTTATTTGCCCCCCTTTTTTTTTTTTTTTTTCTTTTTTTTTTCTTTTTGCCTTTATTGGCCTTGCCCTTATTGGCTTTGCCCCAGTATAAGGCTGTAAGTCCAGTTTGGGTTTAACAAAAAAATACGAACAGGCTCAAATTGGTTTGACTAGGGATTCAAATTTTGGGATATAAAGAACAATGGCCTCGGATCATTTCCTAGTAATATTCATTCATGGAAAATATCTCTTTACTGCATCAGAGTTGATTGGCTCAGGAAAATCCTTCCCATCCATTTCTGCTAAGATGAGAGCACCCCCTGATAGGACCTTCTTGACCACATAAGGTCCTTCCCAATTTGGTTTAAACTTTCCACGTGGATCTTCCAAAAAGGGTAAAATCTTCTTTAATACCAAATTTCCTTCTTGGAAAGTTCTGGGCTTCACTTTTTTATTGTAAGCCCTAGCCATCCTCTTCCGATATATTTGGCCATGACTAAGTGCCTTCAAACGCTTTTCTTCAATTAAATTGAGTTGATCATGTCTAGACTGTATCCATTCAGCTTCTTCTAATTCTGCTTCCATTAGCACTCTTAGTGAAGGTATTTCCACTTCCACTGGTAAAACTGCTTCCATTCCATAGACTAAGGAGTATGGGGTTGCCCCTGTAGAAGTCCGAATTGAGGTTCTGTAAGCATGTAGAGCAAGTGGCAGCATTTCATGCCAATCTTTAAAACTCACTACCATCTTTTGAATAATCTTCTTTATATTCTTATTTGCTGCTTCCACTGCCCCATTCATCTTTGGTCTGTAAGGCGCTGACTTGTGGTGGGTAATCTGAAATTGTTCACACATCTTCCTCATGTCTTTGTTCTTAAGGTTTGAAGCATTGTCTGTTACTATGGCACTTGGCAAACCATAGCGGCAAATGATGTTGTGCTTCAAAAACTTAAGAACATGGCTACTCGTAATGTTTGCATAAGAAGCCGCTTCTACCCACTTGGTAAAATAATCGATTGCTACAAGTATAAACCTGTGTCCATTTGATGCCTTTGGAGAGATCATTCCAATGACATCTATACCCCACATAGAAAAAGGCCACGGAGATGTCATACTGTGTAATTCACTTGGGGGTGCATTCTTGTTATCTGCGTACACTTGGCATAAATGACACCTTTTAACGTGCATATAGCAGTCATGCTCCATTGTTGACCAGTAATATCCCAATCGCAGAATCTTCTTGGCAAGCATATGCCCATTCATATGGGGTCCACACACTCCTCCATGTACCGTTTCAACTATCCTTTCTGACTCATTCTTTGCAACACATCTAAGTAGTATATCATTATGTGATCTTTTGTACAACTGCCCACCACTTAGTAAGAACTGTCCTGCCAACCTCTATATTGTTCTTTTCTCTGTAGAGGTGACATTTTCTGGTAAACTTCGATCATTTAGGAAGTTCTTAATGTCTTGAAACCATGGTACTTCTTCTTCTAGGGTTTCTTCTAAAACAAGGCAGTAAGCTGGTTCGTCTCTGACTTCAATTTCCAATGGTCTAATATCAACCCCTTCTGGCATATTGACCATTGAAGCCAATGTTGCTAGAGCATCTGCAAACTGGTTTTTGGCCCTTGGCATATAATTGAAGGAAATTCGAGTAAATTTATTGCTTATTTCTTCCAAATACTGGTGATAGGGGATCAATTTGTGATCCTTGGTTTTCCATTCACCAGTTGTTTGGAAGATGATAAGACTCGAATCTCCATATACGTCAAGTTCCTCTACTTCATGATCTAAGGCTGCTTGTAACCCAATTATGCATGCTTCATACTCTGCTATATTGTTCGTGCATTGGAACCTTAACTTCACTGCGATTGGGATATGTGCCCCATCTGGCTTGATCAGAACAGCCCCTATTCCATTTCCATTCATATTGGCGGCCCCATCAAAAAACATTTGCCATGAGCTTTCACCTTCTTCCTCTTCAGCAAACAGGATTGCCTCATCAGGGAAGTTGGTCTTTAAGGGTTGGTATTCGGGTAAAGGGTGTGCAGCTAAGTGATCTGCAATGGCTTGACCCTTAATGGCCTTCTGTGTGATATAGGTGAGGTCAAATTCAGAGAGTAACAACTGCCACTTTGCTGTTCTGCCAGTTAAAGCTGGTTTCTCAAATAGATACTTCAAAGGGTCCATTCGGGATATCAATAAGGTGGAATGACTAAGGAAATAGTGCCTTAGTCTTTGAGTTGCCCATACTAAAGCACAACAAGTCTTTTCTAATGGAGAGTACTTTGCTTCATATTCTGTAAATTTCTTACTCAGGTAGTAAATCGCCCTCTCCTTTCTGCCTGTATCGTCATGCTGTCCTAAGACACACCCCATTGATGTCTCCAAAACAGACAAGTATAGAATTAGTGGCCTTCCTGGAGTGGGTGGTACTAGCACAGGTGGGTTCAATAAATACTCCTTTATTGTGTCAAAGGCTTCTTGGCACTCATCATTCCAGACTGTCGGGTTATTCTTTCTTAAAAGTTTGAAAATTGGTTCACAGATAGCGGTGAGCTGTGCTATGAACCGGCTTATGTACTGAATCCTCCCAAGAAAACCCCGAACTTCCCTCTCGGTTCTAGGTGATGGCATTTCAATGATGGCTTTAGCTTTAGCTGGGTCAACCTCAATTCCCCTTCTGCTTACTATAAAACCCAATAATTTTCCTGATGTAGCCCCAAAGACACACTTAGCAGGGTTAAGCCTTAGGCTGTATTTCCTAAGTCGGTCAAATACCTTCTTCAAGTTGATCAAGTGGTCTTCTTCCTCACATGATTTGGCTATCATATCATCCACATAAACCTCCATCTCCTTATGGATCATATCATGGAATAAGGCTGTCATGGCCCTCTGGTAGGTTGCCCCAGCATTCTTAAGTCCAAATGGCATGACGGTGTAGTGGAATGTACCCCAAGGGGTGATAAAGGCCGTCTTCTCTTGGTCTTCCTTAGCCATCTTAATCTGATTATACCCAGAAAACCCATCCATGAATGAGAATAGACTATGTACAGCGGTGTTATCCACCAAGATGTCTATGTGTGGAAGTGGAAAATCATCCTTTGGACTTGCCTTATTCAAATCTCTATAATCTACGCACATTCTGACCTTCCCATCCTTCTTTGGCACTGGCACTATATTTGCTAGCCATTCGGGGTATGTGGACACTGCTAAGAATCCAGCTTGGAATTGTTTAACCACTTCATCTTTAACCTTCAATGTCCACTCAGGTTTTAACCTTCTCAGTTTCTGCTTAACTGGCTTAGAGTCTGGTAGAATGGGTAGCCTGTGCACCACCATATCTGTGTCTAACCCCGGCATATCCCGATACGACCATGCAAACACATCTTCATAATCAGCCAAAAATCGTATCATTTCATCCCGCTGTGCCTCAGATAGACATACCCCAATCTTCACTATTTTTGGGTCATCTTCGGTCCCTAGGTTGATTGATATGGTCTCTTCGATATTGGGTTGGACCCCCTTTTCATGACGCTCTAATTGATATGTGATTTCTATTGGAACGTCGTTTTCTTCGTCCTCGGTCTCTTCTTCAACCCCCATTAGGTCAAAGTCGAGCTCAAGGTCGAAGTCATACTCATCCTGATCCAATTCCGTTCGCTTATATGGTTCATAAATGGTTTGGACCCTTTTGAAAATTTTATCTTTTCTAGAAAAAACTGAAAAATCTTTTTGTGTTATTTGAGAGCCTTCTACAAAATCTTTCCCTGAAGACGAAGGCTCATTAAAACCTTCAGGAAAAGGGCATTCCACTAATGGAGTTTTTTTTTGGAAGCCATGTCTGTTTGCCAAACAAACGCGGCTTCAAAAGTAAGGGGAGTTTCCTCCCAATTATTCAGAATGAAAGAATCTGGGGCAGGGATACAAGCCTGCTCCTCAAGCTCAGGGTCTGCATCTGAGATCACCAGTACTGGGTGAGTTGCATTGCCTGCTTCTTCGGTAGGGCCAGTTCCAGATGGAACTTCTACTGCAGCCCAATCAATAAAAGGTAGCTCCTCTGCTACTTTTTCTTGGTTGCCTTCTGTCATGGCAAAGAATGCCCCTATGTCCTCAGAAAAATCCTGCCTCTGTTCTGTCTGTGGCCCAGGCCCACCAGATGCTTGTGGCGGTGGAGGTGGAACATATGGTTGTATTGTGGAAGGTTTGGGTTTCTGGAATGGCTTGACATTGTAGTATGGAGGTTTAGATTGATCTTCAGGAGGAGACAGCTGAATCAGGTGAGACAGCTTAGGAAAAGTTTCCCTGATGTGTGGGAATTTCATAGCTTCTATCTGCCCCTGACTTTTCCATTTCCTTGGCTTGGACCCCAATCCTGCTCTGTGAACCATCTTCTTAACCTGAACTGGTTCTATCCTTCCTTGTAGGTTAACCCCCAGACCTTTTCCAGGGTGAAAATGGTACTTTTCTAATACATTTTTGACCATTTTTTCAGCGCAGGTCAATTTTCCTTCTTTTTGCTGATACCCCCCAGGTATATAATTCACAGCTTCAAATTGAAAGGAGTGAAACGCCATTTTATCTGTTGTCATTTCCGTGTTAATACAGGGTACATCAGGGGACCACATGGGGGGAACCAAGTTTTCGGCCAGGACGGTAATCACCTTTTGCCCTCTAATGTACTTGACTCTTTGGTGGAGGGTAGATGGTATGGCCCTAGCCGTATGAATCCACGGCCTTCCTAGGAGTAGGTTGAAAGCCGCAGGTATATCCATCACTTCAAATGTGATGTTGAAAATATACGGTCCAATTGTGACCGGCAGTTCAACCTCCCCTAGGGAGTGTGTTTTAGAGCTGTCAAATGCTCTTATAATTCTTCCGTTTTGTTTTATTTTGTTTCGCTCCAGCAATATGCAAAGGATCCACATGATGGTATCCTGCTGGACTAATTTCAGTTTCAGAAAAGGTTATGACATTATGGGATAATATTTGACCAACCATCCGGCCTAGTTGGTCTGGTTCAATGTTTTTAGGCACATGGGCCCCCTGGAGTATCCTTAACAAGGAGTCCCTATGTTTTTCTGAATTTAACAATAGGCCCAGTATTGAGATCTGGGCAGGGACTTTGTTCAACTGTTCAATAACATTGAACTCACTCTTTTTTATTACCTTCATGAGGTCAGTAGCCTCACTGTTAGTTACCTGAGGGGCCTCTTCCCCTACTTTGGCCTTGCCTTTATTTCTTTCTTCTTCTTTATCCTTCTCTGTTTCTTTCTGTTTTTCTTCCACCCCTACACTTTTTCCTGACCTCATCATAAGGTTTACTTCTTCTCTGCTTTCAACTGCAGGGCATGTAGTGGTAAATGCTTCACTGTAGTTCCATGGTACAGCCGATTCAATGTAGGAAGGCTTAGGGACATTCACCACCAATGGGGGAAGTTTGGACTTGGCGATGGAAGTCTGAGTAATAGGAACATTAACAACCAATGGAGGAAGTTGTTTTGGTTGGGGGTTTGCAGAAGTGACTGATGCACTAAGGGGGTCACCATTTATGACCAATGGTGGCTTAGACTGAATGGGTGGAGTAAAAGTGGATGAATGGCAATTAATGACCAAGGGTGGCTTGGTGATGTTCATCTGGGCCATGAGGGATGAGACCCGGTCCAAAGATGAGCTAATGTTCTTTGCAGCACTATCATTCCCCTTTGAAATCATATTTATTTCTTTGCCTTCACTTCTCCTGTCAAAATATACTTTGACCGTTGTCCCTATGGGAGCAATTAATTGAGATGGGTCAAAGGTTATTTTGTCAGAAGAGATGACTCCTATGACATTAGATGGGCCTGCCCCGTGATGCTGGGGCAGTGGGTTTTGTCCAATATCTGTTCTTGGAGGATTGGGCGCCCCTGTATTGAAAGACAGGGTATTCTGGTCTAGTAAATCCTGAATGGCATGTTTCAAAGGCCAGCACTTGTCTGTAGGGTGCCCAGGTGCACCCATATGGTAATCACAAGTGGTGGAGGGGTCAAAATTTCTCCCCTTAGATGCATTCGGATTAGGTTCTCTTAAGGTGATATACCCTCCTTGCAATAAAGTGGGCAGCAATTGAGAGGGAGTCATTGGAATAGGGGTGAAAACCCTATTTCTCCTTGCTGCAAAATAGGCGTCCTTTTCCTCTTTGGTAAAAACCCTTTTTTGGTCTGAAGGTGCTGTTGGAACATTAACCCTCATAGGGGCCTGGGTAGGTGGAGATGGAGTAGGGAAATGAGCAGGTACGTTGATTTGTATGGGCTTGTTAGGGCCAGATGGTGGCTGTACCATGTTTACCTCACCCTCCTTCTTATTCCCATTCTTTTTTGTCCCGCTTCCTTTCTTTAGGTTGGGGTCCTGCTGGCTAACCATGGCAGAGTGGTCAATTATCTTACCTGACCTTATTCCATCCTCAATTCGGTCAGCCACCTGAACCAAAGCTGCAAAATTAGTGGTGGTCTGACCCACCAAGTGGCTGTAGAATGGTTGACCCAAAGTGCTTATGAAGGTAGAAATCATTTCCTGTTCTAGCATGGGTGGCCTGACCTGGGAGGCCGTCTCCCTCCATCTCTTGGCATATTGCCTTACAGTCTCCTCCCTTCCTTTGCTCATTCTCATGACGTCGTACCTATCTGGCATGATTTCTGAATTGAACCGATATTGAGCCAGGAAGGCATCGGCTAGGTCCTTCCATCTTTTGATCTTCCCATGGTCCAGAGTGGCGAACCATCTTAATGCGGTTCCTGTTAGGCTCCTTTGGAAAAGTTGGATCAAGATACCCTCATCCTGCCCGAACTGGCATAGGGCACCACAGTATAACTTTAGGTGGCTCATGGGGCAACCAGTGCCATCATACTTGTCCAAGTCTGGGCACTTAAACTTGGCCGGCAGGTTAACATTGGGGTATAGGCACAAGTCTTCAAAATTGGTGCCTCCAAAGTTGTTTACCCCTTTGACTTCCCTTAGTTCATCCTGGATCATTTCTAGCTTATGCATGAACTTTCTTTCAACCTCTTCCCTTATCCTTTCCTTTTCCTTAGCCTTGTTTGATTCAGCTGTCTCATCCCTGGTTAGTATAGGTTCAGGGGTGGGTTCATAGACGGGTTCAGGAGTTGGTTGCACTGGAGGTGGAACATTGACTTGGGGTGGAGGTGCAGGGTTGGATGTGGATGCCTAGTTCTGGGCCTGCATTTGTTGGGCCTGCACTTGTTGGGCCTGTACTGACAGTATGTTCTCTAGCATTCGGGCCAGTCCTGCCACTTGTTCTTGGAGTAGAACGACATCTGGATGAGGAGCATCAACTTCATCTTCAATGGGATTCATGGCTCGAGCTCTTGATCTGGTTACAGGAGCTATGATTGCGAGTGTATTAGTACCTGGATACAAGATAAAGGAAAAGATATCAATGCTCAATTAATCTCATTCACATGCCTAAGAATGCCTATGTGCAAGCTGGGTGAACACGAGTTTGGATTTTTCTTTATTTGCTTCTTTTTTTTTTTATTTATTTATTTATTTATTTTTTTTATTTTGAATTGAATTGTTGGAATATTCTAGGGCTTCCAACAGGTCCCACAAAAGAGAGAAAGGTCTGAAATTCAAAGGCTTTCAGAGGCCCGGGGGGTTTTTTTGAAAAAGGTCTGAAATTCAAAGGCTTTCAGAGGCCCAGGATTTTTTGGAAAAGGTCTGAAATTCAGAGGCTTTCAGAGGCCCGGGGATTTTTGATAAAAGTCTGAAATTCAAAGGTTTTCAGAGGCCCAGGTTTTTTTTTTTTTTTTTTTAAAAGTCTGAAATTCAAAGGCTTTCAAAAGTTCTGAAATTCAAAGGCTTTCAGAGGCCCAAAAGAAAAAGGTCTGAAATTCAAAGGCTTTCAGAGGCCCAAAAGTTCTGAAATTCAAAGGCTTTCAGAGGCCCAAAAGAAAAAGGACTGAAATTCAAAGGCTTTCAGAGGCCCAAAAGTTCTGAAATTCAAAGGCTTTCAGAGGCCCAAAAGAAAAAGGTCTGAAATTCAAAGGCTTTCAGATGCCCAAAAGTTCTGAAATTCAAAGGCTTTCAGAGGCCCAAAAGAAAAAGGTCTGAAATTCAAAGGCTTTCAGAGGCCCAAAAGTTCTGAAATTCAAAGGCTTTCAGAGGCCCAAAAGGAAAAGGTCTGAAATTCAAAGGCTTTCAGAGGCCCAAAAGTTCTGAAATTCAAAGGCTTTCAGAGGCCCGGGGTTTTTTGAGAAAAAGTCTGAAATTCAAAGGCTTTCAGAGGCCCGGGGTTTTTTGAGAAAAAGTCTGAAATTCAAAGGCTTTCAGAGGCCCAGGATTTTTTGAAAAATCTGAAATTCAAAGGCTTTCAGAGGCCCAAGAGTTTTGAAAAAGTCTGAAATTCAAAGGCTTTCAGAAGCCCAAGGAACCTTTCTCTCACATTTTTTCTTTTAATTATTTTGTTTGTTTGTTTGTTTTTTTTTTTTGTTTTTTTTTGTTTTTTTTTTTTGAAGCATTTTATTCAAACTTGTTCCCCTTTATCATTATTTAAAGGTTAAAAGAATATTTTAGTGGGAAAAACTGATTAAAGTTGAATATTCCGAGAAAACCGTATACACATTACGGTCCAGTCGTGCCCGTATTCAAATTACGAGCCTGCCATGACCGTATGCAATCCACGGGCGAGCCTAGCCCGTATAACCAGTACGGGCAAGCCCAGCCCGTGTACTAAATGCGGTTTTACGGAACCCTGTTATATTTTTCCAGTTTTTAGTGGTTTGATCACTTTAATTGCTCATCCAAACGTACGGTTCACCCAGTACAGAGCTTCTAAACTGTCCCAAATTGGACTTTGGCCTATTTGTAAAACACATGCTAGGGAGGGCACATGTACCCTCCAAATTGACATCATACTCAAGAATTTGATACCCTTTTGTTGCCTCTTGTGTGTACATAGGGTAGGATTGATTCTAAACAGAGTTAGAAACTCTTCCTATGGGCTGCACCAACTTTTAGCAAATATGCATATTTTGGGACCAATTTTATCCCAAACCCATGGGTACCATGACACCCCTATGATATGAAAATAATGCAAAACAATAGGATTACCTTGTTACCTTGTTTACCTTGAATATAGCATCCGCATTATGCCCTGGTTTGTAAGCCATGCATACGGCCTTCCCACAATCATACAAACCCCATATTCCCACGTAATTGTGTAATTTAGCCAAAAACGTGTAACTCCACCTTCAAGCGTAGGGGTTTTGGGTTTTGGCTTAATGGCAACTTAGCACTCAAGCCTAGTGATGACCAGAATCCCAGATCCACATTATCATCACATCATTAGCTCAAAGTTCTAAGGTGAATGTTTTCACTTTCGCTTTCCGAAGTATCGACCTCGTTGCGCCAAGCTACACACATTCGGGTTCAACTTCCTATAGGTTAAGGGTAGGCCGTGTAAAAAAAATAAAAGGTGCACAGTGCATTGTAAAAATAGGTCACATTCACAACGTCCCAAACCCTTGCCACTCTTTTCGCAGCCATGCATAAACAAACCAAGGCATAATAGGAAAGCATATTTAAAATAAACAAGTAAATAAAGCAATCCTATAGCACCCAAAACATGCTCATAAAAAAAATCATCTATCATGCAAACATATGATCATGTTATACACCCAAAATCATCATGGAGATCATGCTGAAAATTAAAACATGCTATCATAAAAATATAGCAAGAAATAAGCATGGTTCAGCAAAACGGACCTCCCCTACGCATGTTTGTAGAAACAATCCTATAAATCAAAATTAAGCATGTTTCTACCCCCATGAATTCTTAAGCAATAATTCAGATTTAAAACATATTCAACATGCTTAAGAACACAAAATAGCAAGCAAATCCAAAAATATCAAAAACATGAACTAAAACACCAAAAGGCTTAAATCCACAAGTCCCCAGCAGAGTCGCCAGTTGTGAGACATGGGAAAAAATCAAATCTTTAATGATTTCCTCAATCATCACACGGGATTAAATAAAACAAAGAGTCGCCACCATTCAATTTAGGTGTGAATGGACACCAAAATATTAAATAAGCACAAAAGGCAATTTTAGGGCAAAATATCCCTCCTAAAAAAAAACAACCAGAGATGGGTAAGGGGATTAAGTTATGAACAGGGGAAGGTGTTAGGCACCCCTATTCATCCACATAAAGTGGTTGCCAGGCATTGTTCATGTTTAAAATAAAGGAAAAAGTTTGCTATAAAAATCACACAAAATCACAAAAAAAAACAAAATATATGGTTTTTTCATATGAATAGTCTGATTGATCCAGAACTATCAAACATGATCATACCATTCCTAGGGTTTCATGATCAAAATAAAATTGAGATAAAATCGAATAAAATCAATTTAAAGTGAAAAATCCAAAAATCTGGTTTCAAGTCAAAATTCTAGAAATCTAGAAAAATATGATTTTTATAAAATATTTCAAAATTGAACTTGAATAGTCCAGGATATAGATAAAGCCCAAATTTCACGTTAAATCTGAAAATCAAAACAAAAAATACCCACGTTGATGAAAAACACCAAAAGGGGAGAATTTAGACCGTAGGGTCTTCTCTCAATAATGAAAAACAATTTAAAAACCACATCATGAAACCCTAGAATTTATTTTCAGGCTTCTGGATTCAGATCTACCATATTAATCATGATAGATCCAAGATCCTAGCCTAAAATCACAAAAATCACGAAAATAGTGCTGTAGGTGCAAAAGTGGCAAAAATCCAAATTTTGGCAAAAATAGGGATCTCATGCTATAAATATCATAGACTCATGTTATTTATTCAGATATATCATAAAAAGCATTAAAACATGATCAGGATATCAAAAGCAGCCATATCTCACAGATTTGAGCACATGGGGGTCTACCCTACGGATCCACCTGGTCTCTTTTCCCCTAGTTCTCTCTTCACGTTTTACGGCTAGAGAGACTCTTGAGGTACTTGGAGATAGGTTTGGTTACACAAACACAATCACAGGCTTTATTCTAGAAAAAAAGGAAAAAACAGATATGGGGTTCTATTCTAGGGATCCACCTGTTCCCCTTTCCCCTAGTTCTCTCTTCACGTTTTACGGCTAGAGAGACCCTTGAGGTACTTAGAGACAAGTTTAGGGATACAAAAACAGATATGGCCTTATTCTACAGCAATAGAGATGATCCTATTACTTCTAGAATTGAAGACAGAAAATAAAAAGGGATAGGGGACTTACCTGGATTGAGCAGGCAGAGCAGCAGGAGTTCTTTCTCTTCTCTTGGGAGCTTCTTAGAATTCCTTGGACTCAAAATTTCGTGGCCCTAAGCTAGAGGAATGAGCCTCTATTTATAGACACACCTAGGGGCAAGGCTGGTCCAGAAGGATATATCCTGATCCTCAGGATAGAGTGAAATATAGAGATAATGCCCATCCATAGTGGCTTCAGCGAATAAAATACTTAATTCGCTCGTTTAAAGATATATTGGACTTCAAATAAAGCTCGGAAATCGAGAGGAGGACAAAACTTGCACGTGTCTTTAATGCCCGTAAATGATTTACGGTCCAATGGTGACCGTATTAGTACTACGGGCGCGGCTGCCCGTAGATATTTTGCGGGCGATATGGGCCCGTGAAGAAAATACGGGCAAAGCCTGTTCATTCTATTTTTAGGCTTTTTTGACCTGTTTTAAGCTCTAAATTACAGGTTTTTATTATTTTCTCATTTGGCAGTGCAATTTGGGGTGTCTACACTCGTGCTTAAGAAAGTTCTTCTATAGGTAATTTCTTATTTAAATTCTTACACTTCTACTTTAATTTCAGCAATATCTAATTCTACTTTCTTTTCTAAGGATTAGAGCTTGTTTGTATTTTACAGACACTCCGATCCAACAGTTGAATATTTCTAGATCGTACTTTGTTGAACGCTGGTCAGGAATTTCTGCAGCTACTTCTCTCTCTAAAAGTCTCTCTCTCTCTCTCTCTCTCTCTCTCTCTCTCTCTCTCTCTCTCTTCTCTCTCTCTCTTTTCTCCAAACATGAAGTTCACTTTTCTCTTCCTTTTTCTCCATTCAATTTGAATTAGAAGAAACCCTAAATCCTCCCTAATGTTTCCCTTTTATGGATTCACCCAAATAGAAGTCCTAATTAGATTAGGAAACTTTTTAACCCACTAAGATTCCTAATCCCACTTAGAAGTTTTCCTAATCTATCACAATTCCTCCTAATTCTTTCTTCTTATTTTCGTGCTAATTATTTCCTAATCTCACTTAGACGCTTTCCTAATTTTCGTGCTAATTATTTCCCTTATTTTTTAAATATTACAAAAACTCCCCAAAACTCCTCTTTTTCCTCAATTAGGGCTCCTAATTAACTATAATTATCAATATGCCCTTTTCTCACTTATTAAGCTATAAATTTCACTATTTCTATTTAAATCAACCCAACTTAAGTTTAACTTAATTTCTTAAACCTAATAATTATTTAATTATTTAGCTAACTAGGAATTCACCAAAATACCCTTTTCTTTATAATTCCTTATCTAACTGTTGGATTTTTTTTAGAATTTCCAAATTCATTCTCCTCGTTATCCTTAATCAATTATACATCCCGGATGGATGAAAAATACACAAATCATATGCAATTTATTTCCAATAAATTCATTAACTTCCCAAATATTCATATTTAATTCTCTTTATTTATTTATTGAAAATTTGGGGTTTCACAAAAGGTTGTCTCAGATCTCTCATGATTTGGCGAGTGAAAGCCAATGATAGCCCAATTTCACTTGAAATTACATGAATCTAAGGAGATTTGGCCATTAGGCTTTCTCAAAGAGATCAAAACCATTCAAAAACTTATCAAAAGAGACCTGATATTTATTTTAAGGCCAATTTCTAAGATCTACCTTATTGAGTATGGTAGATTTAGAGATTCATGCCTATACCTGAGAAAACAAACGTTCATGTGTGTGCATGTGTAAAATGAGCTCAAATTCAACCATATGGAGGAATTTCAGATCTATGGCTATGAGGTAGCCTAGATCCACGAAATTCCTTTCAAATCAAAAGGGGAAAGCACAAAAGATAACAATCCAAGCACAATAAAAAAATGAATCTAAATCGAAGCATATAGGTTATTCCTAGATTATTTCTCCTAGCCTTCTCTTCACGTTTTATGGCTATATAGAGACTTAAGGTACTTTGATCAAGATTTGGGGCTTACACACACTCAGGCTCTATCCTAAAGAAAGGTAGATGATGAGAGAGGGCTTGAAATGTAAAGAGATGGATGAATATTAAATGGATTATGTAGACACCCCAAAATTGCATGATTTTTGATAAATCTTGAAGGAGAGAAATATTTTATTGGAATTTTCAATTCTTAGCATGGGGTTTGAGATCCTTAACTCATTTGAATCCAAAACCACAAAGGAAAAGGCCCGAATTCAATCTTTTGTGCAAAGTCAAACTTTTTCCGGTTAAATTTTGTTGACTTTTGACCCCAGAAAATGAAATATTTTTTAAAGCAAGATTTCAAGATAATTTTTCCTGGTAATCAGGTTTTTAGCAATGTTATTGCATAAATGAATTTTTTGAGATTTTAAATCTTGACGAATACCTTGGTATTAACATTTTGAATCTTTTTAACGGACTTGAAAAACCGGAATTTAGCCTTGAACTGGAAAGTTGACTTTTTATTCACTTGGAATTTGGGTCTGGAACTATTTTTTATGGATTCAAATTTGGGGGGAGGGGGCGGGGGGGGGGGGGTGTTTGCTTATTGTAGACACCCCAAAATTGTACGATTTTTGATAAATCATGAAGGAGAGAAATATCTTATTGGAATTTTCAATTCGTAGCATTGGGTTTATGTAGACACCCCATAATTGCGCTGAGGAAATAATGAATAATTGGCCAAAACATTAAAAAATAGTTTGTTTTCTTGTAGCCAGTGCAAAATTTCGGATTGGAACATTTTCCCTTGTATCTGACACAAGTCATCGGATACAAACAAGGGTATTTATATCTGACGGAAGTCGTCGGATACAAGTAGACATAAGTGTATCCGACGAAATGTGTCGGATACAAAAATGTTCACTTGTATCCGACCTGAGTTGTCGGATACAAGGTTTTCTCTTAAAATTAGGGTTTTCCGAAAGTTTTCACTTTTTACCATCATATCCCTTGTTTAAGGAGTGGAAATCTTGGAAATAGCCTTAGGGTTAAGTGTGGGGGATTCTAGACACTTCCTTGTGTCTACCATTAGGGTTCCCCCTAACCCTAGCCTTTGCCTATAAATAGGAGGCCTCTCCTCAAGCAAATGGCCAAGAATTTTTGAGAGCTAGAAGCTGGAGATCGGAGAGCTCCGAGTGAAGAAGGGAACCGCTGCCGAATTGCTCCCAGAAACCCAAGTAAACCTGAAACTTCTTTATTTTTTATGTTCTTACATTCTAGGGTAGTTCTCTTCTTCTACCTTTCTGTAGAATAATGGCCTACTCTTTGTGTATACAACCCCTTTCCCTACTCAAAGTACCTCGAGACTCCCTTTAGCCGTAAAACGTGGAGAGGGATCTAGGGGAAACGAGACTGCGAATTGATCCTTAGTTATAGAACCCTCTTGAATGGCCTTTTGATTCTATGAAAACTGTTTCATACTCAAAGTACCCCAAGACTATCTCGAAACTGTAAAACGGGGAAAGAGAACTAAGGGAAACGAGAATGGAACAGAACCCTAGGTTTTTTAGAACCCCATTTGATTGATATGAATGCTATATGTTGTTATGTATGTGATTGAAGAACTAATTTGTACACATGTACATATTGCACTCGTTTTATCGGAATCGGCTTGTATTTGGGATCTATTGCATTCATTGTGATAGATCTGAAATAAATAGCCCCAAGCATTTCTGGGATATTTCTTATTGATTTCAAACAAGTTTATCTCGAGTATTGAAAACCTCTAGGTCTAACCTCTCGGATTTTGGGCATTTTTGCTCCATTTTAGGGTTTTGGCATATTCTCTTTGATCGAAGAGAATGGTGAGCCAAATTCGTGCCCTATTTCCTCCTAGAGGTTTTTTCAATACTTTTTCAAATGATTTTGATTTAGATTGCATGGAATTTACACACTCAATCACTGTTTTGGATTGATTTTACTTAAAAATGGCAAAACTGGATAGCATCTGTACCCTAACTTCGGACACTCATAACTTCATCATCCGGATGAATATTGAAGTGATTCCAAAGACATGTGAAATGTGAGACTGTCTAGTTCTTGTCTGTAAAATTTCATCAATTTTTATGAGGTGGATTTTTACACCATTCAGTCGAAGTTGATAGGTCAGTTCAGGCCAGATTGCTGAACCTGTCACTTTGACTGAGCGCCATGTGTTCGTTTTAAGTCCGATTTGAGTGAATTTTGTTTCTTAAGTCCGATTTGAGTGAATTTTGTTTATGTGTTTTCCTTCGGGAGTCTACTTTCAAAATCCAATTGGTTTCATAATTTTTTGATTTCATTTGTGTCGTGGGTAACAGATTTACTCAGAATTGCTCAACAGCACATTTCTGGGCTAATCTGTGATCTTCGGGGCCCATTTGGGAGGTCACCCAAGGCACATCCGGATGAATTTTTGTATGAGACTAGTTTCATTTGAAAGATGGCCCTACAGACTTCATTCATGCAAAAATTCACGGATTTACATGGAGCCAATTTTCCTAAATGAATTTCCAAAGTTGCTCACTTGTTACTTTTATTGATTTCCAACAGCAGATTTCAAAGGAGAATAACTCTTAGGGTTTTAATCGGATTTAACTGAAAATTTGCATGAGTCTTCTCTTTATCATAATCTTTCAAATAGATTTGGTTTGATTCAATTTGAACTTGATTTGAATAAGTTATGGTCAAATGGCTCCATCTTTTACCGAAATTTTTGGATTTGTCTTAACTTGGTTGTGTTCAAGTTTTCCCTTGATTTTAATTCAATAGTGATGTCCCAGAAGTGGTACTGACATAAAAGAGGATCTGGAATTCATTGGATTTCTCATGTGGAGGTATCATACATGTGTTTAGTTCTTTTCAAGCTTTTTGATTACTTTAGCAAGCCTTCGTTATTTTGAGCATGAACAACACTTGGCAACCACCTTGCGTGGGTGAATGGGGGTGCCTAACACCTTCCCCCGTTCATAATCTAATCCCCTTACCCATCTCTGGATTTTATTTTCAAGCAGAGTAATTTTTACTCTAGATTTGCCTTTTTGTTTACTTTGATGATTTTTGGTGTCCATTCACACCTAAAATTGAATGGTGGCGACTCTCCCATTTATGTTGTGTCCGTGTGACGATGAAGAGAATCATCTAGGTGATTTTCCATGTCTCACAATTGGCGACTTTGCTGGGGACTTGCGGATTTAAGCCATGTTTTGTGTTTGTCCATGTTTTATTCTTATTTGTGAATGCTTGCTGTTTTGGAAATTTTATGTGAACTCATTTGATGTATCTAAACGTTGTTTTGTATGATTATAAGATTCATGAAGGTATGGCATATATGTGGTGCTTGATTATGCCTAGAAATTTGTTTAGGGAGGGCCTATCCCATAACATGATTTTGGTGGATTTTATGATAACGTACTTTGATTTGGGGGATTTAATGTCATATTTGGATGATGGAAATTAACAGCATAAATTAAGTAAATTTGGTAGGGTTTTTGGGGGTTTTCAAGCATGTTTTCCCCAATTAAAACACTTCTTGTACCCTATTTTAGTTGCTGGCTTTTTTTTAGGCTATATAGATGTGAATAATGCATGTTGAACATAAAGAATTAAGAGCAAAAAAAAAAAAAATCTGGAAATTCAGTAGGTATTTTTCTTTGAGTTTTCAAGCATGTTTCCCCTAACAAAACACTTCTTGTACCATATTATTAGGTGCTGTATTTTTAGGCTTTTAATTTGGGGTATAAATGATGCACTTTGAGCATGAAAAAACAGACTGAAATCTGGAAATTTAGGTAATGCTTTTGGGGTTTCAAGCATGCTTTTCATGTTTTAATTGTTGTTTGTACAATATGATAACATGTGTGTATGCTACTTTTTGGGTATGTAATAATTATGTGCATATTTAGGTATTTTACTACCTTGCTTTCTTGTGTTTTTGCATTCAATGTAATGTCATATTGCCTTGGCTTGAAATTGTATGCATGGCTACGAAAAAGAGTGGCAAGGGGCTGGGACGTTATGAATGCACATTTAATTTTAAATGCACTTGAGCACTTTAAACTCTTTGCACAGCCTACCCATTACCTATCGGAAGTTGAACCTGAATGTGTGTAGCTTGGCGCAACGAGGTCGATACTTCGGAAAGCGAAAGTGAAAACATTTACCTTAGAATTTGAGTCAATGATGTGATGACAATGGGATCTGTGATTCGATTCCGGGCATCACTAGACTTGAGTTCTAAGTTGCCAATTAAGCCAAAACCCAAAAACCATACGCTTGAAGGTGGAGAAACACGTTTTCAGCTAAAGTAAACAATTACGTTTGGGGAATTGGGTGTAATTGTTGGAAGGCCGTTTGCATGTTTCACAGGCCAAGGTATAATATGAATACCATATTGAAGGTAACATAAGGCAGCAAGGTAAAACCATGTTTTGTAATTAATGTCATGTAAATTAAAAGCCATGGTGTCGATATACGTGGGAAGAAATTTTTCCCAAAAGTGTTTGTAGCCTAAGGTTGGTGTAACCTATAGAAGGAGTTTTCAACTCAATTTAGAAGTCATCCTACCCAAAGTCCATTGAGGAGGCAACCAAGAGTACCAAAATCCATGAATGGGTGTATAACTTTGGAGGGTACAAGTACCCTCATGAACTTGTGCATTTTTGTAAGTATGGTGTCAAAGCCCAATTTGGGACTAAATTTAGAGGCCAAGTCAAGGTGAACATTAAGTGGGAATGAAAATAGCATGATCTAGTGAAAAAATGAGTCAAAAAGGGTTATTTCGGCATTAACTGACAACTCAGGTCGGTTAAGCCACACTTTATTCTTATCCGACATATTTCATTGGCAAAAAGGATATATGCATGTATCCGATCATTTGTATCGGATACAATAAGGCATAGCCTTAGCCGAAATGTTATGTCGGATACAGCCCGAAAACTTGCAAATGGATTTTTCATCCCCATTTTTTGAGAATAAAAGGCCTAAAACACTGTAAATAATATGTGGGCACCCAAAGAGAATATAAAAAGATAATTCAAGTGTTCAAAAAAAAAAAAGAAATGTTTTTAAGAATTTAACCTAATTTTGAAACACAAATCTACCTTTTCCCTCAAAATACATTAAAGGGGCCAAGGAGTCATATTTCTTGATACCAATGCACCCTAAACATGTTTCAATCAAACTTTTGAACTTGAAAACTGAGGAAATTCAGCAAATCAAAAATAAAAAATTCCAAAAAAACCTTTGGTTGGTCCGTTTCTCCAATCAAATCAAAAATTTGTGGGACACTTGGAAGCCCTAGAATATTCCAAAAAACCTTTGGTTGGTCCTTTTCTCCAATCAAATCAAAAATTTGTGGGACACTTGGAAGCCCTAGAATATTCCAAAAAAAAAAAAAAACCTTTGGTTGGCTTTTTTCTCCAATCAAATCAAAAATTTGTGGGACATTTGGAAGCCCTAGAATATTCCAAAAAAACCTTTGATTGGTCCTTTTCTCCAATCAAATCAAAAATTTGTGGGACACTTGGAAGCCCTAGAATATTCCAAAAAAAACCTTTGGTTGGTCCTTTTCTCCAATCAAATCAAAAATTTGTGGGACACTTGGAAGCCCTAGAATATTCCAAAAAAACCTTTGGTTGGTCCTTTTCTCCAATCAAATCAAAAATTTGTGGGACACTTGGAAGCCCTAGAATATTCCAAAAAACCTTTTGGTTGGTCCTTTTCTCCAATCAAATCAAAAATTTGTGGGACACTTGGAAGCCCTAAAATATTCTAAAAAAACCTTTGGTTGATCCTTTTCTCCAATCAAATCAAAAATTTGTGGGACACTTGGAAGCCCTAAAATATTTCAAAAAAGCTTTGGTTGGTCCTTTTCTCCAATCAAATCAAAAATTTGTGGGACACTTGGAAGTCCTAAAATATTCCAAAAAAACCTTTGGTTGGTCCTTTTCTCCAATCAAATCAAAAATTTGTGGGACACTTGGAAGCCCTAAAATATTGCAAAAAACCTTTGGTTGGTCCTTTTCTCCAATTAAATCAAAAATTTGTGGGACACTTGGAAGCCCTAAAATATTGCAAAAAACCTTTGGTTGGTCCTTTTCTCCAATCAAATCAAAAATTTGTGGGACACTTGGAAGCCCTAGAATATTCCAAAAAATCTTTGTTTGGTCACTAGTACCAATCAAATCAAAAATTTGTGGGACATTTGGAAGCCCTAAAATATTCCAACAATTAAAAGAAAAAATAAATCCGGACTTGTGTTCACCTAACTCACTTATCTACATTTATAGGAGTGTGACTCGGATTAAATGGGAGCTGACGTGTTTCTTTGTTTTTTCTTCCCCAGGTACACATACTTGCAATCATTGCTCCCGTGACCAGATCCAAAGCTCAAGCAATGAATACTGAGGAAAACCAAACTCAAGCTACTGTCCCCGCTCAGGACTTTGCTCAACAGCAAGAGCAAGTAGCTGGACTGGCCAAGATGCTAGGAGACCTACTGGCGGCTCAGGCCCAACAGGCCTAGGCCCAAAACCAAGCCTCAACTTCCCATCAAGCACCACCACCTCAAACCTACGTTCCACCCCCAGCTCAACCCATACCTGAGCCCATTTCTGAACCTGTCCCTAAACCCATCCTGATCAGGGAAAATACTGTGGAGTATGAAAAAGAGATGGAAAAGGAAAAAGCCAGGGAGGAGATGGAAAGTAAACTGCTACACAAGATAGAGAGGATCCAAGAAAAACTCAAGGAGGTAAAGGGAGGAAACAGTTATGGAGGCACCTCCTTCGACGACTTGTGCATATACCCGGTGTGTGCGCGTCGGAAACGCCGCAGGGGAAAATTCGGAGTCGCCATCGCCTGATGGGGTGCAGGCGGACACCTGGGTGCCTAATCTTGTCTATTGGGCTGGTCTGCGGCTTGAGATTCTGAGAAAGGTCTCGGTTGCGGTCTAGGGAAGTCCGTAGACATCCCAGACCACCCCATCGGATGACGGATCCCGTGGGTTCCTTGGTTTGAGTCAGCTTGCTTTGGTTTCTCACTCGATTCCTAATTTGATATGCAACTTGGTTAAGTCTGTCGGGACCACCTGAGTGGTGTGGGTCCCTTTAATTGATTTTATCTTGCTTAATTTTAGGTGATCTGAGTCTGACTGGGTGGGCCCTGTTGGAAGGCCCACGGTGTCCTTGGTGGACTTGGGTAAGCTCACATATCCCATGTGGGCCTTTGTCTAAGCCTAAGAGGCCCTTTGGGTTTAGGTTTAGTGAATTAATTTTACTTAATTGTTCAAATTGGGGGTTTAAGTGATTTACATACCAAAGTGGGTCTGCATTGGTTTGTGGGCCCCTGGGTGGGCCCCCATGGTGGTTGCCAAAAAAATGTTTTAATTTATCTTTATTTATCTTTGCAAAAGTGCACTGGACATTGGGCTTGGGGTCCGTGGTCCAGTTTTGGGCTTGAAAGCCCAAGTTCCTTGAAGCTTAGGGTTTGCACCCTTACTCGGTTTGGTTAATGGGCTTGGCAGGCCCGATAGGCCCTTGGTCTCGGCCAAACCATACGATTCAAACATCATTCCACGAAACAAGGTTCGGGTGGGCCGCCTTGGGTTTGGCCCGCCCGGTTCGATTAGTGAATTTTACTCAACTCGCTTATTTGCATGCTTTAGTGTTTGTTAGGCTTGGTGGGCCCCGTTGGATGGCCCACTAATTGTTCCAAATTGGACCGGTGGTCCAGGTCCCATGTGGGGTTTCCGGGTGACTGGGTAACCCTATTAGTTTAAAGTTCCAATTGAACATGTCATTCCAATGCATCAAGATTCAAAGAGCACAAAATTGGCATTTTTCCATGTAGCCGATTGGATGTATCATGCATATCAACCACAAGCGACTCACTAAAACATGCTGCCGGCGCAGATAACCACAGCCTTTAAGAAGGGCTAACCACGTTAAAAAGGGCTAGGAAAAGCACATAACCTAGGGGTGAGGGCAGCCTTCATGCAAGGTTCTAATGGGTGGGTTTTTAGGAGCCTGGGTAGGTGAGCAAACCAGTTAGGAACAGCGGCTGTCCTAGGGTTTCGGGCCAGCTAGGAGGGATCGGAAATGCATGGAGATCGGGGGAGGGGAGCATGCATGTGATGGGCGGATGGGCTGAGCTTGGTCTTAAGCTTAAGGCTGCTGGGACAGCAGCAAATAGTGGAGGTTTGCTGCTGTCTCTAGCAGCAACCTACTTTAGTCATGGTAAAGGGGACATGGCAATGGTTCACCACATGCAATTGCCATAAAAAAACAAGGAACAAAGGGAGGGTTAGCATACACAATCCACGGCAAGCTTGGTTAATAAATAGAACACAATCATCATTGTGGTGCAGCAACCATGGCTGATCACACAAAAAAAATACAGCAAGCTCCTACATGCATACAAACAAGATAACTTATCCTAGCATATCACTGGTAACCTACAGCGATAGCCTACTGATCTCCACTATGTATCTCAACCTTAAGGCATAAAGAAAGGGAAGTGGGGTGGTATTTAAACATGCTGGTGGGGCAGACATTGATGTGGGTTGTGGTGCGCTCGGAGATGCCAAAACAGTAGGTGGAAGGGGGAGTAGGAAGTAGGTGGTGCTGTTGCTGCTGTTCCCAGCAGCAGCTCATGCAAGCCCCCTTGGGGGGTTACAAGATGAGGGGGAGTGGTGGGAGCATGCTCACACACATATACGAAAATACAGCAAATACTAAAGCCAAGGTTAGCACACCTAATCCGTAGCATGCATGGTTTTAGTAAAAAAAACAGCAGCTATCCATGTGGACTTACCGGGCTTAGCATGCATGGATGTGGCATGTCCAGGATGGGGGAGCTGCTGCTGCTCCCAGCAGCAGCTCAGGTGTGTCGTGCTTGTGAATCAAAACAGCATATGGTAGGGACACATATCCAAAATAATCCAATACAAAGGTGCCTCATGCATACATTATCAAGAGACTAAAGAAGGATTGCTGTAGGTACAGGGACAGCAACTATTGGACTAAGTTTTAAGGAGGCTTACCATGCTACTACAGGCTAGGAGTGCTGCTGCTGCCTCCAGCAGCAGCCCATGTGAAGCACGGCAGTGGGCAAAGGGGTGGAGGATCATATATTTAAAAAAGGTAAGTCAAAAAAAAGGGAAGAAGAGCATGTATTTCCATCTAGAAATAGAAAAATTGATCCTAAATAAACAAACAAGAGCATGGCTGTGGGTTAATGTGTTAGGTTCGAGAAACAATATAAAAAAGAAAAAGGGGGTTATACCCATGGGGAGGGGGGCTGCCTGGTGTTGGAAAACCTGCTGGGAACAGCAGTAGCACCAAAGCCTACTGCTGTTCCCAGCAGCAACTTGGAGGCATCACTACAAGGGGGTGAGGGAGGCATGCTATCGCACAAAGAACATCGAGTTACCAGGGGTTCGGGGAGCATACATGACACTTCTAACAGTGGCATAATAAGGAGGGGAAAACACTAAAAAAATTGCATGTGTAAAGGAAAAAACCATGCTTGCACTCAATCATATTCATGACCTAAAAATCAGATTCACACCATAACAGAGGTTACATGTACAGCCTTCCCATCACTCACCAATAGGTGATGCCGTACACCACTCTTCGTGTTCACTTATCCATATGCAAAATAAAGAAAACAGTAGATTGGCACATATGCAAAGATGAAGCTTGGGGAAGGTTAACCATACCCATGCAAAGATGAAGCTTGGGGAAGGTTAACCACGCACCACCCGTGTGCTTCACCCAGATCTGAACTTAGATTCCGTACTTACAACAAAGCTTCTAAAGAAGGTAAAGAGAAGGGGGGGGGGGGGGGGGTTTATATGGGGTACACAAGGATGAGATGCTAGTAGGGAACATGCTCCCTTTTGATGATACAAGACATGCATCCTAAGGAAAACAAGCATGCAAACCAGCAACTAGTACACACATTGTAGATACTAAACAGCAACTTAACAAGACCAAAAGTGCTTAACAAAAACCCTCCTTCTCTCCCGAGGACGAAATACATACCTCTTCTCCTCTCTTTTGGAGGATTTCATGGTGAGATGGAGGGACTAGATCACACAACCACTTAAAGAAAATTTGATTTGAAGCATGGGAGAGACCAACTCATGCCACAACAAGGACTACACCAAATATTATATATGTAATGTAAAAGGTAGTGAGAAGTAATACCTTGGAGTGGTGGGGCTTCCTTGAAGCTTGGATAGCTGCCGGACACCACTTTGATGCTCAAGCTCTCTCCCAACAGCAACTAACTCCTTCTTGTTGCAGCAAGGAAGTGAAGGAGAAGGAGGAGGTGGGGGTGAGATGATCTTGGAAGGGAGTGGGAGGGTAGTGGAGGCAAAAGGGTGCTGGGGAGGAAGGATTCGGATGAAGAAGAATAATTGGAAAAAGCAAAAATGAAGCCAACTAATAGAAGGAGGTTGCTGGTGGCTTTTATAAGCCCACTTAATGTATCCGACCATATTGGTCGGATACCTTAAGTGCTTAGTGTATCCGACCTATATGGTCGGATAGACTAAGTGTTACTTGTATCCGATATTTAATATCGGATACAAAACATAATAATTCAAAAATTTAATGCCGCCGCGAATTTGTCGGGGAATCGGTGGGGATCTCACTGGAAAATCTCCTTGTATCCGATGAATAGTGTCGGATATACACAAAGGTATGTGTATCCGACATATTTGGTCGGATACAAATCGAAAAAATTACGGATTTGCCCCTCGACTTGACCGATTCGACCGATTTGACGCTTTCGGATATCTGCGGATTGCCCCCTGAGAAATTTTGGTTTAGTCCCTGAGATATTTGGTAATTTTTGGATATTTAAGGATTTCCCCCTGGAATATTTTGCTGTGTTTACTGCCAAGTGCGTAGTTTCTGCGCCACGTGTGCAGTTTCCGATTTTTGCTATTCGGGAACTTCGACAGCTTATATGTCCTTCATCCGGACTCCGATTTGAGCAAACTCAATTGCGTTAGAACCGTATTGGAGCCCTTTATCCAATGACATAGGGCTAAATACCTGGCTCAGGGTTTGGCAAAAAGTCAACTTTTGGCTCCCCTTAAGTTTGACCGGCCTGCAGAACCTTCATCCGGACTCCGATTCCAGCAAACTCAGTTGCGTCGGACTCGTGTTGGGATTCTCTATCCACTGAGATAAAGCAAGGTGGCCAATTTTCACTAGATCAAAAGGTCAATTTTCGACCCCTCAGGGTTTGACTTTTTAGTTGGGTTTTGCATTTCCGGCTTTTTCGGGAGCGCAAAAATGAGGTGCTTACACCCGAATGCATGCTTACTAGCAAAGTTCAAGTGCCCAGACTTCGATAAATATGATGGCACGGGCTGCCCAATGAGCCACTTGAAACTATACTGCGGGGCTTTGTGCCAGTTTGGCCGGGATGACGGCATACTGATCCAACTCTTCTAGAGGAGTTTGACAGGATCGACTCTAAGGTGGTTTGCCACGGTGGACCATCGAAGGATCAAAAGATGGAAGGAATTGGCTGATGCTTTTTTGGATCAGTACAAATTTAACTCAGAGATCGTGCCAGATCGGTACGACATGATGAGAATGAGTAAGGGAAAAGAGGAAACCGTGCGTCAGTATGCTAAGAGGTGGAGAGAGGCTGCCTCCCAGGTAAGGCCGCCTATGTTGGAACCAGAGATGATTTCAACGTTCGTAAGCACACTAGGGCAGCCCTTCTACAATCATCTGGTGGGTCAGATTACCACCAATTTTGCAGCTCTGGTACAGGTGGCTGACCGGATCGAGGAAGGGGTCAGGTCGGGAAAACACATTGATTACTCTGCTTTGGCCAGACAATCAGATTCCTCTACTTCCCTGGCACAGAAGAAGGGAACTGGGTTCAAGAAGAACAAGGCAAGAAAAGAAGGAGAAGTGAACTTGGTGCAAGCTCCTCCTCCTAAGAGGCCACTCAACATTAATGTTTCAGCACCCCAACAGGCCCAGCAGTCATATCAGACCCCGCTCAATGTTAATTTCTCCCCCTCCATGCCTGCAAATCAGAGGAGGGCTTTTACTAAGGAAGAGAGGGATGCCTGGATGGCAGCAAGGAGGAGCAGAGTTTTTACCCCCTTCCTGTGTCTCTTTCCCAACTGTTGCCAACCCTGCTGAAAGGGGAGTATGTGACCTTGAAGGAGCCCAGCCCGAATGCCTCGAAGGGGAGGAATTTTGATCCAGCAGCCTCAAAGGTATGTGTATCCGACATATTTGGTGGGATACAAATAGAAAAAATTATGGATTTGCCCCTCGACTTGACCGATTTGACCGATTCGACCGATTTGACACTTTCAGATATCTGCGGATTGCCCCTTGCGAATTTTGGTTTAGTCCCTGAGATATTTGACAAATTTTGGATATTTAAGGATTGCCCCCTGGGATATTTTGCTGCGTTTGCTGCGATGTGAGCAGTTTTTGCGCCACGTGTGCAGTTTCCGGTTTTTGCTGCTCGGGAACTTCGACAGCTCATATCTCCTTCATCTGTACTCCGATTTGAGCAAACTCAGTTGCGTTAGAACCGTATCGGAGCCCTCTATCCAATGACATAGGGTTAAGCACCTGGCTCGGGGTTCGGCAAAAAGTCAACTTTCGGCTCCCCCTTCAGTTTGACAGGCCTGCAGAACCTTCATCCGGACTTCGATTCCAGCAAACTCAGTTGCGTCGGACTGGTGTCGAGATTCTATATCCATTGAGATAAAGCAAGGTGGCCAATTTTCACTTGATCAAAAGGTCAATTTTCGACCCCTCAGGGTTTGACGTTTTAGTTGGGTTTTGCATTTCCGGCTTTTTCGGGAGCGCAAAAATGAGGTGCTTACAGCTGCCCCTCTTTGCTGGAGTCACCTTGTGGATGAACGGCAAAGAGAAAAAAGAATCTCGTTTTTGCGCTTGGCATTTCTGTCGACATGGTCGACGAGCTCAGTCTTTTGAAGTTTTCATTTAAAAGGGAAGCGTCCAAATGATGTGGAGTCACTTCCTGGCTTCAGAGTTTCCTTTCTCTTTGATTTTCGGGTTTTGGTAGGGCAACTCTTCAGCGTTTGATTTGAGTTTGAAAGAGATTAGATTGGACTTGAGCTCGCCAACCTATTTCAGCGTTGATGCCAGACACTTGACAATATTCTTTTCTTCTCTTGCTTGTTCCATTAAAGCTTTTAGGTGACTTCAGACTTCTGATCCATTTTGTGTCTTTTACTTGAGGCTTGCTTGCATTTTTTTTTGTAAGGATTTGATGGCCAAGGGTTGGTTTAGGATTTGGGACGGATGGAGAAAGGAGGAAGGAAGAGCGGAGGAGGAGCTGCTGTTGGTCAGGAGGTGCTTCCAGCGCTGTCCAGTGCCTCGAAGGAGCTCAGACACCTGCTCTATTCTATTTACAAAAGTGTGAAATCAAAAATTACAAAAGGGCTATCTTGCCCGATGAGATCTTCATCCTTGCTTGTTCTCCTTTATGTCTTGCCGCTTCTTTCTTCTGCAGCGTGTCTCATGGTTGGCTTGCCTTCCCGAGGTGAGGTAACGGCCTCCTGGTTTGGAGTGACCACCATTGGGGATTAGTCGGGATCGTTTCCTCATTGCCCTTTCTTTTGGGTTGGGCCTTGTTTTTGACAAGCGTGGGAGTTCCCTTGGGAAGGGTGCTCCGCTGGGGATAAATGGGGTTCCTCACGCTGTCATTTTCCTTCGTAAGGTCTTTTCCCTCTACTTCGGTGTGAGTTCCTTATGCTCGTGTGCGCTCTTGTTGTATACAAGAAAACTCCACCATGGATTGGCGCGAGCTTGCTTTGTCTTCTTTTCCGCTCTTCTTCGCAAAGCCAGCCTCTTCAGACTGGGCGAGGCTTGGGAAGCTTACATCATCAGGCATCACTCTCTCTTATTGTCGGAACGAGCTCCACTGGGGATTGGAGGATCTCGTCCTCTGTTGGTTGAAAGCCTTCCACTGGGGATTTTGGAGGGTATTATACTCTGTTTACTGAGGGAACTCCACTGGGGATTTAGGAGAAGATGTCTGTCATCCCACTTTCATTGTACCTGTGAAGGCGGGAAAAGACAACATGTTAACCGTGGAATAGCTGGGGAATGCAAAACATTCAACTTATTCTCTTCTTGCTCTGAGCCTCTTGCCCATTGCAACTAGAAGCGGCCTCTGCTAAGGTTAAGAGATTATCAACTCAGGTTGGTAGCCCAATGTGGAGCTCAAAACAGTTAAGCAGAACAATTATAGAGAAGACAGGAGTGTCAGTGTGTGCCTGTGTTTGCAATATCAAAGAAATTTCCAAGGTCAAACAGGACTTGGAGTGCTTGGTATTTTCAGTAGCATTGTCATCACAGGCCACTGTGAAATTTTTTGCTTGGGCACAACCTGTCGGTTCGGACCCCTCAAATCTGTTCATTCTTTCTCATTTTACTATCTGCCACTGCCAATGTGCTCTTCTGTATCTTGTTCTATTCAATCCAGATGTGACCAGTTCTTTCTCTCTCTCTCTCTCTCTTTTTTTGTTTTTTTTTTGCGACTGGACACACAACGCCCTTTTTTCGGGTTTTCGCCGTGTCCAACCCTTCTGGGAAACTTTGAATTCCGTCATGGCTGATGAACGCAGACTCAACTGTTTGCCCTGATCATTCTTTATGGGATCCGAGAGGTCTTAGAGATAGGACGAAACATAGGCTTGGTCTTGGTTATGAAAGAAAGGGTAAGTGGCTCAAAAAAAGGCTTATTGATTTGGGTTTGCAAAGTGTGCTACTTTTATTGCTGGTGGGACTTACATCCTGGCTTATTTGTATCACTGTATTTTTTGGCGGGTAAACATTTCCCCATTTTTTGTGTTTCTTTCTTCTTTTCTTTCTTTTTCTATTGCATTTTCTTTTCTTTCTGAGGTTTTTTCTGGGCAAGGATGCCCTGTTTCTTTTTTCGCTTTGCCAGGAATGCCCTTTTTTTATGTGTAGAACACTTGCAATGGGTTGAAAGAATTTTAAGGCTCAAAATGGTTTAACTAGGGGAAAATTTAAGGTACTTGGGAGGACTTATGTTCTAAGGGAGAGTCAAAGATGGTCTCTCTTCATTTCCCAATCAGAATGATCTTAGGCGTAGTACAGTTTGACTACGTCTGCATTTATCAGCTCAGGAAAAATTGCCCCGTCCATTTCTTGTAGGATAAGTGCTCCTCTGGACAGAACTTTGTGGACTACGAATGGCCCTTCGTAGTTTGGCTTGAATTTCCCTCTGGTGTCCTCTTGATGAGGAAAGATTCTCTTTAGTACCAGATCTCCCACCTTGAACTGTCGTGGCTTCACCTTCTTGTTGTAGGCTCGCGCCACTCTCTGTTGATAGAGTTGGCCATGACACAAAGCCTTAATTCTTTTCTCATCCAACAATTGCAACTGGTCAAATTTGGACTCTTCCCATTCAACGTCACTGACTTTCACTTCCTTTAGGATTCTAAGCGACTAGATCTGTACTTCCACGGGGAGGACTGCTTCCATTCCATATACCAAGGAGAAAGGGGTTGCCCCAGTCGATGTCCTGATCAATGTCCGGTAGGCATGCAGTGCATATGGTAGCTTCTCATGCCAGTCTCTGTAGGTAACCACCATCTTCTCGAGTATCCTCTTCAAATTCTTGTTGGCGGCCTCTACTGCTCCATTCATCTTGGGCCGGTATGCCATGGAGTTTAGATGTCTGATCTTCAGATCTTCACACGTCTTTTCCATGCTCTTATTATTCAGATTCTTTGCATTATCAGTGATGATCGCTTCTAGAACTCCGTAGCGACAAACTATATTATTTCTGATAAACTTGAGCACATGAGATTTCTTCACATCCACGAAGGACATGGCCTCTACCCACTTGGTGAAGTAATCGATTGCCACTAAGATGAACTGATGCCCATTTGAAGCCTTTGGATGAACCTAGCCTATCATGTCGATTCCCCTGATAGCGAACGGCCAAGGTGACATCATGGAGTACAGTGTGTTCAGCGGTGCATGGATGTTGTCGGCATAAATTTGGCACAACTGGCATTTTTTGACATGGGCGTAGTAGTCCGCTTCCAGGGTCATCCAATAATAACCCATTCTTAGAATCTTCCTTGATAGCATATGCCCATTCATGTGTGTGCCGCCCAACCCTCCATGGACTTCCTCAATCAACTTCTGCGCCTCGGCTTCTCTGACACTTAGCAGTAGTCAGTCATTGTATGACTTCTTGTACAGTCTGCCCCCACTGTAGAAGTATTGCCCTGCCAACCTCTAGATAGTTCGCTTCTCTGCAGCCGAGGCACCTTCTGGCAGAGTTCTGTCTCTTATGTATCTCTCGATGTCTGTGTACCAAGGCTCCTCTTCGGGTGTGCTTTTCTCGACACTGAAGCAGTAAACAGGGTAACGCCGAATTTCTATTTCCAGTGGTTGCACCCAAGTATCATCCGTGATGGTGGCCATTGATGCCAGTGTAGCTAGTGCATCCGCAAATCGATTCCCGTCTCGTGGCATGTAGTCGAATGTCACGCTCTCGAATTGCTCTTCCAGTTCCTTGACCAGTTCTTGGTACGGCACCAACTTCACATCTCTGGTCTTCCAGTCTCCCATTACTTGATAGATGATAAGACTTGAATCACCGAATACTTTTAGCTCTTGTATATGCATCTTGATTGCCGTTTGCAAGCCTAACACACATGCTTCATACTCGGCCATGTTGCTAGTGCAATCAAACAGGAGTTTCGCTGCTATTGGGTGATGAACACCATCTGGGGAGATCAGTACCGCTCCGATCCCCTTTCCGTTTACATTGATTGCCCCATCAAAGAACATTTGCCACTTGGTTTCTTCTGTTTCCTCCACGGGTTCGGGACACATCATATCTTCGTCTGGGAAGTGAGTCAGGAGCGGTTGGTAGCCCGGCAGGGGATGCTCCACCACAGCTTGCCCCTTTATCGCCTTTCTAGTTGTATAGACAATGTCGTATTCAGACAAAAGGACTTGCCATCTGGCAACCCTATTGTGCGTGCCTGTTTTCGGGGTCCGCACTGGGTAAAAATGGGAAATTGGAGTCGCCACCACCTAATGGGGTGCAGGTGGACACCTAGGTGCCTAGATTTTTCTATTAAGGCTTGGTCTACGGCTTGAGATTCTAAGTAAGTTCTCGGTTGCGGTCTGGGGAAGTCCGTAGACACCCCAGTCCACCCCGTCGAATGACGGGTCCCATAGGTTTCTCTGGTTTGAGTCAACTCTGGTCTCTCACTCACCTGATTCCTATTCCAGCATGCACATTTGGTTAGGTCTGGCGGGACCGCCAAAGTGGTGTGGGTCCCTTTACTTGATTTTATCTTCTCAGCTTAAAGTGAGATGAGTCTGATTGGGTGGGCCCCGTTGGAGGGCCCACGGATCCCTTGGTGGGCCAAGTGTGGTCCACATGTTCCTTGGTGGGCCTTAGTCTAAGCTTGCGAGGCCCTTTGGACTTTGGTTAGTTCAATTGATTTTACTTTGGGGTTCAGATTGAATTTAAGTGATTTTTATGCAAAGGTGGGCCGGTTTGGTTTGTGGGCCCATTGGGTGGGCCGCACATGATAGCCAAGTGATTTATTGGATTTATCTTGCTTAAGTTTCCAAAATGGGCCAGGCCTTGGGCTTGGGGCCCTTTACCTGGGCTTGGGCTTGAAATCCCAAGACTTCATGAGCTAGGGCTTGGAAGCCCTAATCTTATTTAGTGAGTGGGCTTGGTGGGCCCGACAGGCCCTGCCCTTGGTCTCAGCCAAACCACAATTTTTAAACTACACATGCATGCCCCACCTAGGGCTTGGGTAAGTCACCCGGAAACCCTATTGGTTCATTTGGTTCGGTTTGAAGAGGTCACCCACATCCAGCAAAATCACAAAATATACAGAAATCACAAATCACAAAATATACAAAAATCACATACTTTGGGTCCAAGGGATGAGTTGGATGCGCGGTGAACAAAGGAGTTGGGGGGTGCGAAGCCCCCCCCCTCCCCCCCCCCCCCCCCCCCCGCGCAGTACGGTAGAAGGGTAGTTTCGGGTTTTCAAAAATACAAGCAATTTGGCATTAAAAAGGGGGTGCACTGACCTCCGGGCGCTGGGTGCGAGGTCAGCACGACCAAAAACAACAAAAAAACATCCGCGCGTGCGCTCCGCGCGAGCTAGGTGGACGCAAAATCGCCCCGCACGAGCCAGGCGTGAGCTCAGCGCGAGCTAGGTGCGAGCTCGGCGCGAGCTTAGCGCACCCACTTTACGAAACGCGACTCTCTGTTTTTTTTCTGAAACTCAGAGACTGGCTTGATTTCCAGTCTCTGTAACACCTTCCTGGTGTTCTTGGCCTCCCCAAAATACACTTAAACACAACTCGAAACTAATTTAAACTACTTCAAATCAGGACTCTAAACTTCATGGAAAACTTCCAAATCCGAAAACCAAAACGAAAATGACCAACAAAGGGAAGAGGGGCTTATATCGGGGTACAACAGATGAAGAGATCATGGGGGAACATGCTACCCCCTTCGAATCAAACAAGCAGTATCAGTAAACAAAATGCTAGAAGAGAAAACACCGTAACAGGCTATGCTTGAGATGAGCTTATATGCCGAACAAAAAAGTTGTTGGAAACATTACCTGGGTGTTTTAACACCCTTCTGAAGTGAGTGGGTAGGATCCCTCTTGCAGCACCAAGCGTTGCTGGGGCACCTCCCTTCTTGCACCAACCGTGAGTCCTCCTTTGGATTCGATGAGAAAGCAGAGGAAACGAGAAACCGGGGGTGGAAAGGGCTTCGAGTGAGGTGGGGTGGTTTTTTGTGGAGGCAAGGTGTGGCAAAGGAAGGCTTCGAACAAAGCAAGGTGTGGGGAAGACGAGCTCTCTGTGGGAAGAGCCAACACCAGAGAAAGCCAATGAAGAGAGAGAGCTCTTCGAACAAAGGCCGAGAGCAAAAATCAGAAAAAGCCTAACCCTTTGCAAAAGGGTTGCCGCGGATTTTATAGGAGAAGAAATGGGTGTCCGCCGGGTTTGGCGCTGAGCTCGCGTTGAGTAGCTGTCGCTCGGCGCGAGTGACAAAATGATTAAAACATTTAATTCGGCCGCGGATTTGTCCGAAAAATCTGAAATTTAAGATTTAGTCCCTGGGATATTTTGAGAAAATATTATTTTATTTAGATATTTTAAGACATTTTCAGATTGGTCCCTGGGATCTTTTGAATGTTTTCATATTTACTGATTTGATCCCCGAGATATTTTCCTGCGCAACTTGCCACGTGTGGAGCTCTCTGCCACGTGTGCAGTTTGCCGGTTTTGCCGCTCGGAAACTTTGTCAGCTCATATCTTCTTCATCCAGGCTCTGATCTGGGCAAACTCAGCTGCATTAGAACTGTATCGGAGCCCTCTATCCAATGGCATTGAGGTAAGCACCTGGATCGGGGTTTAGCAAAAAGTCAACTTTCGGCTCCCCCTCAAGTTTGACCGGCCTGCAGAACCTTTATCCATACTCCGATTCCAGCAAACTCAGTTGCGTTGGAACCGTGTCGGGATTCTCTATCCATTGAGATAGAGCAAGGTGATAATTTATTACTTGATCAAAAAGTCAATATTTCCCCCTTAGGGTTTGACTTTCTGCCAGGGTTTTCATTTTCAGCACTTCCAGGGGTGCAAAAATAAGGTGCTTACACCTACCAGTGGAGATCGGCTTCTCAAAGATATACTTCAATGGATCCAGATTGGAGATCAGCAGGACGGTGTGACTAAGCAAATAATGGCGAAGCTTTTGGGCTGCCCAGACCAGGGCGCAACACGTCTTTTCAAGCACTGTGTAATAAATTTCTTGAATATAGGCTCGCACACAGGAGTCATCTGCGCGATGAATCGACTGATATACTGCAACCTACCCAAGAACCCTCTTACTTCCTTTTCAGTCAATGGAGGAGGCATCTCCAGAATTGCCTTTGCTTTGACGGGGTCGACCTCAATGCCCCGTTTGCCCACTATGAATCCGAGCAACTTCCTTGAAGTGACTCCAAATACACATTTGTTTGGGTTGAGTCGAAGTTTGTGCTCTCTGAGTCTGTCGAACATCTTTCCGAGGTTCACCAAATGGTCTTCTTCTTCCTTAGACTTTGCTATTATGTCATCCACATACACTTCCATCTCTTTGTGCATCATGTCGTGGAATAACAGAGTCATCGCACGTTGGTACGTAGCACCCGCATTTTTCAGTCTGAACGGCATCACGCGGTAACAGTAAGTGCCCCAGTGCGTGATAAAGGATGTTTTATCCATATCCTCAGGTGCCATCCTTATCTGGTTGTAACCAGAGAAGACGTCCATGAAGGAGAACATCGAATGCGTTGCAGTATTGTCAACCAGTACATCGATGTGCGGCAATGGGAAGTCGTCCTTCGGACTTGCTCTATTTAGAACTCTGTAGTCAACACACATCCTGACTTTCCCGTCTTTCTTGGGAACTGGCACAATGTTGGCTAACCACTCCGGATAATGAGTTACTTGCAGGAATCCGGCATCCAATTGCTTGGTGACCTCTTTCTTGATCTTCAAGGCCCATTCCGGCTTCGTGCGCCTGAGCTTCTGTTTCACAGGTACGGCCTCAGACTTTGTTGGTAACTTATGCACAACCAAGTCCATGTCTAACCCTGGCATATCCTCTTACGACCATGCAAACACGTCAGAATAAGACTTAAGAAAATCAAACATCTGCTTTCTCAATAATGGTGACAGTTTTTTACCAATTTGGAGGATCCTTGGTTGTGCTATTCCACCTATGTCAATTGGTTCTGTTTCCTTAATGTTGGCTTGGGGACCCTTTTCATGCCTTTCCAATGCAAGTTGGATTTCAAGCGGGGTCTCCCATGATTCATCGTTGTCCTCATGCTCGAAAGGCTCACAGGGGACAATGTTTGAATCTTCTTGCTGCGATGGGTAAGTGTCCCAATCTGACTTGTCGAGTTCTTGCTCGTTTTTAGGATTGGACACTGGCTCATGCATCTCATTTAGTATTGCCATCTGCAATGGCTTTTCAATTTCTTTTTGTTCAATTATGGCAATCTTATTACCTATCTCGTGCCCCAGATCTCCCAGGTGTGCGTGGGGATTGGCACTAAGATTGCGATGCTCAAGTTGCTTATTTTTGTTATTTTCATTTTCAAACAGATGCAAGTAGTAAGAAGCATTCAGATATTCATTGAAAATTTCAGCAGTAGCTACAATAGAAATTTCAGGGGTGACAGAAACCCCCTTTGGGATAGTAGCCTTGTTGATGGTAAAAGGCATGGCACTCCAGTTCTTCAGTGGTGCCCCATCTTCCTTGTTGATGATGACGGCTGCCTCCCGTTCTCCAACTAGCACCATGTTGGAGCTCTCGTCAGAAGAGATGTAGAAAGGATCATGTGCTGCGCCTCCTACCGGATTGTTCTGGCTTCTCTCTGATCGGGGGCCGGACTCTGACGATACCCTTACCCATGATCCACTGAGGGGGATTGCCATCGGTATCTCATCCTCGGGTGGCGCGTATGCGATGGTGATTCCTTTGGCCGGGTCAACTCTTGGTGGTGCAAATGCTATGGGTATCCCGGTTGGTATCCCAGGCACAGTGGAAGAGTAAGCTGGTGGTGCCCATTTGCCATAAGCTACATGGTACACTTCTTCGGGCACTGGCCCTAGCACCTGAGGCATGCTGCGGAACATCTGGTTCAGACCATCACGAGTCCCTGGGTGCAGAATATAAGGAGGTGGAGGAGGCGACCTTGGCCTACGGGTTGGTACTCCTGAGCTGTCCCGCCCTTCCATCATGCAGACATATATGATTGGACCTTCTTCTTTGGATTCTTCGATGGGAGCAGGTGGTGGCACTTCCATCACAATCGCAGAGTTGATCGGGATCCCATCAGGGATGAACCGTTCGTCTGGTGGGGCGAAGGCCATGGTGACTTCGTCAACAGAGTCCAGGGCGACCAGTGCTGGCAAGCCATCTGGTGACTCCTCAGGAGCCAATGGGTCTACTTCCACTGCATCTCCAATCATTTCCATAGATGGTGGCTCTTCCCAGAACATCTGAGCCAGGTCTTGCAGGTAGTCCTCTTCCAGGGCAGGGGTGTCCAGAAACTCATCTCTCCACCCTTGGGGGACTATGTTCTCAATGGCTTGAGCCACTTCACGCTCCATGTTAGTGAAGCGGTGGTACAAGTTCTCGTGCACGCATATGGGCTAGTAGGGGTCTCTTCCTTCAGTTCTGGCTCTTTTCCTTTCGGCACGGTTCCCAAAGAGTCGGGAGTAGTCTTCCGGTTGTGGCTTGAACCCTAGTCCAAACCTAGTGGTCTGCTCATAAGGTTGGACGGCTACCTTAATTCCCTGCTTTTACTTGCCCAGTCCATCACCGGCTCTGAGACCCCAGTTTGCGCAGTCAGCAACGCTAAACATGTACTTTCTTCTCCTCTTCGAGAGTCGTTGTCCCCTTTCAGATTTAGGGATATGTTTCACCTGCACCATCTCCACTGCCTGGAAATTGAGTGTGGTGGGCAACTCGTAGTCCACATAGGGTAATCCAACCCTTTCAAATTCCCGGTGGTCTTCTGCATGTACCGTGATCAGCTCATTACCCGATATAAATCGGACCATTCTGTGCAGTGTGGAAGACACTGCTCCTACCTGATGCAGCCACGACCTCCCAATTAGCAAGTTAAATGAGGCGTTGATATCCATGAGTTCAAACTCCATGGTAAGGGCCTATCTGCAATTATGATCTCCAAAGTGACCTCTTCCAGTGAGTCTCTTCTGGCGTTGTCGAAGCCTCTGACATTATGAGCGCTTGGCTTGATCATCGAAGGATTCAATTGCAGGCTATGGAATGTCCTCATTGGACATATATTCAATGCTGATCCATTGTCGATCATGGCCTGCTTTACAATGAAACCTACACATTTCACAGTTATGTAGAGTGGCTCAGTGTGGTCACAACCCTCAGGCGGCAGATCTGCTGCAGAGAAGGAGATAGCCTGGGGTGCCGTGATCATTGACACCACTGCCCTTAGCTACTCAGGATCAATGCTTGCTGGTACGTGTGCGTCACCCAGGACCTTCATTAGCACTGCCTGGTGCTTCTCCGAATCAATCAAGAGTCGCATTATGGAAATTTGGGCGGGCACTTTGTTCAACTACTGGAGGAGGTCGTATTCGGGAGTGTAGATGCTGTGATGCAAATCTGTGATTTCCTCTTCCGTGGCCCTTACCTTTCTCTTGAGGGTCTGTGGCAACTCTGTAACCACATCCTTCCCTTTTTCTTTCCTTTTTGCTTCTGCTTCTGCTCCTTCCTCTGGTGCGGGTGGGGGATTGGTGTTTACGTATCGACCGGATCGGGTGATTCGGTCAATTTCTGCTCCAATGGTGGTGGTGGTGGATGAATGGTAGGGGGATGGAGTGGGGTAGGGTGGGGGTACCGCATTGTAGGGAGGCGATCCAAGATGGAGTTGGGAGAGGTTTAGGGTAGGTGGTTCGAAGGAAAGGGAGAAGGGGTCTTGTGGAGGCGAGTCCATGATGTCATGGACGCTAAGGGTTAAAGGGCTAGGGTTAGAGATGGGGGTAGGGTAGAAGAATTCTTGGTCTTCAGATGGGTGGAAGTGCACCAGAGGGAGACCTGTAGGGGAGTCACCGCCATCTCCTTCAATGACGTTCACTGTCTCACTTTCCTTTGCTGATGTATCTTCTGAGTCTGTATCAGCGGACTCGTCAGAGCTCTCATACGGATCAAGCAGGTTTGCGAGTTCAGGAGTGGATGGTGGTTCCTCTTCTTCTGCGCCATGAGGGGGGCCAAACCACTCATGCATATCGTATGCGGGGGGGGGGGGGGGGGGGGGCGGGATTAGACTCAAGTGATGACGAGTCGGCAGATTATGCCAGATAGGGGTGTGGCTCCAATGTCGTAGACATGTACTCTGGCGGCCATCTGGTGGGTAACTGGGGAGGTACCCTCGAACTGCCCACTGATGCGACCGAGATTTGAGGTCTATCCCGGATCTGGAGTCCACTGGAACTACCTACTCCTTCTCTTCGTGGAGGGGACGGGGAGTCGCTGATCCATCCTGGTGACTGTAGTACACAACCAAAAATAAACCACTACTTAAAAATATGCATATAGCAAGGTGAGTAGGGATCATTCCACCGAGAGTTTCTATCTCTTTTTATGCTTTAGAAAACAAACTTAAGAGGGGGTTTTGTCACAATGAGATCAAAAAATAACAGATTACTAAAAAGACTTTAATAAATCAATCAATAAAACAAACCTTGATCTAAGTTAACTTCCACCATCGGAATATCAAAGCTGATCATAGATGCTAGAATATATCAATTCACACATTGAACATTCACCCTTGGAAATACTTTCCAAACTCTTTCAATTATAGTTAATCAGAAAACAAGCGATCTAATTAACCCTAACTACTAAACAACCTCACACAAGCGGTAAAGATTTAATCCAGCAGCAGCTTTAGGGACTAGAAATATTGATGAATCTAAACAATACAATCACAAGCGGCTGTATTTAATCTAGCAGAAAATTCTTCCTAAAGTCTAACAATTCCTGACGTAGCAAATCATTAAACCTCAGTTGCTTCACAGATTATAGGGATCAAACAATTACGGATTTGATATCTAGCATAGCAATAAATTGCAACGAATAATGAACTAGTAGGCCTCCTAGCAATTAGACGGGACAATCATGAGAATAAACATAGAAGAATATTCAATGCTCAAGTATAAACTGAACAATTAAAACATTAAGATCTCACAGCTTTATTAATTCCGAGGTTTCAGCCTCCTTTGACCAAGAATAAAAGTTTAGCCACACATGGCCATGGATCACAAACTGAAAGAGTAGAGGACTACTCTATAGGTCCACGATCTACAACAATTAAGAATTTAACAATGCGGAAACATACACACAGAGAATTATACGAGGAAACCTGAATCCAGATCCAGGAAAAACCTCGAGTCTATATGAGGCGACTAACCCTTCAAATTTCCACTATTGAATGAAAAGACAATTACAAAGGAGCACACACTTAACCTTTACAATTGAACTCACTCAACAGCAATTCACAGCTCGAATCCACGAACTGCAACACAGCTTGAATCCACAAGCTGCAGAACACGATCAGTCCAGATCGCAAACAATCACTCAACAGTGCTCCACAGTTCGAATCCACGAACTGCAACACAGCTTGAATCCACAAGCTGCAGAACACGATCAATCCAGATCGCAACAATCACCTCAGAATCCACTGAGACGATCCAATGCAGTAGGAATCCACCTATGCATCCAACAAAGTCGATCACCAATCCAGGCGATCACACGATCAAGTGAAGTTCCGAATTGAAGAAGAATCCTCAAACTTTAATTCCAGGTGATCTATCTCAGATCTCCCCCTCACTCGATCACTGACTCTCTAAAGAAGAATTGATCGAATCTCGAACACCTCAAGATCCAAAATCAAATTGATGCAAAGAAAAAAGTCATTACTAAAAATTACAGCACGTCTATTTAAAGGAGAAAACTCAGATCGCGTCGAGCGCTGGTGGCGTCGTGGTGCGATCGGGGTAGACGGCTGGAAGCGCACTCAAGTCCCGCTTAGAACAAGTTGAATCAGTTAAGGGCGCGCTGCCAGCACGCTGCTAGCGGGAGGGAACACGGCATGTGCACAGTTGATCATAGAATCTTCAATCTCGCTCTGCGCTACCAGCGGCGTGTCGGCGTCGCCTTACGACGCTAGTGCACGTGCCTTACTTTCAAAGCACTGTTTCACTTATGCGCTGCCAGCGGAGTGGCAGCGGCGTTGTTCCGCGCAAGTGCCTTTACAAGAGATGCTTTATTTAGACAATCTTTCATTTCCTTGAGCTACCAGCGGCGTGGTAGCTGTGTGGCAGCATCGTCTTCTTCTTCTTTACTAAATTCACTGAATTTTCATTATTTAATCTGCACATCTTGAAGATTATTAGAAGACATAATTTGTCAAACATTTGCCATAAAGGAAGTGTGAGTTTTCACACTTACAATCTCCCCCTTGGCAAATGCCTGACAACAACCTTAAACCAGTGTTTAATATCAACCTCAGTTAATATTGATTTCCATTTAAGAATTTAAAACCACACTGATAAGAGAGACACAATGATTTGGGAGAATCCAGAATTTCATTCATTCAAAAAAAATATCCATTGTTCCAACATATATACATACATCCAACCAATTACATACACAGCCAACCAACAGAAAACTTCCCTCACAAACCCACAGAAAACTCCCCCACAAACCAACTTTCAGAAACTACTAAAAACAACATAACAACAACATAAAGAAGAAAAAAATAACAACAAGCAGCAAGCAGCAACAACCCAGCAGAATCATCATCCAAAAAACTCCCCCTTTCTTGAAGGTGGTTTTGGTTCCCAAGTCCTTGAGTAATGCTTGTACGCGTCTTGGGACCGAGAGTGCAGCCAACAGAGTTTGTGATCCATCTCCAGCTGAGTTCTTCGAATGCTACTCAGAAAGTGTTCAGCTTCGTTTTGCATTCGTTGCTGAGCAGCAACATCCCTTTGAACCTTGCCACAAGCAAAATCAACATCCTTTTCAAGCTTCTCTAGTTTCTCCTGGGTCTCTGATTTGAACATGCTCATCATGAGCATGTGAGCCCTAACCTCAGAATTGAAAGCCTCCTGGGAGGCTTGCATGGAGTTCAACTTGTCCAGGATTGCCATAGCATCCGAACTGGACAAGGAGGAGTGAGAAGAGGAAGGCTCTGAAGATGCCAACCGAAAAGGATTTGCGCGTTTGCTTCAGGTGAGAGTGGAGGCATCAATGGGAGGTTTAGGATGAAGAACCAGTTCTACAGGATCAGGGAGGACTCCTTGATGAATGCACAAGAATGAGATAAAAATCCCAAAAGGAAGAGCAGCAGTCTTGGATTTTAAATTCCGAGACTGAAGGATTTGATTGAAAATGATTGACGGAAGATAGACACTGTCTCTGTTCCAAATAGCATGAAGAAGTCTAGCTCTAGAGTGAGAAATCTCAGAGTGATGATCTGAAGGAACAAGAGAGGCACAGACAAACAGATTCAAGATCCTAAGAAGATCTTGAAGAGAGCCATGAGGCATATAGTTGGGCTTATTTTTTATGGAGGAAGGAGCACCCTGAACAATCATAGAAGAAATGATTGACTCCATGGGAGGATCAGAGTGAGAATCAAAAAAATCAAAGGAGGGAGAGTCAACAAGGGGTAGTTCTAGAAGGGATGAGATAAGCTCTTTCGAGAAGTCGAAAGAGATGCCCCTGACATAGGCTTTGACAAAGCCTTGATTGGCCAGATGAAGATGATGGAGGTTCGAATAGAATTCTCGAACCAGGTCAGGATATGCAAAACCACTGATCAAAGCAAATTTTTTCCAACCATTGTCCGAAAACAATGAGTAGAGAGGAGATTCAGAAAAGGAATCAAGCTTAATGGCCCTTTCCAAAAGGAGTGGCCTGTGCTTGAAGAATTCATTAAAATCAGATAAACCATTTCCAAGGAATGGTTCAGAGGAATGAGAAGGGGAAGGGGGTCTCACTGGTGGAGAAGATACAACCGGTGAGGATCTTACAAGTGGAGAAGAGGTGGAAGGAGAATCAGTTCGAGACTTCTTCTTGGGAGGCATGATGGAAAGAAAACGGAAAGAAATGGACGAAAGAGAAAGACACAAGCAAAACTAGACAAAGCCCTAATGGCAGAACAATCTAACAAGCCCTAATACAGAAGACAAGAGTAGAGCACCGCAATAGGAAGAAGAAATTGAAGAATGAAGACGAAGACAGTAAAAAAAATTTTACCTGAACAGTGGACAGGGAGATGGAAGGAGAAAATGACAGCAACGAAGGAGCACGACGCGAGAGGCGAGAGGAACCGCAGACAAGTGAAAAAGAGCAGGGGTAAAAAGTGAAAGCGATTTCACCTTTTTATAGACAAACAGAATACGCTGCCAGCGAGCATCCAGCGACGTATAACAGGGCATGTGCCAAAGCAAGATAGAATGGAGAAGGCTACATGCACGCTTCTAGCGATGTAGAAGGTGCACATGCACACTCAATAAAAACATAGTCACAAGGCAAAAATTTATAAAAGGAGTTTGAACTATTATTCATGACAAACTCATACATCAAAACACAAAGCTAAGATTTTAACTAAACTAAAAATCATCCAGATAATCAACTTATTCAATCCAAGAAGTACTTATCACAAAACTGATCTTGAAGAACCTATCAAAGTTAATTCAGATGTGGTACATTTCATATCAAAGAGCAAAATTTCCTTCATGGTTTCTCATACTATAAAATTTCTTCAAGATATTGAGCACATATGCATATTAATGAATCAATGCTTGTGTAGAGTGAACAACATTTTTTACTTTCACACTTTATACATATGAAAGGTTATTTCAGTGTAATCATACTTGGAAAGTATAGACATACCCCAAACTTCATTTTGGTGGCTTTCGCACATCAGAGATAGGTAGCCTTTTCTGATCTTTTTTTCTTTTCTTTTTGAAGAAGGCATTGACCCTTTTAAAACCTGAGTTTACAGTTCATTCCAAGAATATACCTTCTTTCTCTTTTTCTTTTTGAGAATTACTGTGGCTTTCACTCTAATCTCTATGGCAGCCATTTCCAAAACTTTTCTTTTCATAAAGGTGATAGCCTATAGAACCCAAGCTTTAACACACAATAAGCTTCAATACACAAAGGTGTTTAAGACAAAATTGATGGTTAAAGATAAGACATTTCTGTCAATATGCATAGACTCAAGCTTCCTGAATACAGATTTTAGTAACAAGAACACATAAATTCATTTTGAACAGACATGTAAATCATTTTACATCAAAATTAACTCAAAACAGAACCTGATTTTCAGTTTTGAGAGCATACTCCTAGGGATTTCCTAAGAGTTTCAAATCTGTTCTGATCTAAATGTTTAGTAAAAATGTCAGCCAACTGTTTTTCAGTAGATATATATTCAATCATAACAGTTTTGTCTTCAATCAACTCTCTTATAAAGTGATGCCTGATGTCTATATGTTTAGTCCTTGAGTGTTGAACAGGATTCTTGGAGATATTTATGGCACTTTGATTGTCACAGAAGAGAATCATTTGATCCTGATCTAACCCATAATCAGATCTTATTCTAGCAATCCTCCCTATTTGCAAGTTCTTTTCAACTTGAATTTGACAGCACAATTGTTTGAAACAATCAAAACATTCAGATTTTTCTCTTAGAAAATTTACCCAGGTGTATCTACTGTAGTCATCTACAGCAACAAAGATATACCTCTTTCCTCCAAGACTTTCAGTCTTTGTAGGTCCCATCAAGTCCATATGAATCAGTTCTAATGGTCTAGAGGTTCCTACAATGTTGGTTTTCTTGTGTGTGGCTTTGATTTGCTTTCCTTGATTGCAAGGACCACACATTCCTTTCTTTTTATTGTTCCCAAACTTGGGAATTCCTCTAACCAGTTCAGATTTAGAGATTTTTGACAAATCTCTATAGTTAATGTGACCAAGTCTTCTATGACACAAGTCAATTTCATTGCATACAGAAGTTTTTAAAGATTTTTCATTGTTTCCAATGATTCCATAACAATTGTCACTTGTTCTTACACCTATAAGAACAGTTCTACCAGAATTATCCAAAATTTTACATTCTTTTCTGGTAAAATTTACAAACAATCTTGAATCACATAACTGGCTAATACTGATTAAGTTTGCCTTCAAACCAGAGACAAATAAAACATTTTTTAGACAAACTCCATTAGGACCAGTTACTGTTCCTCTACCTTTGACTTGAGAAGTGCTACCATCACCAAATGTTACACTTCCACCAAAATATTCTTCAAAGGTACTAAACATAGACTTATGTCCACACATATGTCTTGAACAACCACTATCCAAGTACCACATGTTGACATCATGAGCTTTCAAAGCTACATGAACCACATTTGCAACTAAGGAATCTTTTCTAACCCAAATCTGTTTTTCAGGAGTTTTCTGAGAAATACCTTCATCAACAACTTGAGATTTTGAAGGAAGTTTCTTTGACAGATTTGTGACTTCCTTATTTAATGTTTCAGTCAATTTTAACAGGGAATCAAATCTGTTATGTAAATCCAGGGACTGACTTTGATTTACTTTCCTCTTATTGTCAAAATATCCCTCAGGAAAACCATGCAAAACATAACACTTTGGTCTTATACGACCCTTTTTATTGCAGTGATGGCACACAGGTATGAACCTATGTTCAGAAGAATCAACATTTCCAGATTTGACAGTATTTCTAAATTGTACAAATTTAGATTTCTCAGATGTTGAAGATTTACCTGTTGGTCTTACTTCTCCAGCAGAATTTTTCTGTGAAGATTCCTTATTTTGATTACTTACACTCATTCTCTTTTCAACAGAATTTGAGCTTTCAGGAACTTCCTTTGAAGTTGATTCCTCATCAATTTGATGATTTCCTGCATAAGAATTTGAAGCTTTAGATTTAATTGAATTTGAACCTTTCTCAAGTTCAATCACTTTACCTTGAAGTGCAGAAATCTGAGCTTCCTTTTCTTTTAATTTTTCAGTTTTTTCAGTCAAAGAAGTTACTAGAGAATTTTCTTTGGCATGTCTTTCAAGTAACTTCTTGTTTATTGAATCTATTTCTGCAAGAGCTTTATTTTTCTCTGTTTCTGATTCCTTCAATTTTTTACTCAGTTTCTTGACTTTCTTCTAAGCTCTATTGAATTCCTTATAGAGCTGATTGTAGTCTTCTTGTCATTCTTCTTCATCATCTGATAAAGTCTCTTTATTATCTCCTGCAATGCCAGAGATTGAACTACCAGAAGAAGATGAGTAAAAGGAATTGAAAGCAGTAAAATTAGCAGAAATATCCTCATCTGATTGTGAAGAATTATCAGTATTACTGTCATCCCAAGTAACCTGATAATTTGTCTTTTTCTTTTTATCCTTTGAGGGACAATCAGAAGCAACATGTCCAAATCCTCTACATTTATAACACTGAACTTCATCATTCTGAGAAAATTTCTTCTCCTTTCTTAGATCAGAAACTTTCTTATCAGATCTTCTATTAGATCTGTCCATGGATAACACAGGATTAGATTGTCTCTTTTTAAACATTTTCTTGAACTTTTTAGCTAAGAGAACTAATTCATCCATATCTACATCAGAATTATCTGATTCTTCATTATTTACAGATTTTAGAGCTATTCCTTTACTTCTTTTAGGAATATTCAGATCAAGCTAATAAGTCTGTAAAGATCCTACCAGATCTTCAATTCTCATGGTATCAACATCTTTTGCCTCTTGAATGGCAGTAACTTTAGGTCTGAATTTTTCAGGCAAAGATCTCAAGATTTTTCTAACAACCTTAGATGTAGAGATCTTTTCTCCAAGGTTAAAACTCGAATTAACAATATCAGACAGTCTAGCATAAAATTCATCAAAAGACTCATCATCTTTCATGTATAGAGTTTCGAAAGATGTTGTCAGTCTTTGAAGTCTAGACAGCTTGACAGCTGAGGTTCCTTCATGAGTAACCTCAAGAATGTCCCAAGCTTCCTTACCGACTTCACATGAGGAAATTCTCCTGAATTCCTCAACACTAACAGCACAAAATAAGGCATTCATTGCCTTGTTGTTCCATCCACATAGATCAGATTCAGCTTTACTCCACTGATCATGAGGTTTAGGTATCACAACACCTCCTTCAGTTGTGATTTCAGGTGGATGATAACCATTACAAACCGAGAGCCAGACACGCTCATCGATAGATTTCAGGTAAGCTCTCATTCTTACTTTCCAGTAAGAATAATTGTTACCATCAAATAATGGAGGTCTAGAGGCAGATCCTCCTTCTTTTCCAAAGTCCATGCTATAGATCTAGATCACACTTTGTATAGCAATTCAAAGTGAATAGGCTTTGATACCAATTGAAAGAGTAGAGGACTACTCTATAGGTCCACGATCTACAACAATTAAGAATTTAACAATGCGGAAACATACACACAGAGAATTATACGAGGAAACCTGAATCCAGATCCAGGAAAAACCTCGAGTCTATATGAGGCGACTAACCCTTCGAATTTCCACTATTGAATGAAAAGACAATTACAAAGGAGCACACACTTAACCTTTACAATTGAACTCACTCAACAGCAATTCACAGCTCGAATCCACGAACTGCAACACAGCTTGAATCCACAAGCTGCAGAACACGATCAATCCAGATCGCAAACAATCACTCAACAGTGATCCATAGTTCGAATCCACGAACTGCAACACAGCTTGAATCCACAAGCTGCAGAACACGATCAATCCAGATCGCAACAATCACCTCAGAGTCCACTGAGACGATCCAATGCAGTAGGAATCCACCTATGCATCCAACAAAGTCAATCACCAATCCAGGCGATCACACGATCAGGTGAAGTTCCGAATTGAAGAAGAATCCTCAAACTTCAATTCCAGGTGATCTATCTCAGATCTCCCCCTCACTCGATCACCGACTTTCTAAAGAAGAATTGATTGAATCTCGAACACCTCAAGATCCAAAATCAAATTGATCCAAAGAAAAAAGTCATTACTAAAAATTACAGCACGTCTATTTAAAGGAGAAAACTCAGATCGCGTCGAGCGCTGGTGGCGTCGTGGTGCGATCGGGGTAGACGGCTGGAAGCGCACTCAAGTCCCGCTTAGAACAAGTTGAATCAGTTAAGGGCGCGCTGCCAGCGCGCTGCTAGCGGGAGGGAACACGGCATGTGCACAGTTGATCATAGAATCTTCAATCTCGCTCTGCGCTACCAGCGGCGTGTCGGCGTCGCCTTACGACGCTAGTGCACGTGCCTTACTTTCAAAGCACTGTTTCACTTATGCGCTGCCAGCGGAGTGGCAGCGGCGTTGTTCCGCGCAAGTGCCTTTACAAGAGATGCTTTATTTAGACAATCTTTCATTTCCTTGAGCTACCAGCGGCGTGGTAGCTGTGTGGCAGCATCGTCTTCTTCTTCTTTACTAAATTCACTGAATTTTCATTATTTAATCTGCACATCTTGAAGATTATTAGAAGAAATAATTTGTCAAACATTTGCCATAAAGGAAGTGTGAGTTTTCACACTTACACAAACTCAGAAGATAAATAGAAGAAGAAAGGAAGAAGAGGAAGAGAAAGAGGACGTCTAGAACTCAGAAAAGCTCTCCAGCCAAAAAAACTCCTCTCTTCACGTTTCAACTCCTCCTTTATAGAAATCACATAAACTTGCCCAAAAATCCCTTGAAGAGAAAATAGGAACTTTCCTTCCAAGACTCCTAAGGAAGAGAGAACTTCCTTTCCTTGTATATCCACGACTTAGAAGTCCAAAAATGACCTAATCTTCTTAATTAGAAACCCCTTAAAGTCCTCCTAAAAACTAGAAGAAGATCCCCAAGAAAAAGGAAACAAATCCGCAAAGTTCGGAATTTTATAACAGGTTTTAATACTTGATCGTTCGAACGTTCATCGAACGCGGGTCGAACGTTCAGGTCAAAAAGTTGTTTCCTCTTCTCTTGTTCGAACGTTCATCGAACGGCCAGCGAACGCTGCTCACAATTTCTCTATTTTTCACCAACGTTCGAACGACAGGCAAACTTTCAGCGAACGCTGCTCTCGGGTTTCTCTGTAGATCACCAACGTTCGAACGACAGGCGAACGGCCAGCAAACGTTGATCATATCTTCTACAATTTGACTCCGATTTTTATGCCGTTTGAACCGTGACTTCTATAATCACCGAGAGTATCTCAGTTTAGCTTCATTTTGCCCACTTGCTGCAAATTGTAACCTAAATCAAAATATGAGCATAATCAGTATATTTAGGCACAAAAATAAATTCAAAAGGTTAAACATTAGTAGAGAAAAATATAACAAATTAAGTTCTTATCAAATTCCCCCACACTTAACCTTTGCTCGTCCTCGAGCAAAACTTAAATTCACTTTCCCAAAAAATTCAGATTGATATCTCATTAACAAGAATCAGAAAGCAATTCAAAACTCAGAACATATCATGAACAGATATTTCTGAACTACTCACAATCACTTAGCAAGTATTTTCACTTGAAGGTGGAGCAAACCAAACACATAGACCCTCATAGAAATAAACACTCAACACTCATGCAATTGAAGGGTATGTGTTTCACTCAAATTCATTCCAATGGAATTGATCTACCATAAGCTTGTTTATCTTCTCAATTTCCACCACTGGGATCACATGAATAACACAAATCATAAGGGCTTTTCATGGGTTGTAATGGGGCTTAGGATTAAGGTAGGAAATAAGTGGGAATGTAGCTCAAAAGCCTTAGAAACTAATGGAGCAAAAGTACATCATCTCAAGCATAAATGTATAAGACATATAAAACCAATCACTCCCTTCAGAAAATTATCCTTTTTCATATATCATGCATAAACAAACCCTTTTTCTTCTTTTTCTTTTCTGTTCTGTTTTTCTGCTTCTTTTTTTTTTAAACAGTAGTGGAACTCCAGAATTGAGGATAAAAACATGTTCCCTTCCACCAATCATAGCCATACCAGCAAATCAAAAACACCCCCACACTTACTTCTTGTACACCCATGCATACCAGAATAATGAACAATGCTCCACTAGATCTTCAGCTTGGGTAAAGGCATAAAATTTTTTTTTTTTTTTTGGTATAAGATTTATAATCTGGGTTCTTAGAAAAGTCAATAAAGCTCAATGGGGTTTACAAAAGGAAAATAATCAATCACAAGGTAGGCTATTTGGCTTTTATAACTTATAACAAAGAAGGCCTTAATCATATTCATGCATACATGTGTCAATGTGATCTTGAATGAGAATCAAAGCAAGTTCTAGAGAAACAAAACCAGGGAAGAATATCACACAAGAAAGAATAAAAGACTGATATGGATGTGTCAGTCAAAAGGCTCAAAATCTCACCGGCTTTTGTCTACCAAGTTTGGTCATTACCATCCTCAAGGAAAACAACTAAACCAAGTAATGCTAAATTGAAAGATTACTCATTCAATCATGTTCTGAATTTTTCTCAAGCTTAACTGAATCTTGCTCATGACATACACAATCAGCTACTGTTGAAAACCACACAAGAACAAAAACAAACTCACTTAAAAACAAATTAAAACACACTTGATACCCTCCCCCACACTTAAAACTTACATTGTCCCCAATGTAAAGTAAATGCAAAGAAGAAGCAAAAAAAATAACTAAAACAGAAACACAAAAATTAAAAGAGAAAAGTAACAAACTCCCCTTGGGTTGCCTCCCAAGCAGCGCCTTTGTTTATTGTCTTTGGCTCGACTCAATTCTGCATTCTTCAATCAGAATATGCTGGATCCTCAATGTGCAATTCTACCACTGGTTCTAATTGGAAACCTTCATGGAAAGGCTTAAGTCTATGTCCATTCACTTTGAACACTTTGGAAGTGATTAAGCTATGCACTTCAACTGCACCATGAGGAAAAATATTAGTAACAATAAAAGGTCCAATCCAACGAGAACGCAACTTACCAGGAAATAGACGAAGCCTTGAATGGTAAAGGACTTTTTGACCAATTTGAAATTCTTTTCTAGAGATCATCTTATCATGGAAAGCTTTTGTCTTTTCTTTATAAATCCTTGCACTCTCATAGGCATCATTTCGAATTTCCTCTAGTTCTTGTAGCTGCAACTTCCTATGATCTCCATTCTCATCCATCTTAATGTTAAAATTCTTGACAGCCCAATAAGCCTTGTGTTCTAATTCAACCGGAAGGTGGCATGGCTTCCCAAACACCAACCGATAAGGGGACATACCAATAGGAGTCTTGTATGCAGTCCTATATGCCCACAAAGCATCATCTAAGCGCAAACTCCAATCTTTTCGATTTGGATTTACTGTTTTTTCAAGAATAGACTTGATTTCTTTATTCGATGCTTCAGCTTGTCCACTAGTTTGTGGGTGATATGCAGTTGAAACTTTGTGGGTAACATGATATTTCTTCAGCAAAGCTTCCACAGTTCGATTGCAGAAATGAGTACCTCGGTCACTGATTAAAGCTCTTGGGATTCCAAATCTGGAAAATATATTTGACTTAAGAAAATCTGCAACAACTTTAGAACCATCAGTCCTGGTGGCTTTTGCTTCCACCCATTTTGAGACATAATCAAAAGCAAGGAGGATATAAACATAACCAAAGGACAAAGGGAAAGGTCCCATAAAATCAATGCCCCAAACATAAAAAATTTCACAAAACAGTAGAGGGGTTTGTGGCATCTCATTCCTTTGGGAAATATTACCTGTTCTTTGACAATTAGCACATGACTTACAAAAGGAATATGCATCTCGGAACAGATGTGGCCAATAAAAACCACATTCTAGTACCTTTCTTGCTGTTCTTTTAGCTCCAAAGTGTCCTCCACATGCATAAGAATGACAAAAGGTGAGAATGGAAGTAATTTCATGTTCAGGTACACACCTTCTTATTACTTGATATGCACAATGCTTCCATAAGTAGGGATCATCCCATACAAAATACTTACAGTCACTCTTTAGCTTGTCTCTTTGAGCTTTAACTAAATCAGGAGGTAACACATTAGTAACCAAATAATTGACAATATTTGCATACCAAGGTAACTTCAAACTTGCTAAAAACAGTTGCTCATCAGGGAATGTTTTGTGCAACTGAAGTGTATCCTCTACATGAGTTAAGCGACTCAAGTGATCTGCAACGCAGTTTTCTGTCCCTCTTCTATCTTTGATTACCATATTGAATTCACTCACGAGAAGTATCCATCTGATCAATCTTGGTTTTGCTTCTTTCTTCGTCATCAAATAGCGAAGAGCTGCATGATCAGAATAAACAATCACTTTAGTACCAAGTAAGTAAGAACGGAACTTTTCCAAAGCAAAAACAACAGCCAACAGTTATTTCTCAGTAGTAGTGTAATTCTGTTGTGCATCATTCAAAGTTCTGGAAGCATAGTAGATGGCATGAGATGCATTGCCAATTCTTTGACCCAAAACAGCTCCTACAGCATAATCACTGGCATCACACATGATCTCAAAAGGCATAGTCCAATCAGGTGGCTGTATTACAGGGGTAGATGTCAACAGTGCTTTCAACTTGTCAAATGCCCTTTTGCATGCTTCATCAAACTCAAAGGTCACATCCTTTTGTAGCAACTTGCATAAGGGGGATGCTATGTTGGAGAAGTCTTTGATAAATCTTCTGTAAAAACCTGCATGTCCAAGAAAAGAATGAATCTCCCGTACACCAGTAGGATAAGGTAAAGATTGAATAATATCCACTTTAGCTTTATCTACCTCAATTCCTTTAGATGAAACAACATGACCCAATACTATACCTTGCTCAACTAGAAAATGACATTTTTCAGAATTTAACACAAGGTTAGTTTCTATGCATCTTTGAAGAACAAGTGTAAGGTTATGCAAACAGTTGTCAAAGGAATCTCCATGAACTGTAAAATCATCCATGAAAACTTCTATGAATTGTTCAAGATATTCAGAAAATATGCTAACCATACACCTTTGGAAAGTAGCTGGGGCATTGCAAAGGCCGAAAGGCATTCGTCGATATGCAAAAGTGCCAAATGGGCATGTGAAAGTTGTCTTTTCTTGATCTTCAGGAGCAATGGCAATCTGGAAGTAACCTGAATAACCATCAAGAAAACAGTAGTAAGAATGACCAGCTAATCGTTCAAGCATTTGATCAATAAAAGGCAAAGGAAAGTGATCCTTGCGGGTTACAGCATTTAATTTTCTGTAATCTATACAAACCCTCCACCCATTCTGAACTCGGGTGGGAACTAACTCATCATGCTGATTTTTCACCACTGTTATTCCAGTCTTCTTAGGAACCACTTGAACTGGGCTAACCCAACAGCTATCTGAAATAGGATAGATCATCCCAACTTCCAGAAGTTTTAGGATTTCCCTTTTCACTACATCCATCATGGGTGGGTTCAGCTTTCTTTGTGGCTGAAGTGAAGGTTTTGCTCCTTCTTCCAGCAAAATCCGATGCATGCATGTAGATGGACTGATTCCCTTAATATCTGCAATTGCCCAGCCAATAGCCATTTGATGCTTCTTAAGAACTTGGACAAGTTGTTCCTCTTGAGAGGCAGTCAGTTTGTTGGAGATGATTACTGGCAAGGTTCCTTTCTCTCCAAGGAAAGCATATTTAAGATGGTTTGGAAGAGGCTTCAAATCTGGAATGGGGGGCTGCAAAACAGAGGGTAAAGACCTCTTGTTAGAAATTGGTAATGCAATGCGTTGAAAAGAATCTGTATCTTGTAACTTTGGAGAAACATCCAATGCTGCAACAGTTTCATGTAAATCAGCATTCAAAACTAATTCTACATTCTCTTTCTCAAGATGGTTGCTGAGGACAACTTCTAAATTATCTTTTCCATCAAGTTCTAAAGTGTCCTGTGCAAAAGAGTCAATCAGATCAACAGAGTATACAGGATTTTCATCACAAGGATATTTCATGGCATCATATATATTAAACTTAACAAATGCACCATCAAATTCCATAGTAAGAGTGCCTTCATGAACATCTATCATAGTCTTAGATGTTTTTAAGAATGGTCTTCCTAGCAAGATAGGTGCATTCTGGTCACCATTTTCCATATCAAGAACATAAAAATCAGCAGGAAAAACCAAATCATTTACTTTCACTAGAACATCCTCCACAACACCTTTAGGATATGCATTTGATCTGTCAGCCAATTGGATTACGACACCAGTTTTGTTCAAAGGTCCAAGTTTTAAGGAGTCATAAATAGAATATGGCATGACATTTATAGAAGCTCCTAAATCTATCATGGCTTTCTCAAACTTGGTGTCTCCTATCATACAAGGGATAGTAAACATACCTGGATCCTTGCATTTTGTAGGGAGTTTACTTTGAATAACAGCAGAAACATTCTCCCCTACTCTTACTTTCCCAATAAGTTTCTGTCTCCTCTTTATCGTACATAGCTCTTTCAGAAATTTGGCATAACGAGGTACTTGTTTAATAGCATCAAAGAGTGGAATATTTACCTCACATTTTCTGAAAGTCTCATAAAGATCTGAGTTCTTCTCATATTTTCTATTTTCTGTTAAAGCCAAAGGAAAAGGGGGTACTGGTTTATAATAAGGAAGAGGATGGAATATACTTGGTTCATTTTCATTTGGAATGTCCTTCATGGCTTCACTGGTTTTCTCCTCTTCTTTATTCAGCATTGTAGGTGTTGGCTTTACTTGAGTTTCAACTTCTTTACCACTTCTCAAAACAATTGCACTGGCATTCTCTCTTGGATTCACTACTATCTGAGAAGGTAATTTTCCTGAATTTTGTGCTTCCAAACGACTAATGGCAGTGGCCATTTGACCTACTTGGTTTTCCAAGCCTTGAATATTGTTTCTTGTCTCTTGCTGGAAGTGTTTTGTCTCCTGTTGAAATTGCACAGTGTTAGTGGCAAGAGATTTAACAATATCTTCTAAAGACATACCAGAATTAGAAGTGTGGCCCTGTTGTTGTCTTGGGGGGTATGGTTGCTTATATTGCTGGAAATTTGATCTGTTTGGAGGTATTGGCTGAGTTGCTTGTGGATTCCCATATCTAAGATTTGGGTGATCCCTCCACCCTGGGTTATATGTATCTGAATAAGGATCATATTTCCTTTGAGGTTGTCCAGGAAAACCATTTGCCCAGTTTGCTTGTTCATCATATTCCTCTCTAAGAGTTGGACATATGTCTGTTGCATGTCCTTCTACAGAGCAAATTCCACAAACCTTTGCTGTTTGCATGTTACCTACAGCCATATTACGAACAAGAGAAGTTAGACTTGCAATTTACTGTTCAAGGGAAGAAATATTTACCTCTTTGCCTTGTTTAGATGAAGAATCAAGTCTACTGCCAAATTGCTGAGAGTTGGCTGCCATATTTGCAATCATATTTCTAGCAGCTTTTGGAGTTTTATCTACCAAAGCTCCTCCACTGGAAGCATCAATTATGTTTCTTTCAGTGGGTAAAAGTCCTTCATAAAAGTACTGGATCAGTAGCTGTTCACTGATTTGATGATGGGGACAGCTTGCACACAACTTCTTGAATCTTTCCCAATACTCATACAGAGATTCTCCATTGTTTTGCCTTACACCATAAATTTCTTTTCTTATATTTGCTGCTCTTGAAGCTGGGAAATATTTTTCCAGAAATAATCTTTTCATTTCATTCCATGTAGTAACAGTCCCAGAAGGTAAGTAATAAAGCCAATCTTTAGCCGAATCCTTCAAAGAGAATGGGAATGCTCTTAATTTAATCTGTTCTTCAGTCACTCCAATGGGTTTCATGCTTATACACACCACGTGAAACTCCTTCAGATGTTTGTGAGGTTCTTCACCTGCAAATCCATGAAAAGAAGGCAAAAGATGTATCAGTCCAAACTTTAATTCAAAATTAGTTGCCACATCTAAAGTAGGAAAAGTTATGCATAAAGGTTGCTGATTTAAATCAGGAGCAGCAAGCTCTTTCAAAGTTCTGTTTCCAGCCATGGTTCCTTCTTCTTCGGAATCAGATTCACCAGCAAAAAGAGATGGATCGTTCTCTTCTGAATGTCTCTGTGCTGCCCTCCGTAGCCTGTGCAAACTTCTTTCGATTTCTGGATCTTTCTGCAAATAACCTTGGTTAGAAGATCGAGTTGCAATCATAAACAATCAAAGATGATTGCCACTATTCACAGAAATCACTAGATTGCCACTATGCAGTTCTTTTTTTTTTTTTCCTGTCCTATTGTTCCATGAATTTCAGTGCTATACCTGCTGCAATAAAAAAATCCTAACACAATTGAAACAAATACTTTAGATCACCAAAAGCATAAAATAAACCAAAAGCATGAAAATCAAAGAGAAACTCCCCGGCAACGGCGCCAAAATTTGGTGGCTGTCGTACACAGCCAAAAATAAACCACTACTTAAAAATATGCATATAGCAAGGTGAGTAGGGATCGTTCCACCGAGAGTTTCTATCTCTTTTTATGCTTTAGAAAACAAACTTAAGAGGGGGTTTTGTCACAATGAGATCAGAAAATAACAGATTACTAAAAAGACTTTAATAAATCAATCAATAAAACAAACCTTGGTCTAAGTTAACTTCCACCATCGGAATATCAAAGCTGATCATAGATGCTAGAATATATCAATTCACACATTGAACATTCACCCTTGGAAATACTTTCCAAACTCTTTCAATTATAGTTAATCAGAAAACAAGCGATCTAATTAACCCTAACTACTAAACAACCTCACACAAGCGATAAAGATTTAATCCAGTAGCAGCTTTAGGGACTAGAAAGATTGATGAATCTAAACAATACAATCACAAGCGGCTGTATTTAATCTAGCAGAAAATTCTTCCTAAAGTCTAACAATTCCTGACGCAGCAAATCATTAAACCTCAGTTGCTTCAAAGATTAGAGGGATCAAACAATTACGGATTTGATATCTAGCCTAGCAATAAATTGCAATGAATAATGAACTAGTAGGCCTCCTAGCAATTAGACGGGACAATCATGAGAATAAACATAGAAGAATATTCAATGCTCAAGTATAAACTGAACAATTAAAACATTAAGATCTCACAGCTTTATTAATTCCGAGGTTTCAGCCTCCTTTGACCAAGAATAAAAGTTTAGCCACACATGGCCATGGATCACAAACTCAGAAGATAAATAGAAGAAGAAAGGAAGAAGAGGAAGAGAAAGAGGATGTCCAGAACTCAGAAAAGCTCTCCAGCCAAAAAAAAACTCCTCTCTTCACGTTTCAACTCCTCCTTTATAGAAATCACATAAACTTGCCCAAAAATCCCTTGAAGAGAAAATAGGAACTTTCCTCCCAAGACTCCTAAGGAAGAGAGAACTTCCTTTCCTTGTATATCCACGACTTAGAAGTCCAAAAACGACCTAATCTTCTTAATTAGAAACCCCTTAAAGTCCTCCTAAAAACTAGAAGAAGATCCCCAAGAAAAAGGAAACAAATCCGCAAAGTTCGGAATTTTATAACAGGTTTTAATACTTGATCGTTCGAACGTTCATCGAACGCGGGTCGAATGTTCAGGTCAAAAAGTTGTTTCCTCTTCTCTTGTTCGAACGTTCATCGAACGGCCAGCGAACGCTGCTCACAATTTCTCTATTTTTCACCAACGTTCGAACGACAGGCAAACTTTCAGCGAACGCTGCTCTCGGGTTTCTCTGTAGATCACCAACGTTCGAACGACAGGCGAACGGCCAGCGAACGTTGATCATATCTTCTACAATTTGACTCCGATTTTTACGCCGTTTGAACCGTGACTTCTATAATCACCGAGAGTATCTCAGTTTAGCTTCATGTTGCCCACATGCTGCCAATTGTAACCTAAATCAAAATATGAGCATAATCAGTATATTTAGGCACAAAAATAAATTCAAAAGGTTAAACATTAGTAGAGAAAAATATAACAAATTAAGTTCTTATCACATCCACATTGGGCCATGTGACTTCCTCACTACTTTGCGGTTCATCCTCGATCGTACAGATGTAGACATCTGTATTCTCCTTAACTGTAGTTGCTGTCGATTGGGCTCCTGTTCGAAGCTGCACTTTCACTATCTGCGCTGGTCGGCCAATAAGTACTGAAGGGTCGAGCTGCCCGGTGCCCTGATCACTGCTCACTTGATTCGCCATCCTACTAGTGGAGGCCTTTGAGTGATCGGGGAGAGGATTGGTAGTCACGCCGGCTACTGGAGTATGAGTGGGTGGTGCTGGAGGGTTGACCGTGATGCGTTTACTGTCAATCAGGTCCTGGATGTCGTGCCTTAGATCCCAGCACCGATTGGTGTGGTGCCCTGGAGCACCAGAGTGGTACTCGCACCGCTCTGTTGCGTTATAGCTTCTAGCATTGACCAGTCGAGGGTTCGGGGGTTTGACTTGCACATACCCCTTTTTTAGCAAAGTTGGCAGTAACTCCGCCGGTGCATATGGGAGTGGAGTGAAAACCCGTTTCATTCTGGCCTCCATCTCTTTTCTCGTCCTTCTTACCCCTTGATAAGCGGTCTGCCTGGTCCCTTGGGGTGTGACTGCCTCTGGTCCTTGGGAGAAGTGATGGGGTTGTGCAGGGTACACATAATTGACCGCCTGCTGTTCCTGCCTCCTGGGCTCTTGCCCCTGATTTCTGCTAGCTTGCCTCGTTACTGGCCTCCTGGGTGCAGAACTCTGCCCACTGCCGTCTATCTTTCCGGCCCTCATTGCGTCTTCAATCCGATCCGCGGTCAAGATCAGGTCATTGAAGTTTGACGTACTCTGCCCCAGCAGCAAAGTGAAGAAAGGTTGACCCAACGATGCAATAACCAGGGATGTCATCTCATGTTCCAACAACGGCGGCTGTACTAATGCTGCCAATTCCTTCCAACGCTTGGCATACTCTCGCACTGATTCCTGACTCTTCTTAGTCAACGTCTGCAGTTCCGCCTTGGTCTGCACGATCTGACTATTCAGACGGTATTGTTGGATAAAGACTGCTGCCAGGTCATTCCATGTTTTTATCTTAGCCTTGTCCAGACTCAAGAACCAAGAATAAGCTGCCTCGGTTAGCGACTTCTGGAAGAACTACACCATGATCCGTTCTTCCTTGGCGTACTGGCACATGTTGCCAGAATAAGACCTCAGATGATTTAGGGGGCACCCGGTGCCGTCAAACTGGTGCAACTCTGGGCACTTGAACTTAGCCGGGAGCTGAATGTCAGAGAAGAAATAAAGGTTTTCAAGCGTAGCCTCGCTTTGCACTGTATTGGGTTGGAGCTGTTTGAGAAGCTCTCGCATGGTGGCCAGTTCTGCTTTGTTTTCTTCTCTTACTGCTGCCAGTTTTCCCTCAAACTGAGCTTCCTGGGTTCTGTACCAGTCTTCGTCATCCTGCCCCAGATGGATAGGTAGAAACTGAGCTTGTTGTGGAATATGGAATGGTGCTGCCGGTGGTGGTGGTGGTGGTGCTAGGGAAGGGGGATTTATTGGACATGGCGGTGGCGCCACTTCCGCTTGTGGCGGGAACTGTGGCTGTGGTTGCTGGGCGACTGGTACCACCGGCGGGACCTGCCTCAATTCTCTTAGTTCTGTCATCAGTTCCTGGATAATGGAACTCATGCTGTCCATTTTCTGCTGCATCTCGTTGACCACTTGCGCATGACTGGACTCTGCAGGATGTTGCCCTGGCGGCGTCTATTCTCCTTGCTGATCCATATTGAGCCTTCTCCTCGATCTTAGTAGGTACGGACTTCTGAAAGCAATTTTTGGTACCTGGTGGACAATTGACAGGCATTAGTGCAATTTTACACAAATTGGTTATGCAATTTATTTGATAGAATCTGTTCCTTCGATTTATGCTGATTTTTTTTATTGGATTTGGACTAACTAATCTATTTTAGCTACTCTAGGGCAACAAGGGAAGAGAACCTGATTTTGAATCAACTGATCTATTTTGGCTACCCGCAGGTAACCGGGGAAGAGAACCCTAGTGACCAAATCTGTTTTAGCCACCCGTAGGTAGCTGGGGGAGAGAACCCTATTTTTTCTAAAAGATAATTTTTCTGAAAGCTGATCTATTTTAGCCGCTTAGGCACGAATGGGAACGAGAACCCGGTTCTACTGAAAGCTGATATATTTTAGCCATTTGGGAGTGGATGGGAAAGAGAACCCGGTTTAACTGGTCTATTTTAGCCGTCTTGGCAAGGGAAGAGAACCTTCAATTTAGGGGAATTTTTCTAAGCTCATTATTACAGGGTAGGACCACGCGTGGTCTCAGAAAGGGGGGGCTGAAAAACAGCACTCAGGGTTGCCTTAACCAATCCTTGACTCATTCGTCGGTGGTCTCGACGATACAAAGATTTGGCTAGTAGTACCCGGACGCTCCGCAGCCAATATCCGATTGACTCATCGGCGGCTTTGGTGTCATTGAAAGGGGTAGGCTATGCCAGGACGCTCCTCCACCAATATCCGACTCATCTGTCGGTGGTTTCGGTGCCCTAAGATTTCGGCTAGTAGTACCCAGACCCTTCACAGCCAATATCCAATTCAACCACCGGCGGCTTTGGTGTCATTACTAGGGGTAGGCTATGCCAGGACGATCCTCCACCAATATCCGACTCATCCGTCGGTGGTTTCGGTGCCCTAAGATTTCGGCTAGTAGTAGCCGAACGCTCCGCAGCCAATATCCGATTCAACCACCGACAGCTTTGGTGTCACTACTAGGGGTAGGCTATGCCAGGACGATCTTCCAACAATATCCAACTCATCCGTCGGCGGCTTTGGTGCCCTACAGGATTGACCGAATGATCTTGGAAAGATACAGACAGGTGTGATCTGAGCTCAAACTCTTGGGTGTTTTAAACACTTGCTGGGTTTTGCGATCTCGATGAGAGAGATGCAATCAAAGGGAATTAGGTGGTCGCCGCAACCAGGAGTATTGCAATTAATGAAGAGAGGTGGTCTGTCGGAGACCGAGTTACCCTATTTTTGAGGGAATCAATTCTTTTTATTTCAATTTCTTGTTTCGTTAAGTCCGAAAAACATAGCAGAGTGAAAATAAATTCATGCTTTAATCAAAAAAAAAGTGCCGCCGTGGCACAAAGTACATCAACATTCATAACAAAATACAACAAAGCCACAGTCTAGCTAGGTTGATCATCATCATAATGGAAGGACACGTCTTGCCTCCTCAAGGCTCGCAGAAGCTTGTTTCGTAGACGTCGGTCCTCCTCAGCGCGCTTGCGCACTAATTCCATTTCATGTTGCAAGGCCGTATTGGCCTACCTACTCTCCTGTTCCGAATCCACATAAGCTGAATGGATACGGGAGTGGGTCTCCTGCAGTTCGGCCACCCTGTCCCTATATGTGTTAGGGGGCGGAACTTGAATGTTGCCTGAAGCGACAGGCTGAAGAGGTGGGGGCTGCCGTGGCCGAACTCCCGAGCTATCCACTACTCGTAGTCTTGAAAGTGTGATTTGATGAAGACATCTTCCCGATATACACACACCGTCTTCCACTCCATCTGCAATTGCGTCTTTAGTCCCTTAGTGAGTGGGCCAATCAAATTGCCCAAGTCGTCCTTGACCGGGATTCCCTGCGATTTCCCAAACTGTCTCAGAACCCGAATCGGATAGTATGCGATGGTGACTCGAGTGAATGATTTGTGACAGAACCACAAGGGTGAAGGTGTCAAACCAAGCCCGCGGTCTTTCCTGCTTTTTGTTTCTTATTTTCTCAGCTAGGAATGTTTTGGAGACCCGAGTGAATGATTTGTCACCTCCTAAGGTCTGGAATTCTCCCCTTGAGAGGCCAAAGAAAACACAAGCTTCATTCTTGTAGCTTTCTTTGAGACTTGGCCTAGCGGGTTCTCCTAAGTCGCGAAATCGGAGGAATAGGTCAAGTTCCTCAATTGTGGGAGTCAACTCGTTGATCCTGAATTGAAATACTGAAAGCTGGGGATCCCAGAAAAGCAAGGCTGCTTGGATCATGTCCTAGTTAATCAGCACGTTTAACAGGGACAAAGTCTGTCCCATATGGTATTTGTGCTCCCATTCAAAATCTGCTCACTCCCTTGAAGCTGCCTTGTCCAAGAACGGATCCAGGGGGTATCCCAGGCACACTTCTCTATCCTAGGGAAACGAGTTCTCTCAGATGAGGATGAGGATGCCATGCCAACTATTTGATCGAAATTCTAAATCAATTTTAGGGTTCCACACCAAGACTCTTAATCAGTTCTAAAACATGCATATTTTCAATCAAGAGGACTAATCACTAACAGTTTTTACATGCTTCATAGAATAAAGCAAAAAACTAAAACAATGCGGAACTTAAACCCAGACACACATGGTGTGTGGTCCTAAGGGTTGGTGCTAATTGGGACGCGACTCCTAGACATACTTGTGTAGAGGAGCACGTTCAAGTCCTGATCAGTCTTCTGTCTTTCATCTGTTCTTTCATTTACTTTTGGTGTCGAACCATAGCAAAAATTACAACTTGCCATCGAGGGCGAAGGTTTACAATATTTACAAGAACTGCAAAGAATTCATCCTTAAGGCTGTTGGGAGCCAAAAGGAAGGATACAAATTGCTTCTAAAGCGAGTAGGCTAAAAATTCCTAGATCTAGGGTTTAGTGCCCTTATTCTGATCTGTCATGCTTTCATCTGTTTGTCTGATCTGGCTGGCTTTCGTCTGCTCTAAAAGACCAATCTGGACTTAAAGTGCTCCCAGCGGACTCTAAGGGGTCAAGACCCATTGTAACGCCTCGAACCTGGGTCAGTGCAAACCGGCACCCAACCCGAACCCGGTTCGCTACTGTGACAACCCGAATTCAGTTCAACAACCAAATTCAAGGTGTCACTGGCCCATATCAAATACATCATCAAGAATATACCAGACTAAAGAATTTAAATAATCCATTCAATTAAGTAACTATCAGAGTGCGGAAACAAGTATGTGCGGAAGTGTAGTCTAAAATCCTCAAATAAACATTAAAGTTAATCATCAATCATTAATGTCAAAGTCTGGTAAAATAAAATGGTTACTATCTCTCTCATCTCTCTAGTACATCAAATCCAAATGAATAATAGTCTATCAAATATGACTAAGTCTAAACAATCCTCCGGTGAATACTCAGTTACCTCTCCTTGGAAATCACTAAGATCCCCTTCTCGTGTATCAGCTGAAAAATGAAATGAAAGTAGGGTGAGATACGAATATCCCAGTAGGTAACACATGCATGATTAAACAGTTAATATAAGTAAAGTAACAGTTCATGCACGTTTAAGCAATATCGACTAATCAGGCTCGTATAATCATTCGTATCATTCATGAATACAAAACAGTATGATAAACAGTTCTAGAGATGAATTTCAGCAAGTTCTATTATAAGAATCCAATATCAAAATCAATAACATAATTCATACTTTGCTAGGATGCACTAAACAGTCACATCCGGCCAATATCTCAATCACATGCCTCCAGCATGTATACAGTAATAATAACAAGTGTTTGTGATTTCAGTGTCATTATAGGACTCACAAAGATAGATAAACCTTTTGAGATGATTCTCAACCAATTGCTATACCACCGTGCGGCTTAGGAGCAATGCTACTAATGATACTCAAGTCCCATGCAGCGCAGCTTAGACAAGAGCCGTAGTCACTGACTTATTGCACACGTACCCATCAAAGTTGGCATGTACCACCAGCATGCAGTACCAGAATCAATACATGAAGATGGTTGCTTATCCACTTGTACAGGGAATCACCAGCGGCTCACCGGGGTGTCCCTCCAGACATAGTGTAAGCACCTCATTTTTGCGCTCCCAGAAAAACCAAAAATACAAACCCTGGACAGAAAGTCAAACCCTAAGGGGTGAAAAGTTGACTTTTTGATCAAGTGAAAATTGGCCACCTCGCTTCATGCCATTGGATAGAGAATCTCGACACGGTTCCAACGCAACTGAGTTTGCAGGAATCGGGGTCCGGATGAAGGTTCTGCGGGCAGTCAAACTTGAGCAGAGCCAAAAGTTGACTTTCTGCTAAAATCTGATCCAGAGGCCTACCCCTAGGACATTGGATAGAGAATCTCGACACGGTTCCAACGCAACTGAGTTTGCAGGAATCGGGGTCCGGATGAAGGTTCTGCGGGCGGTCAAACCTGAGCAGAGCCAAAAGTTGACTTTCTGCTAAAATCCGATCCAGAGGCCTACCCCTAGGTCATTGGATAGAGAATCTCGACACGGTTCCAACGCAACTGAGTTTGCAGGAATCGGGGTCCGGATGAAGGTTCTGCGGGCGGTCAAACCTAAGCAGAGCCAAAAGTTGATTTTCTGCTAAAATCCGATCCAGAGGCCTACCCCTAGGTCATTGGATAGAGAATCTCGACACGGTTCCAACGCAACTGAGTTTGCGGGAATCGGGGTCCAGATGAAGGTTCTGCGGGTGGTCAAACTTGAGCAGAGCCAAAAGTTGACTTTCTGCTAAAATCCGATCCGGAGGCCTACCCCTAGGTCATGGGATGGAGGGCTCCGATACGATTCTAATGAAACTAAGTTTGCCCAGATCGGAGTCCGAATGAAGAAAATATGAGCTGATGAAATTTCCGAGTAGCAAAACCGACAATCTGCGCACGTGGCAAAAAGCTGCACACGTGGCGAGTTGCGCAGGAAAATATCTCAGGGATCAAATCCATAAATATCTGAACATTCGAAATATCCCAGGGACTAAATCTGTAAAAATCCGAGAATATCGGATTAAATTAAAATTTGCCAGGGACTAAATCCGAAAATTCGGATTTTTCGACCAAACGCGCGGCGGCATTTAATGGATTTTCATCATTATGCCGCTCGCGCGGACGTGGCGAGCGGCATGCGCTCACCTTGAGCTGGGCGCCAAGGTGAGCGGCACCCCCTTTTTTCTGGCCTATATAAGGCCGCGCGAAGTTCACGCAGGGGGTTGGGATTTTTTGTTCTCGGGTTTGGGATTTTTTCAGTGAAGGTTTTTATTCTGGTTGGCTGTTGGTTTTCAAAAGCTTCCCTTCCCGTGGCCTGACTCCCCTCCCTAGATCCCCAAGCACCCGACCGTGCCTTCTTACCCCTTCTTTTCTCCTTCTTCTTCATCCTTCTACCAAAGACCGGAGGAGCTACTTGCGGTGGCTGTTGGAGAGGAAGCTCGCAGCAGCGTTTCGCTTCGAGGAGGTCACACACTTCCACGAAAGAGTTCAGAACTTTCAGGTATTGTTCCCCTCTAGCTCCTATACCACATATATGAAAACTGGTTTTCTTGCATGACTTTTCTTGTGTAAGTATGGTATCCACCACGTTTGCTTCCACATGGGATCTCCCAGGCTACGGTTCTGGGCAATATGGGATTTGGCGTAAAAGGGAGTGTGTTCCCGGCTAAGTGAGTCTTTTGTATCCCTGTAAACCCCCCCTCTCCTTCCTTTCCCTGACGGTTACCGGACATGCTCGAAGGTCCGGTCTAGTCCAGGCGTAGGTGAGAGTTTTGTATTTTTTCTTGCCCATGCAATCTCTGTCTTTTATGGTCACTATTTAATTTTTGTTAAACATGCCAACATGCTCCCCAACCCCCTGCCTGTGCGCTTGCTAACATGCTCCATCATCCTCATTACCCCTGTGAAGTCATCGGGCTTGGTTTTATGTATCATCGGGCTCGGTTTTGCTTAAAAAGAAATTTAGGGACGTGTGATGAAGTAATTCAGATTAATTTAAATGCATGTTTAAGGGTCTCTTGGGAGTCTGGGGAACACCTGGGAGGCGTTACAGAGCTCAAAATCAGCACAGAAATGGAGTTTGAAAGAAAACCGAGATCATCGAGTATCCGCTGAGTTCGCGCGAAGCTCGCGCGAAGCTCGGGCGTACCTTCGCGCGAGGCTCGCGCGAAGCTCGCGCGTACCTTCACGCGAGGCTCGCGCGAGGCTCGCGGGAAGCTCGCGCGAACCTCGCGCCCACCTCATTTTTTTGGTGTTTTTTTCGCTGTTTTCGGTCCGCCCATTTCGCGCCAACCTCGCGCCTACTACCTGAGGTCGGCGCCTACCCCTAAAACATGCCGAATTGATATATTTTTGAAATTTTCCAAAAATGCCCTTTACTGTACCGCGGGGGACTTCGCCCCCCGCACCCCCACCCCCTTTGTTCGTTGCGCATCCAACTCGTACCTTGGACCCAGCACAGTGAGCCAGTTTTTTTTTCGGACAAAGTGTCTACCTTGTGTTTTTTTTCTGTGATTATTGCTAAATTTGAATGATATTTCCGAACCAAACCGGATAAACCAAAAGGGTTTCTGGGTCCCCCGGAAACCCGACATGGGACTTGGACTCTCGGTCCAAATTGACTTCCAGTGGGCCTTCCAACGGGGCCCACCAAGCCCAATAAACACCAAAGCATGCCATTAAAATAACTTAAGTAAAATGAACAATTTGAACCGGGCGGGCCAAACCCAATGCGGCCCACCCGAGCCTTGTTATGCGAAATTGATGCATGAATTGCGTGGTTTGGCCGAGACCAAGGGCAAGGGCCTACCGGGCCCGCCAAAGCCCACCAACCGAACCAAGGAAGGGTACAAACCCTAACTTCCGGTAACTTGGGCTTACAAACCCAGATTTGGACTGCGGGCCCCAAGCCCAGTGTCCGAATCACTTTGGCAAAATTAAAAAGATAAATCCAATAAAAAATACTTGGCCACCATGTGGGCCCACCTAAGGGGCCCACAAACCAGTCCGGCCCACTTGTGCATAAAAAACACTTAACCTTCAAATCTGAATCTAAAGTAAAATCAATGCACCAACCAAAGCCCAAAGGGCCTCCTAGGATAAGCCAAGGCCCACAAGGGCACACGGGCTTGACTAAGCCCACCAAGGATACCGTGGGCCTTCCAACGGGGCCCACCCAACCAGACTCAGATCACCTAAGTAATCAAGATAAAAGCAACTAAAGGGACCCACACCACTCAGGTGGTCCCGCCAGACTTAACCAAATTTCATATCGGATTAGGAATCAGGTGAGACCAATGTAAGCTGACTCAAACCAGGGAACCCACGGGACCCGTCATCCGACGGGGTGGACCGGGGTGTCTACGGACTTCCCCGAACCACAACCAAGAACAGACTTAGAATCTCAAGCCGCAGACCAAAAAGCCCTAATAGGCAAGATTAGGCACCCAGGTGTCCGCCTGCACCCCATCAGGCGGTGGCGACTCCGAATTTTCCCGTGCCGCGTTTCCGACGCGCGCACACATAGGACCTTCCCAGACAAACTAACTTGCAAAGGAAGCGCGTCGCACAAGAGAGAAACTCAACCCAAATGACATATCCCTCAGCTATCTAGCAACAACTATGGATCCATAACCAGCTATGCCCACTAGACTCCAAAATTCCCTAAAATATAATATTTCTATAAGGTTTGGTGCCTAGCGCCATATAAAGGTTAAATCTATCAATTACTTCAATATTCGGTCATATGAGTCCTGAATTCTCTTTATAAAGTTTTCTGGTTTATAGTGTCATTTAGAGTTGTTTTGATAATCAAATAATAGTTAGGTTTTCCAAAAACTAGATTTCTCAATTACTTTCAAAGTTTGGCAACTAATGTCCTAAATATCTTCCTAATTTATTTTTCTGTAAAACAGGGAATTAGATAATTTATTTTGGTCTTAAAACATCTTAATTAATCACTAAAATTGTCTAAAAATAGTTTGGAATTGAATCAGGGTTTGAAATTACGAAAATTAAAATCTAAACAGAGCGCCTAAGATCGCTCAGGATCGCCCCGGCGGTCTGTGGTCAGCAGTAGTTCAAATCAGGACACCGACGATACGTCTTCCAGCGGTCTTCGGCGGTCTGAGTTTTATAACTAGCGCCGAGGATCGCCGAGTACAGTCGAGGTCGGCGGTCATACAAAAACGAATAGAAACAGTTTTAAATCATGATTTTCCTCGTTCAATCTCATTCTATCATACATATAACATTGATACTAAATTAAATACATCAATAGATCATATAAAAACATGTTTTTGCGATTAAACGAACATAAATACCAAAAACGAACGTAAAACAGTGTCACCTACCTCTTGAACGTGCGTGCTTCTCCTTCTTCTCCAACAAACTACACTCACAGACGTGAGATAACCCCTGGACGATGAAGAACACCAAAACCCAGGCCTTTCTTCCTCCTTCTTCTTCTTCCTTAGTCGTTCGGTCGTGTTTGTCGCTTGCGGCTGAAGTAGAAGAGCAAAAAATACAACGTATGTGTTTTAGGTTATTAAACTAATATTTATACTCATTGATCCCATGTAGCGCACATGCAATCTTTCCTATATACACTGCTCAAGCAGAACACATACCTCGATATCTCATGATCGGACGGTCAGATCTGCGTCTAACTCTGGATCTCCACTAATTAGATCATCCCCTACAATAATAAAATATTTCCATCAATTATAACTCTCAAGAATATTATTTATTAATTTATTTTATTATTTAAGAAAAATTCGGGGTTTTACACCCATAGCTTACCGGACTCAATGTATGGATCTGGGGTGGCTCCCCTGATCAAAGTTAGGTTAGCTTCCTAAAATAGAGCTGAGGTAGCCCAGAATCTAGGGTTTACTCAATTTGATGCAAAAAAGCGGGGGTTGCTACCCCTAATGGACTCTGGATTTTATTCTGATTTTACTCCTCTTGTATTCATCATTCACAACATACTCACCCTCACATGCACAACGTGTGGTTCATTCAGATACATTAGATGGGGAAGGATACCCAGCTCGAGACATAAGCCTACAAGGGTCTGGACCAGTACTGGATCCTCGCGTGCCACGGCAAGAAACCGGTGGTGCTAATGGACTCCAGAAAACTGGGGGGATGGGTTTACCCTGCTTTTCCCGGCAAGCCACGGGAGCGTAGGTTCTAATACCATCCCAAAGATCAGTTTGTAGGAATCAGAAAGGGTAAGCTGCTAGAGAGGTCTAAGTTTTGGTAAAGAAGATGCAATATCTGATTCACTCATTCATTTGGGGTCGGATCATCCACACAGCCTCCCTCGTGCGTGTCACCCCACGCAGTTTATCACAAAAAAGCGGGAAATTAAATCCATCCACGGTGTGGTGGTGTGCCTGTGTGTGCAGTTGGGCCGCGTGCTGTGTCTATACGGGTGATTTTTGTCTGGATTTTGTTGATAAAGGAATTTTTACCCTCTCGTACAGTAAGGTGCAGAATTGGCACGTATTACGATGTTCCGGGAGAATCCCCAGGTAAGTGGAGGGTCACATGGGACCACTTAAATTCCAATTGCCTGAGGCAATTATCTCGTCCTTTTGACAGGACTCCCCAGAACACGTAGTTACGTGTATTCTGCGTCTTAGTAAAAAAGATAGTAAGAGTCCTAGAATATCAACTAAATCCCTCTTACACTGACTCAATCTAACTAGGGTCCTACTGGGCTGAGAAATCCCCAGTGGAGTCGCCAGGCTGTGGGCGCGTCAGAAACGCCGCACGGGAAAATTTAGAGTCGCCACTGCCTGATGGGGTGCAGGCGGACACCTGGGTGCCTAATCTTGTCTATTGGGCTGGTCTGTAGCTTGAGATTCTGAGAAAGGTCTCGGTTGCGGTCTGGGGAAGTTCGTAGACATCCCAGACCACCCCGTTGGATGACGGGTCCCGTGGGTTCCCTGGTTTGAGTCAGCTTGCTTTGGTTTCTCACCCGATTCCTAATCCGATATGCAACTTGGTTAAGTCTGTCGGGACCACCTGAGTGGTGTGGGTCCCTTTAATTGATTTTATCTTGCTTAATTTTAGGTGATCTGAGTCTGACTGGGTGGGCCCCGTTGGAAGGCCCACGGTGTCCTTGGTGGACTTGGGTAAGCCCACATATCCCATGTGGGCCTCTGTCTAAGCCTAAGAGGCCCTTTGGGTTTAGGTTTAGTGAATTAATTTTACTTAATTGTTCAAATTGGGGGTTTAAGTTATTTACATACCAAAGTGGGTCTGCATTGGTTTTCGGGCCCCTGGGTGGGCCCCCATGGTGGTTGCGAAAAAAATGTTTTAATTTATCTTTATTTATGTTTGCAAAAGTGCACTGGACATTGGGCTTGGGGCCCATGGTCCAATTTTGGGCTTGAAAGCCCAAGTTCCATGAAGCTTAGGGTTTGGACCCTTACTCGGTTTGGTTAATGGGCTTGGCGGGCCCGATAGGCCCTTGCCCTTGGTCTCGGCCAAACCATACGATTCAAACATCATTCCACGAAATAAGGTTTGGGTGGGCCGCCTTGGGTTTGGCCTGCCCGGTTCGATTAGTGAATTTTACTCAACTCGCTTATTTGCATGCTTTAGTGTTTGTTGGGCTTGGTGGGCCCCGTTGGAAGGCCCACTAATTGTTCCAAATTGGACCGGTGGTCCAGGTCCCATGTGGGGTTTCCGGGTGACCCAGAAACCCTATTGGTTCAAATTTCCAATTGAACATGTCATTCCAATGCATCAAGATTCAAAGAGCACAAAATTGGCAATTTTCCATGTAGCCGATTGGATGTATCATGCATATCAACCACAAGCGACTCACTAAAACATGCTGCCGGCGCAGATAACCACAGCCTTTAAGAAGGGCTAACCACGTTAAAAAGGGCTAGGAACAGCACATAACCTAGGGGTGAGGGCAGCATTCATGCAAGGTTCTAATGGGTGGGTTTTTAGGAGCTTGGGTAGGTGAGCAAACCAGTTAGGAACAGCGACTGTCCTAGGGTTTCGGGCCAGCTAGGAGGGATCGGAAATGCATGGAGATCGGGGGAAGGGGAGCATGCATGTGATGGGCGGATGGGCTAAGCTTGGTCTTAAGCTTAAGGCTGCTGGGACAGCAGCAAATAGTGGAGGTTTGCTGCTGTCTCCAGCAGCAACCTACTTTAGTCATGGTAAAGGGGACATGGCAATGGTTCACCACATGCTATTGCCATAAAAAAAACAAGGAACAAAGGGAGGGTTAGCATACACAATCCACGGCAAGCTTGGTTAATAAATAGAACACAATCATCATTGTAGTGCAGCAACCATGGCTGATCACACAAAAAAAATACAGCAAGCTCCTACATGCATACAAACAAGATAACTTATCCTAGCATATCACCGGTAACCTACAGCGATAGCCTAATGATCTCCACTATGTATCTCAACCTTAAGGCATAAAGAAAGGGAAGTGGGGTGGTATTTAAACATGCTGGTGGGGCAGACATTGATGTGGGTTGTGGTGCGCTCGGAGATGCCAAAACAGTAGGTGGAAGGGGGAGTAGGAAGTAGGTGGTGCTACTGCTGTTCCCAGCACCAGCTCATGCAAGCCCCCTTGGGGGCTTACAAGATGAGGGGGAGTGGTGGGAGCATGCTCACACACATATACAAAAAAACAGCAAATACTAAAGCCAAGGTTAGCACACCTAATCCGTAGCATGCATGGTTTTAGTAAAAAAAACAGCAGCTGTCCATGTGGACTTACCGGGCTTAGCATGCATGGATGTGGCATGTCCAGGATGGGGGAGCTGCTGCTGCTCCCAGCAGCAGCTCAGGTGTGTCGTGCTTGTGAATCAAAACAGCATATGGTAGGGACACGTATCCAAAATAATCCAATACAAAGGTGCCTCATGCATACATTATCAAGAGACTAAAGAAGGCTTGCTGTAGGTACAGGGACAGCAACTATTGGACTGAGTTTTAAGGAGGCTTACCATGCTACTACAGGCTAGGAGTGCTGCTGCTGCCTCCAGCAGCAGCCCATGTGAAGCACGACAGTGGGCAAAGGGGTGGAGGATCATATATTTAAAAAAGGTAAGTAAAAAAAAATGGGAAGAAGAGCATGTATTTCCATCTAGAAATAGAAAAATCGATCCTAAATAAACAAACATGAGCATGGCTGTGGGTTAATGTGTTAGGTTCGAGAAACAAGATAAAAAAGAAAAAGGGGGTTATACCCATGGGGAGGGGGGCTGCCTGGAGTTGGAAAACCTGCTGGGAACAGCAGTAGCACCAAAGCCTACTGCTGTTCCCAGCAACAACTTGAATGCATCACTACAAGGGGGTGAGGGAGGCATGCTATCACACAAAGAACATCGAGTTACCAGGGGTTAGGGGATCATACTTGACACTTCTAACAGTGGCATTGTGCGCACCTCGGGCGCATGGAAAAAGCATGTTACATGTTTTATGGAGTCGCCATTACCTGAAATGGTGCAGGTAGACACCTTGTTTGATTTTTTTGGTCTACACTAGTGATTCCGGATAAGTGACCCGATTACAACCCAGGGAAGTCCTTGAACACCCTGGGTTGCCCCACCGAAATGGGTTCCCTTAAATTAGTTGGATATTTAATGGGCTCTCTTATTTATTGTTTTTATTTTTAACAAATTCTAATAATAACATATCTACATTGGGAGATGTAAGATTAAACAAATAAAACTAACAAAACTAATAATGACATTCTAAAAACAAATTCAAATAAAACATATCTAACTTCAATGCTTGTTTCATTTGCTTTTTCACTTTCTTATTATTTATTATTTTTGTTTTGTTTTGTTTTCTATTGTTTTTATCATGCAAGATTAACTAATTACTAATTTACAAGGCAAGAAAATGAGACCACTTGAACTACTTTTAACCATGGCCTAATTACTAATTTACAAAGGAAACAAAAAAAAAATGAAACAACCTGAATTACTGCGCTATCCACATTCAAAGATTCATATCTCCCTCAATTCTTAACCAAATTGTGCGAAATTTGATTCCTTAGAAGCATGAGTTTAAGCACTAAAATAACATATAGCAGTTTTTAAAAATTCATTTTCATTTAAGAGATATGAAGCTCCAAAATTTACTGTTAGACAGTTCCAATTGAAAATCTGAACCAAAGAAAATTAAAAATAAAATACCTACTCATAGTGTAGGGTCTCGAGCATATTTTTAGATTAAACTAAAATAAAAATACCACAGATCTCATGAAGGACTCCAGACTTGAATCAAACTAGAACTAGGTGAAAAAATTTTGTTTATCTGGAAAACAGGTGCAAACCTAATGCAGAAAAAAAAAACTCAAAACTTTACATCTTTGTCTTTTTTTTTTTTTTTTTACATGATAAAATTACCCAAAGCCATCAAACATATATACATGTCTCTCACCAATCATGTAATCTTATCTCAAGAATTGTAATGAAAGAGAGGTCTCATATAATGTATTAAACAAATGACTCACCTGTTATGGATTGACATTTCAAATCAGGTCTTGGAACCTTGGTGTGTCGTGAACAATAGTTTTCCTTTCTCCCTCCTTGATAGTAGACGTCCCTCTTCTTTTCTCCACTTCTTCCTACTTGCTGCTTTTCTTTCAAAGAACTTTCTTACTTGCTCTTTTTTTTTTCAAAGAACTCTCTTACTTTTTCTCCTCCTTTGCTCCCAACTTCAAGCCTTTTTATAGAGAGTTCCCGCCCCTTCAACTTCTTAACCCCTAACCTTTCCTCTTCCTCTCCTAAACCTCTCATTTCCTTAATTTCTCCTCTTCCTCTCTTAAACAACTAACCCTTCCTCTTCCTCTCTTTAAACCCTTAACTCTTCCTCTTCCTCTCTTAAACACCCTCATTCAATTAGGTTTGGTCAAAGTCTATTTTGTCCCACATTTTTATTAAGCTTATATAATTTTTTAAGCATTGTCTCAATATCTCAAGAGAATATGAGTTAGACCAATTCGTCCAACTCACTTCTCTTTGTTTATTTTTTTATTATTATTTTTTTAATCTTAAACTTTTATTAACTTTGTTATTTATTTGCATAAGAAACCCCATTATGAAACTTACTTATTTACTAAAACAACCCCACAAATTTTTAATTTATCATTGGTTACATGGTAGCCACCATGGCGTACACGTGGCTGCCATGTGGAATCCAATTTCAGTTTTGTAAAAATCCCCAAACTACCCTTTATTTTTTTTATTCATAACTTAGCCGTTTGAGATCTGATTTTAGCACGGTTTGGTGCATTGGAATCGGCTCAAAATTCTCTTTATTATGGGCTTGTTATTTCAAAAAGACGGGTCTACTATAAAAACCTCGATTTAAGTGCGCACATATATGCCAGTTTAAGATATGCTTCTTGGGCAATTTTATGATGCAAAAATAGGGTGCTGACAGTTGCCCCTCTTTGTCAGAGTCACCATGGTGATGAATGACAAAGAATAAAAAGAACCCTATTTATGCACTTTGCATTTTTGTCGACATAACCGATGAGTCAAGTCCCTTAATGTTTTCAAAGATGCGGAAGTGCCGGTGCAAGCTTTGTGTTGCTTTGGCTCACTTCCAAGTTCTGGGAAATTTCCTTGCCATTGGGCGTTTGGAATTGTTCCTCTTTTTTAGTTTAAGTTGAAAATGATTGGTTGGCCTTAGACTCACCGACTTGTTTCGGCGTTGATACAAAAGTGCTTCAATAGTGTTTTTTTCCACTTGTTTTTTCCATTGACTTTTGCCTTCTTCTTTTATCTTTTCACTTTTTATTTTTTATTTTTTTTGTTTAAGTTTTTTTTTGTTTTTTGTTTTGTTTTAAGTTTGAATTTCTTTATTCCCCATGTAGGTACACTACCCCTTAACTCTATTTGGCTTCTAAAGGGTTTAAGAGTCACTGCTGTCCAGCACACCAAAGGGCTCCGAATCCTGGTTCAAATCCTATGATACAAAAGTGGGAAAATGAAAATTACAAAAAGGGCCATTTGCCCAGCAGTTCTTCATTTTGTCTTCTTCTTCATGTCTTGATTCTCTGTCATTTTTAGGAATGGGAACATCTTGTTCAACTTTGCGGAGGCGTTTTGCTCCTTAGGGACACCTTGTCCTTCGATCTTGGGAGACGCTCTACTCCTTTTCAGGTCTTTGCTCATTGTTCTTCAATCGGGAGGCTTTGGCCTCAACTTATTTGCGGTTTGGAGATTCTTTGCTCCAAGGGCGCCATGTCCTTCAGTCTTGGGAGACGCCTTGCTCCTTAAGGACACATTTTTGTGTCATTCAGATGTGGGAGACACCTAGCTCCTTAGGAACACATTTCCGTGTCATTCAGATGTGGGAGACGCCTTGCTCCTTAGAGACACATTTCCGTGTCCATTCAGATATGGGAGACGCCTTGCTCCTTAGGGACACATTTCTTTGTCCATTCAGATATGGGAGATGCCTTGCTCCTTAGGGACACATTTCCGTGTCGCCTTGCTCCAGGGACGCCTTGCCCTTTCAGTCTTGAGAGATGCCTTGCTCTCTGTGGTTGGGAGACGCCTTGCTCCATTAGTTTCGGAATCGCCTTACTCTAGGGATGCCTTGCCCTTTCAGTCTTGAGAGACGCCTTGCTCTCTGTGGTTGGGAGACGCCTTGCTCCTTAATTTCGGAATTGCCTTGCTCCAGGGACACCTTGCCCTTTTAGTCTTGAGAGACGCCTTGCTCTCTGTGGTTGGGAGACGCCTTGCTCCTTAATTTCGGAGTCGCCTTGCTCCAGGGACGCCTTGCCCTTTCAGTCCTGAGAGACGCTTTGCTCTCTGTAGTTGGGAGACGCCTTGCTCCTTAATTTCGGAGTTGCCTTGCTCCAGGGACGCCTTGCTCTCTGTGGTTGGGAGACGCCTTGCTCCAGGGACGCCTTGCCCCTTTCAGTCTTGAGAGACGCCTTGCTCTCTGTGGTTGGGAGACGCCTTGCTCCTTTTGTCTTGGGAGACGCCTTGCTCCTTATGTCTTGATTTTTGGGAGGCACCTTGCTCCTTAATTCTTCAATTTTGGGAGACATCTTGCTCCTTATGTTTTGATTTTTGCGAGGCACCTTGCTCCTTCTGTCTTGGGAGATGCCTTGCTCCTTATGTCTTGATTTTTAAGAGGCACCTTGCTCTTTCTATCTTGGGAGACGACTTGCTCCTTAGGGTTGGGAGACACCTTGCTCCTTCAATCTCTGCCCAACATGTGAGATGTGCTGGGGATATCTTTGTCTTGCATCCGATATGTGAGTATACCGTGATGAATTTCTTCTACATCCAATGTGTGACTACATTGTGATGATTTTGTCTCGCACCCAACATGTGGAGATACGCTGTGGTGGCTTTGTCTGTCTGTTTCAAGTTTTGTCAGTACCTGCAAAAGTTCATATGGAGTTTAGTCAATTGGACTTTTATCTGTCCATTATCAGAATTATGTATGCAAATTCAAACAATATCTCTTTGATTAGAATCTCTTGGGGATTCACCAAATGTTTGGAGTTCTTTTTTTTTTTTTTCTTCTTTTTTTTTTCTAAAGTGGTTCCATCGGCAAGACCAGTAATCCTTGGGTAAGTCACCCAACAATCTCATTTAGACTTATGAAGTGGTGCCTCCTGGCACTCCTTGTGAGGGTCTCAACATTTTTTTAATAGCATGCCCTAGGTTGGAATGAGGGGAATTGTTTTGGTTCAGGAGGTTTCTTTGGCACTGCCCCTTCCCCAGCTCTTTTGCCTTCCTCTCTTTTATTTTTCTTTTCCAGCCCTTGTCTGAGGATTGTGGAATGGTTTTTCTCTCATTGGTTCCCTCTCTCGGGTTCAGTGTCTTGCCCCAGTCTGAGGGACATGTCAATTTCCACGGATCATGATTCAATGATCAGAGAAGACTTATCGGTAGGACAAAATGTAGGCTTTGGTTTCGATGTTCAGAAATGAAGGATAAACGGACTCAAACCCTATATAGCTTCATTCTATGGGTAACCATTATGTCTAGCAAAAGTTCTTCTGTCCTTTTGGTTCTGTTATTGCCAGTTTGTCTGAGATTCAGTGTTACATTCTTTATAATCATAAAGGACTTCATAATAGGACGAAACGTAGGCTGGGTTCAGGGGTCCAAAAGAAATGATATGAAGGCTCAAATTTGATGAATGGGGTGAGGGCCATGTTCTGTCCATTTTTCCTGCTAAGGCTCGCTTCATCTTTTGTTCCTTCAGCCTTGGTTCCATCTTTGCTCTGTATTTCTTTTCTTCTTTTTCCATCTTTGTTCTCTTCTTTTTTTCTTTTTTGGGTTCTTTACCACATTCATTGACTCTTGCTTTCAGGGTTTGCCCCAGCTTTTGTTTTTTTTTTCTTCCTTTTTTTTTTCAAGAGATTGCCCCAGTTCTTTCTTCGCATTCTTATTTTCTGGGGTTTACCCCGTTCCTCCTGTTTTTGCCCCCTTTGTTTTTAGGGTGCTTTTCGCTTTGCCCTATCTTCACCTTGGTCTTTCTTGTATCTTCAATTTCAGAAGCTTCATGCCCCAGTTTTGAAGACAGAACATGGTAGGGTTAATGAAGGAATTGTTAGGCTCAAAATGTTTCGCTAGGGTTTCATCTTGTGTCAGATGATTTTTGGAGAAAATCAAGGATGGCCTTTCATCCTTTTACAGAGAATGTAATACTTACTTGTCTTTGCATAATTAACTGGCTCAAGAGCCATTTTCATCTTTATCCATTTTGTATTTTCTTCTTTGCTTTTTGACTTTGCCCCAATTTGGGGGTGGCTAGACATAACGTGGGTTAGAAATGAGACGATCAAGCTCTACACGTTTGACTAGCGGAATTTGTTTGAAGTGTCTTAGCCAAAAATGGCCTTTCATCATTTCATCGGGATCATTGATCTTGGATCATGTCAGTGACCCTTGATCGGTATGGACACCTTCCCCTTTTCTCTCTTTTTTTGCTTTTCCTTTTTCTGTCTCCAACCCCAGCTTGCCCCAGTGTTTGGTAAGGTAAGGTTCAAATGTGGTGCTGGTGGGGGATCCCTCGGCCATGTTGAGACCCACACAGTTTGTGCTGTTTGGCACATTCCATCTGTTAAATTTGATTATTCATGTTTGTCTCGAGATCACGGTCATGCCTTGGTGTGGTCCAATAGTCTAGTGATTTCCCAAAAGATTTCATAAGTTGGCAAAAAGAAACATGTTGTTAAGTTCAGAATTGAAGCGAAAAGAAAAGATAGACAAAAAAAAAGAGCAGCAAACTATGCAAGGAGTGGCCGACGCAAATCGACGTTCTTGGAATTCAGCTACATGCCATGGGAGGAATCCTTTCAGTGCTTTCTTTGTCATTATTTTCCACATCATCTCCTCCTTTCTATGGGAGGATGGCTGATTCAGATATCCGGATCTGTGCTAGCTTGTCAGAAATGTCTTGTCCTTTAGCAGATCTTGGTTTCTCGATAAGCTCCTTCAAGAGTCCTTGATCAATCAAGTCTTGAATGGCATGCCGTAGATCCCAATATTGCTCTGTGCTATGCCCCGAGAAACCCATGTGGTAAGCACAAAATTGACCTGGTTTATAACTGCGGCTAGCCGCTGCTCATGGGCTAGGCCACTTAAGCTGTAAAAGGCCTCCCTTTAGCAAGTCAGGTAATATCTGGACTGGTTGGACGTTCAGAGGGGTGAACTGCCTCTTAAACCTAGTCTACATTTCTTCTGAAGTTCTCTTTGGGAGATCCTTCGAATGATTCATCAATCTATCATGCTTCCCTTTGCCATAGTGGGCACTCAACTTGTTCACGAATTGGGGACCATCTACTGCTACGACTCTTCCTTTCCCTCTTTTCTCTTGACCATTTGCTAAGGTGGGTGGAAGGTTTACTTCCTGGTTGCTCCAGGGTATCTCTCCCTTCAAGCTCTTGATCTCTTCTTCAAGAACACCTACTCGAGATCGTAACTCAAAATTCTCTTCCCCTAATGCTTCCCAGCATTTGTTCCATGTTTCTTCCCTAATTATTATCGTCCGCAATAGGCTTTGTAGAGAAGCCACTATGCTGATTATTTGCTGGGCTGCATCAAGACTTGTTTCTGGGATACGGTCCATGTTGATTGCCAATGAGGTTCCCACCAAGAGAAACAAACATTAGAAAGCAGATTATATGATATGAAATACCAAGATGCATGATGATGATGATTTTTTTTTTCTCTTTTGTTTTTCTTTTCTTTCTTCTCTTTTTTGTTATTTCTTTTTTTTTTGTTGTTTTGTTGTTTTTTTTTTCTTTGTTTGTTGTTTTTTTTTATTTTCTTTTCTTCTTTTTTTTCTCTTTTTTTTTTAATCCGACGAAGGATCAATTTTGAGTTCCCCAGCTTCAAGAAGATCTTGGATTTCATGACGAAGGCCCCAACATCCATCAGTATCATGGCCTTGTGCACCCATGTGATATTCACAGCTCTTGTTTGGATCATAGCCCTTCATTTTTTATGCCTTAGGATTTGGCATTGCCAGTTGCAGGTGTCCCTCTTTCAAAGAGCGTCGGTAATAATTCGGCCATCGTATATGGAAGCAGAGTGAATTCCTGATTCTTTCTTTCAAAGGCCTCTTGAGGCGAGACACGGTATCCTTAGTGAAGGGAAGGCTCATGCTTCTTGAGGAATGGATGTGAAATAGCGCAGAAGGTTGTACATGGTTAACTGTACTTGTGCCATCGTCATTCTCCTGCTTCTTGTCTCTTAAGATTGTTCCATGCAGCAAGTTTGTCATGGAGCCCTCAAGCTTGTCCATTTTAACTGCATCCTCAATTCTATCTGCTGCCATGATTAGGTCGGTGAACCTTGCAGTGCATTGTCCCAACAACATTGTGAAGTATGGTTGTCCCAGCGAGGATATGAACAAGGAAGTCCACTCTTGTTCAAGAAGAGGGGGTTGTACCACGTTGGCTAATTCCATCCACCTTTTGCGTAGTCTCTCACAGACTCGCTATTCCTCTTTGACAATCTCTGTAATTCTCCCGAATTTGAACCATTTGGCTATTTAATTAAGTGGTATTGCTGGACGAACACGGCGGTGAGGTCATTCCATGTTTTAACCTTCTGCTTATCCAGACTTAGGAACCAAGAATATGCTGCCTCAGTTAGAGATCTCTGAAAGAATTGAACCATTATCTTTTCATCCTTCGCATATTGGCACATGTCGCCAACACACGATCGCAGGTGTATCAAAGGACAGCTAGTGCCGTCGAAACTATGCAGTTCAGGACATCGGAATTTTGTTGGAAGTTGGATGTCTGGGAAGAAGCACAGGCTCTCTAGAGTGGTTTCATCCTGCATTGGGTTGGGCTGGAGTTGCTTCAAGAGATCTTCTTTCATTGCGCCCATTCGAGCCTTATTGTCTTCCTTCATTGCTGCCAATATTTCTTAAAGCTGGGCCTCCCGTGCCCTATTTCGGTCTTGCTCTTTCTGCCCCAGTTGGACAGGCACAAATAGTTCCTGTTGTGGAGTATGGATGGGAACTGCCGCCGGATGTGGCAATGGAGTGTCCTGTGGTGGCGGATGTGTTGCCATGGGTGTTGGCTGAGGTAGTTGCCCCTGCTGGATTTCTGGTATTTGAATTCTCATAGCTCGCATCATGGCCACCTGTTGGCTTAGATCCATTATGACCGGTTGTTCTTCAACCCTTTGCTGTGGGGATGACGGAGTTGGTACCTCAGAAGAATTCATCGTAATCCTTTCTTACTGCAAGTACAGTGTTCTGAATGGTGGTCTTGGTGTGAAATGTCCGAAGATTACATCAAGAGGCTGGCTTGTTCTTCATTGCACCATCCTGAAAGTCTATGTCAACAGACAGATATCAAAACACATCCCCAAAAGTGTGTGCACAGTCCTAGGAAAGGTTGGTGCCTATCAAGGCACAACTCCTAGACATACTTGTGTAAGGAAGCACACCCAAGTCCTGACCAGCCTTATCCTTTCATCTGCTAATGTAAAAACTTACAACTTGCCAGCTAGGGCGAAAATTACATGATGTTCAAAAAGCTGAAAGAGAATGAAATCTTAGGGTTTTTGAGAACTCTAAGAAAGGATACATTTGATTCAAAAAGGGTAGGTTGAAAAGGCCTAATTCTAGGGTTCAACTTTCTTTGTTCTGATCTGGCCTACTTTCATCTGCTTAAAGACTGATCCGGACTCAAGATACTTCCTATGGACTCAATGGGTCGAGGCCCACGGCTCTCAGGACTCAATGCATGGATCTGGGGTGGTTCCCCTGATCAAAGTTTAGGTAAGCTCCCTAATTTAGGGCTGAGGTAGCCCGAAATCTAGGGTCCACTCAATTTGATGTAAAAGGAGGCAAGGGTTGATGCCCTTGATGGACTCTTGGGTTTTAGACTTATTTCAACTCCTCTTCATTCATCATTCACATTCACATTCACATAGTAGGGTGTATTAGAACATTAGGTGGGAAGAGGGTACCCAGCCCGAGACAAATGCCTACAAGGGTCTGAGCCAAGTACTAGACCCTCGCATACTACGACAAGAAACCAGTGGCACTATAGGAATCCAGATACCTGGGGGGATGTTTTACCTCGCTTTCCCTGGCAAGCCAAGGGCGCGTGAGGCTAATACCATCCCAAAATTTGTTTATACGATAAAGAAAGGTGGTTGCTAGAGAGATCTAGGTTTTGGTAATCATTCAATCGGATCACCCACGCGGGCTCCCTCGCACGTGTCACCCCACACAATTTATATCAAAGCATGTAAACAAACCACAGTGTGCGTGAGTGCACATGTGTGTATGGGAAGGAATCTTCGCTGCCTCATATAGTAAAGTGATGAATTAGTACACAAAACAATGTTCCGGGAGAGTTCCCAGGTAATTGGAGGGGTCACAGTGGTCCCGCTTAAAACCCAATTTCCTTAGGCAATTATCTCGTCCTTTATGGCAGAACTCCCCAGAATATGTTTTTGTGTATATTCAACACTTACTAAGTAAGACGGCAAATCTTCCTTGTCCAATTTGTGCAAGTGTGTGCATATGTACAAAAAGAGTGTGCGTGCATGTGCAAGTATGTGCACATGTGCTAAGAATAAGCCCATTAAAATCCAACTAATCAAACCGGGTTGGGTCGTCCCCAGCGGAGTCGCCAAGCTGTGCGCACCTCGGGCGCGCGGAGAAAGCATGTTACATGTTTTATGGAGTCGCCACTACCTGAAATGGTGCAGGTAGACACCTTGTTTGATTTTTTTGGTCTGCACCAGTGATTCCGGATAAGTGACCCGATCACAACCCAGGGAAGTCCTTGAACACCCTGGGTTGCCCCACCGAAATGGGTTCCCTTAAATTAGTTGGATATTTAATGGGCTCTCTTATTTATTATTTTTATTTTTAACAAATTCTAATAATAACATATCTACATTGGGAGATGTAAGATTAAACAAATAAAACTAACAAAACTAATAATGACATTCTAAAAACAAATTCAAATAAAACATATCTAACTTCAATGCTTGTTTCATTTGCTTTTCACTTTCTTATTATTTATTATTTTTGTTTTGTTTTGTTTTGTTTTTTATTGTTTTTATCATGCAAGATTAACTAATTACTAATTTACAAGGCAAGAAAATGAGACCACTTGAACTACTTTTAACCATGGCCTAATTACTATTTTACAAAGGAAACAAAAAAAAATGAAACAACCTGAATTACTGCGCTATCCACATTCAAAGATTCATATCTCCCTCAATTCTTAACCAAATTGTGCGAAATTTGATTCCTTAGAATCATGAGTTTAAGCACTAAAATAACCTATAGCAGTTTTCAAAAATTCATTTTCATTTAAGAGATATGAAGCTCCAAAATTTACTGTTAGACATTTCCAATTGAAAATCTGAACCAAAGAAAATTAAAAATAAAATACCTACTCATAGTGTAGGGTCTCGAGAATATTTTTAGATTAAACTAAAATAAAAATACCACTGATCTCATGAAGGACTCCAGAGCACACAACCACTTAAAGAAAATTTGATCTGAAGCATGGGAGAGACCAACTCATGCCACAACAAGGACTACACTCAATATTATATATGTAATGTAAAAGGTAGTGAGAAGTAATACCTTGGAGTGGTGGGGCTTCCTTGAAGCTTGGATAGCTGCCGGACACCACTTTGATGCTCAAGCTCTCTCCCAACAGCAACTAACTCCTTCTTGTTGCAGCAAGTAAGTGAAGGAGAAGGAGGAGGTGGGGGTGAGATGATCTTGGAAGGGAGTGGGAGGGTAGTGGAGGCAAAAGGGTGTTGGGGAGGAAGGATTTGGATGAAGAAGAATAATTGGAAAAAGCAAAAATGAAGCCAACCAATAGAAGGAGGTTGCTGGTGGCTTTTATAAGCCCACTTAATGTATCCGACCATATTGGTTGGATACACTAAGTGCTACTTGTATCCGATATTAAATATCGAATACAAAACATAATAATTCAAAAATTTAATGCCGCCGCGAATTTGTCAAGGAATCTATAAGTGTGAAAACTCACACTCCTTTTTTTGGCAAATGTTTGACAAATTATGTCTTCTAATGAAGCTTCAAGATGTGCAGATTAAACAATGAAAATTCAGTGAATTTAGTAAAGAAGAAGAAGTTGATGCCACCACACTGCTACCACGCCGCTGCCACCCCCGCTGCCACCCCGCTGGCAGCGCATAAGGGAATTCGTGTTTTGAAAGAAAGGTTCGTGCACCTGCCGCGTACTCTCCCGCTAGCAGCTCGCTAGCAGCGCGCTTTTAACTGATTCAACTTACTCTGAGCGGGACTTGAGTTCACTACCAGCCGTCTACATCGATCGCTTCACGACGACACCAGCGCTCGACGCGATCTAAGTTTTATTCTTTAAATAGACGTGTTGTAATTTTTAATTGTGACTTTTTTCTTTGGATCATTTGGTTTTCGAATCTTGAGGTGTTTGAGATTCGATCAAATCTTCTTTAGAGAGTCGGCGATCGAGTGAGGGGGAAATCTGAGATAGATCGCCTAGAATTGAAGACAAAGGACTCTTCTTCAATTCGGAACTTCATCTGATCGTGTGATCGCCTGGACTGGTGATCGGCCTTGATTGATGCGTAGGTGGATTCCTACTGCATTGGATCGTCTCAGTGGATTCTGAGAGGATTGCTGCGATCTGGATTGATCGTGTCCTGCAGCTTGTGGATTCAAGCTGTGTTGCAGTTCGTGGATTCGAACTGTGGATCACTGGTGAGTGATTGTTTGCGATCTGGACTGATCGTGTTCTGTAGCTTGTGGATTCAAGCTGTGTAGCAGTTCGTGGATTCGAACTGTGGATTGCTGTTGAGTGAGTCAAATTGGAAAGGTTAAGTATGTACTCCTTTGTAATTGTCTTCTCATTCAATAGTGGATTTTGAAGGGTTAGTCGCCTCATATAGACTCGAGGTTTTTCCTGGATCTGGATCCAGGTTTCCTCGTATAATTCTTTGTGTACTGTTTCCGCATTGTTCAATTCTGAATTGTTATAGATCGTGGACCTATAGAGTAGTCCTCTACTCTTTCAAGTGGTATCAGAGCTTCTATTCACTTTGAATCTGGAGGAATCCTATGAATCCATGATGTTTATAGCATGAGATACCCGCTTGTTTCTATATTTTGGATTTTTCACACCTTTGCACCTACATCACTGTTTTCTGGATTTTGGTGATATTTGGCTAGGATTATGGATCTACCATGATCAATATGGTAGATCTAAAACCAAAAGCCTGAATGTAACATGTAAGGTTTCATGATATGATTTTAAAATTGTTTTTGATCTTGGAGAAGGGATCCTATGGTCTAAACTCTCCTTTTTGATGTTTTTTCATCAACATGGGTTGAGTGGGGATTCTATTTCCCCACAATTTGAGAGATCTGGATTAGATCTGTAATCCAAGTAATTTTATTCTTCAATGTTTTAATCAAGAGATTTTAGTCTAGTTTTTCAACCTTTTAATGGTTTAGCCTAAAACTAGTTTTTCAGGTTTCTCTTCAGATTGGTTTTATGTGGTTTTTTTCTCAATTTTATTTTAATCATGAAACCTTAGCATGATATGATCATATTGAAGATTCTGAATTAATCTTGATATTCATATGAAAAACCATACACTTTTGTTACTTTTATGTTTTTTTTCTTTTTTTAAGCAAGCATCCTTTACTTTAACATGAACAATACCTGGCAACCACCTTGTGTAGATGAATAGGGGTGCCTAACACCTTCCCCTGTTCATAACCTAATCCCCTTACCCATCTCTGGTTGTTTTTGTTTTGTTTTTTAAAATAGAGTTATTTTTACTCTGATTTTGCCTTTTTGTGCTTATTTGAGATTTTGGTGTCCATCACACCTAAACAGAATGGTGGCGACTCTTTGTTTTTAATCAATCCCGTATGATGATTAGGAAGTCATTAAATTGATTTTCCATGTCTCACAACTGACGACTCTGCTGGGGACTTATGGATTTCGGCCTTTTGGTATACTTGTTCATGTTTTTTGTGTCTTTGTTTGCTTGCTTTTTTTGTGTTCTTAATCATGTTTGACATGCTTTAAATCTGATTTATTGATTAAAAAGCGTGGGGGCAGAAACATGTTCAATTCTGATTTACAGGATTGTTTCTAGAAACAAGCGTAGAGGGGGTTTGTTTTGCTAAACCATGCTTATTTGTTGCTGTATTTAAATAGCATGTTTTGAATTTTCAGCATGTTCTCCATGATGTATTTGGTTGTATAACATGAGCATAAGTTGGCATGTTTGGGTGATTTTTGTGAGTATGTTTAGGTGCTATAGGATTGCCTTGTTTACTTTGAATGTGCTTCCTATTATGCCTTGGTTTGTATATGCATGGCTGCGAAAAGAGTGGCAAGGGGTGGGGATGTTGTGAATGTACCCAAATTTTCCAAATGCATTGTGCACATTTTACTTTTTACACAGCCTACCCATAACCTATAGGAAGTTGAACCCGAATGTGTGTAGCTTGGCGCAACGAGGTCGATACTTCGGAAAGCGAAAGTGAAAACATTCACCTTAGAACTTTGGTCCAATGATGTGATGATAACGTGGATCTGTGATTCGATTGTGGTCATCACTAGGCTTGAGTTCTAAGTTGCCATTAAGCCAAAACTCAAAACCCCTACGCTTGAAGGTGGAGATACACGTTTTTGGCTAAAGTACACAATTACGTGGGGATATGGGTTTGTAATTGAGGGAAGGCCGTTTTCATGGTTCACAAGCCAAGGCATAATGTGGATGCCATATTGAAGGTAAACAAGGTAACAAGGTAACCTTAATTTCAGCATTCCTTTCATGTCAAGTAAGTGGCATGGTGTCCATATGTTTGGGATAAAATTTGTCCCAAATAGGCATGTATCTTAAAATTGGTGTAGCTCATAGGAAGAGTTTTTAACTCTGTTCGGAATTAATCATACCCAATGTTCATACAAGAGGCAACCCAAGGTACAAAATCCCTGAATATGGTGTCAATTTTTGAGGGAACATGTACCCTCTTGAGCATGTATTTTTGCAAGTAGGGGCAAAGTCCACTTTGGTACAGTTTAGAAGCCTTGCAAGGGTGAACCGTATGTTTCGATGAGCAATCAAAGTGATCAAATCATGTAAAAACTGAAAAAACGGAAAAAAGCTCTGTAAACCGCATTTAGTATACGGGCTGGGCTTGCCCGTACTGGTTCTACGGGCAAGGCTCACCCGCAATTTAAGTGCCGGCAAGGCCAGACCGTAATATATTTATGGGTTTTGCGGAAAATCCAATTTTTGCATTCTTTTCCCACAAAATCTTATTCCTTTAACCTTTAAGTGATGATAAAGGGAAATGAGTTTGAATAAAATGTTTCAAAAAAAATAATAAATAAAAAAAATAAAAATGTGAAACTTTGGGCCTCTGAAAGCCTTTGAATTTCAGACTTTTTTCAAAAATCCCTGGGCCTCTGAAAGTCTTTGAATTTTAGACCTTTTTCAGAAACATCCTTGGGCCTTTGAAAGCCTTTGAATTTCAGATCTTTTTCCAAAATACCATTGGGCCTCTGAAAGCCTTTGAATTTCAGATCTTTGGGCCTCTGAAAGCCTTTGAATTTCAGACTTTATCATTGGGCCTCTGAATGCCTTTGAATTTCAGACTTTACCCTTGGGACCCCTGAAAGCATTTGAATTTCAAACTTTACCATTGGGCCTCTGAAAGCCTTTGAATTTCTGATTTTACCAATGGGCCTCTGAAAGCCTTTGAATTTCAGACCTTTTGCAAAAACATCCCTGGGCCTTTGAAAGCCTTTGAATCTCAGACATTTTTCAAAAATCCTTGGGCCTCTGAAAGCCTTTGAATTTCAGACCTTTTTCAAAAATCCCTGGGCCTCTGAAAGCCTTTGAATTTCAAATCTTTTTCAAAAATCCTTGGGCCTTTGAAAGCCTTTGAATTTCAGACTTTATCCTTGGGCCTCTGAAAGCCATTGAATTTCAGATTTTACCCTTGGGCCTCTAAAAGCCTTTGAATTTCAGATCTTTTTCACAAATCCTTGGGCCTCTGAAAGCCTTTGAATTTAAGATTTTACCCCTGGGCCTCTAAAAGACTTTGAATTTCAGACCTTTTTCAAAAATATCCCTGGGCCTCTGAAAGACTTTGAATTTCAGACCTTTTTCAAAAATATCCCTGGGCCTCTGAAAGCCTTTGAATTTCAGACCTTTTGCAAAAATATCCCCGGGCCTCTGAAAGCCTTTGAATTTCAGACTTTTTTCAAAAAAATCCTTGGGCCTCTGAAAGCCTTTGAATTTCAGAAATTCATTGGACCTCTGAAAGCCTTTGAATTTCAGACTTTACCCCTGGGCCCCTGAAAACCTTTGAATTTCAAACCTTTACCATTGGGACTTTGAAAGCCTTTGAATTTCAGACCTTTTTCAAAAATATCCACGGGCCTCTGAAAAGCCTTTGAATTTCAGATTTTATCCTTGGGCCTCTGAAAGCCTTGGAATTTCAGACATTTTTCAAAAATATCCCTGGGCCTCTGAAAGCCTTTGAATTTCAGATCTTTTTCAAAAAAATATCCATGGGCCATTGAAAGCCTTTGAATTTCAGACATTTTTCAAAATATCCATGGGCCTCTGAAAGCCTTTGAATTTCAGACCTTTTTCAAAAATCATTGGGCCTCTGAAATCCTTTGAATTTCAAACCTTTCTAAAAAATCATTGGGCCTCTGAAAGCCTTTGAATTTCAGACCTTTTTCAAAAATATCCTTTCTGGGCCGTCTAAAAGCCTCTAAATTTTAGACACAACCTTTGCTTGGGCCGTCTAAAAGCCTCTGAATTTTAGACAAATCATTTCTTTGGGATATCTATAAGCCTCTGAATTATAGACACATATAATTTCTTTGGGCCGTCTATAAGCCTCTGAATTATAGACACATATCCTTTTTGAGCCGTCTATAAGCCTCTGAATTATAAACACATATCCTTTGGGCCGTCTAAAAGCCTCTGAATTTTAGACACAACCTTTGCTTGGGCCGTCTAAAAGCCTCTGAATTTTAGACAAATCATTTCTTTGGGCTGTCTATAAGCCTCTGAATTTTAGACATTTCTCATTCTTTGTGGGACCCGTTGGAAGCCCTAAAATATTCCAATAACAATTTGGTTGGTCTTTTTCATACCTTGTGGGATATGTTGGAAGCCCTAGAATATTCCAACAACTCAAAAAAATAATAATAATAAAAAAATAAAAAAAATAAAAAAAAGAAAAATCCAAGCTCGTGTTCACCTAACCTGCATACATGCATTTATAGGTAGGTAACTGAAATTGAATTGGTACTGATATTTCTTTTTTTTATTATTCCAGGTACCAATATATTTGCAACCATAGCTTCTGTGACCAGATCAAGAGCTCGCACCATGAATCCCGCTGAGAATGAAGCCGACGGTCATAGTCCAAACATTGCCCTATGGCAAGTGCAAGTTGCAGGACTTGCCCGAATGCAAGAAAACTTACTGGCGGTGCAGGCCCAGCAAGTCCAAGCCTAGAACCAAGCCTCCACTTCCAACCAAGCACCTCCACCTCAAACCAATATTCTATCTCCGGAACCTATACTGATCAGGGAGGAGACGGTTGAATCAGAAAAAGAAAAAGAGAGGATAAGGGATGAGATGGAAAGGAAATTCATGCACAGGCTGGAGATGATCCAAGATGAACTGAGGAATATGAAAGGGGTGAATAACTTTGGAGGCACCAATTTCGAAGATTTGTGTCTATACCCCGAGTTATGCTTATTGGCCAAATTCAAGTGTTCGGACTTTGATAAGTATGATGGCCCGGGCTGCCCTATAAGCCATCTGAAGCTCTATTGTGGGGCCCTATGCCAATTCGGTCGGGATGATAGCATACTGATCCAGCTCTTCCAAAGGAGCTTGACTGGGGCTGCTTTGAGGTGGTTTGCCACCATAGATCATGGAAGGATTAGAAGGTGGAAGGACCTAGCGGATGCCTTCTTGGCCCAATACAAGTTCAATTCTGAGATCATGCCAGATAGGTACGATGTGATGAGGATGAGCAAAAGTAAGGACGAATCTGTAAGGCAATATGCCAAAAGATGGAGGAAGACTGCCTCTCAGGTCAGGCCACCCATGCTGGAGCCAGAAATGATCTCCACTTTCATCAGCACACTGGGGCAACCGTTTTACAGTCACTTGGTGGGTCAAACTACCACCAACTTTGCTGCCCTAGTGCAAGTGGCAGACACAATTGAAGATGGGATCAAGTCTGGGAAAATAGTTGATTACTCTTGAGTGTTGAACCAGGAAGCTTCCACCACTTTCTCTACACAGAAAAAGGAGAATGGTAATGGAAGAATAAAGAATGAAGAAAGGAGAGAAGCAGAAGTGAATATGGTGCAACTTCCCAGGGAACCTTTTTAAATCAATGCCCATCCACCTTCTATCAAGCCAACCCATCAATTTCCTTTGCTGCCTTTCCAAATTAATGTCCCTTCAAAACTGCCTATGAGACCATCTGAACTTTTGCCTACCTTACTTCAAAAGGGTTATGTGACTTTGAGGTTGCCAAATCCTCATGCAAGCAAAGGGAAGGGTTATGATTCATCTGCAATATGTGATTTTCATATGAGCACTCCAGGGCATACCACTGATCGTTGCTTGGCCCTAAAGCATGCAATCCAGGATTTGTTGGATAATAACTCTTTATCATTTAATTCAGTCACTCCCATCCCACCTACCGATAACAATGGGGCAGGAAGCTCAAATGCAATAGGGGCAATTTTCTCTGGAGAAAGAAGATTTGACCCTTCTCAGCTTATAGCTTCTATTGGTCCAACAGTCAGGGTTTATCTTAAAAGAAATGCTCCTGGTTATGAGCAAGAAGGCTTGCCTCACTCATCAGGAGAAAGAAATTATCTGAAAAAGGAAGAAAAGTCAGCTTTTGCCTTTGAGAACAGGGGCAGTTTTCGAACTCCCACGTTCTTTGAAAAGAGACCCCTATAAAAAGAATGTACATTTCCTGAGGATCCTAAGGATCCTTGTTCTCAAGAAGTGGTTTCAATAAAGGCTCTTCAAAAAAAAAAAAAAAGATTTTCCCCTTTAACATTTTTCTAGAAAAAAGAAAAAAGTTTTCTACAAGGTCCTTTTTACTTATGAGTTATATCTCCCATTGAATTTCATTAAGTTGAATCTGACTTCGACATTGGGCTCAATTTTGAGACCGAAATCGAAGAAAAAGACATTTTATATGAAAATTCAAATCTTTTTAAGTTTCATGAGAAGAATATTCTGCAAAATTATGAAGTGACCAATTTTATGGCCTTTGGAACCAAAGATGACCCACAGTCTTCAACAGAAAATATAGAAGAAGATTTGAAGTTTCTTCATTAGAATACAGAAAGAATCGCACCACTTGCTGATTCGTTCAAAGGGAAGTTGATAATATTGTTTGAAGAAATTTTGGGGCTTTGCACTTGAAAATATGGGAGAATCTGACCTTTTCGTTGGAAATAGAATTGGGCATAATTTGATGGAAAGAATCCAAATTCATAAGTTGATCAAAAGGTGAAGAACTTGTTCATAACAAAAGTTCTATTTGAAGAGGCTTTCATGTTGACTGAAGGTGATTAAGAAGAAAAAAAAAGAAGAAAAAATCCTGAGCCAGTCATGTAGTGCAACTCTACCAAGTCTAAAATTCAAACTTTTCTTAAAATGATAAGAGGCCTTTCTTTCTTATATCCCCAAAAATTTTGAAATCCCTAGTTAAACCTTTTGAGATTGATAAATTTTTCCAAGTAACCTAAACTGAGAATTGTAACCCCACACAAGGGCAAATTTATTAAGGCATAAAAAAGGGGAATGAAGGGACAATTGTTGAAGTACAAAAGGGATTTCGAAGATATTTTCAAAAAAGGGGGCAAAGAAATGAGAAAAAAAAAAGGAAAAAGAAAAAGGAAGAAGGAAGAAAAAGAAATCATCAAATGCTATGGGATATTTGGAGAATGTCTTCAAAATTGTGAAAAGAAGAATGGAAAAAGAAGTTCAATACTAGAGAATAAGTTTCAAATGAAGAAATGAAAGTGGGGGAAGAACTTCATTACTGGGGGCAATTTTGTATTCATTCCAAGGGAAGAAATGCCTTAAAAATTACAATTTCAGTTAACCCATTTGATTATATGGTATTTGAGCATTTTATTCCTTTTTTTCTAAACTAACACCAAGCTTGCGTTTCGTCCCATTCATAAGTCCTCTTTGATTAAGAAATTTTGAATTAAGGTAGGTTTGACTACATAGTTACTGGTGATGAAGGATAATAATAATAAAAAAAAAGGAAAAAATGAAGGAAATGTAATGAAAACCCGGAAGGGCTCTACATGGCAAATAATCAGCTATCTACAAGAAGGAAATCGTCAGAGAGGAAAGCCCAGAATTGGCATAGATCCAAGTGAAGTCTTCATGTTGGTGGTTATTTTGAGATACATCCACTCTTCAAGTGATTGAGAAAATTCTCTTTTCAAGACTGAAGCAACATAATCAGAACTATGATATGAAGCATCTGTGAAAAAGTTGATTGCCATCAAAATTGCCATTAAGAAATTGTTGCTGAAGTTGAAAATGGTCATGGGAATGATTCTAAAAGTTTGGAAGGCTTATTTTGGTCTTTCTTCATTTTCTGAAATAATCTTCTCATTATTCAACTTGATTTTAATTCTTTTGGATTATATGCTAATAAGTGATTGGATCATTTTTCCAAAAAAAACAAAAAAAAGAAGCAAAAACTATATTTTTGGCCCATGATGAGCATCTGTATTTTCATAAAACATTGGTTTTGCAAGCATTAGAGAATTCTGAGGCCACTAGTATAAAACCTATTTTCTTATTTTTGTATTTGCATTCTTTTATTAGGGTTTCTTTTTGGCAAAGGTTAAAAAAAAAAAGAAAGAAAGAAAGAGAGAGAGAAAAAGAAAAAAAGAAAAAAGAAAAAAAAGAAAAAGAAAAAAGAGGATCATCTCTGCTGAGGGGCAAATTCTTCTTCAAGCAATCAAAGCTGGGGCATGCTCAGTGTCTTTCCCTCTAGGTTTTCATTGGAATGAATTACAACATCTGGAAGAAGCAGTCAAGCCTTAGTCCTTGGATTTGAAAAAAAAAAAAATAGGGAAGCTTCAAAGCAATTGCATGTTTGCTCTGTTAAACAAGGGTTCTCAATTCTTCAATCATGAAGAAGGATTTTACCGGGGCGGAAAAAAGGCATGAAGAAGAGATCATGGGTAGTGAAGGCATGAGGTTAAATCAACAGATCATGATTCTCAAATACATCAATCAAGAAGAGGGCATTTACTTGGACAGCAGGTTATGGGCAGTAAGGGCACATACGTCATTATGGAGAGAGCAACAAGATGAAGAAGCAAAAGCAAGTTGCAAAATATTCAAGCATAGGTTTGGGCATCAAATGGCACCCAGGTAAATCAAATAAGAAAATCAATCAGGAAAATTCAATAAAATATTTCCTTCCTTATTGTTGAGTTGTAAAGTGAAAAACATCAAAAGCAATTGACTTTGCAGAGGTCAATTTTAAATCCACATTCTTTTCAAAATTTGTTTGTCTCAGATTTCTTTTCATAGCCACGAGAGCTCCAAGAAATTTGAGATAAGGAAGAGACGCCACCCCATCAGACTTCAAGCAGGGGTTTCATTGGCTATCTTCAAATCCTTTTTTTAATATCACTCCATTTTTTGACCAAAGCAAGTTAAATTAATGAGATTTCTTTCAAATGTGCAATTTTGAGTTGTGTCTGTTCTTTGCAGTTCATTGTACTACAACTCCAGCAAAGAGGGGCAGTTGTAGACACCCCAAAATTGCACGATTTTTGATAAATCATGAAGGAGAGAAATATCTTATTGGAATTTTCAATTTTTAGCATTGGGTTTAAGATCCTTAACCCATTTGAATCCAAAACCGCAAAGGAAAAGGCCGAATTCAATCTTTTGTGCAAAGTCAAACTTTTTCCGATTGAATTTTGTTGACTTTTGAACCCAGAAAATGAAATATTTTTTAAAGCAAGATTTCAAGATAATTTTTTCCGGTAATAAGGTTTTTAGCCATATTATTGCATAAATGAATTTTTTGAGATTTTAAATCTTGACGAATACCTTGGTATGAACATGTTGAATATAACGCCCCAGAACCGGGTTACGTGAAATAAACCGTAACTCGTTCCCAAGGAGTTAGATTTTCTCACAGGATCGCTATCAGAGTGAAAGACAACATGAAAGTAAACAATAATCTAATCAGAGTCAACTAAAAAGGCTTCCCCAACTCACCTGAAAACAAGCATATACCCCCTACATCGTCCTCTCATATATCTGAAATCAAAACAAAACAGTGAGATACGACTATCTCAGCAAGTAGTAATGCATGCACAAATACACTTAATTTAATTTCTAAAACATGCACGATCAAAATACACGACGATTAACCACGGGTAATCCGTCTAATCTCGGAGATACATCGTCAATCACAATTCTTATCCAAATCAGATTTTCGGAAAATATTATATATTGGGACTCGTGAAGTTTGTCTATTTTGTGTGGCTAAGCACTAGAGTTCCAGACAATCCAGTCTAACACTGCAACAGCTCGAACATCCAATATCGTCGCCCTCATGGCGGAATTACTCAAGTGACCTCACCATCATGGTGGAAACGGAGTTGCTGCAGCGCTTCCCTCATGGAAGGCCTCTCCATCATGGAGGAAACGCATGAAGGAACTCCAGACTTTAAATCCAAACAAAACATACAATATTCACTACAACTCGATTGTGGATGCACACTAAGTCTCGCCCTATTATGTCGGGACATTTTCTTATATATAATGTAATGTATTATAAATCATGCTTGTAGTAAAAGAAAACATTTTATCATGAACAATATCAAATTCAGATTCATTTACTCACTAAAACCTTCCAACAGAAAATACAGCATTTGATACCTAATTTAGGAATAGTCACCATGTCATCAAACCAAAAACAAATAAACACCCGGTTAATCCATAATAAAAAAATACAGATCAGATTTATAATTACATGTTAAGCAAAACAAATAAAGATTATTTCAGATCCCATAATCCCAATGATTACACCCTTAGATTAGAACTCCAATTTTTACCAACACTTAACCAATTTAATTCTAAGATCAATTTTGCCCGGAACTTTACTATACATGATAATTTCTATAAGTGACGATATGCTGGTCTCAATAAAATTCAGAAACATCTCAAGTTTCCACAATTAGTATTTTCCCGAACCTTGTACATGCATTCAATATCACTATACACAAGACTTCCGAAAAACACTGATTTATTCACTGTTGAAATTCTAATTTCATCCCACTAATTCAATCCTATGATTAACAGTGCATTACAATACATTAATCAACTCATTTAAACTTGATGCAGGTGTTAAAAATAAGTTCCACCCAAAGAATCACAAGAGCCGCAAACCTCCATATAAAACTTAGTCTGGCGCTAACCAACATCATCTGGGGCTAACCTGGTGAGAGGTTGGCTCCAGGTATTTGCACTTGGCGATGGGCAAATTCCAGGTCTGGTGCTAACCACTTTGAGGTTGGCGCCAGATCCATTAGGTTGGCACCAGGTTCACAACTTTAACCATTTACAAAAAAAATGATAAATCTTCCATGAAAGAACCTTATATCTCCATTAAAATCTCATCTAATACCTTCGTAAACACCCGAATAATATTTATAAACACTCCTGAAATCAATCCAACTAAACTTGAAAGATCTAGAACTTTTACGATCCAAACATTGAACATAACACAATGTTTATTCTTAACCCAGAAAACTTCTAGCAGAATGTAGAACACGTAAATAAAACAAGATAGATGAAGATACTACTTGCCTCTTTGATGTTGAAGCTCAACTCCACAGAGATCACTCCCGATCAGTAACTCGACAACTCTCCGAAATTTCCCCATCAAAATCTCCGATCTTAACTTGGATGTTTCCTGCTCCAACAGAAATGAACGACTCCTTTCTTCCAAAACAAATCTCTCCACTCTTACATCTAAGTTAGATTTGTTTGGCTTCCTCCGAGGTTGTAACAGTTAGAAACGTTCGGCGAACCATCTGTTGGTAACGCTCGGTGGAAGAAACTGATGGAATTTCTTTACATTACAAAAACTTTTGATTTTCTCTTTTGATCATGTGTAATGCTCCCTCACCGTCTCATCTACACCAACCGACCATCTTTACTTGATCAAAATAAAATCGTTTCAAACACAATATTAACCTTACTATAGTTTATTTTCTAAAAATATTCTAAGCAATAATTATTTACAATAAGCTATAATCTTACTTACCCGAAATATACTTAAACCTATTTTTATGAAATTCCCATATTGCCCTTGAATATCTTTCACCTGAAAAACCACTAAATAAATAAATAATTTATTAATTATTTCCTTAAAAATAGATACCAAAAATTCGGGGTTTTACATTGAATCTTTTTATCGGACCTGAAAACCCGGAATTTAGCCTTGAATTGAAAAGTTGACTTTTTATTCACTTGGAATTTGGGTCTGGAACTATTTTTAATGGATTCAAATTGGGGGGGGGGGGGTGTTTCCTTATTTCCATGTAATATCTTAAGTAAATGGAGATTAAAAAATATAAGGACATTTACTTAAACGATATTACATGTAAATAAGTATTGCCTGTGCAGAAACAGGTCAAAAATGCATAAAATTTCATCAAAAAGGCAGTGCCCGTATTTCATCACTTGGAGCTCTTCAATTGATATACGGGCATGCCATGCCTATATTGAGAATGCGGGCAACACACGCCCGCATTATATATACGAGCACGAGGTTTTTTGTACGAATTTAGCCTTTTTGATTTCTGAGCCTTATCTGCATCCAAATATCTCTCTGGGAGTTTTGAATTCTCTTATTTATCCATTAGAATTCTCTTATTTATCTTATTTGGCAATGGATTGGCATTATCCATGTTTTCAATTCAATCTGGAAGATCTTGGTATATCCCTTTGGACCAACCATGCCCCTGGGCTTGCCTATAAATAAAGGGCCTCTCCTCAAGCAAAAGGCCATTAATTTGAAGTTTGAAGAGCTCCAAGTGAAGAAAGGAATCCCTGCTGCTCTATTTGCTCAATCCAGGTAAGTCCCTTTTCTCCTTTATTTTCTGTCTTCAATTCTAGAAATAATCTGATCTTCTCCATTGCTGTAGAATAAGGCCTTCTTATACTTGATTCCTAGACCTGCCTCCAAGTACCTCAAGAATCCTCTCTAGCCGTAAAACGTGAAGAGAGAGCTAGGGGAAAGCGGAACCGGTGGATCCCTAGAATAGCACCCCATAATCTGTTGTTCTTATTTTCTATAGAATAAGGCCTCTTTTGCGTTTGTATCCTCAAACCTATCTCCAAGTACCTCAAGAATCCTCTCTAGCCGTAAAACGTAAAGAGAGAGCTAGGGGAAAAGAGAACAGGTGGATCCGTAGGGTAGACCCCCATGTGCTCTGATCTATGAGATGTGGTTGCTTTTAATATCCTGCTAATGTTTTAATGATTTTATTTTGATTCTGGAGGAATCCTATGAATCCATGATGTTTATAGCATGAGATCCCCACTTCTTTATATATTTTGGATTTTTCACACCTTTGCACCTATAGCACTGTTTTCTGGATTTTTGTGATATTTGGCTAGGATTATGGATCTACCATGATCAATATGGTTGATCTAAAACCAAAAGCCTAAAAGTAACCTGTAGGGTTTCATGATATGATTTTAAAATTGTTTTTGATCTTGGAGAAGGGATCCTATGGTCTAAACTCTCCCTTTTGATGTTTTTTCATCAACATGGGTTGAGTGGGTATTCTATTTCCCCACAATTGAGAGATCCGGATCAGATCTGTAATCCAAGTAATTTTATTCTTCAATGTTTTAATCAAGAGATTTCAGTCTAGTTTTTCAACCTTTTAATGGTTTAGCCTAGAACTAGTTTATCAGGTTTCTCTTCAAATTGGTTTTATTTGGTTTTTTTCTCAATTTTATTTTAATCATGAAACCTTAGGATGGTATGATCATATTGAAGATTCTAAATTAATCTGGATATTCATATGAAAAACCATACACTTTTGTTACTTTTATGTTTTTGCTTTTTTTAACCAAGCATCCTTTATTTTAACATGAACAATACCTGGCAACTACCTTGTGTGGATGAATAGGGGTGCCTAACACCTTCCCCTGTTCATAACCTAATCCCCTTACCCATCTCTGGTTGTTTTTGTTTTGTTTTTCAAAATAGAGTTATTTTTATTCTAATTTTGCCTTTTTGTGCTTATTTGAGATTTTGGTGTCCATTCACACCTAAACAGAATGGTGGCGACTCTTTGTTTTTAATCAATCCCGTGTGATGATTAGGAAGCCATTAAATTGATTTTCCATATCTCACACTTATTTACTTGTAATATCTTAAGTAAATGGAGATTAAAAAATGCGAGGACATTTACTTAAATGATATTACATGTAAATAAGTATTGCCTGTGTTAAAATTTGGATAAAAGCTTCTTTCCTTGTATCCGATGGTAATGTTTGGATACAAAACATCTTTATTGTATCCGACAGATAATGTCGGATACAAAGGTTTTTGTTTGTATCCGACCGGAGTTGTCGGATACTAATATTTTGCTCAAAATTGGAAAATTCTGAAAGTTTTCACTTTTTACTGTTCTATCCTTGTCTAAGAAGTAAGAATTCCTGAATTTAGCCTTAGGGTTAAGTGGGGGGATTCTAGACACATCCTTGTGTCTACCATTAGGGCTCCCCCTTGCCCTAGCCTTTGCCTATAAATAGGAGGCCTCTCTTCAAGCAAATGGCCAGAAGTTGGAAATTGAAGAACTCCAAGTGAAGAAGGGAATCCCTGCTTCACTGCTTTCAGAACTCCAGAACGGAACCCCTGCCTCTCTGCTTTCAGAACTCCAGGTAAGCCTGGAACTCTTTTCTTTTCTAGTTTTAATTTCTAGAATTATTCTGTCTTCTACCTCTTCTGTAGAATAAGGCCCTTGTGTGTGGTTGTTACCCAAACCTACTTCTAAGTACCTCAAGACTACTCTTTAGCTGTAAAACATGAAGAGAGAGCTGGGGGAAAGGGAGACAGGTGGATCCGTAGGGCAGACCCCATATGTGATAATCTTAGAAATGCATAGTTTTAATGTTTTGTTTAGGATGTGTGATGATTTATTGATGAAATAGGGAGGAATACAATAGATCTATGCTATTCATAGCATTAGATTTTGTTTTCCTCATATATTTCAATTTTTCACCTTGTTTTCTCCTTTTTTATGCTTTTTGATGTTTTTAGTCATTTGGGCTAAGATCTTGGATCCGCCATTGTCCATATGGTAGATCTGGGATCAGAGCCTTCCAGTAATCTCTAGGCATTCATGGAGTGGTTTTGGAGTCATTTTTGGTTTTTGAGAGAAGACCCTACGGTCTAAGTTCTCTCCTTTTGATGTTTTTCATCAACGTAGGTATATTTGGTTTGATTTCATTGATTTAATGAAAAATATGGGCTAGATCTATGCCCTGGATTGTTCAGATTCAATTTTGCATCATGGAGTGGTTTCGGAGTCATTTTTGGTTTTTGAGAGAAGACCCTACGGTCTAAGTTCTCCCATTTTGATGTTTTTCATCAATGTGGGTATATTTGGTTTGATTTCTTTGATTTAATGAAAAATATGGGCTAGATCTATGCCATGGACTGCTCAGAATCAGTTCTGCAATTTTTTGTAAAAAATGATTTTTTTTTTTCATTTGTGCCTAGATTTCAAGGATTCAATTTAAAGCATGATGTTTGAAGTTTTTATTTTAGATTGTTTTCTTTTGATTTCAGTCAATCATGAAGCCCAAGGAATGGCTTTTGTTTTCATAAAGAAGGATCCAGAATAAATTGATCATTCATATGGAAATAAGCCAAACATTCTGTTGTTTCTTTTTACTTTGTTTTGATTTTTATTAGCAAGCATTTTTGTAGCATGAACCACACTTGGCAACCACTTTACGTGGATGAATGGGGGTGCCTAATACCTTCTCCCATTCATAATCTAATCCCCTTATTCATCTCTGGATTTTTACTTTAAAATAGAATTATTTTTAATCTAGATTTGCCTTTTGTGCTTCTTTCGATGATTTTGGTGTCCATTTACACCTAAGAATTGAATGGTGGCGACTCCTCCCTTTTTACGGATCCCGTGTGATGATAGGAAAGTCACGAGATTGATTTTTTCCATGTCTCACAAATTATACCTTGGGAAAACCTTAGAAGCCTTGGTGGTTTAGTGTTCACTTGAGCAGAGTTTCCCGTCCTCCAGCAAGAGCTCTTAGATCTCAAATTTCCAGTCCTTTTGCATGGAGGAGAGGCCCTCAATTTATAGGCAAGAGTGAGGGTAGAAGAGTCCCTAGGGTAGACACAAAAGTGTCTCTAGATGCTTCCAATTCAAGCCCAAAACATGAATTGGAAGGAATTTGACAAATTTCGGAGGTCAATTTGGGTAACACAGGCTTTCGAAAGAGAGGTTTCATGGTAAATAAAAGAAAGCTCGTGGGAATTTTTTAATTTGAGCTTATTTATTCGTAACTGAAAACGTAGGTTGGTCACAGAGAATACATTTATGATTGAAACATTATATCGGTTACAAAGAATACATATTTGACCGAAATATTATATCTGTTCAAAATCAGTTATAGTCGATGTGCATTTGCTGATTTGGCATAACGCCGAACGTTCCAGATGCCACCTCAACCTCTGAACGGATATAAGATTTCGGTCAACCAACATATTAGTATAACCGTCAGAACATTTCGGTTACAAATTAATCTTGATAACCGAACCCTATAACTGGTTAAATTTGTTCAAAATTTTATAAACTTTCTGCACCAATTCTTCCACTGATATGAGTAGTGCAATTTGGGGGTGTCTACAGCAATCTGAAGTCCCCATTTCATTGTCAAATTTAATCACCAGAATGGTTAAGAAAGATTCCAAGGGTTTGGAAATGAAATTGAGGTCACTCCTTTGTGGTGAGCACTCTAAAGTGAGGCAGCATGCAGCTGAGGGTGGCCTATTCAAGCAAGTGAGCTAGCCAATTTGCGGGCACTCAGTCCAGCTGACAACCCTTTCAAAAATCAAAAATTAAATGTAGAAAACTATAAGCTACAAATACAAGTTATGAAGGGAAAAATAGGCATCCTAGATACTTATCTGAGCTTGATGTCTCACCTCCCAATTCTTCAGATCCAAGTTGTGGCAGGGCCAACCGTGCAATCTCTACAGTGAGCTTGCCTACTTGGATTAACCGACCATTCTTCCTTCTCCGAAGGGTTTCCAGAACTGATCTTTCTCAGATGAATTCATATCTTATTATAGCACTTGAATAAACAATATTAACTAAAAAATACTTATTAGTGTCGATAGGATGGCCTTGAGCAGAGGTACTCCTTGAATATCACCTCTAATATATAGTGACATTTTGATCATAAGGAGAAGGTGAGGTTGAAGAAGAGCTGAGGTTCGAGTGGAGGACAAGAGCTTTTGGTGCTCTGAGATCATCCAAATGGCCAAAAAGTCCCTTCAAGGGGGTGAGAAGGCTGCTTTTATAGCCCTTTTTTTTAAGCTGAGCAGCCAAGGCAATTTTTATGCTAACAACTCCATAGCGGCCAGGTTAATTTTTCTGCACTCTCTGCCTAAGTGGCCAGATCCAAATTATTTTTCCATTTCACGATCTAATGGCCTATATGATATGATCCATGTGTCTCCACGTGACGATCATGTCAGCAATTCGTTGAGATCTGCCATGTGGTGCAATGAGTAGGGCTGATCATTGGCGCTGGGGGGGTTGTGGTTGGGCGGGTTCGGATTGGGCTAGAGGTCACACATAAGTGATATGGTCCTTGTCCAAGCCCATCCAGCCTGATGATCGGGCTTTTGACTTAATGACCAAGCCCATTCAATGAACACACTCAAACGCCTAAGCCCGACCAAGCCCACCCAACAATAATCATTTATACATCTAATTTTATAATTCAAAAAATAATTTGTGGAATAGATATTAGTAGTTTAGAATTAGAGATGAAAGTATTAATTAAAATTAAAAAATAAAAATTCATTAAATAGTCAAAATTTGGGCAGGCCAGGCCAGCCCGAAATTTCTTATTTTTTACCAAGCCCGTACAAAATTTTTTGAGCTTTTAAAAATCAATCCCAGCCTAGCCCTATGGTCAACCATGGCATGCCCATATGAGAGTGGGCTGGGCACCTCGAGTTGGGCGGGTCGCCTGATCCATGAAAAATTACAAATTAGGCCACATGGCAATCGTGTTTCTAGCACATGTCGGCACAGGACAATTGCAAATTAGGCTGACACATGTCATGGTGTGTGCCACGTGGTGCTTACATTGCATGGCATGTGGTTGCCATGTGTGCGCCCCGTGTAATCATGTGATTGGTGTGAGCCCACCTTGTATGCTAAGTTGCACTCCCAGATTCAGCCGTGTGGCACCATATGGTTCTACCATGTGCCATGAAATTTAGATCATCAGATTTTTTTTTTCCGATCTCTATCTTTTGGACCCAAAATATGCAAGAAATGGGTCTTCTAAAAGTATCTTGTTTCTTTGGACCCTATTTGGCTTAGTTTTGAATTTTGGGCATTCGCCACCTTTAAGAGTGCAAAATTAGGGCGCTTACAATTGAAGTGGTGGTTCTGGTGGCCGTGGTGGAGGAGGCAATGGTATTAATGGTGGTAAATTTTAGTGCCCCGGATTCGGATTTGTTAATTCATCATAAACCCAAACCAGAAGTGCTATTTATGGGTCCAGGCAAACTAATTCTAGGCTTATAAAATTAAGTATATTACAGTGCATAAGAATTTAAGACCATTTATAAATAACTCAAACTAATAATTGCGGAAGTATGACATTAAACCAATAAAATAAAAATCTCAACTCTAATAGTCTGGAAATAAGATCAACTTACTCTCTCAACTCTCTAACAATAATGTCAATCCATTAGCCAAAATGAAAAACTAAAATCTTCTAATAACAATAGCAATCCATCCTACATCAAACACAAATTATCATCCTCAACAAAGTCCTCTGTATCCCCGGGATGCTTTACCCCTCGTATGGTCGTCCTCATAGAGAATATCTGAAAATAAAACATTTGAAAGTGGCAATGCGAGATATGAATCCTAATAAGTAGTAACAATGCATAAACAAAAACATTTCCACAAGTATTTTCAAAATAGTAGCATGAATTTATGACGAATAAACCTATATTGATAAACCAAGTAAGCAAGTAATAACAATGGTAAACACAGTTCATTAATTTAGCCTTCACACTAGCCTTAACACTCGAGCTTAATCTCATGCAAATACCTGCGCTCAAATGGAGGTCGTACACCAAGCAAGCAGTGGCGGAACCAGGACTCCAAATCTGAGGGGGCAAAAAAAATTTTCAATTAAAACTTTTCATGAAATATAGAAATTTCAATGAGTTGGGGGGACAAACCAGAAATTTTAGAGGGGGTTCTTATGAAATATAGAAATTTCAATGAGTTGGGGGGGGTGGGGGGATGGTGGGGGAGAAACCAGAAATTTTAGAGGGGGCAAAACATAAATTTTAATTAAAACATATAAAAAATATACATATATTTTAATTAAAAAATAAAAGCTAGGGGGGGAAAGAGTTTTCTCGCTCGATCACTACTCAACCCTGAAGTCTTCTCGCTAGATCACTACTCAAGCAAAGGGTCGGGTGTCAAAGAGTTTCACAAGTCATCGCTTGAGCGCAGGTTTGAGCGATGAAAAACTGCTCTCGGGTTTCAACAAAAATATCAATATTCCACTAGGACAACATAGCACACTTCAGATATTCTGTGAGGTACTAGATAGGGACTTATCTCTATCAATCAAATTGTAGTAAAGGAAAGGTAAAACAATATGAGTCATTCTTTGTCAACTACCAAAAGACAAATAAGAAAAAACAAAACCGAACAAAAAACAAAAGAAAGAAAGAAAAAAGAAAAAGGTCCTTTTAGATAAAATTAAAGAATGGTTCCCCAGAAGGTATCAACAGAAAATTTCTTACTTAATTCTAGAACAATGCCCACATCAATAGTTTCATGCAATTATACACTTAAAATAAGAATACAAGCTCTAGAGCCACTTCCAACTATTTGGAATAAGGCATTTGGTTATTAATTATTTGATTGATCTACAAGATATTATAAATACTAAGAATGTAGTTTTTTACATAAAAAAAAAATGTAAAACATATATTTCTAAGAAGGGCAGACTCATATTGCCTTCGACAGGCCTACCCAAACTTGCAAGCTTTACAGATCCCCGCACCAACACCACCACTACCCAATCAATGGACCACCAAAATGTTTGGACACATCTAGTACTCAAGAACAATCCTTCGCCACAAGCACACATCTAGTACTCAAGAACAATCCTTAGCCAAAAGCAGTTTCATGGAACATCACATCTCTAAGGGAATATATATGGCACTATATTATTGATATGTTAAATTTAAAAAAAAAAATTCTCCACAATATTCACAAAATATGTGAACACAAAACTTTAGATATGAGTATGAAATTGTTCTTTTATTGCTTCACAGCTCTAAGGGAATATGCACTCAATCATAGATTGTACTAGGATAAGCCTGTCTTTCCCGAGATAGGAACGTTTATTCTGTCAACAAAGCTTTCCAAGTTGTCAGCCATTATTCTTAAAAGTTATGAGGGGACATGCTGGCGTTTTGTGGTATCTCCTTGCCAACAAGGATATTAAATTATTCAACATCATTAAAACAGTTCAAAGATATATGCCTAATGGTGCTATTTGGTACTTTACAATGGCCCTTTGATGCACCCCAGCTTCCCAACGTCCATGTTGATTGTTGTGACTGGTTCCATTTGGGTTTTAAGAAAAAACCCACAAGACAAGATTCTTGACTACCCTGATTATTGACATTGGTTTTGTCGTTTCTATGTTAATAATTTCATATAAAAAGAATAACACACACACATTTAATCCTTGTTATGGTCCTAACAAACCAACCTCATAGACCAAATTAAAAGGGATAGGTATCTGCAAGCCCAAATAACTTATAACCACATCATGGTCATTTTCCACTAGTAAAAATGTGCAAAACAAAACAAAAATATAATAAAGCATGGCATGCATCTTGGGGCATTGAATAAGGTTTTGTATAAATATATTGCTGTGAAAGAAAGGGGAAGAAAGCAAAATAGAACACAATTTTCGAGAAAGTAGTTCTTTAGGAACTAGTAATATTTCATATTCCTTCTTGTGATTCACTATTCTCTTTCTTATTTCTGTGTGTATTTCATTCTCCTCAAGACCCCCTTTTATAGGCTTAGGATCATAATTACAAGAATATGAAAAGACAAGAGGATATAAAAAGATAAATATATGTTAGACATATAAGATCTAAGAGATTCATCTAGGAATTTCAAAGTTTTAGCATTTCTAAGAGATGGGCGTTACCTACTCAATTTTTATGGTTTGAATTCCAAGAAATATGAAGATGAATGGTCATCCAACAATTTATTATGTATACATAACATAAAGTGGGGTGAAAATGTAGATGCCCCAAATTGCACCAAGCATACAAAGTGGGGTGAAAATGAATAAATTATTACATATTTGTATTTAAAATATATACACATATACCATTTTTAATTAATGGTGCTACATATAATGAATACCATTTTTAGTTAACGTGCATCATTTAATTTGCACCATCTTTAGCTAATGGTGCAATAATGGATGCTGCTTCTGAAGTGGCATTTTGAATCTTTAGCCTTTGTGCCACCTCAATGCTAGCACATGGGGTGTAATTGAATTTGCACCATTATTAGAATGTGGTGGTGTAGTAATTGTCTTCTACAGCACTGTTGTTTTCTATGTTCCACCATTTTGTATTTTCCACCATTATGTATTAACGGTGCAACATGAAACTAGCCAATTTCAATTTTCATGCGATCTTCCTATTTATTATGGTGGAACCTCTCTCATAGAGACTTGATCTCCCTATTTTAACCCTCGAATTCTTCCAAATTGCTGGCAATTGATATTTTATAATTTTAACTTGCATTTGGTAGGATCTAGACCTATAATTTTGCGTGCCCTTGAGACATTTTAGCCCCCAATTTTACCTATAAATAAAGGCCTAGCCCTCATTGCTTAAGGCTTGTAATTTTGAAAGAGGAGCTCTTGCTTGAAGAAGAGAAACTCTGTCAAATTGCTTACATGATCTTGAATTACTTGCTCGTGCTTAAGAAAGTTCTTCTATAGGTAATTTCTTATTTAAATTCTTACACTTCTACTTTAATTTCAGCAATATCTAATTCTACTTTCTTTTCTTAGGATTAGAGCTTGTTTGTATATTACAGACACTCCGATCCAACAGTTGAATATTTCTAGATCGTACTTTGTTGAACGCTGGTCAGGAATTTCTGCAACTACTCTCTCCAAAAGTCTCTCTCTCTCTCTCTCTCTCTCTCTCTCTCTCTCTCTTTTCTCCAAACATGAAGTTCACTTTTCTCTTCCTTTTTCTCCATTTAATTTTAATTAGAAGAAACCCTAAATCCTCCCTAATGTTTCCCTTTTATGGATTCACCCAAATAGAAGTCCTAATTAGATTAGGAAACTTTTTAACCCACTAAGATTCCTAATCTCACTTAGAAGTTTTCCTAATCTATCACAATTCCTCCTAATTCTTTCCTCTTATTTTCATGCTAATTATTTCCTAATCTCACTTAGACGCTTTCCTAATTTTCGTGCTAATTATTTCCCTTATTTTTTAAATATTACAAAAACTCCCCAAAACTCCTCTTTTTCCTCAACTTAGGGCTCCAATTAACTATAATTATCAATATGCCCTTTTCTCACTTATTAAGCTATAAATTTCACTATTTCTATTTAAATCAACCCAACTTAAGTTTAAATTAATTTCTAAAACCTAATAATTATTTAATTATTTAGCTAACTAGGAATTCACCAAAATACCCTTTTCTTTATAATTCCTTATCTAACTGTTGGATTTCTTTTAGAATTTCCAAATTCATTCTCCTCGTTATCCTTAATCAATTATACATCCCGGATGGATGAAAAATACACAAATCATATGCTATATATTAAATCTCCAATTTATTTCCAATAAATTCATTAACTTCCCAAATATTCATATTTAATTCTCTTTATTTATTTATTGAAAATTTGGGGTTTCACAAAAGGTTGTCTCAAATCTCTCATGATTTGGCGAGTGAAAGCCAATGTGTAGACACCCCAAAATTGCACGATTTTTGATAAATCTTGAAGGAGAGAAATATTTTATTGGAATTTTCAATTCTTTGCATTGGGTTTGAGATACTTAACCCATTTGAATCCAAAACGGAAAAGGAAAAGGCCCGAATTCAATCTTTTGTGCAAAGTCAAACTTTTTCCGGTTGAATTTTGTTGACTTTTGACCCCAGAAAATGAAATATTTTTTAAAGCCAGATTTCAAGATAATTTTTCCCGGTAATCAGGTTTTTAGCCATGTTATTGCATAAAAGAATTTTTTGAGATTTTAAATCTTGGCGAATACCTTGGTTTTAACATATTGAACTTTTTTTTCCAGACCTGAAAAATCGGAATTTTGCCTAGAACTGGAAAGTTGACTTTTTATTCACTTGGAATTTGGGTCTGGAACTATTTTTAATGGATTCAAATGGGGGGTGTTTGCTTATTTACATGTAATATCTTAAGTAAATGGAGATTAAAAAATACGAGGACATTTACTTAAACGATATTACATTTAAATAAGTATTGCCTGTGTTAAAATTTGGAAAAAAGGCTTTTTTCCCTGTATCCGGCAACTCAGGCCGGATACAAGTGCTTCTCTTTGTATCCGGTGGAAAGTGCTAGATACAAAGGAACTTTAGTGTATCCGGCATTATATACCGGATACATTAAAGCTCTAGTGTATCCGGCCTGATATGCCGGATACATTAGTTTTGCTCAAAATTAGGGTTTTCCGAGAGAAATCACTTTTTACCATCATGTCCCTCATTAAATGAGAGGAAATCTCGGAAACAGCCTTAGGGTTAAGGTTGCGGGGTTCTAGACATTAAGTTGTGTCTACCAATGACCTTAGCCTTTGCCTATAAATAGGAGACTCCTCCTCAAGCAAATGGCACACAACTCTTGTTTTGAATTCTCGCAAAGAAGAACTCCAAGAGAAGAAGAAAACCGCTGTGGAATCGCCTCCAGAACTCAGGTAAGCCTCAACTTTTCTTTTTATTTTCTGTCTTTACATTCCTAGATCTAGATCTCTTCTTCTACCTTTCTGTAGTGTAAAGCCTTGTTTGTATGTGTGGAAATCCTTCCCCGGCTCAAAGTATCTCAAGACTCCCCTAGCCGTAAAACGTGAAGGCGGATCTAGGAGAAACGAGACTGGGGATTGACCCTAGTGCTAGAACCCATGTAGCATAAGGCTTTTGAATGATTGAAAACCGTTCTATAATCAAAGTACCCTTGATTATTTCGAAGATCCGTGTTTAACGGGGAGAGAGAACAGAGGGAAACGATAATGGAACGGAACCCTAGGCTATGCTAGAACCTATTTTGTTGAATCTATATGCATGATATGTGGTTGTATTAATCTTACTTGGTTTTCCACTCTTGCACACATATTACACTTTTTTGGTGAATAGGCTCACATTTGGGGATTTATTACATTCATTGTGATAAATCTCTAATAAATGGCCTCAATCAAATTCTGGAGTGTTTTTAAATGTTTTTCAAAGGTTTTGGATTCATCTCACACGAATCTCACACACTTTATAAATTTTCGGATTTGATTTTCTTCAAAAGTGGCCTAACTGGACAGCACCTGTACCCCTACTTCGGACGCCCATAACTTCATCATCCGGATGAATTTTGGGGCGATTCCAGAACCATGGGAAAGGTGAGGCTGTCTAGTTTATGTCCACCAAATTTCACAAATTTCTATCTAGCGGATTTTTGACACCTCTCTGTCGAAGTTAAGTGGACAGTTCAGGTTCAAATACAGAACTTGTCACTTCGACGGACCGCCATGTGTTCGTTTTAAGTCCGATTCGAGTGATTTTTATTTCTGAGTACTCCTTTATGAGTCTATTTTCAAATCCAGTTGGTTTCATAATTTTTGAATCCCATTTGAATTATTGGTAGCCGATTTACTCAGAACTGTTCATTTGTACTTTTCTGGGTAAATCTGTGATCTTCGGGGCCTGTTCGGGAGACCACCCAAGGCACATCCGAAGGGATTTTTGTATGAGGCTAGTTTCTTTTGAAAGATGGCCATACAAACTTCAATCACACCAAATTTCGTGGACGTTTATGTAGTGGATTTTCCTAGACAATTTTCCAAAGTTGCCCACTTACCACTTTTAAAAATCCCCAGCAGCAACTTCAAAGGAGCATAACTCCTAGATTTTTCATCGGAATGAAGTGAAATTTTGCATGAGACTCTTATTTACCCTAATCTTTCAAATGGATTTGGTTTGGTTTAATTTAGAATTGGATTTGAATGATTTCAAGGCAAATGGCATACTTTTTACCGAATTTGATTTAACTTGGTTTTGAGCAACTTGAGCTTTGATTTCCATCTTTTGAGATATTTCAGAAATGATATTGACATGAGAGAGGATCTAGAACCCATTTAGATCTTCATGTGGAAATATCATACATTGGTCTTTTTTCAAGGTTTTCCATGATTTTAGCAAGCTTTCTTATTTTTGCATGAACGTACACTTGGCAACCACTTCGTGTGGATGAATGGGGGTGCCTAACACCTTCCCTCGTTCATAATCTAATCCCCTTACCCATCTCTGGATTTGAATTTCAAGTAGGGTTATTTTTATCCTAGAATGTTTCTTTTGGCTATTTTTGCTTATTTTTGAATTCTTTGGTGTCCATTCTCACTCCAAAATCATGAATGGTGGCGACTCTCCCATTTTTGCGATGAGCCCGTGTGTTGACGGAGGGACGGTCATTCTGGTGATTTTTCCCATGTCTCACACAATGATAGCCCAATTTCACTTGGAATTACATGAATCTAAGGAGATTTGGCCATTAGGCTTTCTCAAAGAGATCAAAACCATTCAAAAACTTATCGAAAGAGACCTGATACTTATTTTAAGGCCAATTTCTAAGATCTACCTTATTGAGTATGGTAGATTTAGAGATTCATGCCTATACTTGAGAAAACAAACGTTCATGTGTGTGCATGTGTAAAATGAGCTCAAATTCAACCATATGGAGGAATTTCAGATCTATGGCTATAAGGTAGCCTAGATCCACGAAATTCCTTTCAAATCAAAAGGGGAAAGCACAAAAGATAACAATCCAAGCACAATAAAAAAAAATGAATCTAAATCAAAGCATATAGGTTCTAAATCCTAAGGATCCATTCCTAGATTATTTCTCTTAGCCTTCTCTTCACGTTTTATGGCTAGAGAGAGACTTAAGGTACTTTGATCAAGATTTGGGGCTTACACACACTCAGGCTCTATCCTAAAGAAAGGTAGATGATGAGAGAGGGCTTGAAATGTAAAGTGATGGATGAAAATTAAATGGATTATGTAGACACCCCAAAATTGCATGATTTTTGATAAATCTTGAAGGAGAGAAATATTTTATTGGAATTTTCAATTCTTAGCATGGGGTTTGAGATCCTTAACCCATTTGAATCCAAAACCACAGAGGAAAAGGCCCGAATTCAATCTTTTGTGCAAAGTCAAACTTTTTCCGGTTAAATTTTGTTAACTTTTGACCCCAGAAAATGAAATATTTTTTAAAGCAAGATTTCAAGATAATTTTTCCCAGTAATCAGATTTTTAGCAATGTTATTACATAAATGAATTTTTTGAGATTTTAAATCTTGACGAATACTTTGGTTTTAACATTTTGAATCTTTTTACCGGACATGAAAAACCGGAATTTAGCCTTGAACTGGAAATTTGACTTTTTATTCACTTGGAATTTGGGTCGGAACTATTTTTTATGGATTCAAATTGGGGGGGGGGGGGTGTTTGCTTATTGTAGACACCCCAAAATTGCACGATTTTTGATAAATCATGAAGGAGAGAAATATCTTATTGGAATTTTCAATTCTCAGCATTGGGTTTAAGATCCTTAACCCATTTGAATCCAAAACCGCAAAGGAAAATGCCAAATTCAATCTTTTGTGCAAAGTCAAACTTTTTCCGATTGAATTTTGTTGACTTTTGACCCCAGAAAATGAAATATTTTTTAAAGCAAGATTTCAAGATAATTTTTCTCGGTAATCAGGTTTTTAGCCATGTTATTGAATAAATGAATTTTTTGAGATTTTAAATCTTGACGAATACCTTGGTATGAACATGTTGAATCTTTTTATCGGACCTGAAAAACCGGAATTTAGCCTTGAACTAAAAAGATGACTTTTTATTCACTTGGAATTTGGGTTTGGAACTATTTTTAATGAATTCAAATAGGGGGGGTGTTTGCTTATTTACATCTAATATTTTAGGTAAACGGAGATTAAAAAATACGAGAACATTTACTTAAACGATATTACATGTAAATAAGTATTGCCTGTGCAGAAACAGGTCAAAAATGCATAAAATTTCATCAAAAAGGCAGTGCCCGTATTTTATCTGCGGGCTTGTTGAGCCAGCAATTGATATACGGGCATGCTATGCCCGTATTGAGAATACGGGCAGCACACGCCCGCATTATATATACGGACACGGGGGTTTTTTGTGCGAATTTATCCTTTTTGGATTTCTGAGCCTTATCTGCATCCAAATATCTCCCTGGGAGTTTCGAATTCTCCTCTTTATCCATTTGAATTCTCTTATTTATCTTATTTGGCAATGGATTGGCATTATCCCTGTTTTCAATTCAATCTGGAAGATCTAGGTATATCCCTTTGGACCAACCATGCCCCTGGGTTTGCCTATAAATAGAGGGCCTCTCCTCAAGCAAAAGGCCATTAATTTGAAGTCTGAAGAGCTCCAAGTGAAGAAAGGAATCCCTGCTGCTCTGCTTGCTCAATCCAAGTAAGTCCCTTTTCTCCTTTATTTTCTGTCTTTAATTCTAGAAATAATCTGATCTTCTCCATTGCTGTAGAATAAGGCATTCTTATACTTGTATTCCTAAACCTGCCTCCAAGTACCTCAAGAATCCTCTTTAGCCGTAAAACGTGAAGAGAAAGCTAGGGGAAAGGGGAACAAGTGGATCCCTAAAATAGCACCCTATAATCTGTTGTTCTTATTTTCTGTAGAATAAGACCTCTTTTGTGTTTGTATCCCCAAACCTATCTCCAAGTACCTCAAGAATCCTCTCTAGCCGTAAAACGTGAAGAGAGAGATAGGGGAAAAGAGAACAGGTGGATCCGTAGGGTAGACCCCCATGTGCTCTGATTTGTAAGATGTGGTTGCTTTTAATATCCTGTTAATGTTTTAATGGTTTTATTTTGAATCTGGAGGAATCCTATGAATCCATGATGTTAATAGCATGAGTTCCCCACTTCTTTTTATATTTTGGATTTTTCACACCTTTGCACCTACAGCATTGTTTTCTGGATTTTTGTGATATTTGGCTAGGATTATGGATCTACCATGATCAATATGGTAGATCTAAAACCAAAAGCCTGAAAGTAACATGTAGGGTTTCATGATATGATTTTAAAATTGTTTTTGATCTTGGAGAAGGGATCCTATGGTCTAAACTCTCCCTTTTGATGTTTTTTCATCAACATGGGTTGAGTGGGGATTCTATTTCCCCACAATTGAGAGATCCGGATCAGATCTGTAATCCAAGTAATTTTATTCTTCAATGTTTTAATCAAGAGATTTCAGTTTAGTTTTTCAACATTTTAATGGTTTAGCCTAAAACTAGTTTTTCAAGTTTCTCTTCAGATTGGTTTTATTTGGTTTTTTTCTCAATTTTATTTTAATCATGAAACCTTAGGATGGTATGATCATATTGAAGATTCTGAATTAATCTGGATATTCATATGAAAAACCATACACTTTTGTTACTTTTATGTTTTTTTCTTTTTTTAAGCAATCATCCTTTATTTTAACATGAACAATACCTGGCAACCACCTTGTGTAGATGAATAGGGGTGCCTAATACCTTCCCCTATTCATAACCTAATCCCCTTACCCATCTCTGGCTGTTTTTGTTTTGTTTTTCAAAATAGAGTTATTTTTACTCTAATTTTGCCTTTTTGTGCTTATTTGAGATTTTGGTGTTCATTCACACCTAAACAGAATGGTGGTGACTCTTTATTTTTAATCAATCCCGTGTGATGATTAGGAAGTCATTAAATTGATTTTCCATGTCTCACAACTGGCGACTCTGCTGGGGACTTATGGATTTCGGCCTTTTGGTATACTTTTTCATGTTTTTGGTGTCTTTGTTTGCTTGCTTTTTTTGTGTTCTTAATCATGTTTGACATGCTTTAAATCTGATTTATTGATTAAAAAGCATGGGGGTAGAAAAATGTTCAATTCTGATTGTAGACACCCCAAATTGCACTGCCAAATGAGAAAATAATAAAAACATGTAATTAGAGCTTAAAACAGGTCAAAAAGGCCTAAAAATAGAATGAACAGGCTTTGCCCGTATTAGCTTCACGGGCCCATTACGCCCGCAAATTATCTACGGACAGGCGCGTCCGTAGTAACTATACAGTCCCCATTGGACCGTAGTGTATTTACGGGCATTAAAGACACGTGCAAGTTTTGTCCTCCTCTCGATTTCCGAGCTTTATTTGAAGTCCAATATATATTTAAACGAGCGGATTATGTCTTTTATTCGCTGAAGTCACCTTGGATGGCTATGGATGGGCATCATCTCTGTATTTCACTCTATCCTGAGAATCAGGATATATCCTTCTGGACCAGCCTTGCCCCTGGGTCTGTCTATAAATAGAGGCTCATTCCTCTAGCTTAGGGCCACGAAATTTTGAAGTCAAGGAATTCGAAGAAGCTCCAAGAGAAGAGAAAGGAATCCCTGCTGCTCTGCCTGCTCAATCCAGGTAAGTCCCCTATCCCTTTTTATTTTCTGTCTTCAATTCTAGATGTAATAGGATCATCTCTATTGCTGTAGAATAAGGCCATATATGTTTTGTATCCCTAAACTTGTCTCGAAGTACCTCAAGGGTCTCTCTAGCCGTAAAACGTGAAGAGAGAACTAGGGGAAAGGGGAACAGGTGGATCCCCAGAATAAAACCCCATATCTGATTTTTTTCTTTTTTTCATAGAAAAAGGCCTGTGATTGTGTTTGTGTAACCAAACCTATCTCCAAGTACCTCAAGAGTCTCTCTAACCGTAAAACGTGAAGAGAGAACTAGGGGAAAAGAGAACAGGTGGATCCGTAGGGTAGACCCCCATGTGCTCTAATTTGTGAGATATGGCTATTTTGAATATCCTGATCATGTTTTAATGCTTTTTATGATGAATCTGAATGAATAACATGAATCCATGATGTTTATAGCATGAGATCCCCACTTTTTGATAAAATTTGGATTTTTGCCACTTTTGCACCTACAGCACTGTTTTCGTGATTTTTGTGATATTAGGCTAAGATCTTGGATTTATCATGATCAATATGGTAGATCTGAATCCAGAAGCCTGAAAGTAAATTCTAGGGTTTCATGATGTTGTTTTTAAATTGTTTTTCATTATTGAGAGAAGACCCTACGGTCTAAATTCTCCTCTTTTGGTGTTTTTCATCAACGTGGGTCTTTTTGGTTTTGATTTTCAGATTTAATGTGAAATTTGAGCTTTATCTATGCCCTGGACTATTCAAGTTCAATTTTGAAATATTTTATAAAAAATCATATTTTTCTAGATTTCTAGAATTTGACTTAAAGCCAGATTTTTGGATTTTTCACTTTAAATTGATTTTATTTGATTTTATCTCAATTTTATTTTGATCATGAAACCCTAGGAATGGTATGATCATATTTGATAGTTCTGGATCAATCAGACTATTCATATGGAAAAAACCATATATTTTTGCCTTTTTTGTGATTTTCCTGATTTTTATAGCAAGCTTTTTCTTTATTTTAAACATGAACAAATACCTGGCAACCACCTTGTGTGGATGAATAGGGGTGCCTAACACCTTCCCCTGTTCATAACCTAATCCCCTTACCCATCTCTGGTTGTTTTTCTTAGGAGGGATATTTTGCCCTAAAATTGCCTTTTGTGCTTATTTCATATTTTGGTGTCCATTCACACCTAGATTGAATGGTGGCGACTCTTTGTTTAAATTTAATCCCGTGTGATGATTGAGGAAATCATTAAAATTTGATTTTTTCCCATGTCTCACACTGATTTATTGGATTGTTTCTAGAAACATGCGTATGAGGGGTTTGTTTTGCTAAACCATGCTTATTTCTTGCTGTATTTTAATAGCATGTTTTGAATTTTCAGCATGTTCTCCATGATGTATTTTTGTTGTATAACATGAGCATAAGTTGGCATGTTTGGATGATTTTTGTGAGCATGTTTAGGTGCTATAGGATTGCCTTGTTTACTTGTGTTTGTTTACTTTGAATGTGCTTCCTATTATGCCTTAGTTTGTATATGCATGGCTACGAAAAGAGTGGCAAGGGGTGGGGACGTTGTGAATGTACCCAAATTTTACAAATGCACTGTGCACATTTTACTTTTTACACAGCCTACCCATAACCTATAGGAAGTTGAACCCGACTGTGTGTAGCTTGGTGCAACGAGGTCGATACTTCAGAAAGCGAAAGTGAAAACATTCACCTTAGAACTTTGGGCCAATGATGTGATGATAACGTGGAACTGTGATTCGATTCTAGTCATCACTAGGCTTGAGTTCTAAGTTGTCATTAAGCCAAAACCCAAAACCCCTACGCTTGAAGGTGGAGATACACGTTTTTGGCTAAAGTACACAATTACGTGGGGATATGGGTTTGTAATTGAGGGAAGGCCGTTTGCATGGTTCACAAGCCAAGGCATAATGTGGTTGCCATATTGAAGGTAAACAAGGTAACAAGGTAACCTTAGTTTCAGCATTCCTTTCATGTCAAGTAAGTGTCATGGTGTCCATATGTTTGGGATAAAATTGGTCCCAAATAGGCATGTATCTTAAAATTGGTGTAGCCCATAGGAAGAGTTTTTAACTCTGTTTGGGATTAATCCTACCCAATGTTCATACAACAGGCAACCCAAGGTACAAAATCCCTGAATATGGTGTCAATTTTTGAGGGAACATGTGCCCTCTTGAGCATGTATTTTTGCAAGTAGGGGCAAAGTCCACTTTGGGACAGTTTAGAAGCCTTGCAAGGGTGAACCGTATGTTTGGATGAACAATCAAAGTGATCAAATCATGTAAAAACTGAAAAAACGGAAAAAAAAACTTCGTAAACCGCATTTAGTATATGGGCTGGGCTTGCCTGTATTGGTTATACGGGCAAGGCTCGCCCGCAATTTAAGTGCAGGCAAGGCCAGACCGTAATATATTTACGGGTTTTGCGGAAAATCCAATTTTTGCATTCTTTTCCCACCAAATCTTGTTCCTTTAACCTTTAAGTGATGATAAAGGAAAATGAGTTTGAATAAAATGTTTCAAAAATAAAATAAAATAAAAATTAAAAATGTGAAACTTTGGGCCTCTGAAAGCCTTTGAATTTCAGATCTTTTTCAAAAATCTTTTGGGCCTCTGAAAGCCTTTGAATTTCAAATCTTTTTCCAAACTATCATTGGGCCTCTGAAAGCCTTTAAATTTCAAATCTTTTGGGCCTCTGAAAGCCTTTGAATTTCAAATCTTTTTCAAAAAAACCCCTGGGCCTCTGAAAGCCTTTGAATTTCAGACTTTACCCCTGGGCCTCTGAAAGGCTTTGAATTTCAGACTTTACCATTGGGCCTCTGAAAGCCTTTGAATTTCAGACTTTATCATTGGGCCTCTGAAAGCCTTTGAATTTTAGACTTTACCCTTGGGCCCCTGAAAGCCTTTGAATTTCAGACTTTACCATTGGGCCTCTGAAAGCCTTTGAATTTCAGACTTTAACATTGGGCCTCTGAAAGCCTTTGAATTTTAGACTTTACCCTTGGGCCCCTAAAAGCCTTTGAATTTCAGACTTTACCATTGGGCCTCTGAAAGCCTTAGAATTTCAGATTTTATCCATGGGCCTCTGAAAGCCTTTGAATTTCAGAACTTTTGAAAAACATCCTTGGGCCTCTGAAAGCCTTAAAATCTCAAACCTTTTTGAAAAATCCTTGGGCCTTTAAAAGCCTTTGAATTTCAGACCTTTTTCAAAAATCCCTGGGCCTCTGAAAGCCTTTGAATTTCAGATCTTTTTCAAAAATCCTTGGGCCTCTGAAAGCCTTTGAATTTCAAACTTTATCCCTGGGCCTCTGAAAGCCTTTGAATTTCAAATTTTACCCCTGGGCCTCTGAAAGCCTTTGAATTTCAGACATTTTTCAAAAATATCCCTGAGCCTCTGAAAGCCTTTGAATTTCAGACCTTTTGCAAAAATATCCCTGGGCCTCTTAAAGCCTTTGAATTTCAGACTTTTCTCAAAAAATTCCTTGGGCCTCTGAAAGCCTTTGAATTTTAGAAAATCATTGGACCGCTGAAAGCCTTAGAATTTCAGACTTTACCCCTGGGCCCCTGAAAGCCTTTGAATTTCATATTTTACCCTTGGGCCTCTGAAAGCCTTTGAATTTCAGATTTTTTTCAAAAATATCCCTGGGCCTCTGAAAGCCTTTGAATTTCAGATCTTTTTCAAAAAATATCCATGGGCCATTGAAAGCCTTTGAATTTCAGACATTTTTCAAAATATCCGTGGGCCTCTAAAAGCCTTTGAATTTTAAACCTTTTTCAAAAATCATTGGGCCTCTGAAAGCCTTTGAATTTCAGACCATTCTCAAAAATCATTGGGCCTCTGAAAGCCTTTGAATTTCAGACCTTTTTCAAAAATATCCTTTCTGGGCCATCTAAAAGCCTCTAAATTTTAGACACAACCTTTGCTTGGGCCGTCTAAAAGCCTCTTAATTTTAGACAAATCATTTCTTTGGGCCGTCTATAAGCCTCTGAATTATACACATATCCTTTTTGAGCCGTCTATAAGCATATGAATTATAGACATATATCCTTTGGGCCGTCTAAAAGCCTCTGAATTTAAGACAAATCATTTCTTTGGGCCGTCTATAAGCCTCTTAATTATTGACACATATCCTTTGGGCCGTCTAAAAGCCTTTAAATTTTAGACATTTCTCATTCTTTGTCGGACCTGTTGGAAGCCCTAAAATATTCCAATAACTCTTTGGTTGGTCTTTTTCGTACCAATCATTTCATACCTTGTGGGATATGTTGGAAGCCCTAGAATATTCCAACAACTCAAAAAAAATAATAATAAAATAAAAAAATTAAAAAAAGAAAAATCCAAGCTCGTGTTCACCTAACCTGCATACATGCATTTATAGTTAGGTAACTGAAATTGAATTGGTACTAATATTTCTTTTTTTTATTATTCCAGGTACCAATATATTTGCAACCATAGCTCCTGTGACCAGATCAAGAGCTCGCACCATGAATCCCACTGAGAATGAAGCCGATGGTCATAGTCCAGACATTGCCCTGTTGCAAGAGCAAGTGGCAGGACTTGCCCGAATGCTAGAAAACTTACTGACGGTGCAGGCCCAGCAAGTCCAAGCCCAGAACCAAGCCTCCACTTCCAACCAAGCACCTCCACCTCAAACCAATATTCCACCTCCGGTTCAACCTATTCCTGAACCCATTTCTGAACCCACCCCGGAACCTATACTGATCAGGGAGGAGACGGTTGAATCAGAAAAAGAAAAAGAAAAAGAAAGGATAAGGGATGAGATGGAAAGGAAATTCATGCACAGGCTGGAGATGATCCAAGATGAACTGAGGAAGATGAAAGGGGTGAATAACTTTGGAGGCACCAATTTCGAAGATTTGTGTCTATCCCCTGATGTATGCTTACCAGCCAAATTCAAGTGTCCGGACTTTGACAAGTATGATGGCACGAGCTGCCCTATGAGCCATCTGAAGCTCTATTGTGGGGCCCTATGCCAAATCAGTCGGGATGATGGCATACTGATCCAGCTCTTCCAAAGGAGCTTGACTAGGGCTTCTTTGAGATGGTTTGCCACCATAGATCATGGAAGGATTAGAAGGTGGAAGGACCTAGCGGATGCCTTCTTGGTCCAATACAAGTTCAATTCTGAGATCATGCCAGATAGGTAAGATGTGATGAGGATGAGCAAAAGTAAGGACGAATCTGTAAGGCAATATGCCAAAAGATGGAGGGAGACTGCCTCTCAGGTCAGGCCACCCATGCTGGAGCCAGAAATGATCTCCACTTTCATCAGCACACTGAGGCAACCGTTTTATAGTCACTTGGTGGGTCAAACTACCACCAACTTTGCTGCCCTAGTGCAAGTGGCAGACAGAATTGAAGATGGGATCAAGTCTCGGAAAATAGCTGATTACTATGCAGTGTTGAACCAGGAAGCTTCCACCACTTTCTCTACACAGAAAAAGGAGAATGGTAATGGAAGAATAAAGAATGAAGAAAGGAGAGAAGCAGAAGTGAATATGGTGCAACTTCCCAGGGAACCCTTTCAAATCAATGCCTATCCACCTCCTATCAAGCCAACCCATCAATTTCCTTTGCTGCCTATCTAAATTAATGTCCCTTCTGCACAGCCTGTGAAAGAGGAAACAGAAGTAAGGAAGAGAAGGGAGTTTTCAAAACTGCCTATGAGACCATCTGAACTTTTGCCTACCTTACTTCAAAAGTGTTATGTGACTTTGAGGTTGCCAAATCCTCATACAAGCAAAGGGAAGGGTTATGATTCATCTGTAATATGTGATTATCATATGAGCACTCCAGGGCATACCACTGATCCTTGCTTGGCCCTAAAGCATGCAATCCAGGATTTGTTGGATAATAACTCCTTATCATTTAATTCAGTCACTCTCATCCCACCTACCGATAACAATGGGGCAGGCAGCTCAAATGCAATAGGGGCAATTTTCTCTGGAGAAAGAAGATTTGACCCTTCTCAGCTTATCGCTCCTATTGGTCCAACAGTCGGGGTTTATCTTGAAAGAAATGCTCCTGGTTATGAGTAGGAAGGCTTGCCTCACTCAGCAGGAGAAAGAAATTATTTGAAAAAGGAAGAAAAGTCAGCTTTTGCCTTTGAGAACAGGGGCAGTTTTCGAACTCCCACGTTCTTTGAAAAGAAACCCCCATAAAAAGAATGCACATTTCCTGAGGATCCTAAGGAACCTTGTTCTCAGGAAGTGGTTTCAATAAAGGCTCTTCAAGAAAAAAAAAGGATTTTCCCCTTTAACATTTTTCTAGAAAAAAGAAAAAAGTTTTCTACAAGGTCCTTTTTACTTATCAGTTATATCTCCCATTGAATTTCATTAAGTTGAATATGACTTCGACATTGGCCTCAATTTTGAGACCGAAATCGAAGAAAAAACATTTTATATGAAAATTCAAATCTTTTTAAGTGTCATGAGAAGAATATTTTGCAAAATTATGAACTGACCAATTTTATGGCCTTTGGAACCAAAGATGACCCACAGTCTTCAACAGAAAAGATAGAAGAAGATTTGAAGTTTCTTCATTAGAATACAGAAAGAATCGCACCACTTGTTGATTTGTTCAAAGGGAAGTTGATAATATTGTTTGAAGAAATTTTGGGGCTTTGTACTTGAAAATATGGGAGAATCTGACCTTTTCGTTTGAAATAGAATTGGGCATCATTTGATGGAAAGAATCCAAATTCATAAGATTGATCAAAAGGTGAAGAACTTGTTCATAACAGAAGTTCTATTTAAAGAGGCTTTCATGTTGACAGAAGGTGATTAAGAAGAAAAAATCCTGAGCCAGACATGTAGTGCAACTCTACCAAGTCTAAAATTCAAACTTTTCTTAAAATGATAAGAGGCCTTTCTTTCTTATATCCCCAAAATTTTTGAAATCCCTAGTTAAACCCTTTGAGATTGATAAATTTTTCCAAGTAACCTAAACATAGAATTGTAACCCCACACTGGGGCAAATTTATTAAGGCATAAATAAGGGGAATGAAGGGACAATTGTTGAAGTTCAAAAGGGATTTCGAAGATGTTTCCAAAAAAGGGTGCAAAGAAATGAGAAAAAAAAAAGGAAAAAGAAAAAGGAAGAAGGAAGTAAAAGAAATCATCAAATGCTATGGGATATTTGGAGAATGTCTTCAAAATTGTGAAAAGAAGAATGGAAAAAGAAGTTCAATACTAGAGAATAAGTTTCAAATGAAGAAATGAAAGTGGGGGAAGAACTTCATTACTGGGGGCAATTTTGTATTCATTCCAAGGGAAGAAATGCCTTAAAAATTACAATTTCAGTTAACCCATTTGATCATATGGTATTTGAGCATTTTATTCCCTTTTTTTTTCTAAACTAACACCAAGCCTGCGTTTCGTCCCATTCATAAGTCCTCTTTGATTAAGAAATTTTGAATTAAGGCAGCTTTGACTACATAGTTGCTGGTGATGAAGGATAATAATAATAATAAAAAGGAAAAAATGAAGGAAATGTAATGAAAACCCGGAAGGGCTCTACATGGCAAATAATCAGCTATCTACAAGAAGGAAATTGTTAGAGAGGAAAGCCCAGAATTGGCATAGATCCAAGTGAAGTCTTCATGTTGGTGGTTATTTTGAAATACATCCACTCTTCAAGTGATTGAGAAAATTCTCTTTTCAAGACTGAAGCAACATAATCAGAACTATGATATGAAGCATCTGTGAAAAAGTTGATGGCTATCAAAATTGCCATTAGGAAATTGTTGTTGAAGTTGAAAATGGTCATGGGAATGATTCTAAAGGTTCCGAAGGCTTATTTTGGTCTTTCTTCATTTTCTGAAATAATCTTCTCATTATTCAACTTGATTTTAATTCTTTTGGATTATATGCTAATAAGTGATTGGATCATTTTTCCACAAAAAAACAAAAAACAAAAGAACAAAAAACAAAAAAACAAAAAACAAAAAACAAAAAACAAAAAACAAAAAAACAAAAAACCAAAAAACAAAAAAACAAAAAAACAAAAAACAAAAAAACAAAAACAAAAAAACAAAAAAACAAAAAAACAAAAAAACAAAAAAAAGCAAAAACTATATTTTTGGCCCATGATGAGCATCTGTATTTTCATAAAACATTGGTTTTGCAAGCATTAGAGAATTCTAAGGCCACTAGTATAAAACCTATTTTCTTATTTTTGTATTTGCATTCTTTTATTAGGGTTTCTTTTTGGAAAAGATTAAAAAAAAAAAAGAAAGAAAGAAAGAGAGAGAAAAAGAAAAAAAGAAAAAAATGAAGAAGAAAAAAGAGGATCATCTCTGTTGAGGGGCAAATTCTTCTTCAAGCAATCAAAACCGGGGCATGCTCAGTGTCTTTCCCTCTGGGTTTTCATTGAAATGAATTACAACATCTGGAAGAAGCAGTCAAGCCTTAGTCCTTGGATTTGAAAAAAAAAAAAGGGAAGCTTCAAAGCAATTGCATGTTTGCTCTGTTAAACAAGGGTTCCCAATTCTTCAATCATGAAGAAGGATTTTACTGGGGTAGAAAAAAGGCATGAAGAAGAGATCATGGGTAGTGAAGGCATGAGGTTAAATCAACAGATCATGATTCTCAAATACATCAATCAAGAAGAGGGCATTTACTTGGCAGCAGGTTATGGGCAGCAAAGGCACATACGTCATTATGGAGAGAGCAAGAAGATGAAGAAGCAAAAGCAAGTTGCAAAATATTCAAGCACAGGTTAGGGCATCAAATGGCACCCATGTAAATCAAATAAGAAAATCAATCAGGAAAATTCAATAAAATATTTCCTTCCTTATTGTTGAGTTGTAAAGTGAAAAACATCAAAAGCAATTGAGTTTGCAGAGGTCAATTTTAAATCCACATTCTTTTCAAAATTTGCTTGTCTCAGATTTCTTTTCATAGCCACGAGAGCTCCAAGAAATTTGAGATAAGGAAGAGACACCACCCCATCAAACTTCAAGCAGGGGTTTCATTGGCTATCTTCAAAACCATTTTTTAATATCATTCCATTTTTTGACCAAAGCAAGTTAAATTAATGAGATGTCTTTCAAATGTGCAATTTTGAGTTGTGCCTGTTCTTTGCTGTTCATTGTACTACAACTCCAGCAAAGAGGGGCAGTTGTAGACACCCCAAAATTGCACGATTTTTGATAAATCATGAAGGAGAGAAATATCTTATTGGAATTTTCAATTCTTAGCATTGGGTTTAAGATCCTTAACCCATTTGAATCCAAAACCGCAAAGGAAAAGGCCGAATTCAATCTTTTGTGCAAAGTCAAACTTTTTCCGATTGAATTTTGTTGACTTTTGACCCCAGAAAATGAAATATTTTTTTAAGCAAGATTTCAAGATAATTTTTCCCGGTAATCAGGTTTTTAGCCATGTTATTGCATAAATTAATTTTTTGATATTTTAAATCTTGACGAATACCTTGGTATGAACATGTTGAATCTTTTTATTGGACCTGAAAAACCGGAATTTAGCCTTAAACTGAAAAGTTGACTTTTTATTCACTTGGAATTTGGGTCTGGAACTATTTTTAATGGATTCAAATTGGGGGGGGGGGGGTGTTTGCTTATATACATGTAATATCTTAAGTAAACAGAGATTAAAAAATATGAGGACATTTACTTAAACGATATTACATGTAAATAAGCATTGCCTGTACAAAAACAGGTCAAAATGCATAAAATTTCATCAAAAAGGCAGTGCCCGTATTTTATCTGTGGCTTGTTGAGCCCGCAATTGATATACGGGCATGCCATGCCCGTATTGAGAATGCGGGCAGCACACGCCCACATTATATATACGGGCACGAGGGTTTTTTATGTGAATTTAGCCTTATTCGATTTCTGAGCCTTATCTGCATCCAAATATCTCCCTGGGAGTTTCGAATTCTCTTATTTATCCATTAGAATTCTCTTATTTATCTTAGTTGGCAATGGATTGGCATTATCCCTGTTTTCAATTCAATCTGGAAGATCTAGGTATGTCCCTTTGGACCAACCATGCCCCTGGGTTTGCCTATAAATAGAGGGCCTCTCCTCAAGCAAAAGGCCATTAATTTGAAGTCTGAAGAGCTCCAAGTGAAGAAAGGAATCCCTGCTACTCTGCTTGCTCAATCCAGGTAAGTCCCTTTTCTCCTTTATTTTCTATCTTTAATTCTAGAAATAATCTGATCTTCTCCATTGCTGTAGAATAAGGCCTTCTTATACTTGTATTCCTAAACCTGCCTCCAAGTACCTCAAGAATCCTCTCTAGCCGTAAAACGTGAAGAGAGAGCTAGGGGAAAGGAGAACAGATGGATCCCTAGAATAGCACCCCATAATCTGTTGTTCTTATTTTCTGTAGAATAAGACCGCTTTTGTGTTTGTATCCCCAAACCTATCTCCAAGTACCTCAAGAATCCTCTCTAGCCGTAAAACGTGAAGAGAGAGATATGGCATAAAAGAACAGGTTGATCCGTTGGGTGGACCCCCATGTGCTCTGATTTGTGAGATGTGGTTGCTTTTAATATCCTGCTAATGTTTTAATGGTTTTATTTTGAATCTGGAGGAATCCTATGAATCCATGATGTTTATAGCATGAGATCCCCACTTCTTTCTATATTTTGGATTTTTCATACCTTTGCACCTACAGCATTGTTTTCTGGATTTTGGTGATATTTGGCTAGGATTATGGATCTACCATGATCAATATGGTAGATCTAAAACCAAAAGCCTGAAAGTAACATGTAGGGTTTCATGATATGATTTTAAAATTGTTTTTGATCAAGGGATCCTATGGTCTAAACTCTCCCTTTTGATGTTTTTTCATCAACATTTCAACCTTTTAATGGTTTAGCCTAAAACTAGTTTTTCACGTTTCTCTTCAGATTGCTTTTATCTGGTTTTTTTCTCAATTTTATTTTATTCATGAAACCTTAGGATGGTATGATCATATTGAAGATTCTGAATTAATCTGGATATTCATATGAAAAACCATACACTTTTGTTACTTTTATGTTTTTTCTTTTTTCAAGCAAATATCCTTTATTTTAACATGAACAATACCTGGCAACCACCTTGTGTAGATGAATAGGGGTGCTTAACACCTTCCCCTGTTCATAACCTAATCCCCTTACCCATCTCTTGTTGTTTTTGTTTTGTTTTTTAAAATAGAGTGATTTTTGCTCTAATTTTGCCTTTTTGTGCTTATTTGAGATTTTGGTGTCCATTCACACCTAAACAGACTGGTAGCGACTCTTTGTTTTTAATCAATCCCGTGTGATGATTAGGAAGTCAGTAAATTGATTTTCCATGTCTCACACTTATTTACATGTAATATCTTAAGTAAATGGAGATTAAAAAATACGAAGACATTTACTTAAATGATATTACATGTAAATAAGTATTGCCTGTGTTAAAATTCGGATAAAAGCTTCTTTCCTTGTATCCGATGGTAATGTTTGGATACAAGACATCTTTATTGTATCCGACAGATAATGTCGGATACAAAGGTTTTTCTTTGTATCCGACCTGAGTTGTGGATACTAATATTTTGCTCAAAATTGGAAAATTCCGAAAGTTTTCACTTTTTACTGTTCTATCCTTGTCTAAGAAGTAAGAATTCCCGAATTTAGCCTTAGGGTTAAGTGGGGGGATTCTAGAAACATCCTTGTGTCTACCATTAGGGCTCCCCCTTGCCCTAGCCTTTGCCTATAAATAGGAGGCCTCTCCTCAAGAAAATGGCCAGAAGTTAGACATTGAAGAACTCCAAGTGAAGAATGGAATCCCTGCCTCACTACTTTCTAAAACTCCAGAAGGGAACCCCTGCCTCTCTGCTTTCTGAACTCCAAGTAAGCCTGGAACTCTTTTCTTTTCTAGTTTTAATTTCTAGAATTATTCTGTCTTCTACCTCTTCTGTAGAATAAGGCCCTTGTGTGTGGTTGTTACCCAAACCTACTTCTAAGTACCTCAAGCCTACTCTCTAGCCGTAAAACATGAAGAGAGAGCTAGAGGAAAAGGAGACAGGTGGATCCGTAGGGCAGACCCCATTTGTGATAATCTTAGAAATGCATAGTTTTAATGTTTTGTTTAGGATGTGTGATGATTTATTGATGAAATAGGGAGGAATAAAATAGATCTATGCTATTCATAGCATTAGATTTCGTTTTCCTCATATATTTCAATTTTTCACCTTGTTTTCTCCTTTTTTTATGCTTTTTGATGTTTTTAGTCATTTGGTCTAAGATCTTGGATCCGCCATTGTCCATATGGTAGATCTGGGATCAGAAGCCTTCCAGTAATCTCTAGGCTTTCATGGAGTGGTTTCGGAGTCATTTTTGGTTTTTGAGAGAAGACCGTACGGTCTAAGTTCTCCCTTTTTGATGTTTTTCATCAACGTGGGTATATTTGGTTTGATTTCTTTGATTTAATGAAAAATATGGGCTAGATCTATGCCCTGGATTGTTCAGATTCAGTTTTGCATCATGGAGTGGTTTCGGAGTCATTTTTGGTTTTTGAGAGAGGACCCTACGGTCTAAGTTCTCCCCTTTTGATGTTTTTCATCAATGTGGGTATATTTGGTTTGATTTCTTTGATTTAATGAAAAATATGGGCTAGATCTATGCCATGGACTGCTCAGATTCAGTTCTGCAATTTTTTGTAAAAAATGATTTTTTTTCATTTATGCCTAGATTTCAAGGATTCAATTTAAAGCATGATTTTTGAAGTTTTTATTTTAGATTATTTTTTTTTATTTTAGTCAATCATGAAGCCCAAGGAATGGCTTTTGTTTTCATAAAGAAGGATCCAGAATAAATTGATCATTCATATGGAAATAAGCCAAACATTCTTTTGTTTCTTTTTACTTTGTTTTGATTTTTATTAGCAAGCATTTTTGTAGCATGAACCACACTTGGCAACCACTTTACGTGGATGAATGGGGGTGCCTAATACCTTCCCCCATTCATAATCTAATCCCCTTACCCATCTCTGGATTTTTACTTTAAAATAGAATTATTTTTAATCTAGATTTGCCTTTTGTGCTTCTTTCGATGATTTTGGTGTCCATTCACACCTAAGAATTGAATGGTGGCGACTCCTCCCTTTTTATGGATCCTGTGTGATGATAGGAAAGTCACGAGATTGATTTTTTCCATGTCTCACAGATTATACCTTGGGAAAACCTTAGAAGCCTTGGTGGTTTAGTGTTCACTTGAGCAGAGTTTCCCCTCCTCCAGCAAGAGCTCTTAGATCTCAAATTTCTAGCCCTTTTGCATGGAGGAGAGACCCTCAATTTATACGCAAGAGTGAGGGTAGAAGAGTCCTTAGGGTAGACACAAAAGTGTCTCTAGATGCTTCCAATTCAAGCCCAAAACATGAATTGGAAGGAATTTGAAAAATTTCGAAGGTCAATTTGGGTAACACAGGCTTTCGAAAGAGAGGTTTCATGGTAAATAAGAGAAAGCTCGTGGGAATTTTTTAATTTGAGCTTATTTATTCGGAACCGAAAACGTAGGTTGGTCACAGAGAATACATTTATGATTGAAACATTATATCGGTTACAAAGAATACATATTTGACCGAAATATTATATCTGTTCAAAATCAGTTATAGTCGATGTGCATTTGCTGATATGGCATAACTGCCGAAGGTTCCAGATGCCACCTCAACCTCTGAACGGATATAAGATTTCGGTCAACCAACATATTAGTATAACCATTAGAACATTTCGGTTACTAATTAATCTTGATAACCGAACCCCTATAACTGGTTAAATTTGTTCAAAATTTTATAAACTTTCTGCACCAATTCATCCACTGATATGAGTAGTGCAATTTGGGGGTGTCTACAGCAATTTGAAGTCCTCATTTCATTGTCAAATTTAATCACCAGAATGGTTAAGAAAGATTCCAAGGGTTTGGAAATGAAATTGAGGTCACTCCTTTGTGGTGAGCACTCTAAAGTGAGGCAGCATGCAGTTGAGGGTGGCCTATTCAAGAAAGTGAGCTAGCCAATCTACGGCCACTCAGTCCAAGTGGCCAGCTGACAACCCTTTCAAAAATCAAAAATTAAATGTAGAAAACTATAAGCTACAAATACAAGTTAAGAAGGGAAAAATAGGCATCCTAGATACTTATCTGAGCTTGATGTCTCACCTCGCAGTTCTTCAGATCCAAGTTGTGGCAGGGCCAACCGTGCAATCTCTACAATGGGCTTGCCTGCTTGGATTAACTGACCATTCTTCCTTCTCCGAAGGGTTTCCAGAACTGATCTTTCTTAGATAAATTCATATCTTATTATAGCACTTGAATAAAAAATATTAACTAAAAAATACCTATTAGTGTCGATGGGATGGCCTTGAGCAGAGGTCCTCCTTGAATATCACCTCTAATATATAGTGACATTTTGATCATAAGGAGATGGTGAGGTTGAAGAAGAGAGAAGAAGAGCTGAGGTTTGAGTGGAGGACGAGAGCTTTTGGTGCTCTGATATCATCCAAATGGCCAAAAGTCCCTTCAAGGGGTGAGAAGGCTGCTTTTATAGCCTTTTTTTTTTTAAGCTGAGCGGCCAAGGCAAATTTTATGCTAACAACTCCATAGCGGCCCGGTTAATTTTTCTACACTCTCTGCCTAAGTGGCCAGATCCAGATTATTTTTGGGAAAATTTCAAAAAAGGGCTACTTTACAGCGATTATTACAAAAACATGCCATAGAGATGCGTAATTTCAAAAACATGCCACTTTTGAGAATTATTGCCAGAAAGGGGTCATTGCACGTTTGGGAAAATTGCAATGCCCAAAATGTCCTTGAATATAAGGGGGCCATTGCACACGTGCCGTCGTTCTCTCCTCTCCTCTCCTCTCGTCCTGTGCGAAAACCCTACGAAGCGAAAACCCTGCGAAACCCTAACCCGAAGCCGACGACGAACAACCGGCGAATCCTTTCTTCGCCGGCGAGCTAGGGTTGTTGCCGGAGCAAGTTTGGTTCGTCTCCAAGGCCGACGAACCCCGACCCATTCTCATCCTCTCCTCTCCGCTCGTCTCCCCTGCGAAAACCTTGCGAGCCGCCGAAGAACCACCGCCGAATCCCTTCTTCGCCGGCGAACTAGGGTTGTTGCCGGAGCAAGTTTGCTTCGTCTCCAAGCCCGACGAACCCCGACCCATTCTCATCGTCTTCTCCAAAAAACCGAAACCCTCTTCCCCCATTCCTCTCTTCGCCGGCAAATGCGAGTGGTTTCCCCACTCGGATTTTCGTCTTCTTCAAGGCCGACGAACGCCGACCAGCTTTTCCCCACTCTCCTTCCCCATTGATCTATTCTTCTCCAAAAACCCCTTCGCAACCTCAACGAAACCCTCTCCTCCTCCATTTGTTTCGTTCATTGTTGCCGTCGACGACCTGCTGTTTCATCGAAGTTGGTTTTCGTTGCGGTGTGGAGTGTTGCCGCAGGCAACCTTGCTGTATCATCGAAGTTGCTCTTCGTCGCCGTAGGGAGAGCTGCCGTTGGCGACCAGGTAGCTGCCGAGTGCCTCCTTTGAATTTGATTTTGGGAAATTGAATTTGAATTTGCGCATTTGCATATTTGCACCTATTTAACATGGTAATCTTGATGTAGAAATGGCTTGAATTTGAATGATTCTGTTGTTTGCCTTAGCGAAATGGGGTTTTTCGAATTTGAATATGAGTTTTTGGCATGTTTTTCGAATATTGGTTGTAGTAAATGTTTAGACCATCGTTGTCCAACTATAGAAGTGAGCAAGCAGCTCCATTACACTGAAACAAGTCCAAATGTTAAAGGCTGCATGTCTACATAATTTGTTTGAAATCTTTGATTACGTTGTCCATGTATTCTCTGGGCCTATTGAAGAGGAGAATTCTGTTAGCACCAAGTTGTGCACTCTAGCAATGTGTTTGAAAGGCAAGTGAGTTTAGACGTCCTTTCACATCATGGAGTGGGATTTGGCTATTTCTTGGTTCAGGAAATGATAGAGTTGTTATTGGAAGCTAACTTCATATAATGTGTGTTGAGCCTTTCATTCTTTAAGATGCTTGGAGAAATGCACCACCTATCTGGTATGTTTGTAAGTAAATGAAGTACTAAGAGATTCCATGTTTAGGGATATCATAGTACTGAGAGATTCCATGTTTTGGGGTATAATCACAGAAATTCTAGAATTTATGAAAAAATGTTTGTGTTCCCTAATTACTACCGCCATAAAATTTTAGCCATTAAACTCACTAAAGAACTTGATAGAGACAATATAAGTTAATCAACAAAACCAAGAAGGCATTAGTGTTTTAGCTCATTTACGGGCAGCAATAAAATTATAAAAACAAGCTCTATGCATAAGTGACTTTGAACCCCAAAGAACACTTGCTTTTGTTTTAAACCTAGGAATCATAAAGCACAATGCCTAGCCTCCCTCCCTTATCTCTAGTAATGGACACAAGTAAAAAGCCATTATTGTTAAAAACGTAGAATTTATGACTTGAATCCCATAATTCAAATCAAATCTTATTCACCCCAACTGATTTGAATTCTAAGCTTAGAACCCTCATAAAAACGACTATCTTTTCATGTTTAAGAAAAACAGTAATGAAAAAAAGAACTATATTTTCAGAGCATTGAACCTAAATTCATCTAAATCATAATAATAAATATGGTAACTGCAAAAATATCTACTATCTGGCATATATGTGAACTTTTTTCAATAAATCAATTTCTATACAACTCAGTCAGTTTCATTTTTTCTAATAAGTAAAAAGAATATCGTTACAAATAGAAATAGAAAATCAAAAGTGAGAACAGCAGCCCAAGCTCACACCTATAGATAAGCACAATATGTACAAGCCCCACATTTGGGCCAGCCCTTCCTAACATAAATCAATAGAAACCCTCTACGACAATCACCTCCTTACTTGCACCAGCTTTAGTCTTAACAGAGTGATCGACATCATGCTCATCAGACAAAAGAAACTTGAAATCAAATGGAACATTTTAACAAAATCCGATTGCACAGTTCCACCATTTAACATTTTTGTCCTGCTTTGTTGAAGCTAGCCTATTATAGACAGAGATATGTTCTTTTGAGTTTAAACAGGAATGAGGCAAGGTGGCATCTTGTATTAAAGTTTAAAATCATATTTTGTGTGTGAATGTTATGTGCCTTAGGCATGGATTTTGCATGGGATCAAGAGCGGGCAGAGGATGAGACTCACGTGCCGACAGATATAGATCCGGTAAGGCAAGCCATTGCATTATTTCTTTTATTTTACAAATTCTTCTATACATCTCCTTTCATCAATATGTTTTCATTGTCATAGGTATTACGGAGTCACATTGTTCGTATGATCGGCTTTGCCCGTGACTTCACACGGCATTGTACCGACTTTGCTGCCTCTTTAAGCCACTCCCAACCACATCCACCACCTCCAGATGCTGAGCCCAACTGGCCTTCTACGGATGATGTGCCTCCTCCACCACCTCTAGATGGCGATGGAACTTTTGATGCACACCCAGAGTGTTCATCGCCTCCTTTTGCTGGAAGTGTGCCACACGATGAGCCCGCAACTACATCTGAGGGTCCAAGTACGATGCAATCTTGTCCCAGAGGTAGAGGGAAGCGAGTAAAGCACCTTGTACATAAATTGAGGTCACCCTTTGTCGAGACGCATAGATTCCCCCCATTACCTGAACGAGAGACAAAAGCGTGGATGTATGCCATGACAGGGGGGTCGCCGATGTAAGTATATATCTTCTGTGATTGACTATAATTAAGAGATTTACACCATTCAATATTGTGTTCATAGTTGGTTGTTGGGTTTTTTTTTGGCCTTATAAGTGGAATTGACGCATGCAGGGAAAAACTTGTTGATTTCAGTGATTGCTATGCGACTCGGTTCGAGCTAGTTGGTCTTTGTCCACGACGAAGGGTTAGCGACCTGGTCAGTTTTTTGTATTGAAAAGTGTATCATTTGTTTTAGGTTACAATGGTACTTGGATTAGTTTTCTCACTAAGGTGATTGTGGAATAGCTTATGCACATGTATGTGCTTGCCCGTGTCAAATCTACGCGGGAACATTCATCAACTATCCGTCGTCATTATATTACACCCTACACATCTGTACGTATACAGGATTATATGTTAGGACGCTTACAATAATTAATTATCAATGCATATGGAGTACTACAGCGGACTAATATATTGTACTTGTGATTTACAGGCTGCAGTCCTAAAAGGAACATTGACTGTAGAAGATGCTGTACGAAGTCAATTTTCACGAGATGTTGTAGGATGTAGTTTGCTTCGATGTCATATGGTATGATAAACTTCGAATATTTGAGTACTCTCATTTACATAATTATTAACGCCTTGTACACCTTGTATTGCCATTTGATAGGTTTTCCTACCGATCTTGAGGAGGAACCATTGGTTCCTGGTTGTTTTGAACATCAAGGAGCAGTGGGTCGAAGTGCTAGATTCGGTACCGAAGAGTCGGATTGGTGATTATCGTGCTGTATCAACGAAATTGGTATGTAAAGAACTATATAGTTTCAATGTATTATATAATTTGATATTGAATGGTTCAATTTTCATCGCAGACAAAGTTTTTTGCAAAAGTCTTTGAGGAGCTTAAACGTGGCTGTGACAAGAGAGTGCAGGAGTGGCCACTGGTGCCTGTGTCCGTGCCCTGTCAAAGTAGTTCGTAAGTCCCCAATTTTATCAGTCATATGTTACCGTAAGTTAGATGAGCATTATACAGATATTGGATAATGCCCTTAGGTTGCTTATTTGGTTATTTCCAAATAAGCAACCTGTGGAGCTCAAAGAGGATGTAAACTTAGTGAGATTATTTTTGTTGTATATCTGGATGGTTTAGTTTTATTGAGTGGATCAATAAACTGTGTTTATTAGGTGATCATTTGTGTTTGAGGGCTTAGCCCATACTCGTATGTACAGGCGTTATATAGCCGTTTTTCTGAAAAATATTTAGGAGGTTATTTTTGTGTGTTTGGTTAGTTCTGAAGTTCGTTTTCATTAGTTTGGGCCCTAAGCTAGCGCCCAGGAGCCAATATAAACCTAATATGGGTCGACCTGGTTCCGGGGTGCTACATTCTTTTAGTCGTTGAGATTGAAACTCAAATATTATAGGTATATCATTGGGTATTATGATATAAATAATTCCAATTATTAAAATTCTTTAGCAAGATAAGTATTGGAGGAGTCTAATTTATTTGGATTTTCTTAGTAATTCCAGTTATTTGCCATGTCTACCTTCTCTTGATCTTTTCCATTTGTTGTGTAGTGACGATTGTGGTGTATTTGTAATGAAGTACATGGAATATTGGGATGGGCATCAATTGTTGACTAGGTTTGGGCAGGCAAGTATATATTTTCCTATGCAACTTGATGTGGTTAAGACTTACACAATTGTTTATGGCAAGTGATTCATTTAAATTGTAACAGGAAAATATTGGACACTTTCGGCATGAATTGTTAGCATACCTATTGCTCCACCCTGCAAATGGAATCAAGTACCCGTTCTAATTGAGATGCTTAAGGAAAAACCCCTATTGTAAGTCTATTTTAACTTTAAGTCATTTGTCTTAGCACCAATGATCCTGATGCTAGCTTCAACCTTCTTTTAGGTGTCCTTCATGATGTCTCCTTGTCTGCTTACAACATTTTTCTGTGTATACAAGCAAGCGTGGATCTATCCAGTACAGGTAATTGATGAGAATGTGGATGCGTACTCTTTTCCATATCGTGAATAGGACTACGAAAAGGACGGGGATTACAGAAATGGGGGAGAAGAAGGGATGGATGTAAAGTCCGATTGGCATAACTTGAAGGTTGTCTACTGATCAAAACCATGTGATAATGATTATCAGATCTATATAATTGTTGATATTTTATTATTATCTTTGCATATAATATATTGGTTTCAAGCGAGGGTATTGATTCCGTTTGGTCCATATCCCGGAATATCTTTGCATATAATATATTTGCGATTACATGTTTATCCAAAGTCAGCAGTGATCTCAAAACTAGTTCGTGTCCAACAAATCCTTAGCTCGAGTCCCACGTATCCTTTGCTCGAGTCCCACATGTCTTTAGGCCCACCTATACTTAGCTCGAGTCCCATGTAAAATAGCTCGAGTCCCGTGGTCCGGCCTATCGTTAAATCGAGTCCCATGTATACTTTGCTCGAGTCCCACCTATACTTAGCTCGAGTCCCATGTAAAATAGCTCGAGTCCCGTGGTTCGGTCTATCGTTAAATCGAGTCCCATGTATACTTTGCTCGAGTCCCACCTATACTTAGCTCGAGTCCCATGTAAAATTGCTCGAGTCCCACCTATACTTAGCTCGAGTCCCACCTATACTTAGCTCGAGTCCCGTGGTCCGGCCTATCGTTAAATCGAGTCCCATGTATACTTTGCTCGAGTCCCACCTATACTTAGCTCGTGTCCCATGTAAAATAGCTCGAGTCCCGTGGTTTGGTCTATCGTTAAATCGAGTCCCATGTATACTTAGCTCGAGTCCCACCTATACTTAGCTCGAGTCCCATGTAAAATAGCTCGAGTCCCGTGTAAAAATGCTCGAGTCCAACTTATACTTAGCTCGAGTCCCATGTAAAATTGCTCGAGTCCTACCTATACTTAGCTCGAGTCCCATTTAAAATTGCTCGAGTCCCACCTATACTTAGCTCGAGTCCCACGTATACTTAGCTCAAGTCCCACCTATACTTAGCTCGAGTCCCATGTAAAATTGCTCAAGTCCCACCTATACTTAGCTCGAGTCCCATGTAAAATAGCTCGAGTCCCGTGTAAAATTGCTCGAGTCCCACCTATACTTAGCTCGAGTCCCATGTAAAATTGCTCGGGTCCCTCCTACTAAAAGTCCTATGTTGGTGTACTTGAGTCGTACGTCAAGTACGGTCGACTCCATAGTAAATAGGTCAAGTCCCCTCATATTTGTGGCGCTCACATCTCCTAATACAACCAACGTGTTTCATGTGGGCCTGCCTTCCGACTTGTTTATAAATACAAGTGTTTCAAGCGAATCAATTATGCGCTACACTTTGTACGAAGGAAAAATGGAAGTTTCTCCAAAGGCTACCGATCCCCACGCTCGAGTCCCATGTCCATGCGGGAAAGGGATGCTTAAAAGAAAACTCTCTCACACCTCACGTAATCCAGGGCGTTATTTTTTCACTTGTCCATCATCTGTAAGTATGCATTTTTACGAATCTGGCCATTCAACTATTATAAGACTGTCTAAATTAAATGCACTATTTATTACAGGGCAATGGTGGGAATGGATGTGGGTATTTTGTTTGGTGCGATGAGTTATTTCTGTGTGAATGTGGGAGGGGACCATGCCGTGTGTTAACCGCAAAAACTCCAACGAACAAAGGGAGAAGATTTTACCGATGTCCTTTTGAAGTATGTGTGGAGTTGTATAGCACTCGAATACGTTCCTCCCACATGAGATATTTTGCAAATTAGGGACTTCCTAATTGATCTTCATGTCATTGTATTTCCAGGGCGAACAAAGATGTCATTTCTTCTCCTGGTTGAACGAAGTTGGGGTAGAAAAGGGTGAATCGTCGAATTCATGCGATGCAGAAAACACTGAACAAAGACAACCAAGGGCATGGGAACTAAAACGACGGCTATTGCAAGAGGAGCGTGACCATGCGAGAAGGATGTCCGACATATACCGTGAGTTGCTTCACGACATTGACAAAGTTAAACTGGACGAATGAATTGGTTTACCGGTGATGGAGATGCATGTTTGGTGTGGTTATCGTTGAGTTTTAGTTAAAAAGTGTTACTAATATGTAACTCGAGTCCCATGTATGAGAACCTACAAGTAGTTTTATTTCCATTTTCATGAAAAAAGAACATTATGTTTGATACAATGTTCACATTCACTAAAGGTCTAATGAAAAAGAACTTACATCATATAGTGCCCAGAAAATAGGAATAAAGGAAAGAGTGAAAATGGAGGCCTCAATCACTCTTCATTTAGGAAGCAAAAACTAGAGCACATGAAGCAAGAAGTGGCAACAAAACATGTAGTATTTCACACAGCCAGTGTTCTTCGCAGCCTGTCCGAAAATTGTGAAAACGCTACCCCTGTATAAGTCCACCACTGTATGACCCACGCCTTGTGACTTCAAGTTGATTAATCAACTCCGTTGCTTTTACCTGTATCACAATTGAAGCTCACATTCAGAAATGCAGCAGGTACCACCCAAAAAAAAACAAAGAAACGCCCTTCCTTTTACTATCTTAGGATCTCACAATCTCAATACATAACACAAATGTCCAAACAAAAAACAAAAGGATTTATGTTCTTCAGCAATTTTTCTGGGTTTATCTAATGACTCAGACAGCTAGATACAGCTAGATACAAGCATTTAAGTCACACAACTAGATACAGGCATTTAAATCACACAACTCTGTACTTTTTCTTATTGCAGAAATCCGTAGCTGTTGACTGGAAAACTCCACTTACAACAAATGTGTACAACTCCACTTACGACAAATGTGTACATTTGAATGTTTGAGAAACCTAAATATTAAAAGGGGGAAAAAGTACAAGGTACCCACAAGGATTGAGCAAAAAGAGTAAAAACCACAACAACAGCGTGTCAGAAAACCCTTGGGAAGATAACATAATATAACAATAAGAAAAACCAAAACCCAAAAACATGCCATAGTTATAAATGCTACAGATGACCAAATGCAAAGCACTTATTGTGATAAAGTAGTTGCTTTAAATGTTATCTTGTTGTGGCAACTTGATGAAATGTAGCGGTTAGGTGCACTTTTAATGCACTGTCTCAATAAATTTGAGAGACATCCCAGATTCCATACGACTAAAGAAATCCAACATTTATTATAATTGCAGTGCCCATCATGTGGTACCACGACCAACTCAAATATTAAAAGCAAGGTAAAACATTCAAGGTAAATCAAATGCTGTTACTCACAAGAATCATCGGTGTCTCCTCATAAAGTTACAGAATCTCGACCTCACTTGCCAGGAAAAAAAGGAAAAAGAAAAACACCTTCTGCTGTAACTCGAGTCCCTTTCATAATTGAGGCAGTCATCTTCAAATGCAACAACAAATGGAGAATTACATCTCATTACCTCCTACGGAATCAGATCTAGGAATAACGGCACCTTTAGATACCTTGCAATAAATTTATTTCATCTTCTCCCCATCAAATATAATTCAAACCGCATGCCAACCAAACCATGAGCTGTGCTTCCGGCCGCCCTCATTTTAGGCATCTATTTTAACATTGAACTGCGTAACCTGATAAGCGTTCTACTTTCATGGAGAGGCATGTGAGCTGTATAGGCTGGAACTAAAGGAGCATCCCAAAAAACCTGGTTTTGGAGCATGATGGTGAGTATGGTTCAACTTTGGGTATATTTGATAGGCTGGATTCAGCATCTTCAAGCTGGTGGAGCTTCAAAAGAGCTTCTGTTCTACATGCAAACAGCTGTAAAGTCCATTCATACAGTTTAAGCCCTCGGAAATTTCTTCCACTCTAATTGATTGCCTCAAACTAAAAAAATTAAAATTTGAACCAGGAAATTTACCTGAGGACAAGAATCTGTTCCAGCAGCAATGGCAGCATCTACTTCCCTCAATTATACACTCTTCCAATCACCAGTCTTTTTGGCATCAGAACATCTGCTCACATGCCTCTCCAATGATAACTTCCTATGCATGGGCTGGAACTAAAGGAGGAGATTCATAAAGAACCCATTTCCTTTGCAAAAAGGCTGCTGTTACTCACACGTGGGTTCAAATTGAGATGTCCGAAACAATATAATCCTTCGTTATGCACAAACATGGTACAAGAAGCATATGATTAAAATAAACTTCAACATATTGAGCAACTGAAAGAAAGAATTACAACTGTCCAAACAAACTTACTCATTGGTATTACGATGTGAAAGGGGGAAAAAAACTAAAATATAATAGTATACGAAACATTCACTTGGGAGCACCATGCTACCTGTAGCCTTTACTCCCAAATGATAACTTGATGGAGATTTCACAAAGCCAGTCTTCTTCCTCATTTTGCACCTGGACCTGCATTCACAGACACAAACATTGACTTAAGTATACTATACAGAACAAAGACGAAACAAAACCAAGTTTGAATGACAAGAACAGAACAGTAAGCACATGTCGTGAAGTATTTATACAATTCTACTACGACTATGTACCTACAAGACTTGGTTCTCGGAACCAGGTCTAGTGCGGAACATACCATCTTGCCTACCCATTTGGGATACATAAGCGATAGCCATCTTATACTCGTCTTGCATCATGCGCAATGATGCACGCATGCGATCCAACGCTTCTTGGGATGCCTAAAAACAAAGTATTCATAATTTAGAACATTGTAAAACATGTCAACAACGAGGATGACCAACGTAGGGGGTGACAAGTCTTACCGGATCAATCCCTGGAATAGGTCCTTCATCAACATCTCTATTTCCTTCCTCAGCATGCACCGTGAGTGCCACCACCTACATCGACTACACTATATTAATAGCCCATCCACAATAGACCATGAAGAATATGAAGGGGCATATAAAATGATGGTTTACCTCCCCATTGCCATAGCCGCCCGCTGATTTTTCAGCCTTCTCCCATGCCTTCACACGATCGTCGTCCCACCATCCCAGACGTGGCGTTGGACGACTTGATTCAATATCACCAACGCGTACAACTTCATAGTAGAAAAGCTGAAACATTAAGAAAATGAAGGGAAGTCATGGTGTTTTCAGCATATACTTGTCGCCTTGAACCAATACAACGAAACAACTAAAAACAAATCAGAGACGAACATACCTGTAAAAATAGGAGGCATCCACCAATGTTGGTTTTTTTTCTCTCCCGATATTTCACAATTTCATTAAACAACACATCAAGTACAAATGCACCCCAATTGTACTGCCCAACCCTACTAATATTAGCTATGGCATGCAGAAAATGAAGCTTCACGTGTGGGTTCGAACCCGGGCATAACAAACATCCCACAAGAAATAGTACAAATGCCTGTTGAAAGGCATGGCCGGACCCTAGAGTGGCCAATCTGGACTCTATATCATTTAGTGCTATGCCATGCCTATCGAAAGTAAAGCTTGCCCGAAGCTGGGCAAGCTGCTCAATGGGACCATCTATGACAACCTTGGGCCCTTCGCTCCTAAGGCCCAAGATGGTACTTACAGCGACGGGGGTAATGGGGACAACCGAGGAACCAATCCTCAAACTACGACTATGTACATCGATGTGGTCTACTAACCAGGCGCAAAGCTTCACACATAGGGATGTGCAGCGCATCTGGAGAAGAGAACCAAATCCTATCTCAACAACTACACGTCGCTGGTCCTCGTCAAGCGAAGTCACGAAATGCACAAATCGCTTTGGGGAGCATCTTGTTCCCAGAGACGCCTACACTTAGACCAACATGTGTTAGTATAACGCAACTGCATACAAAACATTCATAATGTTCACGAAATCAAGTTATACCTTTCCTCTTATTTTTCCTATTGGAGTCGGGGCCGCTTCCAACCACTCTGTCTGCCTATCATTGTATAAATCTTTGTACTTCTGCTTCGCACTATCATCCATTGCTTTCCATAGCCGTTGTGCCTCCTAGGTGATCTACAAAATAGTGATGCAACTATATTTATTACAATTGACACTGTAAACATTATCAACTAATATATAGCACTTTAACCAACTCACCGTCGTGACATTTATGGAAGACATGCTCTCCCGAATTGTTTCAAGGTACTCATTTCTATAAGAAGTAAGCATAACATTAGAAATCCACTTAGTTCGGGTTTGGAGAGTAAAACAACAATGCTTTATCAGTTTATACTTCATCACCTGAATATGAGGAAGGCGTTGGCAGGACGCGATGGGCCACTAGAAGAACTACTGGGCACGACATCCTTCTTGTTCTTACCCATTATTCAGCTGCAACTAAAATAATATAACTCACAGATACTAAAACCAAGGAAGGTTAGTAGTAATTACATACTAGGTAAGATTACAAACACAAACAGTCATAGTAAGGCAACATTACAACTACCCAAGGTCATAATAAACACAAAAACATGTTTCACAATGCAACTAACAAACCACTCGCATTGGCAGTAAAATATGTTTCACAACCAACATGTTTCACAATGTTACTAACACGACTATGTGGCAAACTAGTTCTTCATAAAACAGTAATAAAAATAAGGAATCGTGGGGTCATTGATCAAATGTTGCCACATACTACGACCCCGAGCAAAACACATCGCGCCAACCTGCAAATTAGACGTCGGTAAGTCAAAGTTAATTACAGGCTACAGCAAGAACTTAGATGCATGAATAGATGTAAGGTGGACTACAACAACCTGCACATTAGACCATGCCAGTCTCTATATTGAAGCTCTGAAACTTGCTCGGTTGTGTCCAACACCCTTGCATCTGGAACAATGAACCTGTCGCTTGTCTTGGAATTGCGATTCAATGTGCTTCTGCTTAGGGCGCCCTGGACGCCTTGCTGTCTTTGGTGGGAATGAGATAGATGGGGTTTCACTTGAATCTGCTACGGAAACCACGTCGATGTCCTCAACCATGGGGAAGTCATGTGTTGGCACAGCATGCATCAATTCGTCGTATATCAACCCTTGCGTTGCCTTGTGGTAGCATAGGTCGACAAAGTCATACACATTGAGCCTTACCAAGTTCAGGACGGCACATGCGTGTGCACAAGGAATGCCCACCATCTGCCACTGTTTGCACGTACACTCCCGACGGGTTAAATGCACCATGATATAGATCTCATCACCTCTAACTTCGTATTCGTGTTGCCCACATTGAATGACACCCAGCCCCAATGCTCTAGTGAGATTCTCCTGAATCTTGGCATCAATTCGACCACCGACATTGGACGCCCACGTGTTAATACAACTCTGCTTCCTCACCAATAGCTCTGTCAGCTTCACTCGATGTGCATCAATAAACCGCATTACAGGCAATCTCCTTTCTTCCACCATCCAAGCATTGAATGATTCCGCTAAATTTGAATTCAGTTTATCCCACCGTTTCCTAGGGAACAATGAATTGGCCCAATGTTCGGGCCCATTTCTCCTCACCCAATTAGCTAGGTCAGGTGCATATTCATGCATGGCAGCCAATGCCTTATCGTAGTCCCGAGGGAGCCTTGCGTAAGCAATATCATCAAGTAACCGTAAGGCAAATTTCTTTCCCTCCCTCAAATGAAAGGATCCAACGAATTTACTAAAGTTTTCCTTCAGATGTCGAAGACAATGAAAGTGGTTCCTAGCGCCAAAGGTAGCACTTACTGCAGTTATAATGCTTTGATTCCTGTCACTTACAATGACTAAATCCTCTCTGACATCTATGGATGACTTAAGAAGTTGTAGAAACCACATCCAATCCTCATTATTCTCAGCACTAACAATTGCAAAGGCAACTGGAAACATGCCGTCATCAGCATCAAGGGCTGTAGCAGAAAGCAACGTGCCCTGGTATGGCCCGCTAAGATGACTTCCATCAATGAACAGCAGTGGTCTGCAACCGACCGCAAATCCCCTCAAGGAACAACCATAAGCAATAAACAATTGCTTAAATTTTCCATCCTCACTTGCTGCCCAACTTGCCACTATGCCAGGATTGGTCTCTTGCAGCCGTTCACACATCCATGGGATGAACTTATAAGACTCCTCCACATTACCATCTATCCTCTGTTTCGCTTTTTCCTTGCTCCTCCAACATTGCTGATATGTCAATGGCATTGCATGATCATGATAAAAGTCCTTGCCAATTTGTCGTGGCAAGTAACTTGGAGTGTTCCTAATTGTCCTCTCAATCACACCCGAAAGCCACTTCGTTCTCACAACCGGTTTCATAGACAATTGCTCTTGGGCTGAGTGTTTATGTTCCTTCACAAACTTCATCACCCTCATAAAACTCGTATCCCTCACACGTCTTGCAGTTACCTTCCAAGGACAATCCGTGCCTGCACAACCGACACTAATGTATGTTGGAGAATTTTTTTTCATCACATATTCAAACCTATTGGCAATGGCATGCTTGTACACTGCTTCTCTAAACTCCTTAGGGCTCTTAAATATCTGGTCGACCTCAGTAATTGCATCCTGCCACAGGCTAGATACAAGCGGACCTCTACTGACTTCAGTGCAACTTTCAAGAAGCGGAGTCTCCCGATCCTCTACTTCATCGTCATTGCACGGAAGTACGGAGTGACCACTTAAAGGTACACTCGTCCTGAAATTACAAAATATATGACTATCATTACATGTAATATGGAGGAAACATAATCCCATGTACGGTTAATGAAAATTACCTCCGACAAGTGTCTCTTTCTTGTGATGATCCTTCATCATAATAGACATAAATGTTGGCCCAACCCTCATTGTAGCGAAATAGGTACGATAACGCATCTTGATCAATGAGTGCCAGTAGAACGCTCTTGTCAAACTTGACTGAGTACTTCATATTTACACTCACCAGGGATATATTCAATAACCGACAAACAGCTTCAACTACCTCACTATAATTCATGTTGCTATTTAGCTCAATACCCTTACTACTTCCCCCACTATACCCCATTGACCCATCTTCCTTCGTGATTACTTGTCCTCCAATGTGACAAAAACAGAATAGAATCTCACCTGACATTGTGCACTGTCCAGCGAATTGAAATATTAAATTCTTCATATTAAAGTATAATGGAAAAAATCTAATTTGAAATATTACAACATACTAAAATAAATATGACTCACAAGACAAGAATACATAGATAGATCAGGTATGTCAATCAATTCCCCTCAAATCCCCTCAAATTAATTGAAGACAGATGTTGGGGAAGACTTTAGACTAAAAAAATTGTAAATAAAAAATAAAGGTTGTAGAGTTAAATTTTAATTCTATTTCCCTAGTAGGAGGTAATTCTATTTCCCTAGTAGGAGGTTTTCACTTCAAAACAACTACCAGAAATAGAAACAAGAGAAAAAGACTTTACAAATATTTGGTAACAAAGAATTATTTTCACAATCTACCATTATTTCTTTTGTAAAAATATTTCAAGGATCCATAAGTTATAAATTTTGCGGAAGTCATTAAAGATCCATCAGGACCATCGCAAACTATACCATAGAAAGAAACAAGATTTAGATGATGCAAGGAACTTAATACCAAATCTTCCTTCTAGAAATCTACAATTTTGTCATAGATGAATATAAAGAGTCAGCTCACTGCAAATAAAAAGCTATAATAGCACCTGTAATTTTGACATAATTAAGAAGTCAATTATAGTTGGATCCAAGCAATATGAATGTATAAATGATTAGAACCCATATTCCGTTACAACATTGCTCCTGACAAAATAGGACTTCATGTCATCAAATCATTCTTTCCTACCAGACTTGAGTATGAAGAAATAAAGAATATTAAAAACTGACAGGGAGGTTGTTAACTATGGAGATTTACTGAAAGAACTCTACAGTACTAAGCTGAACCAAGTGGAATGCGTGTGTTTCTGGATAAAAGGAGAAAAGGGAAGATTCTCTGTTAAATCAGCGTTTGAAACTTTGAATTCTACTGGTCTTACATTTATGGAAAGCAAGCTGATTTGGGTTAAGGCTGTGCCAAGCAAAGTGGCTTTCTTCATGTGAAAAAATTGAGCATGAAGCCATAGAGTCAATTTATGTACTCAAATCCTCTTCTATTATCATATTTAGTAAGACCAAAATTCCTTAAAGTGGCAACAGTTATAACATGGAAGGCTTGAACAAAAAGTCAATGTTAACAATAGGAAAAGAGAAAAGAAGATCATCGTAAAAACATTACATAACAACCATGAGTTCATGGTTTTGAGGCCAAATTACTTAAGTAACAGAAGAGCTATTATTAGAAGTAAAAAAACAAAGCCTGATAGCTCAGACATTCCAAAATGCTCAAGCAGATTTGAATACAAAACTCATGCATGGAAGTGTAAACTCAAAAAGCTAAAAAATTCATTGGTCCATCAAATTGTTAGCAAAAAAAGCACTCGTTGTTGAATGATATTCTACATCAAGATCGAGAATACATTTTACAAGAGCAAGTGGCTACATATATCTTACAGCTGATTGTCTCCAATCATGTTAGGACAGAGAAGAACTGTCCATGTGGGAATAAGTTGCTGACAATCGAATATGAGAAAAGTGAAGGGCAATTAGTGTAATCAAGAGGGTACACAATGGGAAATTTGCACAAGCCTGACAAGCATCAAAGAAGAACAGAAAAGACTAAGAAATTGGGGCAGAACTGATGAGCAGTGGTGCACAAACTGATATCTTTATGGCATTAACAAATTGACATCACTGCTTAGAAAAGTAGAATGTGTAAAAATAAGTCAATAGACATGTTATTAGAAGGAATGTTCAAGACATGTCCTTAATCTGAAGTTGCCAACCAGCTCTGTTGTTCAGGTTTCTTACTGTTTCAAGTAGAGACTCAGTTCTATTTTACTACAAACAGACAAGAGAGAGAGAGAGAGAGAGATCATTTGTTCATATGTTTTTTGTTGACATTGTTCTACAGCTAAGGATTCCAAGCCCCATTTTTATGGTTAAAGTAGTAGCATATCCTTCTACATCCACACTTTGTGGTCTTACGTTTATGGAAAGCAAGTATTGTTCATGTTAAATAGGTGCAAATATGCAAATGCGCAAATTCAAATTCAATTTCCCAAAATCAAATTCAAAGGAGGCACTCGGCAGCTACCTGGTCGCCAACGGCAGCTCTCCCTACGGCGACGAAGAGCAACTTCGATGATACAGCAAGGTTGCCCGCGGCAACACTCCACACCGCAACGAAAACCAACTTCGATGAAACAGCAGGTCGTCGACGGCAAAAAACTTCAACCGCGGTGGCTCTCCAACGACGAATGCCTCAATGTGTGCAAACAGAGAAAGGGGTTTCGATTACAAAGGGTTACTTAACGACGGAGAGGGAAACAATGCACGAAACAAATGGAGGAGGAGAGGGTTTCGTCGAGGTTGCGAAGGGGTCTTTGGAGAAGAATAGATCAATGGGGAAGGAGAGTGGGGGAAAGCTGGTCGGCGTTCGTCGGCCTTGAAGAAGACGAAAATCCGAGTGGGGAAACCACTCGCATTCGCCGGCGAAGAGAGGAATGGGGGAAGAGGGTTTTGGTTTTTTGGAGAAGACGATGAGAATGGGTCGGGGTTCGTGGGGGTTCGTCGGGCTTGGAGACGAAGCAAACTTGCTCCGGCAACAACCCTAGTTCACCGGCGAAGAAGGGATTCGGCGGTGGTTCTTCGGCGGCTTGCAGGGTTTTCGCAGGGGAGACGAGCGGAGAGGAGAGGATGAGAATGGGTCGGGGTTCGTCGGCCTTGGAGACGAACCAAACTTGCTCCGGCAACAACCCTAGCTCGCCGGCGAAGAAAGGATTCGCTGGTCGTTCGTCGTCGGCTTCGGGTTAGGGTTTCGCAGGGTTTTCGCACAGGACGAGAGGAGAGGAGAGGAGAGAACGACGGCACGTGTGCAATGGCCCCCTTATATTCAAGGGCATTTTGGGCATTGCAATTTTTCCAAACGTGCAATGACCCCTTTCTGGCAATAATTCTCAAAAGTGGCATGTTTTTGAAATTACGCATCTCTATGGCATGTTTTTGTAATAATCGCTGTAAAGTAGCCCTTTTTTGAAATTTTCCCATTATTTTTCCATTTCACGATCTAATGGCCTACATGATATGATCCATGTGTCTCCACGTGACGATCATGTCAGCAATTCGTTGAGATCTGCCATGTGGTGCAATGAGTAGGGCTGATCATTGGCACCCGGGGGGGGGGGGGGGGGGGGGGTGGTTGGGGGGTTTCGGACTGGGCTAGAGGTCACACATAAGTGATATGGTCCTTGTCCAAGCCCATCCAGCCTGATGATCGGGCTTGTGACTTAATGACCAAGCCCGTTCAATGAACACACTCAAACGCCTAAGCCCCACCAAGCCCACCCAACAATAATCATTTATACATCTAATTTTATACTTCAAAAAAGGCAAAACACTAATCTTTTCTTTTTATGATAATTCAAAAAAAAATTGTTGGGAATAAATTTCACCTACTAACAAAAAGTATCACCATTATGAAGAAGAGATGGAAGACTAAAGACTTGTGGAATAGATATCAATAGTTTAGAATTAGAGATGAAAGTATTAATTAAAAGTAAAAAATAATAATTAATTAAATAGTCAAAATTTGGGAACACCAGGCCAGCCTGAAATTTCTTATTTTTTACCAAGCCCGTCCAAAATTTTTCGAGCTTTTAAAAATCAATCCCAGCCTAGCCCTATGGTCAACCATGGCATGACCAAGCCCATCTAAGAGTGGGCTGGTCACCTCGAGTTGGGCGGGTCGCCTGATCCATGAACAATTACAAATTAGGCCACATGGCAATCGTGTTTCTAGCACATGTCGGCACAGGACAATTGCAAATTAGGCTGACACATGTCATGGTGTGTGCCACGTGGTGCTTACATTGCATGGCATGTGGCCATGTGTGCACCCTGTGTAATCATGTAATTGGTGTGAGCCCACCTTGTATGCTACGTTGCACTCCCAGATTCAGCCATGTGGCACCATATGGTTCTACCATGTGCCATGAAATTTATATCATCAGATTTTTTTTCCGAGCTCTATCTTTTGGACCCAAAATATGCAAGAAATGGGTCTTCTAAAAGTATCTTGTTTCTTTGGACCCTATTTGGCTTAGTTTTGAATTTTGGGCACTAGCCACCTTTAAGAGTGCAAAATTAGGGTGCTTACAATTGAAGTGGTGGTTCAGGTGGCCGTGGTGGAGGAGGCAACGGTTGTAATGGTGGTAAATTTTAGTGCCCCGGATTCGGATTTGTTAATTCATCATAAACCCAAACCCGAAGTGTTATTTATGGGTCCACGCAAACTAATTCCAGGCTTATAAAATTAAGTATATCAAAGTGCATAAGAATTTAAGACCATTAATCAATAACTCAAACTAATAATTGCGGAAGTATGACATTAAACCAATAAAATAAAAATCTCAACTATAATAGTCTAGAAATAAGGTCAACTTACTCTCTCAACTCTCTAACAATTATGTCAATCCATTAGTCAAAATGAAAAACTAAAATCTTCTAATAACAATAGCAATCCATCCTACATCAAACACAAATTTTCATCCTCAACAAAGTCCTCTGTATCCCCGGGATACTTTACCCCTAGTATGGTCGTCCTCACAGAGAATATCTGAAAATAAAACATTTGAAAGTGACAATGCGAGATATAAATCCCAATAAGTTGTAACAATGCATAAACAAAAACATTTCCACAAGTATTTTCAAAATAGTAGCATGAATTTATGACGAATAAACCTATATTGATAAACCAAGTAAGCAAGTAATAACAATGGTGAATTTAGCCTTCACGCTAGCCTTAATGCTCAAGCTTAATCTCACGCAAATACCTGCGCTCGAACGTAGGTCGTGCACCAGGCAAGCGATCAAACAAAATCAACCCTAAAGTCTTCTCGCTCGATCACTACTCAAGCGAAGGGTTGGGTGTCAAAGAGTTTCACAAGTCATCGCACGAGCGTAGGTTTGAGCGATGAAAAAACTGCTCTCTGGTTTCAACAAAAATACCAATATGAGTCATTCTTTGTAAACTACCAAAAGACAAATAAGAAAAAACAAAACAGAACAAAAAACAAAAGAAAGAAAGAAAAAAGAAAAAGGTCCTTTTAGATAAAAAGAACGGTTCCCCAGAAGGTATCAACAGAAAATTTCTTAATTAATTCTAGAACAATGCCCACATCAATAGTTTGATGCAATTATACACTTAAAATAAGAATACAAGCTCTGGAGCCACTTCCAACTATTTGGAATAAGGCATTTGGTTATTAATTATTTGATTGATCTACAAGATATTATAAATACTAAGAATGTAGTTTTTTACATAAAAAAAAATATGTAAAACATATATTTCTAAGAAGGGCAGACTCATATTGCATTCGACAGGCCTACCCAAACTTGCAAGCTTTACAGATCCCCGCACCAACACCACCACTACCCAATCAATGGACCACCAAAATGTTTGGACACATCTAGTACTCAAGAACAATCCTTCGCCACAAGCACACATCTAGTACTCAAGAACAATCCTTAGCCAAAAGCAGTTTCATGGAACATCACATCTCTAAGGGAATATATATGGCACTATATTATTGATATGTTAAATTTAAAAAAAAAAATTCTCCACAATATTCACAAAATATGTGAACACAAAACTTTAGATATGAGTATGAAATTGTTCTTTTATTGCTTCACAGCTCTAAGGGAATATGCACTCAATCATAGATTGTACTAGGATAAGCCTGTCTTTCCCGAGATAGGAACATTTATTCTGTCACCAAAGCTTTTCAAGTTTTCAGCCATTATTCTTAAAAGTTATGAGGGGGCATGCTGGCGTTTTGTGGTATCTCCTTGCCAACAAGGATATTAAATTATTCAACATCATTAAAACAGTTAAAAGATATATGCCTAATGGTGCTATTTGGTACTTTACAATGGCCCTTTGATGCACCCCAGGTTCCCAACGTCCATGTTGATTGTTGTGACTGGTTCCATTTGGGTTTTAAGAAAAAACCCACAAGACAAGATTCTTGACTACCCTGATTATTGACATTGGTTTTGTCGTTTCTATGTTAATAATTTCATATAAAAAGAATAACACACACACACATTTAATCCTTGTTATGGTCCTAACAAACCAACCTCATAGACCAAATTAAAAGGGATAGGTATCTGCAAGCCCAAATAACTTATAACCACATCATGGTCATTTTCCACTAGTAAAAATGTGCAAAACAAAACAAAAATCTAATAAATTGTACTAGGATAAGCCTGTCTTTCCCGAGATAGGAACATTTATTCTGTCACCAAAGCTTTTCAAGTTTTCAGCCATTATTCTTAAAAGTTATGAGGGGACATGCTGGCGTTTTGTGGTATCTCCTTGCCAACAAGGATATTAAATTATTCAACATCATTAAAACAGTTAAAAGATATATGCCTAATGGTGCTATTTGGTACTTTACAATGGCCCTTTGATGCACCCCAGCTTCCCAACGTCCATGTTGATTGTTGTGACTGGTTCCATTTGGGTTTTAAGAAAAAACCCACAAGACAAGATTCTTGACTACCCTGATTATTGACATTGGTTGTCGTTTCTATGTTAATAATTTCATATAAAAAGAATAACACACACACATTTAATCCTTGTTATGGTCCTAACAAACCAACCTCATAGACCAAATTAAAAGGGATAGGTAACTGCAAGCCCAAATAACTTATAACCACATCATGGTCATTTTCCACTAGTAAAAATGTGCAAAACAAAACAAAAATATAATAAAGCATGGCATGCATCTTGGGGCATTGAATAAGGTTTTGTATAAATATATTGTTGTGAAAGAAAGGGGAAGAAAGCAAAATAGAACACAATTTTCGAGAAAGTAGTTCTTCAGGAACTAGTAATATTTCATATTCCTTCTTGTGATTCACTATTCTCTTTCTTATTTCTGTATGTATTTCATTCTCCTCAAGACCCCCTTTTATAGGCTTAGGATCATAATTACAAGAATATGAAAAGACAAGAGGATATAAAAAGATAAATAAATGTTAGACATATAAGATATAAGAGATTCATCTAGGACTTTCAAAGTTTTAGCATTTCTAAGAGATGGGCGTTACCTACTCAATTTTTATGGTTTGAATTCCAAGAAATATGAAGATGAATGGTCATCCAGCAATTTATTATGTATACATTGATAGAGCACAAAGTTAGCACATTCACTTTTAGAGAGTTTCTTCTTTTGCTGATAATAATCTTACTGAAATTCCTTCCTTATTCATTTGATTCTGTTTCCCACTGTATAGCCCAGATCAGTGGCACTGATTTAGTTTCCCAATGTGTAGCCAAGATTAGTGGGATTGGGATTCATTCGTTTGTATATATATTTGTAAGCTCCTTTGTTAATATATGAAAAACATTCATCAAACTTCTTTATGGTATCAAAGTGTCTCTGTCCTGAACAGAGTTGATCCTTCTTCTGCCCACCCTAGCTGTGTTCTTTCCCCTTCATTGCAGCAATGGAGAATTCCAAGGCTCCTGTCACAACACCGACAACTTCAGTAGAAGTTTCTGAACCTGCGATTGTCTCAACACCTGCAACCACTGTGACTCAAGGTAATCTTACTCCTGCTAATGGAAATCTGATATCTCTTAATGCCTCTTCTCAGATTCCATTCAAGCTTGAAAAGAACGGTGGAAACTATGCATCATGGAAGTCCCAAATGACCAATCTTCTCTTTGGTTATGGACTCCTTGGTTTTGTTGATGGAACTTATCCTTGTCCATAGCAAACAGATCCTGAATACACTTTCTGGAATTGTCAAGATCGTCTTGTGCTTCTTGGCATTCAAGCCACTGTTAATAGCACAATCAGCCCGACAATTAACAATTGTACCACCTCTGTTGATGCCTGGAACAAATTGGAAACGAGTTTTGCTAATCGTTCCAATACCCGGATGCTTTCTATTATGTCCTCTCTTATGTCAAACAAGAAAGAAGGAAAGACAGTGACTGCCTATATGAGCAGGGTGAAAAGCCTTGTTGATGATCTAGCACTCATTGGTCACCCTCTAAATGATGCTCAAATCATGTCCTATACTTTGAATGGACTGGTTGATGAATTTAAAGAGTTGTCGGCAGCAGTTCGTGTTCGTGACAACCCTATCTCTTTTGAAGACCTGTATGACAAATTGCTTGATGAGGAATTGATTCGTAACCATGGAGAGCCAAAGGAAGAAGAAGTACAAGTCACTGCTCAGCTGGTTCAAAAAGGGAATCAAGGAGGCTATCAAGGAGGCTGTCGTGGTGGTCAAAGAGGCCATCATGGTGGCTACAATAATACTACTCATATCCAAACCAATCAGCAGCAGTCTTCTTATGGATGAGGTATGAATTCTTCGAATTTCCAGTCATACTCACCTTCGTGGAATCCAAATATCTATCAAGGAAATCAAGGCCAGCCTCGTATTGTCTGTCAATTGTGTGATAAACCGGGACACAGTGCAAAGACTTGTCGTTCTCGTGGACAACCTTCCTCTTACTCCTCTCGGCCTCGAGCAAATATTGCAGAAGGAGAGTCAAGTCACCACAATAATAATTGGGTCCTTGACTCAGGTGCCACACATCATATTACTTCAGATCTCCAGAATCTCTCCATGCACTCTGATTATGTTGGAAATGAGGATGTTGTAGTCGGTAATGGTAATGGCATCTCCATCTCTCATGTTGGTTCTTCTTCTATTAATTCTCCTAGTGCCTCTTTTACATTGGATAATGTTTTGTGTGCACCCTTGATAAAAAAGAACCTAATTTCTGTTTACCAATTCTGCAAACAAAATAATACTTCAATTGATGTTGATACACGTCACTCTACATCTGCATATGTTGTATTTCTTGGTTCCAATCCCATTAGTTGGAGCTCTAAAAAACAATCTACCATTGCTCGGTCTTCAACCAAGGCAGAATACCGTGCTATTGCTGCTGCTACTGCCGAGGTGAATTGGCTCACCCATATGCTTCGTGAACTTGCTATCTCACTTCAAGCCTCTCCCACAATCTACTGTGACAATGTTGGAGCTACTTACTTATGCTCCAATCCTGTTTTCCATTCACGTATGAAGCACATTGCCATTGACTTTCATTTTGTACGTGATCAAGTTTCTCGCAAGTTGCTTCGCATTTCCCATGTTCATACCACAGACCAACTTGCTAACTCTCTCACTAAACCTCTAGCTCGAAAGCAGTTCCTTATTCATCGATCCAAGCTTAGTGTCCTACCCGGACCCTTGCGCTTGCGGGGGCATGATAGAGCACAAAGTTAGCACATTCACTTTTAGAGAGTTTCTTCTTTTGTTGATTATAATCTTACTGAAATTCCTTCCTTATTCATTTGATTCCGTTTCTCACTGTATAGCCCAGATCAGTGGCACTGATTTATTTTCCCAATGTGTAGCCAAGATTAGTGGGATTGGGATTCATTCGTTTGTATATATATTTGTAAGCTCCTTTGTTAATATATGAAAAACATTCATCAAACTTCTTTATACATAACATATTTTTTATATTGACACCCTTTTTAACAGGTACACAAAATCGCAAACCAAAGCTGTACCTACTATGCTCAAGAAGTAGAATGATCAATGTAGATGCCCCAAATTGCACCAAGCATACAAAGTGGGGGTGAAAATGAATAAATTATTACATATTTGTATTTAAAATATATACAAGTATTTGTAACATCCCAAATATACTGATATATTTGAAAACAAGTATATATTCACATATACCATTTTTAATTAATGGTGCTACATATAATGAATACCATTTTTAGTTAACGTGCATCATTTAATTTGTACCATCTTCAGCTAATGGTGCAATAATGAATGCTGCTTCTGAAGTGGCATTTTGAATCTTTAGCCTTTGTGCCACCTCAATGCCAGCACATGGGGTGTAATTGACTTTGCACCATTATTAGAATGTGGTGGTGTAGTGATTGTCTTTGCACCATGGATCTTCTGCAGCACTGTTGTTTTCTATGTTCCACCATTTTGTATTTTCCACCATTATGTATTAACGGTGCAACATGAAACTAACCAATTTCAATTTTCATGCGATCTTCCTATTTATTATGGAGGAACCTCTCTCTTAGAGACTTGATCTCCCTATTTTAACCCTCGAATTCTTCCAAATTGCTTGCAATTGATATTTTAACTTGCATTTGGTAGGATCTAGACTTATAATTTTGCATGCCCTTGAGACATTTTAGCCCCCCAATTTTACCTATAAATAGAGGCCTAGCCCTCATTACTTAAGGCCGGTAATTTTGAAAGAGGAGCTCTTGCTTGTGTGAGACATGGGAAAAAATCAATCTAATGACTTCCTCAATCATCACACGGGATTAAATAAAACAAAGAGTCGCCACCATTCAATTTAGGTGTGAATGGACACCAAAAAATTAAATAAGCACAAAAGGCAAATTTTAGGGCAAAATATCCCTCCTAAAAAAAAACAACCAGAGATGGGTAAGGGGATTAAGTTATGAACAGGGGAAGGTGTTAGGCACCCCTATTCATCCACACATGGTGGTTGCCAGGCATTGTTCATGTTTTACAAATAAAAAAGGCTTGCTATAAAAATCAGGAAAAATCACAAAAAAGACAAAAATATATGGTTTTTTCATATGAATAGTCTAATTGATCCAGAACTATCAAATATGATCATACCATTCCTAGGGTTTCATGATCAAAATAAAATTGAGATAAAATCAAATAAAATCAATTTAAAGTGAAAAATCCAAAAATCTGGCAAAAATCAAGTCAAATTCTAGAAATCTGGAAAAATATGATTTTTATAAAATATTTCAAAATTGAACTTGAATAATCCAGGTCATAGGTAAAGCCCAAATTTCACATTAAATCTGAAAATCAAAACCAAAAATACCCACGTTGATGAAAAACACCAAAAGGGGAGAATTTAGACCGTAGGGTCTTCTCTCAATAATGAAAAACAATTTTAAAAACATCTCATGAAACCCTAGAATTTACTTTCAGGTTTCTGGATCCAGATCTATCATATTGATCATGATAAATCCAAGATCTTAGCCTAAAATCACAAAAATCACGAAAACAGTGCTGTAGGTGCAAAAGTGGCAAAAATCCAAATTTTGGCAAAAATAGGGGATCTCATGCTATAAACATCATGGATTCATGTTATTCATTCAGATATATCATAAAAAGCATTAAAACATGATCAGGATATTCAAAATAGCCACATCTCACAAATTAGAGCACATGGGGTCTACCCTACGAATCCACCTGTTCCCCTTTCCCCTAGTTCTCTCTTCACGTTTTACGGCTAGAGAGACTCTTGAGGTACTTAGAGATAGGTTTGGGTACACAAACACAATCACAGGCTTTATTCTAGAAAAAGGAAAAAAAACAGATATGGGGTTCTATTCTAGGGATCCACCTGTTCCCCTTTCCCCTAGTTCTCTCTTCACGTTTTACGGCTAGAGAGACCCTTGAGGTACTTGGAGACAAGTTTAGGGATACAAAATAGATATGGCCTTATTCTACAGCAATAGAGATGATCCTATTACTTCTAGAATTGAAGACAGAAAATAAAAAAGGATAGGGGACTTACCTGGATTGAGCAGGCAGAGCAGCAGGGATTCCTTTCCTTCTCTTGGAGCTTTTGATTCTTCAAAATTTCGTGGCCCTTAGCTAGAGGAGAGAGCCTCTATTTATAGACAAGCACAGGGGTATGGTTGGTCCAAGGTTTGGCAAGATAGAGTTTCAGTTTGAGTTAAACACAAGATCATGCCAATCCTTTATCCACAAGGATAAATGAGATAATTCGAACAGATAAATAAGAGAATTCGCTTATCCAAGAGAGATATTTGGGTGCAGATAAGGCTCAAAAATCAAAAAGGTAAAATTCGCACAAAGACCCCTGTGCCCGTATATATATTACGGTCGCGCCCTGCCCGTATTATTAATACGGGCATGCCGTGACCGTATATCAACTGCAGGTATGACCAGTCCGTAAACAAAATACGGTCATGACCAGTTTGGCCAGATTTTACACTTTTTTGACTTGTTTCAAATCCCAATTAATATTTTCAATTATTTTCTCATTTTTAGTGCAATTTGGGGTGTCTACAGCTTGAAGAAGAGAAACTTTGTCAGATTGCTTACATGATCCTGAATTACTTGCTTGTGATTAAGAAAGTTCTTCTATAGGTAATTTCTTATTTAAATTCTTACACTTATACTTTAATTTCAGCAATATCTAATTCTACTTTCTTTTCTTAGGATTAGAGCTTGTTTGTATTTTATAGACACTCCGATCCAAGTGCCTCAAGCTTCTCTCTAGCCTTAAAACATGAACTATATGAGAGCTAGGGTAAAGATTTGGAGATGGAACCTAGGTCTAGAAGCTAAATAGCTTTGTTAAAGTTTATTTAATGTGATCTCTTTATTTTGATGTGTTTTGTTTAATTTTTCTTCAATTTATGAAGATTATGGTTGTACAGATCAAGCAATGATCTCATACACAATCCTAGTCTTGAAATTCTTCATTGAATTTAGAGATTAGATTTGGCCTGGGTACTCTCACTTCATAGAGAGTTCTTAGCAAATCATTAGCTAACATATTTTGATCCATTGCAAGGTCATTGTCATGATATTTAGTTTGATTTGAAATGGATCTAGGCTCAAATCCATAAGTTTTCTGATAATTTTTCATGATTTTTCTCAGAATGAAAATTGAGTTGGAGTGAGAACTTTTAAAGCTTATAAGTTTATTATACCAATGAATTTTTGAGTGAAAACTATTTCACTTGAAAAATACATGTCCGTACTCCATTTTAGATTGATTTTCAACAATCTACATGGAGCAAAGTTCACTCCATACTCACTCAAAGTTTGATGGTTCTGCAAAAGTTCACTCGAAAAACCTGTCACTTCATAAGAGCATATATAATTTCATTTCTAATCCATTTCAAAGTATTTTGTTTTTGAATCTTCCTTCGTGAATCTAGTTTTAAACCACATTTATTTGAAATAATTTGGACTTGTTTTCAACTCTTTATGATTTATTGAACCTATATTGCTCACTAGCAAATCATGGGATCAATCATAATCATTACAGCAACTTGGAGGATTCTCAAATGGATGAATCTCCAAGTGAGATCTAATCCATTTTAAAGGAACACAATCCTACTTTAATCAAGCCATTTTTTATGAATTTACATAGAGGCAATCTCCACATATAAGCACTCGAAGTTGGCATAGTCTGCATGCAAAAAATTGCGCTTAACCAATAACTTTGTTTGCTTGTATCTTGCTCCACATAGTTTTTCCTTATTAAGTTATCTTTTGAAAGTCATTTTTTGGGAGATATACTTACTAAAATACTACTCAATAGCCGTTAACAAGTTCAAATTGAATTTACTCAAATTTGAGCCTTTGTATTTGAATTTCTTTATGATTTTACTTTGGTAATTGCCTAATAAGCGGGCTCTAAGTGTGACAAGTTAATGAGGAGCATCCTAATCCATAGGGTGGTCCTCATTCAGGATTCATACTGTGGAGCCCCAGTCAAAATAATAAATAGTTGACCTGGTCAAGTCCTTAGAATAGGAACTGCCGATTGGTGCTGTATAGGGTATAGTGCACCGGTACACTCACTAGATAAAAGATTTATGGGGGGTTAATATTGTCTTTTATCTCTTAATTTATGGATCAGGAGAAACCCTAATCCCCCATTCTTTCTCTCATTCAATCGTAGGAGGTAGAGAATCTTGAAAAGGGAAGAGAGAAAGTTAGAGAAGCCAAGGAACTATCTTAGCTTTTTCAAATCAAAGTCTACAACAAGGAGGTAAGTTCGGTTAATATTACTTCCATGAGTACATATATTTAGAACCTTTACAAGAATTAATTTATTTATGCTCAATATGTCAAAAACGATCCGTAGAAACCTAAGTTTATGTTCTTGTCATGAGTTTTTTTGGTTCATCATTGATTGTGAATTTCGTATACAGTGGCTTGGATTAGGTCTTTATTAATTTATTTATTTCTTCCTTTCGACGGTTACATGTTGTTGAGTTTCTGTGTTGGGAATTGTGTCAACCTTGTTGGATTCTATGTGAAAGAAATTACCATGGACACATGCATACTTCTTTCGTCTTTTAGTAAGAACAAATAATAAATTGAAAAGAGAAAGATGATGCCTTGGAAGGAGTTCTTTCATGGGTTTAAGTTTTGTCATTTAGTAATCATGATTTCTTTAACCATGAATCGCATGGCATCAATGGTGAAGCCTTTGATCTCATGGTGAAATTCTCTACTATATTAATGTTCTCCAAGTTGCAATGATGGTTTCCTTTGGTCTTTTGAATCTTACACATCACAGAAGAAATATATATATATTATGAATAGTACCATACGAATGGTGACTCTTACAATAAATGTTTTGTTGAGGTGCTTAAGCGTTGATCATCACCGTAGAAAAATTATGTTAGTGGAGAATATCGGCTGGTGTTTGATTTGCCAAAATTATTAAAACAAAATAATAAATATATATATTGTAACGACCCAACCCAGCGAGGTATTGTCCGCTTTGGGCCTGAGTCCGCACGGTTTTATCCTCAAAAGGCACCTCGCTAGTTAAAGTGTTCTCCCTGACACTTATACCATACCGGGTATTCATCCATTTCCAATGTGGGATCGGGATATCACAATCTCCCCCCTTCATAGCTGCACGTCCCCGTGTAGTGGCAACCTAGAAGCTTGCCAGCCCCTCATGGGTCCGCCTTCGTTGGTCCAACCACCTCATACAGGCAATGCCAGGACCCACATCATCTACGGACTACTGGACCCGGATCTAGCTCCGATACCATTTGTAATGACCCAACCTAAAGAGGTATTGTCCGCTTTGGGCTTAAACCCGCACGATTTTGTCCTTAAAAAAGGCACCTCGCTAGTTAGAGTGTTCTCTCCCTGACTCTTATACCATACCGGGTATTCATCCGTTTCCAATGTGGGATCAGGATATCACAAAGGTATTGTCCGCTTTGGGCCTAAGTCCACACAGTTTTATCCTCAAAAGGCACCTCACTTGGTTAAGTGTTCTCCTTGACTCTTATACCATACCAGGTATTTATCCGTTTCTAATGTGGGATAGGGATATCACAATCTCCCCTCTTTTAGAGCTGCACGTCCCCGTGCAGTGGCCCACCTAAAAGCCTACCAGCTCCTCATGGGCCCACCCTAGTCGGTCCAACCACCTACTATGGGCAACGCTAGGACCCACATCAGCCACGGACTACTAGACCCGGATCTAGCTCTGATACTATTTGTAACGACCCAACCCAACGAGGTATTGTCCGCTTTGGGCCTAAGTCCACACGGTTTTGTCCTCAAAAGGCGCCTTGCTTGGTTAAAGTGTTCTTCCTAACTCTTATGCCATACCGGGTATTCATCCGTTTCCAATGTGGGATTGGGATATCACAATCTCCCCCCCCCCCCTTCAGGGCTGCACGTCCCTGTGCAGTGGCCACCCGGTATGGTATAAGAGTCAGGGAGAACACTTAACCAAGTGAGGCGTCTTTTGAGGACAAAACCACGCGGGCTTAGGCCCAAAGCGGACAATACCTCACTGGGTTGGGTCATTACAAAATTGTGATATCCCGATCCCACATTGAGAACGGATGAATACCCGGTATGGTATAAGAGTCAGGAAGAACACTCTAACTAGTGAGGCGCCTTTTGAGGACAAAACCATGTAGGCTTAGGCCCAAAGCAGACAATACCTCGCTGGGTTGGGTCGTTACAAATGGTATCAGAGCTAGACCCGAGTCCAGTAGTCCGTGGCTGATGTGGGTCCTAGCGCTGCCTGTAGGAGGTGGTTGGACCGACGAGGGCGAGCCCATGAGGGGCTGGCAGGCTTCTAGGTGGTCACTACATGGGGACGTGCAGCCCTGAAGGAGGAGAAATTGTGATATCCCGATCCCACATGGGAAACGAATGAATACCCGGTATGGTATAAGAGTCAAGAAGAACACTCTAACTAGTGAGGTACCTTTTGAGGACAAAACCGTGCGGGCTTAGGCTCAAAGCGGACAATACCTCGCTTGGTTAGGTCGTTACATATATATATATATTTAAGTTTCATGGGATTAAGAAATTGAAGAAAAGAAGACCTAATGCTTCATTTTTACAAGATGTTTGTGGCTATGTTAAAGGTTTGCTTGGTCATGATCAAATCTGTATTATTAATATTATTATCATTATTTTATTTATAGTTTCACTTGGATGTAGTTTGAGTAGAAATACTCATCGATGATTACTAACCACGTAGGCTAATGGAAACATCTTTTGCTTATAATAGTTATGTTAGATAGTATAATTTGGGCTTTGATTTATACGAAGTTCCTAGTGGATTTGTTTCTAGTGTTAGCCTCAACTATGTTGCTTACATTTATTTGTGAGTGTTGTGACCTTGTTGCTTCTGGTTTATGATGCTAAATTATCGGAAATTGTTGCATACATTTATGATTGTCGGGCATGTTATGGGAACTGAGTGGTGACTCGACAAACATGCGCAAGAATTGAGTGGTGACTCGACGGGCATGTTTTGGATCAGAGCGGTTTACTCAAACAGACACGACCCAATTGTGTTGTATTTATAAAAACTGCTATGACGAGGGAGCTATGCTTAGTTTACATACTAGCATAGTTGAGATTATTGTGAATAGTTGTTATTATTGAGTGAAAATTTGTATTGTTTTATTGTGACTAGTGTTATGGGAACTGAGTGGTGACGCGCATTCTGCGAGCATCAGAGATGTTGTTTTCGTACTTATGTTTTAACACTTGATTCAACGCATGCATACGTTCGCACGTTGAACTATGTTGGATGAATTAAAGCTTCAAGGTTCGAGTTTTAAGATTCAAGGTTCGCGCGTTACATGTATGTGGCTTTGAAGGTTCGAACATTACATTCAAAGTTCGCACGTTGAGTTTCTGTTTCAAAAATAACACTCAACGCAAGCTCAACGCACAATTCAAGGTTCGAACGTTGTGAGAGGAGTTTCTATTTTATAGGATTCTCTTTCTTAATTTAAGTTTCATTCTTTTAGAAACTCTTTGGTCTTTATGTATACATCCGTAGCTTCATTTTTGAGAGACTTTTGAAAGAGATAGAAACCCTATTCTTTCACAAGATAGGTCTCTCATATTTGAGCCATTACCACCTTTCCAATACTTCTTCCATTGAGAAAACCAAGGAGTTCCTGGTTTTGAAGGTTGTACATGAGATTTCCTACATTTGCTTGAGTGAGTTCACTCTTCGAGATTCACAAGAGAAGGTCTACGGAGTTCCAGAGTGCTGCATGGTGTAGATCTGAAGAGTTCTTCAGTTGCTTGTCAAAGTGTTGAGTTTTCAGAGTCCTGTGAGTTTGAGTCGTCTAACCCACTTTGTAAGCCTTTTTTCTTATAGTGAATTGTTTAAGGTGGCACTTGTATATCCCAGAGGGTTCTTCTCTAGTGAGAGTTCACATAGAGTTTTCCCTTCATCACCAAATTGCTTGTCTCTACTTGTTTATTTGTTCTTAACTATTCACTTGCAATTTGAGTGACTTGGCTTGTCTTCTATAAATTATAAATTGACTTGTTACATGCCTATTATTCTTGGACTTGTGTAGGATCAATAGAATTTAATTAATTCAGCAAGAAAACACCTATTCACCCCTTAAGTATATTGGAGTCTAAACTCCTGTTTTTCACATTATCATCATCATCCTCATCATCAATAACAAGTATTTATTCATTCTCATATTGCTTAAATAGCCAATCGCGTCTTGCTTATTGCCTAATAAAATTATGTATAGCATATGTAGCAAATACAATCTTCATTTGGGTTCCATAGGAGTAAGGCAGCATTATCTTAAGGATTGAAAGTTGCTCTTTTAGAATACCAAAACATCTTTCAATTACACTCCTCAATGAGGAATGAGCATGGTTAAAATTTTCTTTAGCTCCACAAGGTCTTCCACCTCTGTGGCGATAATATTGAAGATGATTGAACTCCTATAAATGGTGCAAGAAATCCAAGCATATTTGGATAGCCCGCATCAACAACATAATATTTACCTAACATAGATATGCAAAGGTTTAGTACCAAACATAAACAAATTATTGAAAACATATATATATACTTGGTGGGGCATTCGGGTCATTTATCGCTTCCAACATAATCCATAAATCACATGTTGTTCCCTCCCATCCTGCCAGAAACCTAGGTAAATTGCATTTCAACGGCCATTATATTTTGTGTAATGGCTCCAAACTTTTAGACCAATAAGCAGCTTGTTTATTAGTGGATACATGGCTCTATACATATGTTTCATCAATTGTGGCAATGTAGTCCTTGAACCATGGCATGTACTTACGATATTTTTGTGTTTCAAGAGGTATTTGATCAAATTAAGGAGGCACAATTACTTCCTTAGCAAACTTAACAAAAGTGTTTAATACATTATGAAAATGTCAGCTTGTTGTTTCTCCTGAATATTGAAACCTATCTTGAATCATAAAATTTCTTTGGTTATGTCTAAGTGTAATGAGAAACATCCCAAGTTGCTCTTCAATAGATTTGTGCTTTGTAGGTTGTATTAAACCCCTTTCCGTCATTTCATTAGCTAATTGGAAGAATGCATGCTTATTCATACAAAATAAGCCATGACACCTTAAGCCAAAGTCTACTTCAAATAACTCTTTCAACCAAGTATTCTTTTGTAAAATTGAGTTATTCACTAACTGTTTCCCTCTCTCTGAATCAAGATATTCCTGTAACACATAGCCAATGTCAAAGAAGATAAGGCTTCTTCAATGTTTTCATCTGCACTCATACTTTTACAATCTCCACTAAAACCACCAAGAAATCACAATAAGAAATCTCTAGATTTGAGGAAGTTTGGCTACGCTGTTCCTCTTCCACTTCCTCCTCCTTTCTCTCTTTCTCTCTCCCTCCTCCTTTTATCAATGCAACAAAACCTCCAAGAAGATCAACACCAAACCCACTAGATTAGTAACGTTGGACATGTGGAGTTCTTCTCCCTTTTCTCTCTAGCCTCGATATCAAGAAATTCCAAAACAAAACTTCTCTCTCTATGTCACTCACAAACACAAATAAAACCTAATATTCCAAAGTGGTCCATTGTGATGCCCCGCAATACAACCCCATCAACATAAGCCAAAAAAATTAAAATAATATATAGGAGACATATATATATGTATATATATATACATACCTGGTTCAAAACTTCTAGGATATATGGTTTCCTTAGCATACTCCTATATGAAATAAACACTTAAAATACATAAAGTCAAGCTCAGTCAATCATGTAGTGTATATGTGTGCACCCCTTTGAAGATATTTACTTCTCACCGTTTTATGAATACTTTAGAGTTACAATTTATAAGACCATTCTCCCCCCTCCTTTTCTTATAAATTGTGATGTAATGCATTATGAAATTGTTTTTACCTTCGGCCAGCACACTTTCCAATTTTTTACCCCCCAACTTGTAATAACGGTTTCCTCTACAATATTGTACATGTACATCGCAGTTCAATGGGCTTACAACTGATCGAAGCACTATACCGTGCGACTATTTTTGAAATGGAGAATACATTTGTAGATGCCCATAGCATCCCTATGACAATCCAGCTCTTTCGAAATGGGGAATACATTCGTAGATGCCCATAGCGTGCTTATGGCAGTTGTGCGCACGTCGGAAATGCGCACGGGCGAGCCCCGCGAGAGCGCGCGCGTGCCTCCGAATGGGTAAAAAGGTAATTTGGAGTCGCCACCGATAGGGTGCAGGCGGACACCTGGATGCCCTAAGGATATCTATTTTGGTCTGCGGCTTGAGATTCTGAGAAAAGGGCTCGATTACGGTCCAGGGAAGTCCGTAGACACCCGGTCCGCCCCGTCAAGTGACGGGTCCTATTGGTTTCCCTGGTTTGCGAGTCAACTCAATTCTAAACTCACCCTGCATCTAAGCCAGCATGCACATTTTATTGGTCTGGCGAGGGACCACCTGAGTGGTGTGGGTCCCCTTATTCGATTTTATCTTTATTAGTTAGGTGATCTGGGTACCGTTGGGAGGCCCATGAAGCCTTTGTGGGCCCGTTGGGCCCATAGTCTCAAAATGGGCTTGGAACATTCCAAAAAGCCCAATGGGTCGAGACAAGCCAAAAATGCGTTGGATTGGGTCCAACCGGGTCCCAAAAATAGATTTTTAAGGGATTCTGGGAACTAATCGCACATCCGGTGCGGTCAGGGCACAACCGTAGCTCAAGTGCGATTTTGTCCGAACCGCTCTGAGTATGCGGTTCGAGCTTGAAAATTCAGGAAGGGCCAAAATGGCCTTGGGATTCAGCTTGGCTTTTCTCCAGGGTATTCCAGCAGTCATGTGAGCCCCTGTGTGGTCCCACGGTGGTTCAGAGAAGGGAACCCCCCTCCTTTTAGTCACTTTTTGGGGGCTTTACAACAAGGCATGGAGGGGGAGGCATGAGAGGTTGCCTCCTCCCACTTGGACCACCTATAGCAGCCAAACAAGGACCATGTTATCCCTGTTTTGGTCTCTTGATCTATGCACAACAGCAAGCTCAAAATTAATATAAATCAATCAAACACATGCATGGAACCTACGTCATGTCATGATATGAACATACAGGCTTTCCTACACACTACACATAAGGACTGAGATATTTGGGGCTCACATTCATGCTAGAGAGAGGCTAACCCAGGCAAGAAGTAACTTAACACATTTCTAAGGTGGTGGGACTCATGCGCCTACAAAGTGATCAAGCAAAGAGACACATCATGCAAACACATAATAGAAAATAAAACATGCTGTAGACAGGGGGAGACAGCAACTGTTATTGGGGTTTGCTCATGCTAGGAGGGTAAAAACAGTAAGCACATCATATTTAGCATAAGCCATACAGCCTAGGCATGTCTAGAGTGGAGTACCATGAGACAAAAGAGAGGAGAGAGGGGGGGCTGCTGTTACCACCGACAACAGCTCCAACACCCACGATAGAGGAGGTATGAGGGGAGCATGCATTTGGGGGGCAAATGTTCATATCATAACCATCATAGACGCATCACACGATCAAGGCCATTCAAAACAAACATATTAACTATTAACTAGCATGCTTAAAGAAAGGGAAAAGAGGGATTAAAGTGGGGGTGCATTAGATTGGTTCTTAAAGGGAACATGCTCCCTCCAAAATGAAATCCAACATGCATAACAGCAACTTAAATGGCCTAAGAACTCATAGAAACTGTCTTATCCTCCTGTAGCCACACATACACTTACCCTCACCTCAAAGGATTTCCTCATGGCAAAACAAAGGAAGAATATGATGGATGACTACATAGCAAGGCAGGTTTAGACAAAGAGCAGCAAAACACTTTTAATCTCATGGAAATCCTTCATTCTTATATATGTGAAATGAGATGTGCCAAGAATCGATACCTTGGGATTTTAAGATCCTCTTGAGATGTGTAGGCTCCTCCTTGCAGCAAAACAGGGGCTGGAAGCACCTCTCCCAGCAGCAGCAAGCTTATTCCTCCTTCTTCAAGTTGGGTCGTGATGGAGGAGGGTGGAGGAAGGCTAGAAAAGTCTTCGGAGTGGGGCTTGGATTGTATGGGGCTTGAAAGAGGGGATTCGGAGGTTCAATGAGCAGGGGAGAAGGAGAAGAAACCATAGAAACTAGCCATCCCTTGTCCACTGTTTGGATTTTGCTTTTATAGAAAACTGGGACAAAACCGCATACACAGAGCAGTTTTGCCAAAAATGAACAGTAACTGCACATACTGTGCGGTTTTGGCCCCATCTTTTCAGCATTAAATAGGGGGACAAATTGGTCAAACGCAGTCTGACGCGCCATGAAACCGTACTTTTACTTTTCATGCACCGCTTGCTCTGAATGGCTTGCGCGAGCGGTGGCTGAAAAAAATCAACCGCACACCATATACGGTTGTAAATCTCCCCTTTTTTGGTTAAGTTGACTGCTGAGGCAACTCAGCCGCCCACTCGGACGAATTAGACTTCCCCAATTTTTATTATTTCCCATTTATCTTAATTGGTTTAATTAAGATATTTTAATTTTGACTGATTTGCTCATATCTTCTCCATCCGGGCTCCGATTCCAACAAACTCTGTTGCGTTGGAACCGTGTCGGGATTCTCTATCCACTGGGATGAAGCAAGGTGGTCAATCATCACTTGATTAAAAGTCAACTTCTCCCCCCTCAGGGTTTGACTTTTCAGCTAGGGTTTTCATTTTCAGCATTTCTGGGGGTGCAAAAATGAGGTGCTTACAACAGTCCGACTCTAAATAATAACACGATCTCATCTATAATGCCTTACATGGATTCACATCAAGGCCTTACATCACTGGTAGCCATATCTTAAAACCTATTCAAAAAACAATGTCATATAATGATGGACTCATGCATGATAATCAATTTCAATATATCATAAACAATGAAATATAATGCACACACATGGTATACACCAACAACCATAGCAAAATAATCAATGAAACATGTTATGTTGTGATTCAATGTGTTTCAATAATCAACAAGTACTCAAAAGCCCATAAACATGATCATAGACAACTATAAACGCATTCTTGTAATTACAATTGTATAAAGTAAACCAAAGTACATAAAATATTTTGTTTGGGTTTCCGCTTGAGCTCGGGATGAGCACAAGTCAAGTGCCAAACTAACACACACAAATATCTTCATTGCACGTCTGCCACTAAGCCTACCCTTTTGTACAATCACTCATGCTCAAGATCGGGACTCACGTGGGACAAGCGACAAACAAACCATGTACAAAGAGTCTTCTCGCTCAAGCCCTACTGTAAGCACTCATTTTTGCACCCCCACTAAAAGCTTGAAGTGAAAATCGTAAAAGACAGGTCAAACCCCAAGGAGCAGAAGTTGACTTTCTGCCTGAGCTTAATTCAATCACCATAACCTATTCCATTAAATAGGAAATCCCGACATGATTCCAACACAACTGAGTTTGCTTAAATCAGAGTCAGGATGAAGAAGATATGAGCAAAATAGTGAAAAGGCAGTAAAATGCAGAAAGTCTGAACACATAGCAAGTGCGCAGACTAAATTCGTGATAAAGTGCTAGAAATGCATAATTAAGCACTTCTAATGAAGTGAAAAATAGGGAAAGGTCTTTTAATGTGTATATCTTTTTGAATCTTCCTTTAGTACTTATTATATTAAAATAGAGATTCTTCAAACTAATCTTTGATCCACTCTTGATAAAAGGCACAATGGATGCTTAGCTTTTGAATAGGGTTTCTCTGTTCGAATATGCATTCCAGATCTGATCTGAAGTTCAATGGGTAGATTAGATGGATCAAACATTCAGTTTATATTGTTATATCATCCGATTATCAATCTCATGACTGAGTTGGTAATTGAAGGGGAGAAGATTAGAGAGGAAGATGGATACAACCCATGAAAGAGCAATACCTATAGCTTAGGTGTTTGGTATTTTGATCCTTAGAACTTTTTACTTGTAGTTTGGGTTGTTCTTAAATTTTGCTTTTATTTTTTCTAAAATTTGTTAAGTGTATTCAATTTTTCATGCTTAAGTAGATAATCTGATCTGGGTTTCTTTATAAATTTTTCTATGTTATCACTTTCCTAGTGTATAAAATAAGAGTAGTTTATCTTACTTGTGTAGTGTAGCTAATATTTTGTTAAATAGATTGTTTAGATTTGGATTTATTCGTTTCCTTTGTTAAATTTAAATTTTTCATCACTTATCATTTCTGTTTACTTCTAATCATCGTGTCTGTGTGGAAATCGACCTTGGGACTCACCCAAGTATTATAACTTGACACTCCTATGCTTGGGAGCAGTACATTTGTGAACACATCAGTTCGACCAATGTCAAATCAAATCAAATCAAATCAAGTCAAATCAAGAATCAAATCTGATTTGATTTGCAAAGATCTGAAAAAACTGTATACTATATACGGTTATGCCCAAAACATATATAGTATACAGTTAGGATTGATTCTCTAATGATTAAAGATCTGTCAGGGATCTGCCAGAAGATCTAACAAAACCATACATTAAATACGGTTGCACCACAATCATATATCATGTACGGTCCCAAGATATGCAAATCTTGTTAGAAAATCGAATCGGAAGTACGGTTGCAACACAACCATATTTAATGTATAGTTTTGATCAAAATCTTATCCTCTGCACAAATCTGCCACGTGGACAAATCTAATCATTGTTGATAGGACGGTTTGGTCAAAACCGTATACAATATACGGTTTGGACTCTTTTCTATAAATAGGGCATGTCCAGCCCTGTGCAAGGGGTTGGTGATCGTTTTATCCCTTGTGTGTCTTTGTTACCCCTTGTAACCATCTGAAATCCTCTCCATACCTTCTTTAATCCTTTCAAACTCCTTCAAAGCCTTCTTAAATCCCATTAGATTCCTTCTAGCTTTGTTCCCAACCAAGAAAAACACTTTGAAGTTGAAGGGAGAAGCTCCAGTTGCTGTCTGTACTCCAAGCGATCTCCAAACACATCTAAGAGGACTTCCCTCCCCAAGGTAAGCTCTATTTGTATTTTATTTAACATATATGAAATCCATGCCATTATAAACATGTTTTGGGAATTATATATTCATTTCTTATCATATTTTATTGCTTCTCCGTCTCTTTTCACTCTCACTTAACTCTCTCCCTTGAAAAAGAATTCCCGTGGTAAGGGGAGGTGAAGGAGCCAAATAGGAGGTTGAAAGAGTATGTTAAAGACACTTAGAATGTCATTCTAGATTGTTTCCATATTCATATTTAAAGGGGAGAGCATGTTCTCCCTCCTTCCATGTCTCATGTATCCCATTAAGCCCCTCAATCCCCTTCTTTACTAGTTTCTTATATGCCTTTTTTAGTTTGCTTAGTGTTTGTTTCAACATGTGAAATGCTTGAGTGTTCTTTTAATTTTATCATGTATACGCAAAAGCATGAATCCTTGTACACACACACGCTTATTTCAATGTTAAGAGCATCCCTACCTCCCATGTGCACTTATATAACATGCAAAAGCATGCTAATATCCTCATTATAATATGGTATTATCTCCATGTACACTCCATGTCTATCCTCACACACCACTCTCCTTTTGTTCAGCAAGTTTTAGGCTATCATTTGCCTATTCCTTTTACATTTCTTGATTTGTCATTTTATGCATGTATGATGGTTTGGCCGAGACTATTTAATTTGCTTAAAAATCATGGTGGGGAACCTCCTCCCCACTCCCAGTGCCTTGAGATTTCATTTCAAGTATAAAGGGGAAAGGCCCCTAGCCTCTTCCTCTTTTTCTCATAGTTTGAACATCTAGAAGTTGGGATTTCATGCTTAAAACCAACCAAGGATACCACTGTGGGTCAACATAGTGACCCAGAGTTTATACTAGACTCACCTAAGATGAAGAACCTCGTTTCTCCCTAAAAAATAAAGTTTCTGCTTCCCTCTAGGTAAACCGTATACTTAGATCGGTTTGGTCACAACCGCATGGTATATACGGTTTTGACCAAACTTTATGATGTATACGGTTTCTTACAGAGGGCTACAGATCTTGTTTTTTCTCAATTAAACAAGATTAAAATTAGGCTCTGAAGTGTACCACTAAACCAACGGGATCCTTGATAACCAGGACCCACTTTGGGGCTTGGGCCTTACCTTAGGCCCAATAATGAACTCAAGTGGGCCTTCCAACGGGGCCCACACCCTTCTTGCTAACCCAAATCCACGCCAAATGTGGATTTCAAGCTACTTGGACCTCCTAAGAGCAACCTCCAAGCCCAATGCCCCCCTTAAAAGCCTTTAAATAAACTAACTTAAATCTTTCATATCTTTAAATCACATCCCAACCAAATAACCAAATCCTAAAGGGCGTCATCCTTCATGACAACCCCAAACGGGACTTAGGCTTTCCTTCAGCCTACATTGGCAAACCCGTGGGCCTTCCAATGAGGCCCACCAACCATACTCACATCACTTTTAAGCTAAAAAAGATAAAATTACGTAAAGGGATCTATACCACATAGATGGTCCTGCTCAAACCTAAAATAAAGAGTGCATATTAGTCTAGAATGGATGAGATTAAATTGAGTTAACTCATAAACAGGATGATCCAAGGGACCCGTCACCAGATGGGGCGGACCGGGGTGTCTACAGACTTCCTCAAACCATAACCGAGTACTTAACCAGAATCTCAAGCCACAGACCACCTAATTAGACAATCTTTTAGGCACCTAGGTGTCTGCCTTAACCTCATCAGGTAGTGACGACTCCCTATTCTGCTCATCCTTTTCTGATCCTGAAAGCATGCAATTCGTCGTGCTTTCACCAGATAACTTGTTGGGATCCATTCCCCTAAACAAGGCACGTGCAACGTGCACCTCCTAGCAAAGGTGCAACCGCGGATCGACGGGCGCACACCTATCGAGCCATAGTTCTCACGCCACATAAAGTATATTGCATGCTCGAGTGCCGCACTTGTGCTTGGTCGGGCTTGAGCTTTCGGGTTGAAGAAAATCAAATAAAAACCCAAATAGTGCATGTACACCACTCATGTGAGGTGCCCCCCTCGAGCATGTTCCAAGCTCAAGCTATGGTTGAGCATCGTGTCCATATTTTTATTTTTCATCTTTTCTGAACTATTTTGTCTCGATTTTCTGAATTCTAACACCCTAAACAAATCTCTAAACACCAAATAGTGAATTACTAACCTTCCAATTGGACCAAAATCACCTAGATCAAAATACACATATTTCCCAATTGAAATCGCCTAAATTTCTAAATTAAGTGTTCATGCAATCAATCATGTTAAATCATTCGCCATTCATATAGATCATCCTATTTTCATATTTCTAAGCATTTATTAAGCAAAACCCCTAAATAATAACGTGATTTTGATCATGGTAAGCTAATATAATAAATAACAAGCAAATACAAACGACCATATGAATAATCATGTAAAGCACAACATACATCATTAAATCAATTATTTTATATTAAATCATGTGATTAATCAATCCCAACACATTAAAATCTTTTAGAATATGTTTAGGTATGATTTTACAATTAGGTTTCTAGCTACAACTGAAATACATAGATCCACCTACCTTAAATCGTAATAATCCTTTAGCACAATAAAACCTCTTGACTTGATTGCCAGATCTCCTCTTACATTCTTAAATCCACACGTCCAAAAATCTCTTTAGGGTTTCTCCACAAGCTTCACATGCCCAAGCTCCAAAGCAATAATGATGAAAAGAGTCCTAGGCTAGGGCTCCATTTGGTGACGCTTTTGCTTTTTCGCTTTTTAAAAACAATAAAGCCAAAATATATATATGTATATATATTTCTACTTTTCAAAAGATCTTCCGTTGAAGCCAAACTGTTTGGTAAACTTTTATTGTGTTGTTGGGAGGCAAAAAAATATGTTTGATAACTCTAGGAGTATATGAATTGCTTCTACATTGCTTGGGGTAAAGCAACTCATAGACGGAGAAAACATCGGAAACAGCCACAAGAAGGCATAATGAGTTGGGTTCAAAACATAAGAGGCCTTTCAATGATGATATCAACCCTTCCCATTAGATAGGAAGAACACATGAGATTCACCCCTGTTCATGAAGTTTCACATAATTGAAAGTCTACAACTTAACTAAAACAAGCAAGCATGAAGCAAAAAACAAGAAAGAAATGGACAAACTTGAAAATCCAATTGATTCAATGTTTTCTACAAAGAGTTGATGTGCAAGTTTTTTGGAAAAATGCATGGGTTTGATCCATACTCTTTCAACCGGCCAATTGCCAAAAACACTACAAACAATCCTCCATTCGCCCAAAATGTCAGGCGAGAGACTTCACCCATGATTTGAGCACCCCAAAACCTCAGTGTTCCACCACCCCATGCCCTTGAGCACTTCAAGATCCAAAAAATAGTGGCATTGGGTGACACAAAGAATCCAAATAGTGTCATTTGGCCACACCCAGACACAAATACAAATCCAATTTGAGAGCAAGCTATAGTACATCAAATACATGAATTTGATTTATAAAATTGTAATTTGGTAGATACAAATGAAGTCATCGAAATAGGTTTCTAATCGATAAAAAATTCACAAGGCACTAGAGCTCAGCCAATAGTTGTAAACTGGAGAAGTGATGGTAGAAACAGCAGGGTTTGAGACCTGTCCTCAATTAGTGAGTGAAACCAATCACCGGAAGTTTGAATTTCTTTGTCGAAGATAGGAGATTCCCTAAGGATGCTTGAGTCAAGACTATCCGAATCTTAGTCAGTGATCAGAAGATCCAAGTACAATGCATATTGAACATGCTAAGATAGGGAGATCGATTCTCATAGAATATTGGGAAAAAACGGCCATCGAAGGCCGATATTGGTCAGCTGAAGGTCGGAATGCCATCTAGGAGCATTGACAATGGTCGGAGATGGTCGTGATGCACAACGGGTCACTAGAGAGCGAAAGGGTAGAGACAATGAATAGCTGAAGACATTGGAGAAATTTCCAAAACTACTCATGGGTTTTAGAAGCATGAAAGAAATTTCGACCTCTTAATGAGAAGCAATGTTTGTGTGCTTCTTGTGAAAACTAGTGGGTTTGGATTTTTTGCTTTCTATAAGTTGCTTCATGTGTGCAAAACCAAACGGCAGTTAAAATCAATTTTCCTTTCAAAAGCAGAAAAGCATTTCTGAAAAGCGTTACCAAATGGGCACTAGTTTTAGGTTAGTCTTTATACTCAAATATTAATCCATGTTAATTTACCAACCTACCCTAAATTTATAAATAATTATTGAGACTAAGTTAACCATCTGTTTAGATTAAATAGGTTAACCCAACCTAATTGCCTTATTATTATTTATTTTAAATTTTAAATTGAGATTGTTATTATCAGATTACTATTTTATCCTTTTTATTTCCAGGGAGAATACCTAGTTTTTGCTGTGAAAGGAAGAGCTTGAAGGAAGACTGAACAAGAAGGAGAGTTTGTGAGAGTCGAGAGTCAGGCTTGTTTTAAAACCTGTGGAATTCCAAAAGTTTGGGTTTTATCCTTTAAACCCTCATAATCTATAAAAAGCCTATAAATTGTAGTTTTGGTTTTTCCTGGATTTCAAAATTTGATTTGAAAAACCCAACTTTCAAATTCCCAACCAAACGGCTAATTTGGACTCTAAATTCAGATTCTACTAGAATCCAAAATCCATAAACCATACCAATGGACCCCTAAGTTTGTAAAAATTATCAAGAATACAAACAAAATCAAAAGACAATATTTAAGGTGGTTGGGCACAAAAGCTTACGTCCACAAGCAATCCGACAAGGTAAAAATCACTATCAATAGTCAAAGTTACAACAATATAGGATTTCAAGCACTCAACTCTCTACAAGACAAGGAAACTATTGTACCCTCTTCTTATCTCTCTTTTGCTCTCCCTTCTCTTCTAAAGATCCCTCCATCTAGCATTTATAAACCCATATAAGAGAAATTACCTCTCATAGACCACAGTAATGCCCTATATACTCTATTATTATATTTACAAGAGCACGTACTTCCATATAATGTAATAAATATCCAAGAGAATGAGAAAATAATGGTGATTTTGTATCACCTTTCAACTGAGTCCATTAGTCATTCTTCTAGGTCATTGATCTATTATGGTAACAAGCAAAATTCATGTATGCATGTATGTATATATGTTTAGCGAATATAAAAGCATTTAAAAGGTTTTACTCTCATTTTGAAAGAATTAATTTAAAATTAGTGAATAATTCTATAACAAGAAATCTCATTTCTTTGTTATCAATGATATTTTGCGTACATTTCATTCGATTATTTATGTCTTGTACGCTCACTTATCTATCTTGTATGCTCGTATCTTGTATTATGATCATATAAACAGTTCTTAAACACTTTTGTAAACCTAATTGTCTTAGACAAATCCAAAAGAGCAAACAGTGAATTAATAGTACTAGATAAAGCTAAATATATGGAAGCAATAAAGATGGTTATATAAAATCAAATATAAAGCAATGGCAAATATGGTGATACATGAAATCAATATAGTGAAATGCCAACTATGGTGGTACATAAGATCAAAAAAAGGACAACCATAAAGATGGTGATAGACAAGAAACATTTATGTGCTGCTTATGAAAAGCAATGAGATTGTTTTTTTGCTTTCTATTAGTTGCTTCATGTGTGCAAAACCAAACAACATTTTTACTTTTAAAAGCAATTTTTTTGCTTTCAAAAGCAAAAAAGCACTTTGAAAATCGCTACCAAATGGACACTTGGTTTAGGTTAGCATTTACACAAAAATATTAATCCATGTTAATTACCAACTTACCCTAGATCTATAAAGAATTATTGAGACTAAGTTAACCATATATTTAAATTAAATAGGTTAATCCAACCTATCCACCTTATTATTAGTTATTTTAAATTTGATTTTTATTGTTAGATTACTATTTTACCCTTTTTATTTCTAGGGTGTTATAGAGAATACCTAGTTTTTGCTATGGAAGGAAGAGCTTGAAGGAAGACCAAACAAGGAGAGGTCGTGAGGGTCGAGAGTCAAGCTTGTTTTAAAACTAGTGGAATTCTAAATTTTGGGTTTTATCCCTTAAACCCTCATATTCTATAAAAAGCCTATAAAATATGGATTCTGGTTTTTCCTAGATTTCAACATCTGATTTTAAAACCCAACCAAACAGCTAATGTGGACTCTGGATTTGGATTCTACTAAAATCCAAAATCCATAAACCCTACCAAACGACCGCTAAGTTTGTAAAACTTAACAAGAATACAAACAAAATCAAGAGACAACATTTAAATTGTTCAGGGACAAAAGCTTACATCTCAGCAAAGTAAAAATTCACCATGAATAGTCAAAGATACAACAATAGAGGGTTTCAAGCACTCAACTCTCTACAGGTAAAGGAAACCCTTGTACCCTCTTCTTATCTCTTTTTCTCTCCCTTATCATCTAAAGATCCCTTGGGTATATAAACCCATTGTTTACACCTATCATAGACCAGCGAATGAAAGAAAGCCACGTGGCACCCATACGGTCTAGCCTCACCAGGGAAGCCATATCAGCGTCCACATGAGCTAAACACACGACCGAAGCCATGTAAGCACATATAACGGAAAAACTGTTCTCTTACATTTAAGGGATGACATCACCGTCAACATAGGATTGACCGCTAAGACCATGTAGATGGGCAACGATGGACGAGGAAGTTATTTGTTTACGATCGTGGCAAAGAGGTTATCTCACATGGACAAGAGGAAACAAATAGATAACTTCCAGAACAAACACAGAGTTCATGCAAACAAGGGTCGGTAGCAACTGTCAGAATCCGGCTATAAAAGGCACAATCTCGAAAAGGTCAAGGATGACCTCCACTCAACCGCAACCAGTTATTATGATTATAACTCGATCATCTGTGATCTCTATCTAGTCTCCTAAACCCAAATTGTAGCAAGAAAGGATAATTTAGGACCCTCTCACTGCTTCCTGTCGCAGTGACACTTCAGGCTGCTATTTACTCCGATTGAAGTAAAAACCCTGCCTGTAAAATCCCAGATTTTAGTAATAAATAAATCAATAGACTAATTGGTTAATAATATGCAGGAGATGAAACTTTAGTTCAACCCGGAGGAGTTCAAGATGAATCGGAGATGATAGGAGAGCCTATATAAGGTGAGTTCATGATTATGGACTAGGTATTATTTTAATATAATAATTCTTTGTGCTATGGTTTATATTAGTAAGAACTAATTAGAAATAAAAATAAAATAAAAGATAAACCATAGGGGGAGTGGTCGAACCCAAGGAGAGTGGGTTGACCCGGAATTAGTCGGTTTAAGGATTAAAGGTTTGTTTGTAATTGGTTTAAGGAAGGAGGGTATATAGGTAAAAGTCATTAAAACAATAAACAAACCTAGTAGTGCATGGAGTTATTCACGTGGAGTTAAAAAACTCAAAATAGAAACAGTCGTGCGGTTTCTCTTGCTTCCTCTATTCTTCTCCTAGTTTCCTTATGACTAAACCAAACCCTAAACAACTTGTTGGAGCCGTCATAGAGAAGGAAGAAGGAGGATTTTCGTGCACAAGAACTCAGGTAAGAGCCAAATAGAAATAATTTTCTGTTCTGGAGATTTGAGCATGTTTAAGAGTCCTAAAAGTGTGATTTTTGAACCAGACAAGATCAAGGCCTTCTAAGATCTGTTGGAGAGTATTTGGGGTGATATCTTAGAGCTTTTAGAGAAGGTTTAAGTCCTAAAACCAGGTAAATAGTCCCTTGACGCTTGCATAAAATCCAAATTCGTGTTTAGACGATATATGTGGTTAATTGGTGATTTGATGCGTTGTTTTTGTTATTTTTTGATGTTTTAATTGTTGAGAATTGTTCTAGAATGTTTATAAAGTGTTTTAGAATGATTTAGAATGGTTTTGATGCATTGAATATTGAGTTGTGGAATTTTTGTTGAATTTCGCAAAGTTACGGATTTTCACGTATCAGGCCGCCTGAGCAGTCGCTTAAGCGCCCTATGTATATATTCAAAACCCGAGAGCAATTTTACCCAGATTGAACTGTCGCTAGAACAGTCGCTCGAGCGACCTATCGAGCGACCTCCCCTGAAATAACTTATTGTGTAAGGCCGATTGAGTGACCTTGGCCGCTCGAGCGACCAGTCTGTCAGATTTTTGGAAATTGACTTTTCAATTTAGTTTTTCACTACGGAAGTGTTTTTATCCATATTTAACCTATGTACCATCAAGATTAGGGTATTTGGGAATTGTTTGCACTGGCAGATGTTTAAAATTCAATTTTATAAAGATTTTGGGTAGATGTTTCTAAAGGGGCACTTTTACTTGATTCCATTGTTCCAAAAGATTTTACTTTTAACGAAGGTTGGTTTTGTGAGTTCATATACCTGTATTTGGGTAATATGAAGGTATTTTGTGCATCGATGGAGTCGATACACATTCGGGACATATTGGCCCATTGAAACCTGGAGTTTTGGACATATGACTTGGTGCATTCTATTTTGGTTTTGGGTCACTGGTGTAACGAGGCTGGTGCCTGATTTATTGTTTCCTGCATGGGCGGATTTGGTGATACAGATAAGGCTCTGTATTTTGTGGTTGTTATTGAGAAGTATGTCCATCACCCTGGTTGGTTTTTCTCACTGTTGAGTGGGCTTAGTAGTTATATGGATCCATAGAATAGCTAGTAAGTGAAATGTGTATTAGAGGGGTTTGAATTCTATGTCTGAGGCATTCCATCATCTTGAGGATGGTACCGCTCCTGGATTGGTCAGTCACTACATTACCCACTCCTGGATTGGTTGGGTCGTACATGCTAACTCATGGTTGGGTTCTTCCGTTGGTGTTGAATAGCAAGACTGCAGGGCGGCTGGTCCATCGTAATTCGGTTAGGTAGCATATTGCCACATGTCTACTCTCTTTTTCTGGTATACTATTTCATGAGTCCCATGAGGTGGACAAATTGTATTTCATTGTTGTCTTGAATCTTATTATGACTATTCTGATTAAGCGTTGCATGTTTTATTGTGGTCAACTATTTGCATGACTGCTTAGTAAGATGTTGTTTCTCACATTATTGTTTTATCAGTTTTGTTTTTAGATATTCCTGGAGAGGACGTTGCTGGGGTAGAGACTCCAGAGGATTACTAAGAAGAAGACTATTTCATTCCTGTGTAGGTCCGGGAGGACATGGAGAGATATTTAGATTTATTTTCTTAGGAATTAACTTTAGTATTTTATTTGAGGATTTTGATGTTATTTGAAGGATTATTAGTATCTTTATTCCCCACCCTTGGTGGATGTTATTTATATTATTTAGTTGAACCCTTTCCAGACTTTTTAGATGAAATATAAATAGATTATTTTGGTGGTTTAATTCCGCGCTTTCTGAAAGATGTTTTTATTTCCGCACTCTGATATAATAAATGAAATTGTTTAAGTCTGGAATAGTTGTTTTGGGCTATTTTTCCTAACGAACTAGATTTGGGTTTATGTGTGTAAATAAACCTGGATCCGGGGCATTACACTGCCACCGGTAATGAGGTTGCGGCTACCCCTGACTCCTAGTCCTGTACTCCAATTACGGCCACAGGGTTACGAGCAGCCGGTCCTGAAACCATCTTTGGTCAAGCCAGGTGATTGTCGAAACATTGGCTAAGTAGTATTCTTGGGTGAACCTCCAAATTGACTCTGTTAGCAGACGCCCCCTACTTCCTTTCCTTATACTCCGATTACGACTATAAAGTCAGGAAAGGTCGGTACTGTCAACCCAGTTGATTTTCTTTTGTTTATTTCCTTTTGAGTTACTTGAGGATTTGTTGTAATCAACGGTTGCGTTTCGGGCGACCAGTATATGAATAAAGTACTTTCTTATTGCCTACTACTGCTTTCAAACACGACTAAAAACCCAAATGAAGACTGAACCCCTTGTCTTCATTCTCTCGTCAGATCAATTTTATTACAGGTGACTTGCAGTACGGCTAGACCGATGCTGGTTTAGATCCGGAACAGGTGCCCGGGGTCAGGATCTTACTCGAATCATTATATCGAAAGATACTGGCATGCCTACACAAAAACACATCATCCCCACGGCCACTTGTCGAGCTCGGACCAATTTGGGATCAACATCCTTTTTTGGCATGCCCGGTGGCACCCCTCATATTTGAAAGGGCAGTGATAACAAGAAGAAGTACTTGACATATGGATAATCTAATGCCAGAAGAACATGCCGAACCACAGGTAAATCCTACCCTTGTACCAGAATTACGGCTAAAGGACCTTCAAATCCACAGCCGGAGCCTAATGAATGTCTGATCCAGGCCTTAGCCAACAAATGGTAGTGTTTGGCCAAGGACTTAATAAGCTTTCCACCGATAATAGTATAATTTTAGCTGTGTTACATGAGAGATTTTCAACAATAGCCAGACCGGCCTTGGTGGTTGAACGAGCTGAATCGGTCGCCTCTAACCCAAATGCCCAAGGAAGACCAATTATTATGGAACAACCATCACCCGAAAACCCGAGGGGTGGGGTAACGGACGAAACAAGATGGCTGGCAATAATGCCGTTGGAATAGAAATTCCTCCTGCTATCCCAACTCCTATTAATGTTCTTCCTCCTGAGGCACACTTGTGGGGGGGGGGGGGTGGCAACGGGAAATGCATGAAAATTATAGGGAGGAGATGGGCCTGAGAAATAAGGCCATGAACCGAAACTATATACAAAATTTAGTTCAAGAAATAGTCGGAGATCCTTATCACCGACTAATGACCAGACCGGTCTACCGAAAACCATACTCGACTTGGATAGACCACCAATTTGAGTTTTCTAGGGGATACAAAATCCCAGAATTCACTCTATTCTCAGCTGAAGATCACCAATCAATTATAGAGCACATTAGCCGTTTCACGGTATAGTGTGGGGAGGCTTCTAGCAATGACTTCCTTAAATTAAGGTTGTTTGGGAATTCATTAACCGAACAAGCCTTTACTTGGCACATCACGTTGCCAGCTAATTCTATGGTGAATTGGGCAATGATGGAAGAAAAATTCCACTCCCAATTTTATCGAATAAAGCCCGAAGTGACCATGGTTGATCTTGCTCGGCTAAGACAACAACCAGGGGAATTGGCTGATAATTACATTGCACGATTCAATCGCCTAAAGAACAAATGCCGAATTCTCTTATCTGAATTGGAATTTGTGAATTTAGCCTTGAACGGATTAGACTTTGAACTTCGAAAGAAGTTCGAAGGCGAACAATTTGAGGACTTGTTCAAATTGTCGGCTAGAACCACCAAATATGAATGGCTCTTACAAGAGGATGGGGACAAGAAAGCTTCATCCTATGGTTCATATTACAAAGTCCCTAACTTTGAGTTAGGGACTGTAAAGGTCATTGGAAAACAACCAATGATTTGCCCGATTTTGCTCCGAAAATCTAAGGATGCCGAAGAGTCAAATGCTATGAACACCTTCAGCTTAAATTATTCATTTGATATAAATTTAACGGCAGAGATATTTGATTATCTTTTGAAAAATGGATTTTTCCGAGTGACTAAAGACCATCCATTTGTCCTGGCCAACATGGTGGCTAAAGGCAAATATTGTAAATGACATGAATTAAAAACTCACGAAACTAACGAATGCACTGTGTTACGAAATGTGATATAGGAGAACATTGACAAGGGCCTCTTGAAGTTTTCAGAATCGGAAGAAGAGCAAATGTAGGTGGACACACAGCCGTTCCCAAAGAACGTGCCGGTCAATATGGTGTCTATAGGATTGCCAAAAAGAGCCCCTGCAAGGAAAATTGATCTGAACGAACCCCATTCTAAAGAAATAAAGGATCGGCCATCACCACGTTTTCAACCAAATCTGCGACCAAGAGATTATTGGTGATACTGGGTTACTCAAAGACGAGCTTGGCACAACAAAAGGCATGACGTGATTTGGGAAGAATGGTGGCACAAGCCAAAACCATGTCGTGGTAATGATGCACAGATCAAAGGAAAATAGAGGCCGATAGAAAACTCAACCTCGACATCCTCTCATTTTTCTTCTACAAGGGTCACAGATGCCAATAGATCAAAGGTGACCTTAGAATCCTCTGAGGATGCTCTTTTAGGGTTAAGTTTGACACCCAAACTGTTGCCAAAAGAAGAGAAGGCGTCAGAGATCCTTTGTAGTGAATGCAAGCGAAAGATATCATCTAATCCTCGCCACCCACAAGTTGGCAGAGGAAAATCTTTATCACCATGCTGGCAAGCACAAAACTGGGGGCAAGAAGGCAACCCAACTTTTCACCAATGATCCAGAGTTCTAGGTGGTCACCAACTAGGACTGTGTCTAGATACAGTACAGATAAGACAAGTTGAAAGGGAGATTTTCAAACTTATGAACAAGAAATGATGGTAAAAGGGAATAATCCCAGAATGGTAAAACCTCCTCTCATTAAAACTGGCCATTGGAGAAAACTAACACACCTCAAATTTCCTTCTTATTCACAGGAAGAAATCGGAGCCATGACAAGAACTCAAAAGAGGCGATGGCAACGACAACAGGCTAGGTGGCGTCAGGAGCAAAGTTCGGGGTCATCTCGGGCCTACAAATATTCTCGGTTCATAGCCAGGAAGTCTACTCCTGAATTTTTGGAGATATAGCCAAATCTGTTTGGACTCATTTTTCTGAATTGTTTCAATGCCATTATCACCCTCTGCATGATCTTGTAACTAGAATCTCTTTCTGGTTTTCACGTCCATATGCTAATGATCAGTTGGGACTCCTTTTGAAAGCTGCTCTTTTTATATGTTGGGAAATCTGGAAAGCTAGATGCAAAAGTCATTTTGAGGGGGAACAAATGGATGCTAGTTCGATCATAACCAAGGTTAAAAAATGGTTGCAGGAGATTTCTTATTACACTAAACCATCTAAACCTTGCGGTTACTGCCAAGCTACTATAATAGAGAAGTTGAATGCTTTTTCTCCTTTACTATGTTCTCCTAAGATTAAATTTGTGAGATGGAAAAGGCACAGAGATGATTCTTTCATTTTGAATGTGGATGGAGCTTAAAAAGGAAATCCAGGAATGAGCGGAGGAGGTGGGCTTATCAGAAGTTCTTTAGGGACTTTTATTGTAGCTTTTTCAGCCTTTTATGGCTACACCTCTAAGGTTGTAGCAGAGATATTGGCGCTGAGAGACGATCTTCGTATGGCAGAAAATTATGGCATTCAGGATCTCTACATTGAGTCTGATTCAAAGCTTATTGTGGACTCTATTGAGGGTGCGGCTTCTATTCCTTGGAAGTACCTCCTTTGGTGGAGAGAAATAAAAGACAGGCTTCAAGTGTTTAGCAGAGATGTTCATCGTGTCTTCAGGGAAGCTAATTCAGTTGCAGACAGCTTGGCTAATGAGAGTTGTTCTCATATCTCTAAATTTTTTTATGAATCTTACTCTGATTTGCCTTCTATTGTCAAAAATTGTTTGTTTCAGATAGAATAGGGTTATTTTCCATTAGATATTAGTTGGGTTCTCTTGTTCTTTGCCAGGGGTAAGGTTTTATGTCCCCCCCATTTAGTTGTACCTTTCAATTGCATTAATCCACAGGTCAAGGTCTGCCTCAACCATCCTCCCTCCGATGGAGTGCTACTAAGGCTTTTCCTGCCTTAGTGGGATTTTTCGAAAAAAAAAAAAAAAAAGTCTACTCCTGAACCACTGAAAATTAAGAAGAGTCCCCCACACAAGACAGCTTCCATTCCAGAGATAATACCGGATCCCGCTCCTAACAGAGCATCCCCAACAATCGAGAAGTCTTTTTTTGAAGAAGATTTGGTCGATAATTTTGCAGGAGGGGATGAAGAGCAGTTGTTGATAGACCAAATGCTAGCAAAATACAGCAAAGCATCATCACTGTCAATGGAGGAGATACCGGAGGAAATGGTGTCAGAGCCCCTGGAAACTAAAGGATACGATTCACTGAAAACTCTAACATCAACGAGTGACGGTGCTTCACTACTGGAAATTTGTTTCGTAGAGTTACCAAGGTTAGAAGAGATAAGTGAGGAAGGAGGCCCTGCAGCACTATACATGGTTGATCCAAACCAGCTCGAATCCACAGGAGAAAACTAAGGACCGGCCGCTAGTGAGCAAGTCGGCCCGGTTGAAAAGGTAAGCTTTACTAAACCAACAAAAGCTATGACCCGACATTTGAAGCCTTTATTTATAAAGGTTCACCTGAATGGGATTCCTGTGAATAGGGTTTTGATCGACAATAGAGCAGTAGTTAACTTCATACCAGTCAGCACTATGAAAAGATTGGAAAAGAATTTCCAAGATTTAATTCATTCAAATGTAATTGTTACTAACTTTGCAGGTGGAATTACAGGAACAAGAGGAATCTTCCTGATCGAACTAACAGTCGGGACGCAGCAATCTTTCATAGCTTGCTTTGTCATCGAATCGTCTACTGGATACAATGCGTGGTTGGGAAGATATTGGATCCATTCGAATGGATGTGTACCATCTTCTCTACATCAATCATTGTTCTTTTGGAAATATGATGACGTAGAAGAGATTAAAGCCGATAGCCGGCCTTTCACCGTAGATTCCAATGCCGCACATGCTTCCCTTTATGGGGAAGGAATAGGACCCATATCTTTCGTGGGTTATGATAAAAATGGACGGCCGATCACTTCGATTTCGGCGGAACAAGACATTATCCAACAACGGCCTGTAGAACAAGAATCAGCCAAAGTTGCTGAGTTAAAAGAATTACCACATGATAGTTGACCATCAAGAGTCATTGGAAACGGCGAGAGCCGTCATGAGGAAGATAGTGGCTTATATATAGGAATTAAAGATATTGGAACTACAACGAGATTTAGAGCTGCCGGAGAATGTTGAGGTAACAGCAAATTATGCCAAATTCGTCAACGAACAAGATAACAGAATAGTAAAGAATCAGGATGAAATGACTTTCGTTGATCTACAAGCGGCACCAGCCAAGCTGGAAGACTTGAAAGTTGATACTCAAGACCCATTAGAAGAGATCAACTTAGGGACAAAAAAGGAGCGGAGGCCTTTATATATAAGTCAATTGCTACCGCCGAATGCCAAAAAGAAGATGAAGCAATTACTAACCGAGTACTCAGATTTTTTTCCATGGAATTATCATGAGATGCCGGGATTAAATCAGAAAATTGTAGAACACCGCCTCCCAATCAAACCTGAATACAGGCCATTCAAGCAACCTCCCAGAAGGATGTCTGATGATGTAATTAGTAAGGTTAAAATAGAAATAGAACGGCTTTTAGCGGCCGGGTTTAGCAAGCCTATTCGGTATACCGATTGGCTCTCTAATATTATACCAGTTGTTAAGAAGAATGGCCAAATTCAAGTTTTCATAGATTTCCAAAATATAAAGCAACCCCCAAAGATGAATATCCTATGCCAATAGCTGATCTGCTAGTCGACAACGCCTCCAATATAAATTTTTGTCTTTTATGAAGGGACATTAATTCTGGTTATAATCAAATCTTTATTGCGGAGGAAGATGTATCAAAAACGGCATTCTGATGTCTGGGGGCTTTAGGACTTATTGTTGGGTTGTCATGCCTTTCAGATTAAAGAGCGCCGAGGCAACATACCAAAGGGCAATGAACTTGATTTTTCATGACATGATTGGCCAAATACTAGAGGTATATATCGATGATGTGGTCATAAAATCTCACAATGGGATTGATCATTTGTAGCATTTAAGACAAGTATTCGAGTGATTACATAAGTACAATCTGAGGATGAACCCGCTGAAATGTGCCTTTGGTGTTACAACTGGGAACTTTTTGGGCTTTCTTGTTCATCAAAGGAGGATAGAAGTTGACAAAAATAAAGCAAGAATGGTCATAGAGGCAAAACCTCTGATCGATAAAAGACAGTTGCAGCGATTGCTCGGCCAAGTAAACTTTTTAAGGAGGTTCATTTCAAACTTGGTGGGAAAAACCAAAATACTGTCTCCTTTGTTAAGACTAAAGGATACCGAAGAATTCGTTTGGAACGATGAACACCAGGCCACTTTTGATGAAATTAAATGATACTTGGCCAAACCGCCCGTACTGGTTCCTCCATCCAAAGAACGGCCATTGAAATTGTACATAGCGGTAGCAAAGGATTCAATAGGGGTCCTACTAGCGAGGTTATATACTATCTTAGCCGCTTCTTGAGTCCGGTGGAGGAAAGATATACCGGTTTAGAGAAGATCTGCCTCACATTGTACTATGCTACTACCAATCTTTGTCATTACCTTCTTTCGGTAAAAGAAGTTTATGTCATTGCAATTACAAATGTGGTCAAATACATGCTGACGCGTCCAACAGTAAGTGGCCAGCTCGGTAAGTGGACATTAGCTTTGATTGAATTTGATTTTAAGTATGTACCGCAGAAAGCTAATAAAGGACAAGAATTGGCCGATTTCTTAACCGATCACCCATCCAGTATCCAGGAAAATGAACCAGACATCTAGGTTTTCACGTCGGTTTCTTTTATTTAGAGTTTCAGCCATGGACTTTGAAGTTTGATGGATCAAAAACAGAATAAGCTTCTGGGATCGGCGTCATCATAATTTCGCCAATCGGAGAAAGACATGAATATGCATTTCAACTTGAAGAACAATCAATAAATAATTAGGCAGAGTTTGAGGCTTTGATTATTGGTCTAGAAATTTTATGGGAAATGGGTGTTCATGCCGTTACCATCATGGGAGATTCGTAGCTAGTTCTAAAACAAATGAAGGGCCAGTATAGTTGTAATAGCGAGATGTTGATACCTTTACTAAAAAAAGGCAAGGTTTTTGGCCGGACAATTCAATTGGGTGGAATTTGAATATAGGCCAAGGATCGAAAATTGTGAAGCTAATGAGCTTGCTCAAATTGCATTAGGCCTTAGGCTTTACAGCCTGTCTCGAACAGTGACAGTGCAATCTCTGCCTTCCGCCGAAAAGAGACATTTTTTAACAGATTCCCATGCATGTTTCAATTAAACAATACAGTTAGATTGTAGGAAGGAGATATGGGATTATCTCCGAGATCCTACTAGCAAGGTGAGTGGGCACTTAAAAGAAGAGCTGCTGCTTCATTTTTGGCGATGAGCTATACAGAAAGCGTTTCGATGATATACCCCTATGATGTGTAAGTCACTTAGAGGCGATGTTAGTCATGGCTGAAAGACATGAGGAAATATGCAGCACACATCAAGCTGGTATCAAAATGCGATGGATGTTACGCCGGCATGGTTACTATTAGCCGACCATTTTAAAAGTCTACCAGGCATTTGCAGCCTGCTGTCAAGAATGTAAAAAACATGGACCAGTTCAAAGGGTATCATCCATCAATTTACAACCAATAGTCAAGCCCTGGCCTTTCTGAGGATGGGCAATGGATTTGATAGGGAAAGTATATCCTCCCTTATCCGGGTTACACAATTTTATCATAGTTGCCACCGATTATTTCACCAAATGGGTTGAAGCTAAACCTTTAAAAAAGGTGGAACAATCGGATGTGATTGAATTCATCAGAGAATAAATCATTCATAGGTGTGGTATCCCGGAAACCATTACAACGGATTCCGGCACTGTTTTCGTTGGAGAAGCAGTGACCGAGTTTGCCAAACAATATGGCATAAGAATGATTCAGTCAGCCCCTTATTATGCTCAGGTGAATGGCCAAGCCGAAGCAACTAATAAGGTATTGAAAAATATTTTGAGGAAGATGATAGAAGACAAGCTAAGAATTTAGCACAAGCTTTTGTCAGAAGCCTTATGGGCATACCAAACTTCCTATAAGACCTCTATTGGGACAACTCCATTTACCTTAACTTTCAATCATGAAGCAATTATTCCAATAGAAATTACAGTGAAGTCATTAAGAGTGGCCATTCAAAATAATTTTACACCCAAAGAATATTCGGAAGCCATATTGGCAGAATTGGAAGACCTGGAGGAAATCAGAAGGATGACTCTAAATAGGCAACTGGCGCTGAAACAAAGAGTTGCCAGATCTTACAACCAATAGGTCAAACACAAGTCTTTTGCTCAGGGTGATTTAGTATGGAAGACACTCCTTCCGATCGGCAAAAAAGACTTTCCATATGGTAAATGGTCGCCCACATGGGAAGGACCATTACGAATTAGTAACGTAATGCTTGCTGGGGGGGGGGGGGGGATACCACGCGCAATCACTTGAGGTTTGAGAAGAAAAAGTCATTAACGGCCAGTTTTTAAAGCGGTATTATCCTACTCTATGGAAAAACCGCGAAAGTCATAACTAACAAGAAGAGAGTTCCAAACAAAACTAGAATACCAATAACTTGGCATTTATATTGCCAGAAAAATGGCAATATAAGAATCCCTAAAATGATACGCCGTTAGTTGGACGGTGCAGAAGTAACTGAATAAAAGATTTTTCTCGAGATTCGCGAGATCTCATTGATCTTTTTCTAAGAACATGGTCTATAAATACCCAAGCCAGTATTGGCCATCTTTGTCTTAAGTAAAATGCAATAATCAGACGACGAAAGGAGGAAGATGTTGAAGGTAGCAGACGACCAATTGCAGTCGTCGGGAAGATGTTCGAGAGCAGAGGAGGCAACTTAGCCGAAGACTCACTGGGAATGGGAAATTTTTTTTTTCTCTTTCCGCTGACCCCATGTCGATGATTCGTCACTGAGATGAGTGGAAAAGGGAGCATTCGTTCCCTCGGCCGGCATTTACGCCAGGACTCCGCCTCCTCTACCTCTTCCTCTTTCTCCCTCACTTACGCCATCCCTGTGGTGTGGGGATAAGAGGAAACCCAGTTTGTTTCCTAAGACCTTCTGGCCCCGACTGGATTATCTGGCCTTGGTTGTATGAAAGAGCCAGAAGGCTCTGCTTTGGTTGTATGAAAGATCAATGATGAAATAAATTACTATGATTTCAATTTATCTTAGTTTCTTGAGTTATGCCGAGCATTTTTGTTATCAAAGTATGAATGGCGATCAGGTTACATTAGCAAAGCATGCAAAATACCATTCAATAAAGTTAAAGTTGATTAACCGGCTAATAATCAACAGCTGTTTAAATATGCCATCAGCATGGCATCAATCAAGTTACATACCGGCGACGCGGTATGGTGTTACAAAATGTTGTTGATAAAAGATGAATGTTTACCTTTCAAACAAGTACTTAAACCTGGCATAATCATGCTCAGCGTGCTCCCATTATCATCGTGTTTGCGCCCGGCGTGCCTCCATCTCGTACTCATCTTCCATCCAATTTCGCAACTAGGAACAACTAGACTCAATCAGCCTCCATAGAGCTCAAATAGACTCTCTGGTATTATCTTCCATGGTCTTCAGTCGACATCATTCGGCCGAGGTGGATGCAAATAGTCAGGGTCTTGCAGGAGAAGCCCTATTGTTAGAAATGTCACGCCAAGTTTTCCCTAAGATATAAATTTGGCTCCTATAGCGGAGACCAGTGTACACCTCTTTCCGAAACTCAACGCATCTTGCCGCAACAGATCGGAGGGTGTTGATCGCCTCTCTCAACCTCGGGATGGCGCTATGAAAATCAAACATGGAAAATAGATGTTCCATTTCTGAAGGATCTCTATTAGACCTCGTCCCGATAGCCCGCCCAAGCAACATCCGTATCTCATTCACCTCGCTATCAGAAAGCTGCTCGGGTCGATTAAAGACAAGCGAGCGGAGTCGATCTCGACTGTAAAAGTCCGAAAGAAACCTTGGATATAGGCCATCCCCAAACTCAAAGAACCTAAGTTGACGGTCTGCATCCTGAACCATTCTCTAACAAACCCAAAACAAGTACCGGGAAGATTGCGAAAGTCGTCTTCTTCGGGGAGAGGATCATATGGGGGGGGGGGGGGGGGGGAGAGACATCCGATCATTCGAGGAAGAGTTGAAAGGATTACCATCATCAAGGTTGCGATGGGAGTCATGAGGAATGGGAGCAACATGCTCCGCATGCTAGGCGGAGAGCTTATTGGGATTGTAGCAGGAGCAGCAGCTGCTGAAGAGGGGCACGATGGAGGAGTTGTAAAATCAAACGGACTGGGAGGAGCCAGCGGGGGAGATGAAGAAACATTGTCTACTGAACGAACATAGGAACCCTGCTAAGGATAGTATAGATCGATATCTTCTTCATCATTTGATGAATCATCAACGATATCAATGTGCTCTCCGGGATGTCGAACCTGAAGCCTCATACTCGAACAGGTGGAATAAACTCGACTCTTTGATAACTCACCAACCTCCATGGTGCTGCTCTTCTTCTTCAACAATTCCTGGGAGAACGGCTTGGTCTTGACCGCGGTAGCCTTCTTCCTCAGTTTACCCTTCGACTTCGGTTCTTTCCTTGACCGACTGCCGCCTGCACCAGCTGAAATTCATAGTAAAGTCAGAACCATGTAAGCAAGGTAAATTATTCCAAAGTGGATAAACATAGTTACCTGAGCTGGAAAACCAAGTCTCAAAGGACAAAGGAAGAGTTTCTATGCTTTAGGCATCAAAAAATGAAGGGCGGAAAACTTCAGCATAAAATTCCAAATCGTGGCAGACCAAACGCGAGTTAAACTGGAACCACCACGACCAGAATGAAGGTTCAGCATCTGCGAATCAAAGAGCGGCAACCTCAAGGAATTTGGTGGCAAGGTTTCGGAATCGAGAAGTAACGGCAACAGAATACATATTGTCAACAATCGGCCTAGACATGCCAAGAGGGTCGTTGATAAAAGGAAAAGGAACAATAGGGATGCCCTGACCATAGCCTAACTGCCTACTGTAGACACCCCAAATTGCACTACAAAATGAGAAAATAATTGAAAACATGTAATTAGGATTTAAAACAGGACAAAAATGCATGAGATTTAATCATTTAAGCAATGCCCTTATTGTATCTGCGGGCTGGTCTCGCCCGAAATTTGTATACAGGCATGTAGCGCTCGTATTGAGAATGCGGGCACCACTTGCCCGCAATGTATATACGGGCACAGGGTTTTTGTGTGAATTTTATCTTTGCTCGATTTCTGAGCCTTATCTGCATCCAAATATCTCTCTGGATAAGCAAATTCATTTATTTATCTATTCAAATTATCCTATTTATCCTTGTTGGCCATGGATTGGCATTATCCCTATTTTTCAATCCAATCTAGAGGATTTTGATATAATCCCTCTGGACCAGCCATGCCCCTGGGTTTGCCTATAAATAGAGGGCAGATTCTCAAACAAATGGCCGTTAATTTGAAGTTTGAAGAACTCCAAGTGAAGAGAGGAATCCCTGCTGCTCTGCTTGCTCAATCCAGGTAAGTCCCTTTTCCCTTTTATTTTCAGTGTTCAATTCTAGAAATAATCTGATCTTCTCCATTGGTATAGAATAAGGCCTGGTTTATAATTGTATTTCCAAACCTGCCTCCAAGTACCTCAAGTATCCTCTCTAGCCGTAAAACGTGAAGAGAGAGCTAGGGGAAAGGGGAATAGGTGGATCCATAGAATAGAACCCTATAATCTGTTCTTTTCTTTTGTATAGAATAAGGCCTCTTTTGTGTTTGTATCACCAAACTTGTCTCTAAGTACCTCAAGAATCCTCTCTAGCCGTAAAACGTGAAGAGAGAGCTAGGGGAAAAGAGAACAGGTGGATCCGTAGGGTAGACCTCCATGTACTCTAATCTGTGAGATATGGATGTTTTGAATATCCTGTACATGTTTTAATGGTTTTATTTTGAATCTGAATGAATCATATGAATCCATGATGTTTATAGCATGAGATCCCCACTTTTTTCTAAAATTTGGATTTTTCACATCTTTGCACCTACAGCACTGTTTTCTCGATTTTTGTGATATTAGGCTAAGATCCTGGATCTATCATAATCTATATGATAGATCTGGATTCAAAAGCCTGAAAGTAATTTCTAGGGTTTCATGAGGTGGTTTTTGAGTCCTTTTTCATTTTTGAGAGAAGACCCTACGGTCTAAGTTCTCCCTTTTTGATGTTCTTCATCAACGTGGGTATTTTTTATGTTGATTTCTTGATCTAATGTGAAATATGGGCTATACCTGTATCTTGGACTGTTCAAGTTCAATTCTGCAATATTTTATAAAAATTATATTTTTTTCTAGATTTCTAGAGTTTAACTTGAAGCCAGATTTTTGAAGTTTTCACTTTAGATTTGTTTTCTTTATCTTGATTTCAGTCAATCATGAAGCCCAAATAAATTGCTTTTGTTTTCATAAGGAGGATCTAGAATTGATTGGATCATTCACATGGAAAAAAGCCATACATTCTTTTATTTTTCTTTCACTTTTGTTTTGATTAGCAAGCTCTTTTTCCTTTGAAAAACATGAACAATACCTGGCAACCACCTTATGTGGATGAATAGGGATGCCTAACACCTTCCCCTATTCATAACCTAATCCCCTTACCCATCTCTGGTTGTTTTTAAATAGGGTTATTTTTACCCTAAATTTGCATTTTTTTTGCTTACTTGAGATCTTGGTGTCCATTCACACCTAAACAGAATGGTGGCGACTCTTTGTTTTTAATGAATCCCGTGTGATAACTAGGAAGTCATTAAATTGATTTTCCATGTCTCACACCTACTGGAAAAATTCACCAAATACACCTGTAAGCACCTCATTTTTGCGCTCCTAGAAAAACCAGAAATGCAAACCCTGGACAGAAAGTCAAACCCTAAGGGGTGAAAATTTGACTTTTTGATCAAGTAAAATTTGGCCACGTCGCTTTATACCATTGGATAGAGAATCTCGACACGGTTCCAACGCAACTGAGTTTGCAGGAATCGGAGTCCGGATAAAGGTTCTGCGGGTGGTCAAACTTTAACAAAGCCAAAAGTTGACTTTCTGCTAAAATCCGATCCGGAGGCCTACCCCTAGGTCATGGGATAGAGGGCTCCGATACAATTCTAACGCAACTGAGTTTGCCCAGATCGGAGTCCGGATGGAGAAAATATGAGCTGACGAAGTTTCCGAGCAGCAAAACCAACAAACTGTGCACGTAGCAAAAAGCTGCACACGTGGCGAGTTGCGCAGGAAAATATCTCGGGGATCAAATCCGTAAATATCCAAATGTTCGAAATATCCCAGGGACTAAATCTGTAAAAATCCCGGAATATCGGATTAAACCAAAAATAACCAGGGACTAAATCCGAAAAATTCAGATTTTCCGACCAAACGAGCAGCCGCATTAATTGTTTTTTAATCATTTGGTCGCTCGCGCGAACGTGGCAAGCGGTATGCGCTCAGCTTGAGCTGGGCGCCAAACTCGGCGGATACCCCCTGTCTTCGTCTATAAAAGCCGCGGCAACCTTCATTTGTAGGGGTTCGGCATTTTTTTTGGGGTTCGGGATTTTCGGTGCCGGCTTTCTTCTCTGGCGAAATTCTTTCTGGGGCAGAGAGTTCTCACTCTCTGGTTCTCTCCAGGGTTGGGTCTTCCCACGGAGAACTAGTCCTCCTCGCTTGGCCTGAGTTAAAAGAACCCTCCCTTCTTCCTCTCCGATTACCTCACAACCGAGAAGACGACCAGTTGGTGAGGAGAGGTGGTGCTCCAGCGATTGCTCGTGCGCTCCAAGGGACCCTCCGGCATATCCTGCAAGGGATTAAAACAAGGTAATGTTCCCTGTTTAATAAATGAGCTCATTTCAAGCTTTCAAGCATGACTAGGGTGTTTCCTGGGTGTGCCAATTTATTTGCTGTTCGTGCTTGATTGATTCGAAGGGGGAGCATGTTCCCCCATGAGTTCTCCATCTCTATTGTATCCCGATAAAGCCCCCGGTTCCCTTCTTGATTATTCATGTTATGTTAATTCAGGTTCTGTTAGTGTTTCGTTTTCGGATTTGTAGGTTTGCAGAGAGATTTGAGTGATGAGTGGTGAGGATATGTTAGGTTAGATTAATTTGAATGCATGTTTAAGTGTCTCTGGGGAGTCTGGGGAACACCTGGGAGGGCTTACAGACCCTAAAAACCAGTTAAAATTGAGTTTGAGCAAAAAACCAGAATATCGGGTTTCGTAGGGGTATGCGCCGAGCTCTGCGAGCTCAGCGCACCCAAAAAAAGGTGAGCGGATCGTTTTTTTAGCATCTGCCGAGCTCGCGCCCACTTCTTTTTTTGGATGCGCTCAGCTTGCGCTCACTTAATTTTGGATGCGCTCAGCTCGCGCTCATTTAATTTTGGATGCGCTCAGCTCACGCTCACTTGATTTTTTGGTGCGCCGAGCTCGTGCTCACTTGATTTTTGGGTGCGCCGAGCTCGCGCCCACTTGATTTTCAGGTGCGCCGAGCTCGCGCCCACTTGATTTTTGGGTGCGCTTAGCTCGCGCCCACTTTGCCCGCGGATCGTTTTTTTGGTTTTTTCAGTCCGCCCACCTCGTTGACCTTGCGCCTAGTGCCTGAGGTCGGCGCATACCCCTAAAAAAGGCCGAATTGCCATATTTCTTAAAAATCCCGAAAATGCCCTTTACCGGGTACCTCCCCTTGGACCCAGTCTAATGAGCCAGTTTTTCTCTGACAAAGTGTCAATCTTGTATATTTTTTGTGATTATTGCTGGATGTGAGTGCCATTTCCGAACCAAACCGAATAATCCAACAGGGTTTCCGGGTGACCCGGAAACCCAACCTGGGACTTGGAGCCTCGGTCCAACTTGATTTCCAGTGGGCCTTCCAACGGGGCCCACCCTGCCCAATAAACATGTATGCATGCAACTTAATCAAGATAAGCAAAATTAACCGATTAAACCGGGCGGGCCAAACTAAGGCGGTCCACCTGAATCGGACTTGTGAAATTGATGCATGAAATGCGTGGTTTGGCCGAGACTAAGGGCAAGGGCCTATTGGGCCCGCCAAAGCCCACGAACCAACCGAGTAAGGGTTCAAAACCCTAACCTCACATAACCTGGGCTTTCAAGCCCTAATCAGGATGACGGGCCCCAAGCCCAGTGTCCCACCCATTGTTTGGAAACTTAAGTAAGATAAATCCAATAAATTACCAGGCCACCATGTGCGGCCCACCCAATGGGCCCACAAACCAAACCGGCCCGCTTTGCAAATAAATCACTTAATAATCCAACTTGAACTCCAAAATAAAATCAACTCATTGAACCAAAAATCCTAAAGGCCGCTCAGGCTTAGACTGAGGCCTACAAGGGTACATGGGCTTGACCAAAGCCCACCAAGGACACCGTGGGCCTTCCAACAGGGCCCACCCAACCAAACCCAGATCACCTAATTAATCAAGATAAAAGCAATTAAAGGGACCCACACCACTCAGGTGGTCCCGCTAGACTTAACCAAACTGCATATCGGATTAGGAATCGGGTGAGACCAAAGTGAGCTGACTCAAACCAGGATAAACCCAAGGGACCCGTCACCCGATGGGGTGGACCGGGGTGTAAGCACCTCATTTTTGCGCTTCCAAAAAGCCAGAAATGCAAAACCCGGCTAAAAAGTCAAACTTATGGGAGAGCCGAAAGTTGACTTTTTCTTGAACCCCGTGCCAAGTGCCTTGCTCTATACCATTGGATAGAGAATCTCGACATGGTTCCAACGCAACTGAATTTGCAGGAATCGGAGTCCGGATGAGGGTTCTGCGGGCGGTCAAACTTAAGGGAGAGCTGAAAATTGACTTTTCCTCGAACCCCGTGCAAAGTGCATAGCCCTATGTCATTGAATAGAGGGCTCCGATATGAGCCTAACGCAATTGAGTTTGCTCAAATCGGAGTTTGGATGAAGGAGATATGAGCTGTCGAAGTTTCCGAGCAGCAAAACCAGAAACTGCACACGTGGCGCAGAAACTGCACACGTGGCAGCCAACGCAGCAAAATATCTCGGGGACTAAATCTTAAATATCCAAAATTTGCTAAAAATCTCAGGGACTAAACTAAAATTCGCAGGGACCAATCTGTAATTGCTCAAAAGTGTCGAATCGGTCGAATCGGTCAAGTCGAAGGGCAAATCCGTAATTTTCCAAATTGTATCCGGTCAAATATGCCGGATACACTTGCTCCCTTTCATATCCGGACTCAAAGGCCGGATACAAGAAGATTTTCGTGCGAGATTCGCGCCGATCGCCCGACAAATTCGCGGTGGCATTTAAATTTCAAATGATTATGTTTTGTATCCGACATTAAATGCCGGATACAAAGGAGCACCTATGTAACCGGCCATGAAGGCCGGATATGAAGGAGCCGTAATGTATCCGGCCTGAGTTGCCGAATACATTAAGTTTGTCTATAAATAGCAAACAGCAGCTCATTTCCGGGGGTTGGTTGCTTTTGGTTGTTTCCCAGCTCTTCTCCCCCACCCGCTCCCCTCCGAATCCCTCCTCTTTCAACTCCCCCAGCCCTCTTTCACCTCCCAAGATCGATTGAAACCACTCCCATCCTTCTTCTCCTCTTCCTTCTTCACTTGTTCTCTACCAAGAGGGGGAGGCATTGCTGTTGCTGTCAAGAGGTTGAGTTCCCAGCTGGTCCTTTGCTGCAAGGAGGTGCCAACACACCCCAAAAAGGTTTTAAAACCTCAGGTGAGGTTCCTTTTCTCATTGTATCCCACATATATTAAAGTTAGAATTTTCTGCAGCCCTTCCCTTGTTTGCCTTCTTCTTGTGCATGAGCTCACTTTCATGGTGGTCGAACCATGTATTTCTTGTCTTCCTCATGACATGGAAGCCACCACCAGCAAGAGGCCCACGTAGGCTTTCCTAGGGGGGCATGAGAGTTCAGTTTTTACGTATTTTCAGTACTCATAAGTATTTGGGTTAGCTTGCTGCCAAGCATATTTGAAAAGGGAGCTTGTTCCCTCTCCGATCATCTCCAATGTACCCCCTGAAAATCCCCCCTCTTCCTTTCCTTCTAAATTTACGTGAGTTTAAGCATGCGTCTTGGGGTCAGGTCCTGATAGGATTACGGGTTACACATGCTAGTTAGAGTTCCACTAGAGATCTTCTTGCATGTACACAAGTTTCTATTCCTATTTCTGCATGCATGCTTTGGTGTTCTTTTTTTCTTCTAATACTAGGAGACCTAAACCTGCTTGCTCAACCCCTGCGTACATGCTTTTCTTTCTTTGTGTTGGTGTATGCTCCCCTAACCCCTATTCCCCTTGCTGTCCCACTGTTTGTATATTTAAACATGCCCCCATAACCCCCCTTCATGCAAGTCCATGTGAGCTGCTGTTGGGAACAGCAGCAAGCTCTTAGGTTACTGCTGTTCCCAGCAAGTTTGCTAACCCCATGCACCCCCCATGAGTATGATGCCTAGCCCCCCTTATATTTTGTTTTACTTACCAAGCCTAGCCCATTAATCCACAGTCATGTTTTCTCCATCCACTTATGATAATTTTCTGATTTCAGATATGAGAGCATGCTTTCTGTTTTTTTTTTCACATGACTTGCTGTATCGAGCATGAGAGTTTGATCCCTTTACCTCCTCTATGCTTGCTGATTTTGTGTGCCTAAAGCCCCTGGAACAGCTGCTGTTCCTAGCTGGGTTACCCACCCGTCTAAGCCCCTAAAACCCACCCTCTTACCTTGCTGTAAATCCAAAAATGAAGCCAAGTAGGGCTCTCCCCCAAACTTGAACCAATGTGGGCCTGCCCGAGGGCCCACATGACTTGTAGAAAGCCCCCAAGAAGCCCACAGATGCATCCCCAATGGCAAAGTCCCAAAAAATACAAGTCTGTGGTGATCCGGCAACTTAGGCCGGATCACCTACAGCTTGTGTGTATCCGGCAACTAAGCCCGGATACACCCAGAAATGTCTTTTTTGTATCTTCTTGATCCTTGACCGAATTTTGTGATGATCCTTACCAAACCAAGCAAACCAACAGGGTTTCTGGGCCACTCGGAAACCCAACTTGGGACTTAGACCCTCGGTTCAACTCGGAATACCCGTGGGCCTTCCAACGGGGCCCACCAAGCCCTATGAATCCAAAAGCATGCAAATGAGGAAATTGAGTAAAATGAACAAATTGAATCGGGCGGGCCAAACCCAATGCGGCCCACCCAAGCCTTGTTATGTGTAATGAATATATGAATTGCATGGTTTGGCCGAGACCAAGGGCTAGGGCCTATCGGGCCCGCCAAAGCCCGCTAACCGAACCAAGTTAGGGTACAAGCCCTAGACTTCAAAGAACTGGGCTTTCGAGCCCCGAACCTGGATCACGGGCCCCAAGCCCAGCGACCAGCCCATTTTGGCAAATTTAAATAAAGCAAATCCAAAATACTTTGGCAACCACCATGGGGGCCCGCCTAAGGGCCCGCAAATCGAGGCCGACCCACTTTTGCATGAAAATCACCTAAAATACCAACTTAAACAATTAAGTAAAATCAACTCACTAACCCAAGCCCCCAAAGGGCCTCCTAGGGCTAGACAGAGGCCCACCAAGGGACATGTGGGCTTCACCAAGCCCACCAGGGACACCGTGGGCCTTCCAACGGGGCCCATCCAGCCAGACTCAGACAACTTAAATAAAACAAGATAAAATCAACTAAAAGGGACCCACACCTCTCAAGTGGTCCGCCAAGACTTAACTAAATGGTATGCTGGATTAGGAATCGGGTGAAAACCAACTAGAAAGCTGACTCAAACCAGGGAACCCACAGGACCCGTCATACGATGGGGTGGACTGGGGTGTCTACGGACTTCCCCAGACCACAACCGAGAACCGACTTAGAATCTCAAGCCGCAGACCAAAGGCCTTAAATAGACAAGATAGGCACCCAGGTGTCCGCCTGCACCCCATCATGCGGTGGTGACTCCGAATTACCCCGTGCCACGTCTCCCACGAGCGCACACGGGGTGTCTACGGACTTCCCCGGACCACAACCGAGACCCTACTTAGAATCTCAAAGCCGCAGACCAAAAGCCCTAATAGACAAGGTTAGGCACCCAGGTGTCCGCCTGCACCCCATCAGGCGGTGGCGACTCCGAATTTCCCGTGCCGCATTTCCGACGAGCGCACAACACCTTAACTCCTTCTCTCCAAGAAGTTGAAGGAGTAGCAGGGTTATGCAGGCCGAAAGGGATTTCCCGGGCAATAATAAGACTTTCAACGGTATAATGGAAATTATCAAGAGAAGCATGGGCGGATTCATAAAAAGGGGTGCCAATGTTTTCATCCAAAGAAAAGCGGTAAAATAATGGAGGACTTTACTCTCGCATTTCGTCGAAAAAGTAATTGAAAACATCTCTGAAAGGACATTGCCGGGGCATTGCCGAGACCCAGAACAGTCCGACATACCGAAGGTCAGGACGAGGACAATCCCCGGGCTCACAAAAGACACCGGGAAAATATCCATAGAACCAAAACTGCAAGAACTAGAGTGGACCACCAGTAAATGCAAACCAACCGAGGGAAAGATTGTATAAACCCCAGTAAACATGGCCAAGGAAGAAAGGGGCCAAAGCAAAAAGGCAACCTTGGGCAAGAGCTACCGCAATACCGGAAAACTCTTTGACCATTTAGGCAGAAGGACCACAAAGCATGAAGCGACAAATGATCATTAATAGAAAGGAGCAATGTTCTTGCATGATAGGAGGAGTGTCAGATCCTCAATCCGTTTAGCACGGTAGAATGTGTTGTGTAACGCCCCGGATCCGAGTCACATGAAAAACCCGTAACTCGTCTCCAGAGGTTATTATAAAACTCAGGATCGCAATATCAGAGTGAAGGAAAAACATGAATACAACAAAAACTATATAACAGAGTGCGCTAAAATAATCCCAAACGAAAATAAACTCACATGACCAAGTAACTACCCGCAAGTATCGTCCTCTCCAGGAGCAGCTGAAAACAAAACAAAACAATACGGAATGAGATACGAATATCCCAGTGAGCAGCACATGCATGCACAAATACATTTATTTCAGTTCTAAAACATGCCACGATTGTAACCATGTACAATGAGGATAATACGCATATTCCGAATAATCCGACTAAACTTCAATAATCCAATTCATATCAGTGCGGAAAAACCATCAGGTAAGTCAAACAATAACAAATCCGTTTCCAATCCCGAAGAATGCGATAAAATAAAGATTAACTAACAACAACATAGCGAATAACCATAATTTCGTATCTCAAGATGTAATTCCAGATACACCAATGTCATATAACACAAAGTCTTCTCATAACCACGCCCACGCCTCCAAATGTATATCCGGCCTACTCAGGGTTTCGGATATTGAAATGACTGCGTCATCCAATGCAGGCCTACTCCCCGGGTTTCTGCATTGACAACCAGACCTACTCAGGGTTCCTGGCTGCTCTACACCGGCGGGAGGTACAATACCCAATAATCGGTAAACAATATTCCATGAACCATAAATACCAACAAACCAGCGAATAAAACATATCACGTCAAACCAAATCAAGTACCAACATTGGTCAATGTCATGACTATCGTTTAGTTGATAAATTAAACATGCCAAGTAGACACTCCACACCTCCATGTACACAGTTCCGGCCTACTCAGGGTTTCGGATACTCTGAAATGACGGCCTACTCAGGGTTTCGTCATCCAATGTAGGCCTACTCCCCGGGTTTCTGCATTGACAACCAGGCCTACTCAGGGTTTCTGGCTGCTCTACACCAGTCGTGGCAACACACAAGGCCATGCAATTTCAACAACCAACAATAACATCACATTACTAAGCTTAGACTCTGGATCCAGGACAAGCTAGACCAAAACAGTAAAACATCGTATAATCTCAATACCAATATCAAAGAAAAACCCTTCATTTCATATCATGTAAAACTCATCACAATTTGTCACCTGTCCCTTTGGACCAAATAGTATCTCAATACTTTCAGTATTTCTCATTTCCACAAACCATGCCATTTGAATACAAAACACAATTATTTATAACAAGACAATACATTCAGAATTTTTCAAACAAATGAAACCAGAACAGAATAAGATATGATTCTAAACCGTCCACCGATATAAAGCAATATTCAAGTAAATCATTCCTGAAGTGCACCGTGCATTCAAAGGTGAACTAGCATGATAGTGTAGAGTTATTTCAGCAGAACAATATGGTTTCAAAACTGGCTTTCAGAATAAAGCACATTATATAGAAGTGATTTCAGCATCCAAACTTCGATTAAACATAATCCAGCAAAACAGCTCCTAGATTCTAAATTTCGTTTTCATAATCCAAATCAATCAATTGAATGTCATGAAACCCTGGAAACACATTTTGGATGAGTGGAATAGTCTTAGGATCCCCTATAAGGTCACCATACCAAAAAGCAATCAATTCTGAGACAAAAAGTTCCGGACCTCAAAATATTCTAAGTCTGGTTAAAAACGTTGACTTTTGGTATATAATTTTTCTAGACAAATCTACAAGGAGTTTCGGGCTCAAATTTTGGTTGTAGTCTATTGGTGGTTAAACACATCTCCTAGAATTTTCTGGGCTCCTGAATCACTCATCTGGGTATTAAACCCAAACCGGGCATTTTGATTAAAACCGGGATTTAGGCATGAACTGGAAAGTTGACTTTTTATTGGCTGGGAATTAGACCTTGGAAGTATTTTTATTGGTTCCAAATGGGGGGTAAAACCTTATTTACATGTAAAGACTTAAGTAAATGGAGCAATAAATACACAGGACATTTACTTAAATGTCTTTCATGTAATTAAGGGGCTATTTTCAATAAATTCTGTAATTCGGCAAGTGTATTGGACTATGCGCTCACCTCCTGAAGTGGGCGCGAGGTGAGCGCCGGTCGGCGGTAAAGAAAACAGGTAAAATAGACCTGCCGCTCACTCGACGCTAGGTGAGCGTGAGCTGAGCGCGAGATGGGCGTGAGGTGGGCGTGAGGTGGGCGCGAGATTCGCGCGAGATGGGCGCAAGGTTTTCTACTTCGCGCGAGATGAGCGCCAGCCGGGCGTGAGCTCGGCGGTAGGTGGTGTTTAACAGGGCGCCTACCTCTGAGGTGAGCGCGAGGTGAGCGGATACCCCCTGTGATTTTCATTTCTCTGTTATTTTGAGATCTACATGACTGGCCGGTTTGTGTACCTCTGTAATTGTTCTACTACACTCCTAATACTCCCAGAAGACTTCCCAACCATATTTGGAATTAATCTAAACACTTTCATTTTTTAAATATAAAACTCAATCCGGAGACTCTGTTCAAGTAATTTCCCGAAACCCAGAAAAACCAGAAAACTCATACCATCACTTAATATATAAACCATGCATCAGAATAAGCTCGAGAGAAACATAAAACACAAAACCCAGTTGTAAATCAGTGCTACTCACCGTATGCGCTTAATCCCAGAACAACAGCTTCTTCCCCATTCGGCCGATCGCGATTTCCGGGTGCGCGCGAAGATGAAATGGTAGCCGAACAACTCCTCTGCTCGCGAGAGAGATAACCCGCAGAAATCCGACTCCAATAAACTCCTAGCAACTCTTGCGGTTCTCATCTCTTCCCAGCGAAACCCTAATCGCCACCGTAGCCGCCCTAATTTCAGAGCAACAACATTCCCCCAAAAACCCCGAAAATTTATATCAGTTTCCTATTTATACACCGCGAGGGTTTAACCTAATTCACCATTTACCCTGGGAATCCCCTTTCTACCCCTCCTTAGTGTAGGGTTTTCCCGGATTTTAACCATTGACCCATTTTTTTATTTATTTCCGGTCCGAATATGACCTACGTATAAATATTTCCACCTCATTTTCTTTAACCCTAATGACCACAAATTTCTAGCAATAATAAAGTTGATTTAACCTGTACATACATCCATATGTGCATATACTTTTATTTTATCTACTGTTATTATTTGTTTATTTTTATTCTATTATTATTATTTCATTTTATTATTTTATTATTTATTATTTTTTTTTCTACTCAAAACTGGGGTCTTACATGTTGAAAGCAGCACTGGCATGTGTAGTATCAAAAAACTCAGAAATATAGTCAAATAAACGATGATCTACTTCTTCGCCGAGGACGAGAAGACCGGTAATAGAACAAACATCAAGGATAGTAGGGGTCATAGGACCATGGTAAAAGGAGAAAGTGTTGGAGCCTCGACACCAAAAAGAGTAGCTACCCCGAGAAGAATGGGGTTGAAGGGAACATAAAAAGTGGAGTAAAGAATTAACTCAACTATTCCAAGTCTAATCCAATCATTCATATAAAAGGGTTGCAACCTGGCAACCCATTGATTCCATTCTACAGTGCGTCTGGGCCATGAGCGAGGAAGAGCAGCCAGAGATCCCTAGTTCAAGGGTGTTCTCTCTGAAATCAGATGAGAAGAACGGGACAATACATCTGAGACCGGCGTATCATCTAGAAGAGAACAAGGACCAAGAACAGCGCCTTGTGTGCCTTCAACAAATAGGTTCAAACCTTCAAAATTCTCTTCTGCCATGGTCAGTGAAAGGTAGAAGGAAGGAAGTAGTTGCAGGAAGAAGGTAGAGGAAAACGGAGGAGAACGAAAGGATGGCTCAAGAACGAGAAGAGATTTGAAATCATTACCATATCGAGAAGGGGTTAACCTAATCGATGCAGCAGTTATCTGGCCAAGGTAATCAATACGACGGCTCAAAATGGTACTGTTGATATGTTTTAGAATAAGATCTGACGGACAGAGAGAATGGCCAATTCGGAAAAGATAGGATGAGATAGCAAATTATCGCCATAAAGAAAGGCTGATTTTATTGGCTGAGGCAATTATTTTGATAGATGTCAAAAGGTTATAAAATTTACTAAATCCATTAATTTTGTTCAAAATGAAATATTTACAAAGTCCGAATATAATCGGTTGAAAGACTCCTGAACAGACCGTCTCTCATCTGACAACCCGGCTTGACGCAACTCCAAGTCGCGATAAGATTGTGCTTCAACTTCCAAGTCATGAGCTGCTTCCTCAGATTGGCACGTTTTTTCCGCCACGGTTCCCTCATTGATGGGGTAGCTACAGATAACCTCTTCTCGCTGACGTAAAAGGTTAGACTTCTCATTCTGCAGCCTCTCAATTTGATGGTCAATATCTGTAGACACCCCAAATTGCACTAAAAATGAGAAAATGATTGAAAATATTAATTGGGATTTGAAACAGGTCAAAAAAGTGTAAAATCTGGCCAAACTGGTCATGACCGTATTTTGTTTACGGACTGGTCATACCTGCAGTTGATATACGGTCACGGCGTGCCCGTATTAATAATACGGGCAGGGCGCGACCGTAATATATTTACGGGCACGGGGGTCTTTGTGCGAATTTTACCTTTTTGATTTTTGAGCCTTATCTGCACCCAAATATCTCTCTTGGATAAGCGAATTATCTTATTTATTTGTTCGAATTATCTCATTTATCCTTGTTGGCCATGGATGGGCATTATCCTTGTGTTTAACTCAAACTGAAACTCTATCCTGCCAAACCTTTGACCAACCATGCCCCTGTGTTTGCCTATAAATAGAGGCTCTCTCCTCTAGCTAAGGGCCACGAAATTTTGAAGAATCAAAAGCTCCAAGAGAAGGAAAGGAATCCCTGCTGCTCTGCCTGCTCAATCCAGGTAAGTCCCCTATCCTTTTTTATTTTCTGTCTTCAATTCTAGAAGTAATAGGATCATCTCTATTGCAGTAGAATAAGGCCATATCTGTTTTTGTATCCCTAAACTTGTCTCCAAGTACCTCAAGGGTCTCTCTAGCCGTAAAACGTGAAGAGAGAACTAGGGGAAAGGGGAACAGGTGGATCCCTAAAATAGAACCCCATATCTGTTTTTCTTTTTTTTTCATAGAATAAGGCCTGTGATTGTGTTTGTGTAACCAAACCTATCTCTAAGTACCTCAAGAGTCTCTCTAGCCGTAAAACGTGAAGAGAGAACTAGGGGAAAGGGGAACAGGTGGATCCGTAGGGTAGACCCCCATGTGCTCAAATTTGTGAGATGTGATTATTTTGAATATCTTGATCATGTTTTAATGCTTTTTATGATATATCTGAATGAATAACATTAATCCATGATGTTTATAGCATGAGATCCCCTATTTTGCCAAAATTTGGATTTTTGCCACTTTTGCACCTACAGCACTGTTTTCGTGATTTTTGGTGGTTTTAGGCTATGATCTTGGATTTATCATGATCAATATGGTAGATCTGGATCCAGAAGCCTGAAAGTAAATTCTAGGGTTTCATGATATAGTTTTTAAATTGTTTTTCATTATTGAGAGAAGACCCTACGGTCTAAATTCTCCCTTTTTGGTGTTTTTCATCAATGTGGATATTTTTGGTTTTGATTTTCAGATTTAATGTGAAATTTGGGCTTTATCTATGTCTTGGACTATTCAAGTTCAATTTTGAAATATTTTATAAAAATCATATTTTTCTAGATTTCTAGAATTTGACTTGAAGCCAGATTTTTGGATTTTTCACTTTAAATTGATTTTATTTGATTCTATCTCAATTTTGTTTTGATCATGAAACCCTAGGAATGGTATGATCATATTTGAAAGTTCTGGATCAATCAGACTATTCATATGAAAAAACCATATATTTTTGCCTTTTTTGTGATTTTGTGTGATTTTTTATAGCAAGCTTTTTCCTTTATTTTAAACATGAACAATACCTGGCAACCACCTTGTGTGGATGAATAGGGGTGCCTAACACCTTCCCCTGTTCATAACTTAATCCCCTTACCAATCTTTGGTTGTTTTTTTAGGAGGGATATTTTTACCCTAAAATTTGCCTTTTGTGCTTATTTAATATTTTGGTGTCCATTCACACCTAAATTGAATGGTGGCGACTCTTTGTTTTATATAATCCCGTGTGATGATTGAGGAAATCATTAAATTGATTTTTTCCATGTCTCACAATATCTGCAATATGATCATCAAACACCTTCAAAAGTTGGATATTCTCAACATACTGCTACTCACAAGTATCCCGGCCGGTCTTCAGTTCTTTTATAAACTAATATCGGTCGGATAGAGATTCAACTTTGTTGGTTATTTCTTCTATCTCTGCCAAACAATGGTCAAAGACCACTTTAAAAGTGTAAAAGCGGGAAGCCTGGGAAAGCACTGATTTTACAGCAGAAGGAACTGAAGAAGTTTTCTGAAGCTCCATTGCTAATTCGGTTACACAATCAAGAGCAGTGTCTGAAACTCCAATTATTTCCTGGATTCAGAAGACTGACAATCTCGGACCGAATGGAGTTAGGAGTTGGAGGAGATGGAGTAGTTGAGGTAACCGACAAGAATTCGGACCGAATAGTGTTCAATAGGTTATCCAGCAACCTAAGTGAATCACCAGCAGAAGGCACTTCACCAAATTTAGACACCGGAGGAACAAGTGAGTTAACATCCTCCATTTCATCCTCATCAGTCAATAGCCTCATTTGTTCAGTACCTCCTTCAACCTCCGCCATGGAATTGCCTGGGAGAATCTCGGTCTCAGTAGGAGCGACAAAGGTGGCCGCTCCAACAGCTGGAGAAGCAGGCCGAGAACCTCCTTGCCCCAATTCAGCATCCACGGATTCAAATCCAGGAGGTATAACTGGATAAGAAGTTCCTGCTAGAGAATCACCAGGGGAAGGAATTATTTGAAGATCATCAGAAGACGGTGCAGAGGAGTCACCAGTAGAGCTACTGGGTGTACCTGTAGCAGGATCAAGCGATTCTGAAGGAATAGCAGGGCCGGTCAATTCTGAAGGAATGATGGGGCCGGTCTCGCTTGACGAAGGAAGAGAAATCACTGGAGCGGTGCTAAGGGGAACAATGTCCAAAACAGATGGAGAAAATTGCACCATAAGCGATTCCATAGCGTTGGTAGATGGAACAGCCAAACTCGAAGAACCTTCTCCCTGAGGGAAAGCAGAGATTTAGAAGATGGGTGATGAAAGAAGAAAAGGTAGAAATAGAAGGCTTACCTCTTCTTATCGAGGACACTTCGAAGGAGGATCGGAGAGTTGGTGACGCAATGTTGCCAGCAGATCATCATCCTTGAAATCTATTGCTTTGCCCTTAGAAGAGGAAGCAATATCTAGAACAACCAATGTCGGTGGAAGAGAAGAAGGGACCTTCAACTTACCTGCCAACAGAAAAATGACGTTAAGCAACATGATTCAAAATAAAAGAAAACACAAAAAGAGAACATACCTTTCTTGGTTGGTGCAGGGAAAGGCCGTAGTAGATCCAACCATTGGAGATATTCATTTTCTTGATGGTAGCAAATTTCTCGCCAAGTAGAACTCCACTATACCAAGAAGTTTGAGCGATAGTTGGAAATGGAAGGAAGGTAAAGTAAGCAAAATACAGCAGCCGCCGCAAGATACCGAGCCTCAATACGGGCAGCTTCATCCTTAGAGGTAGAGACCCGGACAATGGATGTAGTCTTGACCGAAAATAGCTGGTCGAAGTCAAGGTTGGGTATCCCTTAAGTACAGTAGAACTGCCTACTAACACAATTCGGCAGGTAAACTTCGAATCCTGGCTTTTTATTTGTGGCTGTCACAGAGTAGTTTAAAGTACGGGCCAATAAGAAGCTGGCCCAAATTAGATGCTGCTCGTCAGTTATTTCGCCAACCATGGAAAGGAAGCCAGGCGCATTCGCAAAAACTTTGAAAGGGAGATTAGGGTAATGATGGAGATTAAAGAAGAAATTAAAACACTCTAGGGCAAACAAATCAACAAGGTCACCCTCTAGACAGGAGTGACCGGCAAATTCGAAGCAGGTGTTAGCACCTCATTTTTGCGCACCGAAAGTGCCAAAAATGAAAACCCTAATTGAAAAGTCAAACCATAAAGGGTGTCAAAAAATTGACTTTTTGATCTGGTACAAATTAGCCATCATACTTCTTACCATTGAATAGAGGATTCCAACACGATTCCAACATAACTGAGTTTGTTCAAATCGGGGTCGGGATGAGGAAGTTATGAACCGGTCAAACCTGAGGGGATAAAAATTGGCTTTCTGCTAAACCCCGGATCGGCTGCCCAATTTTATCACAGCAGATAGAGGATCACGGCACGATTCTAACGCAACTGAGTTTGGTCAAATCAGGATTCGGATGAGAAAATTATGAGCTGGTCAAACCCTGGGGAGCAGAAATCGACTTTCTACTCAAGCTGAATTTACCACCATACTTTATCCCGACGGATGAAGATTTCTGGCGTGGTTCCGACGCAATTTAATTTGCTTGAATCGGAGTCCAGACGGAGAAGTTATGAGCAAATCAGAATCCAGGGAGTAGTTTCAGCCTTCTGCCAAAAACTTGAATTTGCTGCCATACTCTGGCTCGGTGGATAGAAAATCTCGACCCGGTTCCAATACAACCAAGTTTGTCAAAATCGGAGCCCAAATGAAGAAGATATGAGTAGAACAACCCTAAGGGCAAAACCATAAATAAATGCATAAACTTGTCTACGTGGCAAGTGTGCAAGCCACATTTGCCAAGTGGCAAATCAAAGGGAAAAAGGACAAAAGAAAAAAATATCTTGAATATAAAATAATAGTTCCAAAAATATCTCATTTAATTAAGTTAAATAAAAATAATAATAATAATAATAATAATAATTAAAAAATGGAGAGACGAGAGACCCATGTGGGGTCTTTCTCCCTCTCTCCCCCCATCTATTTTCCCATGTGTTCCTTCCCCCCTAACACCTCCCCCCAAATCTTATCCTTTTTCCCCATGTGATAATTCCCATTGACACCTCACCACTTTGCCCCCATATGTTCCTTCCCCGCTCAACACCACCCCCCCCCCCCCCGATCTTATCCTTTCCCCATGTGCTCATTCCCATGAACAAATGTTTCCCTCCATATACATCTCCCCAAGATACATCATACATCATGCATCCCTCTCTCTCTCTCTCTCTCTCTCTCTCTCTCTCTCTCTCTCTCTCTCTCCATACATCCATCCCCCATGACCCTTTCCCTTATATCATCTCCTTAATGACCCCCCATCCTACCCCTATACGTATGGTCTGGACTCTCATTCTTGGGTCATCTCATCCCTCTCTCAAGAGGATTCTCTCCAACTTCTCTCCCAAGAAAAGAAAAGAGAGAAAGCCTTTCTCCCCCACCCTCCCCATTCGACCACCTCTTCTTTACCTCCTACACCACCCAAAACCCCCTTGGAGACCATCCTACCCCTCTTCTCTCTTTCCTTCTTCATCTTCACTCAAGGAGAAAACTTTGAGGCTTGCTGTTGGTGCTGGAAAGGGGCTGTTCCAACCAATGTTTTTTTGCTTCAAGAAGGTTCAAGCATAACACACTAGGGTATTTAAACCCCAAGATGAGATTCTCCATCTCCTTTTATTCCACATATGTGAAAATAAGAAGATTTCAAGGATGTTCTATATGTTTGTTTTTTTTTTCTTGCTGGGATATGTCTTTCAACATGTTCTTCTCATGTTCTCTTTTCACTTTCTCCACAAAAAGAGGCTCCCACGGTAAGCGGAGTGTGCGTAGGTTATAAAAGAGGATGAGAGGATGTATTCATACACTTTTAGAGGGTTTCCAAGTTCTGTTTTGCTCTGATTTGCTTCATTCGGATGGGGAGCATGTTCCCCTTTATATTCACTCTAATGTACCCTCATTTAACCACCCCCCCCCCCCCCCCCCCTCTACCCCTTCTTGCAGTAACTTTTATTCTTATTTCATAATATGCTGTTTTTTGGGCGTTTTTGTGTGTTGCAAACTATGCATACTTAGTGGTAAGTCCCTTTTCAACCCTCACGATGCATGCTCACCCCTTATAATCCCTTTGTTATGGTGCATATGAGCTGCTGTTGGAGGCAACAGCAGACCTCCTCTCTTCCCTTATTTCGTGATAGTTTATTTTAAGTATGTCCATGCTTAATGGTCCATGCCATGGTCCATTTACTTGCTGTTTTGCACTCTTAGCATGACTTTTATCTTCTGTAGTATTTGCTGTCCCCCAGCATGCTCCCTCACCCTCATGCACCCCCAGGTCCAGCCCACTAACTCCATGAATGAGGAATGACTTTCCCTCACTTTCCTCTACTATTCCCAGCCCACCAATCATGACTAATCCCCCCTCATTAGTTGCTGTCCCATACACCTGCAGCATGTTTACTTCTCGATGCTTATGAAGTATGCTCCCTAATGTTAGAATTTCTTGAATGCATACACCCACCCTTCACCCTTAGAAGCATGTTAGGTTATTTTGTTTGTCCAAGCCACCGAACTCTTCTACATACGAGCACACACAGCCCTTAGTATGCATGTGGAATGTGCGGCTCTTCATGTTTCAAAGTATATGGCCCATGCTCGATTGGTTGTTTGATTTTTATCGGCTTTGATTACTTGCTAGTTTGTAGATTGAAAGAGACCAAAAGAAGGACATCTTGGTCCCTGTTTTATTGTTAATTGTGACTCAAATGGAAGAAGGCAACTTCTCATGCCTTCTCACCCTCCCCCCTGGATCCCAAAAATCTCAAAAAGACCAAGAAATGGGGTATCCCCCATTCCCAGAACCACTGTGGGCCCACATAGGGGCCCACACAACCACTGAACCCTTCCGAGAAGCCAAAAACCCTGACCCATCTAAAAAATATCAAAAAAGGGCTTTTCTGGGTTGGTCCGACAACTCAGGTGAGATCAACCCTGTTCTCTGTGTAGCCCAAACTTAGTTTCGGCTACATCTTTTCTGTGTACACACTCCCTAAAAATCCAAATTCCCATTTTTCAAACTCTTATCATTTGTCAAATGCTTTCAATTCAACCAGATGAGCCAGTAGGGTTTCCGGGTCGCCCGGAAATCTGAGATGGGAATTGGACCCCTCTGGTCCAATTGGATCCACTTGTGGGCCTTCCAATGGGGCCCACCAAGCCCAATAAACTCACTTGGACTTAAATAAGCAAATTAAGTTAACCAAGTGGGTCACACCATTTGAGGCCCACCAAAAGCCCAATCTGTATCATGCAGGCTTAGGCTAGGGTTGGTTTGGCCGAGATAGCGGGCCAGGGCCTATCGGGGCCGCCAAGCCCATTGAACTGGACAAGGTTGGGGTTCCAAAACCCTAACCCAGAAAGTCTTGGGCTTTCAAGCCCAAGCCTAGATAATGGGCCCCAAGCCCACATCTAGCCCATGTTGGCACAATTTAACCAAGGTAATTCAAGACATTTGGCCACCATTGTGAGGCTCACCTAATGGGCCCACAAAACCTTTCAAGCCCACTTTAAATAAAACTTAACTTAAATTACACTTAAACTCTAAATAAAATTGATAAAATTAACCAAAGCTCAAAGGGCCTCTTAGGATTAGACTAAGGCCCACCAAGGGTTATGTGGGCTAAACCTAGCCCACCAGGGAATCCGTGGACCTTCCAACGGGGCCCACCCAATCTGACCCAGACCATTTAAGTAATCAAGATAAAATCAGGTAAAGGGAACCCACACCATTGCAGTGGTCCCCACCAAGACTCAAAATATACATGCTAGATTTGGAATAAGGATGAGTTAAAGTTGACTCGATAACGAGGAAGACCCGAGGGACCCGTCAGACAGATGGGGTAGGCCGGGATATCTTCGGACTTCCCCGGACGTAACCGAGAACTTACCTGAATCTCTAAACAAGCCGCAGACCAGTAAAATTAGACCAACTAGGCACCCTTGTGTCTGCTTGCACCTTTTAGGCAGTGGCAACTCCGATTGTCCCGAGGCACGCATCTCACATGCGCCTCGCCCTTGCAAAACCCCATGCGCACAGCAGGATGGAGAAGGATCAAGAGTAAAAAACTTGGTCGGGAAATAATGATAAAACCAGAATTGAAAGAACCACAAAGGACCTCCAAGATTTTGGAAACCATTTTGAACAAGTTCCTGTAAAGAAGGATACAAGACGGACAAAAAATAAGGAGCAAGGGCAATCCGAGAATCCCCCATGATAAGCTTGACCAATGGGGCATATTCCTTAGTAACCCCTTCGGCTTTGGGACAAAAGGCGAAGTTATAGAAGTAATAGAGAAGGAAATAGAAATGATCAACATCTGGGTCAGTTTAGTACTTTTCACAATACTTAATATAGGACCAGAAGGAAGTTCGGAGTTTCTTCTTCTTCTTTTGAGATTTCTTCTCTTTCTTTTTGGGTGAGTCTTTCTTCGACAAGTAACTAAATAGGCTGAGATCCAACATGCCGTATCTAATTTCATGGCCAGTTGGAAAAAGATCGGTGATAAAGCAGACATTCATCACGGTGGGGGTCATCGGTCCACAAGGAAAATTAAAGGTATCTGTCTCGGCTTTCCAAAACAAACAAACCACATATAGCAGGTTTGGGTGAATGGGGATGTTATGGCAAGAGAACTGGATCATGTCGTAAATACCTGTTTTCCTCCACGTATTTGAAAAAGGTTCTTCTAGACGGCCAACCCAAGCCACCCATTCGGAATGAACAGTCGGCCAACTCCGGCTAGGGATGCTCCTGTTAAGAGGGTTGCCACTAATGAAAGGTAGAGGACCCTTTACTTTGATGTTCGAGACATCAAGAGGGGCATCACGAGCATCAAGGAAAGGGCCGACAACTATCTCGTGGTTATAAGTTTCAACCGGGAAGTTGAAAGGAAGAATGTTGCCCGCCATGGATGAAAAGAGACAAAGAAGAACAGTGAAAAGCAAACGGAATATGCAGAGTGAAAGATGAAGTTACCAGGCTCGATTTTAAATAGACGCATTAGAGGATGAAGCCGAAGAGACCACAATTATCCTAATCGTGGGATGGAGCGGTAAGAAATTAGAAACAACCGTTTACCAATGATTAGAAATTTTTTTGAAAAACAAATACTTACTCATTACACCGATAGATGACGGCGTAATAAGTAAGTAGGGAGGCAATGTTTACACCCGCCATAGACCAGCGAATGAAAGAAAGCCACGTGGTACCTATACGGTCTAGCCTCACCAGGGAAGCCATGTTAGCGTCCACATGGGCCAAACACACGACTGAAGCCACGTAAGCACATATAACGGAAAAACTTTTCTCTTACGTTTAAGGGATGACGTCACCGTCAACACAGGATTACCGCCAAGATCGTGTGGATGGGCAACGATGGATGAGGAAGTTATTTGTTTACGATCGTGGCAAAGAGGTTATCTCACATGGACAATAGGAAACAGATGGATAACTTCTGGAACAGACACAGAGTTCGTGCAAACTTGGGTCGGTAGCAACCATCAGAATTCGGCTATAAAAGGCACAATCTCGAAAATCACAAGGACAACCTCCACTCAACCGCAACCGGTTATTATGATTATAGCTCGATCATCCGTGATCTCTATCCAGTCTCCTACACCCAAACTGTAGCAAGAAAGGATAATTTAGGACCCCTCTCACTGTTTCCTATCGCAGTGATACTTTAGGCTACTATTTACTCCGATTGAAGTAAAGACCCTATCACTTGTAAGGAGGTTGCGGCCGCCCCTGACTCCTAGTCCTATACTCTGATTACGACTACAGGGTTACGAGCAGCCGGTCCCAAAACCATCTTTGGTCAAGCCAGGTGATTGTCGGAATATTGGCTAAGTAGTATTCCTGAGTGAACCCCTGAATTGACTCTGTTAGCAGATGCCCCCTACTTCATTTCCTTATACTCCGATTACGGATATAAGGTCAGGAAAGGCCGATACTGTCAACCCAGTTGATTTTCTTTTATTTATTTCCTTTTGAGTTACTTGAGGATTCATTGTAATCAACGGTTGCGTTTTGGGCGACCAATATATGAATAAAGTACTTTCTTATTGCCTATTGCTGCTTTCAAACACGACTAAGAACCCAAACGAAGACCAAACCCCTTGTCTTCATTCTCTCGTCTGATCAATTTTATTACAGGTGACTTGCAATACGGTTAGACTGACGCCGGTTTAGATCCGGAACAGGTGCCCGGGTCAGGATCCGACCCGAATCATTGTATCGAAAGATACTGGCACGCCCACACAAAGACACATCATCCCCATGGCCACATGTCGAGCCCATACCAATTTGGGACCAACACCCATATAAGAGAAACTACCTCTCATATACAACATTAATGGTCTATATACTCTATTATTATATTTACAAGAGCACGTACTTCCGTATAATGTAACAAATATCCAAGAATATGAAAAAATAATGGTGATTTTGTATCATCTTTCAACTGAGTCCATTGGTCATTCTTCCATGTCATTGATCTATTATGGTAACAAGCAAAATTCATGTATAGGAATTTAAGGTTTTTCTCTTATTTTTGAAAGAATTAATTTGAAATTAGTGAATAATTTTATAACAAGAAATCTCACTTCATTGTTATCAATGATATTTTGTCTACATTCCATTCGATTCTTTATGTTTTACACGCTCACTTATCTATTTTGTATGCTCATATATATCTTGTATTAAACACTTTTGTAAACCTAATTGTCTTAGACAAATCCAAAAGAGCAAACAATAAACTAATAGTACGTACTAGAAAAAGCTAAATATATGGAAGCAGTAAAGATGGTTATATCAAATCAAATATAAAGCAATGGCAAATATGGTGATACATGAAATCAATATAGTGAAATGCCAACTATGTACATAAGATCAAAAATAGGACAACCCCATGAAGATGGTGACAAAGAGAAAGAAATTCCGACAGTGCAAAATGCAAATTCTTTGTAGTAATCCTATGCGGAATGGAAATGAGTTCAAGGATTTTCCTTAAACGATGGTGAATGAGACAATGGGTACAGCCACGATGGAAAAGAAACAAAGCTGAATGCCTTTGATGACCCCATGAAATGGGTTGTCAGAAAACTTGAAAATGACTTATTGAATCAGACACAGGCATAGAGATGATGGGATTCTCTTGTAATTCAAACTCTCAGAATATTTAAGTACAAGGCCCACACAATTGGCTTTACTGTAACCAGAGCAAGAAATATGCAAAGAGCAGATTCCTCTCATTAATCAGAAGCAAAAGTAGATTCCACCTTCAGTATATAAACATAGCCCTGGCCTCAGAATTTCATCACCTCAGCAAGGATTTTGAGCTCTCCCATCTCCCTCTCCCTCTCCCTCTCTCTCAATCGACATTTTTGTCGCAATTGTTTGACATTTGGTCTTAATGTCTAGGGGGAGAGACCCTTTGATTGTTGGTCGCGTGGTAGGGGACGTGTTGGACCCGTTCGAACGATCGATACCAATTAGAATCACATACAACAATAGGGAAGTTACTAATGGATGTGAACTCAAGCCCTCCCAAGTGATCAACCAGCCTAGAGTTGAGATTGGAGGAGATGATCTTAGGACCTTTTACACACTTGTAAGTCTCAATACAACCTTCCCTCTCTCATGCCTAGCTATAACCTCTTGCACTCATCCTTCTCTTCTATATGTAGTTTGGAACTTACTGCTGTCATCTGTAGTCTCAAACAAGATCAACATTCACTACTTCTACCAAACTGTTTCAACCCCAGTATATGATTACTTCTGGTGCTGTTTTGTTTATTATCTTTCTTAGAGATGATTTTTTGGCTTTAAGTGAAACCACTTCCATTCATCCTTCTCAAACAAATCAGCATTCACTTCTTCCCCCAAACTGTTTCAACCCCCAGATATTAATTACTAATGTTCTTGTTTTGTTTATCATCTTTCTTGTATGATGTTTTTTGCCTTAAGTGATTTAGTTCCGTTGCAGATTATGGTTGATCCTGATGCCCCAAGCCCAAGTGACCCGAGTCTGAGGGAATATCTGCATTGGTGTGTCACAGCCTCTCTCTCTCTCTCTCTCTCTTTCTCTCTCTCTCTCTCTCTCTCTCTCTCTCTCTATAATAATCTACACTCTTTGTATAATTGAACTCTGTAAACTAACACATGCACTCACTCTCCCTCTCTCTCTCTATCTTTCTCTCTCTCTCACTATCCAAAGTTATGGTCTCTTTCTCTCATTGGTTGTTAGGACTTCATTTTCAACAACGTTAAATTTGAACAAACAAGAGGGCATGAGACTTTTTTTATGTTTTGCAATCTTAGTACAAGGAAAACCTATGCAACATCTTGAAAAGACTGAGAGCTCCCATGTGAACAGCTCTTGGTTTCTTTACAAGGAGCTTTCATGATAAGAACCCCATTTTTTGCTTGCCATGATCAAGGCGACTACCCACACAAGCCTGTACGTGGTTTGTACATAACACATGCACTACTTCACTTTCGCTGCAGTGGATTTCACTCTAATCTAATCACTACCTAGCAAGCTCCCTTTATGTTAACGAGGTTTCAATGGTGACAGGGACCCCATTTGTTACTTCAGAAAGGGAACAAAGTGACTCATCTTTTGGTTCTTTCTTCCTTTTTCTTTTTTCTTTCTACCAAACACACGAAATGACAAAGGAGAAGGATTTCTACCCAAACATAGTGAGATTCTCTTGAACTATCTAGCCATCTAACTGGTTATGGTGGACCCTGCCAATTTGAAAATTATGTGTAAGAATCAGTTTTTCTAATTAGTTTCATTAAGTTTCTTCCTTGATTCAGTATTTCCAGCTGGCTTCATCCTCTTCTAGCTCCTACTGTCCCTTTCTTCTTATTCTTGTTCTTCTTCTCATCTAACCCAAAGAGCAAAATTATTGGTTTCAATTAATGTTTTCTTCATTTCCATTTTATATTTTGCAAACCCACAAATAATAGTAACAATTCCTGGTTTTTATTTTAAATTTTATTTCCCCTTTCTTCAGATAAATATTATTTTTTTTTCTTTTGAAATTAAGTGATTTTAGAACATACAAATCCCCCTCCACCCATGTCTCTCTATATATATTTCCAGTTAAAATTTGTTTTTATTAGATTTTTTACATATTTGGTTCCCTCTTTTTCAACCCAAAGCAGGTAGTAATCCTTTTTCTTTTCTTTTCTTTTTTTTATTTTTATTTTTTATTTTTTATTTTTTATTTTTTATTTTTTATTTTTTGGTTTTCAATTTTCACCTTTTTGCTTTGTCACTGTAAGATTTGATATTATTTATTTTCTCAATCAAATTCCCTTTTTCTTTTTTTTTTTTAATGTCTTTACATTTGGATTGTTATAATGGTCATAAGCTAGTCCTCAATTATTTTGGTGGAGAGCTTTATATGCTCAAAACATTTAAATAATTCAAATAAAGCAATCTATGTCCTTTAGATATTAATATGAGACACACAACAAATTCCAACAAATTCTTATTATATTATATATATTTAAGTTAAAATATATTATCAGGGTGATCATTTTGCCAAAGGCAATGTTTTATATGGCCAAGCAAGATGGAAATTTTTTTTTCTATTTTTAGCATACCTATACCAATCAATTGTCTACTTATTTATCGAAGAAGGAATTTTGCCTCGCATCAGGTCTTCTAAGGTTAGAATCTTATTTTAGTTAACTTGAAACCAATTAAAACTTCCTGCATGAGCTGAAATGTCACATCATTCTCAAGCTAAATCACTTGATTTGTACAACCTACTAATTCAGTAACGACGTATCATTTCAAATAACATGCAGGACAAGTTTTATTTGGTTTTAGGTAATGAATTAACAAGGATCCTAACTTCAAAGGATACATATCCTTTTTCCTTCGACACATAAAAGCTTTCCTCAGCTAAATAAGCTCCCTATCTCTAAGCCTTATTTTGCCCTTTTTTTTTAACTCTTTTAATTTCCTTTTAAGATTTGGCTTTATAATCCTATTATGATAATTTTGTTTCTTCTAACTAACTTTGCTTCATTATGACTCTATTAGGATGGTGACAGATATCCCTGCAACTACCGGAACAAACTTCGGTAAGTAGCTGAAGCCTTCTTCTTACTATTATTTTATATATACTCAGTCGTGTTAATATATATATCTGTACTAACCATAAAGCGAATTCCTTGATTTGAACCTAACATTTGTAGTCGAAAATACCCTCACCTAATATTTCTTTTTATGTCTCTAATAACTACAGAGGAAGTTTGATAACTACCTACATAATACCATTCTTTCTTTTTGTAATGCGTATCGTGCGTGCTTTCCATTAATATATACCTAGTCCATTAAAGAATTTTATTAAGGGTTTTGTAATTTATAACTAATCTAGCAACACCTTTTTTCAACTTTATACGGAACAGTCCCATGGAATCTGGCGTGTTTGGTTTCTGACAGAAATCCCAGAAATCCATCCCTCTACTGACTTTGAACGTACGAGCGAGTGTTATTGGGCCCACATAATGGTACCCCATGGCTACTTATGCAGATCCGACGGACCTGTGTGCTTGACGCGGCACAGCAATATACTTAGAAAGGAAAACAGAATATTTCTATAAACGAAAAGTTGATGATTACGCTGCGGGCAATGCTTTCTGGAGCACTGTGCCGGGGGCCATCTCGCGTCGATGGCATATATGTCCCCAACATGGGCTTGTAGGCCCAGAATTATTTTATTGTTTATAGTATCAGTAAATTACAGAAACGTCCCTTAAGGTTTGATAAAATTACGAATAAATCCCAAACTGTCTTAAAATAACAATAATTTCTCTCATCAAGAAGATAGCTTGGATTGTACAAATCATTTTTTCACATGAAATAGATAAATAGCGAACTAGAACTATTGTGACAAAAAGAAAACAAGAGTAATTTCCTATAATATATAATTTATGCAAAGATTTAAATTTTTTGTTATTATTTTTGTTGTTGTTGTAGATGATGATGATGATAAAAATGATCACATGACAATGATTTTTTGTTTCACAGGACAAGAGATTGTATGTTACGAGAGTCCGAGGCCAGCGATAGGGATTCATCGCTTCGTTTTCGTGCTATTTCGTCAACTCGGACGACAGACTGTTTATGCTCCTGATTGGCGTCAAAACTTCAACACTAGGGACTTTGCCGAACTCTACAATCTTGGGTTGCCGGTAGCGGTCGTTTATTTTAACTGCCAAAGGGAGAGTGGCTGCGGCGGGAGGAGGAGAGAATAGATTATGAATAAGTAAATAGGGTAGCACTTGCAGTACTATTGCATGTATGCAGTAGTTATAAACCTAATAACCCGTATATAAGACAGTTATATAAGTAGGTAGTTATAAGAGGCCATGGTAGTCATTCAAGTTTTAGAAGGGATATTCCTCTTAAAAAAAGATTGTCGGACAAGAATCTTTAGGGTTATCTTTATAAATCGGTATGTATGAAGTGTGAGGAATAAAGAAGATGTGAAAGTACGTCTTGAACTCTGTTTGAATGCTACAGTAATCAATGCAACTAGATTATTTGGTATCTTGAATTTATTCGTTATTCCTTACAAGGAGGGCAAATGCCACCAAGGATTTATAAGTAAGACTCTTATGATACGTATCTGTTTCTTTCTTGGAGCAATTTTTGAGAAAACGAAGTACTTCAGATGCAAACCCAAATTGTTGATTCTCTTCGAGGGGAATCTGCCTCCTATTTTCCTCTAAAAGAGAAAATGTTGAGATGAAACAAGATAGATTACTTTCATTATTCATTTTTTGATTACATATAGAGAAGACCCCAACTACCTGACAAAGACCTACAATCAACCAAACCAGTTCCTACAATCCAATACCCAAACGACACATAGGAGACCCTAAACTTACTATGCTTATCACATCATATTTGCTAACTTATCGACTAAGACTCCCTACAATTTCTCCCCTTTTTAATGCTACCATACACTACACTTTATTGACCCTCATGCACCTCCATATTTAGTGTCCATTCAGAAACGTACACCTATATCAATGCCCCTCCCCTGGTTTCACCTTGTTGTCAAGGTCAAGATCAAGATACTTCTCAATCAAGCTTTGATGTTGTTCCCAGGTAGCATCTTCAGGTGGGCTCCACTCCATTGAACCAATATTTCAGTAACAGCCTTGTTTCCACGTTTAACCAATCGACGATCAAGTATTGATAAAGGTTCAGGTAACAAAAGCTCCTCCCTCAGTAAGTGGTGGCAAATGGGCATTAGATTGCACATCTGCACCAAGATTTTTCTTGAGGCAAGACACGTGAAAAACATCATGAAGTTTAGTCCCAACAGGTAAGTCCAGCTTGTATGCTACTGGTCCAATACGTTCTATCACCTAAAAGGGGCCAAAGTACCTTGCTGATAATTCGAGTGATTGTCTAGCAAAAATCGTAGACTAGCGGTAAGGCTGCAATCGTAGAAATACCCAATCCCTAACCTCAAATTCTCGTTCAGTGCAATGACGGTCAGCAAATTTCTTCATGCGCTCTTGTGCAACCTCGCATTTGTCTTCAATTGTCGTAAAATGAGAGAACGATCACTGAGCTCAACATCAAGTGCTTGTACCTTGGTGGTACCTTCTGTGTTAGAAGTTGATGGTACCACTGGGGCTATAGTATAAAGTTGCAATACAAGAGCCTTTCCTCGCCGGTGTGCTTCCTTAGAGATCGATTTTGCACTAGCCATTTCAATAGCTGATCCTTGAATACCCTTGAGTTGGTGTTCTTCTTGGTTAGTCGTGAATTTCATAGAAAGACCGAGAAATTCCAAACCACAGGACCCAAGGTTCGAAGCCATTGGGCTCCTAACACAAGGTCACATCCCCCCAAAGGTAATAGAAAATAATCTGCAACTATGGATACTCCTTGTACTTTAATATTTAGCCCCACACACTTACCACTACTATGAAGCTTTTCTCCATTAGCCACCATTACCTCAAAATGAGAGTTGGGTTCAATCACCAACCCCGCCTTCTTAACTATGGTTGGGTCAATGAAATTATGGTTACTGCCACTGTAAAACCATGGATTTTCCTAAAAATAAAATAAATAATTAAGGAATAAATTATGGAGGAAATACTAAGAAAGATAATGGAAGGAGAATTAAAGAGAGATATAAAGGTTAAAATAGGAATTTAAAGAGGAAGGGTAATTTGGTCATTTCAATTTGTTAAATTCATGAAAGAAAATAATACAATTAGTTATTAAGTCAACAAATTCAACTAGACAAAATCTTAGCTTAGTTGGATGTAAAATAATGAAATTAAGGCTTAAAGGGTGGAAAAGGGGCCTAACGGTAATTATACTATTTAGAGTCCAAAATATAGGTATTTTGAGTGAATGATAAAAGGCCATTTTCAATTTAAAATTAGGAATAAGATTAAGCACAAAAATTAATTAGGAGATCTTTTAAAAAGAGAGTTAAAGGAGTAAATTAAAGAGAAGGGTAGAAGAGGGAATACACTTAGTATATTAGAATAAGCTAAACCTAATTAGAGTTGGTCTATTAGTGAGGCTATAAAAGAGAGGTTTAAAGATTGTTTTAGGTTTTGAAAACAAGTTAAAAGGAGAGGGAAATTCGTGCATAAGTGATAGGAGCCAAAATAGGAGAGAAGAGAGAAAAGAAAGAAAGAAATTAGAAAGAAGAAGAGTTGCAGAGATGGCCGACCAGCCAACTTCGAACGGCGAGCTAGGAATATCTAACCGTTGGAATGAGCTGACATTTTAGGGTTTTGTTCTAATCATGGAAGACTTCAAACTGAACGGTGGAGATGTAAATTGGAGAAGTCTATAGGGGTGCGGTCGAGCTCCAAAAACAGGCACATATGAAGTTTCTAAAAAAAATCCAGGTTCATCATAAGGCAAGTAGCAAACCCTTGAAACTGGAGGAACTGCATGTTTTTCTTGTGATTTTAATGTTTAATCGTATTGTTTTGAAGTTAGATTTCATGGGAAAAAGCTTATTTGTTTATAAAGAATTGTTTGGTGATTTAACTTTCTTTTAGAAATCAAGAAAAGGTTGATCATGGTGAGTTTGAACTTAAAAAGAACCTCAAGATAAGAAAAAAGGTGATAGGATTAGTTTAGGGTTGTCTCAGAACAAGTTTATGATGGAAAGCAGATGTTTAGAATCAAAACAAGTAAATAGTATGTATAGAAAGTTCTAAAATTTCCGTAAACTGAAGAAAAACAGTGTTATAGCTGGAGCGCTCGATACACTGCTCGCGCGTTACTTCAGGCAATAGGCCTTTGAAAAATAACAGAACCTGAAAACCTAACCGCTAGAGCAGTCGCCCGAGCGACCCTTCGTGCACAGATTAAATTTCTAATGATTTTTCTTGGAATTTTAATGTTGTAACACCTATAAATAGGGTAATTTGAGATGTAGGAAGTGGTGGAATTAAATTCGGATAAAAGGGTAATTATTTGGGACAATTAATATAATAAGAATCAAAGAAGACTAGTTAAGGTAAACCTATGCACTCATACCACTTTCATTAGGATTCTAGTTATGAAACCTAGTCTAGCAAGTTATAATAGACCTAAATTAACCTCTGGAAAGAATCAATAGCATAACCCAAAGGTTTTAGAGATTTAGGGTATTAGTTGGTAAATAAGGATTTAAAAGTAAAGATTTTAGGATGAACCAAAGTGTAGGATTTGGAGTAAACTTTGTAAGAAATAAAGAATAACCTGAATACTGAATTAGAAAGATAAACTAAGTATGCCCACACTAACACGACTCAAATCGAAACATTTTATTTAGAATTTGTGTATACTCTCGTACTTTTCTTATTAAATGATCTGGAACTCTATTTAAGAACTGTTTAAATGGTTATTTTGAATATCTTTTGGTTGAACACCATGGTTTTGGAAATTATTGCTGGATACAACACTTGGGACATGTTTATGATTATTGGTACAAGGTTTATCACTGAATATTGAGTCTTTGAGTTATTCAAGGTTTTGATTGTGAGTTGTTTCTAGTGGGCAATGCTTAGAATGGATCCATAGCTTAGCTAGGAAGTGAAAGGGAATTGGCTGGTAAGTTATTTTTGTTCGGAACTCCCTAGTATGCGATCCGTCGTACTTGCAGGTGCGGGCGACGTAGGCAGCAATCCTTGACCGCTGCAGGTGCGGCCTGGTCTTAGTCGAGGTTGTTTTCGATAAACGGTTTTTATTTTGTTATTCAGGTTACCATCCGCATGCTTCAATGAGATATCGACTTTCACGAGCTTTATATTGGTCATGTTGGTAGGTTACTTGTGGCTCGCACATTGGAGCTATGATTTGGCCGTGCTTGAGGATCACTTGTGACTTGCACTTGCACTAGTATTAAACGTGTTGTCGTGGGTCCATTAATCTTTGATTATATTGGTATGGCCTCCGCGGAAGCAATACCCTTTATGGGATTTTATTTTGGACTGAGGATTGTACTCGCCAACCCATTCGTGGGTGGTTCGCATTGATGGTTGACGGAGGAGATGGTATTGACTGCAGGTGCGGGCTCCATCTATCATGTTTGTTATGATGTGGCAAACTATGTGGGCAGGAATATCTTATTAAGTGGTTTCAGTTCATGAGTCATATTATGTCACACGTGTTTGTTTTGGATTGGTATTTGTTATTGTTATATCATTGTATTATCGTGGTTTGATTTTATCGTTCACCTCATGACTATTATTGTAAAATTATGGACTGTTTTACATCATGCACCTTGCTACTTGTTGAGATTTATTCTCATTCCGGTTTCTCCCCATTTTTCTGGTACTCTTGGCAAGGACGTCAAATTTTAGGCCAATTGTAGATAGGTAGTCTATATAGCTGTAGGTTGTTCATGGACTTGAAATCATTGTAAATCAAAATTGTTGGATAATAAAGAGAATTTGAATTCAAGTTTCCGCATTTACTCTGATTATAAAGTTATAAAAAGTTTTAAATTATCCAGTTTCTTTAGTTGCTTTGTTTATTTACCATAACACCTTGGGTTTGGGAATGGACCCAGAACCGGGGCGTTACAGCCACTATCTATCAGCACCATTGCAAAAAATTTATTGATCAACCCAATGACCTGCATAGTTTGTGGGGTAGTAGTCCTTGTAATTGCATGCAAAGAGATCTTAGCGGCCTCCTTGTCCACCTCATTTAGGTTCTCAATGTTTTCGATAGGCTCATCATCTTCATCAATCAAAGCCCCATCAATGGCAAAGAGTTGAGGATTTTTACAATGGTGACCTGGTTGATACTTGTCATCACAATAATAACACAAGCCCTTTTCACGCCTTTCTCTTGCTTCTTGGGAGGAAATACGCTTCACCGACTGTGGAGTTGAAGACATGTTGTTTATGTTACTACTAACAATCACACGAGTGCCATCAAATTGTCCTTGCTTCCGACATATAATGAGCTTCTCTTCTTATAAACGCGCCAATCCAATGGCGGTGGTTAGAGAGGTCGGGTGGAACGTCTGTACTTCAAGACGAATCTCATCTTTCAAGCCACAGACAAAGCAGCTTACTAGAAAGTCCTCTTGGAGGTGGTGTGTGCGATTGGCTAAGTGCTCAAATTGGCTTTGATAATCATGAACAGTTGAGGTTTGTCGCAACTTAGCTAAAGCACCGGTAGGATCCTCATACTTAGTAGGGCCAAACAGGGGTGGCTCAAACTTTTTGGGGGGCTTTAGGCAAGGTCATAAAAATGAGGCCTTTTAATTAAAAAAATTGATAGTAAACCATAAATTTATTTCTTGCCATTTTAGATACAAAATTATTAATTAAACTTTTGTATTCAAGTTTAGCCAATAAATCATTTTTTATAGATAAAATTGTTAAACTGTTTAATCTATCTTGAGAAATAGTTGTTCGTAAATAATTTTTTTATAATCTTTAGTTTTGAAAAACTTCTTTATGCAGATACAACTATAACAAGTATGGTAAGTAATATTCTATATGCAATAAAACAATTGGGAAAACAATCGAGTTCTTTTATTAGATTCAGTGTTTCAATTTGAGTATTAATTTCACTTTTTGCAACTTCTTTTAAACCTTTGATTCTAAAAACAAATCCAAACCATCAATATTAGAATGCATATCATGCTTAAGAAAATTTTCAAGATCAAGACATTTTTTTTTCTAAATCACAATCAACAAAAGAACTTAATCTATGAAGACCAAATAAAAACCAAATATATCATCATACTTTGAAAATAATTCAAATCTATCCTGCATTGAAGATATTGTATGATTTACTAAGAAGAGAAGATCAACAATGCCACTCTTTGATTTCAGAAGTAAATAAGAAGAGAAGATGGGTGTTTCATTTTTCACAAAAGATAGAAACCCTAAGACCCTTTTCAATTTTTAAAAAGCGAGAGAGAGAGAAAGTAAATTGGTTTCTTTAAAAAACGAGAGAGAGAAAGTAATCTATTTGAGAAAGTAATTGACTTTGTTGCATACTTTAGTAATAATGGTAATAAAGAAAGGAAAAACCAAACAAAATGATGTAAATAATAACATTAATAAAGAAAAAACGTTAAAAAAACATTTAAAAAATGGGGGGCTTTACTCCTTAGGCAGTACCCTTAGTGAGGGGTGAGGTTCACCAAAAATTTTTTTTTTTTTTTGTCTTAGTATGGGGTGTAGGTGGGGGCCTTCATGGTTGGGGGGGGCCGTAGGTGGTGGCCTTAGTGACCTAACCCTTTGAGCCCCCCCTGGGGCCAAAACGTGAGTTGAGGGCAGCAACAAAAGCAGTCCAAGTCAAATCAGAGTGGAACGTTTGATACCATCTAAACCACTGAAGAGCTTCTCCCTCCATATGGAATGAAGTAATGAGAAGGTGTTGATTTGCAGGGGTTTGGTGATAAGAGAAAAACTGCTCTGCTTGAAAGACCCATCCCGCGGGGTCATTGCCATCAAAGCGTGGGAAGTCTAACTGAATAGTTCGGGTTTGTATGCTTCCAACGCCCCCAGTCCCTGAGCCATTTGCAACATCGGTGGGAGATGGGTGATTGCTAGATTGTCTTGCTGATGTTTCTCCATGCTCCTTCACTGGGCTACGAACCATTTGATCAAATTTAAGATTGATAGCTGAAAGCATGCTGTAAAGCTCAGTAAGCCTTTGGCCATGTTGATCACAGGACTGGCAAAGTTCATTAAGTTGCTGACCCTATTGCTTTGATATTTCTTGAAGGTTCTTCACTGAATCCTCCATCTTTGTAGAATGTGTGCCCTCAGCCATTCCCGGGATTGTTGGCTTCGATACCAAATTGATACGTATCTGTTTCTTTCTTGGAGCAATTTTTGAGAAAACAAAATACTTCAGATGCAAACCCAAATTGTTGATTCTCTTCGAGGGGAATCTGCCTCCTATTTTCCTCTAGAAGAGAAAATGTTGAGATGAAACAGGATAGATTACTTTCATTATTCATTTTTTGATTACATATAGAGAAGACCCCAACTACCTGACAAATACGTGACCTACAATCAACCAAACCAGTTCCTACAATCCAATACCCAAACGACACATAGGAGACCCTAAACTTACTATGCTTATCACATCATATCTGCTAACTTATTGACTAAGACTCCCTACAATTTCTCCCCTTTTTAATCCTACCATACACTGTACTTTATTGACCCTCATGCACCTCCATTCTTAGTGTCCATTCAGAAACGTACACCCATACCATCTTACTGTACCTACCTGCACTATATTTCTAAAATCTATTAATCATTTTGTACCAAATCTCATGGTTGTGTTGTGCCACTGGGCTCCATCAATTTCCTATCCTTTATCCTTCCTTCATCAAGTTTGATATCCTTATTTCCTTCCTCAAGTTTCATGTTTAGGGACTAATTTCCTTAGCCACTTCACCCCTTATATATTTTTTAATACATTAAAATATATATATTAAAATGCTCGACCTCATTTTAAAATATATATATTAAAATGCTCGACCTCATTACCCACCACTTCTCTCAAATTTGAGGTGGGATTGGGCTAAAATGGAGCAATTAGGTCTCTAATTTCTCCTTTACATTCTTATTGTGCCAACTTATTTATTTTGCCCTTAGATCTTTCTTTTATTTATTTTGCCCTTAGATCCAACTACTTATCTTATTTTAGCACAATTAACAATATTATTCTCGGTTATTCATTTTAAGACCTTCGCTTTGCCATTATTCCCAAATACCTCTAAATTATAAATTTTCCCTACCACTCCATTCTTAATAGAATTAAATTTTCGTCCTTTTTGCTTTGCTTTACAAATAGGCTAAGTTTTGTTGGTGGCATATTTTCCTTCTCTTTATCTCTTTCCTTTTTCCTGGTTGGTGGTATTATGCATTAGTTAAATGCTAAAAACAACTTTATAACATGCTTAGCATGCTTCCTTCACTTCATATAGTCATTGCATAGCTTTTAGATATATGAAGTATTGTAGTAGGGCCGTGCTGAGGCATGTCCCTTGAGCCATTGATCCAACTATGCACAGCTCGTGCCTCCCTTAGGCCCAGCGTGCCAACCCACTACCCAACCCACCAAGCATGGCCATCGTAACTGTTAAACTTCATTTTTTTTTGTTATTTTTTCTTGGGAAAATTATTGAAAGGGGTACCTTTTCCCCGGTATTGCCAAAAACATGCCACAAAATATCTTATTGGCAGAAGAAAAAAAAAACTTTTTAATACTATTTGCGAATTTGGGGGGGGGGGGGGGGGGGGGGGGGGGGGGGGGGGGGTGGTTAGATCCGCATGTTTTCTCCCCATTTTACCCCTCCCACGTCAACACATCACAAGACGTGCGTGTAAAACCCCGAATTTTGATTAACGGATTTGGGAAATTTTTTTTAGTAATATTAATTATAATTATTGGTGAAAACATTAGGAAAGTAAGAGCAAGGGTATTTTGGGAATTTCAGAGGTCATTTGAAGAGAGGAAATACGATTGGTAAGTGGTGGCTATATTTTATAGCAAGAACGTTTAATAAATATTATAAATTGAATTAAATAAATATACTTTAGGTGCTAGTAGCAACCATCCGATCGATAAAATTGAATATGGTTGAGGGTTGTAGGAAGTTTGGTGGGCGAGCGTTGCGGTGGATCATGAGGATCAAGTGGTTAGCGGCAACGAGCATGTATAAATAGCTCACTATTACTGGAACAGTGTTTCGGTCATTTTGTCCCTGGAGAAATTACCTGTGCAGAGTGTTGATCTAGTGAGTTTGAAAGAGAAGAGGAATTTGATCTTTAAAGGAGAGATTTCGATGTATATCAGATCTGAAGAAAAATCAATTGGAGAAGATCTCTATTCGTTGAGAAGTAGCATCTGAACTAGGTGATCGGAGATTTCGTCCAGTCCATCGTCCAGGTCAGGTGAGGGTAATTGAGTAGCGAATTTAGATTTAATTGTGGATAATCTTTGTCAAGGAATAAATCGAGGAGTTAGATCAACCGTTAAGAGAAGTTTTATGTGAATTTCAGATAGTCGGAGGAGTTCTGACGTAGAGGATCTAATCGGCAGTTCTTATACTACCTGTGTTTGGATTTCCAGCAAAATCATGTAAGTAGCACCACTGTTTACTGGATTTTGCGATCGAATTATAGTTTAAGCGCTGCATAATTTTGTTACGATGATGAATGGTTTACTGAATGTATTTGGAGAGTTTCTGTAAATTTAATCCGTGGATGTGGTAGATAAAATCTTTTCCAAGGCTTAAATCTTGATCTAGATTATCTAGAAAAGAAAATATCAATGTAGCGAATGATTAGTTTTAGTTCAAAAGGTTTAGATTCAGAATTACAAAGTTAGCCGCATCAGTTCTTGGCGTTTTTAAGTGGATACCCACTGGATGCCTACTGCATGTGCTAGGTGCCTGTGCAATCCCATGAGGTCGCCTAGGGGGCGCCTAGGCGACCACTAGGCGACCAGCTTCATAAAAACAGAAAATTGCGGCTGATGTGTTTGGGCAAGATTTTATGGTTTTATTTCACATTTTTCCTTCAATTAGGGTCAGGTAAATGATAGGAATTATAACTCACTAATTCTCAAATAGGAGATTACATTCAAAGACATTTGATGAACATTTATGGCTCATGGGATGTATGTAAATTGCCAAAATTAATAAACTAGGAGCTCGGTTTTTTGTTTGGTGGTTATTCGAAAATTCTTGTGCTGGATCTGGCTTCTGTATAGATGTGTTAACCCATTCGACAGTGGTCACTAGTTACATATTGCATACAAATAAATTGTGGGAAAGTTTAAGTGTATGAGATGAAGGTCAATTGATGAGATGAGTAATCTAGGAACTGTTTTATCTGATTTATGTTTCATCGAAGTTTCCGATGTTGGCTTTGTTTCTGTATAATGTGTTCAACCTCTGAAAATTTAGATTTGAAGTAATATTTATTTTGTTGGAATTTATTTAATTTAATGTGTTGGGACAGTTTTGAATGCATGGGTTATTTCATGATTGCTTTACTTGAATATTGTTCTTATATCGAAAATCAGCTTTGAAATTACATACTGTTCGGTTCTTGGGAATGTACTTGAGAATGTACCTTGAGAACTCCATGATGGAGTAAACTGGTCCTAAGTGACCCATGGTATCTCCTTGAGCACGTTGGGATATATGTGATGGTTTACATGTTGGAATGCACCTCGGTTGGGGTTGCAATGGTTTTGTATTGCTTGCTGGTTTAGCTTGTCCTGGATCCAAGTCTAAGCTTAGTAATGTGATGTTTTTGCTTCTTTGGTGTAATGGCATGGCCTTGAGTGTAGCCACGACTGGTGTAGAGCAGCCCAAAACCCTGAGTAGGTCGGGTTGTCAATGCCGAAACTCGGAGTAGGCCGGCATTGGATGACGAAACTCTGAATAGGCCATCATTTCAATATCCGAAACCTTGAGTAGGCCAGATACACACATGGAGGCATGGACTGGATCATGATGTGGATTCTTGAATGTTGACACTTGTTTTGATTTGAGTTATATCTATTGGGTTGTTTTGGAAAAATTGGTTTCATCGACACGTAGTTACACGGTTATATTGGGTTTCATGTTTATTTGCGCGATTTGATATTGATGCTGTGGATTTGACTTATATGATGGATTACATGAGTTATATTATATTTGCTTGCTGAATTATTGTGGGATTATTCGGATTAATCTTATTATTGTTACTGTTACATGCTTTATATCTGATCCATGCTTTATAGCTATGAAAAATGTATTTGAGCATGCATGTGCTACTTACTGGGATATTCGTATCTCACTCCATTTTGTTTTGTTTTGTTTTCAGATCTTGGAGAGGACGATACCAGTGAGTAGTTGCTTGGTTTATGTGAGTTGAGAGTTGTATTACTGTAATTTTGTATTTCAATTTGGGATTGTAGTGCACTCTGATTATCTAGCTATTGTTTCATTCATGTTTTCCTTCACTCTAATATATTGATCTTGTGTGAAAAATTAACCTTCGGAGATGAGTTACGATTTTATTACGTAACCCGGATCTAGGGCGTTACAGTGCCTCTCCTCTCTCTCTCTCTCTCTCAGTTTGTACTCATTCGTTTTTTTACGCCGTCAAACATTTGACAAGGCACTTCTTCCCCATTTGAAAGCTTCCCCGTTTTCCGGCCACCCTCTCCGGCGACCTTCAATCGATGGTGAATAGAGAGATCGTTCGTGCTCCAAGGACCCTCATTCTGCAAGTGGAAAGCACCTTCAAAGCAGAGGCCTTCACAAACTTTCCAGCGACCCCCCATCCGAAGCAGACACCTCCAACAACTGACCACCCCTTTCCCCGGTAAGCGCAATCGGTGATTCAAGTTTTTTTCTTGTTGTTGGGTTTTCTTTTTCCTTGCGTATTTCTTTCTCGATCATTTGATTATCAATTTTTTTTAGAATGCAATCTGTTTCTGCAGAATCGTGAAAACCTATCTTTAGGGGTTCGGTGCTATACCAGTGAGACTAATCCATTCTTCTTCCATCCTTTTCCAAATCTACCCCAGATTTATGTATCCAAGTGTTCCATTTTAGTCTATTGATGAATATGACATCCTTATATTAGATTTTCTTCAAAGTAGAAGCTTGACTTATATAACGTGGATTAATGGATGACTATCTTCATTTATGTACATGTGGCATATATATTATGAGAAACTTAAGTCAATGCCATGTTTCTTCCATAACTTGTGCCACATAATTTCCTCCAAATTATTTGGTATTTGATGAGAATTAGAGCTAATGGAAATAGCACCCAATGGCCCTAATATTCTTCTGTATCCCCCCAAAGATTGTGCTTGTATCCCCGTAAGTAGCAGCTTGTATCCCCTTAAGAACCTGCTTGTATCCCCCTAAGATTGTGTTTTCCCACCTGGAGTGGGCGTTTACCTTAAAACCATCGTTGTACTCCCATAACAATGTCAAGGTTTGGTATGCGACACGGTGTTTGTGCAGATACTTCATTGTTCTCTCATAAGAGAAAATGGAACATAGGAAGTTTATGCTTCGTTTTTTATAATGCCAGATATAGGGCATGCTCATTAACATCATACATACCAATACGGAGGTTTATTTACATAAGGTTTTCTGCTACGATCTGATTGATACAATTGTGCGTCCCACAATAAAATTTTAGGACTTGGTAATTACATGCATTTTTTCGTTTTCATACATTGTTAACATTGATGTCCACTAATCAATATGCCAATCCTTTAGCTTCATGTTTTCAAGGTCATGTAGCAGTTGTCGATAGATGTCTGCCATCCTCCTTGCATGGTCACGCTCTACTTCCAGCAATCTACGTTCAAGCTCACATTTAACACTTCTGTTTTGACGTGTGCTATTCCTCGCAGGAGATTTCCCCGATCCCTCACCAGTTTCATCCTCCAACCAAGAAAAGAAGTTGCAACCGTGGTCCTCCTACAACAGACATGGATATCATAGAAAGGAAATATCATTAACACCTGTTAAAAACATAATCGTATTATAGCTATCGACAGTTCTTGGCCGTACCTGGAGCGGGCAACAATAAAAATAGCGACCTACATTCTTTTCAGTTTTAGCAGTCATGACTCGGCATGGACCACTTCCATACTCACAAATACGGAGCTCATCGCACCATACGAAAAAGCCGCAACCATTATCGCCATCACCCTAACGAATGTAAAGCTTGTTGGAAAGTATAAATTTTATATGCCATAAATTACACATCATGTGAAACTTACTGGACATGTGGCAAAATAGCGTCCTGGATTACACGATGTATGCGATTGTCTTCGCTTCAGAATTCCCTTCCCACATGAGCACAATGTCTGTTGGACATCCCGAACTTTATCACGGTTAGATTCAATGATTTGGACGTACAAAAACAGTCGTATGATTATTTATATAGAATTCAATGCCATTGTGCTTCTTCAAATTATCACAAATAGCACAGTGTAAGCTACCCGAAGCATGTCCCAATAATTTTGTTGCCAATGTGAAACATGTTTCACCACGTATTACCGTGGGAACGCGTTTCACGTTGGCAAGAATAGATGTATTACCAACGTGTTTCGTGCCACGTACAGTGAAGCCCGGCCATGTGATTCATGCCGCATATGATAATCGCTCAACGTGTTTCGCATTGGCACCACAACACCCGGCACGTGGTTCACTATATATAAGCGTCTCGATGTATCTTAATATCATATTCACTCCTTCGCAAGGCGGTATTCCACCATGTACAAGCTACGTATTAGTAATTATGATCCATATGGTGACCACATCTATGGCATAGTTTGGCCATATGACATTGATTACGAGCGTACAAAACAAGATGCACACTTATTCTTAACCCAGTTATGTCGGAGTAGTGGTTGGTGGGTGCGAGGTTGGAACACACAAACAAATTCATAACTCTCAAATAACCATCGAGATGACTGTGTGGCAATAATTCCCCTTAGGAAGACCGTAGTACATACTGATCAACTCACGATGAATAACAGGCAACGAAGAGTAAGATGGAGGATTGTGGTAGTCAAATTCGGGGTTCTGTACAATTTCCAGACCCAGATGCTCATAGATGAGCTCTATAGAGAAATCAAAAGCCTTTCACCTCACCCAAGCAAATATTTTTCCCTCATTGCTGAGATGAATATCGTGAAGGTTGGAGTAAAACTGTCTGTCGAGTTCTACATATGCAACCCCTTCGATATTGGTGAAATTTTTCCACCCTTGGTAGGAAAAGATGTTATAAATGGGCGTATCCTCAAATAAATCAAGACTGACTCTTCTCTCAATTAGAATATGTCTCCGACCATAGTAAGTATTATAATCGCTCTCCCTAGTGTCGATGAAGTGCTTGAGGGTCCAGGTTGAGAAGAAGAAGAGGATCTTTGCTTCTTCTTAAGAGCCATGAAACTAGGGCTTTCAGTGCTTCTAAATAGTAAATGGCTTAGGGATTTCTAAGCTTCTAAGAATCCAATAAATGGGGAGAATAGAAGATAATTAAAAAAAGAAAAAGAAAAACAACACGCACAAATAAGCAACGATCAAACACGGATGTGAAACAAGAAAGCATGAAGAATGCAGGAAGAAGGAAAAATTTAAACTGAGCACTCACCTATGTTGGCTTAATGAAGATGAGAAAACCCTCGTATCCCCCAACTCCAAAGGGGATGGAAGCATGCTCCCACTAGGCGCAGGCTTGAGGAGAGTAAACCGCACGAAGAATGAAAGGAGCGTAAGCTTGAAGCGAGTTGAACGCATGATGAATGAAAGGTACGCCCCTATTTATATTATATGTGCCAACCGCAGGTTGCGCACGGGTCGTGTATGGAATAGCGACACTGCTTGGGCGCGGGCATCGTCGACCCTGCATGCGGGCTCAACGCTGCCCGCGCCTTGGCACTGTCGTTGTATATAATAAAGATCAGAAAAACAATGCCTAGGTGAGGGCAGCCAGCGCCCAGGCACTGTTTTTTATGATATTTTGAACAAAAAACAGTGCCTAGGCTACTCCTTTTTCTGATATTTTGATCAAAAAACACTTCCAAGATCTCTTTCCTTCAATGGACGACTCCTTTTCTTCTTTGAATGATTCTTGGGGTTTTGCACATAACGATCGTAATTGTTCAAACAGTGGAAGATTTAGCATCTAGATGTCTTCAAAGGTTTTTGCTCGTATTCAATCCTCAACTGGGACTAGTAACTCAAAATAAAGGTTTGAAATGTAAAATGTGATAAAGAAAACATGTGGGATGTTCGGCGCTATGTAGACTATGAGCTACCCACCTCACTAAACTTCCAAGCTGTGGAAACGATACAAGTAAACCGTATCCCTGAGGCTGAAAGGAGGCAGCAATTGCCAGGAAGAAGGAGAAGCGGGATGTTCGGCACTGCTGAATGCGCCGACTGGGGCCTCATAGCTGGAGAAGGGCTTGGTTGATACAAACAAGGAATTAAAGTAGCTATCCAACCTTACGAGCACACTACTAGATTCGGGCTTGGATTCAATCCATAGCACAAAGATTATTCCCAACTCTTTGGAAGGCATGTCGAAAGAAAGAGGGCCAAGGCTGAAGGAAGAGACCTCATATGGCCAATCGGCATGCATGGAGAGTTATACCACCGTTTCACTAACATGGAACGAGAGGCCGCCATGTCCATGGAAAATATAGTCGCCCAAGGCTGGGGTGATGAGTTTCTGCCTCCCCTCGTTCAAGACGAGGACTACCTGCAAGGCCTGGCCCAAATGCTTTGGGAGGAGCCACAGTCCCTAGAAATGATCAAAAATGCAGAAGGATTGGACCCGCTAGCCCCTGATTGGTCACCAAATGGTTTGCCTACGCTATTTGCCCTGGAATTAGCAGAAGTTGTCACCGTCACTTTTCCCCCACCTACCGAACCGCTGATCCTAGAGGGGATACCTTCCAACCCCGTGGTCATAATGTAAGCACCACCACCTGCTTCCGCTGAAGAATCTAGCAAAGAAGGGGGTCCAGTAATGTAGATCTACATGATGGAGAGCCAAGGGAGCTAGGGACGGCCCAACCTAAGGCCCCGGTCTCCACCTCCTCCAACCCCACAAGTTGAAAACCCCAGGACTCAAGAGGGACTGGGTTAGATGTTTCAGGGCATACCCCATGTGATAGGGCCGGTTCCTACAAAAATGTACCATGAGACTTGTGGAATGTAGGCTCCTGAAAGTCTCTCAACAACCGAACAAGGGGCACCACCCATAGCACCCGTTGTTGCTACGCCGCCAGGATTGGACCTGGCACATCTGGTCACTGTCGCCTAAATACCACCCGGGGCGGAGATACCAACGGCGCTTCCCATTATGCCAATATTGATGAGGAGGCCATTGCCAAGCCATGGTCCCAGGTCAGAGGAAAGCTGAAACAAGCCGACAGGAGTGGCCGATGACCCTATCTGCATATCATCAGACACCAGCGCTAACATGGTCCTGACTGGGGAAGCTGAGCCAGAGGAGATAGCCGCGATCGACAAAGAAGACAAATCACCATTGAAAAACTAGAGCGATGTGCCTTTCGCAAGTAGTAAGGACAACATTGCTAAGGGGGTTTCCTTCACTTAGCAACTGCTGAGATTTTTAATGAATATCTGAACAACTTCTACTATTTGCATGTGTCTGAGAATAAAAACAATAAAAGCAAACAATCTGAACCTTGCAATCTTAATATCAATCTCGATGCACACCCGGAAGAGCCGAGGCATGGGAAGATAATCAGATTGCCATAATTGAACAAAAAGAACAAAAAGAAATCAAAAAGCCAGTTGAAATGGCAACAATAAAAGAAAAGCATGAGCCAGTGTTCAATGCTGAAAACGAGCAAGGACTCGACAAATCAGACTGGGACACTTGCCCACTGTAGCAAGAAGATTCAGACATCGTCCCCTGTAAGTCTTTCGAGCATGAGGACGACAATGAATCATGGGAGACTCTGCCTGAAATCCAATTTGCTTTGGAAAGGCATGAAAAAGGTCTCCAGGCAAATATTGAGGAAACTGAACCTATTGACATAGGTGAAATAGCACAACCAAAGATACTCCAAATTGGTAAAAAGCTGTCACAATTATTGAGAAAACAGATGATTGAGTTTTTAAAGTCTTATTTTGACGTGTTTGCGTGGTTATACGAGGATATGCCCGGGTTAGACACAAACTTGGTTGTGCACCGGTTACCAACAAAGTCTGAGGCCACATTTGTGAAACAGAAACTCAGGCGCACAAAGCCAGAATGGGCCCTGAAGATTAAGGAAGAGGTCACCAAACAACTGGATTCTGGATTCTTGCAAGTAACAGACTATCCAGAGTGGTTAGCAAACATCGAGCGAGTTCCCAAGAAAGACGGAAAGGTCAGGATGTGTGTGGACTACAGAGATCTAAATAGAGCAAGTCCGAAGGACAACTTCCCACTACCGCACATTGACGTACTGGTTGACAGTATGGCTGTAGACACCTGATTTTTGCACCCCCAAAAGTGCAGAAAATGAAATTATAATCAAAAACGTCAAACCCTGAGGGGGCCAAAAATTGACTTTTCAATTGGGTGTAAATTGACCACCATACTTCTTCCCATTGGATAGGAAATTTTGACACAACTCCAACGCAACTAAGTTTGCTCAAATCGGAGTCCGGATGAAGAAGTTATGAGCCGGTCAAACTGGAGGGGGAGCAGAAATTGGCTTTCTGTTAAAACCCGAGTCTGCCGCCAAACTTTAGCTTAGTGGATAGAGAATTCTGAGCTTATTCCAATGCCACTAAGTTTGCTAAAATTGGACATCATATGAAAAAGTTATGGCAATTCAAAATTTTCAGGAAAACTGCCCACGTGGAAAAAGAGGTAGAAAAGGAGAAATAAATAAAAATCTTTAACAAAATAATATTTTTTATTAAAATATCTCATTTTTATAATTAAAATAATAAAAAATCGTTTAAAAATCAGATAAGATTTAAAAATTGTTGAAAATTGGATAAAAGTTTGAATTCCACCCTTAAAACACGTGCGAACCGCACTATATGTGCGGACATGGCTCGTCCACACATACAGTGCGGATCTGCATCGCCAGCTATAGCTGGCTGGTGACAGCTGGCAGATATTTTTGGATTTGTGCACATGGGCGGCCGTTTGCATTTCAAATGCGGATCAAGCCAATCCGCACTTGAAGTGCGGTTCCGGAAATTTTGTCTATAAATAGGCGTCCAGCCCCCATTGTTGGGGGAGACTCCTTCACTCTGTTGTTACTTTGCCCCTCTGATGACCTGCTACCTCTCTCAACTCCTCCCCACTCATCTGAACCCCTTGTTAATACCAGAAATACCGTTCCAAGCCTCTTTTCGTCACTTTTTACACACAAAACACACAAGAGGCTGGCTTTGGAGCAGGGAAAGCATTTGAACTGCTGTCTACGTCATCTTGAGGACCACACATCGTCCAGATAGAAAAGGTAATACCAAGGTGAGAAAGTTTGCGGTATTCTGTTCAACATGTAATGAAATAAAGATCTTTTGAGTCTACTTCTTTAACTTACTCTGTGCTCAACTCTTGTCACTTATCTCTAACCCTTCTTGATTGTAATTCGCATGCTGTAGGAGTTCCCATGGTAAGATGGGAGCTCCCTACACGAAAAGGGAGGAGAAGAGAGATCCATATGAAGCCAAGAATCTTATTTTAGTGTTATTAAGTTAATTCTTTCCTCTTTATGCTGGTTTATTCATAAGAGGGGTTTGTCCTCTTCTTGGTCTTATTGTACCCCTAATTCCATTTCCCTTTTTCCCTTCCTTTAGAGTGAATGGTTAGTTTCTTTTATTGTTTACTATTTTCATGAATTTATAATCTATCTATATGATCATGCATATATTATAGGTGCACTTCATATATCTACACACACTCATCACTTGGTCTATTGCTTTAGACTTATTTTTTTACACCCCATGGTGTTATCCTCATGCATAGATATCAGTGTTTTGTTTAGTTTGTAGGTTAATTGATGTTGATCAAGCATATGCGAGAATGAATGAACGGATAAAGTAGGTGTTTGATTTTAAATAGTGCCTGAAAACCTCTGTGGGTTTACTAAGAGACCCACAGAAAGTTGCAAAACTCCCTAGAGAGAAGCCAAGCAAGTTCCCTTGGCCGTTCTGGCCTTATTTGGATTTTCGGACCCAAACCGCATATTCAGAGCGGTTCGAGCAAAACCGCATAGTATATGTGGTTTGACTTAAACCGCACTTGTTCTGCGGTTGTGCCTTGACTGCACAGGATGTGCGGTTAGTTCCCAGAAACCTTCAAAGATCCATTTTCTTGACCCGAATCCATTTAACCCGACTCGATCTTAATAAACTTGAACCAATTGGGTCTTTGGGTTATCCCAAACCCATTCTTGAGACTTGGGCCCATTTGGGCCCCAATAAGGCATTGTGGGCCTTCCAACGGGGCCACACCCAATTCGGCCCAAACCAAGGCCCATTTCGATAATAGGTCTGAGGCCATTTGGATAATTGCCCATGGGCCATCTCCAAGCCTAGTGGGCCTTAAAAGCTTTAACTCACTAATTTTTGGTAAATATTTAATTAATCCGAAATCAAATAACCAAATCCGAAAGGGGTTACCCAATAACCCTAATAGGCCTTGGGCTTGACTGAAGCCCAAACTTGGTAACAAATGGGCCTTCCAACGGGGCCCATATCCGACCAACGTCAATAAAAAGGATAAAAAGATAAAAATCAATTAAAATAAAGGGGACCTACACCTTCAGTGGTCCCCGTTCAAACCCAATGAAGTGTGCATGCTGACTTAAGAAATTGGGTGAGACCAAGTTGACTTGAACCAGGGAGACCCAAGGGACCCGTCAAACTAACAGGGCAGGCCAGGGTGTTTTCAAACTTCCCTGGACGTAACCGAGAACTTAGTCAGAGTCTCTAGAAATCTGCAGACCAATCAAATTAGACCTGAATAGGTACCCTGGAGTCTGCCTGCACCTCTCAGGCAGTGGCGACTCCGAATGTCTCGAGGCACGCACTCTCACGTGCGCCTTGCCCGTGCGAAATCAGGTGCGCACAACGGCGACGCATTCAATGTTCTCTTTCATGGACAGATTCTTTGGTTACAACTAGATAAGGATGGCACCCGAAGACATGGAGAAAACATCCTTTATCACACACTAGGGCACTTACTACTATCGTGTGATGCCCTTTAGACTAAAGAACGCGGGTGCTACATATCAATGCGCAATGACTCTGTTATTCCACAACATGATGCACAAAGAGATGGAAGTGTATGTGGATGACATGATTGCAAAGTCAAAGGAAGAGGAAGATCATTTGGTGAACCTTGGAAAGATGTTCGACGGACTCAAAAAGCACGAGCTCAGGCTCAATCTGAACAAATGTGTATTTAGAGTCACTTCAGGGAAGCTGCTCGAGTTTATAGTTAGGAAATGAGGAATTGAAGTTGACCCTATCAAAGCAAAGGCAATTCTAGAGATGCCCCCTCCGTCAACAGAAAAGGAAGTAAGAGGTTTCCTTGGAAGATTGAAGTACATCAGTGGTTCATTACACAGATGACTCCTGTGTGCGAACCCATATTCAAGCTGTTGAAGAATGATAACCCGGTGGTGTGGAATGAAAACTGTCAAGTGGCATTCAACAAGATCAAGGCCTATTTAATGAGTCCACCAACATTTGTCCCGCCAATCCCAGGGCGACCCTTGATCATGTATCTGACAATCTCAGAGACGGCTGTAGGATGTGTGCTAGGACAACACGATAAGTGATGTACTTTTCGCAAGTGCACAAATTCATAACAAGTAATAAAGTGATGAAATAGAGTGTCGAACCCACAAGGAATTTTAGTTACTAAATACCAAAATTACTATCCTAATTTTAATTTGGACAATCAAAAGGTAAGATGGAAGTTTAACTAGCAATGAAAATTAATAACTAAGAAAATAAAGGAATAAGATTAAATAAGAGATTAAAATACTAAGGCGTTTGATTTCATCATAGCCAATCCGGATAAATTTCTAAATACACATGCTATTGAATATTATAATCCAATATGAAAGCGAAAATCCCTATCCTATCCAATGGTTTCTCTCAAGCACCAATGAACTTACCTTCCCGCCATAACCCACAATATCTCTATGTGAATTTAAAAGCAAGTAGGCACATTAAGATCTATGGATTTTCATGTAAAATTACACAAAGCTACATAAACCATGCCAATACCTGTAACAACATGTAGAATATGGTATTCTATCATAAGGAACTGAGGTTGTATATTTCCTTTCGGTCTCAATACAACTACCAAATACAATTAAATGATGATCAAGCACTCAATTGGGTTAAGCACAATGATAAAATACTCAAAGTATGAATCATAAATTTAATAGCAATAATATTCAGAGTTAAAACATCATGTCTAGATTACATCAAAGCCTTAGTAATAAAAAATTAGTTCATAGTTGAACTAAGAACAACCATGAAAACAGAACATAAACAAAAGAAATAGAAGAAAAGGGGAGGAGTACACTAATGACACTCCAAGTTCAGCTCTGTGGTTTGATTCTACGTACCAGGTCTCCTCTCCCGTTCCAAAATCAATCTCCTTCTCACCTTCCAAAAATTCCTCTTTATAGAAATCCCATCAGTTTGAAAAAGGATCCTTCAAGAACAATAGCAACTTTCCTTCAAAAAGGAAGCTCAAAGGTAGAAAAGGAGGAAAGTTTCTTTTCCTTACACACCACGATTTAGGGTTCCAAAAATGACCTAAACCCCACTATTAGAAACCCTTAAGGATCCTTATATAGGTTAGAAGAAGATCTAGGAGAAGAAGGAAACAAATCAGAAAAGATCGGAATTTTATAAGTGTTTTTACGACTTGAACGTTCGAATGTTGCATCGAACGCGGCTCTAACGTTCGGTTCGTAAAACTACTTCACCCCATCTCATTGGAATGAAGAACTCACGTTGGGTTTAATCAATACCAACGTTCAAATGACGGATCTTACGTTAGGTTAAAATACACTAACATTCGAACGTCGCCTCTAACGTTATTGAATGCAACTCTCGGGTTTCTCTGTAGACTTTGAACGGTCGAACGCTGCATCCCACGCTATCAAACGCTACTCTCTGGTTTCTCTGCAATTGTATTTTGCATTGAACGTTCGAATGGTGCTTCAAATGACTATCTAACGTTCATCATAACTTCTTCAATTTGACTCCGACTTTGACGCCGTTTGAACCATGACTCCTATAATGTGGTCTAACCCATTTGGACCTGACTTTGTCCCAAAAGTACTTCTGCATCAACAAATTAGGCAAAATTTCGATAATGAAAATCAAAATACAAAGATGAAGGAATTTGGCAATTTCTAAGTAAAATTGGGAATTAAATATGAGATAATACCAGATAAGTCATGAAATTAATGTTATAAAATGTGGTATTTTCGTGACTTATCAATAAGAAAGGGAGGAAAGAACAAGCGATCTATTATCTAAGCAAAAAGTGCACTAACTTCGAAGTAAGATACACAGTGCTTGAAAAGACGTGTTGTGCTTTGGTCTGGGCAGCTTAGAAGCTCCGACACAACTTGCTCAGCCACACAATCCTATTAATCTCAAATCTCGACCCACGAAAGTACATCTTTGAGAAGCCGATCTCTACTGGAAGGGTAGCGAGATGGCAAGTCCTTTTATCTGAATATGACATCGTTTACATGACTAGAAAGGCAATCAAAGGACAAGCAGTAGCAGATCATCTGGCAGAACATCCCCTACCAGATTACCAACCGCTCCTGACTCACTTCCCAGATGAAGATGTGATGTGTACCGAGTCGACAAAGGAGATAGAGGAAACCAAATGGCAGATGTTCTTTGACAGAGCAGTCAACATCAATGGAAAGGGAATCGGAGCAGTACTGATTTCCCCGGATGGTATCCATCACCTGATAGCAACAAAACTCTTGTTCGATTGCACGAACAACATGGCAGAATATGAAGCGTGCGTGTTGGACTTGCTAGCAGCAATTGAGATGCATATACAAGAGTTAAAGGTGTTCGGCGACTCTAGTCTAATCATTTATCAAGTGATGGGAGACTGGAAGACCAAAGATGTGAAGTTGGTACCATACCAAGAATTGGTCAAAGAACTGGAAGAGCAATTCAAAAACGTGACATTCAATTACATGCCATGAGACAAGAATCAGTTTGCGGATGCACTAGCAACACTAGCATCTATGGAAACCATCACCAATGACACTTGGGTGCAACCTCTAGAGATAGAAGTTAGGCGCCACCCTGACTATTGCTTTAGCATTGAAAAGAGCGCACCCGAAGAAGAACCCTGGTACGCAGACATTGAGAGATACCTAAAGGACAGAATGCTGCCAAAAGGTGCTACAGCGGCAGAAAAGCAAACCATTCAGAGGCTGGCAGGGCAGTACTTCCGTAGTGGGGGTAGAATGTATAAGAAGTCATACAATGACTCTCTGTTGTTATGCGTCAAAGAAGATGAGGCACAAAAGCTGATTGATGAAGTCCATGGAGGTTTGTGCAGTACACACATTGTAAGCACCTCATTTTTGCACCTCCCGGAAGTGCTAAAAATGAAAACCCTAACTGAAAAGTCAAACCCTAAGGGGACAAAAGTTGACTTTTTGATCAAGTGCAGATCAACTGCCATGCCCTATGTCAATGGATATAAATTTCCGACACAATTCCAACGCAATTGAGTTTGCTAGAATCGGATTTTAGATGAAGGATTTATGGGCAGATCAGATCCCGGGGGAGCAAAATTTGACTTTCTGCTCAAACCCAAATTAACTGCTTTCTCTGTCCTAGAAGAAAGGAAATGCCAATACAATTCTGACGCAACTGAGTTTGCCAGAATCGAGGTCCAGATCAAGGGGATATGAGCAGATTAAGATTCTAGACGCGGCTTCGGCTTTCTGCTCAAAACTGGAATTTGCTGCAAAACCTTGTTCCAATTGATATAGGATCTTGACCCGGTTCCAACACAACTGAGTTTGCCAAAATCGGGGCCCAGATGAAGAATCTGTGAGCAGTTCAAAATCTAGGACAAAGTTGCAGAAAACTGCCCACATGGCAAATGTGCAGAAATCTATCACGTGGCGAATAAAGGATGGAAAGGACAGCAAATAAAAATATCTTGAATATAATAATAATATTTCTACATAAATCTTGAATATAATAATAAAAAAGGTAATGATGGAGAGAGAGAACAAGCCCTCACCACATATTGCTAAAATAATAACAAAAAGGGGCATTACTTAATAACCAAGAAAGAAATAATTAAAGAAAGGTGGTGGGAGGAGAGAGAGAAAAGACCCACGTGGGGTCTCTCTCTCTCTTCCCCAAACACATTTCCCCCATGTGCTTTTTTCCCATGCATGTGCATCTCCCCCATGCATACATCCCCCATCTCTCTCTCTCTCTCTCCACCATGCATCCATCCCCATGTGCATCCCCCATCAGGACACACTCACTCATCTCTCCCCCATGCATATATCCCCCATCTCTCTCTCTCTCTCTCTCTCCACCATGCATCCATCCCCCATGTGCACCCCCCATCAAGGACACACTCCTTCATCTCTCCCCCATGCATCCATGTGCATCTCCCATTCTAATACCCCCATCCCACTCCCATACGGAGGAGATTCATTGTTGCTCATCTCTCCCAACCCCTCTAATCTCTCTCCCATTTTTCATCTCCTTCTCCAACCCCCATCTTGCTTCCCACCACCTTCTTAACCCATCAAGCCCTTCCTAAAACCCTCCTAACACTCCATCATTCCCTTCCCCTCCATTCTTGCTCAAGAAGGAAGCTAGGAGAGCTGCTGTGGTGCTTGGAAGAGGAGGTGCCCTATCCCCTCCGTGGAGCTTCAAGGGACCTCATACTCACCTAAGAGAGCTTCTAACCCCAAGGTAAGTCTTCTTGGGTATTTTTGTTAAACATACATAAGAATGAGCATGTTTCAAGCATGTTTTGACACTTTTTCACTCTTGGCATGTTCTTCCTTCTGGTTTTAGCATGTAAATCTTTCTTTTCCCTACTCCCCCTCTTCACTTCAAGTGTGGGAACTCCCATGGTGAGGGGAGATGGTTGGGTCCGAAAAAGAGAGGATGAGGGGTTCTGTTAAGTTGTTTAGGTCTTATCTTTAAGGCACATGCTCCCTCCCTTGTTTCTCTCATTTTATTTCTGTTTTATTTTAATAAAAAGGGGAGCTTGTTCCCCTTCTACTATCATCCAATGTACCCCTCTTTTTTAACCCCCTTTATCCCTTCTTTTAACAACTTCTTCTTTCCTTTATAACTTGTTGTTTTCTTGGTGTTTTCTTGCTTTCTTGCTGTTTTCCTTATAGCTTGTTGTTTTCCTTCATTTTCTTGGTGTCCTGGTGTTTTCCTTCCTCTTTCTTTTTGCTACCCATGGTCGTCCATTTCAGTGGCTGTTGGGAGGCTTTTGCATGCTCAACACCCTTATTCTTCTTGTTTGCCATTTTTGCTCCCTTTTGCATGTCCCTATCCCCCATTTGCATGCACACAAGCACACCTTCCACCTAGGGCTGGCAATGGGTCGGATATATATCCGAATCCAACCCGAATCCGATCCGAAAATCCCTAATTCGGATATGAGATATAGATCCACAGTTCGAATACAGATATCGGATTTTGGATCCAAATTCGAATCTGTCCATATCCAATCCGAATATGATCCGAACCGAAATTAACATTTACTTTTCATTAAACTATTGGTAAACTCTGTACAAACCATGGTTGAACTATCCTTACTCATGTTTTGCTTTAATATTTATATGGCTCATTAGTTTTGATAATTAAAATTTGCTTTAATAGTTAAACTTGACTTTTGAGTTTTAAGTTCAAATCGGATCTAATTCGGATCGAATTCGGATTTCTGCTATTTATTCGGTTGAATTTCGAATTTGGATACAGTATAAAAATTCGGTTTCAAATTCGGATTCACATATAAAAGATCCGTCGGATTTCCGATCGAATTCGGATATCAGATTTTTATTTTCGGATTCGGATCATGGCAGATCCATACCGTATTCGACCCGTTGCCAGCCCTACTTCCACCACACTTAGGCTGCTGTTTGGATTCATTTGTGCAAATAGGTTCCACTATGCCTCACCATGTTTCACCCTTAGGCTTTACTTGCAGGTATGAACACCTATGCAACACACATACACTTCATTATACGTATGGTTCTCTATCTTGGGAACACTTTGGAAAGCCTAGGCTTCAAGTCACCATGTATGCATTGTGTGGTGATATGTTCATGCCTCGAGAGGAATCCATGTATATTGCATGCTTAAGTAATACTCCATGTGTTGTGTAGCACCTTAGGGTTAGCCTTGTAGTCCTTCCCCTTTGTTGTATTCTGTGATTTATTGGATTGCAAGCATGAGCATGATGTTTGGTTTGGCCGGTGAATGCCTAAGACATGGCCTATCGGGCCATTCCTTCTTCTCCCCCATGAGAAGGAGGAGATAGTCTTTCATAGCCTAAAACAGGGACACTTTAGGTCCTTGTTTTCCCCATGAGTTCAGTTCAAAGGGGAGAAGACAAAGCCTAAGTCTTCCTCCCCCTTCCATGCTCCAAAAGCCCCAAAATGGCCTAGATTGGGTCATCTCTCAACCCCTGAACCACTGTGGGCCCACACAGTTACTGGAGTCCCCTAGGAAACCCAGGAAGTCAATCCCCCCATCAAAAACCCCAAAAATGCATTTTTCTGTGCTTGCCTAAACACACAGGTCGAGCAAGCCTATTTTCACACTTAACCGAAAATTAATTTCGGTTAAGTGTGTATACAGTATGATCGAAATCATATTTCGGTCATACTATATATTGGTGTAATCGAAATCAAATTTCGGTTACACCCTGTAAATGCCAAAAAAAAAAAAAAACAGGTTTTTTAACCCCTAGCTCATTTTCGAACATCTTGCAAGTGAACCAAACAAGCCAATGGGGGCCCTGGGCCCATTGTGTCCAATTTGATTTCATGTGGGCCTTCCAACGGGGCCCACCCACCCCAAATAGCACACTTGGCCTTAAACAAGATAATTGAGCTACTCAAATAGGCCACACCATTCGAGGCCCAACAAAAGCCCAATCTGAAGCATATAGACTTAGACTAGGTTTGGTTTGGTCGAGACCACAGGCTCGGGCCTATCGGGCCTTGCTCCCTTCAAGGGAAGCCCACTTAAACCAAAGAGAGGGAAGGGTACCCAAAACCCTGACCCGCCAAGTCTCGGCCTTCCAAGCCCAAGCCTAGGTTATAAGCCCCAAGTCCGTTCCTAGCCCATTGGGAGATAAACTTAACCAAGATTAATAAATCTTAAGGTAGCCATGTGGGGGCCCACCCAATGGGCCCACTAAGCATAAATCTTAACTTAAACTCTTTGGATCCAACCTTAAATAAAATCAATCAAATCAACCAAACCCTAAAGGGCCTTCTAGGGATAGATCAAAGCCCAGCAAAGGGACATGTGGGCTAAGCTTAGCCCACCAGGGGATCCGTGGGCCTTCCAACGGGGCCCACCCAATCAGACCTAGATCACCTTGAATTAGCAAGATAAAAATCAAATAAAGGGGACCCACACCACTTTGGTGGTCCCCACCAGACTTAACAAAATGTGCATGTTTTGGCTTAGGAATTAGGTGAGATAGACCAAAAGCGAATTGACTCAAACCAGGGAGACCCATGGGACCCGTCACCCGACGAGGCAGATCAAGGTGTCTACGAACTTCCCCGGACTGTAAATGAGACCTTAGCTAGAATCTCAAGCCACAGACCAGCCTAATAGACAAACCTAGGCACCCAGGTGTTTGCCTGCACCCCATCAGGCAGTGGCGACTCCAACCTTCCTGATTTACCCTTTAGGAGGCACGCACTCCCATGCGCCTTGCGGTGCGGCGTTCCCGACGCGTGCGTACACATGAATGGTCATATGCTAGCAAGAAAATTTCTGAGGATGGGCTACTACTGAACGACAATGGAATCGGACTGCTACACCCATGTCAGAAAGTGCACTTTATGCCAGATTTATGAAAATAACATCCATGCACCGCCAAACACGTTGTACTCCATGGCATCACCTTAGCTGTTCGCCATTTGGGGAATTGACATGATAGGCCAGCTTCATCTGAAGGCTTCAAATGGGCATGAATTCATCTTGGTTGCAATCAACTATTTCACCAAGTGAGTAGAGGTCATGTCCTTCGTAGATGTGAAAAAATCTCATGTGCTTAAGTTCATCAGAAACAACATCGTTTGCCGCTACGACGTGCCTGAGGCGATTACAGATAATGAAAAGAATCTGAATAACAAGGACATGGAAAAGATGTGCAAAGATCTAAAGATCAGACATCTGAATTCCACAGCATACAGGCCCAAGATGAATGGAACAGTAGAGGCTGCCAATAAGAATCTAAAGAGGATACTGGAAAAGATGGTGGTCACCTACAGAGACTGGCACGAGAAGTGGCCCTATGCATTACATGAATATCGGACGTCAATCAGAACATCGACTAGGGCAATTCCTTTCTCCCTTGTGTACAGAATGGAAGCAATCCTCCCAGTGGAAGTGCAGATCCCCTCGCTCAGAATCCTGTCAAGGCTTTGTGTCATGGCCAACTCTACCAGCAGAGAGTGGCGCGAGCCTACAACAAGGAGGTGAATCCACGACACTTCAAGGTGGGAGATCTCGTGTTAAAAAGAATCCTACCCCACCAAGAAGACAACAGAGGGAAATTCAAGCCAAACTACGAAGGACCATTCGTGGTTCACAAAGTCCTGTCCAAAGGAGCACTATTCCTACAAGAAATGGACGGAGCCATTTTTTCTGAGTCGATAAATGCAGACACAGTCAAATTGTACTATGCCTAAGATCATTCTGATTGAGAAATGAAGAGAGGCCAGCCTTGACTCTCCCTAAGACCATGAATCCCTTCAATCACCTTAAATTCTTCCCTAGTTAGACAATTTTGAGCCTTAATATTCCTTCAACCCAATGCAAGTGTACTATACATCAAGACGGGCATTCCTAGCAAAGAAAGGGAGCAGGGCATTCTTGACCAAGAAAATCCCAAAAAGAAAAGAAAATACAAAAGAAAAGAGAAAAGGAGAAAAAGCAAGAAAAAACTGGGAAATGTTTACCCAACAGAAGTAGAGATAAAAATAAGCCAGGATGTAAGTCCCACCAACAATAAAAGCAGAACACTTTGTAAACCCAGGTTGTTAAGCCTTTTGAGCCACTTACCCTTTCTTCATAACTAAGACCAAGCATGCATTTTGTCCTATCTCTAAGACCTCTCGAATCCCAAGAAGAATGATCTGGGCAAACAGTCAAGTTTGCATTCATTGGCAATGACGGAATTCAGAATTTCCCAGAAAGACCGGATGCAGCAAAAACTCGAAAAAAGGGCGCTGTGTGCAAAAAGGGTCAGTCGTGGCAAAGGAAAAGAAGGAAAAAGAGTGGTCGTATCTGGATTGGGTAGACTGGCATAAAGGAAGGGCAGAAATAGAGCTGAGCAATAAATCCGAGAAAGACAAACAAATTGAAAGAGTCCACACCAGTAGATTGTGTCCGAGCTGACAACTTCACAGCAGCCTGTGATGATAATGCTACTAAAAATACCAAGCACACCAAGTCTTGTCTGACCTTGGAAGTTATTTCTAATATTGCAAACACAAGCACACACTAACACACTTGCTTTTCTATAATTGTTCTGCTTAACTACCTTGGAGTTCCACATTGTGCCACTAAGCTTGGTTGGTTCAATGGTCAGAAGGCTCGGAAAAAAAAAAAAGAAAAGAAAAAAATGCTTTTGCGTATGTTCCCCATAAGATCTCTAACTGACATACTATTCCCTTCCTTCCTTCGCAGGTACAATCATGGGGAGTAAAGAGACGGCCGAGGATTAAGGAACAAAAAGGCCCCTCAAAAGGGAATAGATACCCTCTCCTTAATCCTCAGTAGAGTTCCTCCCATAAACGGAGAGTCGTATCTAAAAGTGAGGTTTCTCTCGTTTGGATGAAGGTCCAACCGTCACCCTAAGCCCTGCCCAGTCTGAAGAGGCAGGCTTTGCGAAGAAAAGAGACAAGAAGACAAAAAGGACTCCCACCAACCCCCAGTGGAGTCTTCCCTACTTAATGGGAACCCAAACAGACATGATAAGCCTGTACCCAAGCAGAAGGGATGGGCTTTACAAAAGAACGACGGCGTAAGGGCTCCCACCTATCCTCAGTGGAGCATCCTTCCCAAGGGAATCCCCATGCCTGCCAAGAACAATCCCAGACTCAGTACAAGGCCCAAAAAGAAGCAACGAGGTAGAGGCTCCTGCCAATCCCCAGTGGAGTTACTCTGAATTAGGAGTCCCCTACCTCACCCTAAAAAGGGAGTCAACCAAAGAACGCTTCCCCGATGGAAAGAAGATTGTCTTCCAGAAGAGCAAGGGACAGGATCGAGGAAACTGCGCTGAGAGGATCCAGGAGCCCAGCAAGAGATAGTCTCCTGCAGGAGAAAGAAATTGCAAGACATGAAGAAGAATGAGCAGAATGAAGAACTTATGGGCGAAATGGCCCCTTTTGTAATTTTGATTTCCCGCTTTTGTAAGTATAGTAGGACAAGTGTGCGAGTTCCCTTGAGGCACCAGACAGCGACAAGAGCACCTCCTCCTTCTCTCTTCCCTCCTCCTTTTCTCATTCCTTCACCAACCCCTGGCCCCTTAAAAAAACTGTCCTAAGTCCAAAGGAAAAGGAAATCACCTAAAAGCTTTAATGGAATGAACAAGAAGAAAGAATGTTGTCAAATACTTTGCATCAACACCGAAACAGGTTGATGAGCTTAAATCCAATCTCATCTCTTTCAAACATAAACTAAAGGCTAAGGAGTTGCCCTACAAAAACCCAAGAAACAAAGGGTAAGGAAACTCCAAAGCCCGAAAGTGAGCCATACCAATTGGTGCTCCCTTTTTACTGAAAACTTCAAAGGACTAAGCTCGTCGACCATGTCGGCAGAAATGCAAGGTCCAAAAACAAGGTTCTTTTTCTCTTTGCCGTTCATCCGCAAGGTGACTTCGGCAAAGAGGGGCAGCTGTAAGTACCTCATTTTTGTACCTCCGAAGTGCCGGAAGTGCAAACCCTAACTGAAAGTCAAATCCTAAGGGGACAAAAGTTGACTTTTTGATCAAGTGCCAGTTGGCTACCTTTCCCTATCCCAATGGATAGAAATTTCCGACATGGTTCCAACGCAACTAAGTTTGTCGGAATCGGAGTTCGGATGAAAGATTTATGGGCAGAACAAGCCCTGGGGGAGCAGAAATTGACTTTCTGCTCAAACCCAAATTAACTGCCATCTCATCCTGAAAGAAAGAAAATCCCGACACGATTCCGACACAATTGAATTTGCCGGAATCGAGGTCTGGATTAAGGAGATATGAGCAGATTAAGATTTCGGGCGCAGCTTCGGCTTTCTGCTAAAAACTTGAATTTACTGCAAAACCCTGTCCCAATGGATAGAGGATCTCGACCTGGTTCCAGCACAACTAAGTTTGCCAGAATAGGAGCCCGGATGAGAGAGTTATGAGCAGTTCAGGCTCTAGGGCAGAATTGCCGGAAGCTGCCCACTTGGCAAATGTGCAGAAACATGCCACATGGCAAAAAAAAAAGGACTGAAAGGACAGCCACTAAAAATATCTCGAATAAAATATTAGTTTGTAGAAAAATATCTTGATTTTATAAATAAAAACAGAAAATCCGGATTCTCTCTTGAAGAAAATCAGTCAAATCCAGGTGCAAATCCGGAAGAAAATCTTTTTTATATAAAATAACCAAAATTAAATTTCGGTTATACACAAAAATGTGTATAACCGAAATTTTTAAAGTAAAATCCCAGATTCTTTGCTCTCGTACCTGCAAAATGATGATTGTGAATTTGATATGAGTGTAACCGAAATTAATTTTTGGTTACACCTAAATAATGGTATAACTAAAATATAATTTCAGTTATACCTAAAAAATGGTATAACCAAAATGTAATTTCGGTTACAAATTTTTTCTATAAAAAGGGGCAGCAGCCCCCTTTGTCCAAGGTTGCTGGTTTTTTATAGTTTTTGGCCTTCTTCCCCCCTTACCCCTCTGCTCGAAACCTCCCCCTCTACCACCCCATTGCCCTCCTAACCCCTCGAACCCCTCCCAAACTTCTCTCAAGCCTCTCCCTTCCCCTTCTTCTCCGTTTTCACACCTTGGAAGGAGTTGGAGTTGCTGTTTTGCTTGGAAGGAAGGGTGCTCCAGCCACTGTGGTGCTTCAAGAGGGTTCAACTCACTTCAAGAGGGACATTCAACCCCAAGGTAAGCTTTCCTATTAAGTTTTGTTCAACATATATGAGAATGAGTATCATCTAAGTATTTGGTTTTATCCTTTACTCTTTGCATGCTATTCTCCTTTAGTTCCAGCATGTTTCTCTTTTTTTTTTCTCTCTCTTCTACATTTATTCCTCAAGTGTTGGAGCTCCCATTGTAAGGGGAGATGGTCGGCTAACTAAAAGGGAGGGTGAGAGGTTACTTTTCTCATGTTTTAAAGGTCTCTTAGCTGTTGTTTCTTTATTCGAATGAGGGAGCATGTTCTCTCCCCCCCCCCCCCCCCCCCCTTCTCATCCAATGTACCCCTCTTTTAACCCCCATTACCCCTTCTTTAATGGCTTTTTTCCTTACTTGCATGATTGTTGTCTATGTGTTGCTTTGTATATTACGAAGCATGCTTGCATAAGGCTAGGGTTTTTTGCATGTTTTGATGTGGCATGATCCCTACATCCCTCCTCTTCCATGGTGTTTTTGGCTGCTGATTTGAGGCATGATGCATGATCCCCTCCCCTCTCTTCCCTCCTAAGGAACCCTTGGTACATATACACATGAATTCCCACACCATGCTCTTTTTCCCCCCTTTCTTTCTACTATTTTGTGCACCCTTAGCATGCCTCCCAACCCTACTTTTAGTCACTGGTTCTATGCTATTTCGCATGCTTCACCACCCTTCCAAGTATACCAAATTCAGCATATACATGTACAGATAGGAAGCACGCTAAGTTTTTGTTTAATCACATATCCTTTGTATGTTATCATGAGCACACCCCACACACTTTTATTTTGCTGTTATAGCCTATTTTATCTTTTATTTACTGTTAGTTGCTGTTTTGGTGGTGTAGACACCCCAAATTGCACTAAAAATGAGAAAATAATTGAAAACATGTAATTAGGATTTAAAACAGGTCAAAATGCATAAAATTTAATCATTTAAGCAGTGCCCGTATTGTATCTACGGGCCGGCGCGCCCGAATTTTATATACGGACATACCGCGCCCGTAATAAGAATGCGGACACCACTTGCTCGCAATGTATATACAAGCTCGATTTCTGAGCCTTATCTACTTCCAAATATCTCTCTGGGATATGCGAATTATCTTATTTATTCGTCCGAATCATCCTATTTATCCTTGCTGGCCATGGATTGGCATTATCCCTATTTTCAATTCAATCTGGAGGATTTTGGGTATATCCCTCTAGACCAACCATACCCCTGAGGTTGCCTATAAATAGAGGGCAGATCCTCAAGCAAAAGGCCATGAAATTTTGAAGTCTAAGGAGCTCCAAGTGAAGAGAGGAATTCTTGCTGCTCTGCTTGCTCAATCCAGGTAAGTCCCTTTTCCCTTTTATTTTCTATCTTCAATTCTAGAGATAATAGGATCTTCTCCATTGCTATAGAATAAGCCCTGGTTTATACTTGTATTCCTAAACCTGCCTCCAAGTACCTCAAGAATCCTCTCTAGCCGTAAAACGTGAAGAGAAAGCTAGGGGAAAGGGGAACAGGTATATCCTTAGAATAGAATCCCATAATCTATTTTTTTCTCCTTTTTTTTATAGAATAAAGCCTTTGATTGTGTTTGTATCACCAAACCTATCTCCAAGTACCTCAAGAATCCTCTCTAGCCGTAAAACGTGAAGAGAGAGCTTGGGGAAAAGAGAACAAGTGGATCCGTAGGGTAGACCCCCATGTGCTCTAATCTGTGAGATATGGCTGTTTTGAATATCATGTTCATGTTTTAATGGTTTTTATGTTGAATCTGAATGAATCCATGATGTTAATAGCATGAGATCCCCACTTTTTTCTAAAATTTGGATTTTTCATATCTTTGCACCTACAGCACTGTTTTCGTGATTTTTGTGATATTAGGCTAAGATCCTGGATCTATCATGATCTATATGATAGATCTGGATTCAGAAGCCTGAAAGTAATTTCTAGGGTTTCATGATGTGGTTTTTGAGTCCTTTTTCACTTTTGAAAGAAGACCCTACGGTCTAAGTTCTCCCCTTTGATGTTCTTCATCAACATGGGTATTTTGGTTTTTATTTCTTGATTTAATGTGAAATTTGGGCTATATCTATGTCCTGGACTGTTCAAGTTCAATTCTGCAATATTTTATAAAAATCATATTTTTCTAGATTTCCAGAATTTAACTTGAAGCCAAAATTTTGAAGTTTTCACTTTAGATTGGTTTTATTTGATTTTATTTCAATTTTATTTTAATCATGAAACCCTAGGAATGGTATGATCATATTTGAAAGTTCTGAATCAATCAGGCTATTCATATGAAAAAACCATACACATTTGTCTTTTTTGTGATTTTTCATGATTTTTGTAGCAAGCCCTTTTTCCTTTATTTAACATGAACAATGCCTGGCAACCACCTTGTGTGGATGAATAGGGGTGCCTGACACCTTCCCCTGTTCATAACCTAATCCCCTTACCCATCTCGGGTTGTTTTTTTTAATAGGGTTATTTTTACCCTAAATTTGCCTTTTTGTGCTTATTTGATGATTTTGGTGTCCATTCACACCTAAACAGAATAGTGGTGACTCTTTGTTTTTAACCAATCCCGTGTGATGATTAGGAAGTCATTGAAATGATTTTTCCATGTGTCACAACTGGCGACTCCGCTGGGGACCTATGGATTTCAGCCTTCTAGTGTATTTGTTCATGTTTTTTATGTTTTTGTTTTGTTTGCTATTTTTTTAGCATGTTTGATATGTTTTATGGGTTTGCTTGCTATTTTGTGATCTTAAGCATGTTTGCTATGTTTTAAATCTAAATTATTGCTTAAAAGTTCATGGGGGTAGAAACATGCTTAATTCTGATTTATAGGATTGTTTCTAGAAACATGCGTAGAGGGGTTCGTTTTGCTAAACCATGCTTGTTTCTTGCTGTATTTTAATAATAGCATGTTTTGATTTTCAGCATGCTCTCCATGATGTATTGGTTGTATAACATGAGCATATTTTTGCATGTTTGGGTGATTCTTGTGATCATGTTTTAGGTGCTATAGGATTACTTTGTTTCCTTGTATTTGTTTACTTTGAATGTGTTTTCCTATTATGCCTTGGTTTGTATATGCATGGCTGCGAAAATATTGGCAAGGGGTTGGGACGTTGTGAATGCACCTATTGTTTATAAATGCACCGTGCACATTTTATTTTTACACAGCCTATCCATAACCTATAGGAAGTTGAACCCGAATGTGTGTAGTTTGGCGCAACGAGGTCGATACTTCGGAAAGCGAAAGTGAAAACATTCACCTTAGAACTTTGGGCCAATGATGTGATGATAACGTGGATCTGCGATTCGATTCTGGTCATCACTAGGCTTGAGTGCTAAGTTGCCATTAAGCCAAAACCCAAAACCCCTACGCTTGATGGTGGAGATACACGTTTTTGGCTAAAGTACACAATTATGTGAGGATATGGGTTTGTAATTGTGGGAAGGCCATTTGCATGATTCACAAGCCAAGGAATAATGCGGATGCCATATTAAAGGTAAACAAGGTAACATGGTAACCTTAATTTTTGCATTATTTTCATGTCATAAGGGTGTCATGGTGTCCATCGGTTTGGGATAAAATTGGTCCCAAATAGGCATGTATCCTAAAATTAGTGCAGCCCATAGGAAGAGTTTTTAACTCTGTTCAGAATTTATCCTACCCAATGTTCATACAAGAAGCAACCAAAAGGTACCAAATTCTTGAGTATGGTGGCTAATTTTGAGGGAACATGTGCCCTCCTAAGCATGTATTTTTGCAAATAGGTCAAAGTCCCCTTTGGGATAGTTTAGAAGCCTGGAAAGGGTGAACCGTATGTTTGGATGAGCAATCAAAGTGATCAAATCATGTAAAAACTAAAAAAACTGAGAAAAAAAGCTCTGTAAACCGCATTTAATATACGGGCTGGTCTCACCCATGTTGACTATGCGGTCACGGCTCGCTCGCAATTTAAATGCAGGCAAGGCTGGACCGTACTGTATATGCGGTTTTCTCGTAAAGTTCAAATCTAAACAGTTTTTTCCACTAAATCTTGTTCCTTCAACCTTTGAAAGCCTTTGAATTTCAGATCTTTTTCTTTGGGCCTCTGAAAGCCTTTGAATTTCAGACCTTTTTCAAAAATCTTTGGGCCTCTGAAAACCTTTGAATTTCAGATCTTTTTCTTTGGGCCTCTGAAAGCCTTTGAATTTCAGATCTTTTTCAAAAATCTTTGGGCCTCTTAAAGCCTTTGAATTTCAGATTTTTTTTCTTTGGGCCTCTGAAAGCCTTTGAATTTCAGACTTTACCGTAGGGCCTCTGAAAGCCTTTGAATTTCAGACATTTTTCAAAAATATCCCTAGGCCTCTGAAGGCCTTTGAATTTCAGACATTTTTCTAAAATACCCTTGGACCTCTAAAAGCCTTTGAATTTCAGATCTTTTTCAAAAACATCATTGGGCCTCTAAAAGCCTTTTAATTTCAGATCTTTTTCCAAAATACCATTGGGCCTCTGAAAGCCTTTGAATTTCAGACTTTACCATAGGGCCTCTGAAAGCCTTTGAATTTCAGTTCCATTGGGCCTCTGAAAGCCTTTGAATTTCAGATCTTTTTCCAAAATACCATTGGGTTTCTGAAAGCCTTTGAATTTCAGACTTTACCCCTGGGCCTCTGAAAGCCTTTGAATTTCAGATTTTTTTCTTTGGGCCTCTCTAAGCCTTTGAATTTCATATCTTTTTCAAAAAATCCCTGGGCCTTGTGAGACATGGGAAAAAATCAATTTCTCTATGAATGACTTCTTCAATCATCACGCGGGATTGGTTAAAAATACAGAGTCGCCACCATTCAATTTAGGTGTGAATGGACACCAAAATATCAAATAAGCTCAAAAAGGCAAATTTAGGGTAAAAATAACCCTCTAAAAAAAACAACTAGAGATGGGTAAGGGGATTAGATTATGAACAGGGGAAGGTGTTAGGCATCCCTATTCATCCACACAAGGTGGTTGCCAGGTATTGTTCATGTTTTTCAAAGGAAAAAAGGCTTACTATAAAATCACAAAAAATCACAAAAAAGACAAAAAAATGTATGGTTTTTTCATACGAATAGCTTGATTGATCCAGAACTTTCAAATATGATCATACCATTCCTAGGGTTTCATGATTAAAATAAAATTGAGATAAATTCAAGTAAAATCAATCTAAAGTGAAAATTTCAAAAATCTGGCTTCAAGTCAAATTCTAGAAATCTAGACAAATATGATTTTTATAAAATATTTCAAAATTGAACTTGAATAGTCCAGGGCATAGATATAGCTAAAATTTCACATTAAATCAAAAAATTAAAACCTAAAATACCCACGTTGATAAAAAACATCAAAATGGGAGAATTTAGACCGTAGGATCTTCTCTCAATAATGAAAAACAATTCAAAAACCATATCATGAAACCCTAGAAGTTATTTTCAGGCTTCTGGATTCAGATCTATCATATTGATCATGATAAATCCAAGATCTTAGCATAATATCACAAAAATCACGAAAACAGTGCTGTAGGTGCAAATATGTGGAAAATCCAAATTTTAGAAAAAAGTGGGGATCTCATGCTATAAACATCATGGATTCATAAGATTCATTCAGATTCATCATAAAAATAATTAAAACATGATCAGGATATCCAAAGCAGCCACATCTTACAGATTAGAGCACATGGGGGTCTACCCTACGGATCCACCTGTTCTCTTTTCCCTAGCTCTCTCTTCACGTTTTACGGCTATAGAGGCTCTTGAGGTACTTAGAGACAAGTTTAGGGATACAAACACAATCAAAGGCCTTATTCTAGAAAAAAGGGAAAAACAGATATGGGGTTCTATTCTTGGGATCCACTTGTTCTCCTTTCCCCTAGCTCTCTCTTCACGTTTTACGGCTAGAAAGACTCTTGAGGTAATTAGAGACAAGTTTAGTAATACAGATAAAAAGATGGCCTTATTCTACAGCAATAAAGAAGATCCTATTACTTCTAAAAGGGAAAAGGGACTTACATGGATTGAGCAAACAGAGCAGCAAGGATTCCTCTCTTCTCTTGGAGCTCCTTGGACTTCAAATTTTCGTGGCCTTTTGCTTGAGGAAAGGCCCTCTATTTATAGGCAAACCCAGGGGCACGGTTGGTCCAAGGTTTGGCAAGATAGAGTTTCAGTTTGAGTGAAACACAAGATCATGCCCATCCTTTATCCACAAAGATATTTCGCACGAATAAAATATATAATTCGCTCATTTAAAGGGATATTGGACTAAAGATAAGGCTTAGAAATCGAGAGAAGAATAAAACTCGCACGAGTCTAATGGGCCCGTAAATGATTTACGGTCCAAAGGTGTCCGTATATGTATTACGGGCGCTGCATACCCGTATATAAAATTCAGGCGTGCTTAGCCCGTAGATATAATACGGGCAAGGCTTAAATTATTGATTTTCATGAATTTTTGACCTGTTTTAAATTCTAATTAATGTTTTCATTATTTTCTTATTTTGTAGTGCAATTTGGGGTGTCTACAACTGCCCCCTCTTTGTTGGTAATTGGAACCAATTACAAGCAGAGAGCAAAAAGACCCACCAATTGCACTTTTTGAGATCTTTGTTTAACTAATTGCATTTTGCAAGGATTAGATGGATGATTTTGGGAAAAAGAATTCATTGCGGAAGATTTGCTAAAAGTCCCTCAGCTTAAGGGGCAAATCCTCCTCTCTCCTCTCACTGAGCACTCGTGGCTATGAAGTGAGATTTAAGACAAAATTTTAAAACAAAAGAGCGTAAGGTGGCAATCCTTGCAACTTACAACTAATATGGACATTAATCTCCTAAAAAGTGTGGAGAAAATAATAAAATATGCAATTTTCTGCTTCGCCCGTATTTGCATTACGGACAGATGTTGCCTGTAATTTGAACACGGACGAAGTGGACCGCTTTACCTTTACGGGTGCCTGTAGCCCGTACTACTTTTATGGATTTTGCCTTTCTTCTTAATCGCGGCCGCGAACAGTTCTTCATTTCTGTCCGCACTTCAGCCCTAATCCCTTTGCCCGTATTTTCTTCTCCGGTTTTCTTCTTCTTCTTTCAATCTCCAACGACTCGCACCTGTCTTCTAGCGGCGACTTCGTCTTCACCGGAGATTCTCACATTCTCCGGCGACGACTTGCTCATTCGGCCTTGTCATCTCTTGTCGACTATTGGCTTCTCCTTGCGACAGTGGATTTGCCGAGACCGTTTGCCTTGATCATACCAGTGTATCTCTTCACTTCCTTTTGCTCCAAGCATCCCTCAAACATCTCCTATGAGTGAGCTCAAAGCTTCCATTTTTATTTTGCAAACTTCTCATTCGACCCACACAGGTATGCCAAACAGTAGCTAGCATTGGTCTATAACAGTAGCTAGCATTGGTCTGTTTTGAATGGTAGAAGTCCCCAAATGCTTTGCAATTTCTGTTTTTGAATGAGCATTAGCTGATTATTTTTTTGCTGCAAATGCTATGCTGCGAATGCTATATACTTTATCCAGAATTGCTGTACAATCAGCCATGATTTTTGTTATGCAATTTCTCTGTTCTTGCATGTGTTAACCTTTGCTGTGCCATTCCTCCAGCTTACAATTTCTGTTCTCATGTTTACTATTGTTTAAACATGCATATCTATTCCAAATTTTTGAATTGTAGTTTTGATAAACTCATGCTTTGGCTACTGATTTTCTGCATTTTCCTGTTCTTGCTTGATGGCTGTGAATGCTATATGCTTCCTCCAGAACTGCATTTCTGTTTTCATGTTCATTATGTCCAAGCATGCCTATCTGCTTCCCAAGTCTTTGATTTGTATCTTGATAAACTCATGCTTTGACCAATGGCTGATTTCCTTTGATATCTGATTTTTCTGCCAATATGAGAGCTTAGAATCCTCGCCTTTGAGTGGCTAGCTTCCAATTGAAGTTATTGTCCTTTCTTTGAGGCAATTAGATTTCCGACTTTGCATTTCTTCTATTGCCTCAGTATCAACATAAGTAGGCTTGAGCTTCTATCCTGGAACCAAATAAATTTGAATGGTTAGGTCTTTATAGAAAATCCCAAAAGAGAAAATTAAGATCAATATACATATTTTTTCCTTCTCTTCTTCTTTTCTCTTTTTTTTTTTTCATATACAGGAAGCCTGAAGTTCCTATACATTAAAGCAAAGACAAGTAATTAAAACAATAAAATTTCTCAACAAAATTAAACTCCTTAGTTGACTTCTGATTTTGGTCGGGAGTTTCTGAAACATTTTCTTTCATTCTCCATTTTTCCTTTTCCTGCAAATCAATCAATCTTGGTTAAAATTGAGCAATAAAAATTTGAACAAGAATAATTAACCATCTCCCTGATTTGAACCGTAGATGGCCCGCCTTTGATCAGCTTCCAGGGATCCTGCAGATGAGCCTTCCTCCTCGAGGGTTAGGCGGGATCATGCTGATGTGGCCTCGTCATCGAGGGCCGAGAGGGATTTCGATTCGGATGTCCCAGATCTCCCTTCTGGGGATTTATGTGAGGCGACCCCAGAGGTATACTCTAACCTTTCTAAATTCAATATTCCTTCACCAAATTCATCACTCTGATTTTTTTTCTTCCAATTGTTTCTTTAGCCGGCAGTTGAGGCTTCAGGCCGAGATAGGAGCCGTAGAGGGTGCCGCAGCGGAGGCAGAGATGGAGGCCATGATGAGGGCCGTAGATGAGGCCGCAGAGGAGGCCGTGGCAGAGATGAGGTCAGGACCAAAGTTGAGGTCCCTGAGGCGGTTGCTGCCCAGATCAGGGATACTAATCTTTTGCATGGCTTGAGGACTCATCCCTCAGCGTGTATTAGGGCAGATATCCCTTTGGAGTATCCTATGTCTCATTACAGAGGGAGCTGGGCCAGCTTTATTAGATTCATTGGAGATTGCAGTTCGGCCTACCATCGGGAGCTAGGCTTGTATGGCTTTGGCCTCTTCATCACCATTCCGGATGTACGCCTGGATCGGGCCCTTATTGCAGCGCTACTCGAGAGGTTCTTCCCTGAGACATTGAGCTTCCATTTTCCAGATATCGAGATTGGGATCCGACCGTCTGACTTTACACTTATCACCGGGATTAGGATGATCGATGATGTTATTCCCGAGATGGTGATGCCGGATGCCGATGAGATCACCGCTTATCTTGGCTACATTGTGCTGCCTCCGGAGGCATGGGATAGACGGAGAGCGAGATTGTCTCTGACTTGGTTAAGAGAGACTTTCTGGGTGAGGCAGTTTGGCCAGCTTGCCGCCGGTGATCCAATTTTCCCGTTTGCCTTCCGATTCCTTTTTCTATACATGATGGGCTCCTGCTTCTTCCCAGAGGACACGACTTCCGTCAGTCCTCATTTTTTGAGCCTTTTGGGAGATCTTTAGCGAGCGAGGAGGTATGCATGGCGCCCGCTTATTTTTGGTACTATTCTGGCCGGCCTGCGCTGATCAGTGAGCGGCCTCTCTACTTCTAGAGGAGCTGGGGTTGGGTGCAGATTCTTCTGGCCCTTCCTGCAAGTGAAATATCTATTTCTCTTATCTTTCTTTTTATTTCTCTCTCTTTTCTCCTTTTCTATTCTTTTTGACCCTTTTTCTTCTTTTTTACAGTTCTTTGCTAGGGTTTATATCCCCTATTTTCGCCCTACCTCTACGATGCCAGAGGAGACATATCCCATGGCTCGTAGATGATGTCATGTGGAGCACGACTCTGAAAAGAGTCGTCCTAGGTCTGCCCGAGCCCACCTGGACAGGCTATATCGATCTGAGGTAAGCTGCTTTAATTCATCTTCTCTCTTTTTCCTTTCCTGAATCACATGTCTAATATCCCCTTTTCTGTTTTTCAGCTGTTCGTCCCCAGGATGGAGGATATTCACGAGGTGCTAGCCCTGCATGCGGCTAGAGATGATGCTTTTGCCCCTGACCAGAGACGACAGAGATATCAGTTCTTCATTGGTCAGATGGGCAGCATCTGGTATTGCGACGAGCGCTTCTTCTATCAGCATGTTGGAGAGCCTAGGATTCCTGCCATTCCTCCAGATACTACTCCCTCCTTTCCTCCTATGCCTGTTGATCCTGCCCAGTTCCTAGATTGGATTGAGGCAGATACTTTATTGGAGGAGGGTGACTATGATGCCTGGTTCAGGCGAGCTTCAGTTGGGTGCCTTATGCCACCTATGCCTGTCCGTGGCAGAGTCACGGAGATAGGAGGGGTAGTGATTAGGGCATATGATATGATGGTATGCCTTCTCCCTTTTCATCTTCCATTCTTTTACTTTATTTGAACTTGGCATTTTCTGACACCTTCTTTTCTATTTCAGGAGGCTCAGTTGGCAGAGATCCGATCTCGATATGCTGATATAGAGCGCCAGCGAGATGCTGCTATCGCCGAGCCGGATGCCCACTACATTACTATTTCTGATCTCCGGGGACAGCTTGCCAGGGCACACGGCCAGGCGGGTCCTTCTGGTGCACAGGACCAGGCGGGTCCATCTCATACCCAGGTTAATTCTTTCACCTCTTTCCATTTTTGCTTTTATCTCTGTTTATCCTGTTCTGATTAAAATTTCCTTTCTTATTTTCAGGATGACACAGTAGGCCCTTCTTCCCCTGCTTCACCTGTGCCTATGCATCTTCGTGGTGAGGTATTTTCTGTGGCATGGGTGGAGTTCGTGACTTCTCCCAGATCGGTAGAGGCTCCTGCAGCAGAGCCCGAGGTCGAGGCTAATGTTGCACCTGCTGTTGTGGATGTGCCAGATTCTGCTCCAGCACCTGAGACTGCTCCTGATGCTTCTGTAGATATGGATATGGAGCCGGCCAGGGATGCCGCTATGGTGGAGCCTACTGTGGAGGCTGGGGTCATAGAGGAGGCTTCGGTTGATCCTGTGGAGCCTGAGGTAGAGACTGATATTGATATTGATGCTACTAATGCTGTGATAGACCCTCCACCTGTGATCGATGTTCCAGAGGTGCCGACTCCAGCTTCTGAGCCTGCTATTCGTACCGATCCTGCGGTTGAGCCCGTTCTTGCAGAGTCTGATCTTGAGTCTGCTAGGGACATAGATCTCCCGGGGTCTGCCCCTGCTTCTTCAGCTGACTCTAGGTATGTTTCTTCTATGCACTTGAATTCTATTCTTGTATTTGTATGACATTCAATCCATTTTGGGCTGTAGGAGGGAGCGTATCTCTGCTCGCGATAAAGTGCCGATAGTCTTTGGGCGTCGACGATCTCGAGGCAAAGACCGTGGCAGAGGAGATGGACCTGCGGAGGCACAGTAGATTAGGATTTTTCCTGTATATGTATTTTGACAAACTGATGTAAGAAATTAGATTCATTTTATTCATTTGTGCTCTTTTTTCCTTTTATTTCTAGCTTTTCTTGCATGATATCTGTTAAAGCAGGGACAGGTGAAACTTAGGAAACCATTGAAATCAAAATTCCCCACTTTTTTGGCATTTTTCCGAAGGAACCGTAATTAGGTTTCGAGCAAGCCGTGCCCGTAATGTTAATACGGGCGCCCTCTGCCCGTAAATTTTCCACGGTCATAGTGTGTCCGTATTCTTTATACGGGCACGCCATGCTCGTATTCTAATTACGGATTTTACTGCCTTTCGAATTCTTCTATATAAACTCAAGGGGGACGTCATTTTGACACTTTTAAAAGTTTGAAAACTCCCTGAGCCTTTCGTTTTCTGCTTTCCTTGTCTTCTTTGGTGCTTCCATGGCTTCCCTCGCCCCTTTCTCTTCTGCCAATGAATCTCCTCCTGCAAGACAACCTATTAGATCAAAACCTCCTAATCTCACCAGGTACAATGTTGTGGACTCCTTCTATGATAGGTGGGTTAACTCCATGACCCTTGATGAGGAAATTCGCAGGGATTCCATCCACTTAGGCCATATCCTACACATCCCTAAAATTCCCTTTAAGTGGGAAATCATTGAAGCTTTGATTGGACACTGGGTTCCTGAATTGAATCTCTTCCGCTTTGATGACAAAGAGATGACTCCTACCATAGAAGAAATTGAAACCATCCTTGGCCTAAGATTTTCTGAAAAAGTTGTGAACCCTCTGTAAGTGTGAAAACTCACACTCCTTTTATGGCAAATGTTTGACAAATCATGTCTTCTAATAATCTTCAAAGTTGTGCAGAATGAACAATGAAAATTCAGTGAATTTAGTAAAGAAGAAGAAGACGATGCTGCCACACAGCTACCACGCCGCTGGTAGCTCAAGGAAATGAAAGATTGTCTAAATAAAGCATCTTTTATAAAGGCACTTGCGAGGAACAACGCATAAGTGAAACAGTGCTTTGAAAGTAAGGTACGTGCACTAGCATCGTAAGTCGACGCCGACACACCGCTGGTAGCGCAAAGAGAGATTGAAGATTCTATGATCAGCTGTGCACATGCCGCGTTCCCTCCCGCTAGCAGCGCTCTGGCAGCGCGCCCTTATCTGATTCAACTTGTTCTGAGCGGGACTTGAGTTCGCTTCCAGCCGTCTACCCCGATCTCACCACGACGCCACCAGCGCTCGACGCGATTTGAGTTTTCTCCTTTAAATAGACGAGCTGTAATTTTTTAGAAATGACTTTTTTCTTTGGATCAATTTGATTTCGGATCTTGAGGTGTTCGAGATTCGATCAATTCTTCTTTAGAGAGTCGGTGATCGATTGAGGGGGAGATCTGAGATAGATCGCCTGGAATTGAAGGTTGAGGATTCTTCTTCAATTCGGAACTTCACCTGATCTTGTGATCGCCTGGATTGGTGATCGACTTTGTTAGATGCAGAGGTGGATTCCTACTGCATTGGATCGTCTCAGTGGACTCTGAGGTGATTGTTGCGATCTGGATTGATCGTGTTCTGTAGCTTGTGGATTCAAGCTGTGTTGCAGTTCGTGGATTCGAACTGTGGATCACTGTTGAGTGATTGTTTGCGATCTGGATTGATCGTGGTTTGCAGCTTGTGGATTCAAGCTGTGTTGCAGTTCGTGGATTCGAGCTGTGGATTGCTGTTGAGTGAGTTCAATTGTAAAGGTTAAGTGTGTGCTCCTTTGTAATTGTCTTTTCATTCAATAGTGGAAATTCGAAGGGTTAGTCGCCTCATATAGACTCGAGGTTTTTCCTGGATCTGGATTCAGGTTTCCTCGTATAATTCTCTGTGTGTATGTTTCCGCATTGTTAAATTCTTAATTGTTGTAGATCGTGGACCTATAGAGTAGTCCTCTACTTTTTCACCCTCCCCTAAAGCCTAGCTACAAAAAGGAGGCCTCCACATTCTTAGGTATAGGGAAGAAAGACTTAGGAAATTCTGATACCCTATTGACCTTGTCCAAGACCTTTTTGACTAAAAAACTTCTAAGGAGTGGGGACAAGGATGCCAGGTTTAATGCTTTGACTCTGATAGTGGTCAACCAGTTACTCTTTCCACGAGGTGACGACCAGGTTGACTTGGCTCTCATCTCAGTTATCTGCCAGGTTAGGGAACGTGAGAGATTGGTTCCTATGATCTTGGCGGAGATATACCAGGCCTTGACTGACTGCTATTTCAAAAAGAAGAAACGCTTCCTTGCCTGTGCCCCTATCCTACATGTAAAAAAGAAATAATTTTTTTCTTCTTTTTCTTTTCTTTTCTTTCTTTTTTTTTCTTCTTCTTCTCTTTTTCTTTTCCTTCTTTCTCTCTTTTTTTTTCTCTTTTTTTTTCTTTTCTTTTTTTTTCTCTCTCTTTTATTTTTCTTCCTTTTTTTTTCTTTTGAAATAAATTGAAATTCTCCCCTTTTCTACAGCTTTGTTTGCTTGACCACCTGAGTCAAGGTGAAGAGATAACTCGCCGCTTCTTTCCAAGATTGAAAGTTCTTGTTCTGACGAGCCACAGGGGTTGTCCTAATATCTAAGGCGGAAAGCAGGGATGGTTCACCTTCTTGGGTACTCTCCAGGATGATCAAGTGAGATGGCCTGGCACTTATCAGCCCAATCCGGAGATAGTGATCAGCTTCAGAGATAGGAACTTTTTGGTTCTGGCAGGCTTGAAATCTGATGTTCTCTATCTTCCTTTGAGGGTTCTTCGGCAGTTTGGAGCGACCCAGGGAATTATGATCCCCACTGACTATGAGAGCCTTGTAGGGCCACTTACATCAGCCACCATGGGGCTAAATGCTCAATTAATGAATGAGTGGTCCTATGTTCGCTTTCTACGGGGTCCAGTCTTTTCAGAGTCCCATGTGAAGGACTATCACTTCTGGATCAAAGAGCAGGTACAGAGTCATGCCCCAGTACCAGAGGATCCTCCTGCAGTTCTTCCCCTACTTATGAGGACATTCTGGAGTCTGAAAGGGCAACCCACAAGCGGCTTCAACAAATTTGGGTACGAGAAGCACAAGAGCTCAGGGTAAAGGGTATTGATCTGGAGAGGCAACTTGAAGAGCAGAGGTCTTGTCGCATTGCCATGGAGAAGAAACTTGAAGAACAAAGGCAGGCTCGTCGCTTTGAAGTCCGAGCGATGCGGAAGATCAAGCATTCTTTTTCAGATGAGATCATCTCCTTTTTGAGCGATCCTGATGCAGAGGGAGCTTCCGGAATCATTGCAACTCAGGCAGCTCGGATTAGGGAGCTTGAGGAGCAGTTAGGGGGTAGGGATTAGATTCTTTTATCTCCTTTTTTTTTCTTTTCTTTTTTTTTCATACTTTTATACAAAAGCAAACTCCATTCGTGGAAAGACAATAGATTTAATTCAAAAATAGGTTTTATATTATTGGCCTCAGAATTCTCAGACGCTTGTAAAAACAAAAGTTTTATGAAAAAGTATTTGATTTCTCATCACTGGCCCAAGTATAGTTTTTTTTTGAAAACTGATCCAAAACACTTAATCACATATAATCAAAGGAATTAAAATCAGGTTGAATAATGAAAAGGGTAATCTAAGCAATAGGGAGGGACCAAATCTGTCTACCCTGTGGCCTTTAGAATCATCCCCTAATGGCTTTTTATTCATGATTGATCCTGCTAATCTGCCCAGTTTCTAGTGCTCATGCTGACTTCAAACTTGGAATACATGATCAACTCAACCCTTGATTCTCTTTTTTTTTTCTTTTTTTTTTCTTTCTTTTCTTTTTTTTTCTTTTTGCCCCTATTGCCCCTAGCGCCAATTACGGTTTTCACTAGGGCCGGCTTCTGCATTCCGTCATCACCAATCTTACTCTGAAAGTTGAATGAATATACTAAAATCACCGAGGGCTTAATAATAGGACAAAACAAAGGCTAAGCTCGGTTTATGAAAGAAAAGGCATTAAAGGCTCAAAATTTTCTAAGTGTGAAAATGGGTCAACCAAACTTACAGTCATGATGAATTCAATCCCATTCCCCTTCTTTTGTATTTGGTTTTCATTTGCCCCTATTTTTTCTCGTTTTCTTTTTTTCTTTTTTTCCTCTTTTTTGCCCCTATTGGCTTTGCCCCTATTGGCCTTGCCCCAGTATAAGACTGTAAGTCCAGTTTAGGTTTAACAAAGAAGACGAACAGGCTCAAATTGGCTTGACTAGGGATGAAAATTTTTGGATATAAGGAAAAATGGCCTCAGATCATTTCCTAGTAATATTCATTCAAGGAAAATATCTCTTTACTGCATCAGAGTTAATTGGCTCAGGAAAATCTTTCCCATCCATTTCTGTTAAGATGAGAGCACCCCCTGACAGGACCTTTTTGACAACATAAGGCCCTTCCCAATTTGGTTTGAATTTTCCACGAGGGTATTCCAAAAAGGGTAAAATTTTCTTCAATATTAAATTTCCTTCTTGGAAAGTTCTAGGCTTTACCTTCTTATTGTAAGCCCTGGCCATTCTCTTCTGATACAATTGGCCATGACAAAGCGCCTTCAAACGCTTTTCCTCTATTAGATTGAGTTGATCATGTCTTGACTGTATCCATTCAGTTTCTTCTAATTTAGCTTCCATTAGCACTCTTAATGAAGGGATTTCTACTTCCACTGGTAAAACCGCTTCCATTCCATATACTAAAGAATACGTGGTTGCCCCTGTAGAAGTCCGAATTGAGGTTCTGTAAGCATGTAGCACAAGTGGTAGCATTTAATGCCAACCTTTGAAACTCACTACCATCTTCTGAATGATCTTCTTTATATTCTTATTTACTGCTTCCACTGCCCCATTCATCTTTGGTCTGTAAGGAGCTGACTTGTGATGGGTAATCTGAAATTGTTCACACATCTTCCTCATGTCCTTGTTCTTAAGGTTTGAAGCATTGTCTGATACTATGGCATTTGGCAAACCATAGCGACAAATGATGTTGTGCTTTAAGAATTTCAGAACGTGGCTACTTGTAATGTTTGCATAAGAAGCTGCTTCTACCCACTTGGTGAAATAGTCGATTGCTACAAGTATAAACCTGTGTCCATTTGATGCCTTTGGAGAGATCATTCCAATGATGTCTATGCCCCACATGGAGAAGGGCCATGGAGATGTAATGTTGTGCAATTCACTTGGGGGTGCATTCTTGTTATCAGCATATACTTGGCATAAATGACACCTTTTGGCATGTATATAGCAATCGTGCTCCATTGTCGACCAGTAATATCCCAATCGCAGAATCTTCTTGGCAAGCATGTGCCCATTCATATGGGGTCCACAAACTCCTCCATGTACAGTTTCAACTAACCTTTCTGACTCGGTCTTGGCAACACATCTAAGTAGGATATCGTTGTGTGATCTTTTGTACAACTGCCCACCACTTAGTAAGAACTGTCCTGCCAACCTCTGTATTGTTCTTTTCTCTGTAGAAGTGACGTTTTCTGGCAGACTCCAATCATTTAGAAAGTTATTAATATCTTGAAACCATGGTACTTCTTCTTCTGGGGTTTCTTCTAGAACAAGGCAATAAGCTGGTTCATCTCTGACTTCAATTTCCAGTGGTCTAATATCAACACCTTCTGGAATACTGACCATTGAAGCCAATGTTGCTAGAGTATCCGCAAACCGATTTTTGGCCCTTGGCATATAATTGAAGGAAATTCGAGTGAATTTGGTGCTTATTTCTTCCAAATACTGGTGATAGGGGATCATTTTGTGATCCTTGGTTTTCCATTCACCAGTTGTTTGGAAGATGATAAGACTTGAATCTCCATATACGTCAAGTTCCTCTACTTCATGGTCTAAGGCAGCTTGCAACCCAATTATGCATGCTTCATACTCTGCAATATTGTTTGTGCACTAGAACCTCAGTTTCACTGCGATTGGGATGTGTGCCCCATCTGGCTTGATCAAAACAGCCCCTATTCCGTTTCCATTCATATTGGCGGCCCCATCAAAAAACATTTGCCAAGAGCTTTCACCTTCTTCTTCTTCAGTAAACAGGATTGCCTCATTAGGAAAATTAGTCCTTAAGGGTTGGTATTCTGGTAAAGGGTGTGCAGCTAAGTGATCAGCTATGGCTTGACCTTTAATGGCTTTCTGCGTGATATAGGTGAGGTCAAATTCAGAGAGTAACAACTGCCACTTTGCTGTTTTTCCAGTTAAAGCTGGTTTCTCAAATAGATACTTCAAAGGGTCCATTCGGGATATCAATAAGGTGGAATGACTAAAGAAATAATGCCTCAGTCTTTGAGTTGCCCATACTAAAGCACAACAGGTCTTTTCCAAAGGAGAATACTTTGCTTCATATTCTGTAAATTTCTTGCTTAGGTAGTAAATCGCCCTTTCCTTTCTGCCTGTATCGTCATGCTGTCTCAAGACACACCCCATTGACGTCTCCAAAACTGACAAGTATAGGATCAATGGTCTTCCTGGAGTTGATGGCACTAGCACAGGTGGATTCAATAAATACTCCTTTATTGTGTCAAAGGCTTCTTGGCAATCGTCATTCCAGATTGTCGGGTTATTCTTTCTCAGAAGCTTAAAGATTGGTTCACAGATAGCAGTGAGCTGTGCTATGAACCGGCTTATATACTGAATCCTTCCAAGAAAACCACGAACTTCGTTCTCCGTTCTAGGTGATGGCATTTCAATGATTGCTTTAGCCTTAGCTAGGTCAATCTCAATTCCCCTTCTGCTTACTATAAAGCCCAACAATTTTCCTGATGTAGCCCCAAAGACACATTTCGCAGGGTTAAGCCTTAGACTGTATTTCCTGAGCCAGTCAAACACCTTCTTTAAGTTGATCAGGTGGTCTTCTTCTTCACATGATTTGGCTATCATATCATCCACATAGACCTCCATCTCCTTATGGATCATATCATGGAATAAGGCTGTCATGGCCCGTTGGTAGGTTGCCCCGGCGTTCTTAAGCCCAAATGGCATGACAGTATAGTGGAAGGTACCCCAAGGTGTAATGAAGTCTGTTTTTCTTGATCTTCCTTAGCCATCTTAATTTGATTGTACCCAGAAAACCCGTCCATGAATGAGAATAGGCTATGTACAGCAGTGTTGTCCACCAATATGTCGATGTATGGAAGTGGAAAATCATCCTTTGGGATTGCCTTATTCAAGTCTCTGTAGTCTACGCACATTCGGACCTTTCCATCCTTCTTTGGTACTGGCACTATATTTGCAAGCCATTCAGGGTAAGTGGAGACCGCCAAAAATCCCGCTTGGAACTTTTTAACCACTTCATCTTTGACCTTTAATGTCCATTCTGGTTTCAACCTTCTCAACTTCTGCTTAATTGGCTTAACATCTGGTAGAATGGGTAGCTTGTGCACAACTATATCAGTGTCTAACCCTGGCATATCCCGATACGACCATGCAAATACATCTTCATAATCAGCCAAGAACCGTATCATTTCATCACGCTGTACTTCAGATAGGCATACCCCAATCTTCATTATTTTTGGGTCATCTTCGGTCCCTAGGTTTATTGATATGGTCTCTTCAATATTGGGTTGGACCCCCTTTTCATGACACTCCAATTGATATGTGATTTCTTTTGGAGGGTCGTCTTCTTCGTCCTCAGTCTCTTCCTCAACCCCCATTAGGTCAAAGTCGAGCTTGAGGTCGAAGTCATACTCAACCTGATCCAATTCCGTTTGCTTATATGGTTCACAAGTGGTTTGGACCTTTTTGAAAAATTTATCTTTTCTATAAAAAATTGAAAAATCTTTTTGTGTTTTTTGAGAGCCTTCTGCAAAATCTTTTCCTGAAGACGAAGGCTCATTAAAACCTTCAGGAAAAGGGCATTCCACTAATGGAGTTTTTTTTTTGAAGCCATTGTAAGCACCTCATTTTTGCGCTCCCAGAAAAACCAGAAATACAAACCTTGGACAGAAAGTCAAACCCTAAGGGGTGAATAGTTGACTTTTTGATCAAGTGAAAATTGGCCACCTCGCTTTATGCCATTGGATAGAGAATCTCGACACGGTTCCAACGCAACTGAGTTTGCAGGAATCGGAGTCCGAATGAAGGTTCTACGGGAGGTCAAACTTGAGCGGAGCCAAAAGTTGACTTTCTGCTAAAATCTGATCCAGATGCTTACCCCTATACCATTGGATAGAGAATCTCGACACGGTTCCAACGCAACTGAGTTTGCAAGAATCGGAGTCCGGATAAGGGTTCTGCGGGCGGTCAAACTTGGACGGAGCCAAAAATTGACTTTCTGCTAAAATCCGATCCAGAGGCCTACCCCAAGGTCATGGGATAGAGGGCTCCGTTACGATTCTAATGCAATTGAGTTTGCCCAAATCGGAGTCCGGATGGAGAAAATATGAGCTGACAAAGTTTCCGAGCATCAAAACCGGCAAACTGCGCAATGGCAAAAAGCTGCACACGTGGCGAGTTGCGCAGGAAAATATCTCGGGGATCAAATCCGTAAATATCCAAACATTCAAAAGATCCCAGGGACCAATCTGAAAATATCTGAATAAAATAATATTAAATCCAAATATCCCAAGGACTATATCTTAATTTTCGGATTTTTTCAACAAACGAGTGGCCGCATTAAATGTTTTTTCATCATTTGGTCACTCGCACGGACGTGGCAAGCGGTATGCACTCAGCGCAAGCCGAGAGGATACCCCTTTCTTTCTCTCCTATAAAAACCGCGCGACCGTTCGTTGCCAGGGGTTCGGCATTTTTCCAGGGTTCGGATTTTGAAGGTTGGGGGATTTTTAGGGTTTGGATTTTGAAGGTTGGGGGATTTTTGGGGTTCGATTTTTGTTTGGTTAGCTTTTCTTTCTAGGTTGGCACGACTCTGCCGGCTTTCATCTCCTCCTTCCCCACTCTACCTGGTTCGAGACCCCGTTCTCTCTATTCCTCTTCTTCCTCGTCAAACCCGAAGGAGATCTTGCTGTGGGCATGGAGAGGTGCTACTCCGACAGTCGCTCGAGCTCCAAGGTCTAACACATCCTGTCGGGGGTGTTAAAACACCCAGGTAATGTTCCCGGATAACCTTTCTTCCAACGTAAATAAGCATTACGATATTCTCTGTTATGGTGTTTCGTTTAGTAATATGTGTTTCATTTAGTAATATTGCTTGTATGATTCAAAAGGGGAGCATGTTCCCCCATGAGATCTTCATCTGTTGTACCCCGATATAAAACCCCCCTGTTCCCTTCTTCGTTAGTTATGGTTGTTGTTCGTGTTTTGGGATGTTACGGAGACCTTCGGATGAGATTTTGATTCGATATAGAGAAGCTTATATGAATTTCAAATTGTGTTTGGAGGTCTTCTGGGGTTCTAAGGATCCCCAGAGAGTGATTACAGAGCTTAAAAACCAGTTAAAATGGAGTTTGGAAGAAAAAACAGAGAATCAGGGTATTTGCTGAGCTCGTGCCCACTTCCTTTTTGGGTGCGCTGAGCTCGCGCCCACTTCGCGCTAAGCTCGCGCCCACTTCCTTTTGGGTGCGCTGAGCTCACGCCTAGCTCCTGCCCACTTCTTTTTGGGTGTGCTGAGCTCGTGCCTAGCTCGCGCCCACTTCCTTTTGGGTGCGCTGAGCTCGTGCCCACTTGTTTTTTGGGTGCGCTGAGCTCGCGCCCACTTTTTTTTGGGTGCGCTGAGCTCGCGCCCACTTTTTTTTGGGTGTGCTGAGCTCGCGCCCACTTCCTTTTGGGTGCGCTGAGCTCGCGCCTAGCTCGCGCCCACTTCCTTTTGGGTGCGCTGAGCTCCCGCCCACTTGTTTTTTGGTGCCCTAAGCTCGCGCACACTTCGCCAGCGGATGCTTTTTTTCGCCGTTTTCGATCCGCCCAGCATAATGAGCCAGTTTCTCCCTGACAAAGTGTCAATTTTGTATATTTTCTGTGATTATTGCTAGATGTGAGTGCCATTTTCGAACCGAACCAAATAAACCAACAGGGTTTCCGGGTCACCACCCGGAAACCCAACATGGGACTTGGACCCCCGGTCCAACTTGATTTCCAGTGGGCCTTCCAACGGGGCCCACCCGGCCCAATAAACACAATGAAATGTATGCATGCAACTTAATCAAGATAAGTTAAATTAACTGATTAAACCGGGCGGGCCAAACCTAAGGCGGTCCACCCGAACCAGACTTGTAAAATTGATGCATGAAATGCGTGGTTTGGCCGAGACCAAGGGCAAGGGCCTACCGGGCCCGCCAAAGCCCACCAACCGAACCAAGGAAGGGTGCAAACCCTAACTTCCCGTAACTTGGGCTTTCAAGCCCTAATCAGGGCTACGGGCCCCAAGCCCAGTGCCCAACCTATTTTTGGAACACTTAAAAAGATAAAACCACTAAATTACTTGGCTACTATGTGGGCCCACCTAAGGGGCCCACAAACCAATCCGGCCCACCTTCTCATGGAAAACACTTAATCTTCAAATCTAAACCTAAAGTAAAATCAATGCACTTAACCAAAGCCCAAAGGGCCTCCTAGGATAGACCGAGGCCCACAAGGGTACACGGGCTTGACTAAGCCCACCAAGGACACTGTGGACCTTCCAACGAGGCCCACCCAACCAGACTCAAATTACTTAATTAATCAAGATAAAAGCAATTAAAGGGACCCACACCACTTAGGTGGTCCCGCTAGACTTAACCAAGCTGCATATCGGATTAGGAATCGGATGAGACCAAAGTAAGCTGACTCAAACCAGGATAAACCTAAGGGACCCTTCACCCGACAGGGTGGACCGGGGTGTCTACGGACTTCCCCGGACCACAATCGAGACCCTACTTAGAATCTCAAAGCCGCAGACCAAAAGCCCTAATAGACAAGGTTAGGCACCCCGGTGTCCGCCTGCACCCCATCAGGCAGTGGCGACTCCGAATTTCCCCGTGCCACGTTTCCAAGGCGCACATAGCCATGTCTGTTTGCCAAACAAACGCGGCTTCAAAAGTAAGGGGAGTTTCCTCCCAATTGTTCAGAATAAAAGAATCTGGGGCAGGGATACAAGCCTGCTCCTCAAGCTCAGGGTCCGCATCTGAAATCACCAGTACTGGGTGAGTTGCATCGCCTGCTTCTTCTGTAGGGCTTGTCCCAAATGGAACTTCTACTGCAGCCCAATCAATGAAAGGTAACTCCTCTGCTCCTTCTTCTTGGTTGCCTTCTATCATGGCAAAAAAGGCTCCAATGTCCTCAGAGAAATCATGCTCCTGTTCTGTATGTGGCCCAGGCCCACCCAATGCTTGTGGAGGCGGGGGTGGAACATATGGTTGCAAGGTTGAGGACTTGGGTTTCTGGAATGGGTTGATGTTATAGTATGGGGGTTTGGACTGATCCTCAGGAGGAGACAGCTGAATCATGTGGGCAAGCTTAGGAAAAGTTTCCCTGATGTGCGGGAATTTCATGTCTTCTATCTCCTTCTGTCTTCTCCAATTCCTTGGCTTGGACCCCTATCCTGCTCTATGGACTATCTTCTTAACCTTTACCGGTTCTATCCTTCCTTGCAGGTTAACCCCCAGACCTTTTCCAGGGTGAAAGTTGTACTTTTCCAGCACATTCTTGACCATTTTCTCAGCACAAGTCAATTTTCCTTCCTTTTCCTGATTCCCCCCATGTATGAAATTAACAGTTTCAAACTGGAAAGAGTGAAAGGCCATCTTGTCAGCAGTCATTTCCATGTTTATGTAGGGTACATCAGGGGACCACATGGGAGGAACAAAATTTTCTACTAGGACAGTAATCACCTTTTGCCCTCTAATATATTTGACTCTTTGGTGGAGGGTAGATGGTATAGCTCTAGCTGTATGAATCCACGGCCTTCCTAGGAGTAGGTTGAAGGCTGTAGGTATATCCATCACTTCAAATGTGATGTTAAAAATATACGGTCCAATGGTGACTGGCAGTTCAACCTCCCCTAGGGAGTGTGTTTTAGAGCTGTCAAAGGCTCTTATGATTCTTCCATTCTGTTTGATTTTATTTTGCTCCAGACCGAGCTTAACAAAGGTTATTAACGGGCAGACATTCAAAGCCGACCCATTATCAATCAAGACCCGGGCTATCATGCAACCCTTACTGAGCACAGCTATGTGCAAAGGATCCACATGATGGTACCCTGATGGGCTGATTTCAGTCTCAGAAAAGGTTATAACATTATGAGATAAAATCTGTCCAACCATCTTGCCTAGTTGGTCTGGTTCAATATTTTTAGGCACATGGGCCCCCTGAAGTATCCTTAACAAGGAGTCCCTATGTTTTTCAGAATTTAATAATAAGCCCAGTATTGAGATCTAGGCAGGGACTTTGTTCAACTGCTCGACTACATTGAACTCACTCTTTTTTATGATTTTAATGAGGTCAGCAGTCTCACTGTCAATTACCCGGGGGGCATCTTCCCCTACCTTGGCCTTTCCTTTATTTTTCTCTTCTTCCTTTTCCTTCTTTGTCTCATTTTGTTTTTCTTCCACCCCTACACATTTTCCTGACCTCATCATGAGGTTCACTTCTTTCTTGCTTTCTGCCTCAGCTGCAGGGAATGTAGTGGTGTAGCCTTCACTGTAGTTCCATGGTACAGCCGATTCAGAGTAGGAAGGCTTAGGGACATTTATCACAAATGGAGGACGTTTGGACTTGGATGGTGAAATTTGAGTAAGAGGAACGTCTACAACCAATGGTGGACACTGTTTTGGTTGAGGGGTTGCAGAAGTGACTGATGCATTGAGATGGTCACAGTTTATGACCAGTGGTGGTTTTGATAGAGTGGGTGAAAAATGGGTGGATGGATTGCAGTTGATAACCAAAGGCGGTTTGGCTATATTCATTTGGGCCATGAGAGATGAGACCCGGTCCAGAGAGGAGCTAATGCTCTCAGCAGCACTCTCATTCCCTTTTGAAATTGCATTTATTTCTTTATTGCAACTTCTTTTGTCAAAATAAACTTTGACCGTTGTCCCTATTGGGGCAATTAACTGGGATGGGTCAAAGGTTATTTCATCAGAAGAAATGACCCCTATGACATTAGATGGGCCTGCCCCATGATGTTGAGGCAGAGGGTTTTTTCCAATATCTGTTCTAGGAGGATTGGGAGCCCCTGTATTAAAAGACAGGGTATTCTGGTCAAGCATATCCTGAATGGCATGTTTCAACGGCCAACACTTGTCAGTAGAGTGCCCAGGTGCACCCATGTGGAAATCACAAGTAATGGAGGGGTCATAATTTCTCCCCTTTGATGCATTCGGATTGGGTTCTCTTAAAGTAATATACCCTGCTTGCAATAAAGTGGGCAGCAATTGAGAAGGAGTCATTGGAATAGGGGTGAAAACCCTATTTCTCCTTGCTGCAAAATAGGCATCCTTTTCTTCTTTAGTAAAAACCCTCTTTTGGTCTGAGGGTGCTGCTGGAACATTAACTCTCATGGGGGCCTGGGTAGATGGAGCAGAAGAAGTAGGAAAATGAGCAGGTATATTGATTTGTATAGGCTTGTTAGGGCCTGATGGTGGCTGTACCATGTTTACCTCACCCTCTTTCTTGTTCCCATTCTTCTTTATCCCACTTCCTTTCTTCAAATTAGGGTCCTGTTGACTGACCATAGCAGAGTGGTCAATTATTTTACCTGACCTGATCCCGTCTTCGATTCGGTCGGCCACTTGTACCAAAGCCGCAAAATTAGTGGTGGTCTGACCCACCAGGTGGCTGTAGAATGGTTGACCCAGTGTGTTGATGAAAGTGGAAATCATTTCCTGCTCTAACATGGGTGGCCTGACCTAAGAGGCCGTCTCCCTCCATCTCTTGGCATACTGTCTTAGTGATTCGTCTCTAGCCTTACTCATTCTCATTATGTCGTACCTATCTGGTACGATCTCTGAATTGAACCAGTACTGAGCTAGGAAGGCATCTGCTAGGTCCTTTTATCTTTTGATCTTTCCGTGGTTTAAAGTGGCGAAACACCTCAAAGACGTTCCAGTTAAGCTCCTTTGGAAGAGTTGAATCAAGACGCCCTCATCCCGCCCGAACTGGCATATGGCACTGCAGTACAACTTCAGGTGGCTCATGGGACAGCCAGTGCCATCATATTTGTCTAGGTCTGGGCACTTGAACTTGGCCGGCAGGTTAACATTAGGGTATAGGCACAAGTCTTCAAAGTTGGTGCCCCCGAAGTTGTTCACCCCTTTTACTTCCCTCAGTTCGTCTTGGATCATTTCCAGTCTGTGCATGAACTTACTTTCAACTTCTTCCCTCATCCTTTCCTTTTCCTTAGCTTTTTCTGACTCAACTGTCTCATCCCTGATCAGTATAGGTTCATGGGTGGGTTCATAGATGGGTTCAGGAATAGGTTGAACCGGAGGTGGAATATTGATCTGGGGTGGAGGTGCTGGGTTGGAAGTGGATGCTTGATTTTGGGCTTGCACTTGTTGGGCCTACACCGACAGTATTTTGTCTAGCATTCGGGCTAGTCCTGCCACCTGCTCCTGAAGCAAGACAATATCTGGGTGAGGAGCATCAGCTTCAGTCTCAATGAGATTCATGGCGCGAGCTCTTGATCTGGTTACAGGAGCTATGATTGCTAGTGTATTGGTACCTAGCAACAAGATAAAGGAAAAATATCAGCGTCCATTTAATCTCATTCACATGCCTAGGAATGCCTATGTGCAAGCTGGGTGAACACGAGTGTAAGCACCTCATTTTTGCACCTCCCAAAATGCAAAAAATGAAATTTTAATTGAAAAGTCAAACTTGAGAAAGTCAAAAAGTTGACTTTTTATCGGGTGCAAATCAGTTGCCATGCTTCCCACCATTGGAAAGAGGATTCCGATACGATTCTAATGGAACAGAGTTTGCTCAAATCGGAGTCCAAATGAAGAAGTTATGGGCTGGTCAAATCTGAGAAAAGCAGAAATTGACTTTCTGCTAAACCCCAGATCAGCTACCCCATTTGATACCAGCAGAAAGAGCATTTCGACACGATTCCAACGCAACTGAGTTTGCTGGAATCGGAGTCCCGGATAAGGAAATATGAGCAAAATCAGCTCCCTGACGTGGCCCGGCACTTCTGCTAAAAAACTCGAATTTGCTGCTAAACTGAAATTCAGTGGATAGGGAATCTCGTACTGATTCCAACGCCACTAAGTTTGCTAAAATCGGATATCAGACGAGCGAGTTGTGGGCGGTTAAAGTTTCTGAAAATCTGCACACGTGGCAAATAGTGAAGGAAGAGCAGCAAAATGAAAAGTTTTGAATTAAAAAATAATATTTTTGCAAAAAATCTAATTAAAGTATTTAAAATAAAAGAAGAAAAATTAAAAGATGCATGTGCATCCAAAGCTTGAAACAAAAAAAATCCTAATATAATAATAATAAAAGTACATAAGAAAAAAAAGAAAATAAAAAAACATGTGGTTGGATGAATTCTCCATGTGGAGAATTCGTCCAAGTCATTCCAAGCAAGACTTAGCCTCCAAGTTTACTTGGAGGCTAAGTCTTGAAATACTCATTAACCATCATTGCTTATGTTTAAAAAGAGGCACAAGTGGAAAATGATTAGGGTTTTGGTGATAAAGTAGGAAAGTAATGGAATTTTGGTCATTCCTTATAAAAAGAAAAAAACCTAGCACAAAGAGGGGGTCGGCTCATTGTGTTGGGCTGATTTTTGTTTTGATCCCCCATCTCCCCCAAGCTCTCTTGCTCTCTCCCAAGACTCTCCTTCTCTTGCTCTCTCCCAAAGCCCTCTTTTCTCTTTGCCTTCTTCATCTCCACCCAAGAAGAAACTCAAAGGAGCTGCTGGTGGTGCCTTGAAGGTGGTGTTCCAGTGGTGTTCAAGCTTCAAGAAAGGGTGAGCACACCACTCGAAGGTCACAAGGCCCCAAGGTAATGTTCCCCATGGTATTTTGTTCATAATATATAAAAATGAGCTCCATATGAGCATGTGTTTTCAACCATGTGTTTCTTACCATTTCAAGCATGTCTTGCCTTTTCTTTCTCTATTTTGTCTTCCCCATTTCAAGCATGTCTTACCATTTCAAGCATGTGTCCGAGGGAGGAAGAGGGTAACATATAAGATGCTCTTAATGGTTCTTTTGGTCTATTAATTTGTTTCATTTAAAGTGGGAGTTTGTCCCTCTTGATTAATCGTCTAATGTACCCCACGAGTAACCCCCCTCTTCCCTTCTTCAAGTGCTTCCTTTTTAGGATGAATGGATGATGTATGTGGGTAGGATGATGAATATAGCACCTGATGCATGCTAAGTGTATCCTCTATTTGTTTATTCACATAAGGCCTAGTTGTTGTCGTACGCAGGCACGGATTGATTATTGTCTAAAATATATGTTTTGCCCTCTTTAGGATCATGTGAGTATCCCATCTTATTTGCTGTTTTGTATGTGTTAATCATGATTTTGTCTTGTTAGTCATTATTTTGGGTCATGAAAAACCAGCCCATTCGGCCTTGTGCCGGCTTCGTAAGCATGCTTATTTTTTTTCTTCATTAGAAGCAAATCTAGGTACCACACATGTGCTACTGCTTAATATGATTTGCATGCACGGAGAACTTGTTTTTTTTAACTCTTAATGGCCTACCTTGTTCTTCAGTTTGGTTGTGACTTGAACATGCTTATGGATGCCTCGTTTCGCTTTTTCTATGTAAAGTAATGGTGGGTTCTTAGAAGGAAGGGAACCAAAATAGGGACACTTGAGTCCCTGTTTGTGTGTTGATTTGGTTTAGAGAGAGGAGGCAAATCCCTAACCCCCTCCCATCCTCTTAGTTTTCCCTAAAGAGAAGCTCATTCTTCTCTATTTTGGAACCACTGTGGGCCCACGCAGGGGCCCACACGACCCCCAGAACATCCTAGGAGACCCAAGAAACCAACCCCATTGAAAAAATCCAAAAAATTAGACTTTGTATGGTGATCCGGCAACTCAGGCCGGATCAACAGAGTCATGTGTGTAGCCGGCAACAAATGTCGGATACACTGAGGTCTGTTTATAACCGGCGAAGAAGGCCGGATACACTGACTTTTGTGTGTAACCGGCATCTCAGGCTGGCTACACTGCCAGAATGCCATTTGTGTCATTTCGTGATTTTGTGATTTTTTTTTATGTGTTTGATCAACCCGGATGAACCAGAAGGGTTTCCGGGTCACCCGGAAACCCAAGATGGGCCTTGGACACCCGGTCCAAATTGATTCCCGGTGGGCCTTCCAACAGGGCCCACCAAGCCCGACAAACTCCTTTTGTTAAATAAAGATAAAATCAATCCATTTGAGTGGGCCACACCATTGGAGGGCCACCCAATCCCAATTTTGAAGCATGTTGATCTAGACTTAGATATGGTTTGGCCGAGGCAAAGGGCAGGGCCTATCGGGCCCACCAAGCCCATTAACCAATCAAGGTTAGGGTTTCAAAACCCTAACTCAAGAAACCTTAGGCTTTCAAGCCCAAGCCCAGGTAAAGGGCCCCAAGCCCAAAGCCTGGTCCATTTTGGCAAAGATTAACCCAAATAAACTCAAAACACTTGGCAACCAGGCCGAGGCCCACTCAGGGGCCCGCGAGTCAATCCAGACTCACCTTTTGCATGGAAATCAAATTTAATCAAACTTGGAATTTAAATAAAATCAATCCACTTGACCCAAAGCCCAACGGGCCTCTCAGGTTAGTCTGAGGCCCACTAAGGGAGATGTGGGCTGGTCTTAGCCCATCAAGGAATCCGCGGGCCTTCCAACGGGGCCCGCCCATGCAGACTCATCTCACTTTAAGCTAAAGAAGATAAAATCAAGTAAAGGGACCCACACCACTTTGGCGGTCCCGCCAGACTTAACTAAATTGAATGCTGGATTCAGAATCGGGTGAGTGAGAGACCAACAGAGTTGACTCAAACCAGGGAAACTTATGGGACCCGTCACTTGACGGGGTGGACTGGGGTGTCTACGGACTTCCCCAGACTGCAACCGAGAACCTACTTAGAATCTCAAGCCGCAGACCAAGCCTTAGTAGAAGGACTTAGGCACCCAGGTGTCTGCTTGCACCCCATCAGGCAGTGACGACTCCAAAAAAATCCCGAGGCACGCATCGTTCTGCGTGCGCCTCGTCGTGCGACCGAAATCGGGTGCGCACAACGAGTTTGGATTTTTTTTCTTTATTTGCTTCTTTTTTTATTTAGAATTGTTGGAATATTCTAGGGCTTCCAACAGGTCCCTCAAAAAGAGAAAATACTCTGAAATTCAAGGGCTTTCAGAGGCCCAGGGGTATTTTTGGAAAAGGTCTGAAATTCAAAGGCTTTTAGAGGCCCAGGGATATTTTTGGAAAAGGTCTGAAATTCAAAGGCTTTCAGAGGCCCAGGGATATTTTTGGAAAAGGTCTGAAATTCAAAGGCTTTCAGAGGCCCGAAGATTTTTGGAAAAGGTCTGAAATTCAAAGGCTTTCAGAGGTGAAATTCAAAGGCTTTCAGAGGCCCAAAGATTTTTGATAAAGGTCTGAAATTCAAAGGCTTTCAGAGGCCCGAGGAAAAAATCTGAAATTCAAAGGCTTTCAAAGGCCCGAAAGGAAAAAGATCTGAAATTCAAAGGCTTTCAGAGGCCCAAAGGAAAAAGATCTAAAATTCAAAGGCTTTCAGAGGCCCAAAAGATCTTAAATTCAAAGGCTTTCAAAGGCCCAAAGGAAAAAGATCTGAAATTCAAAGGCTTTCAGAGGCCCAAAAGAAAAAGATCTGAAATTCAAAGGCTTTCAGAGGCCCAAGGAAAAATCTGAAATTCAAAGGCTTTCAAAGGCCCAAAGGATTTTTGATAAAAAGTCTGAAATTCAAAGGCTTTCAAAGGCCCAAGGATTTTTGAGAAAAAGTCTGAAATTCAAAGGCTTTCAGTGGCCCAAAGGATTTTTGAGGAAAAGTCTGAAATTCAAAGGCTTTCAGAGGCCCAAGGATTTTTGATAAAAAGTCTGAAATTCAAAGGCTTTCAGAGGCCCAAGGAGTTTTGAGAAAAAGTCTGAAATTCAAAAGCTTTCAGAGGCCCAAAGGATTTTTTAGAAAAAGGTCTGAAATTCAAGAAAAGTCTGAAATTCAAAGGCTTTCAGAGGCCCAAGGAATTTTGAGAAAAAGTCTGAAATTCAAAGGCTTTCAGAGGCCCAAGGATTTTCTCTCATATATATATATATATTTTTTGAAGCATTTTATTCAAACTCATTTCCCTTTATCATTATTTAAAGGTTAAAGGAACAAGATTTAATGGGAAAAACTGATTAAAATTGAATTTTCTGCTAAGACCGCATACACAGTACGGTCAAGTCCTGCCCGTATTCAAATTACGAGCAAGCCGTGACCGTATGGTTCATCCAAACATACGGTTCACCCATTGCAAAGCTTCTAAACTGTCCCAAAGTGGACCTTGACCTATTTGCAAAAACACATGTTTAGGAGGGCACATGTTCCCTCCAAATTGACATCATATTCAGGGGTATGGTACCCTTGGGTTGCCTCTTGTATGAACATTGGGTAGGATTGATTCTAAACAGAGGTAGAAACTCTTCCTATGGGCTACACCAATTTTAGGAAACATGCATATTTGGGACCAATTTTATCCCAAACTAATGGCCACCATGACACCCCTATAACATGAAAATAATGCAAAAATTAAGGTTATCTTGTTTACCTTCAATATGGCTGCCGCATTATGCCTTTGCTTGCGAACCATGCAAACGGCATTCCCACAATTACAAACCCGTATCCCCACGTAATTGTGTACTTTAACCAAAAACGTGTATCTCCACCTTCAAGCGTAGGGGCTTTGGGTTTTGGCTTAATGGCAACTTAGCACTCAAGCCTAGTTATGAACAGGGGAAGGTGTTAGGTACCCCTATTCATCCACACAAGGTGGTTGCCAAGTATTGTTCATGTTTCTCAAAGGAAAAAAGGCTTCCTATAAAATCACGAAAAATCACAAAAAAGACAAAAAAATGTATGGTTTTTTCATACGAATAGCCTAATTGATCCAGAACTTTCAAATATGATCATACCATTCCTAGGGTTTCATGATTAAAATAAAATTGAGATAAAATCAAGTAAAATCAATCTAAAGTGAAAATTTCAAAAATCTGGCTTCAAGTAAAATTCTAGAAATCTAGAAAAATATGATTTTTATAAAATATTTCAAAATTGAACTTGAATAGTCCAGGTCATAGATATAGCTCAAACTTCACATTAAATCAAAAAATTAAAACCAAAAATACCCACGTTGATGAAAAACATCAAAATGGGAGAATTTAGACCGTAGGGTCTTCTCTCAATAATGAAAAACAATTCAAAAACCATATCATGAAACCCTAGAAGTTATTTTCAGGCTTCTGGATTCAGATCTATCATATTGATCATGATAAATCCAAGATCTTAGCCTAATATCACAAAAATCACGAAAACAATGCTGTCGGTGCAAATATGTGGAAAATCCAAATTTTAGAAAAAAGTGGGGATCTCATGCTATAAACATCATGGATTCATAAGATTCATTCAGATTCATCATAAAAACAATTAAAACATGAACAGGATATCCAAAGCAGCCACATCTCACAGATTAGAGCACATGGGGGTTTACCCTACGGATCCACCTGTTCTCTTTTCCCCTAGCTCTCTCTTCACGTTTTACGGCTAAAGAGGCTCTTGAGGTACTTAGAGACAAGTCTAGGAATACAAACACAATCAAAGGCCTTATTCTAGAAAAAAAGGAAAAACAGATATGGGGTTCTATTCTAGGGATCCACCTGTTCTCCTTTCCCCTAGCTCTCTCTTCACGTTTTACGGCTAGAGAGACTCTTGATGTACTTAGAGACAAGTTTAGTAATACAGATAAAAAGATGGCCTTATTCTACAGCAATAAAGAAGATCCTATTACTTCTAAAAGGGAAAAGGGACTTACATGGATTGAGCAAGCAGAGCAGCAGGGATTCCTCTCTTCTCTTGGAGCTCCTTGGACTTCAAATTTTTGTGGCCTTTTGCTTGAGGAAAGGCCCTCTATTTATAGGCAAACCCAGGGGCATGGTTGGTCCAAGGTTTGGCAAGATAGAGTTTCAATTTGAGTTAAACACAAGATCATGCCCATCCTTTATCCACAAAGATATTTCGCACGAATAAAATATATAATTCGCTCATTTAAAGGGATATTGGACTAAAGATAAGGCTCAGGAATTGAGAGAAGAATAAAACTCGCACGAGTCTAATGTGCTCGTAAATGATTTACGGTCCAAAGATGTCCGTATATGTATTACGGGCACTGCGTGCCCGTATATTAAATTCTGGCGCGCTTAGCCCGTAGATATAATACGGGCAAGGCTTAAATTATTGATTTTCATGCATTTTTGGCCTGTTTTAAATTCCAATTAATGTTTTCATTATTTTCTCATTTTGTAGTCCAATTTGGGGTGTCTACAGGCCTCTGAAAGCCTTTGAATTTCATATCTTTTTCAAAAAATCCCTGGGCCTCTGAAAGCCTTTGAATTTCAGATCTTTTTCCAAAAAATCCTTGGGCCTCTAAAAGCCTTTGAATTTCAGACCTTTTTCAAAAATACCTGGGCCTCTGAAAGCCTTTGAATTTCAAACTTTTTTCCAAAAATCCTTGGGCCTCTAAAAGCCTTTGAATTTCAGATCCTTTTTCAAAAATATCCTTGGGCCTCTGAAAACCTTTGAATTTCAGACTTTTTTCAAAAAAAATCCTTGGGGCTCTGAAAGCCTTTGAATTTCAGATCTCTTTCAAAAATATCCCTGGGCCGTCTAAAAGCCTCTGAATTTTAGACAAATCATTTCTTTGGGCCATCTATAAGCCTCTGAATTATAGACACTTATCCTTTGGGCCGTCTAAAAGGCTCTGAATTTTAAACAAATCATTTCTTTGAGCAGTTTAAAAGCCTCTGAATTTTAGACATAACCTTTTTGGGCCGTCTATAAGCCTCTGAATTATAGACACATATCCTTTGAGCCGTCTAAAAGCCTATGAATTTTAGACACAATCTTTTTGGGCTGTCTAAAAGCCTTTGAATTTTAGACATTTCTCATTCTTTGTGGGACCTGTTGGAAGCACTAAAATATTCCAACAACTCTTTGGTTGGTTTTTTTCGTACCAATCATTTCATACCTTGTGGGATATGTTGGAAGCCCTAGAATATTCCAACAACTCAAAAAATAATAATATGATAAAAAAAAGGGGGAAGAAATCCAAAATTGTGTTCACCTAACCTGCATATATGCATTCATAGGTATGTGACTGAGATTAAATTAGTGTTGATATCTCTCTTTATTTTTCTTTTGCCAGGTATCAAGATATTTGCAACCATAGCTCCTGTGACCAGATCAAGAGCTCACACCATGAATCCTACTGAGAATCAAGCCGATGTTCCTATTCAAGACTTTGTCCAGCTGCAAGAGCAAGTGGCAGGACTTGCCCGAATGCTAGAAAACTTACTGGCGGTGCAGGCCCAGAACCAAGCCTCCACTTCCAACCAAGCACCTCCACCTCAAACCAACATTCCACCTCCAGTTCAACCTATTCCTGAACCCATTTCTGAACCTACCCCTGAACCTATAGTGATCAGGGAGGAGACGGTTGAATCTGAGAAAGAGAATGAAAAAGAGAGAATGAGGGATGAGATCGAAAAGAAGTTCATTCATAGGGGTGCCTAACACCTTCCCCTGTTCATAACCTAATCCCCTTACCCATCTCTGGTTGTTTTTTTTAATAGGGTTATTTTTACCCTAAATTTGCCTTTTTGTGCTTATTTGATGATTTTGGTGTCCATTCACACCTAAACAGAATGGTGGCGACTCTTTGTTTTTAACATATCCCGTGTGATGATTAGGAAGTAATTGAATTGATTTTTCCATGTCTCACAACTGGCAACTCCACTGAGGACCTGTGGATTTCAGCCTTCTAGTGTATTTGTTCATGTTTTTTATGTTTTTTTTTTGTTTGCTATTTTTTTGCATGTTTGATATGTTTTATGGTTTTGCTTGCTATTTTGTGATCTTAAGCATGTTTTCTATGTTTTAAATCTGAATTTTTGCTTAAAAGTTCATGGGGGTAGAAACATGCTTAATTCTGATTTATAGGATTGTTTCTAGAAACATGCGTAGAGGGGTTCGTTTTGCTAAACCATGCTTGTTTCTTGCTGTATTTTAATAATAGCATGTTTTGATTTTCAGTATGTTCTCCATGATGTATTTTGGTTGTATAATATGAGCATATTTTTGCATGTTTGGGTGATTCTTGTGATCATGTTTTAGGTGCTATAGGATTACTTTGTTTCCTTGTATTTGTTTACTTTGAATGTGCTTTCCTATTATGCCTTGGTTTGTATATGCATGGCTGCGAAAAGAGTGGCAAGGGGTTGAGACGTTGTGAATGCACCTATTGTTTATAAATGCACCATGCACATTTTATTTTTACATAGCCTACCCATAACCTATAGGAAGTTGAACCCGAATGTGTGTAGCTTGGCGCAATGAGGTCGATACTTCGGAAAGCAAAAGTGAAAACATTCACCTTAGAACTTTGGGCCAATGATGTGATGATAACGTCGATCTGTGATTCGATTCTAGTCATCACTAAGCTTGAGTGCTAAGTTGCCATTAAGCCAAAACCCAAAACCCCTACGCTTGAAAGTGGAGATACACGTTTTTGGCTAAAGTACACAATTACGTGGGGATATGGGTTTGTAATTGTGTGAAGGCCGTTTGCATGGTTCACAAGCCAAGGCATAATACGGATGCCATATTGAAGGTAAAATGGGTAACATGGTAACCTTAATTTTTGCATTATTTTCATGTCATAGGGGTGTCATGGTGTCCATCGGTTTGGGATAAAATTGGTCCCAAATAGGCATGTATCCTAAAATTGGTGTAGCCCATAGGAAGAGTTTTTAACTCTATTCAGAATTAATCCTACCCAATGTTCATACAAGAGGCAAGCCCAATAATTAATTAAACTTCACCAAATCCTAAAAGGCTTTTAGGGTTAGATCCAAGCCCAATAAGGGGACATGCGGGCTATGCCTAGCCTAGCAGGGGATCCGTGGGCCTTCCAATGGGGCCCACCCAATCATACAGATGTCAACTAAATAAAATAAGATGAAATTGAGTAAAGGGGACCCACACCACTTAGGTGGTCCCCACTCAGACCTAAAGCGAAGAGTGCATGTTTGGCTTAGGAATTGGTGAGATAGACCGAGTTTGACTCAAACTAGGAAAACCCGTGGGACTCGTCACCCGACAAGGCGGACTGGGGTGTCTACAGACTTCCCCTAACCGCAACCAAGACCCTGCCGCAGAATCTCAAGCCGCAAACCGCCTAAATAGACAAACCTAGGCACCTAGGTGTCTGCCTACACCCCATTAGGCAGTGGCAACTCCGATCATCCCGATTTACCCCGAAGGGAGGGACGCACTCACGTGTGACCTCGCGGTGTGGAGTTCCTGATGCGCGCACAACATGAAATATACGAGTTTATTTGATGAGTTAATCATGCATTTCAGTTTCATTTGTATTTTACCTTACGCATATGCGGTTTTTGATTATCCCGTTTACATCTGGATATATAGTCAGTCCTATCGGGTTTACAACAGAATACAACAATTAACACGTCAGAAAAGATTGTGTTTTCTCATACGCAATACATTATTTGAAATTAACAACTATAGCTAACATGCTTACAGGAAGCAAACCCAGGGAGTCAATGGCCACTTCCCTGCCCTGGATGAAGTGGAGGCTTTATGGCCTGTGGCTGCAGCTACTTGCCTTGTTCTCCGTGCCATAACTTATTTCTGCACAATCAAAAGCATGTCAATGGAGAAAGGGTATATCACTATTGTCAGGTTACCGAATTGCATAAATGCAATAGCAACAAACACAACATAAATAAATAACAGAAATGTTCAAATGATTGTCTCGTAAAGAATATTTATTATCAACATAAATAAAATACGTAATGACTGTAATGCCTTCACTGATAAAAAGTAGCCAACAAACAAAAAATATTTATTATCAACACAAATAATTGTTCAAATGATCGTCTCATAAAGAATGACTGTCTTAATCCAACACGAAATGTGGGATCCTTTCTTTATTGTCCGTCGTCAAGCACTTCAACTCCATCTTCCACCTATCTTCGTGGTTGTGCACCTGCATATGATTCATGATTGTCAGAAATTAAATTATGCATAATAAATTTGACTTGTTATCAATACAAAAATATTGAACAACCTTCATACAAGTGTGTGACACAGAAGCGCATGCTCGTTATATTGCAGCTCTACAGGTAGACCGGTTATGTCCTGCCCTGTTGCAACGAGAACAATGTATTGGCCTCTTGTCTTGGAATTGAGACTCAATCCGCTTCTGCCTTGGACGGCCAGGACGTCTAGAGGTCTTAGGTGGCAATGTCATTTGTGGCGTATCACTTGAATCAGCAACAGACTGAACAGGAACGTATTCTATGTCGAGCATGTCATGAGATCATGAGATGGTTCTGGATGCATCAACTCGGCATATATCCGCTCCTGCGTGCTGGTGTGGTAGCATTCTTCGACATAGTCATAGAGACTGAGGTTATTCATTTACAAAATAGCACATGTGGGTGCACACGGTATGCCAGTCATCTGCCACCATTTGCAGGTACACTCGTACTTGTGTAGATCGACATAAAAATCATCATCACCAGTACTAACTTCATATTCGGAATCTGAACATCGCAATACACCATAACCAAGAGCCCAAGGGAAATTTGCTTGGATTTTTTCTTCAATGTGACCACAAACGGGAGTCTTCCACGTCGAAATCTCGTCCTTCTTCTGCACTAACATCTCTGTCAATTTAACCCGATGTGCATATATAAAACGTAATACGTGCAATTTACGTTCCTCCACCAGCCATGCATTGAAAGACTCTACTAAGTTCGAATTCAATTTATCCTAATGCTTCTTAGGAAACAAAGCATTTGCCCAATGCTCAGGACCATTGGCCTTCACCCAATCATACATCTCTACGGAAAATAATTTCATCTTATCCATTGCCTCCTCATAATCCGCTGGCCAGCGTGCATAGGCAACTGAATCCAATATCCCCAAAGCTTCTTTTTTCTTTCTGTCGAGATGAAATGAATTGATGAATTTGCTGAAATTTTCCTTCAAGTGTCGGAAATAATGTGAATGGTTTTGAACACCAAAGGTATTACTCACAGCATTAATGATTGCTGAATTCCTATCACTTATAATCACAACGTCATGTCTACGACCGATAGCACTATGAAGTCCTTCAAAAAACCATAACCAATCTTCATTATTCTCAGACGAAACAATTGCAAATGTGATTGGAAACATGCCATCATTGGCAGCGAGTGCAGTGGTGAACAAAAGAGTTCCTTGGTATGGTCCACTAAGGTGTGACCCATCAATGAAAAGCAGGGGACGACATCCAACTGAAAATCCTCTCAATGAACATCCTTATACAATGAATAACTATTTGAATTTTCCGTCTTCTGTAGCAATCCAATAGGCCAATGTCCCTGGGTTTGTCTGCATCAACCGTTGACACATCCAAGGTATAAGCTTGTATGAATCTTCTACATTCCCATCTATCTTCTTCTTTGCCTTCTCCTTTGTAACGCCCCGGATCCGTGTTGTTCATTAAAGATATAACACGTCTCACGGAGGTTAGGCAAGGATCGTTAATCAATTTATGATCGCTGGATAATCATACATCTATAACCTAACAGAGTGCACATTCCCATTTATGCAAAATTTCAACATTTAAACTGAACTGAAATTCATATGGTTCATTCCCAACTACTTTAATACATCTCAATTCATTCAAGTTCTCAAATTTGGAACAGATAACCTACAAGTCTAAGGAAGGTAATAGTAGTCTTCCTCCCTATATGCCTCAGCAGGATCTACCCCAGAAATCGCCTCACCACGAGTATCTGAAAAAAATAGAACAACAACATAGTGAGATACGAATATCTCAGCGAGTAGCACATGCATGCAGAAATAGTTGAATCACATTTTAAAACTATGCATCGACAACACTACAATACGTTTAAACAACCAACATCAATTTCCCAAGTTCCAATCAAACAAATCACATCTCATTTAAATACAATAACACATCGATTGGTCAATGTCATGACTATCGTTTGGTTGATAAATTAAACATGCCAAGTAGACACTCCACACCTCCATGTACACAGTTCCGGCCTACTCAGGGTTTCGGATACTCTGAAATGACGGCCTACTCAGGGTTTCGTCATCCAATGCAGGCCTACTCCCCGGGTTTCTGCATTGACAACCAGGCCTACTCAGGGTTTCTGGCTGCTCTACACCGGTCGTGGCAACACACAAGGCCATGCAATTCCAACAACCAACAATAACATCACATTACTAAGCTTAAACATCTGGATCCAGGACAAGCTAGACCAAAACAGTAAACATCGTATAATCTCGATTTCAATATCAAAACAAACCATCCATTTCCACATCATGTAATTTCTCATCACAATTCATCACCTGTCCCTCTGGACCACGCAGTACCCCAAGTACATTCAGTACTTTCTCATTTCCATAACACAAGTCACATGAAAGTAAAACTCAATCCATTTATACCAAAGAAAAACCATTCAATACGTATAAAGTTTCCAACAAGTGAAACCAGAAATACAAGAACTTCTCAATCAAAGCAGTGTATAGAATAAGGAAAAGTGACTGGTAACTCTTACTAGTTCGGTGTCCGGCACAATACTCATAAGCAACCTAAAACCCAACTTGAAACTCATAAGATGTTCACAACATTTTCCTCTATTAATTTCATAGGCAAAAATGGTTTCCCAGGTTCCTAACCAAGTGAATAGTGAAGTGGTTTAACCCCTAAGAAGTGCAATTACTCTTGGTCAAGTCAGAAATTCCATTTAATTAAGCAAAATAGGTCTACCGCTCACCTATCGAGGTGGGCGCGAGGTGGGCGCCGGTCGGCGGTGAAGAAAATGGTAAAAAAACGACCTGCCGCTCACCCGACGCTAGGTGAGCGCGAGATGGGCGTGAGGTGGGCGTGAGATCGGCGCGGGATTCGCGCGAGATGAGCGCATTGTTTTCCACTTCGCGCGAGATGAGCGCGAGGTGGGCGCGAGATCGGCGGTAAGTCGTTTTTAACAGGGCGCCTACCTCCGAGGTGAACGCCGGTGGGCGCGAGGTCGGCGGATACCCCCTGTGATTTTTCATTCTCTGTTATTCCAAGATCTCCAAGTCTGGCCGGTTGGTTTAGGTCTGTAATTGCTCCAATACACTCCTAATACCCCCATAACACTTCCCAACCATATTTGAAATTAATCTAAACACTTTCATTTTTAATTAAAACTCAACTCCTAATACTCTGTTCATGCAACCTTCCGAAAACCCAGAAACCAGAAAAACCTTATATTATCACTAAATATTCAAAGCATGCATACGAATAAGCTCGAGAAAAACCCAAAGGCAAACCCAGTGATAAAACAGTGCTACTCACCTGTGCTTCTTCCCGAACGAGAAAACCTCCGGCCGATCACTTCTCGGCCACGCGCGCGAATGGAAATACTATCGAACTACACTTCTCGAGCTGAGGGAAATAACCCAAGTAAAATCAGCTCCGAATCCTCCTTCCCAGCACTCGCGATAGAGGGTTCTTCACAAACGAAAACCCTAGCCGCCCTCCAGCCGAAATCGCCAGTTCCCTTATGTCCAGACTTAACGAAATATTTGCCGAAATAATGCTAAGCGCGATTTCATAAACCCGAACCCTACTTTCCATTTTTGTCTATTTACCTATTACCTGCTCGCTCGAATACTCTCCCATTTCTTGATCCTATGCATGTTTGCCTACGGAAGACACTACCTATTCAGCATCTATTCCCGTTTAAAATCACATAACTACACCTTAAGAATACCAATGATAATAATACTATTTTTCGGAAAAATGGCTATATAACGCCTGTACATATGAGTATGGGCTAAGCCCTCAAACCACAAAATAACCTGATAAACGCAGTTTATACATCAGAATAAATAACTAAATAAATAAATAAATATTCACAAAAATTCAGGGTCTTACATCCTTACTCCTCCAACTCTGATGGTAAGTTAACCTCATTGCATGATCATTATGAAAATCCTTGCAAATTTGACGTGGGGCGTAACTTAGGGAGTCCCTAATTCTCTTCTCAATCACACCCGCCAACCACTTTGATCTCACCTTAGGCTTAATTGATACATCGTCCTGTGTCGAGTGTTTTTGTGTATCTACAAACGTCATCACCATCATCGCGTCTGTCTCTTTCACGCAACTTGCGTTCAATTTCCATGAGCAGTCCCTAACGGAACATCTAACAGCCATATACCCAGGATTATATTTTCTTGAATACATATCTAAATCTCTAAGCAAGGGCATGCTTATAGATTGATTGCCTCAAGGCATCAGGACTCATAAATGTCTAGCCCTCAACAACGATTTCCAATCGCCATAAACTTGACACAAGTGGAGCCATACTATGTGTGTTGCAATCAACAGTGGAGTCCCCATCTGCGACGTCACTCGCGTCAACTTGAGGTGGCAACTATTGACTTCCCGTGGAGTACCTCCTGAAAATTAAGTATTTCTATTATGCTAAATTCCCAAAAAAAAAACTGCTAAATTGAAATATTGTAGTGTAACATGAATCACCTTGTAAAAAATGGATCATCCACTAATGGGCCCTCGCCGATTAGTAGATATACGTTGGCAGCCCTCTCATTGCCAGTTATCAATTTTGATAACCCTACTTGGTTGGTGAGCACAAGTAGTTTGCTCTTGTCAAACATAAGCGATTACTTCAGAGTCACTTCCGCTAGGGATAATTGAATAATTCACATCCATCATTCACAAAGTCCCCGTATTTTGTAATCTCCTTGATCATTAAGGCATCTATCCTACCCCCTCTATATGACAAGGAACCGGTCTCTTCGTTTATAACAATTTCCCCTCCAAAATGGAAATAGCACCACAGTTGCTTCCCTGACATATCTATTACAAATTCGTTAGGCCATTCCACATTGTACCAAACCCCTGACCATCTACATAGTTATAACTTCAACTACGCAGTGAACAATGTAATGCCGACTTTCATAATCAAGTCAATCTAGCCACGCCATACTCCCCATCAAACAATAAACTTAAACCACATTATGATACAGTGAACCATAAAGATCGGTGTGACGAGTGTGACAAGAGTGGACCAGTACAATTTGAGGAAACTAAGACACCTGGACAAGCTGCAAACAAGTCAAAAGGTGGTAGCGCCCTATTATTTGTTCGTGTGGATTTCAAAGCCCCACACAAGCTATGTTGCATGGACACTTTACACGATTCAAAATACCCCTATCTGACACGACACAACACGACACGGGTATGGGTATGGGAAATGTGCCAAATCCTTTCAATTGGCAACCCAAATCATTCGAAAAATAATTATCGAATGACTAACTTGCAAGTAATGAATAAAGAAGACAATAGTTAAATGGCATTATTCACAATTACTTGGACACCTTTCAACCGAATCCCAATATCTTTATCCAAATTGTGGGTATCCTAAGTTTCGAGGGTCAAGTGAATTAGATTGGGTAGACACATACCCATACCCGACACGCATACCCGAGTCCATGTAACCTAGCACACAAGCCACACTTCGAAGCTGGAATAGGGATTTAATTTCGATCTTATGCACATCTAAAGGTATACCTAATATTCAAAGAAGGTACAAGTCTGTGAGACAAGGAAAAATCACCGAGATGATTCACTCCGTCATCACACGGGCTCAACGAAATATGGGAGAGTCACCACCATTCAATTCTTAGGTGTGAATGGACACCAAAAGATTCAAAATTAGCAAAAAGACAAATCTAGAGTAAAAATAACTCTACTTGAAAATAAAATCCAGAGATGGGTAAGGGGATTAGATTATGAACAGGGGAAGGTGTTAGGCACCCCCATTCACCCACACAAGGTGGTTGCCAAGTGTTGTTCATGCTAAAAAAAAATGAAAAACCTTGCTAAAATAATCAAAAACCTTGAAAAAGGATTAAACAAATGTGTGATACATTCACATGAGAAATTCAAATGAATTCCAAATCCTCTTTTATGTCAATATCACTTCTGGAATATCACCAATAGATGTAAATCAAAGCAAAAATTGCACATAACCAAGTTGAGTCAAATCCGGAAAATTCGGTAAAAGATAGAGCCATTTGTCTTGAAATCATTCAAATCTAGTTTAAATTGAATCAAACCAAATCCATTTGAAAGATTATAATAAATATAAGACTCATGCAAATTTTCAATCAAATCCGGTTAAAATCCTAGGAGTTATTCTCCTTTGAAATCTGCTGTTGGAGATAGTTAAAAGTGATAAGTGGGCAACTTTGGAAATTCATTCAGACAAATTGGCTGCATATAAATTCCTGAAATTTGGCATGAACTAATTATGTAGAGCCATCTTTCAAATGAAACTAGCCTCATACAAAAATTCATTCGGATGTGCCTTGGGTGACCTCACGAACATGCCCCGAGGATCACAGATTAACCCAGAAAAGTGCTGTTGAGCAGTTCTGAATAAATCTGTTACCCACGACACAAATGGAGTTAAAAAATTATGAAACCAGATTTGAAATTAGACTTCTAAAGGAAAATACAAAAACAAAAATCACTTGAATCGGACTTAAAACGAACATATGGCGCTCAGTCGAAGTGATAGGTTCCGCAATCTGGACTGAACTGACCTATCAACTTCGACTGAGTGGTGTCAAAATTCCACTGCATAAAAATTGATGACATTTTTCAGCCATAAACTAGACAGCCTCACCTTTCCCATGGCTCTGCAATCACTACAAAATTCATCCGGATGATGAAGTTATGAGTGTCCGAAGTTGGGGTACAGCTGCTGTCCCGTTTTGCCACTTTTAAGTAAAACCAATTCAAATCAGTGATTGGATGTGTGCGATCCGTGCAATACAAATCAAAATCACTTGAAAAAGTGTTGAAGAACCTCTAGAAAGAAATGGGGCACAAGTTTGACTCACCATTCTCTCTGATTGGAAAGAATATGCCAAAAACCCCAAAAGTGAGCAAAAATGCCCAAAACCGAGAGGTTAGACCTAGAGGTCTTCAATACTCAAAAAGAACTTGCTTGAAATCATTTTGAAAATCATTGAGATACATCCCAGAATTGCTTGGGGCTATTTATTCCAGATCTATCACAATGAATGCAATAGATCCGAAATACGAGCCGATTTCGACAAGAGACAGGTGCAATATGTGTGTATGTGTAAAATCATATTTTCGACAACATAGCAACATATAGCATGCATTCATATCAATCAAATGGGGTTCTAAAACAACCTAGGGTTCTGTTCCATTCTCGTTTCCCTTAGTTCTCTCTCCTCGTTTAACGGTTCTTTGAGATAATCTTGGGGTACTTTGAATATGAAACGGTTTTCATAGAATCAAAAGGCTTTTCAAAAGGTTCTAACACTAAGGATCAATCCTCAGTCTCGTGTCCCCTAGATCCCGCCTTCACGTTTTACGGCTAGGGGGAGTCTTGAGGTACTTTGAGTAGGGGAAGGGTTTGCATACACAAAGAATATGCCTTATTCTACAGAAAGGTAGAAGAAAAGAACTAAACCTAGAATGTAAGACAGAAAAATAAATAAGGTTTTAAGCTTACCTGGGTTCTGGAAGCAATGCGGCAGCGGTTCCCTTCTTCACTCGAAGCTCTTTAATCTCCAACTTATTCGGCAGTTGCTTAAGGAGGAGCCTCCTATTTATAGGCAAAGGCTAGGGTTAGGGTTTGCATGATGGTAGACACAAAATGATGTCTAGAGTCCACCAACCTTAACCCTAAGGCTGTTTCCGAGATTTCCACTCCTTTAATAAAGGATATGATGGTAAAAAGTGAAAACTCTCGGAAAACCCTAATTTTGAGCAAAAAGCTTGTATCCGACATATCAGGTCGGATATAAGAGCACATATATGTATACGACATATGTCGTCGAATACATTAATGCCTGCTTGTATCCGACAACTTCTGTCGGATATAAAAGGATACGCTTGTATCCGACCTGAGTTGTTGGATACAAAAAAAAAATGCTTATTTCTCAAATTTTGTACTGGTTTTAAAGGAAAGAATGATTTTTGCCAATTGTTCATTATTTTTCTAGTGCAATTTTGGGGTGTCTACAAGGTCCAATCTAAACGAACTTCATTCTATATGGTTAGCAATCTTTATAAATAAGCAGTTGCGCAAGGCTATAAAACAAATTTAGCAGCTCAACATTTTGACAAGGCTATGCATAAATGCAATAAAATTATCAATGAAAAAGACGAATTATGACTTAATACATACATACCACTATGGACAAGATGCACCGTGCAAAACTTTTTCTGTATCAACTGGATCCTGCCAACATGTCCAAGTATCAATGTTACTTTTTTCCGACTACGAATGCTTACATCAATCTCAACCAATCAATAAAAAACATTTCTATAACTTCACACCTCAGTAGAAAAGGAAAGAGAAATACTGCCCACAACAGCTTCAGATGATGATGGATCAAACAAATTATGTACCTCAAACTTGGAATCTGAAACCTGCAGTGGAAAAGCACATGTTTATTTACACCAGTAATAAAGCCCATTCAAACAAACAAAGAAAACATTCCAATGAGAACAAACATTAATCATCCATCCCAGATAAGATTATGTTGGTATCCCCTGAAGATTGTGCATGTATCCCCTTAAGTCAGTGCATGTATCCCCCTAAGTTTTCGCTTGTATCCCTTTAAGACCCTGGTTGTATCTCCCTAAGCAGCAGCTTGTATCCCTTTAAGACCCTGGTTGTATCCCCCTAAGATTACGTTGGTATCCCCCAAAGATTGTGCATGTAATCCTTTAAGTCACTGCTTAATTGTATCCCCGTAAGGCACTATGTCAATATTGGATCCACCCCAGTAGCAACCAGGTCATCTCGCCAAATGCAGGTTCCCTTGAATTTGATTGGACATGTATTTTTGGGCTTTGAAGGTTAAGTTTAGGTCCACTCCAACTTGGGTTTACATTCGAATAGACCTGCTAGAAGGCCTGAATAATGGGTTTTGGCTCACTTCATCCAATTTTTAAATTTTTTCTTCTTACAGAATAAAACTACATGATAACAAAAATGAAACTATTTGATCTTTTTGAGGATAAATAATCGAAGAAACCATGGAATGGGGAAATATGAAACAAATTGCACAAAGTGGAATTTAGGTTATGCTCGCTTGGTATTACAGCTACCTCAAAATGTATTTTCTGTCAAGACAGGAGGGAATCAATCCCACATCTTTTCTTTGCATGCCCATACTCTAAATGGATACACTCAATGGGCACAACCGTAACTTGAAGCCTTGGCATGAAGAGGTGCAGTGTACCATAGACAAATCTCGAAGCAATAACCCTATTTCATGGGTAAGAATGCTCTCTTTCTCAGCAATGATCTATCAAATCTGGTTAGAAAGGAATATAAGAAGATTCCAAAGCTATTTTTTACCAAAAGAGGAAATTTTTATGCGTGTGAAAAGGGACGTCCAATGCAAGGTAGAGGTTGAAAAGCCAATCATCAAAGACAACCCAAGAAATAGAAGTATTATGGAGCAATAGGAAGTAAACGTCGAGTACAAGCTTTGACAGCATTTTACATTGGGTTTTTTGGTACATAATCAATAGAATCCTTGTGTAGTCATTACCCAAGTGGTAATATTGTCTTTCCTTTTGAATGATGTATATCTTGTACAAACTTTTCACTTTTAATATTAATACAAAGCTTAATTACCTTCAAAAAAAAATATGCACAAAGTCCTGAAATAAAATTAAGAGATCCTAAAATATGCACAAAATGCTGAAACAGCGCCAACCTAAAAATGCATATAAAGTAAACTTAATAATTCATGACACCCGAAATCACATAAACTAATAGCACATGAAATTATTGACTTAAAGTGATGCACGACATTTGATTAACCAATCACATGAACAATCAATATAGGAATAGCATGAGAAATAAAATACATAAATCACACCTAAAATTGGCACAAGAATCTATGAACATGATAGACTCAATGGAGTTGGAATACCAACAAGAGAGGAACATAACACAAATTTTAAGAACCCCAAAACCTTCTTTCTGTCTTCCATGTCTCCAAATTAGATTCTCCATTGTGGATAACTAATTTAAAATGAGGAAGTGATTTGTTTGACACTCTCAAAAGTGGAACCACCTTTGAGATAGAGAATTGCTGAGTGGAGTGGTAAAAGCATTCTTTAATACCTCAATATATCTCCAGTTTAAATGTGTCTGAAACTTTTGGGGATTGAAATCCAAATAACGACCAACTATCAAACCCTAACAAGAATATTACTGATGCTTGAATGAGTAGCTGCATGGGTGGCTGCCCTAACAAGTAGTAATGTAGTGTTTAATCATTAGTATTGGCAACTATTAATGTAGTATTAAATCGTTGCATGATATATATTTGCTGCCCTTTGATTGATTGTTGCATGTGATTCATACAATATCTACTTGATGCTTTGGGGCATTCTGCATTATGTTTCATGTGTCAAACTCAACTATTAGAACCACTTTTGTTAATTAATTTGGCATGGTCACAATTATGCTGTTTCTAAAGATGACTGTGCGCACGTCGGAAACGCGGCATAGGAATTTTTCGGAGTCGCCACCGCCTGATGGGGTGCAGGCGGACACCTGGGTGCCTAATCTTGTCTTATTAAGGCTTTGGTCTGCGACTTTTGAGATCCTAAGTAGGGTCTCGGTTGTGGTCTGGGGAAGTCCGTAGACACCCCAGTCCACCCCGTCGGATGACGGGTCCCGTGGGTTCCCTGGTTTGAGTCAGCTTGCTTTGGTTTTTCACCCGATTCCTAATCTGATATGCAATTTGGTTAATTCTGTCGGGACCACCTGAGTGGTGTGGGTCCCTTTAATGGATTTTATCTTATTTACTTTAGGTTATCTGAGTCTGGCTGGGTGGGCCCCGTTGGAAGGCCCACGGTGCCCTTGGTGGGCTTGGGTAAGCCCATGTGCCCATGTGGGCCTCTGTCTAAGCCTAGGAGGCCCTGTGGGCTTTGGTTAAGTGTGTTGGTTTTATTTGGTTTGTTCAAGTTGGAGCCTTATGTGATTTTCATGCAATAAGTGAGTCTGCACTGGTTTGTGGGCCCCTGGGTGGGCCCCCATGGTGGTTGCCAAAAATTGTTTTAATTTATCTTCATTTACCTTTGCAAAAATGCACTGGATATTGGGCTTGAGGCCCGTGGTCCAGTTTTGGGCTTAACAGCCCAGTTCTTTGAAGTCTGGGTTTTGCACCCTAACTTGGTTGATTAGTGGGCTTTGGTGGGCCCGATAGGCCCTAGTCCTTGGTCTCGGCCAAACCACACAATTCAAACATGACATTCCACAAGACAAAATTCGGGTGGGCAGTATCGGGTTTGGCCTGCCCGGTTCAATCAATTCATTTTACTCAACTTGCTTAATTGCATGCTTTTGAGTTTATCGGCTTGGTGGGCCCCGTTGGAAGGCCCACTAGTGTACCAAATTGGACCGGTGGTCCAGGTCCCAAGTTGGGTTTCTGGGTGACCCGGAAACCCTGTTGGCTTGCTTGGTTTAGTAAAAATCATCACAAAATCCGGCAAAGAACACAAAATCATGAAGATTGCATTTTTTATCATGTATCCGGCCTTAGTTACCAGGTACACACAGACCGTAGGTGATCCGGCCTAAGTTGCTGGATCACCTTAAAAATGCCTTTTTTTGGGATTAGGCCATTGGGGTTGTTTCAAAAGGGTTCATGGGGGTTTTTTACAAGTCATGTAGGCCCTTGGGCAGGCCCACATTGGTACTGGTCATGGGGAGGCATCCCGTTTGGTTTCCTTTAGGATTTCTCCAAAGGCAAGGGTGCAGGCAATGGTGCTTGGAGGTGCTGTGGTGAGGGTGTGCCAAAGGGCTAAGCTTAGACATGCAAAATAGGTGGTTCACTTGGCAAGGACAGCTGCTGGTACGGGGTGCTTAAGCATGACCAAAATCAGCAGATCTACAGGAGGAGGGGGGTAAGCATGTTCATGGGGGTTCCTCCATTTGTGGTGCTCATCTTGGGGCTTGGCACACAACCAGACATGGAAAAATGGGGGCTGCTGCTGCTGCCAGCAGCAGCACCAAAGGGGGCTTTACATTCTTGTCAAGTTTCCATGGGAGAAAACAATTAAAAAAGACATGTTACATGTCCACGGGAAGCGGACACAACCCGCTACAAACGAGAGGACAGCAACCGTTAAACTAAGTTTTGATTAGGCTTAAACTACTGCCAAGAAATGGGGGTGCTGCTGCTGTCTCCAGCAGCAGCCCAAGTGTGCCACCTCAAGTTGCCAAGGGGAAGGGGGGCATGCTTACATGCATATACTCGAAAAACAATAGCAAATAAGAAAGATGAGGTTGGTGCACTGAAAGAGTAGAGGACTACTCTATAGGTCCACGATCTACAACAATTAAGAATTTAACAATGCGGAAACATACACACAGAGAATTATACGAGGAAACCTGAATCTAGATCCAGGAAAAACCTCGAGTCTATATAAGGCGACTAACCCTTCGAATTTCCACTATTGAATGAAAAGACAATTACAAAGGAGCACACACTTAACCTTTACAATTGAACTCACTCAACAGCAATCCACAGCTCGAATCCAAGAACTGCAACACAGCTTGAATCCACAAGCTGCAAACCACGATCAATCCAGATCGCAAACAATCACTCAACAGTGATCCACAGTTCGAATCCACGAACTGCAACACAGCTTGAATCCATAAGCTGCAGAACATGATCAATCCAGATCACAACAATCACCTCAGAGTCCACTAAGACGATCCAATGCAGTAGGAATCCACCTATGCATCTAACAAAGTCGATCACCAATCCAGGCGATCACACGATCAGGTGCAGTTCCGAATTGAAGAAGAATCCTCAACCTTCAATTCCAGGCGATCTATCTCAGATCTCCCCCTCACTCGATCACCGACTCTCTAAAGAAGATTTGATCGAATCTCGAACACCTCAAGATCCGAAATCAAATTGATCCAAAGAAAAAAGTCCTTTCTAAAAATTACAGCACGTCTATTTAAAGGAGAAAACTCAGATCGCGTCGAGCGCTGGTCGCTTCGTGGTGCGATCGGGGTAGACGGCTGGAAGCGAACTCAAGTCCCGCTCAGAACAAGTTGAAACAGTTAAGGGCGCGCTGCCAGCGCGCTGCTTGCGGGAGGGAACGCGGCATGTGCACAGCTGATCATTTGAATCTTCAATCTCGCTCTGCGCTACCAGCGGCGTGTCGGCGTCGCCTTACGACGCTAGTGCACGTGCCTTACTTTCAAAGCACTGATTCACTTATGCGCTGCCAGCGGAGTGGCAGCGGCGTTGATCTTCGCAAGTGCCTTTACAAGAAATGCTCTATTTAGAAAATCTTTCATTTCCTTGAGCTACCAGCGGCGTGGTAGCTGTGTGGCAGCATCGTCTTCTTCTTCTTTACTAAATTCACTGAATTTTCATTATTTAATCTGCACATCTTGAAGATTATTAGAAGACATAATTTGTCAAACATTTGCCATAAAGGAAGTGTGAGTTTTCACACTTACAATCTCCCCCTTGGCAAATGCCTGACAACAACCTTAAACCAGTGTTTAATATCAACCTCAGTTAATATTGATTTCCATTTAAGAATTTAAAACCACACTGATAAGAGAGACACAATGATTAGGGAGAATCAAGAATTTCATTCATTCAAAAAATATCCATTGTTCCAACATATATACATATATCCAACCAAATACATACACAGCCAACCAACAGAAAACTTCCCTCACAAACCCACAGAAAACTCCCCCACAAACCAACTTTCAGAAACTACTAAAAACAACATAACAACAGCATAAAGAAGAAAAAAAAATGACAACAAGCAGCAAGCAGCAACAACCCAGCAGAATCATCATCCAAAAAACTCCCCCTTTCTGGAAGGTGGTTTTGGTTCCCAAGTCCTTGAGTAATGCTTGTATGTGTCTTGGGACCGAGAGTGCAACCAGCAGAGTTTGTGATCCATCTCCAATTGTGTCCTTCGAATGCTGTTCAGAAAATGATCAGCTTCATTCTGCATTCGTTGCTGAGCAGCAACATCCCGTTGTACCTCACCACAGGTAAAATCAACATCCTTTGCAAGCTTCTCCATCTTCTCTTGGGTCTCTGATTTGAACATGCTCATCATAAGCATGTGAGCCCTAACTTCAGAATTGAAAGCCTCCTGGGAGGCTTGCATGGAATTCAGTTTTTCCATAATTGCCACAGCATCAGAGCTGGACAAAGAGGACTGAGAAGAAGAGGGTTCAGAAGACACCAAACGAAAAGGATTTGCTCGTTTACTTCTGGTCAGAGTGGAGGAATCAATGGGAGGTCTGGGATGCAGAATCATTTCAACAGGATCAGGGAGAACCCCCTGGTGAATGCAGAGATAAGTGATGAAGATGCCAAACGGAAGAGCAGCAGTCTTGGATTTTAAATTCCGAGACTGAAGGATCTAATGGAATATGATGGAGGGAAGACAGACACTGTCTTTGTTCCAGATAGCATGAAGAAGTCGAGCTCTAGAGTGAGAAATCTCAGAATGGTGATCTGAGGGAACAAGAGAAGCACACACAAACAGATTCAAGATCCGGAGAAGATCTTGAAGAGAGCCATGAGGAAGGTAGTTGGGCTTGTTTTTGATAGAGGTGGGAGCACCCTGAACAATAAGAGAAGGAATAATAGACTCCATGGGAGGATCAGTATGAGAATCAAGAAAGTTAAAGGAAGGAGAATCAACAAGGGGCAGTTCGAGAAGAGAGGAGATAAGCTCTTTCGAGAAGTCGAAAGAGATACCCCTGACATAGGCTTTGACATAGCCTTGATTGGCAAGATGAAGATGGTGGAGGTTCGAATAAAATTCTCGAACCAGGTCCGGATATGCAAAACCACTGATCAAAGCAAATTTTTTCCAACCATTGTCCGAAAACAATGAGTAGAGAGGAGATTCAAAAAAAGACTCAAGCTTAATGGCCCTTTCCAAAAGGAGTGGCCTGTGCTTGAAGAACTCATTAAAATCAGATAAAGCATTCCCAAGGAATGGTTCAGAGGAATGAGAAGGGGAAGGGGGTATCACTGGAGGAGAAGAGATAACAGGAGAAGACCTCACAGGAGGAGAAGATGTGGAAGGAGAATCAGTCCTCGATTTTCTCTTGAGAGGCATGGTGAAGATTTAGAAAAAAAAATGAAAGAGAGAGAACAAACAGACAGAAACAAGCAATACACGATAAAGCCCTAATGGCAGAATAATCTACCAAACCCTAGCTAAGAAGAACGAGAGAAGACCACTGAAATAGGAAGCAGAAAATGGAGAAGCAAGATGAAGACAGTAAAAAAAATTTTACCTGAACAGTGGACAAGGTGACGGAGGGTAAGCACGAAGGCAGAGAATGACCACGACGCGAGGAGCGAGGTGAAAAGCAGAGAGAGTAAAAAAAAACAGAGGTAAAAAAAATGAAACAGATTTCCCCCTTTTATAGGGAAAAAGATTTCGCTGCCAGCGTGCATCCAGCGACGCTTACCACGGCAAGTGCCAAAGCACGAAAAAGAGGAGAGGCTACCAGCACACTTCTAGCGACGTAGAAGGTGCACATGCACACTCAAAAAGAAATACACTCATAAGGCAAAATTCAGATGTGAACCTTGATAGGAACCTATCAAGGTTCCTGAATTATGACCAAAAAGAAATAACCTTGATAGGAACCTATCAAGGTTAATTCAGATGTGACACATTTCATATCTATGACCAAAATTCCTTCATGGTTTCTCATACTATAAATTTTCTTCAAGATATTGAGCTCATATGCATATTAATTAGTCAATGTTTGTGTAGTGTGTAAAAAACATTTTTTTTGACTTTTACACTTTATACATATGGAAGGCTATTTTAGTGTAATCATACTTGGAAAGTATAGACATACCCCAACTTCATTTTGGCGACTTTCGCACATCAGAGATAGGTAGCCTTTTCTGATCTCTTTTTCTTTTCTTTTTGTAGAAGGCATTGACCCTTAAAAAACCTGAGTTTACAGTTCATTCCAAGGATATACCTTCTTTCTCTTTTTCTTTTTGAGAATTACAGTGGCTTTCACTCTAATCTCTATGGCAGCCATTTCCAAAACTTTTCTTTTCATAAAGGTGATAGCCTATAGAATCCAAGCTTCAAACACACAATAAACTTCAATGCACAAAAGTGTTTAAGGCAAAAAATGATAGTTGATTATAAGACATTTCTATCAATATGCATAGACTCAAGCTTCCTGAATTAAGATTTCAGTATCAAGAACACACAAGAACATTTTGAACAGATATGTAGATTATTTTACATCTAAATTAACTCAAAACAGAACCTGATTTTCAGTTTTGAGAGCAAACTCCTAGGGATTTCCTAAGAGTTTCAAATCTGTTCTGATCTAAAGGTTTAGTGAAAATGTCAGCCAACTGTTTTTCAGTAGATATATATTCAATCAAAACAGTTTTGTCTTCAATTAACTCTCTTATAAAGTGATGCCTGATGTCTATATGTTTGGTCCTTGAGTGTTGAACAGGATTTTTGGAAATATTTATGGCACTTTGATTGTCACAGAAGAGAATTGTTTGATCCTGATCTAAACCATAATCAGAAAGCATTTGTTTCATCCAAATTAGTTGAGTAACACTACTACCTGCAGCAATGTACTCTGCTTCAGCAGTACTCAGAGAAACTGAGTTTTGCTTTTTGCTTAACCAAGCAATGAGATTATTACCCATATAAAAGCAACCACCAGAGGTGCTTTTCCTATCATCCATACACCCAGCCCAATCAGCATCAGTGTATCCAGTCAGATATGGGTTTGTTTCTTTGGAAAACCAAATTCCCAGATCAACAGTACCATTAACATACTTTATAATCCTTTTAACAGCATTTAGATGAGATTCTTTAGGATCGGCCTGATATCTTGCACAAACTCCAACACTAAAACTTATATCAGGTCTACTTGCTGTTAAGTACAGAAGACTTCCAATCATTCCTCTGTACAATGTAGGATCTACATCCTTCCCAGATTCATCTTTTCCAAGCTTTAAACTAGTACTCATAGGAGTCCTAGCATGTTTTGCATGAACCAAACTGAATCTCTTGACAAGGTTTCTTGCATATTTCGCTTGAGAGATAAAAATCCCTTGATTTGATTGATAAATCTGAAGTCCTAGGAAAAAGTTCAGTTCACCCATCATACTCATCTCAAATTCACTTTTCATTAAGTCTCCAAAGGAGTGAGCATGATTTTCAGAAGTAGATCCAAACACTATGTCATCAACATAGATTTGAGCAATCAAAATATGTTTGGACTCTCTTTGAATAAAGAGAGTTTTATCCACATTTCCTCTCATAAAACCAGATTCAAGTAAAAAAGAGGTGAGTCTCTCATACCAAGCTCTAGGAGCTTGTTTGAGACCATACAAAGCCTTGTTCAGCTTATAAACATGTTTAGGATGATTTGAGTCCTCAAATCCTTTAGGTTGCTCTACATAAACCTCTTCATTCAGATATCCATTCAAGAATGCACTCTTAACATCCATTTGAAACAGCAAATAGCAAGCAATGGACAATAGCAATCTTATTGACTCTAACCTAGCTACAGGGGCAAAGGTTTCATCAAAATCTATTCCTTCTACTTGAGTGTATCCCTGAGCAACAAGCCTAGCTTTATTTCTGGTTACAACCCCATTTTCATCAGATTTGTTCTTAAAAATCCATTTGGTTTCTATCACATTTAGATTAGAGGGTCTTTCAACCAATTCCCATACATCATTTCTAGTGAATTGGTTTAGTTCTTCATGCATAGCATTCAACCAAGAGTCATCCAACAAGGCATCTTTATAAGATTTTGGCTCAAATTGAGATAGATAAGAAGAAAATCTTACCTCATTATGTAATTGATGTCTTGTTCTTACACCATCTGAAATATTTCCAACAATTTGCTTAGTTGGGTGATCTTTGAGAGTTTTTGTCAGAGGAACAACTTCATTGCTTGAGGAAGCATCTCTGATTTCATCCTCTTCATCTACAACCTGCAAAAGTTCACAGTCAGTTCCTTCATCATCTATTAACACATTAATAGATTCCATTACAACAGATTTTTTCAAGTTAAAAACTCTGTATGCTCTACTAGAAGAAGAATATCCTAGAAAGATTCCTTCATCACTTCTAGAATCAAATTTTCCTAGATTTTCTCTGTCCCTTAGAATATAGCATTTACTTCCAAAGACTCTAAAATATTTCAAGTTTGGCTGTTTTCCTTTCCAAATTTCATAAGGAGTTTGTTTCCACCCAGATCTGACATATACTCTGTTACTTATATAACAGGCAGTGTTTATTGCTTCAGCCCAGAATTTTGTTGACACTTTCTTGGCTATCATCATGGTTCTAGCCATTTCTTGCAAAACTCTGTTTTTCCTTTCCACAACTCCATTTTGCTGTGGAGTCTTAGGAGCAGAAAATTCATGTTTAATTCCTTGTTCTTCACAGAATTTGGAGAACATCTGATTTTCAAATTCTGTCCCATGATCAGATCTTATTCTAACAATCCTCCCTATTTGCAAGTTCTTTTCAACTTGAATTTGACAGCACAATTGTTTAAAACAATCAAAACATTCAGATTTTTCTCTTAGAAAATTTACCCAGGTGTATCTACTGTAGTCATCTACAGCAACAAAGATATACCTCTTTCCTCCAAGACTTTCAGTCTTTGTAGGTCCCATTAAGTCCATATGAATCAGTTCTAAGGGTCTAGAGGTTCCTACAATGTTGGTTTTCTTGTGTGTGGCTTTGATTTGTTTTCCTTGATTGCAAGGACCACACATTCCTTTCTTTTTATTGTTCCCAAACTTGGGAATTCCTCTAACCAATTCAGACTTAGAGATTTTTGACAAATCTCTATAGTTAATGTGACCAAGTCTTCTATGCCACAAATCAATTTCATTACATACAGAAGATTTTAAAGATTTTTCATTGTTTCCAATGATTCCATAACAATTGTCACTTGTTCTTACACCTATAAGAACAGTTTTACCAGAATTATCCAAAATTTTACATTCTTTTCTGGTAAAATTGACAAACAACCTTGAATCACATAACTGGCTAATACTGATTAAGTTTGCCTTTAAACCAAAAACAAATAAAACATTTTTTAGACAAACTTCATTTGGACCAGTTACTGTTCCTTTACCTTTGACTTGAGAAGTGCTTCCATCACCAAATGTTACACTTCCACCAAAATATTCTTCAAAAGTACTAAACATAGATTTATTTCCACACATATGTCTTGAACAACCACTATCCAAGTACCACATGTTGACATCATGAACTTTTAAAGCAATATGAACCACATTTGCAACTAAGGAATCTTTTCTAACCCAAATCTGTTTTTCAGGAGTTTTCTGAGAAGTACCTTCATCAACTACTTGAGATTTTGAAGGAAGTTTCTTTGACAGATTTGTAACTTCCTTATTTAATGTTTCAGTCAATTTTAACAGGGAATCAAATCTGTTGTATAAATCCAGGGACTGACTTTGATTTACTTTCCTCTTATTGTCAAAATATCCCTCAGGAAAACCATGCAAAACATAACACTTTGGTCTTATATGACCCTTTTTATTGCAGTGATGGCACACAGGTATGAACCTATGTTCAGAAAAATCAACATTTCCAGATTTGACAGTATTTCTAAACTGTACAGATTTAGATTTCTCAGATGTTGAAGATTTACCTGTTGGTCTTACTTCTCCAGCAGAGATTTTCTGTGAAGATTCCTTATTTTGATTACTTACACTCATTCTCTTTTCAGCAAAATTTGAGCTTTCAGGAACTTCCTTTGAAGTTGATTCCTCACCAATTTGATGATTTCCTGCAGAAGAATTTGAAGCATTAGATTTAATTGAATTTGAAACTTTCTCAAGTTCAATCACTTTACCTTGAAGTGCAGAAATCTGAGCTTCCTTTTCTTTTAATTTTTCAGTTTTTTCAGTCAAAGAAGTTACCAGAGAATTTTCTTTGGCATGTCTTTCAAGTAACTTCTTGTTTATTGAATCTATTTCTGCAAGAGCTTTATTTTTCTCTGTTTCTGATTCCTTCAATTTTTTACTCAGTTTCTTGACTTTCTTCTGAGCTCTATTGAATTCCTTATAGAGCTGATTGTAGGCTTCTTGTAATTCTTCTTCATCATCTGATAAAGTCTCTTTATTATCTCCTGCAATTCCAGAGATTGAACTACCAGAAGAAGATGAGTAAAAGGAATTGAAAGCAGTAAAATTAGCAGAAATATCCTCATCAGATTGTGAAGAATTATCAGTATTACTGTCATCCCAAGTAACCTGATAATTTGTCTTTTTCTTTTTATCCTTTGAGGGACAATCAGAGGCAACATCTCCAAATCCTCTACATTTGTAACATTGAACTTCATCATTCTGAGAAAATTTCTTCTCCTTTCTTAGATTAGAAATTTTCTTATCAGATCTCCTATTAGATCTGTCCATGGATGATGAAGGATTAGATTGTCTTTTTTTAAACATTCTCTTAAACTTTTTAGCTAAGAGAACTAATTCATCCATATCTACATCAGAATTATCTGATTCTTCAGTATTTACAGATTTTAGAGCTATTCCTTTACTCCTTTTAGGAATATTCAGATCTAGCTCATAAGTCTGTAAAGATCCTACCAGATCTTCAATTCTCATGGTATCTACATCTTTTGCCTCTTGTATGGCAGTAACTTTAGGTCTAAATTTTTCAGGCAAAGATCTCAAGATTTTTCTAACAACCTTAGATGTAGAGATCTTTTCTCCAAGATTAAAACTCGAATTAACAATATCTGAGAGTTTAGCATAAAACTCATCAAAAGACTCATCATCTTTCATATATAGAGTTTCGAAAGATGTAGTAAGTCTTTGAAGTCTGGACAGCTTGACAGCTGAGGTTCCTTCATGAGTAACCTCAAGAATGTCCCAAGCTTCCTTACCGACTTCACATGAGGAAATTCTCCTGAATTCCTCAACACTTATAGCACAAAATAAGGCATTCATTGCCTTGTTGTTCCATCCACATAGATCAGATTCAGCTTTAGTCCACTAATCAAGAGGTTTAGGGATCACAACACCTCCTTCTGTTGTGATCTCAGGTGGATGATAACCATTACATACCGAGAGCCAGACACGCTCATCAATAGATTTCAGGTAAGCTCTCATTCTTGCTTTCCAGTACGAATAATTGTTACCTTCAAATAATGGAGGTCTGGAGGCAGATCCTCCTTCTTTTCCAAAGTCCATGCTATAGATCTAGATCACACTTTGTATAGCAATTCAAAGTGAATAGGCTTTGATACCAATTGAAAGAGTAGAGGAGTACTCTATAGGTCCACGATCTACAACAATTAAGAATTTAACAATGCGGAAACATACACACAGAGAATTATACGAGGAAACCTGAATCCAGATCCAGGAAAAACCTCGAGTCTATATGAGGCGACTAACCCTTCGAATTTCCACTATTGAATGAAAAGACAATTACAAAGGAGCACACACTTAACCTTTACAATTGAACTCACTCAACAGCAATCCACAGCTCGAATCCACGAACTGCAACACAGCTTGAATCCACAAGCTGCAAACCACGATCAATCCAGATCGCAAACAATCACTCAACAGTGATCCACAGTTCGAATCCACGAACTGCAACACAGCTTGAATCCATAAGCTGCAGAACACGATCAATCCAGATCGCAACAATCACCTCAGAGTCCACTGAGACGATCCAATGCAGTAGGAATCCACCTATGCATCTAACAAAGTCGATCACCAATCCAGGCGATCACACGATCAGGTGCAGTTCCGAATTGAAGAAGAATCCTCAACCTTCAATTCCAGGCGATCTATCTCAGATCTCCCCCTCACTCGATCACCGACTCTCTAAAGAAGATTTGATCGAATCTCGAACACCTCAAGATCCGAAATCAAATTGATCCAAAGAAAAAAGTCCTTTCTAAAAATTACAGCACGTCTATTTAAAGGAGAAAACTCAGATCGCGTCGAGCGCTGGTCGCGTCGTGGTGCGATCGGGGTAGACGGCTGGAAGCGAACTCAAGTCCCGCTCAGAACAAGTTGAAACAGTTAAGGGCGCGCTGCCAGCGCGCTGCTTGCGGGAGGGAACGCGGCATGTGCACAGCTGATCATTTGAATCTTCAATCTCGCTCTGCGCTACCAGCGACGTGTCGGCGTCGCCTTACGACGCTAGTGCACGTGCCTTACTTTCAAAGCACTGATTCACTTATGCGCTGCCAGCGGAGTGGCAGCGGCGTTGATCTTCGCAAGTGCCTTTACAAGAAATGCTCTATTTAGAAAATCTTTCATTTCCTTGAGCTACCAGCGGCGTGGTAGCTGTGTGGCAGCATCGTCTTCTTCTTCTTTACTAAATTCACTGAATTTTCATTATTTAATCTGCACATCTTGAAGATTATTAGAAGACATAATTTGTCAAACATTTGCCATAAAGGAAGTGTGAGTTTTCACACTTACATGCACCTAACCCGTAGCATGCATGGTTTAGTAAAAAGAAAACAGCAATTATGCATGGGGTGGAGAGCGTGGTCACGGGGTTTGCATGGTGATGGGGAGGCACACTTGCGTGGGTTGGTATGTGGGGGTATGGGGGAGGGTGCTCAGGCACTTTTGGAAGCACTAAATTGGGGGGTTACAAGGTGAGGGGGAGCATGCATTCACACAAAAAAACAGCAAACTACAAGGGAGAAGGGGTACATGCATTAGCTATGGTGATCCTTAGAATGTACCAAGTAAGACAAGTTAGTGAAGTCAAGGAGTGGGCTGCCACCAGAACCAAGAACAAAAAAAAAACAGCAAACGTCATAGGGAGTTATGGCCAGCGAGACGCCCAAGGAAAGTCACCAAAAAATTGGGAAAAGATCAATATTAAGAAGGGTAAAGAGGGGGGATGAAATAAGGGTACATTAGATGAATAATAAGAAGGAGCATGATCCTTCTTTCCATAAAAAAAAAACTGCTGTAAATAAACAAACCCAGCAACCTCCCAAGGCATTTTGACCCACTTCTACCAGTAGGAAACCTTCTTTCTCCTACGCCAAACCACCAGAGGCCTACCTTTCTTACCTTGGGAAGGCCACCGCCCATAGAAGGCATGGAGAGGCAATGAACAAGACAGAAAACACATGCTTGGTGCGAAACATAATACCACAACAGCAGAAAAACTTGCATGTTTCAATCAAACCAATATTTGTATATGTTAAAGAAAACACCATTAGGAAACTCACCTTGTGCTTACAAGTGATTTTTGGGGATGTGTTTAGCCTCCCTTGGGCTTGGATGGAGCTGGAGCACTCCTTTTGCAACACCAACAGCACTTAGTCACCTTGGTCTTTGATAGAAAGATGGAGAAGAAGGAGAATACAAGAGGTCTTGATGCTCTTGAGGTGGGGTGGGGTTAGAAAGCTTCCTTGGGGGTTGTAAGCACCTCCTTGAAGCTTGTACAAGTGCTGAAGTCTTCTTCTCCAGCAACTATATCAGCCAACCCCTTGAGTTATGACATATAAGTGAAGAAGAAGAAGAGAAAGGAGAGTGAGGGTGCAAGGTGGGCTGTTTTGGGGGCTATGGGAGCTAGGGAGAAGGGGGTTCAGGTGGGAAGAGAATGGAAGTGGAGCCAATGGGAGCAATGGGGGAGAGATTTCGTGCCAAGTGGAGGAGGAGGAAGAAGTGGGAAAAGGACAAAAAACATCCAACCCTTGGAAAGGGGGCTGCTGCCCCCTTTTATAAAAAACTTAATGTATCCGGCCTTGAAGGCCGGATACACTATGTCCCATGTGTATCTGGCCTCCAAGGCCGGATACACTAAGGTTTATTTGTATCCGGCATTAAATGCCGGATACAAAACATAATTATTCACAAAATTAATGCTGCCGCGAATTTGTCGGAGAATCGGCGCGAATCTCGCCGAGCAAATCTTTGTATCCGGTATTTGAGTCCGGATATACACAAGGGTATGTGTATCCGGCATATTTGACCGGATACAAATCAAAAAATTACGGATTTGCCCTTCGACTTGACCGATTCGACCGATTCGACTGATTTGACACTTTTGGATATCTACGGATCGCCCCCTGCGAATTTTGGTTTAGTCCCTGAGATTTTTAGTGATTTTTGGATATTTAAGATTTAGTCCCCGAGATATTTTGCTGCGTTGGCTGCCACGTGGGCAGTTCCTGCGCCACGTGTTCAGTTTCCGGTTTTTCTGCTCGGAAACTTCGACGGCTCATATCTCCTTCATCCGGACTCCGATTTGAGCAAACTCAGTTGCGTTGGACTCGTATTGGAACCCTCTATCCAATGATGTAGAGCTAAGCACCTGGCACGGGGTTCAAAAAAATTCCACTTTCGGCTCACCCTCAAGTTTGACCGGCCCACAGAACCTTCATCCGGACTCCGATTCCAGCAAACATTATTGCGTTGGACTCGTGTCGGGATTCTCTATCCATTGAGATAAAGCAAGGTTGCCAATTTCACTTGATCAAAAAGACAATTTTCCTCCCCTTAGGGTTTGACTTTCCGTCGGGTTTTGCATTTCCGACTCTTCTGGGAGCGCAAAAATGAGGTGCTTACAATGACCTCAAATTATATGGAATGGAGTTTATGTATACAATATTTTATTTTATGAGAGGCATACAATTTTAAGGTGGTGGCTAACTTTTATGCAGGTAATCCAATTTTATACTATATATGTATGGCTTGGCTTCATGTAAGACCCCAGTTTTGAGTAGAAAAAAAAAATAAAAATAAAAATAATAAACAATATAAAATAGTAGGCAAAATAAAATATATGCAAAAGTATGAACACATGGATTTATGGACAGGCTTAATCAAAATTTGTTTATTGCTGGAGATTTGTGGTCATTAGTTGTCAAAGAGAATAAGCTTAAGTGGATGCGGGAAAATGTAGGGTTTTCAGTGGGCGAGCATGCACAGGATCAAGGCTTTTAAAAGGTTGTCGTGCGGCAATACGCATGGGAGCGTGTGGAAGGTATATATACTAAAGGGGAAATTAGGTTTTTGGTTTGGAATGCTCGCATCATATTTTTATAACTGAAGAGGTTTGGTGTTTTGCGGCTACTATGGCGATTAGGGTTTCTCTGGGAAGAGATGAGAACCGCGAGAGGTACGACTGGATTAGTGGAGTTGGAGATCCAGATTTCAGTGGGTTTTTCCTCTCGCGAGCAGGGGATCAGTTCGGCGACCTTCGCATCCACGCGCGCAGCCGGAAGTCATGCTCGGCCGGCTGTGGAATAAGCTTTTGTTTCTCGGATTAAGCGTATACTTGTGAGTAGCATTGATTTACAACCAGGATTTGTGTTTTCTGTTTCTCTCGAGATTATTCTGATGCATGGTTTATATATCAACTGATAGTATGAGTTTTTCTGGTTTTCTGGTTTTCGGGAAGTTACATGAACAGAGTCTCCGGATTTAATTTTATAATTGAAAATGAAAGTGTTTAGATTAATTCCAAATATGGTTGGGAAGTCTTCTGGGAGTATTAGGAGTGTATTGGAGTAGTTACAGACCTTCACAAACCGGCCAGTCATGTAGATCTCAAAATAACAGAGAAATGAAAACCACAGGGGGTATCCGCTCACCTCGCGCTCACCGGCGCTCACCTCAGAGGTAGGCGCCCCGTTAATAACGACCTACCGCCGAGCTCGCGCCCACCTCACGCTCATCTCGCGCGAAGTAGAAAACAATGCGCCCATCTCGCGCGAATCTCGCGCCCACCTCACGCCCATCTCGCGCTCATCTCGCGCTCACCTAGCGTCGGGTGAGCGGCAGGTCGATTTTACCCATTTTCTTCACCGCCGACCGGCGCTCACCTCGCGCCCACCTCAATAGGTGAGCGGCAGACCTATTTTGCTTACTGAAATGGAATTTCTGATTTGACCAAGAGTATTTGCATTACTTAGGGGTTAAACCACTTCACTATTCACTTGGTTAGGAACCTGAGAAACCATTTCGCCTATGAAATTATTAGAGGAAAAATTTAGTGAACCTCTTAAGAGTTTTTAAGTTGAGTTTAGGTTACTTATGAGTATTGTGCCTGACACCAAACTAGTAAGAGTTACCAGTTGCATTTCCTTGTTCTATACACTGTTTTGATTGAGAAGTTATTGTATTTCTGGTTTCGCTTGTTGGAAACTTTAAATGTCTTGAAAGGATTTCATTGGTATGAATGCATTGAGTTTTACTTCCATATGAATTGTGTTACGGAAATGAGAAATTACTGAATGTACTTGAGGTACTGTTTGGTCCAGAGGGACAGGTGATGAATTGTGATGAGTTTTTACATGATGTGGGATGAATGGTTTGTTTTGATATTGGTATTGAGATTATACGATGTTTTACTGTTTTGGTCTAGCTTGTCCTGGATCCAGATGTTTAAGCTTAGTAATGTGATGTTATTGTTGGTTGTTGGAATTGCATGGCCTTGTGTGTTGCCACGACCGGTGTAGAGCAGCCAGAAACCCTGAGTAGGCCTGGTTGTCAATGCAGAAACCCGGGGAGTAGGCCTGCATTGGATGACGAAACCCTGAGTAGGCCGTCATTTCAGAGTATCCGAAACCCTGAGTAGGCCGGAACTGTGTACATGGAGGTGTGGAGTGTCTGCTTGGCATGTTTAATTTATCAACTGAACAATAGTCATGACATTGACCAATGTTGGTACTTGATTTGGTTTGACGTGATATGTTTTATTCGCTGGTTTGTTGGTATTTATGGTTCATGGAATATTGTTTACCGATTATTGGGTATTGTACCTCCCACCGGTGTAGAGCAGCCAGGAACCCTGAGTAGGTCTGGTTGTCAATGCAGAAACCCGAGGAGTAGGCCTGCATTGGATGACGCAGTCATTTCAATATCCGAAACCCTGAGCAGGCCGGATATACATTTGGAGGCGTGGGCATGGTTATGAGAAGACTTGGTGTTATGTGACATTGGTATATCTGGAATTATATCTTGAGATACAAAATTATGCTTATTTGCTATGTTGTTGCTAATTAATCATTATTTTATCGATATCTTCGGGATTGGAAACGGATTGTTATTGCTTGATTTACCTGATGGTTTTCCGCACTGATATGAATTGGATTATTGAAGTTTAGTCGGATTATTCGGAATATGCGTATTATCCTCATTGTACATGGTTATAATCGTGGCATGTTTTAGAACTGAAATAAATGTATTTGTGCATGCATGTGCTGCTCACTGGGATATTCGTATCTCATTCCGTATTGTTTTGTTTTGTTTTCAGCTGCTCCTGGAGAGGACGATACTTGCGGGTAGTTACTTGGTCATGTGAGTTTATTTTCGTTTGGGATTATTTTAGCGCACTCTGTTATATAGTTTTTGTTGTATTCATGTTTTTCCTTCACTCTGATATTGCGATCTTGAGTTTTATAATAACCTCTGGAGACGAGTTACGGGTTTTTCATGTGACTCGGATCCGGGGCGTTACACTTCATTTTGTTAAGAAATTTTGAATTCCCAAAAAAGAATTTATCAACTAGGGGCCATGTGAACTTGCTTTTGAACTCTTTCTTAATGTAATTTAGATTCAGAAAGTTACATGTATTTTCTAATTGAGTTTGTAGAAGGACCCTTAGTCCATTCTCAAGCAAAAGAGAAGGATCCTACATTCTTTTCAAAATTCTTTGTTTCTAATACTTAAAGTGATTTTCATCTTTGAGCTAGCTCATGAATTTTAAAATTTTTTAAATTTTCACCTTTTTGAGGATGGTGAAGCTGTTCATGATTGTTACAAATAAAATAAGAGTAGATTTGCTTTGTCAATAATTTGAGCTAAAGTCTACAGTAGTTTCCTCTTGAGTTGAAATGGATTTTTTATGCTACCTCCTGTGAGACATGGGACAAAATAAAAAATCCAATGACTTCCTCTATCATCACGCGGGATTAAATTAAACAAAGAGTCGCCACCATTCAATTTAGGTGAGAATGGACACCAAAATATTAAATAAGCACAAAAGGCAATTTTAGGGTAAAAATAACCCTCCTAAAAAAAACAACCAGAGATGGGTAAGGGGATTAAGTTATGAACAGGGGAAGGTATTAGGCACCCCTATTCATCCACACAAGGTGGTTGCCAGGCATTGTGTAAGTGTGAAAACTCACACTCCTTATATGGCAAATGTTTGACAAAGTATATCTTCTAATAATCTTCAAGATGTGCAGAATCAAAATATAAGTTCTGTGAATTTAATAAAGAGCAAGGTAATGCTGCCACACAGCTACCACGCCGCTGGTAGCTCAAGGAAATGTAAGGTTTTCTAAATAAAGAACATTTCGTAAAGGCACTTGCAAGGAACAACGCCGCTACCACTCCGCTGGTAGCACATAAGTGAAATAGTGCTGTGAAAGTAAAAAGGCACTTGCAAGGAACAACGCCGCTACCACTCCGCTGGCAGCGCATTAGTGAAATAGCACTATGAAACTAAAGTACGCGCACCTGCGTCGTAAGGCGACGCCGACACGCCGCTGGTAGCGCAGAGCAAGATTGAAGAATCTAAAAATCAACTGTGCACATGCCGCGTTCCCTCCCGCTAGCAGCGCGCTGGCAGCGCGCCCTTAACTGGGTCAATTTGGATTTGAGCGGGACTTGAGTTCGCTTCCAGCCGTCTACCCCGATCGCAAGGCGACGCCACCAGCGCTCGATGCAATCTGAGTTTTCTTCTTTAAATAGACGAGCTGTATTTTTTGGAATGACTTTTTCTTTTGATCAATGCGATTTGGATCTTGAGGTGTTCGACATTCAATCAATTCATCTTTAGAGAGTCGGTGATCGAGTGAGGGGGAGATCTGAGAGAGATCTCCTGGAATTGAAGTTTGAGGATTCTTCTTCATTTCGGAACTTCACATGATCGTATGATCTCCTAGATTGGTGATCGAGCTTGTTGGATGCATAGGTGGATTCCTATTGCATTGGATCATCTCAGTGGACTCTGAGGTGATTGTCACGATCTGGATTGATCGTGAATTGCAGCTTGTGGATTCAAGTTGTGTTACAGTTTGTGGATTCGAGCTGTGGATCTAGATTGATCGTGAATTGCAGCTTGTGGATTCAAGTTGTGTTACAATTGGTGGATTCGAGCTGTGGATCTGGATAGATCGTGAATTGCAGCTTGTGGATTCAAGTTGTGTTACAGTTCATGGATTCGAGCTGTGGATTGCTGTTGAGTGAGTTCAATTGTAAAGGTTAAGTGTGTTTTCCTTTGTAATTGACTTTCATTTAATAGTGGAGATTCTAAGGGTTAGTCGCCTCATATAGACTCGAGGTTTTTCCTGGATCTGGATTCAGGTTTCCTCGTATAAATTCTGTGTGTATGTTTCCGCATTGTTAAGATCATAATTGTTGTAAATCGAGGACCTGTAGAGTAGTCTCCTACTCTTTCAATTGGTATCAGAGCCTATTCACTTTGAATTGTTATACAAAGTGTGATCTAGATCTATAGCATGGACTTTGGAAAAGAAGGAGGATCTGCCTCTAGACCTCCATTATTCGAAGGTAACAATTATTCTTACTGGAAAGCAAGGATGAGAGCTTACCTGAAATCTATCGATGAGCGTGTCTAGCTCTCGGTATGTAATGGTTATCATCCACCAGAAATCACAACAGAAGGAAGTGTTGTGATGCCTAAACCTCATGATCAGTGGAGTAAAGCTGAATCTGATCTATGTGGATGGAACAACAAGGCAATGAATGCCTTATTTTGTGCTGTAAGTGTTGAGGAATTTAGGAGAATTTCCTCATGCGAAGTAGGTAAGGAAGCTTGGGAAATTCTTGCGGTCACTCATGAAGGAACCTCAACTGTCAAGCTGTCTAGACTTCAAAGACTTACAACATCTTTCGAAACTCTATACATGAAAGATGATGAGTCCTTTGATGAATTTTATGCTAGACTTTCGGATATTGTTAATTCGAGTTTTAACCTTGGAGAAAAGATCTCTACATCCAAGGTTGTTAGAAAGATCTTGAGATCTTTGCCTGAAAAATTCAGACCAAAAGTTACTGCCATTAAAGAGGCAAAAGATGTGGATACCATGAGAATTGAAGATCTTGTAGGATCTTTACAGACTTATGAGCTAGATCTGAATATTCCTAAAAGGAGTAAAGGAATAGCTCTAAAATCTGTAAATAATGAAGAATCAGATAATTCTGAAGTAGATCTGGATGAATTAGTTCTCTTAGCTAAAAAGTTCAAGATAATGTTTAAAAAGAGACAATCTAATCCTTTACTATCCATGGACAGATCTAATAGAAGATCTGATAAGAAAATTTCTGATCTAAGAAAGGAGAAGAAATTTTCTCAGAACGATGAAGTTCAATGCTATAAATGTAGAGGATTTGGACATGTTGCTTCTGATTGCCCCTCAAAGGATAAAAAGAAAAAGACAAATTATCAGGTTACTTGGGATGACAGTAATACTGATAATTCTTCACAATCAGATGAGGATATTTCTGCTAATTTTACTGCTTTCAATTCCTTTTACTCATCTTCTAGTAGTTCAATCTTTGACATTGTAGGAGATAATAAAGAAAGTTTATCAGATGATGAAGAAGAATTACAAGAAGCCTACAATCAGCTATATAAGGAATTCAATAGAGCTCAGAAGAAAGTCAAGAAACTGAGTAAAAAATTGAAGGAGTCAGAAACAGAGAAAAATAAAGCTTTTGCAGAAATAGATTCAATAAACAAGAAGTTACTTGAAAGACATGTCAAAGAAAATTTTCTGGTAACTTCTTTGACTGAAAAAACTGAAAAATTAAAAGAAAAGGAAGTTCAGATTTCTGCACTTCAAGGTAAAGTTATTGAACTTGAGAAATTGTCAAATTCAATTAAATCTAATGTTTCAAATTTTTCTGCAGGAAATCATCAAATTGATGAGGAATCAACTTCAAAGGAAGTTCCTGAAAGCTCAAATTCTGCTGAAAAGAGAATGATTGTAAGTAATCAAAATAAGGAATGTTCACAGAAAATTTCTGCTGGAGAAGTAAGCTCAACAGGTAAATCTGAAAAATCTGAAAAATCTAAATCTGTACAGTTTAGAAATACTGTCAAATCTGGAAAGTTTGTTTCTTCTGAATATAGGTTCATACCTGTGTGCCATCATTGTAATAAAAGAGGTCATATAAGACCAAAGTGTCATGTTTTGCATGGTTTTCCCAAGGGATATTTTGACAGTAAGAGGAAAGTAAATCAAAGTCAGTCCTTGGATTTACATAACAGATTTGATTCCTTGTTAAAATTGACTGAATCATTAAATAAGGAAATTACAAATCTGTCAAAGAAACTTCCTTCAAAATCCCAAGTTGTTGATGAAGGTACTTCTCAGAAAACACATGAAAAAAAGATTTGGGTTAGAAAAGACTACTTAGTTGCAAATGTGGTTCATATAGCTTTGAAAGTTCATGATGTCAACATGTGGTACTTGGATAGTGGTTGTTCAAGACATATGTGTGGATATAAGTCTATGTTTAGTACCTTTGAAGAATATTTTGGTGGAAGTGTAACATTTGGTGATGGAAGCACTTCTCAAGTCAAAGGTAAAGGAACAGTAACTGGTCCTAATGGAGTTTGTCTAAAGAATGTGTTATTTGTGTCTGGTTTGAAGGCAAACTTAATTAGTATTAGCCAGTTATGTGATTCAAGATTGTTTGTCAACTTTACCAGAAAAGAATGTAAAATTTTGGATAATTCTGGTAGAACTGTTCTTATAGGTGTAAGAACAAGTGACAATTGTTATGGAATCATTGGAAACAATGAAAGCTCTTTAAAATCCTCTATATGCAATGAAATTGATTTGTGGCATAGAAGACTTGGTCACATTAACTATAGAGATTTGTCAAAAATCTCTAAGTCTGAATTGGTTAGAGGAATTCCCAAGTTTGTAAACAATAAAAAGAAATGAATGTGTGGTCCTTGCAATCAAGGAAAGCAAATCAAAGCCACACACAAGAAAACCAACATTGTAGGAACCTCTAGACCATTAGAAGTGATTCATATGGACTTGATGGGACCTACAAAGACTGAAAGTCTTGGAGGAAAGAGGTATATCTTTGTGGCTGTAGATGACTACAGTAGATACACATGGGTAAATTTTCTAAGAGAAAAGTCTGAATGTTTTGATTGCTTTAAACAATTGTGCTATCAAATTCAAGTTGAAAAGAACTTGCAAATAGGGAAGATTGTTAGAATAAGATCTGATCATGGGACAGAATTTGAAAATCAGATGTTTTCCAAGTTTTGTGAAGAACAAGGAATTAAACATGAATTTTCTGCTCCTAAGACCCCACAACAAAATGGAGTTGTGGAAAGGAAGAATAGAGTTTTCCAAGAAATGGCTAGAACCATGATGATAGCCAAGAAAGTGTCAACAAAATTCTGGGTTGAAGCAATAAATACTGCTTGTTATATAAGTAACAGAGTATATGTCAAATCTGGGTGGAAACAAACTCCTTATGAAATTTGGAAAGGAAAACAGCCAAACTTGAAATATTTTAGAGTTTTTGGAAGTAAATGTTATATCCTAAGGGACAGAGAAAATCTAGGAAAATTTGATTCTAGAACTGATGAAGGAGTTTTTCTAGGATATTCCTCTTCAAGTAGAGCATACAGAGTTTTTAACTTGCAAAAATTTGTTGTAATGGAGTCTATTAATGTGTTAATAGATGATGAAGGAATTGACTATGAATTTTTGCAGGTTGTAGATGAAGATGATCAAATCAGAGATGCTTCCTCAAGCAATGAAGTTGTTCCTCTGACAAAAACTCTCAAAGACCACCCAACTGAGCAAATTGTTGGAAATATTTCAGATGGAGTAAGAACAAGACATCAATTACATAATGAGGTAAGATTTTCTTCTTATTTATCTCAATTTGAGCCAAAATCTTATAAAGATGCCTTGTTGGATGACTCTTGGTTAAATGCTATGCATGAAGAACTAAACCAATTTACTAAAAATAATGTATGGGAATTGGTTGAAAGACCCTCTAATCTGAATGTGATAGGAACCAAATGGATTTTTAAGAACAAATCTGATGAGAATGGGGTTGTAACCAGAAATAAAGCTAGGCTTGTTGCTCAGGGATACACCCAAGTAGAAGGAATAGATTTTGATGAAACCTTTGCTCCTGTAGCTAGGTTAGAGTTAATCAGATTGCTTTTGTATATTGCATGCTATTTGAAGTTTAAACTGTTTCAAATGGATATCTGAATGAAGAGGTTTATGTAGAGCAACCTAAAGGATTTGAGGACTCAAATTATCCCAAACATGTTTATAAGCTGAACAAGGCCTTGTATGGACTCAAACAAGCTCCTAGAGCTTGGTATGAGAGACTCACCTCTTTCTTACTTGAATCTGGATTTATGAGAGGAAATGTGGATAAAACTCTCTTTATTCAAAGAGAGTCCAAGCATATTTTGATTGCTCAAATCTATGTTGATGATATAGTGTTTGGATCTACTTCTGAAACTCATGCTCATTCCTTTGGAGACTTAATGAAGAGTGAATTTGAGATGAGTATGATGGGTGAACTGAATTTTTTCTTAGGACTTCAGATTTATCAATCTCAACAAGGGATTTTTTTCTCTCAATCAAAATATGGAAGAAATCTAGTCAAGAGATTCAGTTTAATTCATGCAAAACATGCTATGACTCCTATGAGTACTAGCTTAAAGCTTGGAAAAGATGAATCTAGGAAGGATATAGACCCTACCTTGTACAAAGGGATGATTGGAAGTCTTCTGTACTTAACAGCAAGTAGACCTGATATAAGTTTTAGTGTTGGAGTTTGTGCAAGATATCATGCTAATCCTAAAGAATCTCATCTAAATGCTGTGAAAAGGATTATAAAGTATGTAAATGGAACTGTTGATCTGGGAATTTGGTTCTCCAAAGAAACAAACCCATATCTTACTGGATACACTGATGCTGATTGGGCTGGGTGTATGGATGATAGAAAAAGCACCACTGGTGGTTGCTTTTATATGGGTAATAACCTCATTGCTTGGTTAAGCAAAAAACAAAACTCAGTTTCACTGAGTACAGCTGAAGCAGAGTACATTGCTGCAGGAAGCAGTTGTACTCAACTAATTTGGATGAAACAAATGCTATCTGATTATGGTTTAGATCAGGATCAAATGATTCTCTTCTGTGACAATCAAAGTGCCATAAATATTTCCAAAAATCCTGTTCAACACTCAAGGACTAAACATATAGACATCAGGCATCACTTTATAAGAGAGTTAATTGAAGACAAAACTGTTATGATTGAATATATATCTACCTTTAGATCAGAACAGATTTGAAACTCTTAGGAAATCCCTAGGAGTATGCTCTCAAAACTGAAAATCAGGTTCTGTTTTGAGTTAATTTAGATGTAAAATGATTTACATGTCTGTTCAAAATGAACTTATGTGTTCTTGATACTAAAATCTTAATCAACTATCAATCTTGACTCTATGCATATTGACAGAAATGTCTTGTAATCAACTATCAATTTTGTCTTAAACACTTTTGTGTATTGAAGTTTATTGTGTGTTGAAGCTTGGGATCTATAGGCTATCACCTTTATGAAAATAAAAGTTTTGGAAATGGCTGCCATAGAGATTAGAGTGAAAGCCACTGTAATTCTCAAAAAGAAAAAGAGAAAGAAGGTATATTCTTAGAATGAACTGTAAACTCAGGTTTTTTAAGGGTCAATGCCTTCTACAAAAAGAAAAAAAAAAGAGATCAGAAAAGGCTACCTATCTCTGATGTGCGAAAGCCACCAAAATGAAGTTTGGGGTATGTCTATACTTTCCAAGTATGATTACACTAAAATATCCTTCTATATGTATAAAGTGTAAAAGTCAAAAATGTATTTCACACACTACACAAGCATTGATTCATTAATATGCATGTGTGCTCAATATCTTGAAGAAAATTTATAGTATGAGAAACCATGAAGGAAATTTTGGCCATAGATATGAAATGTATCACATCTGAATTAACCTTGATAGGTTCTTCAAGATCAGTTTTGTGATAATTACTTCTTGGATTGAATAAAAGTTGATTATCTGGATGATTTTTAGTTCAGTTAAAATCTTAGCTTTGTGTTTAGATATATGAATTTTTCATGAAGAATAGTTCAAACTCTTTTTATAAATTTTTGCCTTGTGATTGTATTTTTTCTTGATTGTGCATGTGCACCTTCTACGTCGCTAGAAGCGTGCTGGTAGCCCTCTCCCTTCTTTTGTGCTTTGGCACCTGCCTTGTTAAGCGTCGCTGGATGCACGCTGGCAGCGAGATCTGTTTGTCTATAAAAAGGGGAAATCTGTTTCACTTTTTACCTCTATTTATTTTGTCTTTGTCTGCGATTCACCTCGCTCCTCTCGTCGTGGTGATTCATTGCCTTCGTTCTTCCCTTCCTTCACCTTGTCCACTGTTCAGGTAAAAAAAAATTTTTACTGTCTTCGTCTTTCTTCTTCATTTTCTTCTTCCAGTTGCAGTGTTCTTCTCTCATTTTTCTAAGTTAGGGTTTGCTAGATTGTTCTGCCATTAGGGCTTTGTCGTGCTCTGCTTGTTTCTGTTTGTTTGTTCTCTCTCTGCTATTTTTTTCTCCTGTATTTTCATCATGCCTCCCAAGAAAAAGTCTAGGACTGATTCTCCGTCCACATCTTCTCCACCAGTGAGAACCTCTCCGGTTGTCTCTTATCCACCGGTGAGACCTCCATCCCCTTCACCTTCATCTGAATCATTCATTGGAAATGGTTTGTCTGATTATAATTATTTCTTCAAGCACAAGCCACTCCTCTTGGAAAGGGCCATTAAGCTTGACTCCTTCTCTGATACTCCGCTCTTCTCCTTGTTTTCGGACAATGGATGGAATAAATTTGCTTTGATAAGTGGTTTTGCTTATCAAGACCTGGTTCGAGAGTTCTATTCGAACCTCCACCATCTTCATCTTGCAAATCAAGGCTTTGTCAAAGCCTATGTCCGGGGCATCTCTTTCGACTTCTCGAAAGAACTTATCTCCTCTCTTCTAGACCTGCTCATTGTTGAATCTCCGTCTTTTGACTTTCTAGCCTCTCACTCTGATCCTTCCATGGAGTCAATAATTCCTTCTCTTATTGTTCAGGGTGCTCCAACCTCCATCAAAAATAAGCCAAACTATCTTCCTCATGGCTCTCTTCAAGATCTTCTCAGGATCTTGAATCTGTTCATTTGTGCTTCTCTTGTGCCCTCAGATCATCATTCTGAGATTTCTCACTCTCGAGCAAGACTCCTTCATGCTCTATGGAACAGAGACAGTGTCTGTCTCCCTTCCATCATCTTCAATCAGATCATTCAGTCTCGGAATTTGAAATCCAAGACTTCTGTTCTTCCCTTTGGGATCTTCATCACTTACTTGTGCATTCACCAAGGGATCCTACCTGATCCTGTTGAATTGATCCTTCACCCGAAACCTCCCATTGATGCCTCCACCCTTACCAGAAGCAAAAGAGCTAATCCTTTTCGGTTGGCTTCTTCGGAGCCTTCTTCTTCTCAATCCTCCTTGTCCAATTCTGATGCTCCGGCCATCATGGACAAGCTGAATTCCATGCAAGCCTCCCAGGAGGCTTTCAATTCTGAAGTAAGGGCTCACATGCTCATGATGAGCATGTTCAAATCCGAGACCCAAGAGAAGCTGGATAAGCTCGCAAAGGATGTAGATTTTGCATGTGGCGAGGTGCAAAGGGATGTTGCTGCGCAGCAACGCATGCAAAATGAAGCTGATCATTTTCTTAGTAGCATTCGCAAAACCCAGTTGGAAATAGATCACAAGTTATGTTGGCTGCACTCCCGCTCCCAAGATGCGTACAGGCATTATTCAAGAACTTGGGAACCAAAACCTCCTCCCAGAAAGGGGGAGTCTCATTGATGATGCTGCTGCTGGTTGATGACCTTTTTAGTTTTGTTTGTTCTGTTGTTTTAGTTTTGTTTGTTCTGTTGTTTTTGTTTTCTAGAAGATGGTTTAAGGGGGAGTGAATGTATATAACTTCTGAACAATGTATATTTCTTTTAATGAATGAAATTCTGAGTTCTCCCTTATTATTGTGATTTGAATGCTTAAAGGGAAATCAATATCTGAATTTGATAAAGCACTGTTTTAAGTTTGTTGTCAGGCATTTACCAAGGGGGAGATTGTAAGTGTGAAAACTCACACTCCTTATATGGCAAATGTTTGACAAAGTATATCTTCTAATAATCTTCAAGATGTGCAGAATCAAAATATAAGTTCTGTGAATTTAATAAAGAGCAAGGTAATGCTGCCACACAGCTACCACGCCGCTGGTAGCTCAAGGAAATGTAAGGTTTTCTAAATAAAGAACATTTCGTAAAGGCACTTGCAAGGAACAACGCCGCTACCACTCCGCTGGTAGCACATAAGTGAAATAGTGCTGTGAAAGTAAAAAGGCACTTGCAAGGACCAACGCCGCTACCACTCCGCTGGCAGCGCATTAGTGAAATAGCACTGTGAAACTAAAGTACGCGCACCTGCGTCGTAAGGCGACGCCGACACGCCGCTGGTAGCGCAGAGCAAGATTGAAGAATCTAAAAATCAACTGTGCACATGCCGCGTTCCCTCCCGCTAGCAGCGCGCTGGCAGCGCGCCCTTAACTGGGTCAATTTGGATTTGAGCGGGACTTGAGTTCGCTTCCAGCCGTCTACCCCGATCGCAAGGCGACGCCACCAGCGCTCGATGCGATCTGAGTTTTCTTCTTTAAATAGACGAGCTGTATTTTTTGGAATGACTTTTTATTTTGATCAATGCGATTTGGATCTTGAGGTGTTCGAGATTCAATCAATTCATCTTTAGAGAGTCAGTGATCGAGTGAGGGGGAGATCTGAGAGAGATCTCCTGGAATTGAAGTTTGAGGATTCTTCTTCATTTCGGAACTTCACATGACCGTATGATCTCCTGGATTGGTGATCGAGCTTGTTGGATGCATAGGTGGATTCCTATTGCATTGGATCATCTCAGTGGACTCTGAGGTGATTGTCACGATCTGGATTGATCGTGAATTGTAGCTTATGAATTTAAGTTGTGTTACAGTTCGTGGATTCGAGCTGTGGATCTGGATTGATCGTGAATTGCAGCTTGTGGATTCAAGTTGTGTTACAGTTCGTGGATTCGAGCTGTGGATCTAGATTGATCGTGAATTGCAGCTTGTGGATTCAAGTTGTGTTACAGTTCGTGGATTCGAGCTGTGGATCTGGATAGATCGTGAATTGTTGCTTGTGGATTCAAGTTGTGTTACAGTTCGTGGATTCGAGCTGTGGATTGCTGTTGAGTGAGTTCAATTGTAAAGGTTAAGTGTGTTTTCCTTTGTAATTGACTTTCATTTAATAGTGGAGATTCTAAGGGTTAGTCGCCTCATATAGACTCGAGGTTTTTCCTGGATCTGGATTCAGGTTTCCTCGTATAAATTCTGTGTGTATGTTTCCGCATTGTTAAGATCATAATTGTTGTAGATCGAGGACCTGTAGAGTAGTCTCCTACTCTTTCACATTGTTCATGTTTTACAACGAAAAAAGGCTTGCTATAAAATTCATGAAAAATCACAAAAAGACAAAAAATTGTATGGTTTTTTCATACGAATAGTCTGATTGATCCAGAACTTTCAAATATGATCATATCATTCCTAGGGTTTAATGATCAAAACAAAATTGAGATAAAATCAAATAAAATCAATTTAAAGTGAAAAATCCAAAAATCTGGCTTCAAGTCAAATTCTAGAAATCTAGAAAAATATGATTTTTATAAAATATTTCAAAATTGAACTTGAATAGTCCAGGACATAGATATAGCCCAAATTTCACATTAAATCTGAAAATCAAAACCAAAAATACCCACGTTAATGAAAAAACATCAAAAGGGGAGAACTTAGACCGTAGGGTCTTCTCTCAATAATGAAAAACGATTTAAAAACCATATCATGAAACCCTAGAATTTACTTTCAGGCTTCTGGATCCAAATCTACCATATTGATCATGATAAATCCAGGATCTTAGCCTAAAACCACAAAAATCACGAAAACAATGCTGTAGGTGCAAAAGCGTGGAAAATCCAAATTTTATAAGAAAGTGGGGATCTCATGCTATAAACATCATAGATTCATGTTATTCATTTAGATTCATCATAAAAACCATTAAAACATGATCAAGATATTTAAAACAGCCACATCTCACAGATTAGAGCACATGGGGGTCTACCCTACGGATCCACCTGTTCTCTTTTCCCCTAGCTCTCTCTTCACGTTTTATGGCTAGAGAAGATTCTTGAGGTACTTAGAGATAGGTTTGGTTATACAAACACAATCACAGGCCTTATTCTAAAAAAGAGAAAAACAGATATGGGGTTCTATTCTAGGGATCCACCTGTTCTCTTTTCCCGTAGCTCTCTCTTCACGTTTTACGGCTAGAGAGACTCTTGAGGTACTTAGAGGCAAGTTTAGGAATACCAGATAAAAAAGATGGCCTTATTCTACAACAATAGAGAAGATCCTATTACTTCTAGAATTGAAGACAAAAAATAAAAGGGAAAAGGGACTTACCTGGATTGAGCAAGCAGGGCAGCAGGGATTCCTCTCTTCTTTTGGAGCTTCTTAGACTTCAAATTTTTGTGGCCTTTTGCTTGAGGAGAGGCCCTCTATTTATAGGCAAACTCAGGGGCATGGTTGGTCCAAGGTTTGGCAAGATAGAGTTTCAGATTGAGTTAAACACAAGGATAATGCCCATCCTTTATCCACAAAGATATTTCGAACGAATAAAAGATATAATTCGCTCATTTAAAGGGATATTGGACTAAAGATAAGGCTCTGAAATCGAGAGAAGGATAAAACTCGCACGAGTCTAATGTGCCCGTAAATGATTTACAGTCCAATGGTGTCCGTATATGTATTACGGGCGCTGTGTGCCCGTATATAAAATTCGGGGGCGCTTAGCCCGTAGATACAATACGGTCAAGGCTTGAATTATTGATTTTCATGCATTTTTGGCCTGTTTCAAATCCTAATTAATGTTTTCATTATTTTCTCATTTTAGTGCAATTTGGGGTGTCTACACCTCCTGAAGTCTGTAATAAGAAAGTAGGATCTATTACACATACACTGAGCTAGGTACAAAATAGTATAGGTCGAAAAATTAGATCAATATATTTTGGCTAGAAGTGGAAACTAGGAAGAAATAAGGGAACAATAATTTTAGAACCCATGTATGGAAGCAAAAGAATTATCCCTTCATCAATCTTTTTGGGACAAAAGTTTTTAAAATTAACTCTTTAATGGAATGCTGGGATTTAGTCACGGTGAATTGGAGACCTTTGCTGCAGGTGAATAACTTTGGTGGTAAGATGTTATTCAATTGTAAAAATGAGGGGACACATAAGTGGGATGGATTTTTTGTTGGAGAGAGGATGGTTTTGGAAGGGCTTTATTGTGAGGATCGGACTATTGGAGAAGCTTTTGATTGATTGCTAAGTAAAATTGTATCTTTAAGTTCAGTCGGAAGAAAGAAATGGCGATGTTTGCGGCAAATAGAAATCAAAGGGTGTTGTGAGAGGGTCACAAGTTGATACGATTAAAATAGCCTTTGTAGCCCAATGAGTGAAGGGAAAAGGAAGGTAAGTGAGTAATAGATGGTATCTGTGAGACATGGAAAAATCAATCTAATGATTTCCTAATCATCACACGGGATTATATAAAACAAAGAGTCGCCACCATTCAATTTAGGCGTGAATGGACACCAAAATATTAAATAAGCACAAAAGGCAAATTTTTAGGGCAAAATATCCCTCCTAAGAAAAACAACCAGAGATGGGTAAGGGGATTAAGTTATGAACAGGGGAAGGTGTTAGGCACCCCTATTCATCCACACAAGGTGGTTGCCAGGCATTGTTCATGTTAAAAATAAAGGAAAAAGCTTGCTATAAAAATCACACAAAATCACAAAAAAGGCAAAAATATATGGTTTTTTCATATGAATATTCTGATTGATCCAGAACTCTCAAATATGATCATACCATTCCTAGGGTTTCATGATCAAAACAAAATTGAGATAAAATCAAATAAAATCAATTTAAAGTGAAAAATCCAAAAATCTGGCTTCGAGTCAAAATTCTAGAAATCTAGAAAAATATGATTTTTATAAAATATTTCAAAATTGAACTTGAATAGTCCAGGACATAGATAAAGCTCAAATTTCACATTAAATCTGAAAATCAAAATCAAAAATACTCAGGTTGATGAAAAACACCAAAATGGGAGAATTTAGACCGTAGGGTCTTCTCTCAATAATGAAAAACAATTTAAAAATCATCTCATGAAACCCTAGAGGTTATTTTCAGGCTTCTGGATTCAGATCTACCATATTGATCATGATAAATCCAAGATCCTAGCCTAAAACCACAAAAATCACGAAAACAGTGCTGTAGGTGCAAAAGTGGCAAAAATCCAAATTTTGGCAAAAAGAGAGGATCTCATGCTATAAACATCATAGATTCATGTTATTCATTCAGATATATCATAAAAAGCATTAAAACATGATCAGGATATTCAAAATAGCCACATCTCATAAATTAGAGCACATGGGGGTCTACCCTACGGATCCACCTGTTCCCCTTTCCCCTAGTTCTCTCTTCACGTTTTACGGTTAGAGAGACTCTTGAGGTACTTGGAGATAGGTTTGGTTATACAAACACAATCAAAGGACTTATTCTAGAAAAGAGGAAAAAAACAGATATGGGGTTCTATTCTAGGGATCCACCTGTTCCCCTTTCCCCTAGTTCTCTCTTCACGTTTTACGGCTAGAGAGACCCTTGAGGTACTTGGAGGCAGGTTTAGGAATACAAAAACAGATATGGCCTTATTCTACAGCAATAGAGATGATCCTATTACTTCTAGAATTGAAGACAGAAAATAAAAAGGGATAGGGGACTTACCTGGATTGAGCAGGCAGGCAGCAGGGATTCCTTTCCTTCTCTTGGAGCTTTTGATTCTTCAAAATTTCGTGGCCCTTAGCTAGAGGAGAGAGCCTCTATTTATAGGCAAACACAGGGGCATGGTTGGTCAAAGGTTTGGCAAGATAGAGTTTCAGTTTGAGTTAAACACAAGATCATGCCAATCCTTTATCCACAAGGATAAATGAGATAATTCGAACAGATAAATAAGAGAATTCGCTTATCCAAGAGAGATATTTGGGTGCAGATAAGGCTCAAAAATTAAAAAGGTAAAATTCGCACAAAGACCCCCGTGACCGTATATATATTACGGTCGCGCCCTGTCCGTATTATTAATACGGGCACGCCGTGACCGTATATCAACTGCAGGTATGACCAGTCCGTAAACAAAATACGGTCATGACCAGTTTGGCCAGATTTTACACTTTTTTGACCTGTTTCAAATCCCAATTAATATTTTCAATTATTTTCTCATTTTTAGTGCAATTTGGGGTGTCTACAGTATCTAAAGAGGTTGACATTTCATAGAATGTACTGTGGTTGAACATGTTACACAACAAGAGCACGGTCAAGACATGTTTTTGAAACTGAAATCCGGATGTCATATTCATCAGTAGACTAAAATCGAACACTTGGATACATAAATCTGGGGCAGATTTGGAGAAGGATGGCAGAATAATGGATTAGTCTCAGTGGCAAGGTTTACAGTTTCAGTGCCGATTGCCGCCGAAACAACTGAAAAAATTAAAAAGGCAAAAAAAAACAAAAAAAGGGCAAATTTTGGTTTTTTTGGATTTTGGGGAAATTTTGCTGGCACGCCGCTACGTTTTGTTGGCGGGCCGCCCGTTTCGCTAAAAATAAATAAATAAAAATTAAAAAAGTTGCATTTTTATCTCTGTTTCGCCCGTTTCGTTCTATTTCGCACGGCACGCTGCCCCGTTTCGCCAAAATTTCGCTAGCGATGCAACCTGACGATTTCCCCCAGCGAAACGCATCGCTGGGGGCCAAAAAACGAAATTTGGGCAGCACGCTGTGGCGTGCCACTGAAACTGTAAACCTTGCTCACTGGTATAGCACCGAACCCCTAAAGATAGGTTTTCACGATTCTGCAGAAACAGATTGCATTCGAACAAAAAATCTATAATCAAATGATCAAGAAAGACATACACAAGGAAAAAGAAAACCCAACAACAAGAAAAAAAAACCTGAATCGCCGATTGCGCTTACCGGGGAAAGGGGTGGTCGATTGTTGGAGGCGTCTGCTTCGGATGGGGGGTCACCGAAGAGTTCATGAAGGCCTCTGCTTTGAAGGTGCTTTCCACTTGCCAAATGAGGGTACCCGGAGCACGAACAATCTCTCTATTCACCTTCGTTCGGAGGTCGCCGGAGAGGGTGGCCGGAAAACGGGGAAGATTTCAAACGGGTAAGAAGCGCCCTATCAAATGTTCGACGGTGCAAAAAAATGAATGAGTATGAAACTGAGAGAGGGAGAGAGAGAGAGAGAGAGGGAGGGAGAGGCACATCTTGTGATGTGCTGACGATGGGGAGAAAACATGCGGATCTAACCTGCCCCCGCGCCCCCCCCCCCCCCCCCCCCCCCCCCCCCCATTTCGCAAATAGTATTAAAAAGTTGGTTTTTTCTGCCAATAAGATATTTCGTGGCATCTTTTTGGCAATACAGGGGAAAAGGTACCCCTTTCAATAATTTTCCCTTTTTTATTTATGTGTAAGGCTCTTAAAACCCTTATATTCCTTTTTACGCACACACACAAAAACCAACCCAACCCCAACCCCAAAATAGTCAAATAACATTTACTTTAGGAGGTATGGTTGCAAATTCATGAAAAGAAAATTCTAGCCCTTAGAATAGCCAAATAAGTGTCATTTTTTAGGATAAAAGTGAGAAAAAAAATAGGTACTTAGAAATGCTTATAAAAGCACTAACCCTTCCTATATAAAAGTGAGAGAATATTCAACTTCTCAATTCTCTAACTTTCCAATTGTAATCCTTTTTGCATTAAATTCTTCAAGCATTAAAAGTGGAAAGTGAAATCTAGAGGTTGAAGCAAAAGCTCTAAAATTATTTCAAGCTTCAGGATACCAAAGATGTACTCTTCTTATTTAAATTTCTGATTTTAAATTCCTTACAAATATTATATGTATATGTCTCTTTCCTTCTACCTTTCTTATATAATGTATCACCGTAAAAGAATATTATTTAATTAAGCTTTTTTTATATGAAATAAAAAAATAGAACATATGCAATTTCTTACAATTGAAGAACTAGACTTCATAAATCAGTCTATACCAAATGTGCACACATTGAGTAGGCATGGTGATGACAAATCTTGGGCTTTGGTATAATAAGGTTTAAGCCTACTTGGCTATTCTTGGAGTTCCTACTGCCTATTGATTTTTCATGCATGTGTAGGTAGTCATCCTCGGTTGATGGTCTACATTTCAGAGGTTTGGCTAAGTAACCAGGTTATGACCCAAGGAAGTTTAGATGGCCTAGGTCGTCCTGCAAATTGCAAATTCCCTTTGACTCCTATTTTGACCAACGTCGTTTGACTCACTAAATCTCTCTAGCATATATCATCTTGGGCTAATTGTGGGCCTCTTTGAGGTTTGAACATCTTTCCGTTTTTTAGTTTATATACTTAAATCCAAGTGAAGTGACCAAGTGAAGTGAGTTTGCCCCATTGGAAGGCCTATATTCCATTAGTCATGGGCCAAAGCCCAATTTATGGAATGGTTTGGATCTGCTCAAAATCATCTTTTTGATGAAGAATCAGGCCAGTTTGGAGCTCCAGTTGGTCTTGAGTATTTTCTAATTTTGTGACTATGATTTGGTCCCACAAGTCTCTGTGGCCAAATCAGAGGCATACAGCCCATTTTTCTCCAAGAAAATCCATTTTCTTCCAATTTTCTGGATTCTATTGAGCTGATATGGACTTTGTTGATTTACAGGATCTATGTTAAGTCCTGCTAGGTTTTTTGGTCTGACTTGATTTTAGGTCTCAATTGCACTTAGGACTGTAACTTAAGATTAAAAGCAAAGCTTAAACTGTGACTTAAGATCGCTGAACTCCCAAGCATTCAATAGAATCAAAACCAGCAAACAAAATAAGATCAATAACATTTTTATGGTAGTGGAAAATAACTTAAAAACATGCAAGCATTATGAGAATGCTGAAGGAGAGATAAATCCTTCTTCTTTTATCATCTTTTGAAATATTTCACGAGGTTAATACATAAGTCGTGCTACAAAAAGTTGGAAAGGGAGCCATACCTTCTTGTCAAATCATAGAACTTGATGTGAGACACTCCTTCCCTCTGGATAGCAGCTTGGTTCCTCCAGGTGATATCTTTGGAAAATCAAAAAGAAGGAATGTGGACTATCCTTGTTGTATTTAGATATTTTTGTGAAGCCTTAAAATTGAGACTTGAAGGATCTTTCTTTCTTGTGGTTTGCTTGAGTCCCACATTGAAAGCTTCAAGAGTTTATACGTGATTGTGGGAGTCAATGGGTGAAGCCCCAAAAGGGGCATGGCCCATGCACTATTTTGGTTGTGTCCCGTGTGCTTTTACATCACGTTCAATCGTGTCATGGTGTGGTTTATGTGCATGCACGTATGTATGATGTATCTTTTATTATTGTTTTAGTTTTTTGACCAGATTTAGCTTGATACAAGCTTTCTGTCTCAGGCTTGATCGTCGTGAGAGGGAGCGCTCGAGCAATCAGTCTGCCCAACCCGTGCTAGACTTTCGCTCGAGCAATTGTATGGGATAAAGTGGCCGTGTTAGTTCGTTTCACGCAATCATGTGTGTCGCTTTGCACATTATTTAAAGGGTTTTTTTTTTCCCTCATTCGTGTTTACAATGTCTGAAACACTATTTTGGAGAGAACGAAAAGGAGAAAACCGTACTTTCTCTCCTATTCTTCATTTTTGTTTAAATTTGAGTCTATTCTGAGTGCACTCAAGAAGGTTCGTTGATGCCAGTATTATTTGTACGATCTGCTGGTGAGGTCTTAGACCATTGAAAGTTGGGAAACCTACTGCTAGAAGCCTAATGCATTGAGGAAATCAATCTGAAAGGAGCGTTAAAGGTTTCAAGTACAGAGATTACTTAATCTCGCCTCAGTCGCTATAAGTTCTTCCAATTTCTCTCTTTTATTTACTGATTTCACTATTTCGACATAGAACTGCAATTGTGTGGTTTCATTTGGATTTTTTTGCACATTTATGATTTCGTATTTGGGATTTCCTCTACATGCTTGCTTTTGAAATTGGGTTTGGTTGTTGATCCACCCATAATATTTCCTACAATCTTGAAACCTATATATGATATGGATCCCACCAGACCTAATGCCGTAGATTTTACCAATGTTGAACCATTAATTGGGGACAACTTTAGAGATAGAAACAAAAGATTTGGTACCTATTTGAGACCCCTAAAAATTTCCTTTGCCCTTTCTAGCACAAAACTAGAACCCAACAAAAACGGTTTATGAGACATCAAAGTTGAATGCATGGGTGAAGGCTGATAGATTGTGCAAGCACTATCTGTTGAACTCCTTGGCAAATTACTTTTTTGATATGTCTTGCTCATATGACACTACCAAGGATATATAAGATGCACCGCACACAGCATGTGACTGAGGATTCTGGGATAAAGAAATTTACCATAGAGTTTATGATGGTGGATGAGAAATTAGTCTCTGAACAAATTAATTGTAAAACCCCAGTTTTGAGTAGAAAAAAAATAATAATAATAAAATAAAATAAAAATATATGCACATATGGATTTATGTACAGGTTAAATCAAATTTATTATTGCTAGAAATTTTTGGTCATTAGTGTTAAAGAAAATGAGGTGGAAATATTAATATGTAAGTCATATTCGGACCGGAAATAAATAGAAATTGGTCAATAGTTAAAATCCGGGAAAGCCCTACACTAATGAGGGGTAGAAAGGGGATTCCGAGGGTGAAGGGCGAATTAGGTTAAATCCTGGCGGTGTCTATAAATAGGTAACTCATATAAAATTTTCGGGGATTTGGGAAAAGGTTGCTGCTCTGGAGAAAATTAGGGCGGCGGCCAAGCAGCTTAGGTCTCGAGATGAAATCCACCAAGGATGGCCGGAAGCTTGAAGAAGGTCTTCAATACTGGTGAGTAGCACTGATTTACAACTGAGGTTTTAGTTTATTCATGATGTATTTTGAATTGCATGGTTGTATTGTGAGTTTCTGGCTTTTCTGGAATACCATGAGTCCGAACGTGAGATTGAAATTCAACTTGAAATTAAAGGTGTTTAGATTAAATCCAAAACTGGTTGGGAAGTATTCTGGGAACATTGGGAGTGTATTGGAACAATTACAGACCGAAACAAATCAGCCAGACATGGAGATCTCGAATTAACAGAGACTCGAAAATCGCAGTGGGTATCCGCCCACTTGGCGCCCACTTGCGCCCACTTCGGGAAGTAGGCGCATAGAAAAATTGACCTGGCGCCGAGCTCGCGCCCACTTGGAGCTCAGCTCGCGCCCACTTAGATGTCTCGCGCTTTTCTCGCGCTTATCCCGCGCCCTTCTCGCGCCCTTCTCTCGCTCAGCTCGCACTCACTTAGCGTCGAGTGAGCGCATAGTTGATTTTAGCCTATTTCCTATCCGCCGACTGGCACTCACCTGGCGCTCACTTCAGGAAGTGAGCGCATACCCAATTATACTTGCCGAATTTGATTTTCGACTGAACCAAGAGTATTTTGATGACTTGAGGATTATACCATTTAACCAATCACTTGTTTGAGAACCTTAGAACCTGCATTACTTATTAAATTCCTAGAGGAAATTCTAGTGGCAAATTCTTAAAGGTTTCTAAGGTTGAGCTTAGGTTAATCGTATGTGTTGTGCTGGATACCAAAACAATAGGAGTTCCTAGTTTGTTTTATCTTTGAATTTATACACAGTTTTGATTGAGAAATTATTGATTTCTGGTTTCATTTGTTTGGAAAATTCTGAATGTATTGTCTTGGTATAAATAACTGCGCTTTGTATTCGAATGGCATGGGTTGCGGAAATGAGAAAATACTGAAAGTATTTGAGATACTGCTTGGTCCAGAGGGACAGATGATGAACTGTGATGAGTTATACATGATGTGGAATGAATGGTTTTACTTTGATGTTGGAATTGAGATTATACGATGTTTTACTGTTTTGGTTTAGCTTGTCCTGGATCCAGAGTCTAAGCTTAGTAATGGGATGTTTTTATTTTATTGGAGTAATGGCATGGCCATGGAGTGTTGCCACGACTGGTGTAGAGCAGCCAGAAACCCTGAGTAGGCCTGGTTGTCAATGTCGAAACCCTGAGTAGGCCGGCATTGGATGACGAAACCCTGAGTAGGCCGTCATTTCAGAGTATCCGAAACCCTGAGTAGGCCGGAACTGTGTACATGGAGGTGTGGAGGTCGCTCTGGCATGTTGATTAACCAATCAAATATTTGTATGACATTGACCATGTGGATTTATTTTTTATTTGTCTGTTTTAGATACTATGGAATAAATAGTGTAATTTGTCCTTCTTGGAGCATGGTTATAATGATATAGTTTCTGGAACTGATCGGAGTTTTGTTGACGAAGGAATTACCGATGTTAATTTCGTATAGTTTTAAATTGTTCCCTGGACCCTTGGGTCAAACAAATTTTAAAAGGGTTTACGCAGATTTCACCGGGTTATTCTTGTTTTCTCGTGTGACTCTTCGATCATAAATTTACAACTAGAAGATGTGTATTGCTGCATGCATGTGCTATTCGCTGAGATATTCGTATCTCACTCCTTTATTTCTGTTTGTTTTTCAGATACGTATGGAGAGCCGGAAATTGCGGGTAGTGAAATTGGGTCATGTGAGTTTTACTTTGGGATTATTTTACTTTGGGATTATTTTAGCGCACTCTGTTGCATAGCATTATTTAATTCATGTTTTCCTTACTCTGGTAGTACGATCCTGTTATTTATATTAACCTCTAGATACGAGTTACGGGTTTTCATGTGACTTGGATCCGGGGCGTTACATTAATAAATACCAAAAACTAGTGAGAGACTAGATAAATGAAGAGATTAAACTTCCCGAGGTATTTGTCTCTAGGGCTCTCATTGAGAAAATCCCTCCTTCTTGGAAACTCTATAAGACGAACCTCAAACATATGAGGAAGGAGATGAGTGGAAGAACTAATTAATTGTCCACGTTATGATTGAGGAGCAGGCCAAGAGTAGAGAAAAGACAGAAAAACCCACTGAAAGTTCCCAGTCAGCAAGGCCAATGTGGTAGAGGACAGTATCAAAGGAAAGAAAAAGAGAAATTTTCAGAATTTCCTACAAACCTAGAAATAAGAAACAATTTAAGAAAAAGAAATGGAACTATTATGTCTGTGGCAAACTGGAGCACCATGCACCTCAATGCAGGTTGAGAAAATGACAAGAGAAACAACAAGGAAGACCTAAGGCTAATGTTGGTACCAAAGAAAAAAAAGCACCCCAGGCTAATGTTGATACTGGAGCCACCAGACACACTTATGGAGACCTTGACTTGTTCTCGTCTTACCAACCTGCGAAAGAAAGCAAGCAAGTATTCATGGCAAAAGTTCGCACATCCCCGGATGTTGGAAAGGGAAAGGTGATGACCAAACTAACTTCTATGAAGCAATTGGCCTTGACTGAGGTTCTACATGTACCAAATTTCTGGAGAAATCTAATGTATGGGTTTTTGTTGAACAAAGCTGGGATTAGGCATGTGTTTGAGGGGGATAAATTAATCTTGACAAGGGGAGGGGCTTTTTCTGGGAAAGGCTATTGTAATAATGGTCTCTTTGTCCTATCTATTTTTTATGAAATAAAACTACTTCTACTTCTGCTTGTATTGATTCTCTTCCATTGTAACATGTTAGAGTAGGCCATAGAAATGTTGGTTGCATAAAACGTATGGAAAATCTAGGATTAATTAAAAAATTATCAAACTCAAATTTTGATAAATTTCAATGTTGTTCAAAGTGAAGTTCACAAACAAATCCATAAATTTGTTAAGAGAGAATCAAAAATTCTTAGTTTAATTCATAGTGACCTAGTTGATTTACATAACACTACGATTAGAGGTGTTAAAAAATATTTTATTACATTCATAGATTATTATAGTAGATACACTAAAGTATAAGAAGTAAAGATGAAGCAGAAGGCAATTTTATAAAATATAAAGCAGAAGTTGAAAATCAAGTAAATAGAAAAGTAAAAAGAATCAGGACTGATAGGGGAGGAGAATATGATTCAAACCTATTTCATAAATATTGTAAAGAAAATGGAATTATTCATGAGGTCACTGTGTAAAACCCCAGTTTTGAGTAGAAAAAATAATAATAATAAAATAATAAACAATATAAAATAGTAGATAAAATAAAATATATGCGAAAGTATGAACACATGGATTTACGGACAGGCTTAATCAAAATTTATTTATTGCTGGAGATTTGTGGTCATTAGTTGTCAAAGAGAATAACCTTAAGTGGATGCGGGAAAATGTAGGGTTTTCAGTGGGCGAGCATGCACAGGATCAAGGCTTTTAAAAGGTTGTCGTGCGGCAATGCGTATGGGAGCGTGTGGAAGGTATATATATACTAAAGGGGAAATTAGGGTTTTGGTTTTCGAATGCTCGCATCATATTCTTGTAACTGGGCGATTTGGCGATTTCGGCTGAAATGGCGATTAGGGTTTCGCTGGGAAGAGATGAGAACCGCAAGAGCTGCTAGGAGTTTATTGGAGTCGGATTTCAGTGGGTTATTCCTCTCGCGAACAGGGGATCAGTTCGGCGACCTTCGCATCCACGCGCACAGTCGGAGTCGGTGATCGGCCGTGGTTGTGGAATAACCTGTTTTTCTGGGATAAGCGTATAAGGGTGAGTAGCACTGATTTACAACTGGGTTTTGTATTTGAGGTTTTCGTGAGCTTATTCTGATGCATGTTTTGTAGCTTAAATGATGTATGAGTTTCTGGTTTTCTGGTTTTCTAGTTTTCTGGGAATGACATGAACAGAGTTCGGAGATTGAATTTTATCTTTAAAATAAAAGTGTTTAGATTAAATCCAAATATGGTTGGGAAGTCTTCTGGGAGTATTAAGAGTGTTGTGGAACAATTACAGAGGTAAACAAACCGGCCAGTCATGTAGATCTTGAAATAACAGAGAAATGAAAATCACAGGGGGTATCCGCTCACCTCGCGCTCACCGGCGCTCACCTAAGAGGTAGGCGCCCCGTTAAATACGACCCACCGCCGAGCTCACGCCCGTCTGGCGCTCAGCTCGCGCTCAGTAGAAAACCCTGCGCTTATCACGCCCGTCTCTCGCTCACCTAGCGTCGAGTGAGCGGTAGGTCCATTTTACCTGTTTTCTTTACCGCCGACCGGCGCTCACCTGGCGCCCACTTCAGGAAGTGAGCGCATAGTCCAATACACTTACCAAATTATAAAATTTGTTGAAAATAGCCCCTTAATTACATGAAAGACATTTAAGTAAATGTCCTGTGTATTTATTTCTCCATTTACTTAAGTCTTTACATGTAAATAAGGTTTTACCCCCCCCCCCCCCCCATTTGGAACCAATAAAAATACTTCCAAGGTCTAATTCCCAGCCAATAAAAAGTCAACTTTCCAGTTCATGCCTAAATCCCGGTTTTTATCAAAAAGCCCGGTTTGGGTTTAATACCCAGATGAGTGATTCAGGAGCCCATAAAATTCTAGGAGATGTGTTTACCCTCCAATAGACTACAACCAAAATTTGAGCCCGAAACTCCTTGTAGATTTGTCTAGAAAAATTATATACCAAAAGTCAACGTTTTTAACCAGACTTGGAATATTTTGAGGTCCGAAACTTTTTGTCTCAGAATTGATTGCTTTTTGGTATGGTGACCTTATAGGGGATCCTAAGACTATTCTTCTCATCCAAAATGTGTTTCCAGGGTTTTATGACATTCATTTGATTGATTTGGATTATGAAAGCGAAATTTAGAATCTAGGAGCTGTTTCGCTGGATTATGTTTAATCGAAGTTTGGATGCTGAAATCATTTCTGTATAATGTGCTTTATTCTGAAAAGTCAGTTTTGAAACCATATTGTTTTGCTGAAATACCTCTACACTATTATGCTAGTTCACCTTTGAATGCACAGTGCACTTCAGGAATGCTATACTTGAATATTGTTTTAGATCGGTGGTTGGTTTAGAATCATATCTTATTCTGTTCCGGTAAATTATTTGAGAATTTCTTTGAGGACTCCATGAGCGAGCGAGCTGGTCCTGAGTGACCTATGGTATGCACTTGAACATGTTGATCTATATATATCAGTTTTACATGATGGAAAATACATTGGGTTGATTTGCTAGTTTTATACTTACTACTGGTTTAGCTTGTCCTGGATCCAGAGTCTAAGCTTAGTAATGTGATGTTATTGTTGGTTGTTGGAATTGCATGGCCTTGTGTGTTGCCACAACCGGTGTAGAGCAGCCAGAAACCCTGAGTAGGCCTGGTTGTCAATGCAGAAACCCTGAGTAGGCCTGCATTGGATGACGAAACCATGAGTAGGCCGTCATTTCAGAGTTTCCGAAACCCTGAGTAGGCCGGAACTGTGTACATGGAGGTGTGGAGTGTCTACTTGGCATGTTTAATTTATCAACTAAACAATAGTCATGACATTGACCAATGTTGGTATTTGATTTTGTTTGACGTGATATGTTTTATTCGCTGGTTGTTGGTATTTATGGTTCATGGAATATTGTTTACCGATTATTGGGTATTGTTCTTCCCGCCGGTGTAGAGCAGCCAGAAACCCTGAGTAGGCCTGGTTGTCAATACAGAAACCCGGGGAGTAGGCCTGCATTGGATGACGTAGTCATTTCAATATCCGAAACCCTGAGTAGGCCGGATATACATTTGGAGGCGTGGGCATGGTTATGAGAAGACTTTGTGTTATATGACATTGGTGTATCTGGAATTACATCTTGAGATACGAAATTATGGTTATTCGCTATGTTGTTGTTAGTTAATCTTTATTTTATCGCATTCTTCGGGATTGGAAACGGATTGTTATTGTTTGACTTACCTGATGGTTTTCCCGCACTGATATGAATTGGATTATTGAAGTTTAGTCGGCTTATTCGGAATATGCGTATTATCCTCATTGTACATGGTTATAATCGTGGCATGTTTTAGAACTGAAATAAATGTATTTGTGCATGCATGTGCTGCTCACTGGGATATTCGTATCTCATTCCGTATTGTTTTGTTTTGTTTTCAGCTGCTCCTGGAGAGGACGATACTTGCGGGTAGTTACTTGGTCATGTGAGTTTATTTTCGTTTGGGATTATTTTAGCGCACTCTGTTATATAGTTATTGTTGTATTCATGTTTTCCTTCACTCTGATATTGCGATCCTGTGTTTTATAATAACCTCTGGAGACGAGTTACGGGTTTTTCATGTGACTCGGATCCGGGGCGTTACACACTGTTCCTTACTCCACTGAGTCTAATGAAGTAGCAAAAAAAAATTTTAAAAGAAATGATGAACTCCATGTTAATAGGTTCTAGTTCATCCAGGAATTTGTGGGGGGAGGCTATTTTGTTTGCCCGTTTTATTATAAACAGGATGCCGCATAAGAAAACTGGAAAGACACCCTATAAGCTATGGCAAGGCATGCACCCGACCTTAATTATCTAGGGATATGGGTTGTCTAGCTAAAGTGGGTCTTTCAAAAATAAAGAGAAAAGAATTGGTCCTAAGACCATAGACTATGCCTTTATATGGTAAGCTGAAAATAGTGCTGCCTACAGATTCTTAGTTTTGAGAACTATGGATGATGGTGTAGTTTCAGTTAACTTTTTAATTGAGTCTAGAGATGCAGATTTATTTGAGTCTACATTCCCTTTAAGACCAAAGTCTTCATTGGGTTCAGATATGACTTCTACAAGTCAAACCATGGAAATATAATCTAAATCCTTTAATGAACAAGAAACTCAACTTCAACTTGAACCTGAATTAAGAAGAGTTAAAAGAGCTAGAAAAGAAACTTGTTTTGGTGTTGATTTCTATACCTTCATAATAGATAATGGTCCTGCAACCTATAGCGAAGCCATGACATCTCCAAATGTTGTGTTTTGGAAAGAATCTATAAATCACGAGTTGAGTTCCATCTTGGCAAATCAAACTTGAGAATTAGTTGACTTGCCACCTGGAAATTAAAAAACCAATAGGTTGCAAATGGTAGGAAGAAATTTAAAACTAATGGAACAATAGATAAATTTAAAGCAAGTCTAGTAGCCAAAGGCTTTAGTTAACAAAGAAAGGTGATTATTTTGACATCCATGCACTAGTTGCCAAAATAACTGTTTTAACGGTGTTAAAAGCCTTGGCAACTACTAACAATTTAATAATACATTAATGGAGTAAAAAACTATCTTTTTAAATGGGACTTAGAAGAAGAAATCTATATATCCCAACCAGAAGGATTTATATTTCCTGGTAAAGAAAATAAAGTATGTAGACTTGCGAAATCCTTTTATGGTTTAAAACAAGCAGCAAAATAATAGCATAAAAAATTTGACAATATGTTTGTTAACGATGGATTTAACATAAATGATTCAAATAGAAAGGTGTACTATAAATTCTCTAGAAATTCTGGTTTCATCATTTGTTTATATGTGATGACATGTTGATCATGGTACTAGTACAGATATAGTAATTTCCACCAAAAGATTCTTATCTTCTAAATTTGAAATGAAAGATTTAAAAGAAGTTGATGTAATTCTAGGAATTAAAATAATTAGAAAGTCTGGTAGAATTACATTAAACCAATCACACCATGTTGAGAAGGTCCTAAGGAAGTTTGGACATTATGGGTCAAATTCATTGTCCACTCCTTATGACATTAGCATACATCCGAAGAAAAATTCTGAAACTATGGTTTCTTAGGTTGAATATGCTAAAGTAATTGATCCTATTATGTATTTAATGAATTGTACTAGACCAGATATTGCATATGCAATAGGAAAACTTAGTAAATATACTAATAGTCCTAACCATAAGCATTGGAATGCATTGGCACCAAGTCCTATTGTAAAACAAATAAACCAACACTTCCAAAAGTTAAAAACAACTCAATTACAGTCAATACAATCATTAAAATTCATCAAAAATCATTTGAAATAGGTTTGGGGGTGAAAATGCTTAAAACTAGTTTCTGGCAATTGGCACTCGAGCTTGGGAAGTGCGTTGGTCATGCGCCAAAACAAAACAATGAAGCAGGGTTTGCCGCTTGAGCTAGGGCTAGTGCTTGAGGATTGTGGCTCAAAACGATACTCAAGCAAGTGTTTAAGCATGAAGAACAAAACTGAAAACAAGAACGGCACGCTTGACTGAGAGCTACGGTGCGGGAGTGGCACCTAATACATGTCTCGGGTTCTGAAGAACAAAAACAATCACTCAATATGGCGCCTTAGGTGTGAATAAGGCGCAAAAAACAAAAAGAGATCACGCTTGACAGGTGCTCGAGCCCGGGTTAGGTGCCAAAGCCAATTCTGGGTTTACGAACACAATAAAAAACAAAGGTTTGTAATTCACTTCAGAGCATATAAAACTTTAATTTTTATTGTAATATATCTTGAAATGATCGAGAAAACATAATCCATGCTTTGAAACCAATATTTGTACATCCAAATCCATCCAAGTAAACAAAATACTCCCATAAACATGATAAAATCACATTTTCTCCATATCAAAAATTCAACCATCAAAACCTTATAAGATTCATTGAAAACAATCAATAACAATACCAGAAATTATAATTTTATGTTTAAACAAGAAAATTATTTCAGTTTTTTTTATCTTTAGAAGGGTTGTTACTTATGTGAGACATTGGAAAATCACCTACGTGACTTCCTAATCATCATACGGAATCATACAAAACATGGAGTCGCCACGATTCAATTTAAAGTGTAAATAGACACCAAAGTGAGCATAAAAAGAACAAAATAGAGCTTAAGTAGCTCTAATTCATGGTCTATTCCAAAGATTGGGTAAGAGAGTTAGGTTATGAGTAGGGGAAGGTGTTAGGCACCCCTACTCATCCACACAAGGTGATTGCCATATGCTATTCATGTTTAATAGTGCTTGCAAACAAGAATCAATCAAAGGAACATGTAAAATAAACAAATAGATGTGTGAATCCTCCATATGAGTAATCCAATAGATCATGGATTCTCTCTAAAGATAATCAATTCTAGGACTTCATGATCAAGTAAAAATTAAAGTAAAACTTAAAGAAAAAAAACAAGCTAAAACAAATCTGGAAAAATCAACTCAAGATTAAGCCATTTAAACATGGAAAACTCAATCAATCATAAGTCATTCAATTCAAACTCAAATTGAGTGAAACCAAAGCCATTTAAAAGCTTTTATGAAGTAGAATATTCAGTGAAAACTTCAACTAAATCCGATTGAAGTCAAAGAAAATACATTTGTTCAAAATTGTTGTTATAAAACAGTAAAAGCAGTGAGTAGCCAATTTTGAAAGCCTATTCGTGGAGATTGACTCCATATAAATCCTTGAAAATTGGTATGAATGAAGTATGAGGTGCCATCTTTCAAATGGAATAGGCCTCACTCAAAACTTCATCCATTTGTAGCTTGTGTGCTCTCTCAAACATACTTAGAGGATCACAGATTGACTCTATAATCTGGTACTGAGCAGTATAGGGTAAATCAAGCACACAGAGCTCAAATTAATGTAAAAACTCTTGAAACCAATTGGATTTAAAAGTAGACTCATAAAGGAAGACTCAGAAATTAAAATCACTCAAATCAGAGTTGAAATGAACCTTTGGTGCTCAATCAAAGTGACTAGTTCAGCATTCTGATCTGATCTGACTTGTCAACTTTAATCAAATGGTTTAAAAAATTGGCTCCATATAAATTGCTCAAATTTTACAGGATTAAACTAGACATCTTCACCTATCACATGTCTCTAAATTCATTCAAAAATTCATCCATATAACGAATTTATGAATGGTTCAAGACAAGGTACAGGTTCCGTCCAGATTTGTAAAATTTAAGTAAAACCAAACCAAAACAGTGTGTGTGTGCTTGATCCATATTGTAACGCCCCGAATCCGGGTCAATTTTTTTTCTTTTTTCTTGATGACTCGGATCAAGGCATTAACTTTTAGTACATCACAATCAACTCAAAAGATAAGACTAAAAGATTTTAGAGTTATCAAAGTGCTAGGAAGCTTAAATTATCCATTACATCAATTAATCAAATGAAAGGCAACTACAATTTAACTAACTCTCAAACTCTACTAGATCATCTACTATTATTCTAAGAAAATAAAAACGTCTACATCAATATGCTACTGTTGACTTCTGATTATTCTAAACTTCAAGCCCACTATCAGACTAACCCAAGGCATCATCTCCAAGATCACCTAAAAACAAAACATTTAAAAGCAAGAATGAGATATAAAATCTCAACAAGTGGCAACATACATGAAAGAAAACAGTTTATTTATATACATAACCTTTACAAACCTTTCATGAGTTGCAAAATAATATCACAAGTATCGCTAAATCAAGAAGACAAAGCCGTATAAATAAAATCTACAATTTTCTCCAAATTAATTCAAATACTTTTGTGCACGGTGAAATCGCATGGCGAGGCGCACGAGCAGCTCGGGTGTGCGTACCTCCGAAGGATAATTGGGAAAATGGGAGTCGCCACTGCCTGATGGGATGCAAGCAGACACCTGGGTGCCTATGCTTGTCTAATTGGTTGGTCTGCGACTTTTTGAGATTCCTGCTAAGCTCTCAGTTACGGTCCGAGGAAGTCCAAAGACACCCCGGTCTGCCCCGTAGTTGACGGGTCCCTTGGGTCTCCCTAATTTTGAGTCAACTCTAACTCACCCCTATTTCTAAGCCAGCATGTGTGCTTTTGAGTCTGGGTGGGGACCACCAAAGTGGTGTAGGTCCCCTTTTGTTTGATTTTACCTTGGTTTATTAAATGATCTGGGTTGGATTGGGTGGGCCCTGTTGGAAGACCCACAAATTCCCTGGTGGGCTAAGCTTAGCCCACATATCCCCTGATGGGCCTTAGTCTAATCCTAAGAGGCCCTTTGGGCTTTAGTTAATTTTGTCAATTTTATTTAGGGTTTAAATGGAATTTAAGTTAAGTTTATTTAAAGTGGGCCTGGATGGTTTTGTGGGCCCATTGGGTGGGCCTCACATTGGTAACCAAAAAATTTGTTTTATTTTATTTTATTTAGTTTCCAAAATGGGCTTGGGCCCATGGCCTAGACTTGGGCCTGAAGGCCCAAGATTTAAAGAATTAGGGTTTTAAACCCTTTCTTATTCGGTTAATGGGCTTGGTGGGCCCGATAGGCCCTGGCCTGCGGTCTTGGCCAAACCAACCTTAAGCTAAGCCTGCATGTTTCAGTTTGGGCCTTGGCAGGCCTCAAAGAGTCTGGCCCATTTAATTTACTTAATTATGTTATTTAACTCCAAAAGTGTTCTTTGGGCTGGGTGGGCCCCGTTGGAAAGCCCACATTGAATCAAATTGGGCTGGAAAAGCCCAAGGCCCATCTTGGGTTTCCGGTTGACCCGGAAACCCTATTGGTTCACCCAATTTCATTAAATCAAACCAATAAACAAATAAAGGATTAAAAATCTGATTTTTGACTCTTTTTTTTTTTTTAAATGTAGGCGAAAATATGTTTTGGCTAAACTAAAATATAATGTGACCGAAATTAATTTTCGGTTACATTATAGTTTTTATTTAACCGAAATAAATATTCGGCTATTATTAAGGTCCTGTTTGCCCGACCTGAGTTTTCGGGCAAACACAAAAAACTGATTTTTTGAAATTTTTTATAGAAAACTGGTTCTCAGGGTTTTTTGGTTTGTCTGAGGTTTGTGTGGGCCCACAGTGGTTCAAATGAAAATGATAAGCTTCTTTTGAAGGGTTTGAAACCAAGAGAATAAGGGAAGGCTAAGGGTTTGCCTTTCCTTTCTTTTGAGCCAAGTTTAGAAAAGAAACAGGGACTTAAATGTCCCTGTTTTGGTTTCTTTTACTATAGAATCCAGCAACTAGCATGTATAAGGGAAATCCAATCCAATGAACATAGGAATACATGCTTCAAACCACAAAGAGAACACATGCATCTCCATGTTTCACATGTGTGCGCACCTAAATCTAACCTAGATCGCACATGGGGCGCATGTGGCATTCGTGCGTGCCTCGGGACTTTCGGGGTCGCCACTGCCTGAGAGGTGCAGGCAGACACAGGAATTGCCTATCCGGGTCTAAGTCTAATATGCTCCTTATTAGAGATCTAGCTAAGTCCTCGGTTACGTCCGGGGAAGTCCGAAGACACCGCGGCCCGCACCCGTCGATTTGATAGGTCCCTCGGGTCTCCCTGGTTTTTGTGTCAAATTCACCCTTCCTAGACCAGCATGCTTCCTTTTGGGTCTGGCGGGGTCTCTGGAGGTGTGGGCCCCTTTTATTTCATTTTTTATCTTTTTACTTAAGTCGTCTGGGTTGGATACAGGCCCCATTGGAAGGCCTGTGGGTTGCCAAGTTTGGGCTTAGGCCCAGTAGGGTTATTGGGTAACCCTTTTTTTTGTTTGGATTTATTTATTGAATTAATCAAGCATCTTTAAAGGCTTAGAGGGCTTGGATTTGGACCAATAGCATTTAAGCAAAGGCCTTGGGCCCGTTTGTTGAAAACGGGCTTGATTTTGGGCCGGTCAAGATGTGGGCCCCATAGATGGGCCCAGGAGGCCTTGGTGGGCCCATTTAGGCCCACAGTCTACCAATGGGCTAAGAATAGCCCAAACAGCTTTGCAAGGTCGGGTCAAGCCGGTTCGGGTCGGATAAAGTCCAACCGGGTCGGAAAAATTGATTTTTTTAAGTTATTTTAAAAACTACCCGTATTTGCTATACAGGCTGGCCTAGATCATAAAAGCAATACGGTTCGGGCCTAACCGTATAGTAAATACGGGCACGCCCAGACCGTACTGCATTTACGGGCATCTGCTTGATTTTCAATTTTGGGCCGATTTTGCCAAAATCAGTTTGGTTCGGTTCTTGAGATGGCCGGCACCTTCTGTTGGCATTTTTTAGTATTTTTCTAGCGACGAAAATCCCTTGTTCTCGGCTTTGTATGACTTTCTTCTTTGGTAGTCAGCAAAGGGAATGGTTTCACCTTCTTTTCCACTTTGTTGGATCAGCTTTCACCATGCACAATCACATTTGATGAGAATAGGAAAGTGGGGTTCAAAATTCTGGGGTACAGTAGATTATTAGGAGGACAAACCCTCCATGAAATGGGTTAGTCAATGCCCATTAAGATCATGCCATTATATATTTCTTTCTGTTCTATTCTCCTTCCATTTAAATGACCTCTCCTCCTCACCGAAGAGAGCCCAAAGTCATGCAAAATAGTGGTTAGTAGGGTAAGAAATAAGTAACAAAGCAAACAAGGAATGTTTAAAAAGAGCCAAAATGTATATTGGATGGAAAATTTACCAAAAACCTTCTTTTGCCATTACCTTCTTGCTTCTGACAAGTGATGGTTCTCCGTGTGATTTTGGCAGTGCTTCTGCACTCCCGTTGTTTTTGCGAATTGGATTTAAAAAGGGGGTTCCTTATCTTAAGTTAGGAAAGGATGAAAGGAGAAAGCAAACGGACATTATCTAAGGGTAGTTTGGGTATTTGAGGACTTGGGCTGAAAGTGACAGGGTTTGGTAGGGTACTGGATGAGCAGGGGGCAAAGAAGGAGAAGGGGGACCATTAGAGGGGCCACCTTACTCAAATGGGGGGCTGGCCCCCTATTTATAGGCATTTTTTTTCGTGCCCGTATTTGAAGTGCGGGCATGTCTTGCCCGTACTTCAAATACGGGCATGCCTTGCATGTAATTCAAATACGGGCGAAATTCCCACGTTTTCAAATCTCGCAAAATCGGCCAGCTGTCGCCATATGGGACGCGTGTCTCGCTTCTAGAAGGCTTGCCCGTATTTGGAGTGCAGGCATGCCTCGCCCGCACTTCAAATACAGGCGAACACGTTTTTTAAATGTTTGGATTTCAACCCACTATTCAATTTGGTTTTGAGCAAAGATTTCATCTGATTTTTTCTTTTCTTTTTGATTTATTTTAATTCCAAAAATAAGATATTTTAATGAATATCATTATTTTAATCAAGATTTTTATTTTTGTTGTCTTTTTCTGCTTTTGGGCCACATGGGTAGTTTTCTTGAAACTTCAACTGACCATAACTTTTCTGTCTGGACTCCGATTCAAGCAAACTTAGTGTTGTTGGAATCAGCTCGAAACCACCTATCCATTGGAATCAATTTGGGCAGCCGAATTGGGGTCGAGCAAAAAGTCAACTTTTCGCTCCCCAAAAGTTTGACCGACTTATAACTTCCTCATCCGGACTCTGATTCCAGCAAACTCAGTTGCGTTAGAACCATGTCGAAGTGCTCTTTTCAATGAGATGAAGTTTGATGGCCAATTTTCCTTAGATTAAAAAGTCAATTTTTGATCCCCTCAAGGTTTGAATTTTTGTTTGACTTTCATTTTTCTTCATTTTAGGGGTGCAAAAATCAGGTACTAACAACATGCATAAAAATGAAGTGTGTGTGCTTACCTAGACAAAGATCAAGTGGTGAAACAGATAAAGCTTGAATTAGCATACTTCTAATGAGTAAGAATGCAAATATACGCATGAAATGTATAAAAAGAGATAGGGCTAACATCATGTAGACAAACAATAACCAATGTTCATGCATATTCATGCTTCAATATAAATACAATGAAAAATAAATAAGGAATCAAAGCATGCTTCTCATGCATGTCTAGGCCTTCATCACACTTTAGATATCTAATGGAACATAGGGACACACTAAGGATCCTAAAACAATAGCAAATACAAATGGATTTAATGCTATGAAAAGATACAAAGTAATGAAAAGAGGGGAAGAAGGGCACAGCACATAAGACAAGTGTATTTATGCATGCTTGTCACTCTTAAACATAAGGCCAAAGGCAAAAGATACACATATTGTCTCTACTAATCAGTAAGAAAATCTCCATAACAGTAGTAGGTACGGGTAGCATGTATATTAAAATTTATATAAAAAAAACCTAAACCTAAACTGTAACACCTCAGAACCAGGTTACGTGAAATAAACCGTAACTCGTTCCCAAGGAGTTAGCTTTTCACACAGGATCGCTATATCAGAGTAAGGAAAACATGAAATGGCAACAACATAATCAGAGTCAACTAAAATTTTCCCCAACTCACCTAAACCATGCATATGCCCGCCTGAATCGTCCTCTCTGAGATCTGAAAACAAAACAAAACAGTGAGATACGACTATCTCAGCAAGTAGCAATGCATGCCTAAAATATAGTTGTAACAGTACTAAAACATGTACGATTAAAAATACACGACGATTAACCACGGTAATCCGTCTAATCTCGGAAATACATCGTCAATCACATTCGGAAAATCTTATGTATTGGGACTCGTGAAGTCTGTCTATTTTGTGTGGCTAAGCACTAGTGTTCCAAACAATCCAGTCGAAATACTGCAACAGCTCAAACAACCAATTCATCGCCCTCATGGCGGAAATACCTGTGTGACCTCACCCTCATGGTGGAAACGGAGTTGCTGCAGCACTTCCCTTATGGAAGGCCTCTCCATCATGGAGGAAACGCATGAAGGAACCCTATACTTAAATCCAAACAAAATATACAAAATTCACTACAACTCGAATTTGGATCCACACTAAGTCTCGCCCTAGTACTTTGGCAAAAGATATCGTATGCCGTGTAAGATTATCATAAAACATGCCTTTAGTAAAAGAAACCAACATATATAGTTAAGAATACCAAATTCAATTTCAAATACACACTAAAAGCATCCAACAGTAAAAGTGTATAAAAATTGGCACAATCGGTAAAAGTCTATATCTTTCCTCAAAAGAATTCAACGATATGTCAAGAAACCATTTCTCTTACTTTTTGGGTCAAAACAGAATTTAGGTTATTTCAAAAATATGTTAAACAAAATTTATATGAGTCAACAAGAGCCTTAAGTTCATATCCATGGACAATTCGATAATCCCCTTTGATTTACCACACTTATTTTCAAATCCACATTTGATAACTAGGTCTTAAAAAAAACAGAAATTATAACAGAGACCAATAGTTTGATACAAAAATCAGAAACACCACCTCAAAGCACTAACAGATTTCCTCAGCCTCTATTCTGGCATTTACCACTGTTACACTCAATTTATTTCCAATTTTTGAATTATTCTCTAAGGCAAATTCATAATTTACTTCACCAAAAATCTACCTATGTTTACTGGAATGCTAAACATCTTTAATCCAATCATTTAAACCTGTTTTAGATGTTAAAAATAAGTTCATACAAAAAAAATTACAGCAACCGCACTTCTGTTAATATTTTGATCTGGTGCTAACCTATTTGAGGTGGGCACCAAGTCCATTAGGTTGGCACCAGGTCCAAGCACTAGGCGGTAGTGTTATTTTTGGTCTGGTGCTAACCTATTTGAGGTTAGCGCCAAATACTAAAGGTTGGCACCAGGTTATCTCTCTTACAAAATAATCGTACTTCCTTCCTTAACTCAACACTTTAACAGTACAACCAATCTCCACCTTTCCAAACCCTTTTAACCTCTTAACAATTGTCCGAAAACACAATTAAACCACCTCTAAAATACTATAACTAAGCTCAAACTGAATCATAAAATATATGTACTTTTCATGAACAGAAAACATCATTCGTTCAAATCAATTCTACCTTGTTCAAATAATAGAAGAACAATACAAAAACATGCTAATTTAAAGATGCTACTTGCATAGTTCAGAATTCTCATTGACTGAAATGACCCATGGATTCCAAACGTACACTATGAACAGAAAAAGACTCAACCCACCAACAGCCGTATGGTTTCCTAAAAGAAATGGTTTGAATGTTAACTTGAAACATCTGAGGTTGGCACCAGATACATCTTTCTTTTATTGACAATTTTGATCTTCTATAAATTCACTAGAACAAGATGAATATGCTGGAACCAGGTTTAACTCCAAACACCAAACAGCCGCATGTTTTCATCACAATTCTGCATTGGCCGTTAACTTAAAACTGTTGGTAAAACATGTTTTCTTCAGAACTAAACCCCACTACTTTAACCAAATCATTATCACATGATGAGGAAACCAACCAAACAACTCAAATATCCCATACGAATTTTTATCTAACTATACAAAGGATAAAACTCAGATCAACAATATCCTACTAACAAATTTCTGTAAATATCTGTTTTCATCAAATCTGGAAAATCCGAAATTTAACAACACAATGCAAGGTTTTGGAAGAACTACTTGCCTCTTGATTTCTGGAGTTCGACTTTTGCATAAACCAGCAATGAAACCCAATGCTTTCCACGCCCAGAAATCCTCACAAACTGGTCTACAAATCTGGGTTTTTCTTTTGAACGAATTCCACTCTCTAACTGAATAGGACGCCCACTCTCCAACAGCACCAATGTTTCTTCTTTCTTCTCCAACAGCAATCCTCTCCACTCACCTCAACTCCCAGATCTAATTTGCATCCCTTTTTCCTTCTCTAACGGTGGAGTTTATTGCATCCGTTTTGCCTTCTCTAATTTGCAAAGGTTACGACCAGCAAAAACCCATACGTTAAAAAAAACTGTTTGTCTTCTAATTTTTATCAAGTGTAGTGCCCTACCACTATATCACCTACACCAACAGCCTATCATCCCTTAATAATTTATTTAGCCACTTAAATGCAATATCAACACCATCTAAATAGCTAACAAAAATTATTAATTAAAACTTATTAAATACTGAAATTATATCCGAACTTTACTTACTTAAATCTATTTAATTCATCTTACATTATCTATTTAAATATTACAATTATAATATAAGAATCATTCACTTTAATTCACCTAAGCTAATTTTTCTGAAATTCCTAACTTGTCCTTGCGACACAACTACTTGAATTATCCCTCATTATTTATTTTTAATAATATTAACAAATTCCTTATATTAGGCTAATCAAAAATCCGGGTGTAGACACCCCAAATTGCACAGCAAAAATGATCAATAATCATCAAAAATCATTATCTCCTTGAAGGCCAGCACAGGATTTGGGAAAATAAGTTTTTTCCTTGTATCCGGAAACTCAGGCCGGATACAAGTGTTTTTCTTCGTATCCGATGGAAGATGCCGGATACAAACAGACCTCAGTGTATCCGGTATCATAGGCCGGATACATTAAGGTACTTGTGTATCCGGCCTGACATACCGGATACACTAGTTTTGCTCAAAATTAGGGTTTTCCGAGAGATTTCACATTTTACCATCATGTCCTTCATTAAATGAAGGGAAATCTCGGAAATGGCCTTAGGGTTAAGGTTGGTGGGCTATAGACATTATGGTTTATCTACCATTCTCACCAACCCTAACCCTAGCCTTTGCCTATAAATAGGAGGTTCCTCCTTAAGCAAATGGCCATTAACTCTTGCCTTGAATTCTTGCCAAGAAGAGCTCCAAGAGAAGAGGGAAACCGCTGCGGAAGTGCTTCCAGAACCCAGGTAAGCCTCAAACCTCTTTTTAATTTTTGTCTTTACATTTCTAGATCTCTTCTTCTACCTTTCTGTAGAATAAGGCCTTCTATGTGTGTGAAAACCCTTCCCCGGCTCAAAGTATCTCAAGACTCCCCCTAGCCGTAAAACGTGAAGGCGGGATCTAGGAGAAACGAGACTGGGGATTGACCCTAGTACTAGAACCTATTTAGAATAAAGCCTTTTGAATCTTTGAAGCCCGTTTCATATTCAAAGTACCCCAAGATTATCTTGAAGAACCGTGTTTAACGGGGAGAGAGAACTAAGGGAAACGATAATGGAACGGAACCCTAGGTTGTTCTAGATCCTTTTTTATTGATCTAAATGCATGCTATGAGCCTTGTGATTCTTTGAAAACCCTTCCATATTCAAAGTACCCCAAGATTATCTTGAAGAACCGTGTTTAACGGGGAGAGAGAACAAAGGGAAATGATAATGGAACGGAACCCTAGGTTGCTTTAGAACCCTATTTTGATTAATATGAATGCATCCTATCTTTGTTATGTGGTTGGAATGGTTTTTACACCTACACATACAGAGCACATGATTTTGGCGGATAGGCTCATATTTTGGATTTATTGCGTTTATTGTGATAAATCTGAAATAAATGGCCTCAATCAATTCTTGAATGTTTTGAAATGGTTTTAAAATATCTGGATTCATCTTGCACAAATCACACACCTCTTATCACTGTTTTGAGTTATTTTCATTTAAAAAAGGCTTAACTTGACAGCAACTGTACCCCAACTTCGGACAGTCATAACTTCATCGTCCAGATGAATTTTAGAGTGATTCCAGAACCATGGGAAATGTGAGGCTGTCTAGTTTATACCTACCAAATTTCATGAATTTCTATAAAGCAGAGTTTTGACACCTCTCTGTCGAAGTTGATAGGTCAGTTCTGATCTGAATACGGAACTTGTCACTTCGACTGAGCGCCATGTGTTCGTTTTAAGTCCAATTTGAGTGATTCATGTTTCTGAGTTTTTCTATGGAAGTCTAGTTTTAAATCCAGTTGGTTTCATAATTTTTTGACTCCATTTGTGTCGTGAGCAACAGATTTACTCAGAGCTGTTCATCAGCACTTTTCTAGGTAAATCTATGATCTTCGGGGCCTGTTCGGGAGACCACCCAGGGCACAACCGAATGAATTTCTGTATGAGGCTAGTTTCATATGAAATATGGCCATACAGACTTCACTCACACCAAATTTCATGAATTTATATGCAGCAGATATTTCTAGGTGATTTTCCAAAGTTGCCCACTTATCAGTTTTAATCATCTCCAGCAGCAACTTTAAAAGAGAAATAACTCTTAGAATTTCAACCGGAATTACTTGAAATTTTGCATGAGTCTATTATTTACCATAATCTTTCAAATGGATTTGGTTTGCTTCCATTTAAAATTGGATTTGAATGATCTCAAGACAAATGGCATTACTTTTCACCGAATTTTCCGGATTTGTCTCAACTTGGTTTAGTGCAACTTTTGCTGTGATTTCCATCTTTTTGTGATATTCCAGAAGTGATATTGACATAAAATAGAATCTAGAATCCATTTGGATTTCTCATATGAAAATATCACACATTGGCTTAATCCTTTTCCAATGTTTTCAATGATTTTAGCAAGCTTTCTCTTCTTTTTTTTTTGCATGAACAAACACTTGGCAACCACCTTGTGTGGATGAATGGGGGTGCCTAACACCTTCCCCCGTTCATAATATAATCCCCTTACCCATCTCTGGGTTTGATTTTCAAGTAGAGTTATTTTTACTCTAGAATTGGCCTTTTGGCTCCTTTTGCTTATTTTTGAATCTTTTGGTGTCCATTCACACCTCAAAATTCTGAATGGTGGTGACTCTCCCACTTTTTGCGCTGAGCCCATGTGTTGATGGAGGGGAAATCATCCCGGTGATTTTTCCCATGTCTCACAACTGGCGACTCTGCTGGGGACCTGTGGATTTAAGACATTTTGTGGATATTCATGCTTTTTCTTTACTTTTGAATGCTTGCTATTTTGCTTACTTTATTTGTGCATATTATTGTGTTTCAAATCAGATTGAGATGCTTTTGAAATTTATATGGATCAAGACATGTATGTGTTGCTTGATGTTGTCTAAAGGTTGATTTAAGAGAAGCCTATCTTGAAGCATGATTTTGATGCATTTGGTGATAACATGCTCTAATTTGAATTTTTAATGCCATGGGTTGAACATGAGAATTAGGAGCATGAGATCTAGGAGTTCAGAATTTTTGGGGTATTCAAACATGATTCCTATGAACAAGGCTTTCTTGTGCTTAATGTTTTTTATGCCATGCCTTTAATTTGGGGTATAGGGGGACTTGATTTGAGCATGAAAACAATGAGCAAAAATCCGAAAATTCAGTAGCTATTTTGGAACTTTTCAAGCATGTTCTCCCTAATTAAAACACCTATTGTATCATATTAGTAGTTGCTGAATTTTTAGGCTTCAATTTGGGTAGAAATGGTACACTTTGAGCATGAAAAAGAACACGAAAATTTGGAATTTTAGGGAATGCTTTTGGGTTTCAAGCATGTTTCCATGGTTTAATTGTTGTTTGCACAAATAACATGTTTGTATACTACTTTTTTGGGCATGTAATACTTGTGTGCATATTTAGTGGCTTTGGTTCTCTTGCTTGCTTGTATTTAGCTTCATTATATTGTCATATGTGCCTTGGCTTGAAATTGTATGCATGGCTACGAAAAAGAGTGGCAAGGGGTTGGGACGTTGTGAATGTTACCTCAAATTTTAAATGCACTTGAGCACTTTAAACTATTTGCACAACCTACCCATTACCTATAGGAAGTTGAACCCCGAATGTGTGTAGCTTGACGCACCGAGGTCGTGACTTCGGAAAGCGAAAGTGAAAACATTCACCTTAGAGCTTGAGTCAATGATGTGATGACAATGGGATCTGTGATTCGATTCCGGGCATCACTAGACTTGAGTTCTAAGTTGCCAATTAAGCCAAAACCCAAAAACCATACGCTTGAAGGTGGAGAAACACGTTTTCAGCAAAAAGTATACAATTGCGTTTGGGGAATTGGGTGTAAATGTGGGAAGGCCGTTTGCATGTTTCACAGGCCAAGGTATAATACCATATTAAAGGTAACACAAGGTGGCAAGGTAAAGCCATGTATTCATTTTATCATCTTCATGTGAATTAAAAGCCATGGTGTCCATATGCTTGGGATGAAATTTTTCCCCAGAAATGTATATAGCCTAAGGTTGGTGTAACCTATAGGATGAGTTTCCAACTCAATTTAATGGTCATCCTACCCAAAGTCCAAGTAAGAGGCAACCAAGTGTATAAAGTCCAACAATTGGTATGTAACTGTGGCGGGTACAAGTACCCTCATGAATTTGGGAATTTTAGCTAGAATGATGTCAAAGCCCAATTTGGGGCAAGTTTTATAGGCCAAGTTAAGGTGAACATCAAGTGGGAATGAAAATAACCTAATCTGGTGAAAAAATGAGTCAAAAAGGGTCATTTCGGCATTAACCGGCAACTCAGGCCGGTTAAGAACAACTCTATTCGTATCCGGCATATAATACCGGGTACAAAGGTTTATGCGTGTATCCGATCATTGTTGCCGGATACAATAAGACATGGCTTTATCCGGTACTTAATGCTGGATACATGCAGAAAATGTGTAAATTGGCTTTTTCAGCCCGAATTTCCAGAATAAAATGCCTAAACACTGTGGATAATCCTTAGGCACTCCAAAGAGAATATAAAAATGTTTCAAAAAATAAAAAAACAAAAAAAGTATTCTGTTAGGATTAAACCTAATTTTGAAACTCAAAGAGCAAGCTAAGGTGTCATATTTTTTTATATCAATTCAATTCAAACATGTGTCAATCAAGATGTGGAACTTGAAAACAGAGAAAATTCAGCAAATTTAAAATAATAAAAAAACCTTTGGTTGGTTATTTTTATCAATCAAATCAAAAATTTGTGGGACACTTGGAAGCCCTAGAATATTCCAAGAAACCTTTGGTTGATTTTTTTATCAATCAAATCAAAACATTTGTGGGACACTTGGAAGCCCTAGAATATTCCAAGAAACCTTTGGTTGGTTATTTTTATCAATTAAATCAAGACATTTGTGGGACACTTGGAAGCCCTAGAATATTCCAAGAAACCTTTGGTTGATTATTTTTATCAATCAAATCAAAACATTTGTGGGACACTTGGAAGCCCTAGAATATTCAATAAAACCTTTGGTTGGTTATTTTTATCAATCAAATCAAAAATTTGTGGGACACTTGGAAGCCCTAGAATCTTCCATAAAACCCTTGATTGGTCTTTTTCGTACCAATCAAATCAAAAAAATTTTGTGGGACCTTTGGAAGCCCTAAAATATTCCAACACACAAAAAAATAAAAAATATAAAAAATATGCAAATAAAAAAATCTGGACTGGTGTTCACCTGACCTACTCGTCTACATCTATAGGGGTGTGACTCAGGATTAAATGGAAGCTGACATGTTTCTTTGCTTTTCTTTCCCCAGGTACACTTATTTGCAACCATTGCTCCCGTGACCAGATCCAAAGCCAGAGCCATGAACACTGAAGAGAACCAAGCCCAAGCTACTGTCCCCGCTCAAGACTTTGCTCAGCTGCAGGAGCAAGTGGCTGGTCTAGCCAAGATGCTGGGGGACTTACTGGCGGCTCAGGCCCAACAGGCCCAGGCCCAAAACTAGGCCTCTACCTCCCATCAAGCACCACCACCTCAGGCCTATATTCCGCCTCCGGCTCAACCCATGCCTGAGCCCGTTTCTGAACCGGTCCCTGAACCCATTCTGATCAGGGAAAATACAGCAGAATCCAAAAAAGAACTGGAGAAGGAAAAGGCTAGGGAAGAAACTGAAAGGAAAATGCTGCTCAGGATAGAAAGGATCCAGGAAGAGTTGAAGGAGGTAAAAGGGGGAAACAGCTACGGATGTACCACTTTTGATGATCTCTGCATGTACCCTGACGTATGTCTACCGGCCAAATTCAAGTGCCCAGACTTTGACAAATTCGACGGCACAGGCTGCCCTATGAGTCACTTGAAACTATACTGTGGGGCCCTATGCCAATTTGGCCGGGATGACGGCATACTAATCCAACTCTTCCAGAGGAGTTTGACCGGGTCAGCTCTTAGGTGGTTCACCACAGTGGACCATGGAAGGATTAGGAGGTGGAAGGACTTGGCCGACGCCTTTTTGGACCAGTACAAGTTTAACTCGGAGATCGTGCCGGATCGGTACGACATGATGAGAATGAGCAAAGGGAAAGATGAGCCTGTACAGCAGTACGCCAAGAGGTGGAGAGAGGCCGCCTCCCAGGTCAGGCCGCCTATGCAGGAACCGGAAATGATCTCAACATTCATGGGCACACTGGGGCAGCCTTTCTACAACCATTTGGTGGGGCAGATCACCACCAACTTTGCAGCCCTGGTACAGGTGGCGGACTGGATCGAGGAAGGGGTCAGGTCAGGAAGGCTCATAGATTACTCCACTCTGACTGGGCAATCTGATTCCTCTGCCTCCATGGCATAAAAGAAGGGAACGGGGTTCAAAAAGACCGGGGCCCGGAAAGAAGGAGAAGTAAATCTGGTCCAGGCTCCTCCGGCCAAGAAGCCGCTTCATGTGAACATCTCGGCACCCCAACAGGCCCAACAGTCGTACCAGACCCCGTTGAATGTCAACTTCTCCCCCTCCGTGCCAGTAAACCCAAGGAGGGCTTTTTCCAATGAAGAGAGGGAGGCCTAGTTGGCAGCAAGAAGGAACCGAGTCTTTACTCCCCTGCCTGTATCTCTTTCCCAATTACTGCCAACCCTGCTGAAAGGGGAATATGTGACCTTGAAGGAACCAAGCCTGAATGCCACTAAGAGGAGGAATTTTGATCCGGTAGTCACCTGTGACTTCCACATGGGTGCACCGGGGCATTCTACAGATGCTTGCTGGGTGTTGAAGCACGCGGTCCAGGACTTGTTGGACCAGAAGGCCTTGGTGTTCAACACTGCTGCACCCGCCCCATCGGGAAATGATATTGGGCAGAACCCTCTGCCTTACCACAATGGGGCAGGCCCATCCAACTCTATCACCGCCATATCCACCACAAGAAGGGCCTTTGACCCATCCCAGCTCATAGCTCTTGTAGGGACCACGGTCCAGGTCCGATTTTTCCAAGAGAAGGAAGAAGAGGAGATCAACATGGTCTCCCAAAAAAACAATCCTGCTGCTAAGGACATTAGCTCCTCCTTGAACCGGGTCTCCTCTCTTATGGCCCAGATAAACACTGCAAGGCCTCCATTGGTCTTTAATTGCAGTCCACCCATTTGTTCACCATCCAAGCCATCAAAGGCTCCACTGGTCATCAACCTTGACCCCACCACTGCTTCCATTACTTCTTCTGTCCCCACAAAATCCAAGCTCCAGCCCTTGGTTGTAAATGTTCAGCCAACTCACACTATCCCTAAACCGGCCCATACATCCCGGTCCAAACTCCAGCCATTAGTGGTTAATATCCCTAAATTAGCCTATTCAGAGGCCGCTGTACCATGGAACTACAGCAAGGGAATCACGGCTACGGTTCCAGTGGTTAGGAACCAGAACCAAGAGGAGGTGAACCTCATGACGAGGTCAAGGAGATGTGCAGGGGTGAAGAGAAAGAGAAGGAGACAGAAGTAGAAAAAGAGAAAAAATAAAATGAAGAAGAAAGAAAAAAAAGAAAAAAACAAAGTGGGAGAAGACACCCCCTAGGGTGCAGAAAATGAGGCAGCAGACCTCATAAAAATAATTAAGAAAAGTGAATTCAATCTTGTGGATCAGCTAAACAAGGTCCCGGCCCAGATTTCAATACTGGGCCTTTTGCTGAATTCGGAAAAGCACAGGGACGCATTGTTAAGGGTGCTACAGAGTGCACACGTATCCCAGACCATTGATCCGGACCAACTTGGCAAAACGGTTGGTCAAATCTTGTCACGTAATGTGATAAGTTTCTCAGAGGGTGAGATCAGCCCAGGTGGGTGTTATCATGTTGACCCTTTGCACATCACAGTGCTTTATAAGGGCAGTATGATCGCACGGGTTTTAATTGACAACGGGTCGGCGTTAAACGTCTGCCTGTTAATCACTTTTACCAAGCTTGGTTTGGATCAGTCAAAGATCAAGCAAAATGGGAGGATAGTGAGGGCTTTTGATCGCTCCAAGACCCACTTCCTAGGGGAGATTGAACTGCCGGTCACAATTGGGCCGAATATCTTCAACATCACATTTGAGGTGATGGATATACCCGCAGCCTTCAATCTGCTCCTAGGAAGGCCGTGGATACACTCGGCTAGGGCAATATCATCCACGCTCCACCAAAGGGTGAAATACATTAGAGGGCAAAAGGTGATAACAGTCCTAGCCGAGAATTTGGTGCCTCCCATTGTGTCACCTGATGTACCCTTGATAAATGTAGACCTGACTGTTGACAAGATTGCGTTCCACTCATTTCAATTTGAGGTGGTAAATTTCATACCTGGGGGGTGTGAGAAAAAGAAAAAAAAAGGAACAACTGCAGAAGAAATGGTGAAGAAAGTGATGGAGAAATACCACTTTCACCCGGGGAAAGGCCTGGGAATCAATTTGCAGGGAATGGTGGAGCCAATCACGGCCAAGAAACTGATCTCTAAAGTGGGGTTGGGGTTTAAACCCCGAGGTTGGAGGAGGATGAAGCATGAAGAAGGAGAAAAACGAAGCAAAGGAAAACTCCCTCACTTAAGGGAAAATTTCCCTAAACCCTCCTATACAATCCAACTGTCTCCTCCCATGGACCAATCCAAGCCTCTATACCGCAACATCAATCCTTATCAAAGGCCTTTTGTTCCAACCTTGCAACCCTATAACCCATCTCCTACAGTTGAAATGGTGGGCGGGCCTGGGCCACAGCCAGAGCAGCAGACAGACTTCTTTGAAGATGTTGGGGCATTCTTCGCCATGACTGAGGGTGAAAATACAATTGGTGACAAGGAGTTGCCGTTCATTAACTGGGCCGCAGTAAAGATTCCGGAGGAGGTCATTTCTGGACTGGGCCCCGTAGCAGAAAAGGGCAGTACCCACCCGGTGATGATGGCATTGGATTCTGGGTTTGAGGAGCAAGATTTCTCTATTTCCCCTGCTCCCCAAAATTTTGTATTGAATAATTGGGAGGAAACTCCCCTTACCTTTGAAGCAGCGTTTGTTCGGCAAACTAACGCGGCTTCCAAAAAAAACCTCCAATAGTGGAATGCCATTTCCCTGAAGATTCTAATGAGCCTTCGTCTTCAGGGGAATTATGTTTAGAAGGCTCACAGAAAAACCAAAAAGATTTTTCTACTTTTCTAGAAAATTTAATTTTTTCAAAAAGGTCCAAACCACTTATGAACCATATAATCAGACCGAATTGGACCAAGTTGAATATGACTTCGACTTTGAGCTCGACTTTGACCTTTTGGGGGTCGAAGAAGAGACCGAGGTCGAAGAAGAAGACGTTCCAAAAGAAATTGAATATCAATTGGAACGTCATGAAAAATGGGTCCAACCTAATATTGAGGAGACCATATCCATAAACCTTGGGACCGAAGAGGACCCAAAAATAGTGAAAATCGGTGGATGCTTGTCTGATGTGCAGCAAAATGAAATGACACGATTTCTGGCAGATTACAAGGATGTGTTCGCTTGGTCATATCGGGACATCCCGGGGTTGGACACTGACATGGTGGTGCACAAATTGCCAATTTTGCTAGGGGTTAAGCCAATCAAGCAGAAGCTGAGAAGATTGAAACCTGAATGGACTCTGAAGGTCAAGGACGAAGTGGTCAAGCAATTCCAGGCAAGGTTTCTGGCAGTCTCTACGTACCCTGAGTGGCTTGCAAACATAGTGCCAGTACCAAAAAATGACGGGAAAGTCAGAATGTGCGTGGACTACAGAGATCTGAATAATGCAAGCTCAAAGGACGATTTTCCGCTCCCACACATCGACATTCTTGTCGATAATACTGCGGCACATAGCCTATTCTCTTTCATGGATGGTTTCTCGGGATATAATCAGATCAAGATGGCTAAGGAAGATCAAGAGAAAACAATGTTCATCACACCTTGGGATACATTCCACTATACAGTCATGCCATTTGGGCTTAAAAACGCTGGGGAACATACCAGCGGGCCATGACTGCACTATTCCATGACATGATCCATAAGGAGATGGAGGTCTACGTGGACGATATGATTGCCAAATCATGCAAAGAAGAGGACCACTTGATCAATTTGAAGAAAGTGTTTGATCGACTCAGAAAGTACAGTTTACGGCTTAACCCGGCTAAATGCGTCTTTGGGGCTACATCAGGGAAATTACTGGGGTTCATAGTGAGCAGAAGAGGAATTGAAATTGACCCAGCTAAAGCCAAGGCCATTATTGAAATGCCATCACCCAGAACAGAGAAGGAGGTTAGGGGCTTTCTTGGAAGAATTCAATATATAAGCCGGTTCATAGCTCAACTCACTGCTATCTGTGAACCAATTTTCAAACTTCTGAGGAAGGATAACCCAATGGTCTGGAATGAGGACTGCCAGCAGGCTTTTGATACGATAAAGAAATATTTGTTGAATTCACTTGTGCTAGTGCCACCAACTCCAGGAAGACCATTGATCCTATACTTGTCAGTGTTGGAAACATCGATGGGATGTGTCTTGGGGCAGCACAATAAGACTGGAAGAAAGGAAAGGGTGATTTACTATCTGAGTAAAAAATTCACAGAATATGAAGCCAAGTATTCGCCGTTGGAAAAGACTTGTTGTGCTCTAGTGTGGGCAACTCAGAGGCTAAGACATTATTTCCTTAGTCACTCCACGCTATTGATATCCCGGATGGACCCTCTAAAGTATTTATTTGAGAAACCAGCATTAACTGGCAGAATGGCAAAGTGGCAGCTACTACTGTCCGAGTTTGACCTCACGTACATCACTCAAAAAGCGATCAAGGGTCAGGCCATTGCTGATCACCTGGCTGCACATCCTTTGCCAGAATACCAACCGTTGAAAACCAACTTTCCTGATGAGGCAATTCTGTTCACTGAAGAAGAGGAAAGTGAAAGTTCTTGGCAGATGTTCTTCGATGGGGCCGCCAACATGAATGGAAACGGAATAGGGACAGTTTTGGTCAAGCCGGATGGGTCCCACATCCCGATTGCAGTAAAGCTGAGATTCCAGTGCACCAATAATATCGCAGAATATGAAGCATGCATAATTGGGTTGCAGGCCGCCATAGATCATGAAGTGGAGGAACTTGACGTATACGGAGATTCGAGTCTTATCATCTTCCAAACAACTGGTGAGTGGAAAACCAAGGATCACAAATTGATCCCCTATCACCAGTATTTGGAAGAAATAAGCACAAATTTTACTCGAATTTCCTTTAATTATATGCCAAGGGCCAAGAATCAGTTCGCGGATGCTCTAACAACATTGGCTTCCATGGTCAGCATGCCAGAAGGGGTAGACATCAAACCGCTGGAAATTGAGGTCAGAGATGAACCGGCTTATTGTCTCGTTCTGGAGGGAGCACCCGAAGAAGAAGCACCATGGTTTCAAGATATCAAGAACTTCTTGAATAATCGGAGTTTGCCAGAAAATGCCACTTCCACTGAAAAGAGGACAATACAGAGATTAGCTGGTCAGTTCCTGCTAAATGGTGGACATTTGTATAAGAGGTCGCATAACGATATTCTGCTTAGATGTGTTGCTAAGGCTGAGTCAGAAAGGCTGATCGAGACTGTACATGGAGGAGTTTGTGGACCCCATATGAATGGACACATGCTTGCGAAGAAGATCCTAAGATTAGGATATTACTGGTCGACCATGGAGCATGATTGTTGTATACACGTCAGGAGATGTCACCAATGTCAGATATATGCAGATAATAAGCATACACCCCCAAGTGAGTTGCACAACATGACATCACCATGGCCCTTCTCCATGTGGGGCATAGACGTCACTGGCATGATTTCACCTAAGGCATCAAACGGACACAGATTCATCCTGGTAGCAATTGATTATTTCACTAAGTGGGTAGAAGCAGCCTCATATGCAAATATCACAAACAACCATGTTATTAAGTTTTTGAAGCACAATATTATTTGTCGCTATGGACTGCCAAGTGCCATAGTATCAGACAACGCTTCAAATATTAAGAACAAGGACATGAAGAAAATGTGTGAGCAGTTTCAAATTACCCATCACAAGTCCGCTCCATACAGGCCAAAGATGAATGGGGCAGTGGAAGCAGCAAATAAGAATATAAAAAAAATCATTCAGAAGATGGTAGTGAGCTACAATGATTGGCATGAAATGCTGCCACTTGCTCTACATGCCTACAGAACCTCGATCCGTACTTCAACTGGGGCAACCCCGTATTCAATGGTCTATGGAATGGAAGCAGTTCTGCCAGTGGAAGTAGAAATCCCATCACTCAGAGTTCTCATGGAAGTTGAATTGGAAGAAGCTGAATGGATACAGTCAAGAAATGATCAACTCAACCTAATAGAAGAGAAGCGATTGAAAGCGCTATGTCATGGCCAACTGTACCAGAGGAGAATGGCCCGGGCCTACAATAAGAAAGTGAGGCCCAAAACTTTCCAAGAAGGAAACCTAGTTCTAAAGAAAATTCTACCATTTTTGGAAGACCCTCGTGGTAAGTTCAAGCCCAATTGGGAAGGGCCTTATGTTGTCAAGAAGGTCCTGTCAGGGGGTGCACTCATCTTGACAGAAATGGACGGGATAGATTTTCCCGAGCCAATTAACTCTGATGCAGTAAAAAGGTATTTTCCTTGATTGAACATTACTAAGAAATGATCCGAGGCCATTTTTCTTTATTTCCCTCAAATTTTAATCCCTAGTCTAGCCAAATTGAGCCGGTTCGTTTCTTTGATAAACCTAATGTAAAACCCCGAATTTCCCTTAAATAATAAATTAAATTAGTAAATAATATTACCCAGAGTTATGATTGATAGAAACATTTTAATATTGTAGGGGGTGATCAACTTAGCGGAGATCCAGAATTAGACGCAGATCTGACCGTCCGATCGTGAGATATCGAGGTATGTATTCTGATTGGGCAAGGTGTATAGAAGAGTTGCATGGGAGATGCATAGGATCAGGGGGTATAAATATGTATAAAGAATTAACCTAATTCTTATACATGTATTGTCGCTCGTATTGAAGAGCCGCAAGCGACGAGAGTTGAACGCCCGAGAAGAGAAGAAAGAGAAGGAGGGAGGAAGACCAAGTAATCTTGCTCAGAGCATTGCTTTGCAACTGAAGAGAGATTTGAGGGTTGCTGATCAGAGGAGAAGAAGAGGAACGCGCGTATACGAGGTAGGTGACACCGTTTTGGTTTTAAATTCGGATTTATCTCTGTTTAATCGCAAACGCATGTTGATATGATATGTAAAGTTGTATTTAGTTAGCTAAGCATGTTATAAATATATTAGAATGAGCTTAGACGAGAAAAATCGTGATTTAGAACTGTTTCTGCTCGATTTGGTGAGACCGCCGACCTCGACTGTGCGAGGCGCTCATCGGTGATCTTAGGCGCTGGTTAAAATTTTGAGGATGCCGTGGACCGCGGGACGACAGACCGTGGGCGCTCGAAATTGCACTACCGCCGACTGATGACCGCCCGGAGCGATCCTGAGCGATCCCACGCGCTCTCAGCAGAATTTCCAATTTTTAATAATTTCGAACCTAATTCAATTCTAAACTATTTTTAGACAATTTTAATGATTAATTAAGGTACTTTAAGACCAAAATAAACTACCTAATTCCCTGTTTTACAGAAAAACAAATTAGGGAGATATTTAGGACATTAGTTGCCAAGTTTTGAAGGAAAAGGAGAAATGTGATTTTGGAAAAGCCTAACTACCATTTGATTATCTAAACACTTCTAAATGATATTATAAATCATAAGACATTATAAAGAGAATTCAGAATCCGAATGACTGAATAATGAAGTAAATGCACAGATATAACCATTATATGCCGCTAGGCACCAACCCTTATAGAAATATGATACATTAGGGAATTTTGGAGTCTAGTGGGCATAGCTGGTTATGGATCCATAGTCGTAGCTAGATAACTGAGGGATATGTCATTTCGGTTGAGTTACTCCTATATGCGACGCGCTTCCTTTGCAAGTTAGTTTGTCTGGGAAGGTCCTATGTCTGGAGGGACACCCCGGTGAGCCGCTGGTGATTCCCTGTACATGTGGATAAGCAACCACCTCCATGTATTGATTCTGGTGCTGCATGCTGGTGGTACATACCAACTTTGATGGGTACGTGTGCAATAAGTCGGTGACTACGGCTCTTGTCTAAGCTGCGCTGCATGGGGCTTGAGTATCATTAGTAGCATCGCTCCTAAGTCGCACGGTGGTATAGCAATTGGTTGAGAATCATCTCAAAAGGTTTATCTATCTTTGTGAGTCCTACAATGACACTGAAACCACAACACTTGATATGATTATTATTATTGTGCACGTGCGGGATGCATGTGATTGGGATATTGGTTGGATGTGACTGTTTAGTACATCCTGGCAATGCTTGGATTATGCTATTGATTGGCTATTGAGTTCTTATATTAAAACTTGCTGAAAATCATTTCTAGAACTGTTATCAAACTGTTTTGTGTTCATGAATGGTATAAATGATTATGCGAGCCTGATTTATCGATGTTGCTTAATCGTGCATGAAATGCTACTTTGCTTATATTAACTGTTTAATCATGCATGTGTTACCTACTGAGATATTCGTATCTCACCCTACTTCTATTCCAAATTTTTTTCAGCTGATACGCGAGAGGGGGATCTCTTAGACTTCCAGGGAGAGATAGCCGAGTATTCGCCGGGGGATTATTATTATCCAGATCTTGTATGAGGTGGATTGATGTTATAGACTTAGCATTTTTAATTGGCTTATTATCATTTATTTGGATTTGATGTATGAGAGAGATAAGAGAGAGATAGTAACCAGTTCATTTTACCAAACTTTGATACTAATGATTGATGGTCAAGCTTTATGCTTGATTTGAGGATTTTGATCTACACTTCCGCACATACTTGTTTCCGCACTCTGATAGTTTAATATATGGATTGGATTTTCTTTCTATAGTCTGGTATGTTATTGATGTTGTAATTGATATGGGCCAGTAACACCTCGGATTTGGTTGTTGAACTAAATTCGGGTTGTTACAGTAGCGAACCGGGTTCGGGTCGGGTGCCGGTTTGCACTGACCCGGGTTCGGGGCGTTACACCTAAACCGGACTTACAGTCTTATATTGGGGCAAAACAAATTGGGGCAAGGCCAATTGGGGCAAAATAAGGAAAAAAAGAAGCAATGAAAAATGGCAAATGAAAGACAAGTGTGAAAAAAGATGCAAAGAATGCAATTTGGGGAAATGGGGTTAAATTCATCATGACTGTAAATCCGGTTGACCTATTTCCACATTTGAAAATTTTTGAGCCTTTAATACCTCTTCTTTCATAAACCGAGCCTAGCCTTTGTTTCGTCCTATTTCTAGGTCCTCGGTGATCTTAGTATGTTCATTCAAATTTTAGAGTGAAATTGGTGATGACGGAATGTAGAAGCCGGCCCTAGTGAAAACCGTAACTGGTGCTAGGGGAAATATTGGCAAGAAAAAAAAATAATAAAAAAAAATTAAAGGTTGAGTTGATCATGTGATCCGAGCTTGAAGAGAAATCAGTACAAGTACTGAGACGGAGCAGAGTGGGTAATACGGTCAATTCTGAAAAAAGGCAGTTAGGGATGACTCTAAAGGTCCTAAGATGGACGGTTTTGATCCCTCATTATTACTTGGACTACCCTCTTCATTATTTAACCTGGTTTTAATTCATTTAATTATAGGTGATTAAGTGCATGGACCAAATTTCAAAAAATAAAAAAAACAAAAAAAATAAAAAAAAACTATACTTTGACGAGTGATGAGAAGTCAAATACTTTTCATAAAACCTTTGTTTTTACAAGCATCTGAGCATTCTGAGGCCAATAATATAAAAAAATTTATTTTTGAATTAAATCATTTGTTTTTCCACTATTGGAGTTTGCTTTCGTACAAAGGTATGAAAAAAAAAAGAAAGAAAAAAATGTGCAGGAAATAAAGCTAGTCTCTGTCTCCTAGCCGCTCCTCAAGCTCCCGAATCCGAGCTGCCTGAGCTGCAATAACTCCAAAAGCCCCCTCTGCATCGGGATCACTCAAGAAGGATATAACCTCATCTGAAAGAGTCTGCCTAATCCTCATGCTCCTAAGGCTGGCTAAAGCATCCTGGTGCTTCTGCCTCAATGCTCGGACTTCAAGACAGCGAGCCTGCCTATGCTCCTCAAGTTGCTTCTCTATAGCGAGACGGTGGGATACTTGCTCTACAAGTTGCCTCTCCATATCAAGGCCCCGTATCCTAAGCTCCTGGGCCTCTCGTACCCATATCTGCTGAAGGCGCCTGTGAGAAGCTCTCTCAGACTCCAGAATGTCCTCATAAGTAGGAGCCAAGACTGCAGGAGGATCTTCAGGTACTGAAGCCTAACTCTGTATCTGCTCCTTGATCCAGAAGAGATAATCCTTCACGTGGGACTCTGAGAAAACTAGGCCTCGCATAAAGCGAACATAAGACCACTCCCTCATCAACCAGGCATTCAGCTTCATGGTAGCTGGAGAAAGTGGCCCAAGATGATCTTCATACCCACTTGGGATTATAATCCCCTGGGTCGTTCAGAACTAACGAAGGACCCGCAAAGGAAGGTAGAGCACCGCATGTCTCAGGCCAGCCAGAATCAGAAAATTACGGTCTCGGAAGCTGATCACGGTCTCTGCATTGGGCTGATAGGTACCAAGCCACCTCACCTGGTCATCCTGGAGTGAACCCAAGAAAGTGAACCAGCCCTGTTTACCCCCTGGAATGTCGGGACACCCCCAGTTGCTCATCAATATAGGAACCTTCAAGCTTGGGAAGAAGTGTCGATTGATCTCCTCAATCTGACTCAGATGGTCATGTAGCCAAAGCTGCAAGGGAGGAGACATATTTCAGTGTATTATAAAAAAAAAAAAAGTAAAAAAAAATTACCTGCAGGATCTGGGCACATGCTAAGAAGCGTTTCGACTTCCTATTGTAGCAGTCAGTCAGTGCCTGATACATCCCAGCCAAAATCATAGGAGCCAATCTCTCCCGCTCCCTAACCTGGCATATAACTAAGATCAAGGCCAAGTCTACCTCATCATCATCTCGGGGAAAAAGTAATTGGTTGACCACTATCAGGGTCAAGGCATTGAACCTAGCATCTTTATTCTCCCCCCTCAAGAGCTTCTCAGTCAAAAATGACTTAGACAAAGTCAATAGGGTATCAGAATCCCCTAAATCCTTCTTCCCTATGCCTAGGAAAGTAGAAACCTCCTTGTAGCTGGGCCTGAGGGGTGGATTCACTACCTTCTCATCAAATCTCAAGCCTAGGATGGTTTCCACCTCCTCAATGGTCGAGGTCATCTCATGGTTCCCAAAACGAAAAAGGCTAAGGTTGGGTACCCAATGGCCAATCATGGCTTCAATAATCTCCCATTTGAAGGGAACCTTCGGGATAAGCAAAAGGTGGCCTAGATGGTTGGAATCCCATCTCCTCTCCTCATCCAGGGTCATAGAATTAACCCACCTATTATAAAAAGAGTCCATGGGATTGTACCTAGTAAGATTAGGTGGTTTTGATCTAAAAGGGTGTTTTGCAGGGGAGGCTGTGTGGACAGACAATGGCAAGGCAGAAGATGATCTGGATTCCATTAGAGATGATGGGAGCAAGCTAGAAATCAATGGGAGGAAGAAAAAGGCGAAAAAGGGGTTTTCTAAACTCAAAAACTAGTAAAAATGCGCAAATCCCGAGGCTGGTTGCATTTATAGAATGTTTTAATGTATCCGGTATATCAGATCGGATACAAGTACATTTATTCATATCTGGTGAACAATACCAGATACAAAGAGTTTTAAATGTATCCGGTATAACATACCGGATACAAAGAGAACTCAATGTATCCGGTCTGACATACCGGATACAAAGAAAAATTGCAAAAAAAAAAGAGGAAAGGGAGAAAAATCCGAAATTTTTACCTGTTTTACCTGTATACAAGTCATAATTACATGAAATTGAAAAGAAAAGAGAGCTAGATAAGAGAGAATGAATAAAAATTTCTTTTCATCTATATAAATTGTGTTTGTACAAGGGATAAGGAAAAACAGAAATCCTAATCTACTACTCCTGTGCAGTATCTCCTTGGCGTCCTCTGCCCCGTCCTCCTCTGCGACCTCTGCCTCGAGGTGATCGATGCCTAGAGTACGCCAGAATACGCTCGGCAGCATGGCGAGGAAGCCTATCCACAACTGACTGAATCTGATACTCCAAACAATAATCATCGAGGTCTGGGGGCGGATCAGGAGCAAAATCAGAAGAGGCCTCTAGCTCAGCAACAACCGGCTCAACTGGGCCCTCAGCCACAGCAGCCTCTGCTCCCACAGATCCAGAAGGCCCAGCAACAGTAGAAGAGGAACCGGGAATAGAAGTATCTGGGTCAACAGAAAGGGTCAAAAGCAGAAATGTCAAGATAAACCAAAAAGGGAAAATTAAAGACAAACTTACCAGGAATATCTACAGTGGGAACTGGGGGATCCGGCTCAACCGGATCGGCAGCAGGGATGTCCTCCAGCTCAGGAATCACCACTGGAGATGAAGGACCCACAAGATCCTCAGGAGCCGCCACTGGAGATGGATCGGGAACAATACATGGAGCATCCTCAGCAGCCCGAACCGGAGAAAGATCAGGAGCCGGGGGAGCTGGCTCGTAGGCAGCATACTGATCTGGAATGGGACCCTGCAAAAGTCAAAATAGGCATATCAGAATAGCAGAAATATGGAAATGGAAAAGATGAAATTACAAAGAAAACCAGATACCTGTCTAGCCTGAAGCTCAGCAACCAGAGCCTCTAGCTCTCTGATCCTAGCATCCCGCTGGGCCACAGCCGCGTCATGCTCTGCGATCATATCCTCGATCGCGGCCCGCTAGCTATGAAACCGATCCCGAATGAGATTCAGCTCATGTACCTGCCAATAAGAACAGAATTAGAGTCAGAAATGCAGAATTGAAGAAAAATGGGATGGAAGATGAGGATCACAAAACTCACCGTATCATCATGGATCCGGACATAGATCCCACCAATCTCGGTCACTCCGGCATGAGTGGGTCGATCCATCAAGCACCTAATGGATACTCTTTGGATCCACTCGTCGTAATCCCCAGCTACTGTGAGCCCCTCCGCATCTAACTGATCAACATCAAAACCCGGCAGGAGCGTGTCGGGACCCACAGGAGGAGGGGGAACGGGGATACGAAGTGCGCCGGTGTGCTGATAGTACAGGCGCTCTCCCAAGTACATCACCCTACCAAGCCTCCCAAGGAAGCACTAGTAGGGCTGACGTTGCCGATCTCTATCAAAGGCATCCTGTACTGCCATCTCACGGGCCACTCCGACATCCACGTCGTCAAAGCGGGACAGGATGAGCTGCAAAGAAGAGAAATGGTCAGATACAGTTAAGATGCAGAAAAAGAAATAAAAGGAAAAAGGAGAAAGGATTTACATCGGATCGGCGGGCACGGTCCAAGTGCACCCGGGCAGTGCGAGGCTGACTCCTATCAGCATCTCGGACCTAGGCCGACCAGCGTAAAGCCACAGGGAACTCCGCAACGCCAGGTACAGGGGATGGGCAGAAGAAGGTCATATAGGTATACATAAACACCTGGCAAAAGAAAAATCAGTCAGAAATAAGGGAAGATAAAGCCCAAGGATTGAGACAAGACAACTTGATACCTGCAGGATCTGCCAGAAGAACCGGCTGCTGACTCCATCACCTCTCGGGGATGCTAGGCCTCGAACCGCTCGGCACAACCCGGCTAGGATGGTCCCATAGATGAGTCGACCCCATGCTAGCTGGCGAGTCTGATGAAAATCTCACAGAGCATCCAAGAAAAGCGGGCTGACGCTGGTCGTATCCTCCGGGAAGAAGCAGCTCCCGAGCATCAGCAGGAAAACATGCCGGAAGATAGGTACAAAGGTTGCGTCCTCCACAGCGACAGTCACGTGTCTTCCCCCGTAATGACGAGCCAGGCTCTCCCGCAACCAACTAATGGAGAGACGACCACTCTGCCCATCCCAAGCAGCGGGAGGCAGGGCCGAATATCCCATAAGGAGGCCGATGTCCTCCGCAGAAGGCCGATCCAAGACGATGGTCCGCCCCGTCAAAGGAATACACTAATCATCACAAAATCAGAGGGGCGGATCCCCAGCTCCACGTCCGGTAGATGGAATGACTGTGTATCCGGAAAATACCTCTCCATCATGGCGAAAATAAGTGGACGATCAGCTCGGAACGAGGGGATGCTGAGGAAATGATCCAAGTGGCACCTTCCAAACTCACGCCTAAGGGCCGGGGAAAGCGACTATGCCAACTCACTGAATCTCCCCCAACTGCCTCGCAGATGGGAAGAATGATATGGAAGAGGCACATCGACCCGGATGCACATAGAGGGGTGGCTATCCAAGCCACTGAGGAGCTCTGTATCATGAACAGATGCTCTCAGTTCCGTAGAGACCCCTGACAAGGCTACAGCAGCACCATCCTGAGCCGCACCTCTGGCTCTGCCTCAGCCTCTGCCACGGCCTCCCTCACCCTCAAGGGCCGGATCCTGAACTCTACCTCGACCTCTGCCTCGACCTCGAGCAGGAGCAATAACGGGCTAAAATAAAAAAAAAAAGGATGTGAAGGTCTGTGGGAAAGAAAATAAAAGGAGGAAAAGAAAAACTTGAAAGCCTACCTCAGCAGAGCTCTCTATGGAATCAGCTAGCGGCTCCGAAAGGGTAGCGCTAGAACTCGCCTCTACTCGAGCCCGCGAAGTGGAGGGCTGATCAGCGGGATCAACCTCCTCTCGCACACGGGAGCGACTCCTAGCCATCTACACAGGGAAGTGTTTTATGAATTTATCAGAAATTTTGCTTTGCTTTTGGTCTAGGTTTCAGTTCACATTCAATCTTACATGATCTTTTCAAAGTTACCGTAAATTGTGTCTCGGGGGAATTTGGAAGTGATGAAGATTTCAGTTTCAATTCTAAAGACATTCCTACAATACTCAATATTTCCTAATATGTTGTGATTTCAAGACATGGGAAAGGTAAAGGCCAAAGGATCAAAAACAGGAATAGCAGACAAAGCTGCAAAAATTTCAAATCAAGAATTGGCAATCCAGGTCAGAAAGTTAGGATGAATTGAAAAAAAAAATTTCACAACAGTGGGTAGGCCACCATCAATAATTCATCAGAAGCTTTGGCAAAACTGGAGAATCATGCCCTGAGCATTCATCACCAGCAATGCAAGGTAAGAAAGCAATTCAATAACACCACTGGCAGTCAGTGTTAAAGAACCACACCTCAGGAATGGGCAAGATCAATTTGAAAGCCAAAGCAAATTTCAGAAAAACATACATGGCATCAAGTCTGGAAATGCAAAATCATACCTTGAACAGTTCAGTTAGGAATTAGCAAGGGAACAGTGAAGAAATATCACCAATAGGATAATCTTAAAGAATTATGGCAAGTTTGGGAGATCAAAGCTTGTTCGAACATGCAATTAGGAAATCTAGCATGCAATCAGAAAATTAGCATGACACCATCAGTTCAAAAAGCATGCAATCAGCAAATACCACCGGCAAACAGTCCAAAATTCTGGGACACCGTCAATCCAAGGATATCACCAAAGAAGAAGGACATTATTATTAGGAACTACAGAAGGATATCAGCAGCATGTCACTTGGAAAATCATACATTTCAGCGGAAAAATCGACAGTCAGTTCAAGAGAATCACCCAATAAACGAGCCATTGAATCATAGACCAAGAATAGCCAAGTTGAAGCATATGGCAAGAAAAAGAGAAAAAAAAAACAGCAAAATAGCATCATGTCATTCGTCCAATTTGGCATGAATTGAATTGCAAGATGAGCTCACCAATCCTGCCTGAGAACAGTGGGGAAATGGGCAGATCTAACCAACAATTATAGCAGGATATACAGGAAAAATCGCTCGGACATGGCAATTCAATGCACAAGCTATACAAAAAAAAAAAAAATTTTTGGGCCGAATGGCACTTACTGTCTGAATGAAGGAATGAACACCTGATTCCCAAACGAGCAAGGGCGGATTGCCGAAGCCAAGACGAACTCACCGAAGCTGGTGCGAAGGCGTCGAGCAATGAACCGTCAGCAGGAGGCGAAAATGGCCGAAATGAGGGTTTCGTCCCAACCGGAATCGAATGCGGTCGTCACCGGCGTCAATGCCGGTCGCCGGAGCTCAGCAAGTCGTCGGAAATGGCCGGAGAAGAAAGGAGGATCGTTGGTCATCGAAGAACGAAAGAAATGTAGCCAGGGTTTGCAAACGAAGAAGGAGAAAAGAAGAGGAAAAGTCGCGGTCGCGCGCGACTTTTATAAGCAGGTGTATCCAGTGAATCAGGCCGGATACAAAACAGCTCATTCTTATCCGGCTAAACATACCGGATACAAAAGAAAAAAAAACAAGAAAAATGAGAAAAATGAGAAAAAGAAAAGAAAAAAGGAAAAAAGAAAAGAAAAAAAAGAAAAAAAGAAAAAAAAAAGAAAAAGAAAAAAAAAAAGGGGAGCAAAAATGTGCTACAAAGTCCGCTATTTTCAAAAAAATCCTATTTTTGCCTTAAAATCCACCTCACAGCCACGAGAGCTCAGTGGAATTTAGGACAACTTTGGGAAATGTGTTGGTCAAAAAGGAGGATATCCACTCAATTTTTAACTTGGTTTAATAAAAAAATCAGTTTTCAAAAAATCCTATTTTTGGGTTTAAAATCCACTTCATAGCCACGAGAGCTCAGTGGAATTTAAGAATTCTTGGAGAAATGCCCCCCTTAAAGTTAGGGCCTTTTGGCAAATCTTCACCTAAAAATTATTATTTTCACAAAATTGAATTGAACCAAGCAAATCAAGGGAGTGCAATTTGGGCTTGTCTAATCTTTGCAGCTCATTGCTTCGACCCTCCCGCAAAGAGGGGCAGTTGTAGACACCCCAAATTGCACAGCAAAAATGATCAATAATCATCAAAAATCATTATCTCCTTGAAGGCCAGCACAGGATTTGGGAAAATAAGTTTTTTCCTTGTATCCGGAAACTCAGGCCGGATACAAGTGTTTTTCTTCGTATCCGATGGAAGATGCCGGATACAAACAGACCTCAGTGTATCCGGTATCATAGGCCGGATACATTAAGGTACTTGTGTATCCGGCCTGACATACCGGATACACTAGTTTTGCTCAAAATTAGGGTTTTCCGAGAGATTTCACATTTTACCATCATGTCCTTCATTAAATGAAGGGAAATCTCGGAAATGGCCTTAGGGTTAAGGTTGGTGGGCTATAGACATTATGGTTTATCTACCATTCTCACCAACCCTAACCCTAGCCTTTGCCTATAAATAGGAGGTTCCTCCTTAAGCAAATGGCCATTAACTCTTGCCTTGAATTCTTGCCAAGAAGAGCTCCAAGAGAAGAGGGAAACCGCTGCGGAAGTGCTTCCAGAACCCAGGTAAGCCTCAAACCTCTTTTTAATTTTTGTCTTTACATTTCTAGATCTCTTCTTCTACCTTTCTGTAGAATAAGGCCTTCTATGTGTGTGAAAACCCTTCCCCGGCTCAAAGTATCTCAAGACTCCCCCTAGCCGTAAAACGTGAAGGCGGGATCTAGGAGAAACGAGACTGGGGATTGACCCTAGTACTAGAACCTATTTAGAATAAAGCCTTTTGAATCTTTGAAGCCCGTTTCATATTCAAAGTACCCCAAGATTATCTTGAAGAACTGTGTTTAACGGGGAGAGAGAACTAAGGGAAACGATAATGGAACGGAACCCTAGGTTGTTCTATATCCTTTTTTATTGATCTAAATGCATGCTATGAGCCTTGTGATTCTTTGAAAACCCTTCCATATTCAAAGTACCCCAAGATTATCTTGAAGAACCGTGTTTAACGGGGAGAGAGAACAAAGGGAAATGATAATGGAACGGAACCCTAGGTTGCTTTAGAACCCTATTTTGATTAATATGAATGCATCCTATCTTTGTTATGTGGTTGGAATGGTTTTTACACCTACACATACAGAGCACATGATTTTGGCGGATAGGCTCATATTTTGGATTTATTGCGTTTATTGTGATAAATCTGAAATAAATGGCCTCAATCAATTCTTGAATGTTTTGAAATGGTTTTAAAATATCTGGATTCATCTTGCACGAATCACACACCTCTTATCACTGTTTTGAGTTATTTTCATTTAAAAAAGGCTTAACTTGACAGCAACTGTACCCCAACTTCGGACAGTCATAACTTCATCGTCCGGATGCATTTTAGAGTGATTCCTGAACCATGGGAAATGTGAGGCTGTCTAGTTTATACCTACCAAATTTCATGAATTTCTATAAAGCAGAGTTTTGACACCTCTCTGTCGAAGTTGATAGGTCAGTTCTGATCTGAATACGGAACTTGTCACTTCGACTGAGCGCCATGTGTTCGTTTTAAGTCCGATTTGAGTGATTCATGTTTCTGAGTTTTTCTATGGAAATCTAGTTTTAAATCCAGTTGGTTTCATAATTTTTTGACTCCATTTGTGTCGTGAGCAACAGATTTACTCAGAGCTGTTCATCAGCACTTTTCTGGGTAAATCTGTGATCTTCGGGGCCTGTTCGGGAGACCACCCAGGGCACAACCGAATGAATTTCTGTATGAGGCTAGTTTCATATGAAATATGGCCATACAGACTTCACTCACACCAAATTTCGTGAATTTATATGCAGCAGATATTTCTAGGTGATTTTCCAAAGTTGCCCACTTATCAGTTTTAATCATCTCCAGCAGCAACTTTAAAAGAGAAATAACTCTTAGAATTTCAACCGGAATTACTTGAAATTTTGCATGAGTCTATTATTTACCATAATCTTTCAAATGGATTTGGTTTGCTTCCATTTAAAATTGGATTTGAATGATCTCAAGACAAATGGCATTACTTTTCACCGAATTTTCCGGATTTGTCTCAACTTGGTTTAGTGCAACTTTTGCTGTGATTTCCATCTTTTTGTGATATTCCAGAAGTTATATTGACATAAAAGAGAATCTAGAATCCATTTGGATTTCTCATATGAAAATATCACACATTGGCTTAATCCTTTTCCAATGTTTTCAATGATTTTAGCAAGCTTTCTCATTTTTTTTGCATGAACAAACACTTGGCAACCACCTTGTGTGGATGAATGGGGGTGCCTAACACCTTCCCCCATTCATAATCTAATCCCCTTACCCATCTCTGGGTTTGATTTTCAAGTAGAGTTATTTTTACTCTAGAATTGGCCTTTTGGCTCCTTTTGCTTATTTTTGAATCTTTTGGTGTCCATTCACACCTCAAAATTCTGAATGGTGGCGACTCTCCCACTTTTTGCGCTGAGCCCGTGTGTTGACGGAGGGGAAATTATCCCGGTGATTTTTCCCATGTCTCACACCGGGGTCTTACATAAACACACATTTATCATGCCATATCATGCAAGTATGGAGCTGAAGTATAAAACCAATCAAAAGAAGGGCCTAGAGGGGTAGTTAAAGGGGTACAAAAGAGTCAAAATAAGAGGAACAAGCTCCCCTTTTTAATTGAAGAAGAAACAGCAGCTCAACAGAAATTTTAAGACTCTTAAAATCAAATTTGAAGGTCTATCAAACTTTCCCGGAGTTAACCGAAGCTTTCCCTCTTACCTTTGGAGGTTGCTTGGATGTAAAATTGAGGAATAAGTGAAGAAAAATAAGCAAGTAAGGCGGCATAGTGAAGAACAGCAGGTATATAGTATATAAAACATCAAGGTGCTCATACTTAATTCATCTTCAACTATGTTAAATAAAAGATACAAAAGAGTTCACGTTGGGGGTATAGAAACCCTTTTGAGTGTGTTGAGCTCACTTTGAAGTAAAAACAGCACTTTAAGCTTCTTCTCCAAGCACCCAAGGACACCAAGTATGCTCCTTGACTTAAGAGGGGAGGAGGAAGGGATTAGAGAGAGTTTTTGTGGGATTGGGAGGAGTTTAGTTGTGCTAGAGAGGCAAAGAAGGGGGTCGGACAGTGCTGGAGGGAGGTGGGAGGAGTAAGAGCCAACAACTAAGGAATGAATGGGGCCTTTTTTGTGCCATCTCGGTCATACTAATTTTTAGTATGACTGAAATAGAAATATTTTTCATATCATGTTTTTTTTTAAGAAAATTAATGACTACTTTGTCTTTCATATCATGGGAGAATTTGTTCATTCTTATTTGATTGTTATTTTATTATTTTTTTATCTATTTTTAATATCTTAATTAGACATTTTACAAAATAGTATTATTTTATTATGTTGAATGAATTCTCCACATGGGAGAATTCGTTCATTCTTATCTGGTTATTATATTTTTTATTTTGAATATCTTAATTTTATATTTTACAAAATAAAATTATTTTATTTTTAGATTTTTTATTTAAGGTCCATTTTTTATTCTTCACCATGTGGGCAGTTTTCTGACTTTTTGACTTGTCCATAAATGCTCCATTCGATGTCCGATTTTAGCAAACTTAATGGCGTTGGAATCAGGTCAAGATCTTCTATCCATTGAGCCAGAGTGTGGCATCAAATTCAAGTTTTTAGTAGAAAGTCGAAGTCGCGTCCGAAATCTTATTCTGCTCATATCTCCTTGATCTGGGCCCCGATTCTGGCAAACTCAGTTGCATCAGAATCGTGTCGGCATTTCCTCTCTTTTGGAATAGAAATGGCAGTTAATCAGGGTTTGAGCAGAAAGTTAATTTCTGCTCCCCCAGGACTTGTTCTATAAATCCTTCATCTAGACTCCGATTCCTGCAAACTCAGTTGCGTTGGAATTGTGTCGAAATTTCCTATTCAATGGTAAGAAGCATGGTGGTTGATTTGCACTAGATCAAAAAGTCAACTTTTTGCCCCTTGGGGTTTGACTTTTTAGTTAGGTTTTTCATTTTCAATACTTTCGGTGCGCAAAAATGAGGTGCTTACAACTTTTCCAAAAACAATTCATCATGTTAATCATGTCATTTTAATATTTCTTTTCAAAACCATTCTTGTCAAAACTTGGCTAAATCGATCAATCAATCTCTTTCTTTTTTAAAAGGAACCAAATCGTATATAATTAGTAATTAAAGCTCACCTTGATGTAGTAGCCTAACTCTACCGTAAGATGTAAACACATAGTATCCACACCTCCTCCACAGGAGAATGCACATCTCTAAGACTAAGACACCCCCACAGGAGATAGCATAACTCAATCGCAGAATATGAACACATAGTACCTACATCTCCCCCACAGGAGATAGCTCCCTCACCCTCAAGTGATAACTCACACACCCATCTCCCATGTAGAATACAATCAGAGTAATCACATCTCCCCCACATGAGGTATCTTCCGCAGGTGGTAACACATCTCACCTATGGGATGCAATCACATCGTGATTACATCTCCTCCACAGGAGGTAACCCATCTCTCTCGTAAAAGGTAACACATCTCACCCGCAGGTGGTAACACACACATCTCCCATGTGGGATGCAATCACATCTTGATTACATCTACCCCACAGGAGGTAACCCATCTCTCCCGCAGAAGGTAATCAAATTTCATTTGCAGATGATAAAAAAATCTCACATTGCCATCATGGCATATAAATCATTCCATGATACATGGAAAAGCATAAATCCACAATCCAATTTCTTATATAAAGTAGTTTGTTCAAGTTTAATCAGTAATCCAAAACCTTTTGCCAATACTTATTATATTTCAAAACATAGGCTCAACGTACTCAAATCTATTATAAAAGTATTTTGAAAAATTACAGGATTTGAATCACATCTAAAACAATGTTTTACAGGTGTCGAAATCAACCAAATCGATTTTAAACTAATTCTACAACCAAAACTCTTTTTCAAGTCAAAATAAGACATATTTCAGTAAAACGTACCCAAAACTTTGTATAATTTTTATAAAATTAATCAACCACTGAAAGCAACTCATAAAAACCCAAATCTTTTTTGTACATGTGTTTGATTTGTCTAAAAATCATTTTACAATAAAAATCTAGGTATATTTCTCAAAATTAGAAAATCTGGGTTGGGCGCTCGACAGGTCTCTCAAGCGGTCCTGTCTAGCGGCCTTTGAAACAAAACAGATAAATGGGTGCTCAATAGATCGCTTAAGCAATCCTTTATTTAACATGGGCGCTCAATAGATCGCTCAAGCGACCCTGTCAGGCACCCATACAAAATCACAAATTCTAGGTTTTCTTTAATTCGTGAAATTTCATTCTAAATCCGAATAATGTCAAACCAACTCCTCAAATCACTTCTAAATCATATACTTTCAACCTCTAAATATGTTATATCATTCTAAATACATCTAAACATAGATTTACAATAAATCTAAATCAAAACCTAAGGAAACTCAATACTTTAAACATACTCGACAGTTTTCATAAACCACTTATAAGATCAATCAAACCCACGAAATCTATTGTATCAAATATATGGTTTAGTATCTCAAATCATCATATATTAATTCCAGATCAAACCCAAACGTTTAAACCTAAAATCTTCGACGATTAAACAAAACGGGGTGTTACTACCTGCCTCAAAACGCAAAATCCTTCTCTTCAAGTTACCGTCGACATTATGCTACTATTGCACCCCTCTAGAAACCTCAGAACACCATTTCGACCGTTCAGATTGAAGCTCCACTAGTCTTGAAGAAAACCCCCAAATTTGAGGCCGATCCAACGGTTGAATCTTTTCCGATCTAACTTTGATGAATGCTAGTCGGAGGTTTTTGCACAATTTCTCTCTCTATATTCCCCAAACATGAGAGCCCTCCTTTCTCCTCCTTTTCCTCTATATAATTTGATTAGAAGAAACCGTAATTCCTCCTTAAAGCCTCCCTTTTATAGGCTCACCCAAAATAGAAGTCTTATTTGGTTTAGGAAACTTTCTAACTAACCCCACTAGGATTCCTAATCTCACTTTGAAGCTTTTCTAATCTTTTACAACTCCTAATTATTTCCTTTTAATTCTAAATAAGAGAAACTTCTATTTTTCCTAATTTTCGTGCTAATTATTTCTCATATTTTTTCAATATTACAAAAACTCCCCAAAGCTCCTCTTTTTCTCAACTTAAGGCTCCTAATCAACTATAATTACTAATATGCCCTTTTCCCACTTATTAAGCTATAAATATCATAGTTAATAATCAATTTAAACTCAACTTAGGTCTAACATAATTTCTCAATTCTAATAATAATTTAATTAATCTATTTAATTATTTACCAATAATTAGTAGGAATTTGACCAAAGTACCCTTCTCTTGATAATTTCATATCTACCCATTGGATTTCTTCTAAAATTTCCAAATTTATTTTTCTTATCATTTTTAATCAATTATATATTCTGGTTGAATGAAAATACCCCAAATCATATGCTCTACATTTAATCTCCAATTATTTTGATAAATTCATGAACATTCCAAATATTCACATTTAATTCGCTTTATTTATTTGCTGAAAATTCGGGGTTTTACACATATGATCTGATTTGAAACCACTTGAAATGAGTTGAAAATCACTAAAAAAAAATTTAAGGCATGAATTTGGCTCAGATATCTCATTATTAGGAGAGTGAGAACCCAAATCTACCCAAATTGGTGAAAATTAGCTTAAATCGAAGAGGTTAGACCATGAGGTCTTCTCTAGCAGATAGAAATAAATTAAAATCAACTCAAGAAGTCTTGAAAAGTTGCTCTAAGGCCTCTGATCTTAGATCTACTATATTGAGCATAGTAGATCTAAGATCTATGCCTATTTTGACAAAATCAAGTGAATGTGTGCATTGAATTGTGTAGGAAATCAGATTTTAAGGAGAGAATTGAAATCTAGTGATATAGAGAGCATAGATATATGTAATTCCTCCAGATTTAAACTCAAAATAAGCACAAACAACAACCATACACGAATTTAAACAAATCATGCAAGTGTTTCATGAGAAATGGTTCTAAGCCTAAGGGTCCATTCCAACACTTGTTTCCCCTAGCTCACTCTTCACGTTTTATGACTAGAGAGGGTGCTTAAGGTACTTAAGTAAGGTTTGGAGTTTCAAACACATAGAAGGCCTTATCTATAGAAATGTAGAAGAGGAGAGAGTGCTTGAATTGAAATAAAAATGAAAAGAGAAAGTTTAGAAGCTCACCTTGGTTGCTAAGTGTTTGAGTGGAGAATTGGGCAGAGGTTCTCTTCTTCTTCAAGAGCTCTTCAAACTTCAAAATTCCAACCATTTGCAAGAGAAGAGGTCTTCTATTTATAGACAAGAGCAAGGGTAAGAAAGTCCCATGTGTAGGCCAAAATACCCTTCTAAATTTCTTCTAATTCAAGCCTAAGGCATGAATTGAAGTGAATCTACAAGTTTCAGAAGGCAAATAGGGTAGATCGAGTCTCCCAGAAAGAGGTTCAATGGGTAAATAAGGCTCAAATCCGAGCCTTTACGAATTTGATTAAAATGGCCTTACCCGTATATATCATACGGTTTTCCCCAAAATGTATGATACATACGGACAGGGCAAACTTAATAAAATCCACACAAATGCTACGGTTGAGATTTAGTTACGCTCCCATGTGTGTTGCCAACGTGGCATAACGGTCGAAGCTACCGGTCGACACGTGGTAGCCACTTGCGATCACAGATAACGCATAAATCCATCTATATGGTATATACGGACGCGTCCGTATTGTATATACGGACATAAGAAAAGTTGTTAAAACCATAAGGTCTATACAAGCAGCACATTTTTAATGGTTTTGAGGTGTTGACACATGTCAAACCTCAATTAATATATTTTGAATATATTTTTATTATTTTCTCATATTTTAGTGTAATTTGAGGTGTCTACAACTTACCTCTCCAAGCAAACCAATTCAACCCAAACCCTCAACAACACTTTAGATTAATTTCCCAACAACACCAGATCACAAACTCCAAGTTTTTAGCAATCTCCAACGTAGGTCTCCTTTCTCTATTTCTTCAATTGACCAAACCAAAAGAAACTCAATTAGGGAAACCCCAATAAGATTCCTTCGAAAATAGTACTTTCCTAGTGTAATTAGAACTCCTTCTTTAGTTACGCACTCCCTCAACTTCCTAAAAGTTTCACGATCCTATGCTGTGCCACACCACCAAAGCTAAAAATTACAACTAATCAAATTTAAAAGAATTACTTAAATAACCCTTACCTTTATAAAATCAATTCTAGCCATTGGATCTTCATCCAAAGCTTCAGATTAACTCTCCTCATTCATTCCTTCATATTAAGCACTTTATTTTATTAGCAATCCTCCCAAAATCTCCAGATTTAATTAAATAATCATTAAATCAAAAATCAAGATACTAAATGATCACTATGAGATGGGTGTTGGAGCGAGCCCATAGTCATTCGAGCGGTGCCTCAAGCGGTCTCTAGTGCCAATACCTATTCTAAGTTTTATTTTATTTTTTCTGTAATTGTGTAGTAGTGCTAGAGGGAGCACTCAAGCAATTAGTCCGCTCAACCTGCGCTAGACCTCCTTTCAAGCGATTGTACATGATAAAGTGATCGTTTTAAGTCCGTTTGGCGTGGTCGAGTGCATTGGTTGCACACTATTTAAAGGATTTTTTCCCCACTCGTGTTTAGAATGTTTGAAACCTTATTTTGGAGAGAATGAAAAGGAGAAACCCCTATTTGCTTTATTATTCTTCATTTTAAGCAAATTTTAGTCTAATCTCAGTGCACTCAAGAAGGTTCACTAATGCTGATATTATTCGTGCTATCTGCTGTTGAGGTCGTAGATCATTGAATGCTGGGAAACCTAACACTAGGAGCCCAACACACTAAGGAAATCATTTGAAAAAGGGTGTAAAGGTTTCAAGTACAAAGATTTCTTAATCTCGTCTCGATTACTATAAGTGCTTCCAATTTCTTTCTTTTTAATTAATGATCTCACTATTTGGACAAAGATTTGCAATTTTGTGGTTTTGTTTTGGATTTTCTACACATCTGTGATTTCATATTTAGGATTTCTTTTGCATACTTTCTTTTGAGATAAGGTTTGATTGTTTATCCACCCATATTATTTCCTACAATCCTAGGTTATCATTGATATATGAAGGATTGGGAGGGGTGAAAAGGTTGAATAGGTGATCTATGGTTGCCAGGAATCAAAGAAAGTCATGGAACATTGGAGCAAAAAATAAAGTCTCTCCTAAACAGATGCAGTTTATGTAACTTTATAGATTGGGCAGCATAGCCCGAACTATTTTGGTTTGTGTGGCCATTGTTTGGCCGCAATAGCCAAATCACTTTTTCACTTAATGCTTTGTCTCCTTATCTCCTCTTTGGTCAAAAGGCCCAATTTTGGATGATTTTCCTTTATTTGTCTTGGATTTTGTCTCTTTTTAATCATTTTTTTACTTTTTACAATTTTTTATTTGAATTATTAGTATTTGATTATGATTTTTGGAATATTTTATTTTGATATTTTTATTATTAAAGTCTTTCTTCTTTTTGTTTTTGCCTTTTTGCATATTTACTTTGGTTTTCCACTTGGCAAATATGTGAGCCACACATTTTTGCCAAGAGGCAACCTAAGATTGCAAAACTTTAGAAAAATTCCCTTTCTTTTTATTTAGCCATAATTTCAATGTTCAAACTTGGATTCACACACAGTCAGTTGTGTTTGAACTGCCTCGATGTCATCTTTCTATGGATATCAACAATTTTAGCCAACTCAACTTCTATCGAAAGTCTTATTTTCAGTTCTTTGTTTTCGACTAATCAAGGTTTGTATTTCAAGTACATCCCTTTTGTGAAAAATTTGGGTGTTTACACTAATCTCAATATTTTATGAGACCCTACCCTAATATTCCCCGATATATACCACTAAAGAGGCATCATCTTCTTGACCCAAAAGCAAAAGATTAAGGAATTCTGTGGTCTAGAAATATTTTAAAATTCAAGATTTAGAAGGGATTGGACTAAAGACAGTGAATGTATTGTAGAGCTGTAACACCCCGGATCTGGGTTACGTAATACATCCGTAACCCATTTCCGAAGGGTTAATTTTTCCACACAGGATCTATATATTAGAGTGAAGGAAAACCTGAAATGAACATATATTATAGAATCAGAGTCAACTAAACATTCCCAAACTCAATATGAAATACCATATCTCTAATCTGAGCTTACATGATCCAAGCATCTACCCTTCAATATCGTCATCTCCAAGATCTGAAAACAAAGCAAAACCAGAATGAGATACAAATATCCCAACAAGTAGCACATGTATGCTCAAATACATTTTTCATAGTTATAAAACATTGATCGGATATAAAACATGTAACAGTGACGATAACACGATCAATCCGAATAATCCAACAATAATCCAGCAGTCAAATGTGATATAACTCGTGTAATCCAGCATATAAGTCAAATCAGTAGCATCTATATCAAATCACGTGAATAACCATGAAACCAAATCTAACCATGTAATAAAGTGTCGATGAAACCAATTATCCAAAAACAACCCAAGAGATATAACTCAAATCAAAACAAGTGTCAACATCAATAATAGCCACATCATGATCAAATCCACGCCTCCATGTGTATATCCGGCCTACTCAGAGTTTCGTCATCCAATGCTGACATAATCCGAGTTTTGGCATTGACAACACAGGCCTACTCAGGATTTTGGTGCTGCTTTACATCAGTTGTGGAGATACAAATACCCATAAAACCAAATACGATAATAACACGTATCGATAAACCATGCGACAAAACATTTCATCTCAAAACAAATATCAACATAGGCCAATGTCATGTAGTTCACTTTAGTAAAGTAATTAACATGCCAGAGCGACATCCACACCTCCATATACACAATCCAGCCTACTCAGGGTTTCGGATTCTGAAATGACAGCCTATTCAGGGTTTCGTCATCCAATGCCGGCCTACTCCGGGATTCGGCATTAACAACACCGGCCTACTCAGGGTTTCGGTGCTGCTCTACACCAGTCGTGGCAACACTCATAGCCATGCAATTACATCAATAAAGTCAATACATCACATTACTAAGCTTAAGTAATGGATCCAAGACAAGCTAGACCAAAATAGCTTGAAACCAAATTAGCATGTAATCAAATGTGCTCAATCACGAAATCATGGGACAATCATGACCAAATCCACTTCATCATGGAAGATCTCAAGTACATGCCCTTTAAGGCGAATAATAATTTCCAAACCAGATCTTATATCAAACCATGCATGAGACAAAACCAATAATCCAAATTTGTAGAAATAACTCACAATAAACCAAATCCAATGCAAGTTTTCCAAACAAAGTCCATTGTAAACCAAAGTAATCCAAAATAAAGCTCAAAACATCTATTTGTCAAATCTGACCAGAAATGTGTTCTCAGAGAGTTATTTAATTTCAACATGTTTAGGTATGAGAATTTCATAAGTAAAAATCCTTAGAATCTTACAAGTTATATAGAAAACATAATATCCTTTTAAAACCCAAAATGAACTAATTTGGAGAAATAAGTGGACAAGTATTTGATATAAACTCATTCATACAATTGGCCTTTAAAAACACCTTAGAAATGATATCAGAAAGGTGTTACAAGTGGTAGAATCAAAATAAACTCATCCTATAATAATTTGGAACCAAAAGTCTCTCAAGAACCTAGTTTAATAGAATGTGCCCAAACTCTTCATTAAATAGAATTTTAATATAACTCCTGTGCAAGTACTTCTTAAATACCTAAATCTTATTTGTACATAGGTTGGATTTGATTAAAAACAATTCCGTAGTTGAAAACATCTCAAATTCCTCAAAATATAGTTTTCTATGTTAGGCGCTTGACATGGCGCTTGAGCGTCCATGGAGGCGTTGAAGAGATTCAAATCTGGAAAATGGACGCCTGACAAGCGCTTAAGCGTCCTGTTGGGCGCTCGGCTTTTCTGGAAAATTTAACTTTCGGGTTCTGAGATTTTTAAGAAAACACAGGCTGGGCACTTGGAATCCTGCTCGAGCTCGATTGCAAGCACTAGGCCAAAATTTCAGGTCGTGAACAGAATTGTGAAATTTCTGAGTTTTAGAAAATTGAACTACCAAAACCTAATTTAATCACTCTAAAATCATGCAAACATCTTCTAAATCATTAATAGAAGCTTTCTAATTAAACAAACTATAATTTAACATAATTTTACAGATCAGATCTAGATCTCTCTTCAAATAAATCAAAAACTACTAAAACCTGAGTTTAATCATTTGATCTCAAATCACTTGCTTCAAATCTGAAAATTATAGCATAAAACTAGTTTAGAAAAGTGCTACTTGCCTTAGATTATCTCAATTCAATCTCCTGTGAAGTTTAGATCTACAGATCTAAGTTTGTACCACGAAATCCTTCTCCAATTTTCTGAAATGTTCACACGATCAACTCAGATCTGAGCATATTTAATTTAAATTCATCAATCTCTACCTCAATTCATTTAATTCCGAAATTACAATTAATCTCACCTGAATTCTTTGAAGTTAGCCGAATTCTTCACTTCTAGCACTGATCTCCTTATATTCAACTTCTAGCTTTAGAATTTCTCTTCAACTCAATCGACCATTCCTGCAAATTCTGTTTTCTCAGATCTCCTTCCTACTCTCTCTCCAGAAGATTGTAACCTTCTTCTCCAGAAGTATCTAAATCCAACCAAGAGAACTAAACCAACTAACACTGCCTATTTATAACCACAAGTTGCCGCCCATTTCCTTCTTGAATTTTTTGCTGTTTTGCTACCATGCCACTCCACCAAAACTTATGTACACAACCAGCTCAATTTCATAAAATAACACATGATCCCATGCTTTTATTCATTACCACATTATAAATTAAAATAACCTAACCACATATCTTAATTAATAAATTCTCCTTCATTAAATTTCTAAAAATTTCCCAAAAATAACTTTATTTCTCATTTCCTAAAATTTCTACCAATAAAATCATCATTAACCATCAAATCAAATTTTAATTCATTAATTAAAATTTCAGGATTTTAATTAATGAATTGCCTCCTTGAACATGGTAGCAAAGACCCTAAGCAAACCCAAATTTCTACTTATAAGTCTGCTATGTCTAACTTTCCTTTAAGCTAACAAGAAGCTAGAGAAGTAATAGATAAATGGATAATTCAAGATGAATTGCCTTTTAGTATAATAGAAAGTGAAACATTCAATTAAATATTAACTAGAAATTTAACACTATAGTATGAACAGATTTCATACAACTTTCTCAGAAATGATGCCGTAACATTATTTAAAAATAAAGATAAAGAATCAAGATAAAAAAAAATTTCAACTAGTAATGGAAAAGTAGTTTTAACCTCAGATATTTGGACAAGTAATCAAAGAATTGATTATGTAATCGTTATTGTACATTTCATAGATGAAAATTGGAAAATGGCAAAAATTAAAATAGTTTTAGTTTATTTAAATATTATCACACTAGAGTAAGCATAGCTAATGCATTAGCTAGAGAATGTAACTAGAGAATATAAAATATAAAATAAAATAATAACACTAACATTGAATTATGAAAGTGCAAAAAATCTCATATTTTCTATATTATCTTCTACTATATTCATACCATCCTGCACAATTAAATTTATGATGTGATAAGTACATCAAATATGAAATAGACTTACATATAATTTATGTTTAATTGAGTTATTATTTGTATTCTATCTAACATTAAATTATTCTATCTAATTGAGTTATTATTTTTAGGTTTTAATCCATTAACGTTTATAAAAATAAAAAAAACTTAAAAATGAAAATTTTCCCAATAGATGATCTTCATTGGATAATATAAAATATTTCAAGGGATTTAACCAAAGATTTATCTGGAGTTTATTATTCAACTGCTAAATATTTTGGATAGATCATATAAAATAAGTTGTGCTTTTGAATATAATAGAAATAAATCAATTTGTGTTACTATTTGTCACCAACTAATGAAAAATAATTTTTTTAATATTGGAAAGAAATGCCCCCTTATATTGCTTTGGCAACCATAATGTATCCTAAGATTAAATTAATAAAAGTAGAATGTTTGATATGTATGTTATATTACAAAAGAAAAAAATGAACGCTTCTTGCACGACAGATGTGAAGAAACTAAAAATCTTTTGCGAACACTTTTTAAAGGATATGCTAGTATACATTAGGGGTGCAACTCAGTTCGGTTCGGTCTGGGTTGATGTCAACCCAAGACCAAACCGAAACTACTTATATTCAACCCAAAACCGAACCGAACCGAATTCTAAACCGAAACCCTAAAACCGAAAACCGAACCGAAGTTAAATGAAACCCAAACCCAAACTGAACTGAACCGAATTACATGAGATCGGTTCGGTTTACAAATCTGTACCCACATAGCAAAGCCAAGAATCTTTAGCATCTCAGAGACTCCGCAATTATCAGACCTCCATTCCAAAGGCCTGGGCTTCAACTAACTAGCCGAAACGCATATTTTTTCTTCGGTACCAAGATTTCAAACGCCATGTGCTCTCACATGAAACAATGAAAGCCAAACTGCTGGAGCAACAAGTTTATAAATGCAAGCGAAATGCAAGTGCATTCCCAAAAGTAGAACTATATAAAAAATCTAAAAAGCACATAAGAATTTCAAATGCATGGGAAGAGCTCTCGATATATATTAGTATAGTCCTATCATTTTAAATGAAAAAGTCCCTGTTATCTAAGGACTGAAGAAACCCTAAAAATGGATATAGGAATGTTGGAAAATAGCTTCCGGAGGGAAAAAAAAAGGGCTTCCAACAGACTAGGCAGGAACGGAAAGAGGTCCATTTTTTTCTGTAATAAAAGCTAAGAAATACTCAACAAAAACGAAGAACGTAAATAAAGAAGATGAAAAGAAGTGAAGTACTAAGAATACAGAAAAGGTACTTGTAATCCGCTTCCAATCATTCGATTTACAGCATTATTTCCTCCTCCACCAACACTTACTACCTTAATCTTTGCTGACTCCATGGGAGCAAACAAACAAGTAAAGTAAGGACCAGAATCTCTTCTGCTCCGTGCATTTCTCCGACGGGACCGTGGAGCAAAATCTAGTTGGAGAAAGTCTCGATAGAGCTTCTTTTGTTGAAATCCAACATAAATCGAAGAAGATGAGATAAATTGGTTAGGGTTTGTGAGGTGAAGAGTAGCCATCTCCTTCCTTCCAAGAGTGAAAGAGAAAGAGAGAGGTTTAGGGTTTAAAAACGCTGCATAGCCTCTACCATGCTGGTGGCTGAAACTTTGAAAGATTGAACGAATGGTTTAAGTGGGTGGTGGGTTTGTAATTTTTTTAAACTTTAAAAGTAAACTTATAAATTTAATATTATATATAATAATTCGGTTCGGTTCGGTTTAACCGAACACTTAACCCAAAACCGAACCGATTTAATTCGGGTTTGGTTTTTATGGACCAAAACCGAACCGAAGTTTTTAAAAAACCGAACCGAACCGAAGTCGGTTTGGTTCGGGTTGGTTTCGGGTTTACTCGGACTGAGTTGCAGCCCTAGTATACATGCACCACTACTTGATGATTCCTCCTGAAATGTAATAAATTGAAGGAAGAGAAAACATTGAAAACTAGTAGTGCATCATTAGATCAATTAGCTATGTAGATAGAAAGGCCCCAACTAAAAATATTAGGTAAAGAAAATTAAGAAATGAATTCTTTTGAAGTTTTGGCTTGGAGGAAGCAAATCAGGATCGCTATCCTATGCTTTGTCGCTATGGAAGGTGATCAACTAATAGTTCCAGTGTCCACAATTACATCGGAATCAGCTCTTAGTTTAGGTGGCAAGATGGTGGACTAGTATTGTAGCAAATTAATACCAGTGATGATGGAAGGATGTTTTTTGCGTAAATGATTGACTGAGGCAAAACACAAAGCACAAAGCTTGTCTTCTTAGAAGCTACTTCCCAAATAGTTGGAAGATTTAAGAATTGATAATTAGTCTAATTTTTTTTTAAAAATATCAATATAAGAATTTAGAAGTTTTCTTTCATTTTTTTCTTTGTATTAAAATGCAAATGAAATATAGATGAGTAGGTGTCAACCTGGCTGGGATTGCTCGTACTATAGTGATATAGTATAAAATGTAGCAAAATTTTCAATTTGCATAAATACGAAGTTATCATTCTTAAAAATTTGTTTTTTATTTGCATTTTTGTAAGAATATGTAGCATAATTTGTGTAAATAAAAAACCTTATGAATAAAAGGAATTTTTATTGGTTTTAGTGTGAAATAGATTTATTAATTTTTTATTGTTTTATTATTTGTTTGGAGGGTTGGTAGGGTTTGACCAACCTTTCAGTTGGCATTACCTAGTTTGGCTCGTGCCATGGGCCATGCCGTGCCAACCCTTTTGAAAATAGGCACGAAACAGGAACAACAAGCATGACGCAATCATGCATGGGTTGTACCATGCCAGCCCATTTGATTTGCCTATCTTAGCCCTTTTATAACCAAGGGGTGGCCATTATATATTTCGTTATCAATTTCTCAATGTAAGAATGCATTTTACAGATCCATTGGTGAAAGTTTTCATCTTTGGTTGCTAACAATAATAAAAAAATCTACAAATGAAATCTTGGAGACCAAATAAAATCTCATTAAAATTAACCTTGTAATTATGACTAAAATATCAGTAGCTACCATTAAGTATTTAAGGTAAATACTACAGATATTTGGCTATACCAGTCGGTACATCCATAATACTGGTATGATTTCCAGGATTTAAAACACTGCCTTTAAGACAATGAATTAGTTCCGATGACTCATTCTGGATTATGACAAAAACATCCTAACTTATTCTTTCATATATAGCTTGTGCATTCCAGGCACCAATACAAATAATCTAGTTTCTCTATATTTCCAATAGATGTCATATTTCATACTTACGGCTAGATTTTCAATGGATGAACACATTCATGGACTTGGCCTTAGGTCTTCTATGTAACGCCCCGATTCCGGGTCCATTCCCAAACCCGAGGAGTTATGGTAAATAAACAAAGCAACTAAAGAAATTGGATAATTTAAAACTTTTTTTAAGTTTATAATTAGAGTAAATGCGGAAACTTAAATTTAAATTCTCTTTATTAATCAACAACCATGATATATAAGGATTTCAATTCCATGAACACCCTACAACTATATAAACTACCCATCTACAATTAGCCCAAAATTTGACGTCCTCGCCAAGAGTACCTGAAAAATGGGGAGAAACCGGAGTGAGAATAAATCTCAACAAGTAGCAAGGTGCATGATGTAAAACAGTCCAAAATTTTACAATACTAGTCATGAGGTGAACGATAAAACCAAAACCATGTAACGCCCTGGGTCCGGGTTACGGGAACTAACCCGTAACTAATCACCGAATGGTTACATTTCCACCCAGAATCACAGAGTCAGAGTAAAGGAAACATGACTAAACAATTAAATATATATACAGAGTCCACTAAAACCCAACTCAACTAAAATATCAAAGCTCTAATATGAACTTACCCGATCACAGCTTTTACCCTCCGATATCGGCTTTTCCAAGGTCTGAAAACAAAACAAAACAAACGGTCTGAGATACGAATATCCCAGTAAGTAGCCAATGCATGCTCATAGACATTTTAACATTTCTAAAACATGATGCGGATTGAAATATGCATCAATCGACAATAAAGCGAATAAACAGAATAATTCCACGATAATATATCAATAAACACAAAGTAACCAGAATAAATCAACAAATCATAGCAGGACTCATGAAGTAAGACTGTCTTTAACCAGGGTAATCACAATGTCCACTATGCCACCTCCCGGCTTAGGTGCGAAGCTGAGTACACGATCATCGTCTTATTGCGGGAGAACCCACCCAGTACAGTGATGGGTTGGCAAAAACTACCCAAACATGGTCCGAGTACACGATAAAATGAGTGAATAGCCATAGCCAGCCAAGTACACGATCAGGCCTCACTGAGTACACAGTGGAACACGCGTGCGTAGACAGGGAATTACAACTAGCAAAGAACAATCCCTTCCACTACCTAGCTCTTAACTTGACAAATATGGATCCACACCGAACTATGCCATCTAGACTCAAAACCAATAATTAAAATAACCAAACAAATTTAATAGTGCCAATCAATCATCATCACCCTCCAAGATACATGGAGTAAACAAATCTTCTCTCCAAGGTACATGGAGAGGTTCCAAATTCATTCCGAGATACACGGAAGTAAAGTAACATCTTCTCATTAAAAGCGATAAAACTATCCTTCAAATAGGTGGAGAATTTCCAATAACCAAATTTTATTCCCAAAACCAAATGGTTTAAAATCCTTTGTCTGAAATCTTGCATAAAGTGCCTTTTTAGTCAAAAGTTTCCAAAACTGACAAATCTCGGTTAAACCGGCAAAACTTAGTGTTTAAATCTGAACTTAACTTCACTCTTGAAATCAGTACTTTTATTAACTTTCTTTTACCTCAACAGAAATTTACATGTTGAACTTATACTCATGCTACTCTTATTTAGCCTAAAATCTTCAGTGCCTTTCTTAGTATTTCTTATTTTATCTAAACCCCTCATTAACTTTATCTACTGAATTTAATCATGATATTATATGATACACGCCCAAACAGCAGCTCCTACTTGTATTTCATACTCCAACCAACTTTCTTTACTGAAGTTCTCAATGCCTATCTTTAACCCTTCCATTTATGTCTACATTCCTTGTTTACTTATTATTTTTCAACATCCTAAGGTTCATCCAAAATCCCATTGATTTATCTAAACTAACTCATTACTTACTCTCTCAAATTTAGTGAGCCATGCACAAGGTGCATGAGCTGGAGAATTATTCAGCACCTAAAATTTACTCAAACTTTCACTAAACTGGTTGCTGGTTTTTCACATTCTAATACCTGAAAAGTTTTCCCAGATTCAGCCTTTGTTGCTTCCCAATAGTTCCTTGATACAAATGATTAATTCCTTAATTAGTTTCCCACAATTAGAAGTTAAAACAGTTCATAAAGTATAGAACAAGTGCTGTTCCCAATCACAACAGTACTTGGTATAATAGTATACAGCACCTAAAGTATGTGCACAAGCAACCCATAACAGTATACAGCACCTAAAGTATGTGCACAAGCGAAACCATAACAGTATACAGCACCTAAAGTATGTGCACAAGCAACCCATAACAGTATACAACACCTAAAGTATGTGCACAAGCAACCCATAACAGTATACAGCACCTAAAGTATTTCCACTTCTAGAGTATCCCAACCCATAAAAAATCCAGCATTAACCATTTAATACAATTCCTAAGAAATCCCCAAAGTAACATTTAACAACAATATATATATGAGCTGGAAATAAGTTGAATAACAACATCTAACTCATTGGAAATGGGCTGAACACCATTCGGCCATGCTTAGCAGACCTGGGCACTAGCAACACATTTCAATCCTATTCAATGCAACAATCAAAGTTCTTTAAACTAATCTAAAGTTTCACTCACAACTACTTGCAGAATTTTTCCTAAGTCTTCACTTACTGTATTTGACTCACTTTGGGTTTAGTTAAGTCACTCAGACCATAACACAAACAGCAGCCCCTTGTAGCTTTTCGTTTAAAAATTCTGCAATATCAATGAGGATTTAATCCCCAATGGATTGAATCCATTCATTCTCTTGTTCTACATTCCAAATACCATTCAAATTACCTAATGAAATAGCAACCTTACCTTAAGATTCTGGTTTGCACCAAATTCAGAAACTAATCATGCCAGGTGTCCATGACTAACCAGAAACAGGGAAAACCAATTTGTTATGCTAATACAGTACCACATCTCAATTTGGGAACACCTAAACCATTTCAATTTTTATACAACTTACCACTTGATGTCCAGGCCATTACCAACAGAATTCTGTTTCAATGCATTTATCATGGTTGGATTTAATTACACAACCAAACAATTTGCAACCGATTGGTCACTCACGCATTCACCTAAATCAGAAATCAGCAACAATTATAAGACCCTGTATACGTATATAATCTGATCACTCCTCATCATCATTTCATCCCCAGCAGATCCAACTCATTTAATTAACAGTAGCATCCTTGTAAATTTAACTAAAACAATTCTTACTATAGCTCAAGGCTAGGCACCAGAAAAATTCTGCAGAAACAAGGTTCGACTAACCTCTAATTAAAGACTGAACTAAAGTCAATTCAATTCATGTAAAACAAAATAAGTTTATGCTATTTACCTCTAAAACTTCAATCTGATCTTAATCAACCGCTAATTCCATGAATTTGAGCTCCTACAGGTTCGCGTCCATCTCATGGTTAACGATGGTAGAAAAGAAACCATTTAAAACCCAAAAACCTCCCTTTTCCCTTTCTCCTCTAACCCTCGGTGAGCAACCCAAAAAATGAGAACCCTCGGGTTCTCGCTTTAAGTTATATAAAATTTTAAATCAACCCACTTAAACCGGTTTAATTGAACCGAACCCTCACTAAACCACCCAATCAACTTATCTATTAGACTATTCCACCACCAATCAATTAATTAAACCGAACCTAATAAAATAATTCCTTCCCTCAAGTAAAGTAACTTGATTTAAACCCGTTATGACCAAACCAATTAAATCGAACTCTAACACTTAAGTTGGTTCACTTGAATGAACCAAACCACAAAAACCTAACCTTATCAATTTAACCAATTTACTCAAAGCAAACCCACTCAATTAAGCCTTTTCTTTAAAATTGGATTAAGTAACCTCATTAAATCCTTTAATCCCCTAATTACCCTTAATTAAAATTTTCTATAAAATTCAGGGTTTTACAAACCACAATAATACAATGATATAACAATAACAAATACCAATCCAAAACAAAGACGATTGATATAATAGGACTCGTGAGCTGAAACCACTTAATAAGAATATTCTTGCCCCCATAGTTCGCCACATCACGATTTACATGATAGATGGAGCCCGCACCTGCAGTCACTACCATCTCCTCCGTCAACCATCAACGCGGACCACCTACGCATGGATTGGCGAGTACAATCCACAATCCAAATAAAATCCCATAAAGGGTACCGCTTCCACGAAGGCCATACCAATCCGATCAAAGATTAATGGACCCACGACAACACGTCTAATACCAGTGCATGTGCAAGTCACAAGTGATCCTCAAGCACGGCCAAATCATAGCTCCAACGTGTGATTCACAAGTAACCTACCAACATGAACAATATAAAGTTCGTGAAAGTTGATGTCTCATTGAAGCATGCGGATGGTAACCTGAATAAAAAAATAAAAAACCGTTTACCGATAGCAACCTCAGCTAAGACTAGGTCGCATCTACAACGGTCGAGGATTGCTGTCTACGTCGCCCGCACCTGCTAGTAGGACGGACCGCATACTGGGGAGTTCCGAACAAGAATAACTTACCAGCCAATTCCCTTTCACTTCCTAGCTAAGCTATGGATCCATACTAAGCATTGCCCACTAGACACAACTCACAATCAAAACCTTGAATAACTCAAAGATACAATATTCAGTGATAAACCTCGTACCAATAATCACAACCATGTCCCAAGTGCTATGTCTAGCAATAATTTCCAAAAACACGGTGTCCAACCAAAAGATGTTCAAAATAACCATTAAACAGTTCTTAAACAAAGTTCCAGATCATTTAATAAGAAAAGTACGAGAGTATACACAAATTCTAAATAAAAGGTTCAGATTTGAGTCGTGTTAGTGTGGGCGTACTTAGTTTATCTTTCTAATTCAGTATTCAGGTTATTCTTTATTTCTTACATAGCTTACTCAAAATCCTACACTTTGGTTCATCATAAAATCTTTACTTTTAAGTCCTTTATTTACCAACGAATACGGACTCGCATCCCCTGCAGCGTATGTTGCATACACCCCCTCGCATTCAGTGGGGGGGGGGGGGGGTCCCACCATTCACTTGGGGGCCCCACCGTTCAATGTTTACGCTGTAGACGATGCCCATTCAACAAATACCCTAAATCTCTAAATCCTTTAAGTTATGCTATTGACTCTTTCCAGAAGTTAATTTAGGTCTACTATGACTTGTTAGACTAGGTTTCATACCTAGAATCCTAGTGAAAATGGTTTGAGTGCATAGGTTTATCTTAACTAATCTACTTTGATTCTTATTATATTCATTGTCCCAAATAATTACCCTTTTATCCGAATTTAATTCCATCACTTCTTACATCTCAAATTACCCTATTTACAGGTGTTACAACATTAAAATTTCAAGAAAAATCATTAGAAATTGAATTTGGGCACGAATCCTAAGTTTAGAAATTTCTAACAGTTGGTTGCTTGAAGAGTCACTTGGGCGACTGCTCTAGCGGTTAGGTTTTCAGTTTCTGTTATTTTTCAAAGGCCTATCGCCTGAGGTAACGCTCGAGCAGTGTATCGAGCGCTCCAGCTATAATACTGTTTTTCTTCAATTTACGGAAATTTTAGAACTTTCTATACATACTATTTACTTGTTTTGATTCTAAACATCTAATTTCCATCCTAAACTAGTTCTAGGACAGCCCTAAACTAATCCTATCTCCTTTCTCCTTATCTTGAGTTTCTTTTTAAGTTCAAACTCACAATTATCAACCTTTTCTTGATTTATAAAGAAAGTTAAATCACCAAACAATTTTTTATAAACAAGTAAGCTTTTCCCATGAAATTCAACTTCAAAAACAATACGATCTAACATCAAAATCACGAGAAAACATGCAGTTCCTCTAGTTTCAAGGGTTTGCCACTTGCCTTATGATGAACCCAGATTTTTTTAGAAACTTTGCCTGTGCCCTTTTTGGAGTTCGACCGCACCCCTCTAGACTTCTCCAATTTAGATCTCCACCATTCAGTTTGAAGTCTTCCATAAGTAGAACAAAACCCTAAAATTTTAGCCCATTCCAACAGTTGGATATTCTTAGCTCGCCGTTCGAAGTTGGCTGGTCGGCCATCTCTGCAACTCTCTTCTTTCTAATTCCCTCATTTCTTTTCTCTCTTCTCTCTTTCTATTTTGGCTCCTATCACTTATGCACGAATTTTCCTCTCCTTCTAACTTATTTTCAAAACCTAAAACACTCTTTAAACCTCTCTTTTATAGCCTCCCTACTAGTCCAACTCTAATTAAGTTTAGCTTATTCTAATATACTTAGTGTATTCCCTCTTCTACCCTTCTCCTTAATTTAACCTCTTTAACTCTCTTTTAAAGGATCTCCTAATTAATTTTCGTGCTTAATCTTATTCCTAATTTTAAATTGAACTTAGACTTTTATTATTCACTCAAATTACCTATATTTTGGACCCTAAATAGTATAATTACCATTAGGCCATTTTTCCACCCTTTAAGCCTTAATTTTTTTATTTTACATCCAACTAAGTTAAGATTTTGTCTAGTTGAATTTGTTGTTATCTTATTTTCTTTCATGAATTTAACAAATTGAAATGACCAAATTACCTTCCTCTTTAAATTCCTATTTTAACCGTTATATCTCTCTTTAATTCTCTTACTATTATATTCCTTAGTATTTTCCTTTATAATTTATCTTTAATTATTTATTTTATTTTTAGGAAAACCCAGGGTTTTACATTCTATATCTTCAAGTTTTGGAAGATTTTTCCCTTCTATTGTAGGCTCTTCATGTGAATAAAAATGGGTGCCAAAGTTAATAACCTTTTTTGTCCCAAAATACCCTTTGAAATTTCTACAATAAAATATTATGTTGGGAATATGTTTGTCTTTTACTCTCTTACCCATTTTGAGTGTCTGTTTCCTCTCATTTAAAATAGTTACATTATTCCTTAATTCTCTAACAAACCATCCTTTACTTTATCAAAGAATGACAAGTGTTGTCCATTATATTGTTTCCATTCCATGATCTCTTAAGCTATTATTTAATTTTGGGCTTTTTGCATCCATGTCCATAATTATACTATATTTGCATCTATATCCTCTTATTTTTAATTTTTGTATTTATATCCCTTCATTTTGTATAGTTGTTACAATCATACCCCTGACGTTAAAATCTATTAACTTTTGTTATTTATTTTTATTGAATGACTAAAGTAGCCTTCTATAAAATAAAAATACTTTGCATTTATCCTCCTATATTATTATAAATTCATTTAAGTCCTTGTATTATTATATTTATTGCATATATACTTTAAGTCATTGATACTAATTTGCTCGATTAATAATTTTTCATTTTACTTAGACCCATTGTCATTTGGCTATTTAATAGTTTTTTTCATCTTGTAGAAGGTTAATTTAGTTATTTAATAAAAATAAAAAACAAAAGTTAATGGAATTTGGCATTAGGGTACATCTACAACAATTATGCTGAATAGAGTAGTTTAAATATAAATACTAAAAACAAGAGGATATAGATGCAAATATATCATAATATAGGGGTATAATGCAAAAAGCCCTTAAATATTTTTATCATCTACATACATTATGGCACGTGACACCAGCCAAAACTCTTGAGTCTTGACCAACCTAAAACCATCCGAACCATGTTAGGTACCCGACCCTAAAGGGCTTGGACCTTTCCTCACTTTGTAATGCAAATGATTTGCTCCACCGCCCAGGATTTTACAAATTGTTTGAGAAAGAGAGAGAAAAAGGGAGGAGAGAGAGAGGGGGAGAATTCCACCTTGGCTTTCCTCTCCTTGCCTGTCTGTCTCTTGTGCTCCTAAACCCTCCTTTATACCAGTTTTTCCCCATTTTTCGATCAAACCTCGCAACAGAATCAAACCTTAGACAGCAATCCAGGTATGCTCTCTCACTCCTCTAATTATGTTTTCTGGGTTTGTTGCTTTTTTCTTGGTGGATCCAACTCGATTTTAGCAATTCGTTTCAATTGGATTTTGTCTCGGCCTAGGATTTTATATTTCCCTCGTCTATCTCTGTGAGGCTTTCCTAATTTTTCTGTTGAGATTTTCTTCTTCGGATCTGTTCTTTTCTTGCGAATTAAAGGTTTATAAAAGCGAATCGCTTCGTGCTTCTTTTTGTTTTTCTGTTTGGTTGTTGATTTTGTGGGGATCATCGAATCATAGGCATTTTTTTGCATTCTTTCAGTATATGCTTTGGTAATTTAGGCTTTCTTTGAAGCAATTTTATGCGTCAGTTGATGTTGCGCAAGAGAATTGCTAGGTGATTAACCTTGCCAATTGGGCTCAGAATTTAGACGAATTCTATTAGTAGAAGAGTAGCATTTTCGTGTTTTGGGGATTGATATTTTCTTTTAAACGCATACTCTCTGCGGTGTTTCTCTTTGATGGAAGACAAAGTTCAACGGCTTCGTTTATTGGTGAGAATTACAGATTCTTTACCTCCTCTCTCGTTAGGTTTTTCCTTTTTCCCTTATTTTTTCTTTTGGGTGGGGGACGTTGTGGGTGCCCTTTCACCGTGTTCGCATATCGTTATGGTGTAGATCCGTGTCAGTATATCAATGTTCAAGGCTGATATTAATTGATTTAAATGTGGCTTTAATCAATTTGGGTTTTGTTAACTCACGCTTTGTACGGTTACAAAAAAATTCATTTGTAAGCTTTCGAAAATTATGATAAGTTTGAATCCAATAATTATTTCAGATTTTATTTAGCGATGCTATATGAAGTTACAATTAATGTATTCAACTTATACCTATAACTAAAAAGAGCGGTTTTTGGCATTTTTATGTCTTTTTCTGTTATTTCATTTATAGAGAACTGTTACAAATTGGTGTATCAAGGTTTTTTTGTCAGTTGAAGCTTTGCCCACTGTTTTAGTTATATGAATGACCAAATTTCACAGCCTGTGTTATGTTATTTGATGGACCTTGCTGGTGTTGTGCAGTCACATGCGCCCTCTCCTCGTTTTATTGGATACTTGGATAATACATATAATCGAAATATTGAGTTGAGGAGAAAAGGCAGGATGCGTCGGTTTCTCTGTTGTACTTGTCAAGTAGAAGAGTCTTATGAACCCGCAGAAAATGAACTTTTGAAAAGCCCCAGGAACAATGCAGATGGTATGTTTTGTGGTCCTTAATTTATATTCTTACTTTAATCTTGTTTTATAGGTGGCAAAAGAAGGATGGTATCTCTTGTATTTAATTTCATAGGTTATGCTTGATCACTTTATGAGATAATTTTTCTGTGTTACCGAAATCTTTCTCTAACTTGAAGATCATCCGTTTGTGTTGATGGAGCTGTGCCAAGATGGCGCAAGCTTGCTTGGAGTATTTATGCAGTTTTTGTTACAAGATTTGTTGTCTTTGATTTTGTGGATTTTAATACTTTTGTTTTGGGTTGAATTAATTTTGGAGGCTTTCTAGTTGATTTTTGCATGTTCCTGTATAATTTCAAGTATTATCTGATCCCAAGTTGGATAGAATTATCCAACTTGGCATCGATCCCCTTTGAGGAGTGAGACTTGTACTCAATAAAACTCGGTCAAAATTGTTCAAACTCAGTTCGATTTGGTTGGATTGCCCAATCCTATTTGGCTGAGTTGAAATGGATCAGCCAATGCAAGTGATATATTTATTAATTTATTTTTTATTCATTGACTCCTTAGTAGGACTGATAATGAATCTCATAACCTTAATATGGACAGCAAATCCAACTCGGGATTGGTTGGGAATGATATCTAATCCGATCCCCATGGATAAACAATATGGTTCCCTGACCAAAAAGAGAGATCTTTTTGTTGTTTATAAGTAGGCCTGAAACTGTTGATGCATGGTGGAGCATCATTTTGAGCTCTAAACTCTTCTGAATAGTTGTATTATCGGAGTGGTTTTGCTTTGGATTATCAGACTGATAATAATTTAGATCATGGTGGTAACTGTTCATTCAAGTGTAAAGGAGGGTGAAAAAGGCCGTAACTGTGTTTATTGCCCATTAATGGAAATTTTGGCTTTTGATACTTGTGTAGGAATTCCTAAGAATATTCATGGGATGTAGGACATGAAATTTTTTTTATAGTTGGGTGAATAATTGAATGAATAATTGGCCCTTACCTAATCGTAGTGGCATTTTATTTGTTTTGTTATTGATTCTTTTCAGTTTTTTGTAATATTTGGATTTAAAAACTGTTTTCACCTTGTTGTAGATGGAAAATTTATTGATACGACCTTCTTGAATGTGGTCAATATATTATTATGATTCTGACAGTTTCAGGAGAAAAAGAGGCATTTAATTATTAAAGATAAAGATTGAAGTTAAAAATTTGAAATGGAACAATTGCTTGTTTTGTTTGTTCCCTGTTGATGCTACATTAGATGCTTCAAAGCAAAAAAGTTAAAGCAGCCTAGACTCCTCTTTTTTTTCCCTGTTTAATTTTTCTGTTGGATTGGGATCAGTGGGGCAAGGGAGATTTTTGCTTAAACATAGACACTTATGAAGTTCATTTACGAAATGCCTTGAGTGCAATATAATTTTTTCTATAAGTTGAAGATAGCATGTATGTCCAAGAGCTTTGATTAGCAACAAAATAAGTGGAACAAGAAACATTTGTTTTGAGTTTACAAATGAATGCCATTGAAAGAACTATTGAGGAGCATCTTTTTGTATTGAAGTTTAAAAGGTGTAACAGATTGCTATAGAGGATGCGTATTGTGGTAGTGATTATTAAGTCTATCATGCATGTTATTACAAAAAATAATGCTTATGGTGGATCTGAGGGGAGGTTTGGATTGATGTGTTTGTTGCATTTGTCATTTGCTTCAAAGACATTGTTTGTTAGATGTTTAGGGCGTCAATGTGTTGTAGATGGTGCACACCTGCTATGACAGGAAATGGAGGTATTGTTCCATTTGGAATTTGAGGGGTGTAAATGCAGTGGAGGAGAGGACTTTTGAATAGATCTGCTTTAGATATTTTGTTGGAAGATGTGATTTTGCTGCAAAAATACAAAATCATAGTTGCAGAAAAATCACAGGGCTGCATAGGAAGATTCTTGGAGAGCTGTGGAGAGTTAGGGGTTTAGAGCGGGTAATTCTTCTTGGTAGGGGTATATCTAGTGGGATGGCTATAGGATGAAGGACTGAGATGATGGAAATGGTGCACATCTATTTCGGTGCCTATTCATAGTTAGTATTGAAGAGGGGATGGGGAATAAGGAATGACTTTTTTTAATGTGTATGACCATACAGAAGAATTTAGTTGAGGGGAGTTTTGTGAGGAATTGAAATCTTCCAGGAGGAGGTGGAAGCTATATCTGTGCATCAGAGATTCAGTGGTATGTTTGATGCTATAAAATCTGAGAGAAATGGGCTACTTGCCAACCTTGCAGGGATTTTCTGATATGCTCAATTAAATCGGATTGCTGGTTATTCATTTAGGGGGGCTGATTTGACATGGCTGAATTACTGTGTTTAACAAATTCTTGGTGACGCTTGTTTGGAGGATCACTTCTCCCTAGTGTAGGCAGTGGCATTGTCGAGAACTGCCTCAGTTTTTATTTATATTTTGCTCAAAAATGCATAAGCCTGTAGAACCAAAAATTATGTTGGTAGCGGATGCTTCATTCATGGATGAACTAGGAGATTTTTTAATAGAATTGAAATTTCAGTAGACCATAACTATGATATTCGAGCATTGAAATGGGTATTGGAGGTTTAGAATAAGGAGTTTGAACTGGTGGATGAGAAGATAAAAATAATATTGTAACAGATTGAAAAGTTGGTGAGCAAGTGACGGGGCTTGCAAATGGAATGGGTGGACAGTAAGAACCTTAAAATGAAATTCAGATAACTGGATAGGTTTGAATAAATGAATTGGTAAAAAACTTCAAAAGTCATTTGTCTCAAGTTGAGGGACAAGAATAGAAATTCTTTCATGGGATGGCCAATTCAAGTAGTAGTGTAAATATAAATAGTGAGGTGGAGCTAGGTGGGATTATGTTAAGGAAGAGGGTGATATCAAGAAAGTTCTGGAGTAGGATACTCTGAAGAATTATACAAAGAGAGGGAGGCATATAGCATATAGACGTCTAGTAGATTGTATAGGCTTGGACATGGAGGGTGATTTGCTTTAGAGACCATTTATCTTAGAGTAGATTTAGGGAAGTGGATGGCTCTCTCCTTTTAGAGGAAGAGGAGATTAGGAAGACTGTACTGGATTTTTACAAGGATCTATTTCAGGATAAGGAAGAGGTGCGGCCACTCCTGGATGTTGTGGAGTTTGGTTGTATATCAGATGCTCAAAGGGATATGCTCGAAGGCTAGTTAACTGAAGATGGAATGATGGAGACACCAAGAATTAGAAGGGGACAAACTGCCTGGGCCTGATGGATTTACTATGGTGTTTTTTAAGAAGTGTTGGTCCTATATTTGGGAGGATTTTATGAAGGCAGCCGTTGAGTTTTTTTTATTCAGCTCATTTTGAAAGGAGTATGAATGCCACTTTTATCTCCCTCATTCCTAAGAAAGAGGATGCTGCATCTTTGAAAGATTATCGCCCACTAAGTTTAATATGGAGCTTCTACAAAGTAGTCTCAAAGATACTCTCAAAAAGACTAAGGAAGGTGTTGCTTAGTATAATATCTCCATACCAGAATCATGTAAAGGAATAGGTCGTCAGGAGTTTTTTGAATGTGGGAACTTTTGTAATCTCTAGAGCTGATCAAGTACACTTTTTGTGTACTGATTTATCCTGTATTTCTGCTTTATGAATTAATATAATCGTTATCATTACCGATAAAAAAAAATATCTCCATACCAGAATGCGTTTGTTGGGGAAGGTAAATTCTTGATGTAGTGATGATTTCAAATGAATGCTTGGACACAATTCAAAGAGGCGGAGGTGATGTGCAAGCTGGATATTGAAAAGGCTAATGACGATGTTAACTGGAAATTCCTATGGTACCTCCTAAGAAGGATGGGGTTTGGCGCCAAGTGATGTAGCTGGATGCATACTTGTATATCTTCAGCATCCTTTTCTATTTTGGTCAATGGAGTGGCGGTTGGTTTTTTCCCATCTAAAAGAGGTCTATGGCGAGGTGACCCCCTATTCCTTTGCTTTAAAGCCATATGGGGTTTAAGGGTGAACTTGCAGAAAGCGAGTTGTTTGATGTGGGCGAAACTGGAATTGGTGCGGATTTGTGTGGAATTTTGGGGTGCAGATTGGGCTATTTTCCAATGTCTTATTTCCGTATTCCGTTTGGTGCTCCTTTCAAGTCCAAGGCAGTTTGGGAGCTGATGGTAGCTTGGATGAAGAGGAAGTTAGCTATGTGTAAAGGAAATTTTCTGTCTAAAGGAGGCAAGGTAACCCTTATCAAAAGTGCTTTCTCTAACCTTCCAACATATTTGCTCTCTACCTTTTTTGCTCCACTTTCAGGGATTGAACATCTTGAGGAGACTCAAAGAGATTTCTTGTGGGAGGGTTGGGATGAATCACGAAAGTATCACCTTGTAAACTGGAAAGAGGTATGTAGAAATAAGTGTGAGGGAGGTTTGGGTATAAGTTTGCGTCTCTTCAATCAGGCTATGGTTGCAAAATGGTGCTGGAAGTATGGGTGTGAAGTGGCAAGCTTGTGGAGAAAGGTGATAACCACAAAATATGGCTACAATTTAGCTTCATGGTTGTCAGCCCCATTGCATGTAATGAAGGTTTGCAATTTTGCGGTGAAATGTCACTATTTTCCAAGGTGGAAACATGAAACCACCTTGGAAAAGGAAATGTTGAAAATTCCTTGATGTTGGTGAAATATCGGTGAAATTTTGCAAAATGTTGGTGACATCAGGGAAAAGTTATCAAATTTTCCTTGATGTCAGCAAAATATCGGTGACATTTAACGAAATGTCAGGAATTTATTTACTTTTTTTTTTGTCCTTTTTCGATTTTTCTTAATGGCTGGAGAATTTTCTCTCATTTCAGCATCATTTTGGTGAAATTTCACCGACATTTCGCCAGTGACACCTAGCGAAATGTCGTTTGAAACGACATTGTAAACCTTGATGGTAAAATAGGTTGTAGTTTATGAAGGCCAATTTCCAAGTTCTACTATTTATTGTCATCGGGCCTGTAGTTTCAGTTGGGTAGAGGTGGCCGTTTAAGGTTTTGGGAAGATTCGTGGCGTGGTGAGAACTCCTTCAAGGATGCATTTCTAGATTTATATAGCATCACGACATCCTCTCAAGCTTGCATTGCTGATATATACCCTCAAGGTGAATGAGGTACTAATTGGAACTTCCAATTTAGGAGATGCATGTTTGACTAGGAGATGGAATCCCTTGCAAACCTCTTGAGGAGAATCAATGGTCAAGAAATAAGTAGTGGCCAAGATAGAATGATTTGGAGATGGGGAAGAGCAGGTGAATTCTCCGTGAAAAGCCTTTACAGCCACATAAGTGAACAAGAATCCAACTTTCACCTCTTGAGCATGATTTGGCATCCACTTATTCTATCAAAAGTTGGGTTTTTTATTTGGACAACAGTATTGGGGAAGATATTAACCATGGATAATCTCATGAAGAGAGGATGGCGACTTCCTAACAAGTGTGTGTTATGCAAGTCACAATTGGAAACAACAAACCATTTACTAGTGCATTGTAGTGTGGCACATGAGATTTGGAATGCTTTCCTATTGAGATTTGGTGTGGCGTGGGCTCAACCCAAAGATTTAATCCAAGTTTTCCTTTCATGGAAGAGAACCAAAGGAACATCTCGAATTCAGGGGATGGGGAACTTGGCACCGACTGCAATTGTATGGACTTTATGGAAAGAAAGGAACAGAAGAATTTTTGATGATAAATTCAGATCCACTCGGGAGTTGTTTAGTTCCTCTCTTGGCGGTACTTGTTATGGGAGTCATCTAGGAATCCTAGTAACAGTCTACTTCTGTAGGATGATTTTTTGTGCAAGGATTTTAGGAGCCTTTGGTGCTTATTTCTTCGCTTCCTTCCTGTACACTGTTGGTTTACATGTACCCTATCTTAGTTTAAAAAAAAAAAAAAGAAAAAAGATTCAGGGAATTGTTGATTAGTTGCACGGGGAGAAGACATGAGGTCTTGATGAGTTCTCATTGGCATCTTATTATAAGTATTAAAAAGTGATCATATGGGATTTAATGAGAACATTATGAAGACTTTATGGCAACAGGAACATCCAGGAAGCAAGGCAAAAGACTCTATTTTGGGGTGTTTTGGCCATTATATGGCTTAATCGGAATAGGATGATTTTTGAGGATATGAGCTGGGGGAAAGGGGCAACCTTAGATGCAGTTATGTCTCTTGCAGCTTTTTGGAGTTCAAATTATTGTGGACTATGGGGTGCGGGAGGTTGTGAGGAATTGGGAAGTTGCATTACAGTAGAGTCCATCTTCATTGTATTTTCATATTCATTTTTGTTTGCTGAAGGATAGATGGTGATGTTATTTGTGATTTGATTGATTGCATCCCATTCCTCACGGAATGCAATCTCTCCTTCTATGTTCCATAATTACTTCCATTACTGACCACCCAAACCCACCCCACCACCCCCCCAAAAAAAAAAAAAGCAACATCCAGGAAGAGAGCTAATGTTATATTTATTTTGTTATCCATTAAGAAAGTTTTTTTTCTTCTTTTAATCAGTAATAGGAAGAGGTATATTAAGAAAAAGGCAACAGCCCCCAGAAATATCAAAGTTGTTGGCTAGCAGGATAGGGGAGCGAGGGGGTGTCTGAAAAGTGATCTTGAAGTATGAAATTGCCTCTATGAGTGATAGGCAAATATTGGATGTTGCACAGATATCAAAAGAATATAGACTCGAAGCTTGGAGAAGGTGCTACTGGTATGATTTGTAATCTTGACATGGTGAATGCATATGATCATGTGAAGTGGGAGTTTTTTCTTTATTTGTTGAGAAAATGAACTTGGTAAGATATGGAGGAATTGATGCAAATATGCATATCTCATGTCTTTATTTCAATCTTAGTAAATTGGATTTATATAGGCTTGTTAAGGCCAAGAGGGTTCCACCAGGGAGATCCTATATATCTGATTTTATTAATCATGATTACTGGAGAATTGGTAAAATGTAGAGAAGGTCCTTGCATTTATCTGCTACAGGTTGCAGATGATATTCTTGGTGCCTATTCATGATCCGCTGAGAATGCTGACATGAATTTTATTGGGCTGAAGGTGCTGTTTTGGTTTAAATATTAAACTAAGCAAGAGTGGAATTTTTTCAGGTAGGGAATTGGTGAATTTGGCAGCTCTTAGTAGAAATATGCATTTGCAAACTGGGATGTTTTCCAACTACCCATCCTCTCATCCCTTTAAGTGCAGGCTTCAAGGCCAAATATATGTGCTTTATATGGAATATGTGGAGAAAAAAATTAGCTACTTAGAAGAGTTGTAATCTTTCTAAGTGGGGCAGTTTACCCTTGTCAATAGTACATTGGCTAAGCTTCCCACTTATTTGTTGCTTATAGAATTGGAAAACCTCAAAGAAATTTTCTTTCAAGTGGTTTCAAAGGGGAAGCTCAGTGCTGTCTTGTTATTTGGGATTATGCAACCATTGACGTGAAAAGGGTTAGGTATGAGGCTTATTGTGAGTTTCAGTACCATTATGGAAAAATGTCTTTAGAGGTTTTAGGAGGAGGAGAGTTTTTGGATTACTACTTGTAGGTGTGGAAAAAACTCACTTGGCAAATGGGTGAAAATAGTGGACGGGTTCCTTTGATGTTAAGACCTTGGAGGATAATTACTTGTGTGTCCAAATCATTGCATAAGGGGACAAATAAGGTTTTGGAAGGACATCTGGTGTGAAGATTATCCATTTAAGTGGTTATTTCCAGTCATTTTTAGTGTGGCAAGGATAAGGAAAATTTGATTGATGAACATCTATTAAAATCAAAAGGGAGATAAAATGGGATTATTCCTTTACAATAGCTTATTTTTTATAGGGAGCTTAAATTCTATGCAGATTTTACTTTCTTTAATACATCATTATGGGTTGCCCATGTGCCTGGATTAGCCATTTTGTAGCTTCATGTGTTGGAAAAACCCATGTCTCACCAGGTGGCGAAACCTGATGAGACAGATTAAACAGGACCGGAGACCTGTTCCCTTGCATCCTTGGACTTTCTATTCCAGTCATGTTAGTTGTTATGCTCATCTTTTCATTCTTATGTTCAGCAGCCTATAATTGTAAGTTGAGATATTTTTGAATTTCATTTCTGAATAGTTTCCATTTGGTTTGAGAATTTGTCTATGGTATAAGACTTGCTACCTTCCCCTGAAGTTATTACTTTTGAGTTGACCATAATCAAAGTCTGAGCTTTGGCCAAATGAAAATAGTTCTATCTCTTTGTAGAGATTTTATACTTTTTCTTGTTTTTGAAGATCTTAATAAAGGTTATTGCACGAATAGGAATCTTTCAAAATATCATGTTTGTGGCTGGGTTCTGTAGGTTATAATTTATGCTTCTATTTTTTACGTGCTCTTTCAAAACTCACATTTTGGTGCACTTCAGGTAATCAAAGAAGTTCAAAGGCATCAGCTCCAGCAAAGCCTGAAGTGCATAAAGCACCGCCACCAATTGAAGCACCTGCATTGTCTTTAGATGAAATCAAAGAAAAAACTGATAATTTTGATTCTAAGTCTTTGATTGGTGAAGGTTCATATGGAAGAGTATATTATGCAACCTTAAGCAGTGGAAAAGCTGTTGCTATAAAAAAGCTTGATGTTTCTTCTGAACCTGAATCCAATGTTGAGTTTCTGACCCAGGTTGGTCCCAATTACAATCTATATATATATATATCTCAATCTCTTTATTTGTCATCAAACATCATTTGCTTGATTTACATTGTCTATTTCTATACGGATCTTCATTTCAGGTTTCCATGGTTTCAAGACTGAAGCATGAAAATCTTGTTGAGTTGCTTGGTTACTGTGTGGAAGGCAACCTCCGAGTGTTGGCATATGAGTTTGCGACGATGGGATCTCTACATGACATTTTGCATGGTATGATGTTTCAAAGGTCAATCTATTCTCACATTCTTCGTTGTACTAGAATTAAACCATCACAAGCCCTTTCCTTGACAAGGTAGCCTGGTTCTGAATTTGTTGCAATTGTAGGTAGAAAAGGAGTCCAAGGTGCACAACCTGGTCCTGTGCTTGATTGGATGCAGAGAGTGAGAATAGCTGTTAATGCAGCAAGGGGTTTGGAGTATTTACATGAGAAATGCCAACCTTCAATAATACACAGAGATATTAGATCTAGTAATGTGCTCTTATTTGAAGACTTCAAAGCCAAAATTGCAGACTTCAACCTTTCAAACCAGGCCCCTGACATGGCCGCTCGTCTTCATTCCACTCGAGTTCTGGGAACCTTTGGTTATCATGCGCCAGAGTAATATTCCATTATCCATATGGCAGTTATAGTTATTATTATTATTTTCCAAGTACTAGAATGAGCTTCATATATCTCTTTGTGATTTGGTGCTTAGTGTACTTTCATACTCAACAGTGGTCATGAATCTGGTGATGCTGTATCTCTATTTTTCTGGATGTATGTTTTACTGAATTTCTGTTTTTGAATTATCAAATCTGACAGGAGTAGTTGAATTGACCAATATTTCAAATTATTCATAAAAAAGGATATTATTGGAAGTTTCAGAATGGTTTGAAATGGAACTAAGAACTCAATTTTTTTCGCTAAATTTCAAATCCTTGGCCTTTGGCACCAACTGCTGGCAATCGGAACATGTTAATCTATTCATGCATTTATGTCAAATGTCACCTGTGAAATATTGTGTGTGTGTGTACTCCCATGTACATATACATTTTCAACATGGTAGAGTTAGCTAAATGTTGGAATTTTCTGCTGTTTGCAGTAGACTATATATATATGTGTGTGTGTGTGTGTTTTTTCTAATTTTCATTCAATTGTAATAAGTTGTTAACTTTGTTAGTCTATTAGGTTGGACAGTGTCATTTTGGTACTTCTGTAGTTTCAGTTGGGTAGGCCAAAATGAACTTTTATTTTTATACTATATATATATATATATATATATATATATATATGTATGTATCAATACTTGAAGTAGTTTAGGAATATGCTTGGCTGGATTGAAACCAAATAGTGATGGTAAATTAGCCCTTACTGATGATTATTTGGTTTTTCTTTGCTTAACTCTGGCAAGTAATTTCATTGGTTTTTTTTCTTGACTTTCAACTTTATGGTTAGAAACTTACATCAGTCAAAATCTGCACTATATTATTTGTTAACATTGTCAGCATGCGATATTAAACATCTCAATAGTCTTTGGCCACCTATGTTCCAGGAACTTGAGGGCAGATGTCAATCTGGTCTAATCCTCATGTGTCTACTATATTATTTGAATTTATTTAATCTAAGGAGTACCAAAGCATGGTACTACCTGAACACAGCCCATAACATGGACATGCGCATCCTGAGAAAAAAATTAGATAGTAAAACAAAGGTCTTCTGGGAATATTGAAAGTGGTTGTAGCATCTTCCTTCTGTTATTTGAATTTGCTTCTATGGATTCGTCTAAGCCATTTACAATTTGACTGTTTGGCCCTCTCTTTTGTTTACAAGCAGTGACTTGTAACCACAATTCTAATCTATTTGTCAGGCTTTGCCAGTTGTTGACATTTCATCTTGAATGTCAATCATGGTCTTTCATTATGTATACCTTTTTTTTCCTTTTAAATTTAAATTCTCGTATAACATTTGACTGGTAGTCTGCATCGCCCATATCTGTGCCTCTCTCTCTCTCTCTCTAAGCTATCCATCTATGTATTTCTTTGGTGCATTTTTATTTACTATTCTGTTATATGTGTATTCTAATTGTTGGTAATTGTGTTTGTCATTGGTTGAATGCCTTTTTATCTTCTGCTGGTTGCTCAAATGTGTTGGTTTGGTTTTCTTAATCCATTTGATGAAAAAAATTCGACTTGTATGGATGCTTTTAGCTGCACCATCCATTCCATATTGATTACGATGGGCTTGTGGTTCTCTTTCATTTACTAAAATTATCTGTGATGTGGTTTCTCTTGAAGAAATTTTTTTATGTGCTTGGCCATATTTGAAGAACCACCGATCAGATTTGTTTTATGATGGTTTGCTAATATTGTCCTGTTTTCCAAATTCAGATTTTCTGTTATGATTCTTTGTATAATACATTTCATTGAATATTGTTCCTTTCTCCCCCTAGTAAATTCTTATTTGCTGTGATGTACTAATATAGACTGAGAGATACAGCCACCTACTTTGGTGGGAACTTGCTTATGATGATGATGATGATAGATACAGCCAGGACCTTGTGAAGCCCATGTAGATGATTTAGAAAAAATCTGGAATATTTTTTAAATGACCATGGAAAAATGTACACTGCTTATATCCTGAAGAGGATATATATGTATCCAAATGATTGACATATTTCTTGAAGCAAGTGTATAGATATTCTTTATAATTCAATGAATAGTGTTAGTAAACTGCTCATTTATATAAGAAGAGAAGAAAAGCAATGCCATGAAGCTAAATTAGAGATAAAACTACATCAATGATTCATAGTCAATAAGAATACATTTATCTATTTCTCAAAAGACATAGGAATTAGAAAATAGAAAGAACCTGAAATAGATGGTTTAGTTAATTCAAGTAATTCCTTATGAGGAGAAAGTGTTTATAGGTGAGAATCTAAATGTGAAGCTAATTTAGAAATATAACCACATCAAAGTTCCATACTCAATAATAATGTAGGAATTAGAAGACAGAATGAACCTGTAATTGATTGTTTAATTCAAGGAGTTCCGTGTGAGAAGGTATTTATAGGTGGGGGAATCTAAATGGTCGAGTTGGAGAGGAGAGTTGAGGATACAATGGAATACATAGAAATGGATCTTTAGACTTAGGGATGAGATGGGAGAACCAATCTTAGGTTTTATTAGCCAACAGTCTTACATTATCTTTGATGAGATGGGAGAACCAATCCTAGGTTTCAGTAGCCATCAGTCTTACGTTATCTTTCTTTCATAAGAGGTTTGAATTTATAAAAACTGTCTAAAGTTTGCAACAAACTAGAATTAGATTGACTTTTCATATTAGAAGAATGGAGTTGGGAAATTCTAAATATTCCAAAGTCATTCTGGGGGAAAGTATTGCTTCTCAAATCTCAATGTAGATTGGTGGTGATGGATATTTGTACTAGGATTTGGAAGAGAAGGCAACATATTAAAAAATAATCCAAAAATCAAATGATGTAATCTAAAAGCATAAAATTAGTAATTTCTAAGGATAAATTAATGAAAGAGGAAACATGGAATTTACAAATGAACCCTACAAGGATGTGGGTGACATGGTCAACTGCATTAAAAGATCAAGAGAAGAGGTGTTGGGAGGATTTAAAAGTAAGATTTGATCTTAAAAAGAAACTAACTGTTGGAGTGATCTGGTTTAAAAAAACTATTAGAAATATAGCTCTTATATAAAGACTTTGCAAAGAAATAAGAACCAAGAAAAACGGAAAAATTTTAAGGTGATAAAAGGCAAATTAAAAAGATAATAAATAAGGCAAAGAAACAAACATAAAATAAACAATGTTTGAAAGACGGTGCAAATACATCTATAAATTTTCAAGACTAAGGTGTAAGAAGAATAGAGATTTAGATCAAGTTAGCTATGGTAAGAATAAGGATTTGAGTTTCTAAATTCAAGCTTTAGAGGACTTATGAGTTTCTAAATTCAGGCTTTAGAGTGCCTATGAGGTTCTTAAATTAAGGCTTTAAAAGGCCTACGAGTTTCTAAATTCAGGCTCTAGAAGGCTTGTGTTTAGGAGATCGAGATAATTGGAGATATTGCTTTCAAAATTATTAAACGGAGGTAAGGAGTTTTTTTTTTGGTTTCAGTTGCAGATGTGGTTATTGAAAGATCAAGAGAATACAACTATGTTCATAAGGTTCAGGGTTTTGATGTGAAGGAAGTTTTAACCAAAAATAAGAAATTCTCGAGGATCGAATGGTATCGCGATTGAAGTATGGAAGTCTATCAAAGTGATTATTGTATTGAGATTGATCAAATTTTTTGATGGAGTTTTAAGGCTAGAAAATACCAAATAGTTATTGGAAGAGGATGGTAGTAATTATATGTAGGAACAAAGGAGATAGCCAACAGACCTAACACCACAATGATTATTTCTTAATTAACCTTATACTACAAAATTATAAGGAGTGATGGAAAAATACTTAAGAAGAACAATGCTTAAGAAGAATAGTCCAAGAGTCAAAAAAGTTGTTTTTGTTTTATGTTAGGAAAGTGTACCATTAAGGCAATCATTTGACATTAATGGAGAAAAAGTAGAAAAAATGAGACTTTCATACGATTTTCATTGGTTTAGAGAAAAATTATGATGAAGTCCTAAGAGAGCTATTCTACTGGTTTTAAGCACAAAAAGCGTGTTGATTAGATTCTTTGAGATTATTGAAGATTTGTGTAAGAGCTTTGACAAGGCGAGACTGTGAGACTAGTAGTGAAAGAGACAAATGAGTTCTCAATTACAGTACCGTAAGTTACGAGTCCTCTTCTTTCTGCTCTAATTATAGATGATACATGGTAAAGAGGAAGTTCCTTGGAACAAATGAGAGTAGTGGTGAATGAGACAAATGAGTTCTCAATTATAGTACAGTAAGTTACGAGTCCTCTTCTTTTTGCTCTAATTATAGATGATACATAGTAAAGAGGAAGTTCCTGAACAAATTTTTTTTTTGTTTGAATCCATAATAATGAGAGATAGATTAAATGGAACGGAAAAATCCAAGAAGAAATATTTGTACACAAAGAGTGTAGTAGTGTACAGGAAAGAGGAGGAAAAGCCCTGAAAGTTTCACACACTAGTACTTCCTGAAGGTCCAGTTCCTTGCATGAGTCCTTGCTTGATGCCAAAAAGGATAAAGCTGAGTGTAGACTGGAATTTAGGCCTTCGGGGTTCTTGAGGAGTTGTTGAAATATTCTTTTCCTTCCATAAAGCCCATAGGATTGCTGCCGGTGTTAAAGTCAACATCACTTCAAGACAAGATGCTCATATACCATTATGCCAAGAAAGGAGGACCTGATTCAAATCTTTAGGTTGCACCCATGATACTCTAAATCTTGATAAGAAGGCATACCATAATTCGTGAGCCACCACACAATGAACCAGCAAGTGATTTACGGATTCCGACTGAGATTTGCATAAAACACATCTGTTTGGTAGCTGCCATCTGCGCTTCATGGGGTTATCTATTGTGAGTATCTTTCCCATCACTGCTGTCCACATGAAGAAACCAATTTTGGAGGGTATGATAGGTTGCCACAGCTTGCTTGATAATTCAAAACTACTCCTTTTTCTTACTCAAATGACTGTAGAGGTTCTTAGCAGAAAAGTTTCCAGCTTTTCCCAAAATCCACTTCATAGTATCCGGCTCGATGTTAGATTGCTGATCGCTAATGCATCTCAGGAGATGGGCAAGGGAATCCTTCTCCCAATCAAACATATTCTGTCTTAACTGCAAGTTCCAACTGACACCATCGATGTCTTGATAATATAAATCTGGAATGTATGCTTGAGGAGATGAAGCAATGCTGTATAAGTTTGGAAATACCGTTTTAAACATGCCATTTCCGCACCAAGAGTCCTCCCAAAATCTAATCCGATCCCCTCTTCCCATTTGAAACTGCAAACCAGGCACGATAACTGAGAAAGTATGCATATATGCCTCCACAAGCTACACCCAGCTAACCATTCACTGGTAGGGGCATCCATGATTTGGGATTATGACCATATTTGATGACAATCAGTTTCTCCAAGGACTTGATACTTCAACCCCAAAACGCCAACACGACTTAGCCAAAAGAGCCTTACTGAAAAGGTGAAGACCTCTATTGCCAATCCACCTTCATCTTTAGCTTTACACACGTCAATTCAACCAACAAGATGATAATTATAGGCATGATCCCAACCAGCCCAAAGGAAATCCCTTTGAACTTTCTTAAGCCTTCCTACAATTGAAACTGGAGAAAGAAGGGAAGAGAGGTGATATGTGGGAAGGTTGGATAGAGCACTCCTGTTGAGGGCCAACTTACCTCCTTTAGATAGAAAGCTACTTCTCCATGAAGCCCACTTTCTCTTCATGCGAGTTAGCACTCATTCCCAAACTGCCTTGGCCTTAAATGGAGCACCAATAGGTATACCCAGGTATGTGGTTGGGAAAGAGCCCATGCAGCACTCTAAAATCCTGCATAAATCAGTTGTTGATGCACTTTCATCCACATTAAATAGCTCACTTTTCTGTAAATTCACTTTAAGCCCCAAAATGGCTCCAAAGCATGTTATAAGGGATCTAATTATGAGGATTTGAGAAGCAAGGGCCTTGCAAAAAATATTAGTGTTGTCAGCAGACAACAAATGAGAAATAGATAGGCTTCCTCCTTCAATAAGACCCGGGATAGAAGCTCTTTCAACTAAGTGACCAAGAGCCTCCATAACAATTAAAAAGAGCAGAGGGGAGAGTGGATCCCCTTGTCTCAAACCTCTAGATGAGCGGAAAAAACCAACCACAACTCCATTAACAAGAATTGAGAAAGAAGCTGTAGTTATGCAAGTAAACATCCATCTACACTATTTGGTACCAAAGCCCATTCGTTGAAGGAGATACCAAAGAAAATTCCAATTAAAATGGTCATAAGCCTTCTCCAGATCCAATTTGCACATCACCTTGTCTTCTCCACTTCTTTGGATCTAATCCATGCACTCACTAGCTATCATGCTCGCATCAAGAATTTGTCCCCCTCCTACAAAAGCATTCTGAGATGGAGAGATGATATTGAAGAGAACCTGACGTAATCTGTTTGAAAGCACTCTAGATAATATTTTACAAAAGCTACTCACTAGACTGATTGTTCGATAGTTTTTCAAAAATGCAGCAACTTCTTAGGAATGAGAGATATGAATGTAGAGTTCATGCTTCTTTCATGGAGAGCCAAATCAGAAACTTTATGAGCTGCCCTCATGAGATCCTCCTGAATGCGAGGCCAACGTTTGTTATAGAAAGCAATAGAGAAACTGTCTGGGCGGGGAGCTTTGTCCCCATCCATTCGTTAAGAGACATCAGAATTTCTTCCTCTGTTAATTGCCCTTCCAACATATCTCTTTGGGCATCTGACAAAGAATCAAACGCCATCCCATAAAGGAGGGGTATTACTTTAACCTTTTCCTTGAATAACTCACTATAAAAATCAACTAAAGCCTTCGTGATCTCCTCCTCCAAGAGTAAAGTACCTTCTACTTTTAAATGATCAATGTGATTTTTTCTCTCTTGCTAAGGCTGCCTTACGAAAAAAGCTAGTATTTTTATCCCCCAACTTCAACCCAAGGCTCTTGACTTTTGACTCCAACGCATTTCCAAAAGCGCCGCCAATTTCTCGTACTCCACTTTCAGCTTTTCTTTTTCAGCCCACTCTGTAAATAGGATTCCCCCTTCCTCTTCCAGGTGCTCTAGCTCTTTTAATCTTGTAATGATGTCATCCAATTTGCAATTGATTCTTCCAAATACTTCTCTAGGAAAGAAGCTTCCCATTCCAGCGAAACAAGGAAACAATCAAATTTTTGAGAGGCTTGAGGATAGCTGATTCTTCGATCATGTAAACTTGAGCCTTTACAGGGAGCATCCAGCAAATCGTGATGGTCAATGAAGGAAGAGAAGTCTCTTATAGCTGACGAGAAATATGTCCCACCCATACGTTCTGAAGGAAATCTTACTACATTGAAATCCCCTCCCTATACACCATGGGGTCCCACCCGAACCTCTAGCATCCTTCAATTCCTCCCATAACTTACCTAGACTGGACTGGCTTTAGGGTTGTAAACCCCGAAATTAACAAGGATCACTCCCTGCACCAGCTTTGAGAAGAACGGAGACAGAAAAGTCAATCAGAGACTATATCTTCAGATTTTCGAATCAAATCAAAGTCAAAAGCCTTATCTGGATGGGGTCCGCAAAAGGAATATTCCTATTCCTCTATTCCATTCAATCAGAGACTATATCTTCAGTTAAACTATGGGTATTCATATCTTTCTAACATATTCCATTCATGCTAATTTTGGTCTTTCCCTTACCCTCTTACATCTTCTCACGACTGCCCCTCTAGGTCTTCACTTTACATGCTCAAACTTTTTTAATCTATTTTCCTTTATTTTGCTTCTTCTAAAATATAGTAGCTGCTGAAGAGGGAAATTTTTAAAATTTAAAAAATTAAAAAAATTTAAGAACTTGTTGAGGGACTTGACTTATAAGTAAGTCCATGAAAAGTGAAAACCATCTTATATTGTAAAAGAGAAGTTTAAAATAATAAAGTATTATCAATATTGTACAAGTATAGTTTTACTTTCTGCCTTCAACAACATGGCCTTCCATTTGTGAACAAAAAGTCTAACATCTACCTTGCTATTAACTGGGGATAAACTATCCTTAATAGTCTTATGCTAAGGCATCAAAAGGAGCCATTGGTGTCCATTGAGAACTAGCTTTATTTTGATCGAGATGGTAAATTGGTAGTGAGAGAAAGCCTTGCATGATTTTTACCCTCAAAATGTGTTCCTTGGATACATGAAGAACTATTATATTGCCACTTTTGCTCCTTTTTTTTTTCTTTTGTTTTCGTGTGTCGGTATGCTAGGCACTTGGGTCCATAGGTATGACCCAGCTCACTGGATACGACTTGCCTTAGGGGCGTCCCACAAGGTTGAAGGTGGGTTGTACCCAGGCCTGGGGAGTGACTTCTCAAGGCTTTACCATTAGGACAGGGGAACCTTCATCTCCTTTATTATGGGGATCCTCTACAATATTTCCGTGAAATACTGGACTTTTGCAAGTAGCTTATTGAGGCACTCTCTTGAACTTCAGTCTTTTTCTTCGTTAGTATCCATCTCACAGTTAACTATCTGTGACTCTCTCCCAACTATATTGTAAGATTCTGCTTTTGAGTGATGCTTACATAATTTACAAAACCCTAATTCAGGTATGCAATGACTGGTCAGTTGACGCAGAAGAGTGATGTATATAGCTTTGGTGTTGTTCTTCTGGAGCTTCTGACTGGTAGGAAACCAGTTGATCATACAATGCCCCGTGGCCAACAGAGTCTTGTTACTTGGGTGAGTGTTCAAATTTGCCAACTATGTGTTGCGTTTTGGGATGATTGCACAGCTGATTTTCTCATGATTTCTATTTTCTTTTTCTCCTTCTGGTTAGGCAACTCCAAGACTTAGTGAAGACAAGGTCAAACAATGTGTTGACCCAAAGCTAAAGGGTGAATATCCTCCAAAAGGAGTTGCTAAGGTCTCTCTCTCTCTCTCTCTCTCTCTCTCTCTCACACACACACACACACACACACACACACATGCATTCACACACGTGAAACACATTCTGCCCACAGTTCCTCTCTTTTTGATAGGTTGAAATGGCAAACCAGTTTTAACCTTAACCTGAAATTTTCAGAGGGTATTTCTAGAGAGGGAGAAAAATGTTTTTATAGTTTATTTCTTATATAATTATCATTTCATCAAGACCACTCATTAATATCCTGAACAATTTTAGACATCCTAAGACTGGTGATCTGTGCACTTAGTATTTTTTAGTCCCTTCTAATTATCTTGTTGAGATTTTATCCTTCAAAATTATGCCATCATTAATTTGAGAAAGAATATGCTACTAGATTTTTGGTGTCAGAGGATTTATACGATAACCAGTTTATAAGTTGCAAGAAAACCTTCCAAGGATTGTCCTTTTTGTCTGTGCTTTCATGGAAAATCAAGTAGGTGGGTGTCTAATATTTTCGAGCTGGTAATGTATGACTTGTGATTGTCCTTAGTTGTTCTCTGCTATGAGCTATCTGAGGTGCAAGTAAAATGCATTGTAATACATTCTCACAAAAGATAAAAATGTGTTGATGGTGGTGACGGTGTCTGTCAATGCAGCTGGCTGCTGTGGCAGCATTATGTGTGCAGTACGAATCTGAGTTCCGGCCTAACATGAGTATTGTTGTGAAGGCGCTCCAACCCCTTCTCAATCAGAAGCAATCTGTCCCATCTCCATCTCCCCCAGACTCGGCGGCTTAAGATGAATGAAAGTTGTCTATTGTTTTTTAATCTGTCGGATTTCTGCATATTGTGCATGGTTTGGTTTCTTTGTTGGTGGACTTCGGGCCTGTTAATTCTTTTTTCCTTTTTGGTTTTTTTTTGTTATTCTTTTCTTTTGTGCTTTCCTTTCTTCCTTTTACCTTTCTGTGGGGTTGAGATTGGATGTATTGGCTCGGATTGCCCTTTGGGGCCACGGGGTGCATTTGACTAGCTTTGAACGTTTGTGAATCATAATTTACACGAGATGGTTATTCTGGTGCGCTTGATGACATTTTGGTACACTTCTTGCTAACCTTCCAAATACTAGGCTTCTAATGCTTCTGTGCATATGTAGTTTTGATATCTTGAAGTGCCCCGTGATGCATGATTGCTTGTAACTGCCCTTCAATACCATCAAGGACATGCTGCTGTGGATTAAGGGCATTAGAGCCTGTTTTCATGTGATGCTGGCCCTTGCACCTTTTTAGCCAGCTCTGCAAGGGCTGATTTGGCACGTGGACTCACATTGTGGGTTTATGTGCTAATGCTACCCGGCAGTTGATATTAGAGGAGCCCCTATAGGTGGTTACCATTTAGAGACTCTAGGGGAATTTAGGGCTTTTTCATGGGTTAAATAATGATATTGTTGTGGTACTAAGGTCCCGTTTGCCATTCATTCTCAATATAGGGAATGAGAAGCTAAAGAGGAATTGGGTTTGATGTTTGTAATGTTTCATTCTTGTATGGCTTAAAAATATTACAAATTTTCCATTGTTCTAATTTAAAAACTTTTATTGTGACGCATGAAAGTATAAAGAAAAGATCAGATATTGTTCTATGGATAAATGGGTCTAGATATTATTCTAGAAGACAAGAAAATTCATGAACACCTTGAATAACAAGGAATAAGAGAGAGAAACTCTGTAATTCTTAAAAGAATAATGTCTAAATTCTTATACAACTTTTACCCCGTATTTATAGACTTTTGAAGATCCCAAAACAAGATAGAAATCTACTAAAATTAGTACTTCTACTCATAGTAAATAACCTAGAGTTAAAAAATCTAATTTTAAAATCTCCTAGGGCCCGATTGGTTCGTGGAATCAGGGGTTGGAATTGGAATTGGGTTCCCAATTCCAATTCTTTTGATTGGTTAAACATTTGGAATTGGAATTAAGGCCCAATTCCATAGAATTAGCTTATAGGCTATTTTTGAAGTTTTCTAATTCCCTACTAAATCGAGAAGAATTACGGATACGAGGTAGAGAATTAGAAGCACAATATATGCCCGACAAATAGAGTTAGCAAAATACGACCGGACCTAACACGAGTTATACGGGTTTGGGTTGACCCGTTTATTAATTGGGTTGGGGTTTCCTCAACCCGTCAGTAATCGGATCAACCCGATTATGACTTGGCAACCCAACGAGTAACCCAATTTAAAAAAAAAAAAGACAAAAGTGTCATGTCCCGACCCGATAAACCTCCAACCTGACCCAAACACGGTACAACTCGATCCAATTAACCCCCAACCCTATTTTAATCATATTTTTTGAAAAATAATAATAAACGGGTTGGCGGGTTGAACCCGTTTATTGGTAGGTTGGGTTTGGGCTGGGGGGGTTTTCCAACCCGCCTTAATTTAGTTTAACCCGAACCCGACCCAATTAACCCCCAACCCGATTTTGACCTGACCCAAATCGACCCTTTACTAGTTCTACCGATAAAGAAACTACCAAATCTCATTCTCCTCTTCCTCGCTGGTGTTGCGAAGTTACCAAATCTCGCTCTCCTCTTCCTCGCTGGTGTTGTAGAGACTAGTACGTATCTTCTCCCTTCTTCTCTCCTCTCTTTCTCTCTCTCTCTCTCTCTCTCTCTCTCTCGTTTCTCTATCTCTTTTGTTTCCTCTCTCTCCTTCTATATTTCTCTCTCTTCTGTTTCCACTTGCTTTGACCTATCGAGTTGATCATAATTGTTTGGTCTTACATGGAGGACATGATTAAGACAAAAATATTATTAAAACCCAGTAGTGTTGTTTTGGTTTTGGTTACAGAGAATGGATTATTGGAATTCATATGTCATGATAATCAGTCATTTGTGTTATTATTAACATGGGAATGATACAAATCAATTTTTCATAAGTTCATCCAATCAGTGGAATTGGATTTTAAATCAATTCTTTATGGAATTGTAATTCCAAATTTCAATTCTCTTACCATCCAATCACAATAATTTCAATTCTACCCGATTCCAATTCTTGATGAATTAGAATTGGAATTATAATTCTTAATTCCAATTCCAATTCATTGAACTAATCGGGGCCTTAAAGACTCCCAATATAACTCAAATACTTAATACATTAAGAAACAATAAGAAATTACAAAACTAGCCTCAACTTAAATAAGAAAACACCTAATGAGAATAACTCAAAATAGTAACTCGCCAGTTGCTGGCAGTGTTAATTTTAAAACAGAAATAAAACTCCAACTCGTTAGTTCTTGGTTTTCTTCATGTCTTGCTGCTCCAAATATCTCAATGCTAGATGTTCTACATTAGTTCCCTCCACTTGAGAAAAACTCTCCCTCAAGTTTATATCTGGATACAAAGCCAAATTTTGGGAATTATAGGCAAACAAATCAGCAACATTGAAGGCTTTAGAAATACCCATATAATTTGGTAAATCAATGACGTAGGCGTTACTGTTGATCTTCTTAAAAAACCAGGTAAGGATCAGATTTTTTCGGCTTGATCTTGTTGTAAGTATCTACCGGAAACCTCTCTTTGTGTAAGAAGATCATCACTTCATCACTTTCATTGAACTCCTTATGTCACCTCTGTTTGTCTGAAATCATCTTATACTTAGTATTACTTTCCTCCAACCTTTGCTTAACCTTTGCTTGAACCCTTTTAGCCATGTTCTGAGTTGCTACACTAACATCTGGCAACTTGGGAAAACAAGCCAAATCCAAAGTATGGCATGGAGGCTTCAAACACACCAAAGAGAATGGTGATTTGCTAGTGGCACTAGATACATAATTATTATATGCAAACTCTGCTTGAGGTAAAGCATGATCCCACTGTTTCGGCTTACCCCAACAAATACACCGAATCAAATTACCAAGTGTCCCATTCACCACCTCTGTCTGTCCATTAGTTTGTGAGTGTGCTATGCTACTAAATTTCAAGGAAGTATCAAAATATCTTCCGCAAAGTAATCTAAAAGTGGCTAAGAAATTTAGAATCCCTATCAGAAGTAATAGATTGTGGAACGTCATATATCTTCCACAAAGTAATCTCACGAAAGTAATCTCACGAAAGAACAAACTAGCAATGTGAGATGCATCCAATGTCTTTCGACAAGGAATAAAGTGAGCAATTTTGGGAAGTCTGTCAACAACAACAAACACCGAATCCACACCCCATTGCGTACAAGGCAAACCAAGAACAAAATCCATAGACAAATCTTCCTAAATAGAATTAGGAACAGGCAAAGGAGTATAAAGACCTGTGTTCTGTTATAGTCCCTTAGATGTCTGACAAATGTAGCACTTTCTAACAAAATTCCCAGCATCTTTCTTCAACTGTGGCCAATAATATCTCTCTTCAAGTAAAGCCACTGTCTTATCTCGGCCAAAGTGGCCACTAAGTCCACTGCCATGAAGGTCACAAATGAGTTCCTCTCACAAAGAAACCCATGGAATACACAAATGATTTCCACGAAATAAATAACAATCTATCATATGGAAATCATTAGCAGGCTGGTGCACCACACACTTTGCCCATAAATCTAAAAAATCATCATTAGTAGCATATAATTCTTTCAAACAATCAAACTCAACTACCTCATGGCTCATGATGACCAGCAAATTAGCTCTTCGACTAAGAGCATCAGTAACCCGATTAAGAGCTCCTGATTTATGCCAAATGACAAAAGGAAACTTCTGCAAAAACATGGACCACCTAGCATGCATATTTGTCAAGTGCTTCAGGACGTTCAAAAATTTCAACGCCTAGTGATCAGAATAAAGGATGAACTCACGTTGAACATGGTAGTGCTCCCAATGCTTCAAAGCCCGCACAATTGCATAAAATTCTTGATCATAAGTGGACCACTTTTGCCTTGCATGTAAAACCCTGGAATTTCCTAAATAAAGTAAATTAAATAAGTCTAAATATTGAGAAGTTAAGATTTAATTTAAGTATTGGAGGAATAATATTATGATCCAAAGAGATATTAGTAACTAAATAAATAAACAATAATTTTGAGTAATTAGGAATTTAAATAGTGGCTTCATTTAAATAGGAAAGAGTAAGGTTGATTTAGATAAATTAGGAAAGTGACTTAAATATGAATGTTGGAGAATATAGGTATTAATCCAAGTGGATTATATGGTTAAGGTGAATGTGAGGAATAAAGAGGAGAATTTTTGGAAAAAGATCCAAAGGTTAAGTATGGAATTACAAGGAAAGGGTATTTTAGTTATTTTCCAATTAGCCAAATTAATATATTGAGTAATTAAATAATTATTAGACTTGAAATATTTAACTAGACTTAATTTGGGTTAGGTTTGAATTTAAATAGTAAATTATGGCTTAAAAGTAGGAAAAAGGGTATATTGGTGATTTTGGTTGATAATGAGCCTTAAATTTGAGGATAAGAGTAGCTTTAGGGTGTTTTAGTAATATTTTAAAATAAGAAATTAAATTAGCACGAAAATAAATTAAAATAAATCATTCTTTTGTATGAGATACTTAAAAGAGGAATTAGAAGGAGGGTTAATATAGGGAAGTTTCCAATTAAGAGTGGGAATTCTATTTAGAAGGTCTTCTAAACCTAGTGGGACTTCTAATTAAGAGAGCTTATAAAAGGGGAGGTCTAAGAAAGGTTTAGGGTTTTTAGCAAGTAAAAAATAAGGAGGAAAGAGAGGAAAATTCGTGCTTGGGCTTGGGAGAAAAATAAAGGAAAGAAGAGAGGAGAGAAAAGAGAGGGAAAAAAAAAGAAAAAAGGGAGGTGCTGTAAAGGTCCGACCAGCAGACTTTGAACGATGATCCTCGGAGATCTAGTCGTTGGATCGTCAGGAAATTCAGGAGTTATGCTCTATACATGAGATAATCTAATCTGAACAGTGGAGATTGGATTTGGATGAGTCTAAGGTGGTGCGAATTAACCCAGAAGTTGGTGGAAAATCAGAATTTGAAAGAAAAAGGAATTGCAGAGATGGCCGACTAGCCAACTTCAAACGACAAGATAACAAGATCCAACCATTGGGATGAGTTGAAATTTAGGGTTTTGTTCTACTCATGGAGGACTTCAAACTGAACAGTAGAGATCTAAAAGTGAGAAGTTTAGAGGGGTGCGGTTGAGCTCCAAAAACGGGCACAGAAGAAGTTTTGAAAAAATTTTGTTCATAAAAAAGGCAAGTAGCAAACACTTGAAATTGGAGGAATTGCATGTTTTCTTGTGTTTTTTATGATTGATCATATTGGTTTTTAAGTTGGATTTCATTGGAAAAGTTAGATGATTTTAAAGTTTTGAATTGGTGATTTGAATCTCTCTTTAAGAATCAAGAAAAGTGTTGTTCATGGGTGGTTTGATTTAGAAAGAAACCTTAGTTAAATTTTAATCACCAAGATTTGTTTAGCATCGTTTTGATATGTATTTTGGTTTTGATCTCTAAGTTTAGTCGAAAAGCATGGTTTTGGGAAACATAACTTTCGAATGTGATTTATTCAATGAGATTCAGGGTTGGGATATGAGGTATTCTAGATTAATTTCAAACCATGTTTAAACGTGTTTTGGGGATGGTAGAAGCATAGGAAAATTGTCATAGAGGTCAAAATTTTGGTCAGTCATGGCGTTTTTCGCATTATAGAAAGTCGCAAATCGTAAAGGGTTTCCGTCGAGCTGCCGCCAACTTCTATGCTCTCAGTGGTAGCTCAGCGCAAGAGATTTTCGGTGTCCGCTGGGCTGGCGTCGACCTGGCGCCAAGTGTCTAGACTCAGTGCAAGAGAGTTATCGGTTTCGCCGAGTTGGCACTGACCTGGCGCCAATGGCTTGAACTCAGCGCATATGAAAAATTAGGGTTCGCTGACCTGGCGTCCACTGAGCCAAGGTCAACGCACCCATTAAAACAGTGCGGCTGATCAATTTGAAGACAAATTTGATACTTTGAGGCTTCAACCTCTTAGCTCAAGACTAGCTTAGGATATTAGAATTATTTTATCTGCTCAAAACATCCAGAGATCATTAAGTCAAATTATTGGTAATCTTGTGAGTTCCCGAAGTGGTAATTGAAGGACTGTTGGTAAGTTATTTTGCTGTTTCTGACACTAGGAGTTAATAAATTAGTTTTCCTTTATTGTTTACATTTGTTTTCTGATTGTGAAATTGTTTAACCTGGGTTTGTTTGATTTTAAAGTGCTGAAACGAAATTTTAAAACTATCTTGGTGTGAGTAAAATGGTTTTTACTATCAGTGTATTTGGGTTGAAATTTTACTGAGATGTCATGAGTATTGTTTTGGTTCGGAGTGACCTGTGATGAATTGTATTGGGATTATACATGATGATGAAATAGTTGTTTTAAATGTGTTGTCAGTTTTGAGTTCATGGAATTGTTTTACTGTTTTGGTTTAGCTTTACTTGGATCCTTGTCTAAGCTTAGTAATGTGATGGTATTGTTTATTGATGTAATTGCATGGCCTTGTGTATTGCCACGACTGGTGTAGAGCAGCTAGAAACCCTGAGTAGGCCTGGTTGTTAATGCCGAAACCGAGGAGTAGGCAGGCATTGGATGACGAAACCCTGAGTAGGCCGTCATTTCAGAGTTCCGAAACCCTGAGTAGGCTGGAACTGTGTACATGGAGGTGTGGACGTCTCCTTGGCACGTCAATTAATTAATTCAAACAATAGTCATGACATTGACCATTCGATGTTTTATCGGTATTGTTATTGAAATATGATTTGATAATATTAATGGGATTGGATTTAAACTTTGGAATTATCCTTGTTGATGTTATCGTTGGTTTAATTGTACACCTTATGACTTATTTTATATAAACATGGACTGATTTCATGCATGCACCTTACTACTTGTTGAGATTTATTCACTCTGGTTTCTCCCATTTTTTAGGTACTCTTGGTGAGGACGTCAAGTTGTGGGCTAGTTGTAACTGGGTAGTCTATATAGATGTAGGATTGCTCATGTAATTGAAATCCTTGTATATCATAATTGTTGATTAATAAATAGAATTTGAATTCAAGTTTCTGCATTTACTCTGATTATAAAGTTAGAAAAAGTTTTAAATTATTCCATATTTTAGTTGCTTTTATTGCTTACCAAAACACCTCGGGTTTTGGGAATTGGACCCGGAACCGGGGCGTTACATTGCATCATTGAGTTTCTCACTGAAATATGCAATTGGCCTACCTTCTTGAGAGAGAACTGCACCAACGCCTATTCCACAAGCATCCACCTCAACTTTATATAGCTTCTCAAATCTAGGTAGCGTCAATACAGGGGCATTGCGTAGTTTTTCTTTGATCAAGGGAAAACTAGCATCTTGTGCCTCTCCCCAATTAAACCTTCCCTTCTTCAAACATTTAGTGATAGGGCAAAAATGGAGCTGAAGTTCTTAATAAACTGTGATAAAAAGTAGCCAAACCATGAAAACTACGTACCTCAATTATAGTTTTTGGTGTAGGCCAATCAAGAATTACACTCACCTTCTCTTCATCAACATGAATATCATCAAAACTCACCACATAGCCCAAAAACAGCAAGTGATTGGTCATGAAAGTACACTTCTTCAAGTTAATAAATAACTTGTTCTGCATTAACACTTCCAACACTTGATGTAAGTGGTGTAGATGATCCCCTTCAGTTCGGCTGTATATCAAGATATCATCAAAATAAACGATTTCAAACTTGCCAATGAAAGGTCGCAATACTTGATTCATCACTCTCATGATGGTGCTAGGTGCATTCAACAAGCCAAAAGGCATAACCAGCCATTCAAACAAACTATTGTGGGACAATGGAAATCACCTAGATGACCTCCTAAATGCCATACGGGTCTTAACAAAAGTATTGAGTCACCACCATCCAAGGTCTTGGTGTGGATGACACCAAAGTGTGCATAAAAAGAGCAAAATAGAACCAAAGTAGCTCTAATTCATGATCTAGTTCAGAGATAAGGTAAGGGAGTTAGGTTATGAGTAGGGAAGGTGTTAGGCACCATCACTCATTCATACAAGATGGTTGTCATATGCCTATTTATGCTACATACTTGCTTATAAATAAAGATCACTCAAAACTAAGTAAACAAACATATGTGTGATTCTCCACATGAGTTGTCCAATGGACTGTGGACTCTTTTTGTGGATGTATCACCTTCAGGGGTTCATGATCAAAGCAAAAATCAAAATGAAAATAAAGTAAAAGGAAATCAAATCCATTCTGGAGAAAATTGGTAAAACATGAGCTATTTGAGTTATGCAATTTCAATCAACCATAAGTCAATCAATTCAAACTAAAATTGAGTGAAACTAAAACCATTTGGAATCTTATATAGAGTATTAGATACAGTGAAAATTTTGTTCCAATCCGATTGAAAACAAGAGAGTTATGCTTGCTCAAACTTACTGACTTATAACAGAGAAATTGATGACTAGCCAACTTTGAGAACCTATTCGTGGAGATTGGCTCTATAAAAATCCGTGAAAATTGGTGTGGTTGAAGTATGAGACACCATATTTCAAATGGCATAAGTCTCACCCAAAACTTCATCCATTTGTGGCTTGTGTACACTCCCAAACATGCTCACATAAACACAGATTTACTATGTAATTTGTTATTGAGCAGTACAGAGTCAATCAAGCACACTACTCAATTCTAATTGAAAAATTATGAAACTAATTGGATTTGAAACTAGACTCATAAAGGAATATTTAGAAATCAAAACCAGCCAAAACGGGATTGAAATGAACCTTCGGTGCTCAGTTAAGGTGACAAGTACAACAAACTATGCTGATCTGACTCATAAAATTCAATCAAATGATGTGAGCAAACGGGTTCATATAAATTGTTCAAAATTTACATGATTAAACTAGACTTCCTCACCTTTCTAATGCCATAAAAATTATTTAAAAATTCATCCATATGATGAAGTTATGAATGATATAATATAGGACAAAGGTTCTGTCCAAAACTGTGAAAATTGAGTAAAACCAAACAAAAACCATGGGTGTGTGCACATTGCTCTTGCAGATTTGATTTGAAATCACTTGAAATGACATGAAATAGTCTAAAAACATTTAGGGCATGGATTTGGCTCAGATCTCTCATTATTTGGAGAATGAGAGCCAAATCTACCCATTAATTTGTTCAAATTGAGAGAGATTAGACCATGAGGTCTTCTCTAAAAGATTAAAACTATTAAAATCAATATAAAAAAGTCTTGAGATGTTAATCTAAGGCAATCTCAAAAATATTATATTGAGCATGGTAGATCTAAGATCCATGCCTAATTTGGAGAAAACAAGTGTTTATATGCTTAGAAGTGTGTAGGAAATCACATTTGAGGAGAGAATTGAGATCTAATACTATTAAATAGCATAGATCTATTTAATTCTTCCTAAATTGAAACAAAAATACACACAAGCAACAATTAATCACAAAGATATGGCAATTAAGGCTCTAAGCCTAAATATTCATCTCATAGTTTGTTTCTCCTAGCTCTCTCTTCACGTTTTATGGTTAGAGAGTGTGAGACATGGGAAAAATCAATCTCATGACTTTCCGGTCATCATACGGGATTCAAAAAAAAAGAAGAGTCGCCACCATTCCTTTTAGGTGTGAATGGACACCAAAACCATCAAATATGCAAGAAGGCAAATCTAGATTAAAAAGAATTCCACTTTAAAATAAAAAATCATGAGATGGGTAAGGGGATTATATTATGAACGGGGGAAGGTGTTAGGCACCCCCATTCACCCACACAAGGTGGTTGCCAAGTGTTGTTCATGCTCAAAATAAAGAAAGCTTGCTAATTAAAATAATTAAAAAGGTTTGAAAATAATTAAACACATGTATGATCCCTCCACATGAGAAGTCCAATGAATCTTAGACTTTCTTTTATGGAAGTATCACTTCGGGACATCACTATTAAATGGAAATCAAAGCAAAACTTAAACACAAGCAAGTGGAGGCAAATCCGGAAAACTCGGTAAAAGATGGAGCCATTTGACCATAAATCATTCAAATCAAATTCAAATTGAATCAAACCAAATCCATTCGAAAGATTATGATAAATAAAAGACTCAGGAAAATTTTTAAGTAGATCCGATTGAAATCCTAAGAGTTATGCTCATTTGAAATCTGCTGTTGGGTAACCTTCCGAACATGCTCATTTGAAATCTGCTGTTGTAAATTGATAAAAGTAACAAGTGGGCAACTTTGGAAATCCATTTGGGGAGATTGGCTCTATATAAATCCTTGAAAATTTGCACGAATGAAGTATGTAGTGCCATCTTTCAAATGAAACTAGCCCCATACAAAACTTCATCCAGATGTGCCTTGGGTGACCTTCCGAACATGCCCCGAAGATCACAGATTAGCCCAGAATTGTGCTGTTGAGCAGTTCTGAGTAAATCAGTTACCCACGACACAAATAAAAGCAAAAAAATTTGAAACCAACTGGATTTGAAAGTAGACTCACAAAGGAAAACACAAAAACCAAAATCACTCAAATCGGACTTACATCGAGCAGATGGTGCTCATTCAAAGTGATAGGTTCAGCAATCTGGCTTAAACTGACCTGTCGACTTTGATCGAATGGTGTCAAAAATCCACTTCATAAAAATTGATGAAATTTTACAGACATAAACTAGACAGTCTTACCTTTCACATGTCTTTAGAATCACTCCAAAATTCATCCGGATGATGAAGTTATGAGTGTCCGAAGTTAGGGTACAGATGCTCTCAAGTTTTGACATTTTAAAGTAAAATCAACCCAAAACAGTGATCAAGTGTGTGTAATCCGTGCAATCCAAACCAAAATCATTTGAAAAAGTATTAAAAAACCTCCAGAAGGATATAGGGCACGAATTTGGCTCACCATTCTCTTTTATTGGAGAGAATATACCAAAAACCCTAAAACGGAGCAAAAATGCCCAAAACAGAAAAATTAGACCATGAGGTCTTCAATACTCAAAGATAAACTTGCTTGTATCCTTTTGAAAATCATTGAGAAATGTCATAGAAATGCTTGGGGCCATTTATTTCAGATCTATTACAATAAATACGATAGACCCAAAATACAAGCTGATTCAAAAAAAACAAGTGCGATGTGTGCATATGTAAAAATCATCTCTTTAAATCAAGACATCACAACATATAGCATTAAAAGTACATTAATCAAATGGGGTTCTATGTCTAGGGTTCCATTCCCGTTCTCGTTTCCCTTAGTTCTCTCTTCGCCTTTTCGGCTAGAAATAATCTTGGGGTGCTTTGAGTAGGGAATGGGGTTTCACACAATCATAGGCCATTCAAGAGGGTTCTATGACTAAGGGTCAAATCCCATTCTCGTTTCCCCTAGATCTCTCTTCACATTTTACGGCTAGAGAGAGTCTCGAGGTACTTTGAGTAGGGAGAGGGGTTTCAAGCACAAACAGTAGGCCATTATTCTACAGAAAGGTAGAAGAAGAGAACTAACCCTAGAATTTAAAAACAGAAAATTAAAAGAGAGTTAAGGCTTACCTGGGTTTTGGAAGCAATGGGGCAGAGGTTTCCCTTCTTCACTTTGGAGCTCTTCAATCTCAAACTCTTGGCCCTTTGTTTGAGGAGTGGCCTCCTATTTATAGGCAAAGGCTAGGGCAAGGGGTGCCCTAATGGTAGACACAAACACATGTTTAGAATCCCCCAACCTAAACCCTAAGGCTATTTTCGAGAATTCCCACTCATAGAGATGCGTAAAATAGTAAAAAAGTGAAAACTCTCGTAATTTTCAAATTTTGAGCAAAACCCATGTATCCGACAATTCAGGTCGGATACAAACAAAGATCTTTGTATCCGACATAAAATTTCGGATATAAAGGAAAAGGCTTGTATCCGACATATAATGTCGGATACAAAGAAAAAGGCTTGTATTCGACATATAATGTCGGAAACAAAAAAAAAAAAGCTTCTCTGCACAACTTCTTCATGGCACTGACCCTTGCCTGCACATGCAATACTTATTTACATGTAATATCGTTTAAGTAAATGCCCCATTTACTTAAGGTTTTACTTGTAAATAAGCAAACACCCCTCCATTTGAATCCATTAGAAACAGTTCAGACCCAAATTCCAAGTGAATAAAAAGTCAACTTTCCAATTCAAGGCAAAATTCCGGTTTTTCAGGTCTGGTAAAAAGGTTCAATATGTTAATACTAAGGTATTCGTCAAGATTTAAAATCTCAAAAAATTCATTTATGCAATAACATTGCTAAAAACCTGATTACTGGGAAAAATTATCTTGAAATCTTGCTTTAAAAAATATTTTATTTTCTGGGGTCAAAAGTCAACAAAATTCAACCGGAAAAAGTTTGACTTTGCACAAAAGATTGAATTCGGGCCTTTTCCTTTGCGGTTTTGGATTCAAATGGGTTAAGGATCTCAAACCCAATGCAAGGAATTGAAAATTCCAACAAAATATTTCTCTCCTTCAAGATTTATCGAAAATCGTGCAATTTTGGGGTGTCAACAACTGCCCCTCTTTGCTGGAGTTGTAGCACAATGAACAGAAAAGAACAGACACAACTCAAAATTGCAGGTTTTAAAGACTCTTCATTAATTGAACTTGCTTTGGTCAAACAAATGAGTGATAAAAAAACATGGATTTGAAGATAGCCAATGAAACCCCATCTTAAAGTTTGACGGGGTGGCGTCTCTTCCTTATCTCAGATTTCTTTGAGCTCTCGTGGCTATGAAAAGAAATCTAAGACAAGCAAATTTTAAAAAAGGTGGGTTAAAAATTGACCTCTGCAAACTCAATTGCTTTTGATGTTTTTCACTTTACAACTCAACAATAAGGAAGGAAATATTTTATTGAATTTTTCTGATTGATTTTCTTATTTGATTTACCTGGGTGCCAATTGATGCCCAAACCTGTGCTTGAATATTTCTCAACTTGCTTTTGCTTCTTCATCTTCTTGCTCTCTCAATAAGGATGTATGTGTCGTTGCCGCCCATAACCTGCCTTCATTCTTTTCAACTGCCCAAGTGAATGCCTCTTCTTGATTGATGGATTTGAAAATCATGATCTGTTCATCTAACCTCATGCCTTAACAACCCATGATCTTTCATTCATGCCTTCTTACTGCTCCAGTAAAATCCTTCTTCAGAATTGGAAACCTTTGTTTAAAGGAGAAAACATGCAACTGCTTCGAAGCTTCTTTTTTTAATTTCAAATCCAAAGACTAAGGCCTGATTGCTTCTTCCAGATGCTGTAATTTATTTCAATGAAAACCCAGAGGGAAAGACACTAAGCATGCCCCGGTTTTGATTGCTTGAAGAAGTATTTGCCCCTCAGCAGAGATGATCATCTTTTTTCCTTTTTTTTTCTTTTTTTATTTTTTTCTTCTTTTTCTCTTTCTTCTTTTTTTTTTCTTCTTTTTTCTTTTTTAACCTTTGCAAAAAGAAACCCTTATAAAGGAATGCAAATACAAAAATAGGTTTATACTAGTGGTCTTAGAATTCTCTAATGCTTGCAAAATCATTGTTTATATGAAAAGACTTAGATGCTCATCATATGCCAAAAATATATTTTTTGCTTTTTTGTGCTTTTTTTTTTGAAAAATGATCCAATCACTTATTAGCATATAGTCCAAAAGAATTAAAATCAAGTTAAATAATGAGAAGATTATTTCAGAAAATGAAGAAAGACCAAAATAAGCCTTCAGAACCTTTAGAATCTTTCCCATGACCATTTTCAACTTCAGCAACAATTTCCTAATGGCAATTTTGATGGCTATCAACATGTTCACAGATGCTTAATACCATGGTTGCTTCGGTCTTGAAGAGTGGATGTATCTCAAAATAACCACCAACATGAGCACTTCACCTGGATCTATGCCAATTCTTGACTTTCCTCTCTGACGATTTCTTTTTTGTAGATAGCTGATTATTTGCCATGTAGCGCGCCTTTCCGGGTTTTCACTACATTTTCTCCATTTTTCCCATTTTTTCTCTTTTTTTTTATCTGTCATCACCAGCAACTATGTAGTCAAAATTGCCTTAATTCAAAATTTCTTAATCAAAGAGGACTTATGAATGGGACGAAACGAAGGCTTGGTGTTTGTTTAGAAAGAAAAGGAATAAAAGGCTCAAATATCATATGATTAAATGGGTTAACTGAAATTGCAATTCTTAAGGCATTTCTTCCCTTGGAATGAATACAAATTGCACCCAGTAATGAAGTTCTTCCTCCACTTCTATTTCTTCATTTAAAACTTATTCCCCAGTATTGAATTACTTTTTCCATTCTTCTTTTCATAATTTTGAAGACACTCTCCAAATATCTCATAGCATTTGATGATCTATTTTTCTTCTTTGATCCTTTTTCTTTTTCTTTTTTTTTCATTTATTAAAAAATGCCCCCTTTTCTGGAAACATCTTCGAAATCCCTTTTGAACTTCAATAATGCCCCCATTCTGTTCTTTTTTTTTTTTGTGCCTTAATAAATTTGCCCCAGTGTGGGGTTGCAATTCTCAATTTAGGTTACTTGGAAAAATTTATCAAGCTCAAAGGGTCTAACTAGGGATTTCAAAAATTTTGGGGATATAAGAAAGAAAGGCCTCTTAGCATTTTAAGAAAAGTTTGAATTTTTAGACTTGGTAGAGTTGTACTATATGACTGGCTCAGGATTTTTTTTCTTAATCACCTTCTATCAAGATGAAAGCCTCTTCAAATAGAACATCTGTTATGAACAAGTTCTTCACCTTTTGATCAATCTTATGAATTTGGATTCTTTTCATCAGATGATGTCCAATTCTATTTCCAACGAAAAGGTCAAATCTTCTCCCATATTTTTAAGTGCAAAGCCCCAAAATTTCTTCAAACAATATATTATCAACTTCCCTTTGAACGAATTAGCAAGTGATGCGATCCTTTCTGTATTCTAATGAAGAAACTTCAAATCTTCTTCTATCTTTTCTGTTGAAGACTGTGGGTCATCTTTGGTTCCAAAGGCCATAAAATTGGTCACTTCATAATTTTGCAGAATATTCTTCTCGTGACACTTAAAAGGATTTGAATTTTCATATAAAATGTCTTTTTCTTCGATTTTGGTCTCAAGATTGAGCTCAATGTCGAAGTCATATTCAACTTAATGAAATTCAATGGGAGATATAACTCATAAGTAAAACAGGACCTTGTTGAAAACTTTTTTTTTTTAAAGAAAAATGTTAAAGGGGAAAATCTTTTTTTTTCTACGAAAATCTTAAAGGAAAACTCTTTCTTTTTTTTTTGCTTTTGAAAGAGCCTTTATTGAAATCACGTCCTGAGAACAAGGCTCCTTAGAATCCTCAGGAAATGTGGTTTTTTTTTATGGGGGTTTCTTTTCAAAGAACAAGGGAATTCGAGAACTGCCCCAATTCTCAAAAGCAAAAGTTGACTTCTCTTTCTTTTTCAGAAAATTTCTTTCTCCTGCTGAGTGAGGCAAGTTTCTCTTTTCATGATTTGGGATGATCTCCTTTGCTCCTAAATGAGGTATCATCACATTATCGGGAATTTGGATAGCTGCCCAATCAATGAAGGGAGGTTCAACTTTGGCTTCATTCTCTTCTTTCATTGGCCCTTCCTTCTTTTCCTGGCATCCTTCTTTCACCTTTGTCTCATTTTCATCAGCTTGTTCATGTAGCTTACATTGCTTTGATGCTTCTGTCTGCCACCTTTCTGCCTTTTCACCCATCATTTCATTTCCTTCCAATTTTAGCTTTTCTTCTTCCTCTTCCTTCCTTTCCTTGATATTAAAATCTGCCTCTATGTGAGTCTCTTTCTCCACATGGCCCCATTCATCTCCTTTTTCAAAATTAACCCGGACTATGGTACCAACCGGAGCAATAAGATGAGAAGGATCAAATCTTCTTTTTCCTGAAAAAATCACCCCTGCTGCATTTGAGCTACCTGCCCCATTGTTATCGGTAGGTGGGATGGGTGTGACTCAATTGAATGATAAGGAATTATTATCTAACAAATCCTGGATTGCATGCTTTAGGGCCAAGCAACGATCAGTGGTATGCCCTGGAGTGCTCATATGATACTTACAAATTGTAGATGAATCATAATTCCTCCCCTTGCTTGTATGAGGATTTGGTAACTTCAAAGTCACATAACCCTTTTGAAGGAAGGTAGGGAGTAATTCGGATGGCTTCATGGGCAATTTTGAGAATTCCCTTCTCTTCCTTACTTCATTCTCCTCTCTGGCAGGCTGTTTGGAAGGAACATTAATTTGGATAGGTAGCAAAGGAACTTGATGGGTTGGCTTGATAGGAGGTGGATGGACATTGATTTGAAGCGGTTTTCCAAGTGACTGCACCATGTTTACTTCTGCTTCCCTTCTTTCTTCATTCTTTCCTCTTCCATTACCATTCTCCTTTTACTATGTAGAGAAAGTGGTAGAAGCTTCTTGGTTCAACACTGCAGAATAATCAGCTATTTTTTTAGACTTGATCCCATCTTCAATTCTGTTTGCTACTTGCACTAGGGCAGCAAAATTGGTGGTGGTCTGACCCACAAGGTGATTGTAGAAGGGCTGTCCCAGTGTACTTACAAACGTTGAGATCATCTCAGGCTCCAACATATGCGGCCTGACTTGGAAGGCAGGCTTTCTCCATCTCTTGGCATATTGCTTTACAGATTCCTCCTTTCCCTTGCTCATCCTCATCATGTCGTACCGGTCTGGCACGATCTCCGAGTTGAACTTGTACTGGTCCAGAAAAGCGTCGGCCAAGTCCTTCCACCTTCTTATCTTTCCATGGTCCACGGTGGCAAACCACCTCAGAGCCGCTCCCGTCAAACTCCTCTAGAAGAGTTGGATCAGTATGTCGTCATCCCGGCCAAACTGGCACAAAGCCCCGCAGTATAACTTCAGATGGCTCATTGGGCAGCCCGTGCCATCATATTTATCAAAGTCTGGGCATTTGAATTTTGCCGGTAGGCACACATCCGAGTATATGCATAGATCATCGAAGGTGGTACCTCCATAACTGTTCCCTCTCTTCATCTCTTTGAGTTCTTCTTGGATCCTCTCTATCTTGTGTAGCAGTTTCCTTTCCATCTCCTCCCTTGCTCTTTCCTTTTCCATCTCTTTCTCAAATTCCACGGTATTTTCCCTGATCAGAATAGGTTCAGGGACTGGTTCAGAAATGGGTTCAGGTATGGGTTGAGCTGGAGGTGGAACGTAGGTTTGAGGTGGCGGTGCTTGATGGGAAGTAGAGGCTTGGTTTTGGGCTTGGGCTTGTTGGGCCTAAGCCGCTAGTAAATCTCCTAGCATTTTGGCCAGTCCGGCCACTTGCTCTTGTAGTTGAGCAAAATCTTGAACAGGGACGGTGGCTTGGTTCTCTTCCGGATTCATGGTGTGGGCTTTTGATCTGGTTACGGGAGCAATGGTTGTAAGTATGTGTACCTGGGTAAGGAAAAACAAAGAAATATGTCAGCTCCAATTTAATCTTAGTCACACACCCATAAATGTAGATACGCGAGGTAGGTGAACACAAGTCCGGTTTTATTTGTTTCTTTCTATATTTTTCTATATTTTTTAGGATTGTTGGAATATTTTAGGGCTTCCAAAGGTCCCACAAGATTTTGAGTTGATTGGTATGAAAAAGACCAACCAAAGGTTTTATGGAATATTCTAGGACTTCCAAGTGTCCCACGAAGGTTTGAGTTGATTGGTACAAAAAAGACCAACCAAAGGTTTTATGGAATATTCTAGGGCTTTCAAGTGTCCCACGAAGGTTTGAGTTGATTGGTACAAAAAAGACCAACCAAAGGTTTTATGGAATATTCTAGGGCTTCCAAGTGTCCCACGAAGGTTTGTGTTGATTGGTACAAAAAAGACCAATCAAAGGGATTTTGGAATGTTCTAAGGCTTCCAAGTGTCCCACAAAAATTATATTGATTGGTACGAAAAAGACCAATCGAAGGTTTTTTGGAATATTCTAGGGCTTCCAAGTGTCCCACAAAAATTTGATTTATTGGTACGAAAAAGACCAACCAAAGGTTTTTTGGAATATTCTAGGGCTTCCAAGTGTCCCACAAAAAATTCAATTGATTGGTACAAAAAAGACCAACCAAAGGTTTTCTGGAATATTTTAGGGTTTCCAAGTGTCCCACAAAAATTCAATTGATTGGTACGAAAAAGACCAACCAAAGGTTTTATGGAATATTCTAGGGCTTTCAAAGGTCCTACAAAGTTTTGAGTTGATTGGTACAAAAAAGACCAACCAAAGGTTTTATGGAATATTCTAGGGCTTCCAAGTGTCTCACAAAATTCAATTGATTGGTACAAAAAAGACCAACCAAAGGTTTTTTGGAATATTCTAGGGCTTCCAAGTGTCCCACAAAGTTTTGAGTTGATTGGTACGAAAAAGACCAACCAAAGGTTTTATGGAATATTCTAGGGCTTCCAAAGGTCTTACAAAGTGTTGAGTTGGTTGTACGAAAAAGACCAACCAAAGGTTTTATGGAATATTCTAGGGCTCCCAAAGGTCCCACAAAGTTTTGAGTTGATTGGTACGAAAAAGACCAACCAAAGGTTTTATGGAATATTCTAGGGCTTCCAAAGATCCCACAAAGTTTTGAGTTGATTGGTACAAAAAAGACCAACCAAAGGTTTTATGGAATATTCTAAGGCTTCCAAAGGTCCTATAAAGTTTTGAGTTGATTGGTACGAAAAAGACCAACCAAAGGTTTTATGAATATTCTAGGGCTTCCAAAGATCCCACAAAGTTTTGAGTTGATTGGTACAAAAAAGACCAACCAAAGGTTTTATGAAATATTCTAAGGCTTCCAAAGGTCCTACAAAGTTTTGAGTTGATTGGTACGAAAAAGACCAATCAAAGGTTTTATGGAATATTCTAGGGCTTCCAAGTGTCCCACAAAATTCAATTGATTGGTACGAAAAAGACCAACCAAAGGTATTTTGGAATATTTTAGGGCTTCCAAGTGTCTCACAAAAATTTGATTGATTGTTCCGAAAAAGACAAACCAAAGGTTTTTTGGAATATTCTAGGGCCTCCAAGTGTCCCACAAAAATTCAATTGATTGGTACGAAAAAGACCAACCAAAGGTTTTTTTGAATATTTTAGGGCTTCCAAGTGTCCCACAAAAATTCAATTGATTGGTACAAAAAAGACCAACCAAAGGTTTTATGGAATATTCTAGGGCTTCCAAAGGTCCAACAAAGTTTTGAGTTGATTGGTACGAAAAAGACCAACCAAAGGTTTTATGGAATATTCTAGGGCTTCCAAGTGTCCTACAAAATTCAATTGATTGGTACGAAAAAGACCAACCAAAGGTTTTTTGGAATATTCTAGGGCTTCGAAGTGTCCTACAAAGTTTTGAGTTGATTGGTACGAAAAAGACCAACCAAAGGTTTTATAGAATATTCTAGGGCTTCCAAAGGTCCCACAAAGTTTTGAGTTGATTGGTATGAAAAGGACCAACCGAAGGTTTTTTTGGAATATTCTAGGGCTTCCAAAGGTCCCACAAAATTTTAATTGACTGGTACGAAAAAGACCAACCAAAGGTTCTTTTTGGAATATTCTAGGGCTTTCAAGTGTCCCACAAAATTTCAATTGATTGGTACGAAAAAGACCAACCAAAGGTTTTTTTGGAATATTCTACGGCTTCCAAGCGTCCCACAAAAATTCAATTGATTGGTACGAAAAAGACCAACCAAAGGTTTTTTGGAATATTCTAGGGCCTCTAAGTGTCCCACAAAAATTCAATTGATTGGTACGAAAAAGACAAACCAAAGGTTTTTTTGAATATTCTAGGGCTTCCAAAGTTCCCACAAAGTTTTGAGTTGATTGGTACGAAAAAGACCAACCAAAGGTTTTATGGAATATTTTAGGGCTTCCAAGTGTCCCACAAGAGTTTGAATTGATTGGTACTAACACGACCAACCAAAGGTTTTTTGGAATATTTTAGGGCTTCCAAGTGTCCCACAGAAAATCAATTGATTGGTACGAAAAAGACCAACCAAAGTTTTTTTTTGTTGGAATATTTTAGGGCTTCCAAGTGTCCCACAAAGTTTGAATTGATTTGCAAAATTTCTTTTGTTTTCAAGTTCAAAAGTTTGATTGAAACTGGTTTGAGGTGGATTGGTATCAAGAAATATGACACCTTGGTCCCCCCTTTAATGTATCTTCTTTAAACTTGAGGGAAATGATGAATTTATGTTCCAAGATTAAGTTGAATCCTTTGATGAATCATTTGTACACTTAAATTATCTTTCCATTTTCCCAATGAGGTGCCCATAGATTATTACAGTGTCTCAAGCATTTTATTTTTATGAAAGATTGGGATTAAGAACCAATTTGCAAATTTCCGAGCTGTATCCGACATATTATGTCGGTTAAAGCTATAATTTATTGTATCCGATACAAATAATCGGATACAAACATAAAAGCTTTTTACCGATGACAAATGTTGGATAAGGAGGTTATATTGTTTAACCGACCTGAGTTGTCGGTTAATGCCGAATTAGCCCATTTTGACTCATTTTTTCACTAGATCATGTTATCTTCATTCCCACTTAATGTTCACCTTGACTTGGCCTCTAAACATAGTCTCCAATTGGACTTTGACACCATACTTGCAAAAATACATGAATATTCATGAGGGTACATGCTCCTTCCACACTTGGACACCAATTCATGGATCTTATACTCTTGGTTGCCTCCTACATGGACTTTGGGTAGGATGACTTCTAAATTGAGTTGAAAACTCTTCCTATAGGTTACACCAACCTTAGGCTACAAACACTTTTGGGAAAATTTTCATCCCAAACATATGGACACCATGGCTTTTAATTTACATGAAGATAATAAAAAAAACATGGTTTTACCTTGCCACCTTGTGTTACCTTCAATATGGTATTCATATTATACCTTGGCCTGTGAAACATGCAGACGGCCTTCCCTCAATTACACCCAATTCCCCAAACGTAATTGTTTACTCTGCTGAAAACGTGTTTCTCCACCTTCAAGCGTATGGTTTTTGGGGTTTTGGCTTAATTGGCAACTTAGAACTCAAGTCTAGTGATGCCCGGAATCGAATCACAGATCCCATGGTCATCACATCATTGACTGAAATTCTAAGGTAAATGTTTTCACTTTCGCTTTCCGAAATATCGATCTCGTTGCGCCAAGCTACACACATTTGTGTTCAACTTCCTATAGGTAATGGGTAGGTTGTGCAAAAATTTAAAGTGCTCAAGTGCATTTGAAATTTAAGGTACATTCACAATGTCCCAGCCCCTTGCAACTCTTTTTCGCAGCCATGCATAGAATTTCAAGTCAAGGTAATATTACATTATATTGACAATAAAAACACAAGCAAGCAAAATAATAAAAACACCCAAACATGCTCATGACTATCTCATACCCAAAAAGTATCACACAAACATGTTATCATACTGTACAAACAATGACAAACATGCTTGAAACCCAAAAGCATCCTCTAAATTTCCAGATTTCATGCTCTTCATTTCCATGCTCAAATTGCATTATTCATACCCAACTCAAAGCCTAAAAATCCAGCAACTAATAACATGGTACAAGAAGTGTTTTATTAGGGAAAACATGCTTGAAAACCCCCAAAAATCCACTGAATTCCTAGGTTTCATGCTCTTGATCTTCAAGTTCATAACATAGCATTAAACCCCCAAATTGGAGCATGTTATCAAAAAATACAGCAATTAATCATATTATACAAGAAATGATTGTTCATGGAAAACATGCTTGAAAGCCTCAAAAAATCCTAAACTCCTAGATTTCATGCTCTTAATTTTTAAGTTCAACTCATGGCATTAAAAACCCAAATTAGAGCATGTTATCACAAAATACATCAAAATCATGTTTCAAGATAGGCTCCCCTTAAACAAATTTCTAGACACCATCAAGCAACACATACATGCCATATCTTCATGAGTTTTCTATACAAATCAGATTTGAAATACAACAATATGTACAAATAAATTAAGCAAAACAGCAAGCAATCAAAAATAAAGAAAGAGCATGAGTCAAATACACAAATCATGGCTTAAATCCACAAATCCCCAGCAAAGTCGCCAGTTGTGAGACAGGGGAAAAATCAATCACGTGACTTTTCGGTCATCACACGGGATTCGAAAAAAAGAAGAGTCGCCTTTTAGGTGTGAATGGACACCAAAATCATCAAATATGCAAGAAGGCAAATCTAGATTAAAAAGAATTCCACTTTAAAATAAAAAATCCAGAGATGGGTAAGGGGATTAGATTATGAACGGGGGAAGGTGTTAGGCACCCCCATTCACCCACACAAGGTGGTTTCCAAGTGTTGTTCATGCTCAAAATAAAGAAAGCTTGCTAATTTAAATAATCAAAAAGGCTTGAAAAGGATTCAACACATGTATGATCCCTCCATATGAGAAGTCCAATGAATCTTAGACTTTCTTTTATGGAAGTATCACTTCTGGGACATCACTATTAAATGGAAATCAAAGCAAAACTTGAACACAAGCAAGTGGAGGCAAATCCGGAAAACTCGATAAAAGATGGAGCAATTTGACCATAAATCATTCAAATCAAATTCAAATTGAATCAGACCAAATCCATTTGAAAGATTATGATAAATAAAAAACTCAGGAAAATTTTCAAGTAGATCCGATTGAAATCTTAAGAGTTATGCTCATTTGAAATCTGGTGTTGTAAATTGATAAAAGTAACAAGTGGGCAACTTTGGAAATCCATTTGAGGAGATTGGCTTCATATAAATCCTTGAAAGTTTGCATGAATGAAGTATGTAGTGCCATCTTTCAAATGAAACTAGTCCCATACAAAACTTCATCCAGATGTGCCTTGGGTGACCTCCCGAACAAGCCCCGAAGATCACAGATTAGCCCAGAATTGTGCTGTTGAGCAATTCTGAGTAAATCAGTTACCCACGACACAAATAAAAGCAAAAAAATTTGAAACCACCTAGATTTGAAAGTATACTCACAAAGGAAAGCACAAAAACCAAAATCACTCAAATCGGACTTAAATCGAGCAGATGGTGCTCATTCAAAGTGACAGGTTCAGCAATCTGGCCTGAACTGACCTGTCAACTTTGATCGAATGGTGTCAAAACTCTACTTCATAAAAATTGATGAAATTTTATAGACACAAACTAGACAGTTTCACCTTTCACATGACTTTGGAATCACTCCAAATTCATCCGGATGATGAAGTTATGAGTGTCCAAAGTTAGGGTACAGATGCTGTCAAGTTTTGACATTTTAAAGTAAAATCAACCCAAAACAGTGATCAAGTATGTGTAATCCGTGCAATCCAAACCAAAATCATTTGAAAAAGTATTAAAAACCTTCAGAAGGATATAGGGCACGAATTTGGCTCACCATTCTCTTTTATTGGAGAGAATATACAAAAAACCCTAAAACGAAGCAAAAATGCCCAAAACAGAAAAATTAGACCATGAGGTCTTCAATACTCAAAGATAAACTTGCTTGTATCCTTTTGAAAATCATTGAGAAATGTCACAGAAATTCTTGGGGCCATTTATTTCAGATCTATTACAATGAATACGATAGACCCAAAATACAAGCCAATTCGAGAAAAACAAATGCGATGTGTGCATATGTAAAAATCATCTTTTTAAATCAAGACATCACAACATATAGCATTAAAAGTACATTAATCAAATGGGGTTCTATGTCTAGGGTTCCATTCCCGTTCTCGTTTCCTTTAGTTCTCTCTTCGCCTTTTCGGCTAGAAATAATCTTGGGGTGCTTTGAGTAGGGAATGGGGTTTCACACAATCATAGGCCATTCAAGAGGGTTCTATGACTAAGGGTCAACTCCCATTCTCGTTTCCCCTAGATCTCTCTTCACATTTTACGGCTAGAGAGAGTCTTGAGGTACTTTGAGTAGGGAGAGGGGTTTCAAGTACAAACAGTAGGCCATTATTCTACAGAAAGTAAGAAGAAGAGAACTAACCCTGGAATTTAAAAACAGAAAATTAAAAGAGGGTTAGGGCTTACCTGGGTTCTGGAAGCAATGGGGCAGAGGTTCTCTTCTTCACTTGGAGCTCTTCAATCTCAAACTCTTGGCCCTTTGCTTGAGGAGAGGCCTCCTATTTCTAGGCAAAGGCTAGGGCAAGGGGTGCCCAAATGGTAGACACAAACACATGTCTAGAATCCCTCAACCTAAACCCTAAGGCTATTTTCGAGAATTCCCACTCATAAAGATGTGTAAAACAGTAAAAAAGTGAAAACTCTCGTAATTTTCCAATTTTGAGCAAAACCCTTGTATCCGACAACTCAGGTCGAATACAAACAAAGAGCTTTGTATCCGACATAAAATTTTGGATATAAAGCAAAAGGCTTGTATCCGACATATAATGTCGGATACAAAGAAAAAGGCTTGTATTCAACATAAAATGTCGGATACAAAAAAAAAAAAAAGCTTCTCTGCATAGCTTTTGCATGGCACTGACCCTTGCCTGCACAGGCAATACTTATTTACATGTAATATCGTTTAAGTAAATGTCCTCGTATTTTTTAATCTCCATTTAATTAAGATATTACATGTAAATAAGCAAACACCCCCCCCCCCCCCCCCCATTTGAATCCATTAAAAATAGTTCCAGACCCAAATTCCAAGTGAATAAAAAGTCAACTTTCCAGTTCAAGGCAAAATTCCGGTTTTTTAGGTCCAGTAAAAAGGTTCAAGATGTTAATACCAAGGTATTCGTCAAGATTTAAAATCTCAAAAAATTCATTTATGCAATAACATTGCTAAAAACCTGATTACCGGGAAAAATTATCTTGAAATCTTGCTTTAAAAAATATTTTATTTTCTGAGGTCAAAAGTCAACAAAATTCAGCCGGAAAAAGTTTGACTTTGCACAAAAGATTGAATTCGGGCCTTTTTCTTTGCGGTTTTTGATTCAAATGGGTTAAGGATCTCAAACCCAATGCAAGGAATTGAAAATTCCAACAAAATATTTCTCTCCTTCAAGATTTATCAAAATCGTGCAATTGTGGGGTGTCTACAGAGAGATGGCTTAAGGTACTTTAAACTTGGTTTAGGGTTTCAAACACAGTGAAGGCCTTACACTACAGAAAGGTAGAAGATGAGAGTGTTTGAATTGAAGAGAATATAAAGAGAGAGGATTAGAGATTACCTTGAGTGTTTGGAGACTTGAGAGGAGAATTAGGCAGATTTATTCTTCTTCAAGAGCTCTAGATCATCAAAATTCTGGCCATTTGCTAGAGGAGAGACACTCAATTTATAGGCAAGAAGAAGGGCAAGAAAGTCCCAAGGGTATGCACAAAAACAACTCTAGATTCTTCTAATTCAAGCCAAAGGCATGACTTGAAGTAATTCAGAGAATTTCGGAGGGTAAATGTGGTAGATCAAGTCTCATAGAGAGAGGTACAAAGGGTAAATAAAACTCAGATCTCGAGCTTTTCTGGAAATGGCAAAACAGGGCAAAACCTTATATATCATACGGTTTTAGTCAAACCGTAAGATATATACAATCTGAACAAAATTGATGAAAACTATATAAAAGCTACGATTTAAATTCAGTTAGCATCCTATGTGTGTTGCTAATGTGGCACAACGGTCGAAGCTTCTAGATGCCACGTGGCAGTCAGCTGTGCTTCACGTACAAAGCATGAAGCAAACCATATTATCAATATCGTCGCAACCGTATTACTAGTACAGTCGACACAATATTGAAATAAACCGTATTGTCAGTACGCTCACCTTTGTTTCTTGAGATTTTTGAAATTTTAACAAATGTTAGACAACATGTATTAAACCTTGAACACATTTTTATTATTTCCCTATATTTTAGTGCAATTTGGGGCGTCTACAACTATCCTTGGTTTTAAAAGCTATTTTCCCTTCATCTCCAGGCCGAATTCTGATTTGGTGATGGATACTCCTCAAATCAATCTTTGAAAATAACTTGGAACCCGATAACATGTCTAACATATCATCCAGGCATAGAATAGGGAATTGGTACTTTATTGTGATTTTATTGATGGCCTGGCTATCAACACACATACACCAACTCCCATATTTTTTCGATGTCAACAAAGCTGGAGCTGGACATGAGCTCATGCGTTCTCGAGTAAATCCCTTTTGCAACAATTCTTCAACCTTTTCTCGCAGAATTTCACACTCCTTGGGACTCAAGCGATAGTGTGGAAGATTAGGAAGGCTTGTTTCCGGTACCAAATTGATGTGATGCTGAATATCTTGCATAGGTACTGATCATTAGTAACCAAATCACTAAATTCTTACAATAAAGGCTGAACCTGATCAGGTACTGGCTTCACATCATTGGTAGTTTTCACCATGCAGGCTTTAACGACCATGATGTGCACCTCTTGGGAACCCCTGGCATCATCTTGAAAGTTGCCATTTGAACTGGTGATGGTGAGGAAAGACTTACCGTCGACTTTAGAAGTTTTCGGAGTCTTATCAGAAACTTTGGTTGGTACCATGGCAATGTTGTGACCCTTCCAAGTGAATAAATACATGTTGTCCCTCGCCTTATAGGTTGCATTCACCTCATACTGCCAAGGCTTGCCTAATAAGACATGATTGGCATCCATGTCAATCACATCACAAGTAATCTTCGGCTTGTACTGCTTTCCAATAGAAATTAGAATGGTGCAAATTTTAGCTACCTTCATTGTAGGACCTTTCTTCACCCAACCAATCAAGTAAAGTGAAGGGTGCAGTTTGATTGGCAATTGCAAATAATCAACCAACTTGTTTGCTACAAAATTATCCCAATTTCCATTATCAACAATCAAATCGCATACCTTATTGGAGACGGTACACCATGATTGAAAAATATTGTGGTGTTGAAAGAAGTCTTCTTGCTTGTCTGAACATAAAACTTGTTGCAAAACTATGTTGAGAAATTCACCTTTGTCTTCTTCCCCCACTTTGTACACATCATTATCATATATGACCAGCCCACCATCTTCTTCTTCTCCTTCTTGCCCAATCAAATTCATAGGCTTTCTAGCTGGACATTCATTAGACCAATGCCCCATTTGACCACATCTGTAACACTTTATTGCTGCTGATTTGGCATAAGGGTTAGAATTTTTAGGCTGACCTTTATAGCCCTGCTCGTTAGATTTCGGCCAATTGCACTAGCACTAGCATCCCCCTTGTCCTTAGCGCTAATTGGAGTAGACAAAACTGTTGTTTGGGGCACCTTTCTATTGCTAGAAAAATTTCCAACATCATAATAAGACCTTTGAGAGTACTCCAATCGTTCAATTGATTTCTCTATCAATTCTGCTTTCAACGCCATGTTGTGGCCTTCATCTACCGACCACAAAATCTGCAATCCAATCTTCTCACGAATAAAAGGATTCAAACCAATCAGATAATGGGCAACTTGTTATGACTCTGTTTCATTCAGATTATTGCATGCAGAAAGTCTAGAAAATTCAGCAGTATAATTAGTAACGGATTTACTTCCCTGCACACAATTATAGTAAAGCTGAAAGAGATGCTGATCATAATTTGGTGGTAGAAATCTATCCATAAGCAATCACTTCATTTGTCTCCATGTATGGATTAGAACTCTGCCTTGTCGTCGCCTATTATTTTGTAGAGTATCTCACCAGATAGCTGCTCCACTTTTGAGTTTGAAGGCTACCAATTTGACCTGGTGCTCCTCCGGAACCTCCATCATCTCAAAAAATCTCTCCACCTCGGATACCTAGTCGAGAAAATCTTCAATGTTCATATTCCCATTAAAAGTAGGAATATCTTCCTTCATACGATAATCCTCGAACCTTCGATTTCGACCTTCCGGTCTCCTATGATCTAGGGCTATTTCTTCCTTGTCAAGATTTGAATCATCAACTCCGAACAGAGGTTTGTGCGGTCCCCGAACACCAGTGCCCTAGTGTCCATTGTGGTGTCTCCTTACTTCAACGCATGGTGGCCTCAAGCAAATCCTCCAGCTCTTCTTCCAATAGCAGTTGGCATTGACTATTAAATCCGCAAGCATTTGACGAATCTCTGTCATCTGTTGTCGTTGTTCTTCAATAGCCGCCTAGATCACTTCTTGCCCAGGAACAACATCGATGGGATTGTCACTGTCACCTCTGTTATTGGCTATCTCCTCAGGCAAAACTTTACCCCTTATTTATAGACCTTTAAAGACCCCACAACAAGATAGAAACCTACTAAAATTAGTACTCCTACTCATAGTTAACAACTTAGAGTTAAAATTTAACTCTAAAACCTCTTAAAGACTCCTAATATAACTCAAATACCTAATACATTAAGAAACAATAAGAAATAGTAACTCGCCAACTGCTGGTAGCGTTAATTTTAAAATAGAAATAAAACTCCAACTCGTCAGTTCTTGGTTTTCTTCATGTCCTGTTGCTCCAAATACATCTATGCTAGATGTTCTACATCATATTGAATGATATTTCCAATCTTGTTATGTAAATAAGTCTTTAATACAAGTTTAAGTATATCCTTCAAAGTTTTTAAATATTGCAAGTATGTTGCCTCGTATTTTTTTTAGAAAAAAAAAACTCAAAAACATACTTAAGAGAGGAATTACCGTAAACTCATTTTGCCAAAAAAATACGGGTTGAAATCGTCTGCCGCATGAGCCTGCAGAAGACTCTGATGTAGCCGTGAGATGCTTCCACGTGGAGCATCTCATGGCCCTTGTTTTTCACATTTCTCAATGTGAAAAGACAAGTTCACATTGAAAAAATAAGGGCCGTGAGATGCTCCACGGGGAAGCATCTCACGGCTGTAGCAGAGTTGCGGCAGACGATTTCATGAGGCAAAATACTTGCAATATTTAAAAAACTTTGAAGGATGTACTTAAATTGTAACCAAACATTTAGAGGCTGTTTGGTCACTTTTTAAAAAAAAAAAATTTGAAAACCAAAAACATTTCAAATTGTTTTTGTGTTTTTCAAAACTTGAGAAGAAACCTGTTTGATAACAATTTTGTCAATATCAATTATAATTTTGAAAATCTATAAAAATGCGTTTGATAAGAGGCTCATGGTAAAGCAAAAATCTTAAGAGCAGCTCCTAGCAAATTGATGTTATTAAAGTGTGGTTCATCGTCAATGAGTTTTCTAACAATTTTCGACGTTGAGATACTTTCAACATAAAAAAAGAATTTACCCTGAACAAGTAACCATCATGAATGGTGTAAGAAGGCCAGAGAGACTTGAGATTCAAATATAGTTGACGAACAAGACTCAAAAATAATTATTAATTAATTTATAAACCAATACAAAAGACTATTGAGGGGGAGAATTAGAAAATAAAAAATAAAAGAAAAAAAGGAGAGACCCATTTATGCTCCTCTCTCTCTCTCTCATCCTTTAAATAGGTGATCATATAAGACAAAAAAAAAAAAAAGAAAAAAAGAAAAAAGAGGGTGCTTGACCCACTTGTCTCAGTCTTTGATATCGGCCTGAATTTTATTGATCATCTCGTCGAACTTCTTACCATCCAAAAACCGGCGAAACCCTTGGTTGGTCATTGATCATCTCGGTCCTATATGTGAAATATTTTTTTTCAACGGGTGGAGTAAAGTTTTAAACTCCAGACCTTAAAGTTTGTCTAAGGCTCTGATACCATGTATAACACCGTTCCTATTAAAAGCTCGAGCTATCGTAGGGATGAACTTTATATATTTAATGTATTTCTTAACAATGTAAACCCAAATCAACGTTTGGGAACTGGGCAACACTCCAGCTCACCAAGTTAGCTATTTCCATCGTGAACAGAAGTATCTGTAGGACATCCTCCGTTCCATTTGTTGCAATCGAAATCAACCAGTTTCTCTGATGGAAATGAAACTATGGGAATGTGCAATGAAATTATAACAAAAAATTGGTAGATTTGAGTAGGGCTGCAACTCGGTCCGGTTAAAACCGAACCTGAACTGACCCAAACTGACTTCGGTTCAGTTTGGTTCAGTTTTTTATATGTTTGGTTCGGTTTTGGTTTCAAAATCTCTAAATCGAATTAAATCGGTTCGGTTTTGGGTTGTATGATCGGTTAAACCAAACCGAAAACCGAACCGAAATTATACATTTCTCTAAACCGAACCAAACCGAACCGAATTGAACCGAAAATACATATTTTCATATATATAACTTTACCCCTTAAACTTTTAACATATTACAAACTAACCCTTTCTCTTAAATGGACTAAATCCTCTCCCAAAACCTAAACCCAACCTCGCCTTCCTTCTTCTCTCCACCGACCTCAACGTTTGCTCCCTTCTCGATTTACTCTCTGTTTAAGACGCCATTCTCTCGAGCTTATTCTTCGGATTTTTCGATCTGACAGACAGAGAGGTTAGAATATTAGCTTGGTATCTCCTTTTCTCATTCTTCTTCTTCTTCTTCTTCTTTTTCCCTCTCCGCGTGGTTCGCAAGACCTTCGAGGATTGTAGAACGGTCTGGTTGATATTGAGAGGGTTTCGGGTCTCCATCGACGAGAGGGATCTGTCCATGGATGTCAGATTTTTGGAGGAGTTGCAAGGGATATTAGGTGTGAGGAAGCTGAGTCTACCTAGGGTTTTCATTGGCGGGGCCAACGAGATCAGGCAACTTCATGAGACCGGAGAGTTGAAGAATTTGGTTTAGGGATTTCCCGCGGTGGAGCTCGGTGTGTGTGATGCATGCGTAGGGCATCGATTCCTCCTCTGTGACCACTGCAATGGCAGCCATAAATGCTACACGGAGAAGAGTGGATTCAAGTGCTGTTTGTCTTGCATTGAGAACGGCCTAATCAGGTGCCCTTCATGTTCCTCTGTACTGTCTTGATCTGCCTATTCAGATATACAAAAGAGTGGAGAGAGAGCGAGAGAGGATATAGTTAAGAAGAAAATAACTCTTTATTTTTATTTCGAGGGTTTTCCACTTCGTGTTTTTGAGGGAGGAAGAGAAGAGAGATACCCTTCTTTTTTCTTTTTTGTTATTTTGAGAAGTTTACTGGGTTTGTTCGTTTGTTTGTATCCTCGTCTCTTGTAATGAGAATGCGGATGGTTACAAGCTAATGCTTCCTTATTGGTTTAAATGGCAATGCTTCCGTTATCTGACGGGATCTCTCTCCTCTTAACTTTCAAGACTCCTCTGTCTACGATCGTCGCCATTAAATCGAAATCAAGACTCCTCAGAACCATGCGGAGGCTGGATTTTGTGCAACGTTAAATGTAATACAAAGTTAAAACCCAAAACCCAACCCAAACCGAACCGAATTGCAAAATTCGGTTCGGTTTGGGTTGGGTTTTGGGTTTTATATAAATAATCAGTTCGGTTTCGGTTTGGGTATTTCGATTCTGAGGTCGGTTCAGTTCGGTTCTGGATCGACCATCAATAACTTTGGCTTGGTCCTGTGAGACATGGGAAAATTCAATCTAGTGACTTTCTGATCATCACACAGGATTCATAAAATGGGAGAGTCGCCACCATTCTTTTTAGGTGTGAATGGACACCAAAATCATCAAAATAAGCAAAAAGGCAAATCTAGAGTAAAAATTACCCTACTTGAAAATAAAATCCAGAGATGGGTAAGGGGATTAGATTATGAACGGGGGAAGGTGTTAGGTACCCCCATTCACCCACACAAGGTGGTTGCCAAGTGTTGTTCATGCCCAAAATGAAGAAAGCTTGCTAAAATAATAAAAAAAAAGGCTTGAAAAGGATTAAAAACATGTATGATCCCTCCACATGAGAAGTCCAATGAATCTTGGACTTTCTTTTATGGAAGTATCACTTCTAGGACATCACCAATAATTGTAAATCAAAATAAAACTTAAACACAACCAAGTTAAAACAAATCCGGAAAATTCGGTAAAAGATGGAGCAATTTGTCTTGAAATCATCCAAATCAAATTTAAATTGAATCAAACCAAATCCATTTGAAAGATTAGGATAAATAGAAGATTCGGGAAGATTTTCAAGTAAATCTGGTTAAAACCCTAAGAGTTATACTCATTTGAAATCTGCTGTTGTAAATCAATAAAAGTAACAAGTGGGCAACTTTGGAAATTTATTTGGGGAGATTGGCTTCATATAAATCCGTGAAAATTTGCATGAATGAAGTATGTAGTGCCATCTTTCAAATGAAATATACCTCACACCCAACTCCATTCGGATGTGACTGTGCGACCTCACGAACATGCCCAGAGGATCACAGATCAGCACAGAATTGTGCTATAGGGCAGTTCTGAGTAAATCAGTCACACAAGACACAAATGAAATCAAAAAATTGTGAAACCAACTGGATTTGAAAGTAGACTCACAAAGGAAGACACAGAAACCAAAATCACTCAAATCGGACTTAAATCGAGCAGATGGTGCTCATTCAAAGTGATAGGTTCAGCAATCTGGCATGAACTAACCTGTCGACTTTGATTGAATGGTGTCAAAAATCCGCTCCATAAAAATTAATGAAATTTTATAGACAAAACTAGACAGTCTCACCTTTCACATGTCTTTGGAATCACTCCAAAATTCATCCGGATGATGAAGGTATGAGTGTCCGAAGTTAGGATACAGATGCTGTCCAGTTTTGACATTTTTAAGTAAAATCAACCTAAAACAGTGATCAAGTGTGTGTAATCCGTGCAATCTAGATCAAAATCATTTGAAAAAGTATTGAAAAACCTCCATGAGGAAATAGGGCACGAAATTGGCTCACCACTCTCTTCGATTGGAGAGAATATGCCTAAAACCCTAAAATAGAGCAAAGATGCCCAAAACTGAGAGGTTAGACCATGAGGTCTTCAATACTCAAAGATAAACTTGCTTGAAAATCATTAAGAAATATCCCAAAAATGCTTGGGGCCATTTATTTTAGATCTATCACAATGAATACAATAGATCCAAAATACAAGCCGATTCGAAAAAACAAGTGCAATGGGTGCATGTGTAAAAAATCGCCTCAACACATCATGACATATAGCATTCAAAGTATATCCATCAAATGGGGGTTCTATAACTAGGGTTCCATTCCCATTCTCGTTTCCCTTAGTTCTCTTTTCGCCTTTTTCGGCTAGAAATAATCTTGGGGTACTTTGAGTAGGGAATGGGGTTTCACACAATCATAGGCCATTCAAGAGGGTTCTATGACTAAGGGTCAACTCCCATTCTCGTTTTCCCTAGATCTCTCTTCACGTTTTACGGCTAGAGAGAGTCTCGAGGTACTTTGAGTAGGGAGAGGGGTTTCAAGCACAAACAGTAGGCCATTATTCTACAGAAAGGTAGAAGAAGAGAACTAACCCTAGAATTTAAAAACAGAAAATTAAAAGAGAGTTAAGGCTTACCTGGGTTTTGGAAGCAATGGGGCAGAGGTTTCCCTTCTTCACTTTGGAGCTCTTCAATCTCCAACTCTTGGCCATTTGCTTGAGGAGAGGCCTCCTATTTATAGGCAAAGGCTAGGGTAAGGGGTGCCCTAATGCTAGACACAAAATGATGTATAGAATCCACCAACTTAAACCCTAAGGCTATTTCCGGGAATTCCCACTCATAGAGATGTGTAAAACAGTAAAAAAAGTGAAAACTCTCGGAATTACTCAATTTTGAGCAAAAATACTTGTATCCGACAACTCAGGTCGGATACAAGTGAACATTTTTATATCTGACACATGTCATCGAATACAATAACACTTGCTTGTATTCGATGATTTTTGTCGGATATAAAAACACTTGCTTGTATCCAATGACTTCTATCAGATACAAGGAAGAATGCTTCAATCCGAAATTTAGTGTTGGTTACAATAAAACACATTGTTTTTTAATGTTTTGGCCGATTATTCATTATTTTCTCAGCGCAATTTGGGGTGTCTACAGGTCCTGGGTTGAGACCAACCCGAACCAAACCGCATCGAGTTGCAGCCCTAGATTTGAGTAGAGATTTGTGAGAATCTCATGTTAAAGAAAATAATTTCCTGGATTTCTTCTTTGGATTTCTGCTTCATTCTCTTGGAATTGTGAAATTCTGATTGGTTCTTATCGTCGTGAGGAAGATCCTTTCATTGTTGTAAGGAAGAGAGATGAGAGCCTTACGAGGAAGACGAGAGCTCTTAGGTATCAAGGAAATAAAAAGAAAAAATATTACAAAAATGCCATGAAAAAACAATTCTTCGTTTTTTAAAACCCAAATTTTTAGTTTTTAAAATCAAGGCTATGTTTTTCAATCTTTTTTCTCAAACATGATTTTAGAATTGTATTACCATAGAAGTGGTGGCCCAATGGTCCTTCAAGTTATTCCCATATGGTTTGGAGGTGGTCCTTAGATCAATGGTTAGTCTTAAGGACTAAATTGTATTTTCTTGGACTTGTTGCATTTTCGTGGTGCTATGCTGCGATCACACCCAAGGGTTGGCCAAACTAGTAGCTCCCTTCCTCCCTTTTTTCCTACCCAAAAAAAAAAAAAAAAATTGTATTACGAAACAAGTTGTTGGTCTTTTCATTTTCAAAAATAGAAAGACTGTTCAAAAATGTTACCTAACAGTCTCTTATTTTGTGATAGGAACCCATTGTCAGCCTTGGAAACAATGCCTAAATACCTAAATTCCTTAATGGTGTGTTAGAGCTAACAACTTAGCACACTACTGAATTACCAACTTAGCGCACTACACTACTGCATTACCAAAAAAAAAAAAAACTTAGCACACTACTGAATTTTAGCTATTTCCCATAATTAAAACTGATCTCTAAGCACTGATCCACAGGCACCTCGCATACTTTGGGTTAAGCTAATACCATTAGGGAGAGCGTTATATCTGGTGCCACTCAGTGGTGCGAGTGTGAAACGCACAGACGGATGCCCATGTCAGGAGGGGGCCCCACACATCCAACTTCATCCCAGCCGGTAGTTTCACGGAACGATAGGATTTTAGCTCTGGAGGAAACGCTTTCAACGTTAGGCCGTGTCATATGCAACAAAAAGTTCCACCGCACCTTGTAAGTAGATCGGCCATTAAGAATTAAATAAATAATGCAAGGCATGTAAATCACACCATTAGGGAAATTTTTTATAGTCATTAACAAATCATTATAGGTAAAACCTTCATGTAAACCTTCCTCTAGCAATTTTTGCTGCAGATGATTATAGGCCGCCCTACTAACAACGGTGTCTACTATTAAAGGATGGGAACGATAGTAAATGCTGTTAACACTAGTAGAATCAAGAAATAAGATAAAGTTTCTTCAGTACAAACCCAAAAAATCATTAAATAATTCCAAGATGAAATTTAGAGTCACACCCCTCTTAGAAGCACGTAGTAGCCATACCCAAAGCCAGTTGGCTATACTTCCCAATGAGATTGTCAAATATATTTTGCTCACACATGTCATTTGGGACCAGAAATTTCTAATTAAATATTTAATGAATGGCAATATAAGATTTTAAGAAAACAATTATAATGTAAAACCCTAATATTGTCTCTTGCTTAAAAATTACAACAGGAAAAACTAGAATTTTGCTAAACGTAAAATCTTAGGCATAAGAACTTGGGCAAAATAAAAGAAAAACCAGAAGAGAGCTCATCAATCTAGAAAGCAACTTGTTAAAACAAGTAACCACCATCATAACCAAAACAGTAAAAAGAAAACAAAAATACAGGAGAAAAAAACAATAGAATGAACCTTAGGGCGACAATGATGAACAGCAAAAGCGAAAGACACCAGCGACTAAAAAACCATGGCTATGGTAAGGACGACTGCAACAACTTCGACTCACAGTAGTGGGGATGATGACGACATGGATGACAATCCACACTACGGTGGCGGTGACGGAGATGACAAAAAATTCCTATTTTACTATTAATCTTATTGTATTAACGATTTTGGGTAATGTTGTGATTCTATTTTATTAACGATTTTCTGTTGAAATTGCCATATTTAACTTTAATCCCATCTTATTAACGATTTTGGGTTAAAATCGATTTTAGTTAGTTAATTATTTTATTAACCAACATTAAAACCCTATTTTAACGTTAATCCTATTTTATTAACAATTTTGGATTGAGATCATTAGAATAGTGAATGATTTTAGTTAGTAAATTATTTACAATATTTTATTAGATTTAATAGTTTATACTTATTTATTTTATTAGCTATATATATATGTTATTTTATTAATTAATATAAATTTAATAGGATTTATGCTCTACTTTATTATTTTATTAACGATATAATTTACTTTTATATTATCATTATTGTTATTATTATTATTATTATTATTATTATTATTAATCCTATTTTTATTTTAGTTAGGGTTAAAAGCATGTCTCTGTTGTTTAGTTATTAATAAAATCTTATTTTTGTAATAATTTATACTATTTTAAAGATTGTAGGAGCAGCTTTAATTTAGTTAGTTAAGGATTAACGATATAGAATAGAAGAATTATAATTATAATATAATAGTTTAATAGGATTTATACTTATCTATTTTACTAATTAATATAAATTTAATAGGATTTAATATAAATCTATTAATTAACAATATATACTTATCTAGTGGGATTAATTAACGATATATATGTTATTTTATTATTTTTATAATTTACTTTTTATATTGTTATTATTATTATTAACGTTAATCATATTTTTTTAGTTAGGATTAAAAATGCGTCTCTATTGTTTAGTAGTAATTTAATGATACATATAAGAATTTAATCATAGTAATTTAATAGTTCGCGTTTAGTTATTAATGATACATATATAATCCAATTTTAGTAGTAATTCATCTTGTTTTATTGATTTTGGATGTAGTTTTAATTTTAGTTAGTTAAGGATTAACGATATAGAACAAAGGAATTATGATTATAAAATATTAGTTTGATATAAATTTAATAGGATTTTGATATAAATTTATTAATTAACGGTATATGCTTATCTAGTGGGATGAATTAATGATATATATGTTATTTTATTAGTTAATATGAATTTAGTTAATTAATAAATAGTAATTTATTAATTGACACCTCTCTTGTCAATTAGTAAATTACTTTTTATTAATCTTGGTAATGTACTTTTATGTTGTTGCTTAAAAAGCTTTTTAAATAGAGGAATATGTGCAATTAAAGATATTGGGAAGGACATTTTAGGTATGTGAAAATAAAAACCACTTAAGGTAGTTCGTGCTTTTAATATTAATATAGATAATATATAAATTAAGTAATATTTATTTGTAAAATATGTTTTTTTAAGTTATATATATAAAATGCAAATTTTTTAATAGATTAAGCTTAGGTGGTTTGGACAAAACGCTAATCCGATTTATGAATTACTAAACCCTAATGATTAAGGGGTGAATAGGGATAGGTTAATCAATTAACCTACCGCATTGCAATATCTGACCCAAAAGCGTAGATTAAATATATGAGGACGCGAAAACATAAGCTTGTTGTGGTTCAAATCCTAATTCATCCACTTTATATGGAAACATGCTATATATAAAAAATTATATCTATAATTATTATCGATAATATATAGTATGAATATCAGCCGATTTAAGAATTCCTATGGATAATGAAGCTTGCTTTATAGAATCCACAAGTATAAAACCCAAACCTGATTATATCTTAATTATTAAGTTTATTGATTAAATTGGGCTTACTAGACTAATTAAGTATTTGTACTATGAAGGTGAGGTGGAAGTGGATTATGCCTGAGAATTGGGGGAGCAAATTGAAGTCTGTGATGGTTTTACTAAGGTAAGCTTAATGAAAGTTATTTCTAATTCTAAGTAGTTCTAGTGAAGTGGGAATCAAATTTTGAAAATTTTGGAGTTAAGTGAAAATTAAGCCTTAACGCTCAAACCTTGAATCGTGCATCTATCGCGCGTTGAGCAACGCTCGAACAAAATCCTTGCCGCATGCAGATCACATATGCGTGTTGATTTAATTTTTCAGAACCTGTCGGATAAAATTTCAAGCCCAAACGTCCAAACCTTAACGTTCGCGTGTTCATTACAAAATCTCCAGATCTATTATTTTGTGCCTAGATTTGAATTGCAACACTCCTAGATCTTTTTTTAAAACCCTTATTAACACCATTTTGGCTCGAAATTAAGCCAACCCAAGTATAATTAAGGTACCCGCATATATACCTAAGGTACCCCCAAGTATACCTAAGGTACCTCCCATGCAAAGCTAAGGTACCCCCAAATAACACTAAGGTACCCCGCAAATAACACTAAGCTACCCCTTTGATAACCCTTAGGTACACCCCAAGGGTTTAATTGGAATAAGGGCTTTGTTGAAGGGCAAGTTTGAAAAACCAAAAAGAGGCAATATAGAAACAATGCCTTAGCCAAATTCTCTAAAGGTTGGACATGAAAACACTTTGTTCAGGACGTTGAGAACAAGGAGAGAGTGAGTGAGTGTGCTGGAGATCTGAAGAAGGAAATGAAGAAGGGAGATTGAAGGCGAGTTGAGCTTCTGCATTGAACAAGTAGCAACTCTTCAAACCAAAATGAGCATACTAAATTTTCGTATTTATCTTTTTAGGGTTTGGTTGAGTTGAGAATTAAGTTGCATGTTGATTTATACTTCTAAATTTCGAAAGGTTTTGGTTGTATAACATTTGTGCTTGTTTTGCCACCGATTTACTGAAGAATTCGACCTTCATGGGTTACATTTCATATTTGGGTTTGAGTTTGGCATGTTGAATGAGATTTCATGTATCCGGATTTGTGTTTACTTGTATTTGAGATGGATTTTTATTTTGGAGGATGTTTTTAAGCATGTTTGAATAGTTTATGATCATTTCAATTGGTTTTGAAAAGATAGAAATGGTATAGGTCAATTTGGTGTTTAAAATGACCTAAAAATGTGCAAAGCTCGAGCCAATGATTAATCTGCACATTGGGTGATTAATCACTAGCTCCAAACCCCAAAAACATGGTATCTGGAATTCTAATCGCGACTGGCGATTAGGTCTCCAGATTAATCATCAATTGGTGATTAATCGCAAACCTAATCATGAGACAAATTTTCACAATCTTTTACCCTTTGTTTCCAAAACAACCAAACCTTTTGTTTTACACCCCCTTCCCCAATTCTGAACCACTAAAAATAATCCCAAGACCTAATTCTCTACCAATATAAAGTCAACTTTTTGATTTATACCTAAAAATCCAGTTTTGCCTGATTTTTATGAAAACCCACTTCTTGGGTTGGATGCCCAAATGGATGATTTGTCAGCCCATAAAACTATAAGAAAATAGTCAATACTTAATTAGATTACGATTAAAATTTGGGTTAAAAAATCTTAGTAAATTTGACTAGAAAAATCATATATTGAAAAAGTCAACGTTTTAACCATACTTAGAATATTTTACAAGGTGAAAAACTTTTCATCTTGGAATCCAATGATTTTTGGTATGGTAAGTTTATTTGGAATAGAATATTTATGAGTCTAGATATGGTTTTGAAAGCGAAATGGAATTTTTACACATGATTGAGATTTGTTTGGACTTATGAAAGGAGTTATAGAATTATTTGATTTGGATATTGAAGCTGAGGCTTCTTATTAGTTTGAAAAGGGCTGTGAGCCTATGGTATCCCGAAAGGTAGTAAGGCCTAGGGACTTAAAGTAAAGTGAACATGAGTTTCACTTGGAATAGTTTTGTACTTTGGGCAAATTGTGCCCTTATGAGATTTGTTTTAGTAAAAATGTTTTTATTGGTTTATTATGAGTTTGTATTTAGTCTAGTGGGCTTAGAGATGGTTATGGATCCATGATCAACCTAGTCAATGTATTAGTGATGGCTTGTCGAGTTAATATCCGAGCCATATCTGCTTTCTATCGTGTGGGATCAGTGAGGCCTTCTTGTGGGATAGTCGAGCTGTGGCAACTCATTCATCCTTGTGGGATCGGCGAGGTCTCCTTGTGTGTGTGTTATGGTTATATGGTTGGATGGTCACAGTTGACTAGGTTGTCTCTTGCCAGCCCATACATGGGTGCTCCACTTGGGGTGATGACTGTATTCCGACTTCTACCTGTGAGCCGTGAGGTGGCAAATTGGTTGATGGTGGTGTGCCCAAGTCCCGCGAGGCGCCGCACTAAATGTGGCGAGGGTGTCTGTTTGGGATCTCCCTTGGGAGGAGATGGGGAATTAGAGTCGCCACTGCCTGATGGGGTGCAAGCAGACACATGGGTGCCTAGACGGGTTTATCTAAATGGTCTGCGGCTTTTTAGAGATTCCGGCTAAGTTCTCGGTTACGGTCCGGGGAAGTCCGAAGACACCTTAGTCCGCCCCGTCGGTTGATGGGTCTCTCGGGTTTCCCTGGTTGGAGTCAACTTAGTCTCACCTGATTTTCTAAGCCAGCACGCACACTTATTAGGTATGAGTGGGGACCACCAAAGGTGTGGGTCCCCTTTCTTTTATTTGATTTTATCTTTTTACTCTTTGGGTGAAGTCGGTCTGATATGGGCCCCGTTGGAAGGCCTGTTGGAAACCATGTTAGGCTTAAGTTGAGCCCAAGGCCCAGCTAGGGTCACATTGGGTAACCCTAATTATTGGGTTTAGTTATTTGGTTTTTTGAATTTACAAAATTAATTAAGTGGGTTGAAGCTTTTAAAGCCCATTGGGCTTGGATGTGACCCATGGGTAATTAACTAAATGGCCTTGGGCCCATTATTAAAATGGGTCCTGTTGTGGGCCGGACTGGATGTGGGCCCCATTGGAAGACACACAATCCCCCAGGTTATTAACATGATTTGGGTTGAACTGGGTGGGTCAAGACCCAAAGAAATGAAGTTTGAAGGTTTATTGGGTCTGTCCGCAGACCCTGTGCAGACGAGGCTTGTCCGCACTGTGTTTGCGGATCCGGCCCGAATCCCCAAAACGCCGAAAATCACCAAGGGGTTCCGCTCGCCTCCCTCCCAGGGGTCTTTGTGAACATCTGTGGGTCTTTGCAATGGCTTCAATAACTTGAGTTTGGCTAAACACAAGCTTTCATGGGGTTTTCTGAAGGATGGAGAAGAGAGAAGGTTTGGAGCCTTCTCCTTGACTTAATTCAGGGATTACGGTTTCTAATAGGGACTTTAGAAGTCCCTAAACTCGGTGTTGCATAAGACCCCTTTTCTTCTCCACAAGGAGAGAAGGAAAGTAGCCCGAAAGGCTTGGGTCAATGCCTGATTCGATCAATCTACATGGTATAAGAGATCATCATATAACCCAAGTATCTTAAAACACATTACAGAAAATAAATATGCGACAACCTCACGAAGTCCCACAAAACAGCACCTAAGATGGAATGCTTGGTGGTCTAATGAACTTCTAGAGTGTGACTTGTGTGTGAGTATGTATCATGGATCAAATAGTAGGTAGAAAATGTGGGAAATAAAGCTACATACTAGCACTCATGGTGACAAAATGAAATGATATGACAAATTCATGCGTACTCCCTTAGTGTACCATTCATGCTTACTTATGATGATACCATTACACACTCACAAAATAAGCTAAAACAATGGGTGATAGGTGAGTGTTTGAGTGTGTGACATCACTTCTCTTACCTTCAATGTCACAAAAGAAGACCATATTAATATATAGGATATGCATGCACATGGACGAATAAAATGGACTTACCTTGAGAGAAGGGATTGGGGGGAATTAAAGGGATACAGAGGATATGTGAGGGAGGACAAGCCCTCCTTAAAAAGAAATAATAGCAAAAAGAGTATGGCATAATTCATATGCTTCTTTTCATGAGTTCATTATCAAATCAACAATGTATCTAAAGTTTCACACATTAAACAACAAACATAGATTTATAGATTAAATATTAAGGGGAGCAATGCACAAAATCATATGAGAAATATTAATCCCACTTACCTGTATGAAGCCTTTAGATTACATCCATCCCCTCCTTCTGTCTTTTCCATCTTTCTCTTAATCCCAAGAGCAACAATCATGGAGGTAAGGATATAAGAAGGAGATGTGACAGAAAAAGGAAAAGAGAGGGTTAGACATGAGAGAGGGTGAGTGGGGCTGCTAAGAAAAAAGAAAAAGAGGAAGTGACGTGCTTAAAGAGTTAGGGTTTAAGGAGGAGTTGGGATTCAGTGTATGTATGGGTAGGAAATTAGGTGTTTAGCACCAATCAAATGTCTAAAATGAAAAGACTTTGACTAGTCAATTGTTTGACTTGGTCAAAACTCAAAAAGGCATTTTTAGGTCATTACAATCTACCCCCCTTAAAGAAAATTTCGTCCTCGAAATTTAGGACAGCATCCGAATTTGAAGTACAACCAATTTGGTATAGAACTTTTCAGGTCAAATATAGCCATAAATAACTGTGTTCCTTTTCAAGGTGTTCTCCTTAAATAAACCAGTTAACCAACCTCATCAACCATATTAAAAGTAAGAGTAATAAACAATTGCAAACAAAATTTGAATTACTTGACATCTCCTGTAAACAGGTCAAAAATTTTATTAACAATATTCTTTGTAGTCGTGATTTCATTTTGCTTCTACACATCATACATCGCAATCACAGTTGTTATTCATTAATAAGAAGAAATTTCCATAAACAATTATATCATTGACATGTCATTTATAAATTTTATTTATCTATCATTAAAAAAATAAAATTTCTCGAGGCTCAAGAGGTAAACAATTTAATTAATTTGAAATGTTTTATATCTCTTAGACTAGGACTTTATAACCACTATTTGACAATAATTTCATCTTACTTCAAAAAAAAAATTTTTAATAAGCTTCCAAGAAATTTTCGAAGTTCACCTTAATTTCACATCAATACTTCAAATTCTTTCCTATAGAAAATATCAATGAACGTTGTCGTCTGTTATTTATATGCTCAATATTTTCCTCATACCTGCTCTTCAATTTCTCATTCAAAAATTCCATCATTAAAATTATTACCACTAATGACATATCTTGTATATTTAAATTCCTCATATCACAAGAATGTCTCAAAATGATTCCATGCAACATCAATAATTAAACCTTTCATATTCAACAATCTTATGCGTGCTCGTGAGATAAATAAAAATAAAGAAATTATTATTATCATTTTTATACCATGGAACATGAGTTACATTAAACAACTATTTCCATATTTTAAGTTTAAAAGTCAAAGATTGAGTCGGCTAATTTCTCAATCCTGTAACTGTCACGACCCAGAACCAGGTCTACCCCTCCAAGGCACAAACCCGTCCCAGACCGTCACAAGTGGGACATTGTACTTGATAAAATGTGGATAATTTAAAACTTTTCCTAACTAGTGCAAGTGATAAACAATTTATACTTGTGCATATCAAAAGTGTGTATATATATATATATGAGAAATATACGCATGCTGGCTAAAAGTTGGTTACAAAAGACGGGTGACTAATCACTCCTCTCAAAGTATAGGTTTTACAATCCAAAACCATACATTTGTGACAGAATAAAATCCTAAGGCCTATAATAGTCTTCCTCTCTGTACCCAATAACTTTCTCCTTACCTTTATCCCTAGTCTGGTCCTTCACACCAGGCGACAATGTATCTGAAAAATAAGAGGTAAAACAACTGTGAGACGGGTGTCTCAGTAAGCAACACATGCATGATCGAGAAAACACAGTTTAGGCATATATCAATCGGTTAAATCATGACATGCAGCTATTTGAAATCATAAAGAAGATATCACAGATTAGTACCATACAAGTTGGTGCATGCTTGTGCGTCTATGTACAAGTAATCCATAAATTAACAATCCCCATTCAGTCTTACCACTTGATTATCTAGGATGTTATATATATAATACGCATGGCCCCATCTAGCTTCACCGATTACACATGGTGGCTAGGCATCTACGCCAATTACTCATGATATATAAATATCCATTGCTGATTGCCCGTAGCAAATGGACACCGACCACTGATGTTGCTGGTGCCGGGATGATACAACCATAGAGAATAGAAATGATAACAATACAACATGCACCCTTGCATGGAAAGTGCTCAAGGTTAACCCATGGCCTTACCTGAGTCAATATTGGGCCAAGCCCTCCTTTATTTCTCATAGAACCTGGGCCGCTGCCCTCCATATAACTCATATCATTTGATGAACAAGATATCTCACAATTTCAAGTTTTTGTGGAGGATGCTAGTTCACTACCCTCGACAGAACTTACTGTTCAGTTACTCATGTCAATACCACATGTACACTTGCATGGAAAGTGCTCAAAGGTAGGCCATGGCCTTACCCAAGTCAATCTTGGGCCAAGCCCTCTGTTCAATATATGTCAATGTCATTGGGGTCACTGCCCTCTCATTCATGGTGCCAATATCAATGGGCCATTGCCCTTTCATCTCATATTACAAGTAACGGGCCAAAGCCCTTGATGTGATGTGAATTTAATATGGGCCAATGCCCTTCATATCATATGTGGTGTATTCCCAATGAAAGTCAATGGTAAGGATTTGTTTTCCCAGAAATCACTACATTTCATGACTCATTGAGGCAACCTATGCCCCAACTCTTTTGACACTTGTACAACTTCATTTTGGTTCTTGATTTCTACTTCTGAGGGTTATTTGGAAGGTGTTCGAAGTGACGGAGTCAAATTATCCTACTTCTACAGGAATCTGAGACAGAAACTCTTTGTAAGACCTTCTTTGGCAAAACGTACCCAAAATCCTTGTTATTTGGAATTTTGAGATACTTCCAGTTGGAACACTTCCTAGACACCTAACTCTCACCTATACATAGGTTAGATTTGAATAAAAATAATTGGTAGTTCAATTTGGGCTAAAAACTCAAAAATTGGAAAATCTGTACAGGGCGCTTGATAGGTTGCTCGAGCGGTCATCGAGCAGCTAGAAATTTGCTCTTGGGTTCTCTATTTCAGGCAAGTCACTAGAGCAATCGCTCGAGCGGCCATGCCTTGGGTCTTTACCTAAAATGGTCACTCGATGCCTCGCTCGAGCAGCTGTTCAAGCGACTGGGTTTCTTTGACAGTTCGTGAAATCCAAACTTTTGGAATTTGGGGTTTTTCTCAAATCTCACTTGTTTTTTGTGTTTTTAGGCTCTAAATTGCTCCTAGCATGTGGGGAAAACTATTTCCTACAAAACCCCTAAAAGAAATCACACCTATTCGCACAAACCAACCATTTCATATATCAAACCCTAACTTTCTCACATTCATACAAAAATGGCCGAAATCTTGAAATAAAGGTGAGGGTGGTGTTGCTTACCTCTTGCAATCACTTAAGCAATTTTTCTTGCTTCCTTTGCAACCCACGAACAACACCTTTGGTTGCTCTTCACCGATCTCCAAGCTTCCAAGCTTCACCACACAAAAATCACCAACTTGGATTTTCTTCTCCCTTTTTTTTTCTAGTGTTCTTCCTTCAAGTAGGTTAACATGGAATGGGAAGGTTGTGATGAGATGAAGAAAGTGAGAGTAGAAGAGAATGGGAGTGAAGAGGGGAAGGGGAGAAGAGAGAAATGAAGAGGGAAAGAGAGGGGTCGGGTGTTGCTCATACGAATGGGGGTTTTGGGTTCTTTTGCTCTTAAACAAAAATTTCTCTACAAGACACAATATTTTACAGTTTTGCCACTCTCCTCCTATTTGCACAATACCAACCAACTCTTAGCCATTTTCTCACTTAATATCCAACCTTACTCAATCAACTAGAGATTACTCACCTTCGTAGGCCACTGACGAGCCGGGGCTTAGCCCCTTTGATTGGCTTCAGGCTTGGGCTCCTCCAGCTTCACCTACACAACACACTCACTAATTAGGGTGTGCTAGTGGTATAGGAATCCGGGGTTTCACAGTAACCATGCTCGAAAAACACTTATGCAATAGTCATACATACTTCACCCACAGTTACAAGCTGAAATTTACATTATTACCACATATTAATATGCATAACATGTATCTCAACCCTTAAATGAAGAATCACATGATCTTGTACTAACACCAAACATGGAAAGCACTTGAACGACTCTATGATTTACAAACAACTAAATGTTGGTGCTACCGTTATTCTCGACATGTGAGTATGATATTGTATTCCTTATGTAAATATAATGCTAAGCATAAAAATACATCATAGCAATAATCAATAGAAAGCATAATAGTATTTCCTCCAAATTTTCTATTACTTTGGAAGGTCCTTAATTAGAAATAATACATAAAATGCTTCTAGGTACCTTAAATTCCTCATAACCAATACACAATATAATGAATATTGTACAGCCATTGTTTGTTCAAGACAAGCAGTTTGAAAGAGAATGTCAGTCTGCAGAAAATATTATTGAAGTATAACTTGTATCAAATAGTACAAATATTAACAGTTTCTACGCAGCTCTCGAAAGCATAAAACAAGCCGTATAGTAGTGCATACATTTAACAAGCACAATACACAGAACAATGTAACATTTTTAACGTATTGAACCACCACTGTCAGTTTAATATGGGTGATTGATTACATTTATTTGAACTAACATGAGTAACCAAAATAGGAACTATTAGAACCATCATTTGTTACATTAACTGCACAAGGTGGGTTTGTACAAACAATGATAGGTTTCGTTCACTAAATATTAAAACATATGAGCTGCTAAAAGTATGTTAAACTTAAAGAAACTTACATGCGTGTGTAAGAATGTAGTCACACTAAAAGTGCTTCCTAAACATCATAACTTATTTAGCCATAAGACAGATGTCAGCATGAAAAAAATAATACAGAAACACATGAGCATTAAAATCTATTTATTGCTGCCATGCTGAAGTGTGACTAGTAATTTGTTGTAGATCCAAGTTAAACACTACAATGTGTTGTGCACTGCATGTGTAATAGTCACAACGTGAGAACATATATTAGTAAATTATTATTAATTGATATGAAACCACGCCGAATCACAATACTATGTACCGTGCAGCAAATATATGTTGTGTAATGTCACTGTCCATAAACGTAATAACAAACCCTCAAATCAAGACCATAATCACAAAAGCCATCAATAATCACTCAACCACCAAACTGTATACACCAGTCAAAGATATATATATATATATTTTTTCCAAATTCTTCTAATGTCACACACATAATAAATAATAATCCATCAAAACCAAAATCTTGAAAAAATCAGAATTCTGATATCATACCAACCATCTGAAAGATTCTAAATCAATTCTCAATACATTAAGCCACCAGGGCATCATTGTCACATAAATGCATAATTTTTTTTTTCAAGTGTTATCCTTTTGATGGTGCAACATGATGTACAACAACTATGTGAAAGAAAGTTCATTAACACTACAAAATTTCGGGTGTATTAGAGGCGAGTTTTACCGGCGGTTTATAAAAACTGCTGGTAATAATATATACAGGGGCACTCCTGAGCCAAGCGCCCCAAAAACCCGGGTGGGTTGGATTTTATTAGATATTAACGGCGTTTATTCTTGTAAGCGCCGTAAATTGTTTTAAGTGGCCACCCTGATAGATGAAACCTTAACGCCCTTTTCTTCCATTGCATTTCTCCCTCTCCCATTTTCATCTCTCCCGAGCGGCTTTGCATTTCTCTCTTTGCTGTTTTCTTTTCTTTCTGCACATCGATTCGAGCTTCCAACACATCCGACTATTGGCGAAGCTTCCTGATTACTTGCTGACTTCCGGTGATTCAATCAACGCCTTCTCATGTTTTGCTGACTTGTTCCAGAACGCAATTAAGTAATAGAGATCTGTTTCGAAGTTTTCTCTCAAGGAGTTGCGACGAAGGAGAACGCTCTCTTTGTGAGGTTTGAGGAATTTTAAGCCCTAATTTTTGGTTCTTTTTTTTTTTTTTTGGGGATCTGATCAATTTTCATCATTTCTGGCTGTTCATTGTGTTCGTGCTTGATCAAATGTTGTTTTATTTCGTTTGATCAATGTTTTTTTTTGTTTTATTTCTGGTTCGGAGTCTGTTCTCAACGGTTCCATGGAGTAGCAATTAAGTAATATTAAGAAAAGAAAAGTATGACACCGCATCGGATACCTTAGCATTTGTTCCATGAGAATCCGATTAAAGTTTTGTTCGAATGATGGTAAAAGGGATCCATGAGAGTATAGTTTTGTTCCTTAGATTGAAACCTTCCCAAACATGGGGTGAACTGACATTTCTTAATTGGAGCTATAGTTTTGTGAGTCTAAATCCCTCTGATTTATAATGGAAGTGCATTAGCACAATTGAATGATTTTCTGTTGCCTTCTTATTCTCTTTTGGCATATGAGAGGCCGCTTAATTTGAAGAAGTTAAAAGACTCATCGAACTGATCAATATGAAAGTTTTCCGAACCATCTCAGCATGAGATTCTGTGAATAATGAGAAAGAGGTAATACTGCTTGGTTGTGTGACTTAAATTTATACATGTACACGAGATGTGTTATGTCTGGGTGCGTGTAAAATATCTGCTTGTATTTTTTCATCATAGCATTCACAAGGGAATTCATGCATGTTTGTGTTATTATTAATGTTTCCACTGTGATTAGTTTTTCTGCTAAGCACTTTCGTCATGCTATAATGGATATTGTTCTGGGAGATGTATGCAACTCTTCATAATGCCTCCATAATGAAAGACACCGGGCATAAAGGATTGGCTTTGCTTATATATTTGAGTGTTAGAGCGTTTTAAGGGTATTGTATTATTTATTTATTTATTCATTTTTTATTTCTTGTAGAAGTTGTTTCAACTATGGGTATTTAAAGGGTTAAAATCTCTGTTAGAAAAAATTTTTAGATTGATTGCAGATTTCTCATAGAGGAAGCATTTACCTTTGTAATCCTGTTATTAGTGTTATTTTTAATTTCAATAATATGTACTTTCCTAGCTAAATTTCTTGGGGCAGGAATTGACTAATCAATCTAGGCTACTCCAGTCCCAACTTTCAGAAATACATCAGAGGCTGAGGTATCTTTTTGAAGCCTTCTGTACTTCAAGTGTCCTTTTTTTATTTCTCCTGTTTGGGGTCAGGATTTTTTGGTTGTTATGGTAGTAGTGGGGTTGGTGTCTAGACATTGTCATGTTATCCTTTCCCATAGAAATTTTTGGCCCACATTTAGCATTCAAATACCTTTCTCTGTAATGGCAGTAATCCATGTGCTTAACATTATATTGCTTTTTTTTGGCTATTGGACCAGTCTAGATAAAATCAACAATATAGAACATCTTAGACAGATGGAAGTCTCTCTCAGCAGATCTATTAATCAAATCCAGGCACATAAGGTAAATTTTAGAAAACAGTAACTTATGTCAATAGAGTGTACTAGTCAGGTAATTTTATTTGTGCCAAATGGTTTTCTTATTCATTCATAGTTAAAGTCATTTACAAAATTAAATTTTTCTATGCAGTTCCAGAATGGGATGCATTTACCCATAGTAATGGGTGGTGAGCTACCATGGGTTCCAAATAATGGAAGTCAACTACATGAGGACTCAAACTTCCTTCCTCATAGGTGAGTTTGCTCCATACATCAAGCTTCTAAATTCCATAATCATTCTTGGTAGTTTATATGAAACTTTGGTATTATGCGTAATTTATAAAATAAAATAAAATAAAATGAGCAAAAGAAAAAAACGTTAGGTCTCTGTTCATGATTTTATATGAATTGCATGGCAATGGTCACAACAATGTTTTGAATCAGCAAAGGGGACCTCACTGAACTTGTACCAAAGGTTTTAGAAGTTTATCAATCTAATTTGCCACATGAACATAATTTTTTATTAACATCTACAGGTTTATTGGCCCATCCACCACAGCCATTGTAACAGACTGCATACTACCACCACTGTCCCCTCCATTATAATTTTTTATTAACATAATTAGGTCTCTTTTTTCCAGATTTTTTATTAACATAATTAGGTCTCTGAGAGTGATGCCACCAATTTGGTGTGATCGGTGATGTGAGTCTGATCAAGAAAAAGAAAGATGATGCTGTACCAGAGTCAGATGCTCCAAAGGGTTTGGTGAAAATCTCTTCCACAAAGGCTGGTTTGTCTTTAGGTAAAAGCTCTTCCACAAAGGCTGGGTTGTCTTTAGGTAAGGATGAGCATCTCTTCTTATATTTTCTCTTTCCCTTTTTGCTTCCCCCCTCCCCTCAATTTATGGCACCATGTCCATATGCAAATTTCTTATTGGTGGCAAGAAAATTATGATATTTGTTGAAGATATACTGTTTTGCGGATCTGATTTCTGCAGAAATAATTGAAGAATTAAAATTGTTCCCAATTTAAGCAAATACTCACTAGAGTTTGGAATTGATAGAAACCCAGTTGTTTGCAGCCCTTTGAAGCCTGAAAAGAATGATCTAATCAATCAAAGTTCTGGTTCAATTTTCTAAATTTAAAGAGAAACTGAAGCCTTCAAGGGTTTTAATTTGATTAGCGGTTAAACCTGTATCTTATTTTGTTTCCTGTTTCATCTTCTTGTAGATCTTTACTTTTATTTGCTTTGTAGTTACAGCTGCTTATACAATACTGGTTAAACCTGTATCTTAGTTTTTTGCCTTTCTCATCTTTCTTGCAGATTTTTACTTTTATTTGCTTTGTAGATACAGCTGCTTATAGAATAGGGAAGCTTAATTGAGCTAAATTAGAATATCCAAGATTCTTGATGGAAAAGGTGCAATCTCTTCAATCCCCAATAAATTTTGACTGAACTCTACAGTCTTCTCTGCGTTCTATCTTATTGTGGAATTTACTTTAGTTGGACTGTTAATTACTCATATGGGGTTTTAGGGTTTTGGATTAATCCTCTGTATCTGAATGTTGTTTTGGCTTCTGGATGTTTTCTTAGGTGAAGGCAACACAGAGAAATTGAGTCTAATGAAGGTAGCTGGTTTAATTGAAGCTACAGCCAGAACTGGAGCTGGAGCTCTTGACCTCCATGGCAAATTGATGGACCAGATTGAGTGGCTCCCAGTATCAATTGGTAAACTAACAGATATTACTGAGTTAAACATATCTGAGAATCGCATCATGGCTCTTCCACCCACCATTTGTAGCCTGAAAGCTTTGATCAAGCTTGACCTCCATGGCAAATTGATGGACCAGAAGAATGGCAAGCTGCATCTGAGGCTGATTGTTTCCAGCACAGATTCTTGATCCCGAACCAAATGCTTGATACGTGCCAGGTTTTGAAGGTTCCTGAGAAATTTGAATTCCCATGTTACTTAACCAGACGGTTCATATCTAGACGATCTAGAAGGAGATGGGGTTATCCAAAAAATCAATTTACTTAGAACCCCAGATCAATCTTACATTTCATCTATCTGGATTAAACCTTCTATTTAGTTGCAATAGAAGTGAATCGTGTTCTTCTCTCATTTTTTTCATTGAATTAACGTCCAAGGGCAAAAAGGGAATTTAGCTTGTGACTATGAGTAGGCATGCATAGATGTGGGAGCACTCGTCCATTTTTTCTTAAAAATAAAAAAAGTATAATTACCGGCGGTCATAGAGAAAACAAGTCAAAACAAAATAGTGATGTTTTGCGCGAGTAAATGCTTTTTTTTATTACCGGCGGTTCTAAAAACGTCGCTTAAAGCGCCGCAAATGCAATCTGCGACGCTTGATTTAGTGGCATTCGTGAAAATGCCGCAAATGAATTACCGGTGGTTTTTTATTTTTACCGGCGGTAAAAATCAATTAGTTAGTAGTGTAATTATCTGCAAAGCATGATGCATGATACTGATGTAGCACATATTATGGTTTAACAACACCAAACGCTGGTAACATAACCATGTTCATAATAGCAAATACACAACAAACTCTTGAAGCATAAAAGAATGGTAATAATTAAGCTATTCATATATTGCTTCAAACATATGTAACATGCAACATTTCTAATGCCAGTGCAATTGCACATTGTACCAAATGATGCTACAATACATCAAAATGGAACACATACTCATCATAAGAGCAATATATTTTAACCACACTAAGACCATGTAACACAATAAAATAAGTCATTAATGTGTAAAGTACACACACCCTTAAACCACAATAGCACCACTGTTACTCAGATTTATAAAATTTCCCATGTGTCAACCCTATGATGGTGTGAAATGATGCACAACCACCATGGAAAAAGACCATGCACCAGCCTATATAGGTGTTTGCTAGTCTTCATATTGGGTACTGGACTAGTGAACCCTTGCCACTAGCAGTACAATCGCATCACAATCATCCCAGTGATTAATCACACACTGGGTACTGAACTATCATGGCTAGCAGTACAATTTAATCATCATCCCACGACATCTCACGATGCTGGGTACTGAACTAGCAACTCGCGCCAGCAGTACAAAAATTATATCTCCCAACAACACTTGGTGCTAGGTACTAAATTAGTATCAAGATACTAGTAGTACTAATATCCATATAATTATGTTTCATTTAAAACTACCAACTCAACATGCCATGCTTTGATCTAAATTCAATAATTATTAAACACATTGCACCGACTCATATAGTTTCAAATATATAAACAACAATAGGGTGTATGCACACATTGTTATGCTATGGTACATGAAACAACCCTATCTCCTTCTCTCTCTTCCACCTTAACTAAAAGACAAAATAGCCAACCCTAAGTCTTTATCTCTCTTCCACCTCCCTCACGTAAGACAAAATAGCCAACCCCAACTCACGTAAGACAAAATAGCCAACCCCAACTCTTACGTTCTCTCTCTTTCTCACTTTCCCTCTTTACGTTCTCTCTCTTATATCTCACCTAAAAGAAAATAAAAATAACCAACCCCATTCTTTCTCTCTCCCTCTCATTCGTTCTCCCTCCTCACACAAAAGACAAAACAGTAGCTTTTTAGTCCTCTTTTCCTTTCGGGGAAATTGCTTTTTAGTGATACTTTATAAAAATAATTCATATTCAGTCACCAACTTTGTCGAAATTGACTTTTAGTGATGCTTTTTCAAAACAATTAGAAACAGGTGTTGATTTACTGTTCATGGACGAGAATGCCCTTTTAGAGTATTGAATATTCATCATTCAACTTAGAGACTTGTAAATTCCACTTAAGGACTTGTAAATGGGTTCAAAATTCCATTTAGGACTTGTAAACTATTGCAAAAGAAATATACGGACATGTAAACCCTATTAGGAGACTTGTAAATCTCATTTAGGGACTTGTAAAGCAAGTTTATGGACTTGTAAATTCCATTTAGAGAATTGTAACCCACTTGTAAATGCCATTCAGTGACTTGTAAACCCTATTAGTGAACTTGTAAACCTCGTTTACGGACATGTAAACCAAGTTATGGACTTATAAATTCTATTTACGGATTCATAACATTCAATTCTAGACTTGTGTAATCCAATATAGAGACTTGTATACCCGATTAGTAGACTTGTAAATTCCATTTAGGGACTTGTAAACCATTTATAAATGCCATTTAAGGACTTGTAAATCCTGTTAGTAGACTTGTAAACCTCATTTAGTTACTTGTAAACCAAGTTTATGGATTTGTAAATTCCATTTAGGGACTTGTAAACCACTTGTAAATGCCATTTAGGGACTTGTAAACCACTTGTAAATGCCATTTAGGAACTTGTAAACCTTGTTAGTAGATTTGTAAACCTCATTTACGGACATGTAAACCAAGTTTATGGACTTGTAAATTCCATTTAGGGACTTGTAAAACACTTGTAAATGCCATTTAAGGACTTGTAAAAGTAGACTTGTAAACCTCATTTAGGGACGTGTAAACCAAGTTTATGGACTTGTAAATTCCATTTAGGGACTTGTAAACCACTTGTAAATGCCATTTAGTGACTTGTAAATCCTATTAGTGGACTTGTAAACCTCATTTACGGACATGTAAACCAAGTTTTTGGACTTGTAAATTCCATTTAGGGACTTATAAACCACTTGTAAATTGCATTTATGGACTTGTAAACCAAATCTATGTTCATTCCTTATGTAATTTTCAAAAGGACAATCTCTCTCTCTCTCTCTCTCTCTCTCTCTCTCTCTCTCTCTCTCTCTCTCTCTCTTCCTTGTGTAGGCTCTAAGTTTGATTTTTTCTTGTAACAAATTCCAGCTTTAAACCAAATTCGAATTCTAGATAATTGTTTGAATTTCGAATTTGAATTTTTATTTTTAGGATATAATTGCTAAATAGGCTAGCCCGGCACGGGCACGATTAATCTATGCCGTGTTAGCCCATCACAGACACGCTTACAGTAGATAATAAAACTATAAATGTGTAATGTTATTAAAATACCCCATTTGAATAAAACTAACAGGATTTACAAGTTCCTAAATGGCATTTACAAGTGGTTTACAAGTCCCTACATGGAATTTACAAGTTCATAAACTTGGTTTACAAATAACTAAATGAGGTTTACAAGTCTACTAACAGGATTTACAAGTCCCTAAATGGCATTTACAAATGGTTTACAAGTCCCTAAATGGAATTTACAAGTCTACTAACCAGGTATATAAGTCTCTATATTGGATTACACAAGTCTAGAATTGAATGTTATGAATCCGTAAATAGAATTTACAAGTCCATAATTTGGTTTACATGTCCAAAAACGAGGTTTACAAGTCCACTAATAGGATTTACAAGTCACTAAATGGCATTTACAAGTGGGTTACAATTCTCTAAATGGAATTTACAAGTCCATAAACTTGCTTTACAAGTCCCTAAATGAGATTTACAAGTCTCCTAATAGGGTTTACAAGTCCGTATATTTCTTTTGCAATAGTTTACAAGTCTTAAATGGAATTTTGAACCCATTTACAAGTCCTTAAGTGGAATTTACAAGTCTCTAAGTTGAATGATGAATATTCAATACTCTAAAAGGGCATTCTCGTCCATGAACAGTAAATCAACACCTGTTTCTAATTGTTTTGAAAAAGCATCACTAAAAGTCAATTTCGACAAAGTTTGTGACTGAATAGGAATTATTTTTATAAAGTATCACTAAAAAGCAATTTCCCCTTTCCTTTCCCTTGTGACCACCAATAAAAAGTAAAAACCAAAGATACTTGTCAAATTAGATGCAACATCACATGTGCTGCACTATCGTTCTAAAGCAACGTATGTGGTGGAGTGGGAGTAGCTGACAAAAGGCACATGGTGCAAAGGATGGAGAGGCAATCATGTGTGCCACATCTAGACGGAAGTCGGTGCTTTCTTTGCCAATAAATGGAGTAACGGTCCGTTTATACTCAAAATTTAATAAAACATGCAAGACTACCCATTCTCCTTCCTTTTGCAACATTTGTCATTAACAGTCTTAACGTGGATCAACGTCCCGTTTATCATGTGGTACAAGCAACATCCCCATAGAGGAATTGGCACTAGGAGGAGAGAGTTTCTAGGTTAGGGATGAAAATAGACTGATGGACGGAGTTAAATACTGGTAACCTCTCCCTATGTAATCTCCATCCATTGTTGGGGTTCGGTATTCCATAGCTCAAATTTGAGATCATCGGCTTTCTCTGATCAGAATTAAGAAATTGTAATGGCTCTTACACAGTGGCTCCATGAAGAACTATCCTCACAAACCTTCCTATTTTGGTCCCTCTTTGTATGCTCATTTCTTGTACTAGGATTGAATTCTCTCTCAAAGAGTAATCAAAGAAGCAGAAAGCTCAATCTCCCACCAGGTCCTTCAAAGCTACCTCTCATTGGCAACCTTCACCAGCTAGGTAGCATGCCACACCTCTCCCTCTGGCGTTTCTCCCAGAAATATGGCCCCATCATTCACCTCCAACTGGGTGAAATCCCAACTGTTGTTGTTTCATCAGCAAGATTGGCAAAAGAAGCGCTGAAGACCAACGATCATGCACTTGCGGGTCGACCCCTGCTCTTCACAGCAAAGCATCTCTCCTATGGTTGTACTGGCATGACCTTCACCCCTTATGGAGCTTACTGGAGGAATATTCGAAAGATCTGCACATTACAACTCCTAAGCGCCCAAAGGGTTCAATCATATAACTTCTTAAGAGAAGAGGCAGTTGCACGCATGGTTCATCGCATTGCAGTCTCGTATCCAGGTACCACCAACATCTCCAAGATCGTTGGACTTTATGCAAATGATGTGCTTTGTCGAACCGCCTTTAGTAGATACTTCTCTGGAGAGGGGAATGACGATAGTAATGGATTCCAAAAGATGCTCGAGGAGACTGAAGTATTGCTTGGAGGATTCAATTTGATGGAATTCTTCCCTTCCATGGAGTGGATACACTCTATAACAGGCATGAAGACAAGACTACAAAACAATTTTAAATGCTTCGATCGCTTCTTTGACGGGATCATACAAGAACGTCTTGATCCCAATGGAGATGATAAGGAACAAAAGGACCTATTGGATGTTCTGCTCTGCTTACACAAAGAAGAAGATCCTGAAATGCCTCTCACCATGGATAATGTCAAGGCCATCATGAAGGTTAGTGTAGCCTTTTGCTTTTGTTTTCTCATAAAGGAATCTAGTTATTGACTCCATTTGCCTGTGTTGGGTTTTTGGATACATACATGTGATAGATCCAAACCTAAAACACGCAGTGGAATCAACGGATCACGAACCGGATTACACCCACATCTATAGAGAACCTGATAAACAGAACCCTCTTTGATTTCCACAACCTAAATCCTCCCTTAGGATGGATGGGATCCCTAGATCTTCTAGAATAGAACTACTACTCTCCGTAGAGAGGATCTTTCTATCCAAGCTAGAACACTACTTCTCTAGGCTTTGACTCTTCACGAATGACAGTGATCACACAAATAGGGGGCCTGGGGTGCTATTTATAGAGAGAGCAAGTGATAGAGTCCCACATATTTGGGATTCTTATCTATACTCTGTCTCTAATCACCTGGCCCACTCATACTGGGCATCTAAAAGTGGGTCAAGTCAACCACACATGGGACCTGCACCACCCACGGGAAACACCCACAAAAATATAATAGTCTGTGGACTGAGATGGATTCTGAGTAAGTCAAGCTTGCTGTTTTCCTTCACAATGAAGTATATGCCACTCTTTCTGTCATTACAGGACATGTTTGCTGCAGGAACTGATACGACCTTCACAATCTTAGATTGGGGAATGACAGAGCTCCTCATGAACCCAGAAGTCATGAACAAAGCACAAGCTGAAGTAAGAAGAGTAGTTGGGGAGAAAAGATTTGTGTCAGAAATCAACCTCCCTCAGCTGCACTACATGAGAGCCATCATCAAGGAGATTTTTCGCTTGCATCCTCCTACACCATTATTGGTCCCAAGAGAATCCTTGGAAGAGGTAACCATAGATCAATACTCCATACCAGCCAAAACAAGATTCCTTGTCAACGCGTGGGCAATAGGGAGGGACCCAGATTCTTGGGACGATCCAGAAATTTTTAAACCAGATAGATTCATGGGTAGCTCCATTAATTTCAAGGGGCAAGATTTTGAACTGATTCCATTTGGGGCTGGTAGAAGAGCTTGCCCAGGCATTACATTTGGAATCGCGAGTGTGGAACTCGCTCTTGCTCAATTTCTTCATACCTTCGACTGGGAGCTTCCATCTGGTACCAAAACTACGGATATAGACAATACGGAGCTATTTGGACTCACAATGCACAAGATATATGGTTTGACTGTTGTCGCCAAACCGCGCTTTCCCTACGATTAAGTTGTGTTATAGAAATGATCCCGGTTCCTTACTGTTGTGGAATGAGGAGTCCCACCCTCTTCTCTCACCAATAATTTCATGTTTCCGGTACTGAGGCATTTTCCTTTAGGATTTAAACCTACTAGGGTTTGAAATCTCAACTTTCCCGCAACACCAAGTTCAACAATAAATGTGATGTTCCTTTCGAGCATTTTTATGGAAGTGTTTGTAACAATTTATTGATAGTGTTTGATAAATGACTATTCGACATGTTTTTAAAGCAGTGTTTAAAATCCCAAATAGGATTAATAAATCATAGGTTTACCTGTCACGACCCAGACCGTGGTTTATTTATTAAAATGAACCCAAATCCAAGGTGTTTCTTTTTGGGCCCGAATCAAATTCTAATATCTAGACATATCAGACTTAAACTGTAATATCCTAGAAATTTTCATTAGATTATTTCATAATTTCCTATTTACCCTAATTATTTAAATAAGATAATTAAATAATCATTAGACTTAAAAACTTAATTGGACTTAAGATTGAACTAAATTGAATTTATATAGCAAGATTTATGGCCCATTAAGTGGAAAAAGGGCACTTTAGTAATAATACTTGGTTAGGAGTCCTAAATTGTGAAATTAGAAAGGGAACTTTACACATACACCCCCTGAGGTTTGAGAAAATGTCATGGACACCCCCTGAGGTTCAAAAGTGATCACTTACTACCCCGTAGTTTCAAAAAGCGTCACCTACTACCCCCACCGTTACATTGCATACAAACACCGTTAGTAGTTTTTTTTAAAATGGCAGAAATACCCCTGATTCCTCTTCGTTCTCCTTTACTGTATACTAATTGTTAACTCCACTTTGCCCTTCGTCACCATCCTCAATTCCACAGCAACCACCCTGAAATCCCTCCCCATTTCATCTTTCAGCAAAACCACCAGCCGAAGGAGCTCAACCTCCGATGTCCTCTGCTGCAACCACAACCACAGTTAGTAACGAAAGCAGAGGCCTTTGTGCAAAATGCCTCAGCTCCTGCCCCCGAAATGCACCAAGCTTGAAAAGCCTCAAGCTGCCAGGGCTGCCATCTCCCTGGATATAGTCAGCAGCGGCAAGCATTTCTGGGTTTATCTTGCTGATGATGTCATTGTTTCTGTACATCTCCCAAGCTTTCTCAGCAGGGATGTGGAGCACAACTTCTCCTTTCATGCTCTTCATGATTTGGAGTATGTGCCACTGTGTCTGCGTCTGGTCTTGATTCCTGGGTTGTATTGTAATTTTTTCCAACCGTGGCATCTTTCCTTTCTATGGCAAGAGGAAATCTTCATAGTTTAGTATGTTGTTTGGCTAAATTAGGGCTTTTCACATACCGTGATTATTGGCCAGGTTTCTCTGTGTGACATAGTACTTGCATTAGATGTTGAAATGAAATGTGCAAAAAGTGACATTTGGTTGGTTTCAAAGAAGCTGGTTGCTTTCGTTACTGGAGTTCCTGCAAAGATCCGGGTTCATGATGAGGTTGTTAACATGGCGGAAATTAATTTCTTATGTGTTCATAAGAAGCTCAGATCAAAGAGACTTGCACCTGTAATGATTAAGGAGGTAACAAGAAGGGTTCATTTGGAGAATATTTATTGATGTTGGGTTCTCAAGAAGGGTTCATTTGCACCTGTAACAATGTGCCAATGTTGGCACAGATCCTTGAATCCGAAGAAACTTATTGATGTTGGGTTCTCAAGACTTGGTGCAAGGATGATGATGAGCCGCACAATAAAGCTTCACAAGCTACCCGAGTCAACAGTTACCCCAGGTTTCAAAAAGATGGAGCTCCGTGATGTTCCTGCAGTTGGTAGAGGAGAATGAAGAGGAATCAAGGGTATTTCTGCCATTTTAAAAAAAACTACTAACGGTGTTTGTGTGCAATGTAACGATGGGGGTAGTAGGTGACGCTTTTTGAAACTACGGGGGTAGAAGTGATCACTTTTGAATCTTAGGGGGTGTCCGTAACACTTTCCCAAACCTTAGGGGGTGTACGTGTAAATTTCCCAATTAGAAAAGTTATTGCCAGCACCTCATTTTTGCACTCAAAAAAAAAAAAAATGAAAGAATAAAACCTTAATTGAAAAAGTCCAACCTAAGGGGTCAAAATTTTGACTTTTTGATCAGATGCAAATTGACCACCAAGCTTCATACCAATGGATAGAGGATTCCGATACGAGTCTAACGACATTAAGTTTGCTCAAATCGGAGTCCAGATAAAGAAGTTATGGGCTGGTCAAATCTGGAAATAGCAGAAATCGACTTTTTGTAAAACTCCAAATTATCTGCTCAATTTTATACCAGCAGAGAGAGCATCTCGACACGATCCCAATGCAACTAAGTTTGCCGGAATCGGAGTCCCGGATAAGGAGATATGAGCAAAATTGGCTCCGGGACGCGACTTTGCACTTCTGCTAAAAAATTCGAATTTGCTGCTAAACTCTGGCTCAGTGGATACAGGATCCCAACTTGATTCCAACGCCATTAATTTTGTTGAAATCGAATACCAGATGAGGAAGATATAAGCAGTTAAAATTTTAAATAATCTGCACATGTGGCAAAAATTGAAAAAAGGACAAAAATAAAAATCTAATAATAAAATATTAATATTTGGAAATATCTACTAATTAAATTAAATAAAAAACAAAAAGAAAACTAAAAGAGCACATGCGTCTAGCAAACAAAAAGATCTTAATAAAATATTAACATAGATTAAATATCTAGCAATTAAAATAATTCAAAAAGAAAATTAAAAAACAATGAGCACATGGGATAAGCTCAATTGCTTGGCGGAGAAGAATGCTCAAAAGCCATCATTAGTTCTTTTAAAAAAGGGAGCACAGTTTGAAAGTATGGACATTTTGGTCATTTAGTATAAGAAGGCTTCATTGATCCATTTGTGGGGGCCGGCCATTAGATTTTTCTCTCCAACTCTTCCAACTTATCTTCCCCACCAGGTTTTCTCTACATCTAGCAAACTTACAAACCCTTCTTGACTTTCCTATCATCACAAATTACTATCTTATCCTTCTATTCACCCCTTTTCTTCATTCTATCAACTTCAAGGAGGAGTGAACAATCATTGGAGAAAAGAGGATTCTTTAGAAGTGCTGTCCACATCCTTTTAGGGGTCATCTCAAGTTCAAAGAGGAGAGGTAATACAATAGTGAGTAAATCTGTCATACTTTTATTCATATGTATATTAAAAGGAAAAGTTGTTTTTAGATATATGATTTGTTTGCCTTAGAGTTTCTTACACGTTGTGTTTGCTGTAAGCACCTTATTTTTGCACCCCTGGAAATGCTGAAAATGAAAGCCCTGGCAGAAAAGCCAAACCCTGAGGGGGGCAAAAAGTTGACTTTTAGATCAAGTGATGACTGGCCACCTTGCTTTATCTCAATGGATAGAGAATCCCGACACGGTGCCAACGCAACTGAGTTCGCAGGAATCGGGGTTCGGATGAAGGTTCTGCGGGCCGGTCAAACTTAAGGGGGAGCCGAAAGTTGACTTTTTGCCGAACCCCGGGCCAGGTACTTAGTCCTATCCCAATGGATAGAGGACTTCAATACGGTTCTAACGCAACTAAGTTTGCTAGAATCGGAGTCCAGATGAAGAAGATATGAGCAGTTGAAGTTCCCGAGCAGCAAAGCCGGAAACTGCGCACGTGGCAAAAGAACTGCACACGTGGCAGCAAACACAGCAAAATATCTCGGGGGGCAATATTTAAAAATCAAAAACTTGCTAAATATCTCAGGGACTAAACCAAAATTCGCAGGGGCAATCTGCAAATATCCAAAAGTGTCAAATCGGTCGAATCAGTAAAATCGGTCAAGTTTAGGGGCAAATCCATAATTTTTTCGATTTGTATCCAATCAAATATGTCGGATACACATGCTTTTATTCATATCCGACATATAATGCCGGATACAAGAGATTTGCCCGGGAGATTCACGCTGATTCGCTGACAGATAGGCGCAGAAAATTAAATTTTGGAAATGATTGTGTTTGTATCCGATATAATATGCCGGATACAAAGGAAGTGCAGTGTATCCGACATAATATGCCGGATACAAAGGAAGTGTAGTGTATGCGACATTAAATGCCGAATACAAAAATTTATCTATAAAAAGGCAACAGCAGCCCCATTTCGGGGGTTGGCTTTTTTTTAGGTTGTTTCCACCCCTTCTTCCCCATTATACCTAGTCCAAAACCTCCCACCTTTGCCTTTCCTTGCTCCCCAAACCCAACAACCTCCTTGCTTGACCATCTTACCCCTCACTACTCCCTTCTATCTCTCACTCAAGAACTTGAAGAATGAGAAGAGGCTACTGTTGGTGGGAGGAGATGCTGCTCCAGCTGCTTCCTTCACTTTGAGGAGGCTCCACACATCTCAGTCCAGGGTTTTAACCCTAAGGTATGGTTCCTCACTAACCTTCATTTAACATATATGAAAATGGGAGCTTTTCACAAAGCTCTTTAAGTTTGTCTTCTTCCTTTTGCATGAGATCATTTCCTTGATGTTTTAAGCATATATTTGCTCTCATCTCACCACATGAAGACCTCCGAGTAAGGGAGAGGTACATGGTTGGTTTTAAAGGGGAGAAGGTAAGATTTTTCTAGGGATTTTCGGCCACTAAGGCCACTGTTTTGGCATGTGTGTGTCTGATTTAAGAGGAAGCATGTTTCCTCATGCTTAGTAATCCAATGTATCCCATCGTAATCCCCCCTTCCTCTCCCTTTCTTTAGATGTTGTTAGATTATGGGAATAGGTTGTTTGGTTTACTTTCCCATGGAGGGCACTAGTTGATGCATGCCAACCCCTTTTTTTTTAGTGATATTTGCGTGATCATGCATGTTGGGTTGCCTTTAGTGGCTGTGAACGACCAGAACAGAGGCACATGATCTCTGTTCCTTTGCTGGTTTCTGCCCAAGAGAAAGATTGAAGGGGAAGCCCCCATTTCCCTCCCTAGTTTGACTTGGGAAGCCCCAAAGAAGAGCCAAGTGGCTCTCACCTAAACCAATGTGGGCTCACACAGGAGCCCACACAACCGCTGGAATATCCTAGAAGACTCAGAAACCCAACCCCCCTCGGAAAAATCCGAAAACAAGCTTCCGTGTGTTGATCCAGCAACTCAGGTCGGATCAACTGAGCCCCATTCGTAGCTGGCAAAAGATGCCGGATACACTGAGCCTTACGTGTAACCGACATCTCAGGCCGGCTACACTGCCAGAATGTCATTTTTGCTATTTTTATGATATTGTGCTGTTTTTTTTGGTTTGTTTGATCAATCCGGATGAACCAGAAGGTCCAAATTGACCGACCTGGTCCAAATTGATTTGGACCATGGACTGACCCGGTCCAAATTGATTTATGGTGGGCCTTCCAATGGGGCCCATCAAGCCCGACAAACTTACTTGTGCTTAAATAAGATAATTAAAAGAATTGAGTGGGCCAGACCCATTGGAGGTCCGCCAAAGCCCATTTTGAGGCATGCATGTTTAGATTTAGGCATGGTTTGGCCGAGACTACAGGTAGGACCGATCGGGCTCGCTAAAACCCATTGAACCAAACAAGGTAAGGGTTTCCAAACCCCAACTCATAGAGTCTTGGGCTTTCAAGCCCAAGCCCAGGTAAAGGGCCCCAAGCCTAAGGCCTGGCCCATTTTGGTGCAATCAATCAAGATAATAAAAAACACTTGGCAACCCACCGTGTGGCCCACTCAAGGGCTCACAAAGCAATCCAGACTCACTTTTTGCATGGAAATCAAATTTAATCTCCAACTTGAAATCTAAATAAATTTGATTCATTGAACCAAAGCCCAAAGGGCCTCCCAGGCTAGACTGAGGCCCACTAGGGGACACGTGGGCTCAGCTAAGCCCACCAAGGAATCTGCGGGCCTTCCAACGGGGCCCGCCCAATCAGACTCATCTCATCTTTAACTAAAAAGATAAAATCAAGTAAAGGGACCCGCACCGCTTGGCGGTCCCGCTAGACTTAACCAAAACTGTGCATGTTGGAATAGGAATCGGGTGAAACCAACTGAGTTGACTCAAAACCAGGAAACCATGGGACCCGTCATCCGACGGGGTGAACTGGGGTGTCTACGGACTTCCCCAGACCGCAACCGAGAACTTGCTTAGAATCTCAAGCCGCAGACAAAGCCTTAATAGACAAACTTAGGCACCCAGGTGTCTGCCTGCACCCCATCAGGCAGTGGCGACTCCAAACAAATCCCGAGGCCCGCATCATTTTGCATGCGCCTCGTCGTGCAACCGAAATCAGGTGCGCACATTTGCAGACCTTTTTGGTCTTTTTTTCTTTGACTTGATATGAGAGTTCCCTTGATGAAAGGGATATCTCACACGAAAGATGGGAGATAGAGGTATCTTGTTTGACGTAGAAAATATCACATGGATCACTTTAAATCATTTTTCTCTACTAATTTATCTCCGATTTGAGAGAGGGATATGTCCTCTTTAAAGTCCCTTGTACCCCTAAATTTCCTTTCCGTCTCTCCTTTCTTTAAATATAAATAACTATGGTCCTCTTGTGTGTGATAGTTTCATTTCATGATTTGCTTTTTTTCTTTCATGTTCATGTGTTACTTTGCTTGTACAAGAGTCATCTCTTATGCTTATTTAGTCATTCACATGTATAGGTTTCGTTTTCTATCTATATATTCAGTACACATGCATTTTTAATCTTTGTTTCGATCCCCTCTTTTAAGGAAGTCATCATTCCACACACTCTTAAAGAATATGTATGTAAAGTAATTGATAGGTATCATCCGTCCACTATTTTGAATATATTAGAAAGTCAATAATACATGCATACTCATTTGTAGTACCTGAAGAGAATTGTTTAAAAGTTACCTTAATTTGTTCTTATTTACATTAGCCTAAAGATTACTTATTTAGCCCATCAGCATGTATTTCTCAAATGATTACCGAGATTTCCAAACCATAAAGCATATTTGTATTTTAAAATAAATTTGCTTTCATGTATAGATTTATGTGGCACTACATCATCATTTATATATCTGATTGCATCTGTTTCAAAGGTATTATATTTATTTGTTGAATGGTTGGAAGAATATACACTAGTTTCATGAAAATGAGTGGTTTGAGTTAAGAATGAATGAATGGGGTATTCTGAGTGTTCTGGAGTCTGCAGAAGTCGGCGAGCATCCTGGGAGGCGGGTGAACCGAACCCAGTGGTCGCCCTGGCCATTTTTTTATTTCCGGGCCGAACCGCAAACTGTTTGAACCGTACCGGGTCTGTGGTCAGACCCAAACCGCAAGGGAAGTGCGGTCAAGCCCCTTAAATTCTAAAAACCCAAGTTTCTAGACCCAGGTCCACCTGATCCGACCCGAATGACTTTAAAATGAACCATGTGGGCTTTTGGGCCAACCTAAGCCCACTTTTAGTTACCTAGGTCTATTTAGACCCACCAAGGCATTGTGGGCCCTCCAATGGGGCCCACATCCAAATTGACCCACACCAAGATCCGTTTCAAAAATGGGTCTCGGTCACTTGATTATAAACCCATGGGCCAAGTCCAAGCCCAATGGGCCTTAAAAACTTAAACCTACTCAATTAAATTGCATGTTTAATTAACTTCAAAATTAAATGACCGAATCCAATAAGGGTTACCCAATAACCCTAATGGGCCATGGGCTTGACTTTAAGCCCAACTTGGCAACCAATGGGCCTTCCAACAGGGCCCACATCCAACCCACTTCATTTAAATGGCTAAAAAGATAAAAATGAATAAAAGGGACTTACACCTACAGAGGTTCCTACCAGACTTAATCTGATACATGCTGGGTTAGGATTAGGGTGAGACTGAGTTGACTCGAACCAGGAAAATCCAAAGGACCTGTTAGACCAACGGGGCGGACTGGGGTGTTTTCGGACTTCCCCAGATCGTAACCGAGAACTTAGCCGGAATCTCGAACTGCAGACTAATAGGCAAATCTAGGAACTCAGGTGTCTGCCTGCACCCCATCAGGCAGTGGCGACTCTGAATTCCCTGAGGCACGCACTCCTACGTGCGCCATCGTGCAGCCATGCGCACAGTTATGGGGTGGTTAGTTAATATTTAAAAATAGGAATAAATAATTTGATGAAAATCGAAAATAAAATAGCTACTAAAGATTTTAGGATAAGTAACCATAGTTGAATTAGAATTCTCAAGCAAATTAGAAATACTAGTTAGATTAGAAAATCATGGTGAAACCCTAGTTTATTAGGAGAGCCTAGCTTGAATTGAGTTAAACCATATTAATCTAATTGATTGGCTAACCTAACTCAAATTCTCAATAAAATTGGATATGATGGTAATTAGACGACTATAACCCTACTATAAATACTAACTTTAAAACTAAAATTACGATTTCTATTATTTTGATTAGACTTGGGCATGTGGTGATTCTTGGAGGAAACCCTAGAGTGCTAGACGTGTGTTTTAGAGCAAGAAAAGAGAAGATATAGGGAGCAACCTCAAGAGGAATTCAAGAAATCTTAACAACCAAAGATTATACAACATTGAGGTAGATGGATCTATAGGTTTCAAGTTGTTTGCAGAACCCTAGCTAAAGAAATTATGCCTAAATCTATATCTGTATATTCTGGATGCATGAGATGATTTAAAATAGTAATCTTGTGATGAATATGTAAAGAATATATGATTTGCATTATGTTTTATTGATTGATAACATGTTGACGTAAAATTCATAGGAAATTTGCATGATAGAGTGAAATTTTGATTCTATGGTTTAATCCTTGTTTCTATTCATGGGTTTTGCTTCAAACATGTTTAGAAACATGCTACTAGGTTTGTAACAACCATATTGTGATATCTTGATCTCATATTGGGAATGGATGAATGCCCAGTAAGGTATAAGAGTCAGGGAGAACACCCAACCTTATGAAACACCTTCGGGGACAAAACCATGCAAGCTTAGGCCCAAAGTGGACAATACCTTGTTGGGTTGGGTCATTACAAATAGTATCAGAGATGGTTCCGGGTCCAGTAGTCCATGGGTGGTGTGGGTTCTGGTGTTACCCGTGGGAGGTGGTTGGATTGACGAGGGTAGGTCCATGAGGGGTTGGCAAGCTTCTAGGTGGCCACTGCACGGGGACATGCAGCCCTAAGGGGAGGAGATTGTGACATCCCAATCCCACATCGGAAACTGATGAATGTCCAATAAGATATAAGAGTCAGGAATAACACTCTAACTAGTGAGGCACGTTTTGAGGACAAAACCATGCAAGCTGAGGCCCAAAGCAGACAATACCTCACATGGTTTGGTCCCACATCAGAAACTAGTGAATGCCCGGTGTGCGCGCGTTGATCTGTGGGCCGCACGATGACTGGGATATTTGGGAGGTGCACAGGAGTGCGTGCCTCCTTTTATGAGAAATGGGGAATGGGGAGTCGCCACTGCCTAATGGAGTGCAAGCAGACACTTGGGTGCCTAATGTTTGTATATTAGGTAACGCCCCAAACCCAGGTCAATGCAAACCGGCACCTGACCCGAATCCAGCTTAACAACCGAATTCGAGATGCTACTGGCCCATATCAAGTAATCATAAAAAATTAACCAGACTAAAGAATTAAATAAATCATTTATTAATTAACTATCAGAGTGCGGATGTAATGCCCCAGATCCGCGCTACATACTTAAACCGTAACACGTCTCGAGAGGTTAGCATGTAACACAGGACCGCAATATCAGAGCGAAGGAAAACATGAATATAACAATAACTATAAAACAGAGTGCGCTAAAATAATCCCAAATGAATAAACTCACATGCCAAGTAACTACCCGCAAGTATCGCTCTCCAAGAGTATCTGAAAACAAAACGAAAACAACGGAATGAGATACGAATATCTCAGCGAGTAGAATATGCATGCAGAAACAGTTATCATTAGTTATAAAACATGCCACGATAATTAAAAAACTCAATAAGTCGATAAAGATAATTCCGAAGTGAAAAGACCAGAATTTCAATTAATAGTTCCCACAAAAGACCAACCATAATACCGATAAATCAACGAATGGTCAATGTTATGCCTATTGTTTAATTGGTTAATTAACATGCCAAGTAAACCTCCACACCTCCATGTACACAGTTCCGACCTACTCAAGGTTTTGGATACTCTGAAATGACGGCCTACTCAGGGTTTCAGCATTGACAACCATGCCTACTCAGGGTTTCTGGTTGCTCTACACCGGTCGTGGCAACACACAAGGCCATGAAATTATACCAACCAACAATACCATCACATTATTAAGCTTAACAAGGATCCAGGTGAAGCTAAATCAAAACCGATTAACAATGCATAAAACTCAACATTTCAAAAGCAATAAACCAACACTGGTCACCATCATGTTTAACCCAATACCACTCATCAAAGGTCGCTCCGGACCATAACAAAACTCATGGAACACCAATAGCTATTTAAAACCCAAACAGACAAATCCCACCGGTAATATAATTCGTTTACACATTCTGTTCAGTACTTTGAAGACTATATCAACTCAGACCAAACAAAACCATATGCTGAAAAACAATTCTAAAACATGGATAAAATAAAAATTACTAATTCATGATATTACAATAGGAATTTGATTTCGAACATCACTTCCGGAGACTTATAAATTCCACCAAAATCTGACTCAATAGTCTTCGAGAGTTTGAAATAGATAAGAATGTCTCTAGCCACCTAAACAGACTTCTGGAGAAAGGGTGTAACCATTAAAGTGCCAAAATTTGGTTCAAATAGGTCAGTCGCACGACCCCTGGAAAAATTTGAAGGTGCATTGACCTCTGTCGCTTGGCACCAGGTTGGCGCCAACTAGGCGGACCCTGAAATCTTGATGCGCCAAGCTGCCGCTAAGGTAAGTTAGGTTGGCGGAGCTCAGCGGATACCCCATGCGGTTCACAACTCTCTGTTAACGCAATAACACCATGACTGACCTAATTCCAGGCCTCTATAACAATTTTTCCATACATCTACCTATAGACACCCCAAATTGAACCTCATGAATATAAGAGAACCCTCAAAAAGAACTTTAAATGTTTTATTTGAGCCTTGACATGTGTCAAACACTCAAAAATACTCAAAAATGGTGCTAACCGTACTGAATGTGTGGTTTTTGAGAATTTGGTCTCAACCGCCTTGTATGTACGGTTGCAACCGCATACACAGCACGGTTGATGCTCATGCTTCTCGCATGAGCTGCCACGTGGCTTCCGGAAGCTTTGGCCGTTGAGCCACGTCGATAGCAATCATGGCGAGCGTAACTGAATTGGAACCGCCCTATATGTGCGGTTGAGGTGAATTTCCATAAAAACCGCACATATAGTGACGGTTCTGTGGAAACCGCACTGTATATGCGGTTTTGGCTATTTCGGGGATTTGCGAAATGGCTCGATCTCTGAGCCTTATTTACGCATATTACCTCTCTCTCAGGAACTTGAACTCCCTATTTCACCCTCCGAAACTTGCTAAATTACTCCAATTCAAGCCTTTAAGGAGAATTGGAATAATCTAGAAGAGTTTTTAGGCCTACCCTTGGGACCTTTCTACCCTTGGTTTTGCCTATAAATAAAGGGGTCCTCCTCTTGCAAATGGCTTGCAATTTGAAGCATAGAAGCTTTGCAAGAAGAAGAGGAAATCTGCTGGATTGTCTACTCAAGGCTCAAGCTACCAAGGTAAAGCTCTCTTTGCATTTCCAGCTTCCTCTTTACATTTCCAGCACTCTCATCTTCTACCTTTCTGTAGTATAAGGCCTTGTGTGCATTTTTGCAACCCCAAACCTCTTCCAAAGTACCTGGGAATCCTCTCTAGCCGTAAAACGTGAAGAGAGAGCCTTGGGAAAAAGAAGTAGGAATGAATCCTCTAGGCTTAGAACCTACAAGTGATGAAGAGCATGCTATTTGGTTATTTTAAGCCTATGGATGATTTTTCTGATGTTTATTCATTTGCTTCTAGAGGAATTGTGTGAATCCTTGCTCTCAATAGCAATGGATTCCAGCCTTCTCCTAGAGAATGAATTTCCACCTATTCACACACTTTTCACCATTTTCATTAAATAAGCTAGATCTTGGATTTCTATGTTTAATACGGGAAATCTGAGGTTATTGGCTTTAGAATGAATTTTAGAACTTCATGAGATAGTTTCTATTGATTTCCAAGTGTTTTGGTCGAATTCACTTGCACACATGCACTAGTTTTGGTTTTCTCTTCAAAAAACTTCAAAACAGAGCAGCATCTGTGGCCTGTCTTAGAATGCTCATAACTTCATCCTCCGGATGAATTTTTGAGTGATTCTAAAGACATGTGATAGATGAGCATGTCTAGTTCATATCTGGAAAATTTCATCTTCTTTTATGGAGCCAATTTTTGACACCATCTGTTCAAAGTCTGTAAGTCAGTTCAGCCCAGATTGCTGAACTTGCCGCTTTGATGGTGGACCATTTGCTCAATTTTAATCCGTTTGGAGTGATTTCAGTTTCTGAGTTTTCCTTGAGAAGTCTATTTTCATTTCCAATTGGTTTCAGCAGATTTTGATCTGTTTTGTGCCTTGTGTACTAGATTAACTCAGAGCTGCTCGCTGGCATAGTCCAGAGCTAATCTGTGGTCTTCTAGGCCTGTTCAAGAGAGCACACAAGCCACATCTGGATAGAGTTTGGTGTGAGACTTATTTCTTTGGAAAGATGGCACCACATACTTCTTCCATGAAAATTTTCATGGAGTTTTATTGAGCCAAACTCCACGAATAAGACTTTGAAAATGCTTACTCACCACTTTTTCCGAGTTATAACAGCAGATTTCAGATGTGGATTTCTCTCTCGTTTTAAATCGGATTGAGCTGAATTTTTTACTGTATACTCTACTATGTACCAGTTTTCAAATGGCTTTGGTTTCATTGGATTTGGATTTAAATTGAGTGAGTTATGGTTAATTGAAGCTTTCAAGTTCTCATAATCTGATTTTTCCAGATTTGCCTTGAATCGGTTTTGCTTCAAATTTTACTTGGATTTTCCTTCACTCATGAAGTTCTAAAGTGATACATCCATGAGGAGAGTCTAAACTCATTGGACTACTCATGTGGAATAATCACTTACATTTTGCTTACTTTTAAGCATCCTTTGTCTATTTTGTTTAGCAAACAATCCTTAGCATAAGCAAGCATATGGTAACCGTCTTAGACGGATGAGTGGGGGTGCCTAACACCTTCCCCCGCTCATAAATAATTCCCCTTACCTGATCTCTAGATTTTTCTTCATATTAGAGCTACTTTGGCTCTATTTGGCTTCTATGAACCCTTTGGTGTCCATTCACACCTTAACTTGGATGGTGGCGACTCTTGACATTTATTGATCCCCGCGTGATGATATCGGAAGTCATCATAGGTGACATTTTTCCATGTCTTACAACTGGCGACTCCGCTGGGGACTGTGGAATTGAGCCATGTTTTGATTGCTTGTGCATGATTTGATTGATTTTCATGAATTGTTTGCTGTTTTGCCAATTTGTGATAAGCATGTTTGATCTGAGTGTTTCCGTTTTTAGAATACATGAGACCCATGAAAATAGGACATGTGATGTGTGCATGCTATGGTTATGCTCAAAACCATGTTAGGAGACCTAGATAGTCTTGCCATGCTAGATTGTCATGTTTTCATGATAAGCATGCTTTGATTAGAACTTGGATGTCATAAGCATGGGATCAGAATTTTTGAGAGATGTTTAGTTTGTATCAAGCATGTTCACCATGATTTATTTGTTTTTTTTTGTACAACATGATAACATGCTTGCATGATGCTTGTGTGAATACATGTTTAGTATGAGCATGCTAGGTGTTTTTAAATTGCCTTGTTTTACTCATGTTTTTTTGCTTCAAAAATGATCTCTATATCATGCCTTGGTGATTTTGGTTATGTTTGCATGGCTACGAAAAAAGAGTGGCAAGGGTGGGACGTTGTGCGCGCGTGAAAAAACGGTCGCACTGGTAGAAAACGGGAAATCGGAGTCGCCACCGCCTGATGGGGTGCAGGCGGACACCTGGGTGCCTAAGTTAGTCTAATTGGTTGGTCTGCGGCGTGAGATTCTAAGTAAGGTCTCATTTGTGGTTCGGGGAAGTCCGTAGACACCCCGATCCACCCTGTCGGTTGACAGGTCCCAAAGAGCTTCCTAGGTTTGAGTCAGCTGTCTATTTTTGTTCTCACCCGGTTCCTAATCCAGCATGTCATTTTAGTTAGGTCTCGGCGGGACCACCTGAGTGGTGTGGGTCCCTTTAGTTGATTTTATCTCGCTTAAATTAGGTGATCTGTGCCTGATGGTGTGGGCCCCGTTGGAAGGTCCACGGTGTCCTTGGTGGGCTGGGGTAAGCCCAGGTACCTATGTGGGCCTCTGTCTAAGCCTAGGAGGCCCTGTAGGCTTTGGTGAAGTGAATTGATTTTTCCTTAAAGTTTAATTTGAGCATTTATGTGATTTCCCTGTAACAAATGGGTCTGCATTGATTTGCGGGCCCCTAGGTGGGCCCCCATGATGGTTACAAAACGTTTTCAAATTATCTTATTTAAATTCACCAAAGGGTTGTGGTCATTGGGGCTTGGGGCCCGTAGTCCAATCTTAGGCTTGCAAGCCCATGTTCCTGAAGTTTAGGGTTTTAAACCCTCACTTGGTTGGTTGGTGGGCTTTGACGGGCCCGATAGGCCCTTGCCCTTGGTCTCGGCCAAACCACGCAATTTAAACATTATTCCACAAACAAAGTTAGGGTGGGCCGCATTAGGTTTGGCCCATCCGATTTGATTGGTTAATTTCACTTAATCTTGCTTATTTGCATGCTTTCTGGTTCATCGGGCTTGGTGGGCCCCGTTGGAAGGCCCACGGATGTTACAAATTGGACCGAGGGTCCAGGTCCCATGTCGGGTTTCCGGATGACCCGGAAACCCTATCGGTTCGCTTGGTTCACTTGTGAGGTTATTCAAATTAACAAAAACCAAAAGTCACACCCAACCATGCATTTTTAAGGGCTTTGCAATGGGAGTGGTTTTTGGGCTTCCTAGGAGGTTCTAGTGACCATGTGGGCCCCTGTGTGGGCCCACAGTGATGCAAAGTGTGGGGGAATACCCCATTTTGGGTCTCTCTAGGGACCTTTGAACCATGGGTGAGGGGGAGAAGGCTACGGGCTTTGCCTTCTCCCATTTACATCTAAATCAGCAGTGAAACAGGGACTTGAGTGTCCTTGTTTTTTTGGCATCTTCATTCCATAAATCCACAAGCAATCAAATAAGGTAAAAGGGGGACAACCACATAGGTCTTGGTGGCATGACTTAAACCCTAATAAGTACTCACATAACATGTACATATGAAGCGAAGTGGGTGCTCATGTAAACAAATTAAATAATAATGCAAGTAAAAAAAAGAGTGACCTAGCATGCTTCTAATGGAGAAGTGTGCATGTATTCAAGAAATACAAATGTACATAGGCATGCTACACAAATTTATAAAGAGAAACCACGCTGCAGGTGAGCCAAACCAGCAGCTGTTTGGAGGGGATTAGCATGCTAAAAGGGGGCTAGAAATGGAGGGAAAGTGACCTAGCATGCCACTAAGTTGGGGATAGGTGTGTGCACTTGGTGTGCGTGCAAGTAATGGTCCTACCATGCAAACATATTTGAATAAAAGCATGCTGTAGGTGCCTTGGACAGCAGCTAGTAATGGTGATTGATCATGCCAAAAGGGTTGGAAACCATGGGGATTAGGGAGGGGGAAAGCCACCCCTCATTCGGGATACTAACATGCTGAACCTAGGGGGTTTTGGTGGGGTGAAGGAGCACTTTAATGGACCCAATACAGCAAGCTACGGGGGGCATAACAGTGGCCAAATGGAGGGGCTTATCAATATACAATACCACAAACTAAAAGGGGCTAAGGAGGACTCAAAAACAATAGCATTCTGAAGGAGAAAGGGGAACACATTTATACATGTGAGTATGCATATTTCAAAATCAATAAATCCTACCCAAGAGAGAACCATTCATCATGAGAAAACACACAAAAATAGGAATGAAAACCACAAAGAAAGGGAGCAAAGGGATAGTGGAGCTTACGTAGGGGGTACATTGGATGAGATAGAAGAGGAACATACTCCTCCTTTTGATGAAAATAAAGCACAAATAAAAGAAATACAGCAGCCAAACAATAACCTATGAACCCTCTAAATCAGTCAAAAATGATCTCCTTCCTCTCTTTATACTACCGGAAGCTATTCCCCCCTTACCATGGGGTTATCTACAAATTTAGGCTAGCATGAACTCAAGACAAGGGGGTGAAACATACCATGATAAGAACAACAAATGTATGACACTAGAAAAGAAATAAAAAGTGCTCCAATCATGCTAATATTCAAGTATGTTAAATAAAAATACATAAGGGAACTCACCTTGTGTTTACAAAACCATTTAGAGTATTCTTGACCTCCTCTTGTGCTGGAGCAGCACTTGAGCAGCACTTCCTCTTCTCCAAATGCACTCCAAAGATCTCTTTTAGTGTTTAGAAGGAAGAAATAAGTGTAGAGAAGTGATTAGAAGAGATTTGAGTAGGGTTTCAAGGCTTGAGATGGGGTTGGAGTGGGTTTTGGGATCATTTGGATAAGGTGGGGTTGCTGGAGAAAAGGGAGAGAGGTTGGAGAGAATGGAGAGAGGTTCGAAAATGGGAGCTCCTCCTTGGAAGTCTTGGAGAAAAAATCCTTTTAAACCTTGGAAGATGGATGGTTGTCTTCGGGAGAGCCAAGGTCTTATGGAGAAGTCAAGAGTCTTCTTGGGAGGTTAAGAGTCTTCTTGGGGAAGTCAAGAGTTAATGGGAAGATGAAGGCCCCGATTGGTTCAATGAATTGGAATTGGAATTAAGAATTATAATTCCAATTCTAATTCATCAAGAATTGGAATTGGGTAGAATTGAAATTATTGTGATTGGATGGCAAGAGAATTGAAATTTGGAATTACAATTCCATGAAGAATTGATTTAAAATCCAATTCCACTGATTGGATGAATTTATGAAGAATTGATTTTTATCATTCCCATGTTAATAATAACACAAATGACTGATTATCATGACATATGAATTCTAATAATCCATTTTCTGCAACCAAAACCAAAACAACACTACTGGGTTTTAATAATATTTTTGTCTTAATCAGGTCCTTCATGTATGACCAGAGGATTATTATGATCAACTCGATAGGTCAAAGCAAGTGGAAACAGAAGAGAGAGAAATATAGAAGGAGAGAGAGGAAACAAGGGAGATAGAGAGATGGATGAGAGAGAGAGAGAGAGAGGAGAGAAGAATGGAGAAGATACGTATTAGTCCCTGTAACACCAGCGAGGAAGAGGAGAACGAGATTTGGTAGCTTTGCAACACCAGCGAGGAAAAGGATAATGAGATTTGGTAGCTTCTTTATCGGTAGAGCTGGCAAAGGATCAGTTAGGTCGGGTCATAATTGAGTTGGGGTTTAATTGGGTCGAGTTAGGGTTAAACTAAATTAAGGCGGGTTGGAAAACCCCCCAACCAGCCAATAAACGGGTTCAACCCGCCAACCCGTTAATTATTATTATTTTATTTTTCAAAAAATATGATTAAAATAGGGTTTAGGGTTAATTGGATCGGGCTATACCGTGTTTGGGTCAGGTTAGGGGTTAATCGGGTCGGGACATGCCACTTTTGTCTATTTTTTTTTAATCGAGTTACTCGTCGGGTTGCCGGGTCATAATCGGGTTGACCCAATTATTGGTGGGTTGGGGAAACCCCAACCCAATTAATAAACGAGTCAACCCAAACCCATTTAACTCGGGTCGGTTCGGGTCACATTTTTCCCAACTCTATTTGTCGAGCATATATCATGCTTCTAATTCTCTATCTCATATCCCCAATTCTTTTCGATTTAGTAGGGAATTATGTAACTTCAAAAATAGCCTATAAGCTAATTCTATGGAATTGGGCTTAATTACAATTCCAAATTCCAAATATTTAACCAATCAAAAGAATTGGAATTGGAAACCCAATTCCAATTCTTACCCCAATTCCAACCCCTGATTCCGCGAACCAATCGGGCCCGAAGGGTTTTTGTTGGGAAGTTAAGAGTTAGTGGGAAGATGGAGGGTTTTTGTTGGGAAGATGAAGGGTTGGTGGGAGATGACACATGTGAAGCATGCATTGAGTCCATGTGGCATCCCATGTGGAGCCCCCATGTGCACACGTGGCATCCCATGCGAGCACTCCTTGTGCACACGTGGCATCCCATGTGGCATCACTAAAATTCCAATAATGCCCCTAGCTTTGACTGCTCATATCTTCTTCATCCGGACTCCGATTTGAGCAAACTCAATTGCGTTGGAATCGTATCGAAGTCCTCTATCCATTGGGATTGGGCTAAACACCTGGCTCGTGGTTCGGCAAAAAGTCAACTTTCGGCTCATTCTCAAGTTTGACCGCCCGCAGAACCCTCATTCGGACTCCGATTCCAGCAAACTTAGTTGCGTTGGAACCATGTCGAGATTCTCTATCCAATGGTATAGGGCAAGGTACTTGGCACGGAAATCGAGGAAAAGGCAACTTTCAGCTCATCCTCAAGTTTGACCGCCCGCAGAACCCTCATCCGGACTCCGATTCCAGCAAACTCAGTTGCGTTGGAACCGTATCGAGATTCTCTATCCAATGGTATAAAGCAAGGTGGCCAAATTTTATCTGATTAAAAGGTCAACTTTCCACCCCTTAGGTTCTGATTCCAGCAAACTCAGTTGCGTTGGAACCGTGTCGAGATTCTCTATCCAATGGTATAAAGCAAGGTGGCCAAATTTTATCTGATTAAAAGGTCAACTTTCCACCCCTTAGGTTTTAACTTTCTGTCCAGGGTTTGCATTTCCGGCACTTCCGGGAGCGCAAAAATGAGGTGCTTACAGCTGCCCCTATTTGCCGGAGTCACTTTGCGGATGAACGGCAAAGAGAAAAAAGAAATTTGTTTTTGCGCCTGGCATTTCTGTCGACATGGTCGACGAGCTTAGTCCTTTGAAGTCTTTATGAAGAAAGGGAAGTGTCCAAATGATATGGAGTCGCTTCCAGGCTTCGGAGTTTCCTTACCCTTTGCTTTTCGGGTTTTTGCGGGGCAACTCTTTAGCATTTAGTTTATGTTTGAAAGATATTAGATTGGACTTGAGCTCGCCAACCTGTTTCGGCGTTGATGCCGGGCACTTGACAATATTCTTCTTTTCTTGTTTGTTCCATTAAGGCTTTTAAGTGGCTTCAGAATTCTAATCCATTTTGTGTCTTTTACTTGAAGTTTGCTTGCATTTTTTTTTAAGGATTTGATGGCCAAGGGTTGGGTTAGGATGTGGACTGAATGGAGAAAAGAGGAGGGATGAGCGGAGGAGGAGCTGCTGTTGGTGAGGAGGTGCTTCCAGCGCTGTCCAGTGCCTCAAGGGAGCCCGCACACCTGCTCTATTCTATTTACAAAAGTGTGAAATCAAAAATTACAAAAGGGCCATCTTGCCCGATGATATCTTCATTTTGCCTTCTTCTTCATGTCTTGATTCTCTATCATTCCAGCAATGGGAACAACTTGTTCGGCTTGGTGGAGACACTTTGCTCTGGGGACTCCGTGTCCTTCAACATTGGGAGATGCTTTACTCCTTGAGGACACATTCCTGTGTTATTTAGATGTGGGAGGTGCCTTGCTCCTTAGGGATTTCAAAAGTGGGAGTCGCCTTGCTCCTTAGGTACTTCAAAAGTGGGAGTCGCCTTGCTCCTTAGTATTTCAAATGTGGGAGTCGCCTTGCTCCTTAGTATTTTAAATGTGGGAGTCGCCTTGCTCCTTAGTATTTCAAGTGGTGGGAGACGCCTTGCTCCTGAGGGACACATTTCCGTGTCATTTAGATGTGGGAGACGCCTTGCTCCTTGGGGATTTCAAAAGTCGGAGTCGCCTTGCTCCTTAGGGACACATTTCCGTGTCATTCAAATGGCCGGAGTCGCCTTGCTCCAGGGACGCTTTGCCCTTTCAGTTTTGAGAGACGCCTTGCTCTCGGTGGTTGGGAGTCGCCTTGCTCCAGGGACGCTTTGCCCTTTCAGTTTTGAGAGACGCCTTGCTCTCGGTGGTTGGGAGTCGCCTTGCTCCATTAGTTGTTGGGAGTCGCCTTGCTCCATTAGTTTTGGGAGACACCTTGCTCCAGGGATGCCTTGCCCTTTTAGTCTTGAAAGACGCCTTGCTCTCTGTGGTTGGGCGTCGCCTTACTCCTGCTGCCTTTAATTTTGGGAGGCTTCTTGGTCCATTAGGGTTGGGAGGCACCTTGCTCCTTCTGTCTTCAAATTTTGGAGGCTTCTTGCTCCATTAGGGTTAGGAGGCACCTTGCTCCTTCTGTCTTCAAATTCTTGGAGGCTCCTTGCTCCATCAGGGTGGGAGACACCTTGCTCCTTAATTCTTCAATTCTTGGAGGCTCTTTGCTCCATTCTGTCTTCGTCCATTACTTATTCTGACTTGGTTATTTCTTTTTCTTTCTTGATTGCATTCAAAGTTGCCTCCACCAATCTCTGACTTATTCGCCGGTGGCTTTGGCTTCACAAACTTGGTCAACCAGTGTGTGAATACACTGTGATGACTCTTTCTGTGTCCCCTATGTGAGAATACATGGTGACGATTCTTTTCTCCATCTGACATGTGAGATTCGCTGTGATGCCTTCTTCTGTCTATTTCAGGTTTTGGTTGGTACCTGGAAAAATTCATGTAGAATTCATTCAATTGGAATTTATTTATCACAATTATATGCAAGCTCCAGCAATTTTTCTTTGATTGAAATCTCTTGGGGATTCCTCAAGTGTTTGGATTTTTCCCTCTCAGGTGGGTCCATTGGCAGGACCAGTAATCTTTGGGTCAGTTACCTGACACTCTCATTTAGACTTAGGAAGTTATGCCTCCCGGCACTCCCTGTAAGGGTCTCAACATTTTTTGCCTTCAAATAGCATGCCCCATGTAGGAACGAAGGGGATTGTTTTGGTTCAGGGGGTTTCTTTGGCACTGCCCCGCCCTGGCTTTTCCTTGATCTCTCTCTTTTTCTTTTTTTCCAACCCTTGGTTAGGGGTTATGGAATGTTTTTCTCATTGGCTCCTTCGTTCGGGTTAGGTGCCTTGCCCCAGTCCGAGGGCTCTGTCAATTTCCACGGATCATGATCCAATGATCAGAGAGGACTTATTAGTAGGATGAAATGTAGGCTTTGGTTCCAGTGTTTAGAAATGAAGGATGAACAGGCTCAAACCCTATATAGCTTCACTCTATGGGTAACCATTATGTCTAGCCAAAGTTCTTTTCTATCCCTTTTTTTTTTGGTTCTGTCATTGCCAGTTTGTCCAAGATTCAATGTTACATTCTCTGTAATCAGAAAGGGCTTCACAGTAGGACGAAATGTAGGCTGGGTTCAAGGGTCTAGAAGAAATGATAAGAAGGCTCAAAATTGATGAATGGGGTAAGAGCCATGTCCTGTCCACCTTTTTTGTTAGGGCTTGCTTCACCTTTGCTTCTTCTCCTTTTTCCATCTTTGTTCTTTTCTTTCTTTCCCTTCCTTCTTGGGTCTTTTGCCCCAATCCTTGATTCCTGCTCACGGGGTTTGCCCCGGCTTTTGTTGTTTTTTTTTTCTTTTTCTTCTTTTTTTCTTTCCAGGGATTGCCCCAGTTCTTTCTTTGGATTCTTGTTTTCTGGGGTTCTCCCCATTCCTCCTTTCTGCCCCCTTTGTTCTTAGGGTGCTTTTCGCTTTGCCCTATCTTCACCTTCATCCTTTTTGTGTCTCCAATTGCACGAAGCTTCATGCCCCAGTTTTGAAGACAAGACATGGTAGGGTTAGTGAAGGAATTGTTAGGCTCGAAGTGTTTTGCTAGGGTTTCATCTTGTGTCTGATGATTTTTGGAGGAAATCAAGGACAGCCTTTCGTCCTTTTACAGAGAATGTAACACCCACTTATCTTTGCACAATTAACTGGCTCAAGAGCCATTTTCTTCTTTGTTCATTTTGTTTGTTTTCACTCTTTTGCTTTTGACTTTACCCCAGTTTGGGGTGGCTAGACATAACGTGGGTCAGAAATGAGACGATCAAGCTCAACACGTTTAACTAGCGGAATTTATTTGAAGTATCTGAGCCGAAAAAAGGCCTCTCATCATTTCATCGAGATCATTGATCCTGGATCATGTTAGTGGCCTTCGACTGGTGTGTGCGCGTGGGAAACGCGGCTCGGGGTAAGTTCAAAGTCGCCACCGCCTGATGGGGTGCAGGCGGACACCTGGGTGCCTAATCTTGTCTATTAAGGCTCTTGGGTCTGCGGCTTGAGATTCTAAGGTTGGTTCTCGGTTGCGGGCTGGGGAAGTCCGTAGACACCCCAATCCGCCCCTGTCGGATGACGGGTCCCGTGGGTTCCCTATCTTGAGTCAGCTTTTTTACTTTGGTTCTCACCCGATTCCTAATCCCGCATGTATTTTCGTTAGGTCTTGGTGGGACCGCCTGAGTGGTGTGGGTCCCTTTAGTTGATTTTATCTTTTCTTAATCTTAAGTGATCTGGGTCTGTTTGGGGTGGGCCCTGTTGGAAGGCCCAACCGGTGTCCTGGATGGGCTTGAGTTGGCCCGTGTACCCTTGGTGGGCCTCTGTCTAACCCTAGGAGGCCCTGTGGGCTTTGGTTAGTGTATGGATTTTACATTGGGGTTCAAGTTTGAATATTAAGTGGTTTTCACACAAGTGGTGGGCCGGATTGGTCCGTGGGCCCCTTAAGTGGGCCCACGTGGTGGCCAAGTAAGCTTAATTTATCTTATTCAATTTTTGCCCACGTGGGCTGGTCACTGGGCTTGGGGCCCATGATCCAGGCTGTGGGTTTTGAAAGCCTAGTTCCTTGGAGTTTAGGGCTTGCACCCTAACTTGGTTCGGTTGGCGGGCTTTAGTGGGCCCGACAGGCCCTAGCCCATGGTCTCGACCAAACCACGCAATTTATGCATTCATTCACATCCAGGTGCGGGTGGACCGCATTGGGTTTGACCCATCCGATTGGTTTGGTTCATTTTGCTCAATCTTGCTTAAGTTGCATGCATTGGGGTTTATTGGGCTTGGTGGGCCCCGTTGGAAGGCCCACTAGTGTGCCAAGCTGGACCGGTTGGTCCAAGTCCCATCTTGGGCTTTGGCCTTTCGGGATGGATTCCAGGGGATCCCTGGGACATTTTAGGAGTCAGGTGGGCCCTCGGATGGGCCCACATATGTACAGGTTTGGGAGAAGCCACCTTTGGCTTCTCCTCCTTGGTCTTTCGGTAAAGGCAATGGGGAAGGCGTGAGCCTAGGGGATCTGCCGGGAACAGCAGGTGCAAGGTGGGGAGGCAGGCTGCCAAGAGCGGCCAGGTGCCCTCATGAGGATATGGCCGCAACCAAAGGGGGTGGGGGAGCATGTTTGCGTGCACACACACCAAAGATAGCAAGAAGTTAGCACAAAATCAGTGACATGCATGATTAAGAAAAAACAGTAGTTATGCATGGGGCATGGAGGGGCTGATTGCACGAAACAGCGAGAGAGATGAGACCCCCGTGTGGCCCTAGCTATGAGGAAGGACATGCTTTAAGGGAGGGTTGGTTCTAGCATGCATGGATAAATAACTAAACCACACATATACAAAAAGACAAGAACCTAAGCTATCATGCATCACATGTAATTCACAGCAAGGTCCTACCAGCTATAATCACGCATTTTCGCTTGAAAAGAAAAAAAAGGAAGGGAAAGAGGGGGATTGCACATAGGTGTACAAAAGATCACATGCTCCTCCCAAAAAACTTAATACGACCCCGTGGGCAGCAACCAAAGGAGATAAAGAAGTGTGTTAAAATAAGTCCTTATGCTTCCTTAAAAGTCCTACGTAGACTTCTTACTGGTGGTGACTTCATGCCATGGAAAGAATACCACATGCATGCTCAAGTCACCTTAGAGAAGAACTCATGCAAGGGATGAGACCAAGCTTGAAAATTATTTTAGAAAATTCCTATTTTAACATATGTGCAACACAAGGCTACTAGGAACCTCACCTGATGGTCCTTGATCCTCTAGACAAAGTGGAGCCTCCTCCTTGCAGAAAAAAACACGGCTGGAAGTCCTTCTTCCAGCTCCCAACAGCAGTTCGAACTCCTCTTGTTCAACAAGGAAAGTGAAGAGAAGGAAGAAAGCAAGGGTTTTGGATGGTAGGGGAAGGTGATGGGGGGCAAAGAGGCTGAAAGAGATGGGATTTTGAGTGAGAATGGGTGAGAGAAGGGAGCCCAAAATCGCATCAACAAAGGCCAACCCCGGATATGAGCTGCTGTTGGCTATTTATAGGCAACTTAATGTATCCGGCAACTCAGGCCGGATACACTAAGGCCTCTTCGTATCCGGACTTGAAGTCCGGATACACTGGCTTCCCTTTGTATCCGGTAACTCAGGTCGGATACATGACTTAATCATTTCAAAATTTAATGCCGCCGCGAATCTGTCGGCCAAGTGGCGCGCGTTTCGCGCGAATATCTTTATGTATCCGGTCTTCAAGTCCGGCCATGAAGGATAGGCAGTGTATCCGGTATATTTGACCGGATAAAAATCGAAAAATTACGGATTTGCCCTTCGACTTGACCGATTCGACCGATTCGACCTTTTTTGATATCTACGGATTGCCCGTACGAAATTTTTATATTTAAGATTTAGTCCCCGAGATATTTTGCTGCGTTGGTTGCCACGTGTGCAGTTCCTGCGCCACATGTGCAGTTTCTGGCTTTGCTGCTCGAAAACTTCGACAGATCATATCTCCTTTATACGAACTCCGATTTGAGCAAACTCAATTGTGTTAAACTTGTATCGGAGCCCCCTATTTAATGACATGGGGCTAAACACTTGGCACGGAATTCAAGGAAAAGTCAACTCTCGGCTTTCCCTCAAGTTTGACCGCCCGCAGAACCTTTATCCGGACCCCGATTCCTGCAAACCCAGTTGCTCTGGAACCGTGTCGGGATTCTTTATCCAATGGGATAGATCAAGGTGGCCAAATTTTATCTCATTAAAAGGTCAACTTTGCACCCCTCAGGGTTTGGCTTTTCGGCCGGGCTTTGCATTTCTGGCTTTTCTGGAGCGCAAAAATGAGGTGCTTACAACTGGTATGGGGCACCTTGCACTTTCTCTTTTTTTTCTCTCATATCACAACTTGTGTTTGGCATGGTAGGGTTCAAATGCGGTGCTGGCGGGGGATCCCTTGGCTATGTCGAGACCCGCACAGTTTTCACTGTTTGGCACATTCCATTTGTCAAATTTGATTGCTTAGGTTTGGCCCAAGATTACTGTCATGCCTTGGTGTGGTCCAATACTCTAGTGACTTCCCAAAAGATTTCATCAGTTTGCAAAAGAAACATATTATCAAGTTCTGAATTCAAAAGAAAAGAAAAGATAAACAAAAACACAGCGGCAAACTATGCAAGGAATGGCCAACACAGATCGGCGTTCTTGGAATTCAGTTGCATGCCATGGGAGGAAGCCTTTAAGTGCTTTCCTTGTCATCATCTTCTCCTTCTTGTGGGAAGATGGCTGGTTCAGATGTCTGAATCTGCGCTAACATGTCAGAGATGTCTCGTCCTTCGATGGACCTTGGCTCCTCAAGAAGTTCCTTCAAGAATCCTTGATCAATCAGATCTTGGATGTCGTGCCGCAGATCCCAACACCGGCTTGTGTGGTGTCCTGGAGCACCAGAATGGTACTCGCACCGTTCTGCAGTGTTGTAGCTTCTGGCATTAACCAACCGAGGGTTCGGGGGCTTAATCTGCACATACCCCTCCCTTAACAGCGTCGGTAGTAACTCCGCCGGTGTACATGGTAGTGGGGTAAAAATCCTCCTTATTCTAGCCTCCATTTCTTCTTTTGTTCTCCTTGGGGAACCCTCCGAATGATCCATCAGTTTGTCATGCTGCCCCTTGCCACGGTAGACATTCAGCTTCTTTGTGAGGTAGAGACCATCTGCCGCGACGGCTTTCCCTTTCTCTCTTTGCATTCGACCATCTGCTATGGTTAGTGGACGGCTCACTTCTTGTCTGCTCAAAGGTATTTTTCCCTTCATGCTTTTGATCTCTTCCTCAAGGACCCTTACTCGGGATCGCAGCTCAAAATTTTCTTCACCTAACGCTTCCAAGCATTTGTTCATCATTTCCTCCTTGATTGTTATTGTCCGTAGTAGGCTCTGTAGGGAGGCCACTATGGTGGTTATTTGCTGGGCTACATCATGATTTGCCCCGGAGGTACGGTCCATGCTGATTGTTGAAGGGAGTTCCTGCCAGTAGAAACAAACATTAGAAGCTAGGATACATGATATGAAATGCCAAGATGCCTGATGATGCTGATGATTTCCATTAATTTTTCTTTTCTTTTTTTTTCTTTTTTTTTTCTTCTTCTTTTTTTCTTTCTCTCTTTTTTTTCTTTTTTCTTTTTTATGTTTTTTAATCCGACGGAGGATCAATTTTGAGTCCTCCGGCTTCAAGAAGATCTTGGACTGCATGCCGAAGGCCCCAACATCCATCAGTATCGTGGCCTGGCGCGCCCATGTGGTACTCACAGCTCTTGTTTGGATCATAGCCCTTCATTTTTGGCGCCTTAGGATTTGGCGTCGCCAGTTGCAGGTGTCCCTCTCTCAGGAGCGTTGGTAACAACTCAGCTAGCGTGTACGGAAGTGGAGTGAACTCCCGGTTCTTTCTTTCCTCCTTGGTGAGATGGCTCCTGAGGCGAGATGCAGCATTGTTAGCGGGGGGGGGGGGGGGGGGGGGGGGGGGAGGCTTGCACTCCTTGAGGAAGGGATGCGAAATGGCGCCGAAGGTTGTACATGGTTAACTGAACTTGCTTCGGCGTCATTCTCTTGCCTCATGCTACTTGGGATTGTTCCATGCAACAAACTCGTCATGGGGCCTCCGAGCTTCTCCATTTTAATCGCATCTTCAATTCTTTATGCTGCCATGATTAGGTCAGTGAAGCTTGTAGTGCACTGTCCCAATAGCATTGTGAAGTATGGTTGCCCCAACGAGGATATGAACAGCGGAGTCCACTCTTGTTCGAGAAGAGGGGGTTGCACCACGTTTGCCAGTTCCGTCCACCTCTTAGCATAGTCTCACAGATTCGCAGTTTCTCTTTGACAGTCTCTGCAGTACGGTCCTGGTCCGAACCACTTGGCTATTTAAGTGGTACCGCTGAATGAACACGGCGGCGAGGTCATTCCATGCCTTAACCTTCTGCTTATCCAGACTTAAGAACCAAGCGTATGCTGCCCCAGTTAGAGATCTTTGGAAGAATTGAACCATAATCTTCTCGTCCTTCGCATATTGGCACATGTTGCCAACATAGGATTGCAAGTGGTTCAATGGACAGCCTGTGCCGTCGAACTGGTGCAGTTCAGGGCATCTGAACTTGGCTGGGAACTGGATATCCGAGAAGAAGCAAAGACTTTCTAGCGTAGCCTCGTTCCGAACAGTGCTTGGTTGAAGCTGCTTCAAAAGGTCCTCACGTATGGCAGCCATCTGTGCCCTGCTATCTTCCTTTAATGCCGCCAGCTGCAGCATGTGATCCTCTTTGATTGCTGCCAATCTTTCCTCCAGCCGGGCTTCCCGTGCCTTATTCCAGTCTAGCTCTTCCTGTCTCAGTTGGATAGGCACAAACGGCTCTTGCTGTGGAGGAGGGATAGGAACTGGAGCGTCTTGTGGCGGCAGATGCCCTGCCCTGGGTGCTGGCTGAGGTGGTTGCCCCAGTGGGATTTCTGGCATTCGAATCCCTGTGGCATGTATCATGGCTGCCTGTGGGCTTGGATCCGTTATGGCCGGCTGTTCTTCGGCCCCTTGCTGTGATGTTGATGGAATTGGGGCCTCGGCGGGATTCATTGCAATCCCCTCTCACTGTGAAGGCCAAGTTACGAATGGTGCTCTAAATGTGAATTATCTAAACTGTACCTGGTTAAGAGAAATTTTGATCAGTTCCTTCCTTAATTATGAATGAAGTGTCGTGTGTGACGAGATCATTACACTGAGTGGTGCTTTTGTGCCGTGCTTGGCGAAAACAAATCCGATGCGGCTCATGCATAAAAACCACGACTTGACAAAACAATATTGTGAAGAAAGTGTGACAGTGCACCGGTTGATCGGAGAACCCCTAGGGTGTGAAGTTTAAACCTTGTAATATGGTCTTTTAGAGATCTGAAGCCCTGGAGACCCTGCCGTATCTGTCAGTTTTCAAAAATCGTGCAACATGTGCTTTATGCGTGGAAATCCTTGAAAAAAAGTTGCGAGGACTAAACCTCAAACTTCATACCTTGATCAATAGCGATTTTAAAATCCTTTAAAATCATGCAACGGCAAATGAATTATAAAGATCAGAAAATGCATTTTGGACAGCCCGCATCATGCCATTACTGGCATGGAGAATGTACGCCAAAAGTGATTTAATTTTTGTCTATATGGCTAGCCCAATATGCCACAGATGACGGTTTATTGTGCGTCACTAGAGACGGTGTTTATGTCATGGGAGATGATTCAATGTAGGCTTGGAGGCCACTTTATTGTGTGCTTTGAAAAAGCAACTTTGATGTGCGCCTTGGGAGGCGGCTTGATGTACGCTCGCAGGCGATTTGATGTACGCCCAAAGGCGATTTAATGTACGCCCGAAGGCGATTTGATGTATGCCCGAAGGCGATTTGATGTACGCCCAGAGGCGACTTTGGTTTAGGAAATTCTTTTGTGCACTTTTGAAAGCGATTTGGCCAAAAACATTTGTGCAAATGATCTTGAAGTGCGTGCACTTAATATATAAACAGGCATGTATATTAGCAAAAATGAACTCAAATCCTATTACCATCTAGCAACTCTATGTCATTAAACAATCATAAAAAACACCCAAAAGTGTGTGCATAGTCCTAAAAAATGGTTGGTACCTATCAAGGCATGACTCCTAGACATACTTGTGTAAGGAAGCACGTCCAAGTCCCGACTGGCCTTTTGTTTTTCATCTGTTCTTTCATCTGCTTTCGGTGTCGGACCACAGCGAAAATTACAACTTGCCATTGAGGGTGAATTTTTACAAGATATTTACAAAAACTACAAAGAATTCATCCTTAAGGCTGTTGGGAGCCAAGAGGGAGGATACAAATTGCTTTCAAAGCGGGTAGGCTAAAAATTCCTAGATCTAGAGTTTAGTGCCTATGTTCTGATCTGGCATGCTTTCATCTGTTTGTCTGATCTGGCCGGCTTTCGTCTGCTCTAAAAGACCAATCTGGACTTAAAGTGCTCCCAGCGGACTCTAATGGGTCAAGACCCATATCATACAGGACTCCATGCATGGATCTGGGGTGGTTCCCCTGATCATAATTAGGTGAGCTTCCTAAATTAGGGCTGAGGTCGCCCATGATCTAGGGTTTACTCTATTTGATGCAAAAAGTGGGGGTTGCTGCCCCTAATGGACTCTGGATTTTATTCCGATTTTATTCATCATTCACATCCTACTCACCCTCTCATGCTCAATGCGAGGTTCATTCAGAAACGTTAGGTGGGGAAGGATACCCAACCCGAGACATAAGCCTACAAGGGTCTGGACCAGTACTGGATCTTCGCGTGCCACGGCAAGAAACCGGTGGTGCTAATGGACTCCAGAAAACTGGGGGGATGGGTTTACCCTGCTTTCCCCGGCAAGCCACGGGAGCGTAGGTGCTAATACCATCCCAAAGATCAGTTTGTAGGAATCAGAAGGGTAGGCTGCTAGAGAGGTCTAAGTCTTGGTAAAGAAGATGCAATATCCGTAACTCTCATTCATTCTGGGTCGGATCATCCACGCATCCTCCCTCGTGCGTGTCACCCCACGCAGTTTATGCAGTTCATAAGAAAATACGCCATCCACGGTGTGGTGGTGTGCTCGTGTGTGCAGGTAGGCTGCGTGCTGTGTCTAATCGGGTGAGTTTTGTCTGGATTTGGTTGGTAAAGGGATTATTACTGCCTCGTATAGTAAAGTGCAGAATTAGCACGCAATACGAGGTTCCAGGAGAGTCCCCAGGTAAGTGGGGGGTCACAAGGGACCGCTTAAATCCCACTTGCCTTAGGCAATTATCGCGTCCTTTTGACAGGACTCCCCAGAATACGTAGTTACGCGTATTCTATGTTTTACTAAAAAGATGGTAAAGACCCTAAAACCGACTAAATCCCTCTTGTGTTGACTCATTCTAACCTAGGGTCCTAACGGGTCGAGAACTCCCCAGTGGAGTCGCCAAGCTGTGCGCGCGTAAAAAAACGGTCGCACTGGTAGAAAACGGGAAATCGGAGTCGCCACCGCCTGATGGGGTGCAGGCGGACACCTGGGTGCCTAAGTTAGTTTAATTGGTTGGTCTGCGGCGTGAGATTCTAAGTAAGGTCTCATTTGTGGTTCGGGGAAGTCCGTAGACACCCCGATCCACCCTGTCGGTTGACAGGTCCCAAAGAGCTTCCTAGGTTTGAGTCAGCTGTCTATTTTTGTTCTCACCCGGTTCCTAATCCAGCATGTCATTTTAGTTAGGTCTCGGCGGGACCACCTGAGTGGTGTGGGTCCCTTTAGTTGATTTTATCTCGCTTAAATTAGGTGATCTGTGCCTGATGGTGTGGGCCCCGTTGGAAGGTCCACGGTGTCCTTGGTGGGCTGGGGTAAGCCCAGGTACCTAAGTGGGCCTCTGTCTAAGCCTAGGAGGCCCTGTAGGCTTTGGTGAAGTGAATTGATTTTTCCTTAAAGTTTAATTTGAGCATTTATGTGATTTCCCTGTAACAAATGGGTCTGCATTGATTTGCGGGCCCCTAGGTGGGCCCCCATGATGGTTACAAAACGTTTTCAAATTATCTTATTTAAATTCACCAAAGGGTTGTGGTCATTGGGGCTTGGGGCCCGTAGTCCAATCTTAGGCTTGCAAGCCCATGTTCCTGAAGTTTAGGGTTTTAAACCCTCACTTGGTTGGTTGGTGGGCTTTGACGGGCCCGATAGGCCCTTGCCCTTGGTCTCGGCCAAACCACGCAATTTAAACATTATTCCACAAACAAAGTTAGGGTAGGCCGCATTAGGTTTGGCCCATCCGATTTGATTGGTTAATTTCACTTAATCTTGCTTATTTGCATGCTTTCCGGTTCATTGGGCTTGGTGGGCCCCGTTGGAAGGCCCACGGATGTTCCAAATTGGACCGAGGGTCCAGGTCCCATGTCGGGTTTCCGGATGACCCGGAAACCCTATCGGTTCGCTTGGTTCACTTGTGAGGTTATTCAAATTAACAAAAACCAAAAGTCACACCCAACCATGCATTTTTAAGGGCTTTGCAATGGGGGTGGTTTTTGGGCTTCCTAGGAGGTTCTAGTGACCATGTGGGCCCCTGTGTGGGCCCACAGTGGTGCAAAGTGTGGGGGAATACCCCATTTTGGGTCTCTCTAGGGACCTTTGAACCATGGGTGAGGGGGAGAAGGCTACGGGCTTTGCCTTCTCCCATTTACATCCAAATCAGCAGTGAAACAGGGACTTGAGTGTCCTTGTTTTTTTGGCATCTTCATTCCATAAATCCACAAGCAATCAAATAAGGTAAAAGGGGGACAACCACATAGGTCTTGGTGGCATGACTTAAACCCTAATAAGTACTCACATAACATGTACATATGAAGCGAAGTGGGTGCTCATGTAAACAAATTAAATAATAATGCAAGTAAAAAAAAGAGTGACCTAGCATGCTTCTAATGGAGAAGTGTGCATGTATTCAAGAAATACAAATGTACATAGGCATGCTACACAAATTTATAAAGAGAAACCACGCTGCAGGTGAGCCAAACCAGCAGCTGTTTGGAGGGGATTAGCATGCTAAAAGGGGGCTAGAAATGGAGGGAAAGTGACCTAGCAGGCCACTAAGTTGGGGATAGGTGTGTGCACTTGGTGTGCGTGCAAGTAATGGTCCTACCATGCAAACATATTTGAATAAAAGCATGCTGTAGGTGCCTTGGACAGTAGCTAGTAATGGTGATTGATCATGCCAAAAGGGTTGGAAACCATGGGGATTAGGGAGGGGGAAAGCCACCCCTCATTCGGGATACTAACATGCTGAACCTAGGGGGTTTTGGTGGGGTGAAGGAGCACTTTAACGGACCCAATACAGCAAGCTATGGGGGGCATAACAGCGGCCAAATGGAGGGGCTTATCTATATACAATACCACAAACTAAAAGGGGCTAAGGAGGACTCAAAAACAATAGCATTCCGAAGGAGAAAGGGGAACACATTTATACATGTGAGTATGCATATTTCAAAATCAATAAATCCTACCCAAGAGAGAACCATTCATCATGAGAAAACACACAAAAATAGGAATGAAAACCACAAAGAAAGGGAGCAAAGGGATAGTGGGGCTTACGTAGGGGGTACATTGGATGAGATAGAAGAGGAACATACTCCTCCTTTTGATGAAAATAAAGCACAAATAAAAGAAATACAGCAGCCAAACAATAACCTATGAACCCTCTAAATCAGTCAAAAATGATCTCCTTCCTCTCTTTATACTACCGGAAGCTATTCCCCCCTTACCATGGGGTTATCTACAAATTTAGGCTAGCATGAACTCAAGACAAGGGGGTGAAACATACCATGATAAGAACAGCAAATGTATGACACTAGAAAAGAAATAAAAAGTGCTCCAATCATGCTAATATTCAAGTATGTTAAATAAAAATACATAAGGGAACTCACCTTGAGTTTACAAAACCGTTTAGAGTATTCTTGACCTCCTCTTGTGCTGGAGCAGCACTTGAGCAACACTTCCTCTTCTCCAAATGCACTCCAAAGATCTCTTTTAGTGTTTAGAAGGAAGAAATAAGTGTAGAGAAGTGATTAGAAGAGATTTGAGTAGGGTTTCAAGGCTTGAGATGGGGTTGGAGTGGGTTTTGGGATCATTTGGATAAGGTGGGGTTGCTGGAGAAAAGGGAGAGAGGTTGGAGAGAATGGAGAGAGGTTCGAAAATGGGAGCTCCTCCTTGGAAGTCTTGGAGAAAAAATCCTTTTAAACCTTGGAAGATGGATGGTTGTCTTGGGGAGAGCCAAGGTCTTATGGGGAAGTCAAGAGTCTTCTTGGGAGGCTAACAGTCTTCTTGGGAGGTTAAGAGTCTTCTTGGGGAAGTCAAGAGTTAATGGGAAGATGAAGGGTTTTTGTTGGGAAGTTAAGAGTTAGTGGGAAGATGGAGGGTTTTTGTTGGGAAGATGAAGGGTTAATGGGAAGATGAAGGGTTGGTGGGAGATGACACATGTGAAGCATGCATTGAGTCCATGTGGCATCCCATGTGGAGCCCCCATGTGCACACGTGGCATCCCATGCGAGCACTCCTTGTGCACACGTGGCATCCCATGTGGCATCACTAAAATTCCAATAATGCCCCTAGCTTTGACTGCTCATATCTTCTTCATCCGGACTCCGATTGAGCAAACTCAATTGCGTTAGAATCGTATCGAAGTCCTCTATCCATTGGGATTGGGCTAAACACCTGGCTCGGGGTTCGGCAAAAAGTCAACTTTCGGCTCATTGTCAAGTTTGACCGCCCGCAGAACCCTCATTCAGACTCCGATTCCAGCAAACTCAGTTGCGTTGGAACCATGTCGAGATTCTCTATCCAATGGTATAGGGCAAGGTACTTGGCACGGAAATCGAGGAAAATGCAACTTTCAGCTCATCCTCAAGTTTGACCACCCGCAGAACCCTCATCCGGACTCCGATTCCAGCAAACTCAGTTGCGTTGGAACCGTGTCGAGATTCTCTATCCAATGGTATAAAGCAAGGTAGCCAAATTTTATCTTAAAAGGTCAACTTTCCACCCCTTAGGTTTTAACTTTCTGTCCAGGGTTTGCATTTCCGGCACTTCCGGGAGCGCAAAAATGAGGTGCTTACAGACGTTGTGTTGAATGTGACCCACTTTTTCAAATGCACTTGTGCACCTTTTTCTTTTTCTTTTTTACACAGCCTACCTATAACCTATAGGAAGTTGAACAAAGAATGTGTGTAGCTTGGCGCACCGAGGTCGTTATTTCGGAAAGCGAAAGTGAAAACATTCACCTTAGAAGCTTTGAGCCAATGATGTGATGACATGGTGGATCTAGAATTCTGGTCATACACTAGGCTTGAGCTCTAAGTTGGCAATAAGCCAAAACCCCCACGCTTGAAGGTGGAGAAACACGATTTTGGCCAAAGCAAACCAAATGTGATGGGAAAATGGTGTAATGAGGGAAGGTCGTCTTGCATGGCTCAGGTGATCCAAGGTATGATATGGACACCATTTTGAAGGTAAACATGAGGTAACAAGGTATTCTCAGTTTATTCCTTGTGATGACCTCTATACTTTGTAAGAATCAAGCTCATGGTGTCCATTTGATGGGATTTTGTTCTTTCCCAAAAAGCTGCTGTATCCTAGGATTGGTGTAGCCTGTAGGGAGAGTTTTTACTCTTCTTAGGTGTCATTTTACCCAAATGCCCATAGGAGGCAACCCAAAGTCCAAGATTGATGCATTGGGTGTCCATTTTGGTGGAAGCCTAGGCCCTCCTCGTTTAAATATTACTAATCCTCTTTTTTTGCAGGAAAGTTGTATGGGAATGACACCCAGGAGCTGCTGATGCAGAGGGCATCCTCTAATTTTAGTTTAGGTTTTTTTTTTCTTCCTCATTCTCAAGCCCAAGAAGGCTAAATTGTAATTTTATTTTTGGTTCATGCCCTTGAAGGCAAATTTTGTATTATAATTCATTTCCTTTATTGTAAGGGATCTTTTCATGTATGTTTATAATGCCCTTATGCAATCTCATACAGTTCATGGTATATGTGGGTTTTTAGTACCATTTGATGTGTCAAATGCCCAATTTGGGGCAGTCTGGAAGCCACCCAATGGTGAACAGTGAGTTTGGGCAAGTAATCAAGCTAATAAAACCAATTGGAAAAAGAAACAATTCGAAAATATGATTTCTGGCTTAAAACCGTCCTGAGTATGCGGTTTCCTGCATTTTTTATGCAACCGCAGAATATATGCGGTTTGAGCCAAACTGTTCTGAATGCACGGTTTTAAGCCGAAATTCTGTTTCAGCCTTGCTTATCAAACATTTCTGGGTCCTTTCATCCATAAGTCATACGAGCCAATGGGCAGGGGTTCCAAATAAGATAAATGGCATTTAAACCATTCCATATGCACCCAAATCAAAGGATTAAGATCATTTTGAACATATTCACCAAAATTGAACAAAATAACTCAACTCAAAGGTGAAAATGACAAAATAAAGGTTGGTTCAAACCAAAAAACAGGTCAAGCACCTCAATTCGGGGGTTAGGTCCATATTGGGCTCTTTTCATCCAATTTGACCGCTTAACCCATTTTAAGTGAAGTAAATGATCAAAAGAAAATAGGTTCAAATAACCAACCAAATCTTACTTCAACCTTAAGAATTGAATTTGGAAATGACCATAAGCTTTAAAAACATATTTCGAGCTTAAAATTCAATCCAATTCAGAGGAAGCTCAATTCATTCCTAAAATGGAGCAAAATCCAATCAATCTTTAAATAAGAAGTCTTTAATCATAAAGTATTCAAACTTTTGAGATTTCTTCCAAAGAGCAATTGGCTCACTTGGAAACCTTTGAATTCCAAGCAAATAATCATTTAAAAATCAAGTGAAAGGAAAATTTCAAATAACTCATTTCCTTGAAAGCAGTTGAGCCTCTTTTTTAACTCAAAACATTTAAGGGGAAATAAAAAATATTTTAGGCATCTGAAAGCCTTGGAATTTCAGAAAATCAAATCATAGGACCCTGAGAGCCTGAAATTCCAGATTTTTATCAAAATCTTCATAGGCCTTCTAAAGCCTTAATTTAGAAAATCATAGGACCCTGGAAGCCTGAAATTCCAGATTTTTATCAAAATCTTCATAGGCCTTCTAAAGCCTTAATTGAGAAAATCATAGGACCCTGGAAGCCTGAAATTCCAGATTTTTATCAAAATCTTCATAGGCCTTCTAAAGCCTTAATTGAGAAAATCATAGGACCCTGGAAGCCTGAAATTCCAGATTTTTATCAAAATCTTCATAGGCCTTCTAAAGCCTTAATTTAGAAAATCATAGGACCCTGGAAGCCTGAAATTACAGTTTTTTTATCAAAATCTTCATAGGCCTTCTAAAGCCTTAATTTAGAAATTCATAGGCCCCTGAAAGCCTGCGTAATTTCAGGAGGTTGTGGAAGCCTTAATTCCAAAGCATAAGCCCTTGGAAGCTTGCGTAATTCCAAGTCTTGATTTGCCCAAAAGCTTTATTTTAGGCATCTCATCCTTTTTGTGGGACGTTGGAAGCCCTATAATATTCCAACATTGGTAGGTCTTTTTCGCACCAACCAAAGCATAAGCTCTTGGAAGCTTATGTAATTCCAAGTCTTGATTTGACTATAGGCTTTTACTATAGCCACATCACCTTTTTGCGGGACATGTTGAAGGCCCTAGAATACTCCAACAAAATTCTGTCGATTGATCTTTTTCATATCAATCACCTCATTTTAATAAGGTTATTTTAACCATAAATCCAAAAGAGGAAAAAATATGAACACAAGGAAAGTTCCAAACTCATGTTCACCAAGCCTGCATGCATGCATTCATAGGTGTGTAAACATGATTTAATGGGATACTACTGATTTTTTTTGTTTTCTTTTTTCTTTTAACCAAGGTCTTCGGTCCCTACTGCAATAATTGCTCCCCAACGTTCTCAAAGACTCAGATCTGCAACCATGAACCCTATTGAAGAACAGTCCACTGTTTCTGCTGAAGCCTTTGCTCAACTGCAAGAGCAAGTGGCAGGGATGACAAAACTGCTGGAAAATCTGCTGGCCAACCAAGCGGCTCAGGCCCAGATGCAGGCACAACAGGCGCAGGCTCAGGTTCGCCAGGCTTCATCATCCCACAATGCACCACCAGCTCCACCCCAGGCTGACCTTCCACCACCAGTCCAACCTATCCCACCTCAACCTGAACTCTACCAACCAACCCCCGAACCTATTTTGATACGGGAGGAGGAATCCGAATACGAAAGAGAGAAGGAGAAGGAGAAGGAAAGACTGAGGGTAGAAATGGAGACAAATTCTTGGACAAGCTGGAATCTATCCAGGAAGAGCTGAAAGAAGTAAGGGGGATCAACATGTTGGGCGGTACCAACTTCAAGGATCTTTGCATGTACCCCGACGCATGCCTACCAGCCAAATTTAAGTGCCCAGACTTCGAGAAGTACGACGGCACAGGCTGCCCAATGAGCCATCTGAAGCTCTACTGTGGGGCATTATGCCAATTTGGCTGGGATGACGGCATTCTGATCCAACTATTCCAGAGAAGCCTGACTGGGGCAGCTTTAAGGTGGTTCGCAACAGTGGACCATGGCAGAATCAGAAGGTGGAAAGATCTGGCTGATGCTTTCCTAGCTCAATATCGGTTCAATGCTGACATCATGCCAGACAGGTACGATATGATGAAGATGAGCAAGGGAAGAGATGAGACAGTAAGGCAGTATGCCAAAAGGTGGAGAGAGGCCGCCTCCCAAGTCAGGCTACCCATGATGGAGCCTGAGATGGTAACCACCTTCATTGGCACACTGGGGCAGCCATTTTACAATCACTTGGTGGGTCAGATAACCACCAGTTTTGCTGCCTTAGTGCAAGTTGCGGACCGGATTGAAGATGGAATCAGATCTGGGAGAATCTACGACCACTCTGCCATGGCTCGTCAGCAGGAGCCCACATCTGATTCTTCTGCCCAGAAGCAAAGAAATGGGGCAAGAAAGAATGGAGGGAAGAAAGAAGGGGAAGTAAATATGGTGCAACCCCAACCCTCCAAGAAACCTCTCCAAGTCAACATTTCTGCACCTCCATCCATGCCAGTGCAACCACAATCAACCTATCAAAACCCTCTCAATATTAATGTTCCTCAAGCAGCAATGCCCAACCATAAAAGGGTATTCTCGAAAGAGGAGAGGGACGCTTGGATGGCATCTAGAAGGAATTGGGTCTTTCCCCTTCTTCCCGTGACTCCATCCCAGCTTTTGCCAACCCTGTTAAATGCAGGGTATGTCACTCTGAAAGAACCAAATCCGAATGCTTCAAAGGGAAAGAATTTCGATCCCTCCACTACCTGTGAATACCATATGGGTGCACCAGGACACCCTACAGACAAGTGCTGGCCATTAAAGCATGCCATTCAAGATTTGATCGATCAGAAAACCCTGTTGTTTAACACGGCTGCGCCCTCTCCCTCCAGGACTGACATTGGTCAGAATCCTCTGCCCCAGCATAATGGGGCAGGTCCTTCCAATTTTGTAGGGGCCGTCTCTTCTAGACCTAGGACATTTGATCCCTCGCAGTTAATTGCGCCTATAGGGACGTCCGTTAAGGTCTATTTTGACCAAGAAAAGATAGGGGAACAAATCAATGTCATTTCAGGAAATAAAGGAAATGGCAAGACTGTAGAGGACATTAATGCCTCTTTGAACCGGGGCGCTTCTCTCATGGCCCAGCTTAATGTATCCAAACCCCCTCTCATCATTAATTGCAACCAAGCTGTTGCTCCTCCACCCACTCCATCATCCAAACCACCTTTGGTCATTAATTATGACCCCACCACAGCATCAATCACTTCTGTTTCTTCTCATACCTTAAAATCCTCTCAACCAAAGGAACCCAGGCAATCCTCGCCTCTGGTCATTGGAGTGCCTCCATCCAACTCTACTCCCACATCAACTCCTGCATCGAGATCTCATCTCCAGCCTCTGGTATTCAATGTTCCTAAACCCTCCTACTCGGAAACTATTGTACCTTGGAATTACAACGAGAGTTTTACAACCACTATCCCAATGGCCAGGGATCAGAGTCAAGAGGAAGTAAATCTCATGACGAGATCAAAGAAAGAAAAGAAAGAGGCAGAACAGAATCAGAAGGGGAAGGCCAAGATAGGGGAAGACACCCCCCAGGTCGCCAATGATGAGGCAGCAGACCTCCTAAAAATATTGAAGAGGAGTGAATTCTATATTGTCGACCAACTAATTAAAGTCCCTGTCCAGATATCAATACTGGGATTGTTGCTTAATTCAGAAAAGCATAGGGACTCATTAATGAAGGTACTTCAAAGTGCTCATGTGCCAAAAACGATTGAACCAGACCAGCTCGGAATGATGATTGGCCAGATCTTATCTCATAATGTAATAAGCTTTTCTGAAAGCGAGATAAGCCCTGGCGGATGTTATCATTTAGACCCTTTGCACATTACAGTGCTTTGTAAGGGTAACATGATAGCCCGAGTCCTAATAGAAAATGGGTCAGCCTTAAACGTCTGTCCCTTGGTAACGTTTGTTAGGCTTGGTCTGGATCAATCCAGAATTAAGCAAAACGGAAGCATAGTAAGAGCTTTTGATAGCTCCAAAACACACTCCCTAGGGGAGATTGAATTGCCGATTACTATCGGACCGAATATCTTCAATATCACATTCGAAGTGATAGATATTCCTGCTGCCTTCAATCTTCTCCTAGGAAGGCCATGGATCCACTCAGCTAGGGCGATACCATCTACCCTTCATCAAAGAGTGAAATATATAAGGGGTCAGAGGGTGGTAACAGTCCTGGCCGAGAGTTTAGTCCCTCCCGTCATACCACCTGATGTGCCATTCATTAATGTAGAATTAACGGCCGACAAAATTGTGTTTCATTCTTTTCAGTTTGAAACAATCAACTTCATACCTAGGGGGTGTTTAAAAAAGAAGGAGAAGTTGACATGCACCGAAAAGATGGTGGAGAAGGTTTTGAAAGAATGGGATTTTCATCCAGGAAAGGGGTTGGGAATCAATCTGCAAGGAAGGGTGGAGCCTATAAAGGCACAGAAGCTGGTCCCATGAGCAGGACTAGGAATGAAGATAAAGAGATGGAAAAGGGGACAGCAGAAAGAGAATGGCAATGAAAAGGAAAAGAGTCAAGAAAAATTCCCTCATTTAAGGGAAACTTTTCCGAAGCCTTCTCATACTATTCAACCGTTTCCCCCCGCGGATTCCTCCAAACCTCCATACATCAATGATAATCCCTTCAAAAAACCTTTTTCCTCAACCCTTCAACCTTTCATCCCACTTTCACCCACTTCGGCACCTAAAGCCGAGGATGAGCCTGAGACACTGCCACGAGAGCAGCGGGACTTCACAGAAGAAGCTGGGGCATTCTTTGCAATGACAGAGGATGAAGGAAGAGAGAAAGCCGAAAAGGAGGTTCCTTTTATTGACTGGGCCTCAATCAAGATCCCAGATGGGGACACATCTGAACTTAGCCCCGAAGCAGAAAATGGCAGTTTTTCAAATCCGATAATGATGGTATCGGATTTAGAGCTTGAGGAGGAGTAGGTTTGCACCATACCACCTGCTCTAGAGGGCTTTGTCTTAAAAAATTGGGAAGAAATCCCTTTGACATTTGAGGCCGCATATGGCTGGCAATCAGCTGCGGCCTCCAAAAAAAAACTCCATTAGTGGATTGCCCTTTTCCTGAAGGTTTTAATGAACCTTCATCTTCAGGAAAAGCCTTTTTAGAAGGTTCTCAAAAAACCCAAAAAGATTTTTCAACTTTTTTTAGAAAACCTAAAGCTTTCAAAATGGTCCAGACTGCTTATGAACCATATCTACAGACTGGATTGGAGCAAGTTGAATACGACTTCGACCTAATGGGGATCGAAGAGGAGACCAAGGCCGAAGAGGATGACCTTCCAAGAGAAATATCATATCAATTGGAACGTCACGAAAAGGGTATTCAACCTAATATTGAAGAAACCATTTCCATAAACCTGGGAACCGAAGATGACCCAAAAATTGTAAAGATTGGTGCATGCTTGTTCGATATGCAGCAGAAGGAAATGTCCCAATTCTTGGCCGATTACAAGGACGTGTTCGCATGGTCTTATCGGGATATGCCAAGTATAGACACCTGATTTTTGCACCCCTAAAATGGCAAAAAATTAAAAGTCAAACTTTCAGTCAAACCCTGAGGGGGTCAAAAAATTGACTTTTTGATTCAGGTGAATTTGGCCATCAAACTTCATCTCATTGAAAAGAGCATTTCGACACGGTTCCAACGCAACTAAGTTTGCTGGAATCGGAGTCCAGATGAGAAAGATATGAATTGGTCTAACTTTTGGGGAGCGAAAAGTTGACTTTTTGCTCGACCCCAATTCAGCTGCCAAACTTGATCCCAGTGGATAGGTGATTCCAAGCCGGTTCCAACGACACTAAGTTTGCTGAAATCGGACACCGAATGAAGAAGTTATGGGCAGTTGAAGTTTCAAGAAAACTGCCCATGTGGCAAAACAGCAGCAAAAAGGCAGAATAAATGAATAAAACAAATAAAATAATTGTTTAATAATATTTTAATAAATATCTGAAGATATTTTAATATAATAATCAATAAAATCGAATAAAATCCGTTTAAAAATCAAATTTAATAAAGTGTTTCAAATCCAGCATTTAAAAAACATGTTGACCCGTATTTGAAGTACGGGCGAGGCATGCCCGTATTTCAAATACGGGCGAGCTTCTAGTAGGGGACGCGTGTCGCTGTACGACGGGACACGCGTCCCGTACGGCCGATTTTGCGAGATTTGGAAATGTGCGTTTTTCACCCGTATTTGAATTACGGGCAAGGCATGCCCGTACTTCAAATACGGGCACGAAAATTTTGGCTATAAATAGAGAGGCCACCCCCCTCATTTGAAGAAGCCAAGTCCTAAGGTCTCCCCCCTCTCCCACCTTGCTGTTTGCACGTCCAACGTCTGCCCAGGTACTGCCACCCCAATGCCAAACCTAGAAATACCCAAATTACCCCTAGATAATGCCTATTTGCTGTTTCCTTTCATTCTTTCCTAACTTAGGATAAGGAACCCCTCTGCCCAGCTCAATTTGGAGAATCAATAGGAGTGCGGAAGCACTGCAGAAATCATCCGGAGAACCACCATACATTCAGGAAAGAAGGTAACAGTAAAGAAATACTACCGGTAATTCTATGTTCCAATAAAATCAATACTTTCAAGTTGATTTTCTTGCTTAATATCTTCTCTACATCTTCTCACCTATTTTGTTGTATGATATGACTTTGAGCTTCCTACTACAAGGGGTAAGTTTCATTTAGAAGGCGAAACGAGAGGATTCGTCAAAGACTTAATGAAGGAAATATCGTCTAAAGATAAAATGACCTTAGTTTTTATAAGATAATGTTTGTAAAAGATGAATTGTTCTTTCATCATCTTCATCACTCATGGGTGAACGTGGAACCTTGGTCGTGATCCTAGCACAACAGTGAGGAAGTCTTAATGTTTCTCATTCAAAGGACAATGGCATGAAGATCTAAGGAAAAGGGGAGAATGAAGAATGAAAGAAGAAAAGAACCAAGAAGTGAACATGTGCTTTATTGTAGATATGTTGGAGCCTCTGTTGAAGTCGCCGGACCTCCCAAGAAGTTAGCCGGAATGATCCCGGCCAAAAACAATGTAAAACTGTAAAATTAGGCGACACCCGTAGAAGCATTACGGTCTGGGCATGCCCGTATTTCCTATTCGGGCAGGCCTGAACCGTGTTGCATTTACGGACAAGGCCAGCCCGTATAGCAAATACGGGCAATTATAAAAATAATTCAAAAAAATGTAATTTTCCGGCCCGATTGGATTTGGTCCAACCCGAAAACTTAAAACCCGACCCAATGAGTAACTTGGACTTCTTTAAGCCCATTTTGGACTGTGGGCCTAGATGGGCCCACCAAGACCCCCTTTTGGGCCCACTTGAGTGGCCCACATTTTGACTGGCCTATACCAGGCCTGTTTTCCATAAACAGGCCCAGGCCACTTGACCCTTGGCTAGTGGGCCAACTCCAAGCCCACTAAGTCCATTGCATGTGTAAATAGTCTAATTTAATGAATAACCAAAAAAGGGTTACCCAATAACCCTACTGGGCCCTAGGCCCAACCATGGCAGCCCACGGGTCTTCCAACGGGACCCGGGTCCGACCCATTTCACTTAGATAAATAAAAAAGACAAAATCAAAATAAAAGGACCCACACCTTCAGAGGGTCCCACCAAACCAAATAAAGCAGCAGGCTAGCCTAGGAAGGGTGAACTTGACTAAAAAACCAGGGAGACCCGAGGGACCTGTCAAACCGACGGGGCGGGCCGGGGTGTCTTAGGGCTTCCCCGGACGTAACCGAGGACTTAGCTAGAACTCTGAAAAGCCGCAGACCAGACTTAGACCCGGATAGGGCAAACACCGTGTCTGCCTGCAACTCTCAGGCAGTGGCGACTCCGAAAGTCCCGAGGCACGTACAAACCCACGTGCGCCCTGTGTGCGATCTAGATTTAGGTGCGCACACCAAGGTTGGATACAGATATGGTTGTACACAGGCTACCAATCCTGCCAGGAGTAAAGCCTATTAAGCAGAAATTGAGAAGGTTGAAGCCTAAGTGGACTTTAAAAGTCAAGGATGAAGTGGTAAAGCAGTTTCAGGCCGGATTTTTGGTGGTTTCCACATACCCTGATTGGCTAGCTAATATAGTACCTGTTCCAAAGAAGGATGGAAAAGTCAGGATGTGTGTAGATTACAGAGACTTGAACAAGGCGAGCCCGAAGGATGATTTTCCCTTGCCACACATTGACAACCTGGTTGATAACACGACAGTACACAGCTTGTTCTCCTTTATGGACGGCTTTTCTGGATATAACCAAATCAAGATGGCGAAGGAAGATCAAGAGAAAACCGCTTTTATCACTCCTTGGGGAACCTTTCACTACACAGTCATGCCTTTTGGACTAAAGAATGCCGGGGCAACATATCAGCGAGCCATGACGGCGCTTTTCCATGACATGATCCACAAAGAAATGGAAGTCTATATAGATGACATGATCGCCAAGTCCTGTGAAGAGGATGACCACTTGATCAATCTAAAGAGGGTATTTGACCGTTTAAGGAAATACAGCTTAAGGCTCAATCCAGCAAAGTGTGTTTTTGGAACCACGTCAGGGAAATTATTGGGATTCATTGTAAGCAGAAGAGGGATTGAGATAGACTCGTCTAAAGCAAAGGCAATCATTGAGATGCCACCTCCTAAAACAGAAAAAGAAGTCAGGGGTTTTCTGGGAAGAATTCAGTACATTAGCCGGTTCATAGCACAGCTCACTGCTATCTGCGAGCCGATCTTTAAGCTTCTAAAGAAGAACAACCCAACTATATGGAATGAGGATTGCCAACAAGCATTCGACAAAATAAAGGATTATCTGTTAAATCCACCTGTTCTAGTACCGCCAACTCCAGGAAAACCATTGATTCTGTATCTATCGGTTTTAGAAACATCAATGGGATGTGTATTAGGGCAGCATGATGAAACAGGCAGAAAAGAAAAGGCTATCTACTATCTGAGCAAGAAGTTCACAGATTATGAAACGAGATATTCGCCTTTGGAAAAGACTTGTTGCGCTTTGGTCTGGGCAACTCAGAGGCTTAGACATTATTTCCTAAGCTATTCAACTTTGCTGATTTCAAGGATGGATCCTTTAAAGTATTTGTTTGAAAAGCCGGCTTTAACTGGTAGAACGGCGAAATGGCAGCTTTTGCTTTCGGAATTCTAACTAACATACATCACTCAGAAAGCAATCAAAGGTCAGGCAATCGCTGATCATCTAGCTGAGCATCCGTTACCAGATTATCAACCTCTTAAGACAAATTTCCCTAACGAGGCTATCGTATTTGCTGAAGAAGAAGAAAGTGAAGATTCCTGGCAGATGTTCTTCGATGGGGCTGCAAATATGAACGGAAATGGAATTGGTGCAGTATTAGTGAAGCCGGATGGTTCACATATCCCAATCGCAGTGAAGTTGAGGTTTCAGTGCACAAACAACATCGCCGAGTATGAAGCATGTATCATCGGATTACAAGCTGCTCTAGATCATGATGTTCAAGAACTTGACGTATATAGGGATTCGAGTCTTATCATCTTCCAAACAACTGATGAATGGAAAACCAAAGATCACAAGTTGATCCCATATCACCAATATTTGGAAGAAATAAGTACCAAATTTACTCGAATTTCTTTTAGCTATATGCCAAGATCTAAGAATCAGTTTGCTAATGCCTTGGAAACATTGGCTTCGATGGTTAGTATTCCAGAAATGGTAGACATACAACCACTCGAAATTGACGTCAGAGACGAGCCAGCTTACTGTCTTGTTTTAGAAGGAGCACAAGAAGCAGAAATACCATGGTTTCAAGATATCAAGAACTTCTTGAATAATCGGGGTTTTCCGGAAGGTGCTAATCCTATTGAAAAAAGAACGATACAGAGGTTAGCGGGGCAGTTCCTCCTAAGTGGTGGGTAGTTGTACAAAAGATCTTACAACAATGTTCTACTCAGATGTGCCACCAAGGTCGAAGTAGAAAGGTTGATAGAAACAGTGCATGGAGGAGTTTGTGGACCGCATATGAATGGACACATGCTCGCAAGGAAAATACTGCGATTGGGATATTATTGGTCTACAATGGAGCACGATTGTTGCATACATGTTAAGAGGTGCCATTTGTGCCAAATATACGCTGATAATAAGCATGCACCGCCAAGTGAGTTGCACAGCATGACCTCGCCATGGCCTTTCTCTATGTGGGGTATTGATGTCATTGGGATGATTTCTCCAAAAGCATCTAATGGACACCGGTTCATCCTCGTGGCGATCGATTATTTCACGAAATGGGTTGAAGCTGCTTCATATGCAAATATTACAGGGAACCATGTTCTTAAGTTTCTGAAGCACAACATAATTTGTTGCTATGGATTGCCAAAAGCCATAGTTTCAGACAATGCTTCAAATATTAAGAACAAGGATATGAAGAAGATGTGTGAGCAGTTTCAGATAACTCATCACAAGTCAGCCCCATACAGACCAAAGATGAATGGAGCAATAGAGGCGGCGAATAAGAACATAAAGAAAATAATTCAGAAAATGGTGGTAAGTTATAGAGATTAGCACGAAATGCTACCATTTGCTCTCCATGCTTACAGAACTTCAATCCGAACTTCTACTGGGGCAACGCCGTATTCCTTGGTTTATGGAACGGAGGCAGTCTTACCTGTTGAAGTAGAAATCCCCTCACTGAAAGTGCTTATGGAAACAGAACTTGAAGAAGCTGAATGGGTTCAGTCTAGATATGAGCAACTCAACTTGATAGAGGAAAAGCGTATGAATGCGCTTTGTCACGGCCAACTGTATCAGAAGAGAATGGCCAGAGCCTACAATAAGAAGGTGAAGCCCAGAGCTTTCCAAGTGGGTAATTTGGTTTTAAAGAAAATATTACCATTTTTGGAGGACCTTCGCGGAAAGTTTAAGCCAAATTGGGAAGGACCTTATATGGTGAAAAAGGTCCTATCAGGAGGCACTCTCATCTTATCAGAAATGGATGGGAAGGACTCTCCTGAGCCAATCAACTCTGATGCGGTCAAGCAATATTTCCCTTGAAGGAATATCACAAAGAAATGATCCCAGGCCATTTATTCTTTATCCCTCAAGATTTTTAACACCCCTAGTCTAAACCAAGTTGAGCTTGATCGTGTTTTAAATAACCCAAACTAAGGCTTACAGTTGCAACTGGGGCAAAGCCAATAGATGTAATAATAAAGAAAAAGAAAAAAAAAAGTAATAAGGTGGCAAAGGAAATCCAAGTACAAAAGAAGAGAGAAAAAGGGCCAACATTGGGAATTGGGGTCACATCCATCATGACTGTAAGCCCAGTTGTCCTATTTCAAAAATGTCAAAATTTTGAGCCTATAATAACTTTCTTTCATAAACTTAACCCAGCCTTCGTTTCGTCCTATTGATCAAGTCCTCGATGATCTTGGTGTATTCCTTCAACTCGCAGGGTTGGATTGACAATGACGAAACAAATAAGCCGGCCCTAGTGAAAACCATAACAGGCACTAGGGGCAATATTGGCCAGAAAAAGGCAAAAGGAAAAAGAACAAAAGAAAAAAAAAAGAAACAGAAAAAAGGGGTCACAACCGCACTATGGATACAGACTGGGCCAAACCGCCCTGTGAATATGGTTTTGGCAGAAAGGTCAGGCAACCGCACATCAAAGACGGTTTTCGCCAAACCAGTCTGAATGCACGGTTTTGAGCAGCAAAATTGAGTTGAGCAAATTTTCAGCACAGGACTGAACCAGTAAGCATTGGTATGATCCCTGGAGTTGGGAATGAAAGTTGGGGATGAGTCTAAAGGTTCCAAGGTTGACGGAATGGCTTCTTCCTTATTATTTAAAATACCCTTTTGGCCCAACTTACTACAATTCATCAAACTATATGGGATTAAAGCATCATGGACTAATTTGCAACAAAAACACACAAAAAGAAAATTATATTTTGGCCAATGATGAGAAATCAGTGACTTTTCATTAAACTGTCAATTTTTACAAGCATATGAGAGTTCTGAGGCCAATACCATAAAAATCTATTTTGTATTTTTTATCTTTCCGCTAATGGAGTTTCTCTTTGTACAAAAGTGTAAAAAAGAAAAAAATACAATAAAGGGGCTAATCTCTATCCCCTAGCCTCTCATCGAGCTCTCTGATCCGAGCTGCCTGAACCGCAACAAGCCTCTCAACCCCCTCTGCATCTGGGTCGCTGAGGAAAGAAATGACATCATCAGAGAGGGTCTGTCTGGTCCTCATATCTCTGAGCCTTGTCATGGTCTCATCATGCCTACGCCATGCGGTTCTAACCTCGAAGCGACGGGCCCGTATCTGCTCTGCAAGCCGTCTCTCCAAGTCTTCCTTCTCCAATCTCATGGTTCAGGCTTCCTCCACCCATATATGCTGGAGCCTCCTATGAGAAGCCCCTAAGTCTCCAGGAGATCCTCATAGGTAGGACATGGGACAGTAGGAGGATCCACGGGTATAGAAGCACAGCTCTGCACCTGCTCCCTAATCCAAAAGAGGTAGTCCTTCTCATGCAATTTGGAGAAGACAGGACCACTCAAGAAGCAAGCCTGAGACCAGTCCTTCACCAGGCGAAAGCATAGCCCCATGGTGGCCGGTGTGAGAGGACCAATGAACTCCTCGTACCCCTGAGGTACCAGAATCCCCTGAGCCTCCTCTCTGAACTGCCGGATGACTCTCAAGGGCAAATAGAGCAAGGATGACCTCAAGCCTACAAGCACGGCAAAATTCCGATCAAGAAAGCTGATCACCGTCTCGGCAAAAGGCTGATAAGCACCAGGCCATCTCACCTGGTCATCCTGAAGCGTCCCCAAGAAAGTAAACCATCCCTGCTTGCCACCTTGGATGTTGGGACACCCCATGTTGCTCATCAAAACAGGAACGTTCAATCTGGGAAAGAAGTGGCGAGTTATCTCTTCGACTTGACTTAGGTGGTCAAGTAGCCAGAGCTGCAAAGAAAAGGGAAGCATTTTCAATATGGAAAAACCTCAATAAAAACTGTAATTCAAGAAAGAAGTTCAGATTTTACCTGAAGGATAGAGGTGCAGGCGAGGAAACTTTTCTTCTTCCGATGATAGCAGTCAGTCAAGGCCTGGTATATTTCAGCCAGGATCATAGGGGCAAGCCTTTCGCGCTCCCTAACTTGGCAGATGACTGAAATGAGGGATAAATCAACCTCGCTATCGTCTCGGGGAAATAAAAGTTGATTTACCACTATCAAGGTCAAAGCATTGAACCGAGCTGGCCAGTTCGAGCTATTCAATAGCTTCTCAGTCAAAAATGTTTGATAGGGTCAATAAGGCATCAGTTTCCCCTAGCTCTTTCATGCCAATTCCCAAAAAAGTGGAGGCTTCCTTTTTGAAGCTTGGTTTGAGAGGTGGGTTGACTACTTTCTTGGAGAACCTAAGGTTGAGGATGGTTTCAACCTCCTCGACTGTAGGGGTCATCTCCTTCTCCCCAAACCTAAAAAGGTTCAATTGGGGTTCCCAGTGCCCAATCAGTGCCTCTATGATTTCCCATTTTAAGGGAACCTTTGGGGGTGAGAGGACATGGCCTAGATTGGTAGAGTCCCAATCTATTTCATCTTGTTGGGTCATTGAGTCAACCCATCTCTCATAGCAGGCGTCTACAATGGCATACCTAGTCAAATTTGGAGCTTTGGATCTAATATTTGGTCTAGGTGCTGATGTTTCAGGTACAGAGGATGAAGAAGGCGCAGAAGCTGAATCGGAGGCCATTAATGGTCAAAAGTGGATTAAAGGCAGCTAGGAGAGAGAAAATTGCCGAAAATGGGGTTTCTGACCTAAGCAAGACGTCAAAGTGACGTTCTGCCCGCGATTCGCGGCTTTAAAATCGCAGAAAGGCAAAAACCGCATACTCAGAACGGTTGTGCCTGAACCGCACCCAATGTGCGGTTGCATTTCCGCGGAGTTTAAAAACCGTGGGACAAGTGCGGTTCTTGCACAATCGCCCTGTATGTGCGGTTTTTGCACAAAAATAGTTTTTCTTCTTTCTTTTAATAAGTCATGTTTCCCAAGGGTAACTGTTACCTGTATAACAATCACAACATGATAAACATAAATAAAAAAACAAAAAACAAGAGAAAAGAAGCAAAAAGGAATAACTGTCTCTTTTCATACAAATGCAAATGAATACATCATGTTTTATATACAAGTATCAGATAAATCCTAATCTAAGCCTATCTCCTACAGGTCAATCCCCACCGCCTCCGCTTCGCCGTCGCCGTCGAATGAAGAAATGATCTGAGAAGCGTGGGCTAGCAGGAGAAGACGGCTCATCAAGAGTAGATGGACCAACAGGAGGCACTGGATCTACAGAGGGCGCTGGCTCAACTGGAGGGGCAGGAGATGGGTCACCTGGATCATCATGGGAGAGGTCCATGAAGTAGGAAACTGAAGTATCTGTCGCCAAGGGGACCAGATCCAGAATCCGAGATGCCTCAGCAGCAGGAGAGGAATCAATGTCTACAGGATCCGCTGCCTCGTGCACCTCTGCCACCTCAGGCTCAGCTACATCAGGCAAACCCTCCTCCCTCGCGGGCTCGGCTGCCTCAGGAATTGCAGGAACCTCTAAGTCACCCTCCACTGGCTCCGTGACAATCACAGGATCCTCCTCTGGAGCAGTCTCAGGCTCAGGCAGGGACGCAACCTCTGGCATCTCAGCTGGCTCATGAACTGCAGCAGCAGAAGTGGCCTTGGCCGCCATCTCGATATCTCTCTCTGGGATCTCTGCAGCCCCTAAGGAAAAGGACAGGGTGCGGGAACTAGATGGTGAAGCAGCCACGTCCTCCTAAAAGCAGGGAAAGATTGATCAGAAGCAGAGAATATAAAGGATAAAATACAGAAATTGAAAAGGATAGAAGAATGACCCGAACTCCTGAAGGCCCCGCCTGTCCCTGAGCTTGGGCCAACTGAGCCCGCAAGTCAGCAATAAGAGCAGCCTGCCCAGTAATGATGACGTCGCTCTTAGCTATGGCAGCATCCCTCTTAGCCAGCTGACGCTCCAGATCCGCATATCTAGCTCGGACCTCCCCTTACTGTGCCTCCTGAAATAAAATAAGAAAGAAGGATATCAGTAACTTCAAAAGAGGATAAAAGGAGAGGGTTAGGAAAAGATTTATACCGTGGTGTCATACAAGCGGATCACCACCCCTCCGATCTCGGTAACTCCACCTCGAACGGGCATGGGCTGCATAAGACAACCCATTGAGACCTGCCCGAACCAGGTATCATAGTCACCCTCGGCTAAAAGGGCATCTCTAGCCTCCCAATCACCGAAATGAGTAGGGTCAAATGGACCAGGAGGGGTGAAAGGTGCTGTATCTGGAGGAGCCACAGGGATCCGGAGCTCGCCAGTATGCTGGAAGAAGAAGCGCTCGCCGAGGTACCATATACTACCCAACTGCCCAATAAAGAACGGGTACCTCTGACGCCGCTGATCTAGAGCGAACGCCTCATCCACGAAGGGGTGAAATGCCAACTCATCGTGCAGGCCATCTAGACGAGGGACAGATAGCTGAAAATAAACAAGGGTAAATGTCAGGTTCTTGCAAAAAGAGAAAAAGGAAAAAAAATAATAAGAAAAGAGGAAAGTATTTACCTCTCTCCTAAAAGTCCTGTCCAGGTGAGCCCTGGCCGACCTAGGGCGACTCTTCTCTGAGTCGCGCCTAATCTGACTCCATCTACAGGCCACAGGGAATGTCCCCTCAGGCAATGTAGAGGTCGGGCGAAAGTGGGCCACGTAGACCCGAGCAAAGAACTGAAAAAGAAGAAAAAGAGATAAGTAGAAAAGAAAAAAAAAGAGAAGAAAAAAAGAGAAAAAGAAAAAAGGAAAGAGAAGAAATGAATTCATACCTGCAGAAAAGGCCAGAAAAACCTGCAACCAACTCCAGCCCCTCTGGGAGAGGACAGGCCGGAAACCACTCGCCGCAGGCCCGCCAATAGGGTGCCATAGACAAGCTGGCCCCAGGCATAGTCCCTCGCTCGAGGCAAGTCCTGGAGAAGGCTCAGGAAATGGGGGCTGACTGAGGTAGTGTCCTCCAAGCAGAAGCACGACCCCATCATCAGGAGGAAAAGGAATCAAAAGGCCACCGGAAAACTAGGATGCTCCGCGGCCAGGGTACTGTATCCCCTCTCCAAGAAGGTCTTCCTCAACCAGGTCCGAGAAATGCGTGTGATCCTGCTCCTGTCCCATGCCTCCATGGGCATCTCCTCATATCCCAAAAGCTCGGCAATCTCCAAATCGGCCGGCCTATCCATCTCAGTGATGACATCTCCAGTCATCCTGATACCGGTGATGAGAGCAAAGTCGGAAGGGCGAATACCAATCTCCACATCAGGCAAATGGAAGCTCAGCGTCTCAGGAAAAAACCGCTCCATCATGGCCGCAATCAAGGGTCGATCCTGACGAACGCATGTAATGGTGATGAAGGGGCCAAATCCAAAACGGCCCATCTCTCGACGCAAAGGAGTCGAACATGCGGCCACTACATCAGCAAAAAGGGCCCAGCTCCCGCGATAGTGAGAAGACGGGTAAACAAGAGGAATGTCTGCCCTGACGCCCGCTGAAGGGTGCGTCCTCAAATCATGAAGGAGAGGGGTGTCTCAGATCTGATCCGCTATCCCAGCAGGAACGGCAACCCGAGTCGCCCGGGCCCCTGCCCTATCTCTACGGCGAGCTCCCCTGCGACCTCGAACCTCGGCAGCAGGCTAGAAATGCCAATAGGAGGGGTTCAGGTTGAATGTGGTAAAAGAGAGACCTGATTTTTGAAAAGAAAAGAGAATACCTCTGGGATCGACTCCTGCAAACCCCCAGACGCTCCAGAGTCTGAATCTGAGACCTCCAGACTGCTGGAAGAGGAAAGATCAGGATCCAGCTCAGCCCTAGAAGAAGTTGCCACATCTACCGGGTCCCTCCGAACCCTCGAAGAGGAAGGCTCATCTGCGGGACCCTGGGAAGCGCGACGTGTGTGAGCCATCTACAAGACCGATTGCAAATTCATTATGTTTTTGGCATTTAAGTAAAATCATTATATCTGCTTTCATGTTTCTGTTAATTTTGATTTTCTTTAGTTTAATCAAATTTATTTTGTTTGCAGAAGAAACGGAGATCGGAGGAAACACTTCAAAAATGTCCGACCAAACCAGGATTTAACGTTTTTATTCTCCAAAGTTTAAAAAACCTTTAATATGTTCTTCATTTAAATATTCTTGTTATATATAAGAATTATATAAAGGAAACAAAATTCCTATATATCTTTCTTATATTGCAAAAAACAAATAAACAAAAAAAAAAGAGAGAAGAAGAAAAGAAATTCTTGAGGAAAGCTTTTCAGAATTTTCATTCTAACAAGCCCTCAAGTTGCCTAAGAGTGTTTCATTCTTAGAATTGCAAAAGATATATCAAGGATTAAAGTCTTGTTATATGAAATTTATGCTTGATCCTCGATTTTTTTATGATGCCTAAATATCCAATCTGTTTTGTTTCAGGTACAAAATCCTTTTGATAAAACATGAAAGATGGTCAACAGTGTTTTATGGAACTGAGGGCTAGAGTGGTTGGCAACATGTCTTATTCAACACATAGAATAGAGCAACTCTTGAGATGAGCATGGAAAATGAGCAGTCAATAGATACCACATCATAAGGTGCATTCAAAAAGCCAAGGCACCCAAACATTCCATAACAAAGCATTTTTTTTCACCAGAATTTGCGTTCCAAAATCACTCTATCAGAGAGTCCATACACACTTCGTGGGTAAAGGGGGAATAAGGAGCAATCAGTTGGTATAGACAAATGCAAGAATTGCAGTACTAAGCACTCAAGTTCAAAAAACCTACTGATGACCAAAAGAAAAAAAAAAGAGAAAAGTCTGATAAACAAGCATATGCAGAATTCGGCAGTTTTGTCCGACCAAGGAGCAAATAATCAAGAGCACAAAATCATTTGATCAAAGAATCAAAATCATGCCTAAAATAAGCTCATTCAATCAGCAAATATATGCATGGATTTTCGGATTGAGAGTTTGCAAGAGAAATCCAGATTCGGCCACCTACCTGTTCCGGTTGAAAATATGGTTTTGCAAGAAAGATGGAAGCTTTGTCTCACCGGGACTTCAATCGAGGTAGCTTGATCACAGTCTAAGCTCTCCTATCGTGTGAGCACTGAGTTCAGACAGGGGTCAAAGAATGGCAGAATTGGGAGGATAAAGTCGTCGCCGGGTGTTGCAGAACTTCAAGCAAAGAACAATGCCACCGGAAGGAGATGAAGTCGCCGGAAAGTGAGTAGCTTCGCCGGAGGAGAAGAGGTGAAAGCCGGAGAAAGGGCACGGTCGCAAGAGCAAGCGAAGAGCACCGGGGTTCGAGGGTTTTCGCAAGCAAAGTGAAGCCAGTCGCGATTATATGCAACCTAGAAAACCGCACATACAGAACGGTTGGTATCAAAATTATCAAAAACCGCTTATTCAGTACGGTTGGCACCAAAAAATGAAATTTCAAAACTTTTTCCAATCTCTTTTCAAAAGATTTATGTCCAAGATAGTCGTGAATTGCAAGAAACACCACCCTATAAACTTTTGTTTTAAAAATTTGCTCAAATCTCACTTCATAGCCACGAATGCTCTGTGGGACGCGAGAAGAGGATCTGCCCCTTAAAGTTAGGGACTTTTCATCAGATCTTCTAAACAAGTTCTTTTTCAAAAATTATGTTCTTGCAGCTCATAATTGAATGTACGTGATCTTGGGAAGCGCAATTTGCGGGCCTTTTGCTCTCCGCTGTTAATTGATTCCAATTTCAGCGAAGAGGGGGCAGTTGTAGACACCCCAAATTGCACCTCAATATAAGAGAACCCTCAAAAAGAACTTTAAATGTTTTATTTGAGCCTTGACATGTGTCAAACACTCAAAAATGGTGCTAACCGTACAGAATGTGCGGTTTTTGAGAATTTGGTCTCAACCGCCCTGTATGTACGGTTGCAACCGCATACACAGCACGGTTGATGCTCATGCTTCTCGCGTGAGCTGCCACGTGGCTTCCGGAAGCTTTGGTCGTTGAGCCAAGTCGACAGCAATCATGGCGAGCGTAACTGAATTGGAACCGCCCCATATGTGCGTTTGAGGTGAATTTGCATAGAAACTGCACATATAGTGATGGTTCTGTGGAAACCGCACTGTGTATGCGGTTTTGGCTATTTCGGGGATTTGCGAAATGGCTCGATCTCTGAGCCTTATTTACGCATATTACCTCTCTCTCAGGGACTTGAACTCCCTATTTCACCCTTCGAAACTTGCTAAATTACTCCAATTCAAGCCTTTAAGGAGAATTGGAATAATCTAGAAGAGTTTTTAGGCCTACCCTTGGGACCTTTCTACCCTTGGCTTTGCCTATAAATAAAGGGGTCCTCCTCTTGCAAATGGCTGGCAATTTGAAGCATAGAAGCTCTGCAAGAAGAAGAGGAACTCTGCTGGATTGTCTACTCAAGGCTCAAGATACCAAGGTAAAGCTCTCTTTACATTTCCAACTTCCTCTTTACATTTCCAACACTCTCATCTTCTACCTTTCTGTAGTATAAGGCCTTGTGTGCATTTTTGCAACCCAAACCTCTTCCAAAGTACCTCAGAATCCTCTCTAGCCGTAAAACGTGAAGAGAGAGCCTTGGGAAAAAGAAGTAGGAATGGATCCTCTAGGCTTAGAACCTACAAGTGATGAAGAGCATGCTATTTGGTTATTTTAAGCCTATGGATGATTTTTCTGATGTTTATTCATTTACTTCTAGAGGAATTGTGTGAATCCTTGCTCTCAATAGCAATGGATTCCAGCCTTCTCCTAGAGAATGAATTTCCACCTATTCACACACTTTTCACCATTTTCATTAAATAAGCTAGATCTTGGATTTCTATGTTTAATACGGGAAATCTGAGGTTATTGGCTTTAGAATGAATTTTAGAACTTCATGAGATAGTTTCTATTGATTTCCAAGTGTTTTGGTCGAATTCACTTGCACACATGCACTAGTTTTGGTTTTCTCTTCAAAAAACTTCAAAACAGGGCAGCATCTGTGGCCTGTTTTAGAATGCTCATAACTTCATCCTCCGGATGAAGTTTTGAGTGATTCCAAAGACATGTGATAGATGAGCATGTCTAGTTCATATCTGGAAAATTTCATTTACTTTTATGGAGCCAATATTTGACACCATCTGTTCAAAGTCTGTAAGTCAGTTCAGCCCAGATTGTTGAACTTGCCGCTTTGATGGTGCACCATTTACTCAGTTTTAATCCGTTTCTAGTGATTTCAGTTTCTGATTTTTCCTTGAGAAGTCTGTTTTCATTTCCAACTAGTTTCAGCAGATTTTGATCTGTTTTGTGCCTTGTGTGCTAGATTGACTCAGAGCTGCTCGCTGGCATAGTCCAGAGCTAATCTGTGGTCTTCTAGGCCTGTTCAAGAGAGCACACAAGCCACATCTGGATAGAGTTTGGTGTGAGACTTATTTCTTTGGAAAGATGGCACCACATACTTCTTCCATGCAAATGTTCATGGATTTTTATTGAGCCAAACTCCACGAATAAGACTTTGAAAATGCCTACTCACCACTTTTTCTGAGTTATAACAGAAGATTTCAGATGTGGATTTCTCTCTCGTTTTAAATCGGATTGAGCTGAATTTTTTACTATATACTCTACTATATACCAGTTTTCAAATAGCTTTGGTTTCATTGGATTTGGATTTAAATTGAGTGAGTTATGGTTAATTGAAGCTTTCAAGTTCTCATAATCTGATTTTTCCAGATTTGCCTTGAATCGGTTTTGCTTCAAATTTTACTTGGATTTTCCTTCACTCATGAAGTTCTAAAGTGATATATCCACGAGGAGAGTCTAAACTCATTGGACTACTCATGTGGAATAATCACTTACATTTTGCTTACTTTTAAGCATCCTTTGTCTATTTTGATTAGCAAACAATCCTTAGCATAAGCAAGCATGTGGCAACCGTCTTAGACGGATGAGTGGGGGTGCCTAACACCTTCCCCCGCTCATAAATAATTCCTCTTACCTAATCTCTGGATTTTTCCTCATATTAGAGCTACTTTGGCTCTATTTGGCTTCTATGAACCCTTTGGTGTCCATTCACACCTTAACTTGGATGGTGGCGACTCTTGACATTTATTGATCCCCGCGTGACGATATCGGAAGTCATCATAGGTGACATTTCCATGTCTCACACTACCATTCCCAAAGGATGTTTAAACATGATTCAAAATTAATCCTAATACTTTGCAGACTGCGACTCTAAAATCTCTTCAAAACCTAGTCCAACATTCAAGATACTCCCACAACCATGCAACACGGCTAATCTCATAGTACAAAAACCAAACAGCAGATTAAAAACGATGCTACTCACTTGTATTCAGGATTTTCTTCTAGCTTCCAACCTTTCTGATGATCTCCTCTGAAAAGCAAGGTTTATCGGCCGATGCCCTCATGTCCAAGGCAGCGTCCAATCTAAATACATCTGAGCTCGGCTTCTGGTTTTTTTTTCCCAACCCGAAATTCTCAACCTTGCAGTCTATTTATAGGCTTCACCGAACTCCACCCTTAACCTAATTTATTTATTGTCGCCTTGACTTAATCTTCGAAATCTCATATTTACCCTCCCCTAAGGTTAAGGATAATATTATTTATTCGGTTTTAAATTTTTAATCACTATTAATTACAATTTAGTATTCACACACTTAAGTTTAAATAAAAATTCAAATTCCCCTTTGTTATTCGATAGCCCGAAATCTCCACTCACAAGTATTTAATTAAGTCTACCAGTTAATCTGTTGATTAAATTCTTACTAAATCTAGGGTTTTACAGCAGAACATCATTGTGCGGAAGTGTAATCTAACACCTTCATAAAAGAAATCAAATAAACCATCCAATCCATAATCATTTAAGTCTGGTAATAATCAAAAGGGTACTAAACTCTCAATCTCTCTAATACATCAAAACCAATTAATTAATAAAATCAAACTGTCTAAAGTACTAATATGAATCCTCTCTCCTCGACCTCAAATCAAGTCGGGATAATAATAATCCTCCTGCGAATAGTCAACAAGATCACCCTAGTAATCACCACTATAAACAGTTCATAATCATTAAAATAAATGTTCATGCACGGATAAGCAGTCTCAAGTAAACAGGCTCGTATAAACATTCATATCGATCATGGAATACAAATCAGTATGTAAAACAGTTTAAGTATTTGGGAACAGTATAAAGTATATCAAGATCATGATTCAGAAATCAATAATAAAATCCAATATAACAATCCAGGATGTACTAAATAGTCACATCCAACCATAGCATCCAATACATGCATCCAGCATGTGAACAATATCAGAAGTAAGTGTTTGTGATCTCAGCATCATTGTAGGACTCAAAGAAAGATACACCTTTAAGATGACTCTCAACCATATGCTATACCACAATGCGGCTTATGGGGGACGTTACTAATGATACTCAAACCTGTGAAGATCACCTTAGATAAGAGCCGTAGTCATCGACTTATTGCACACGAACTCAACCGAGTTGGCAAGTACCACCAGCATGCAGCACCGAAATCAATACATGGAAATGGTCGCTTATCCACATGTACAGGGAATCACCAATGGAGCACCGAGGTGTCCCTCCAGACATAGGATCCTCCAGAGGAAACCAACTTGTAAAGGAAGCGCGTTCGCAACAGGAAGTAACCCAACCAAAATGAAATATCCCTTAGCTATCTAGACAAAACTATGGATCCATAACCAGATATGTCCACTAGACACCAACAATCCCTAAGAACTAATATTTCTGTATGTAATAGTGCCCAGCGGCATATAATGGTTATATATGTAATTTCCTTCCTTATTGGGTTAATTGTGTTCAAAATCTGATCTGGAAATCTTGTATATCATATGCTGGTTAACAGTATAAATTTACATGACACTTAAGAAATTAATTCAAGTTTACAAGTTTAGTTCTCCCAAAACTTAGGTTTCTTGCTATTTACAAAGCTTGGCCACTAATTACCCTAAATACCTTCCTATTTTTATCCTTTTGTAAAACAGGGAATTGGTAATTTATTTTGGTCTTAAAACATCTTATTTAAAGGTTAAAATTGATTAAAAATAGTTTAGAATTGAATCAGGTGTTCAAAATACGAAAATCTGCATTTTCTGCAAAAAGCGCTCAGGATCGCCTAGGATCGCTCAGGCGGTCTAGGGTAGGCGGCGATTGCCGACAATAAGTCAGTAGGCGGTCTCGGGCGGTCTATTTTTTTCAATGAGCGCCTGGGAGAGCCGAGGATCGCCGAGCACAGTAAGCTCGGCGGTCTCCCAAAAACGAACATACAGTGTTTAAAAACTTGATTTTTCATGCTCAAATCGATACTATCATGCTTATAAGGTTGTTGTCAAACTAAATACATAAATATACAACTCAAAAACATGTAATGGAGATTAAACCAATCGTGAATACAAAAACCAACGTTAAAAATGGTGTTGCCTACCTCCTGCGAACGTTTCTCCTCTTCTTCCTCTGACCAACAGTGTTTACTCTTCTTCACTGATACCAGGCAATGCTCAGAAGACAGAATCAAAGCACTCTCTCCCTTTTCCTTCTTCTTCTTCTCCTTTTCTTCTTCTTCAAGTCGCTAGTCGCTCTCGGTCGTGCAACTTCTCCTTGCGGGTGATCAATACAAACTCAATAGGTTTAGAATACCACTCGTATTCCTCTAGGTTATTTTTAGCGTATTTATATACCTCCTATTCCACGCAACACACTTACATAAAACTCAATGTACCTTCCCCAATCAAAACTCATCAGAATTAACCTATTGATCATACCTTGATATCTCACTATCAGACGGTCGAATCTGCACCCAACTCTGGATCTCCACTAATTATGATATCACCTACATTAATAAAATATTTCTATCAATAATAATCCTCAAGAATCTTAATTATTATTTTACTTTTATATTTGGGAAAATTCGGGGTTTTACATCTCGGTTACGGTTCGGGAAACTCCGTAGACACCCCAATCCTCCTCGTCGAGTGACGGGTCCCACAGGTTATCATGGTATAGTCAATTTTTTTATCTCACCCATCATAAGCAGATATGCACTCATTTAGATTAGGTCTTATGTGGGGACCACTTAAGTGGTGTGGGTCCCTTTTTATTTGATTTTATCTTCTTACTTTAAGGGTGATGTTGGCCTGATATATGGGCCCCGTTGGAAGGCCCACATGTATGTCAATTTGGGCTTAAAATAAGTCTAAGTCCCATTTTGGGACTACGTTGGATAATTCCTTTTTGGATTTGGTTATTTGGTTTGGATGTGTTTTAAAGATGCAAAATACATAGGTTGGTTGATTAAGGATATTAAAGAGGGTCCCTTGGGCTTGGTAAGGGCCCAAGAGAGTCAAAATAGCTTGAAGTCCCCATTTAAGGGGACTTGGGTTAAGCAAGGTAAGTGTGGACCTCGTTAGAAGGCCCACAAGGAAATTTAATTGGGCCTAGGATTAGGCCCAAGTCCCAAAAGGGGTCTCTGATTGTTCAGAGACACTATTGGTTAAGACAAGTTAATTTAAGATTAATTTTAATCTTGTTTATTCAAGAAAAACCAGGATTTGCAATTCTTTGTGACCAATCCATATATTCCATGCGGTTTGGTCAAAACCATATGTTCCATACAGTTCAGACCAAACTGGTTTGAGTATGCGGTTTGAACAGAAATGTGCAAAAACCAGATTTTTTCTAGGGGGTAGCAGGGTTCCACATCTCATGTGAGTCTAGTTGTATCTGTGGGTCACTGTGTTGACCCACAGTGGATTTTAAACATAATAAGCCTATCTTCTAAATGTTTGAACCAAAGAGAATAGAGGGAGAAGGCTTGGGGCCTCTCCCTCTCTATTTTGAGTTTAAACTCAAAGAGGTTTTGGGTGGGGATGAGGTGCACCACCTTGGTTTCAAGCTACCATTCTAGTCTCTTGTGAGAAGATACTAGGGTAAACACCCAAAAGGCTATTGCTTGAAGGGTCACGGCCACACCATGACACATAGTCAAATGTAAAAATAGTAAGACACATCGAAACAATACAATACAAGGTGAAACTAGTATGTGTGTGCGCATGCTTAGTGATCCTATACTAATCATGCAATTAAGGTGATGATGTGTGCATAGGCGAAGGGTACATACATATTAGCATCACATAAACATAAAAATGAGCACTTAATTAACAAAACAGCTCCTAAAGAAAGGATAACGGGATTTAAATGGGGTACATAAGACATGGAGGGAGGGAGAACAAGCTCTCCCTTAATTAAAATAAATCAAAGGACTTCAAATGACATCCCCATGCTCTCTCATCCTCGCCCTTAATTCCCCCACCTTTATTATCCATTGGGGGCCTCCTCTTGATGAGTACGGAGTAAAAAAAAAAAAAAAAAAAAGAAATGAAAGGAGATGGAAAATTACTATAACATGCTTGAAAGGAGAGGACTTTTCGGAGGTGTTTGGAGCCTCTTGAAATGTGGACAACAGGAGGGGAGCTTCCTTCAACTCCAAATTGGTACCTTTAGCTTCCTTCTTGATGGAGGTGAGAGGAGAGGATTAAGAGAGACTTTTTATGAATTAGGAGGGGTTAGGAGGCTTAAACAAGGAAGAAGAAAGTTGAGGGGAGAAGCTGATTTGTGGGAGAGGCTTAGAGAAGAAGCCAAGGACTGCCAATAGGTTGCCAACCCCCTACAATGAGGTGTAGGTCTGTATTTATAGATAAAAGCTAAAACCGTATATAGTATACGGATTGGTCAAAGCCGTAAACTTTATACGGTTTTGGCTGTCTTGTCCGCAATGATCATGTTCGTCCACGTGGCAGATTCGCGCAGTGGATAGGATTTCTACCAAATCCTCCAAAACCGTATTGGAAGTGCGAACACAATATTTTCAGCTCATTTTTATCAAATCGTATACCCTATATGGTTTATTTGATTTTCTTTGATTTGATTTGATTCTTTGACAGATTTTTGACAAGATTTGCAAATCTTTCATCTGTATATGGTATACGGTCAAGGCATGCCCGTATATAGTATACGGTTTGAAGATTTACTGACGGATTTCTGACAGATCTCTCATCATTAGGAGATTTGTGAGGTGACCCCCATAAATGAGAGAATCATTATTCGATTTTATTATTAAATAATTCAGATCTTTTTAGGAAATAATATTATTTTAATCAAAACATTTTGCTTTTGTGTTTTATCTTTTGTCCTGTTCTCCTTTAATTTGCCATTTGGCAAATGTGCAAGCTCATTTGCCACGTAGACAGAATTTCTGCATTTATTTATAGTTTTGCCCTTAGGGTTCTACTCATATTTTCTTCATTTGGACTCCGATTCTGGCAAACTTAGTTGCATTGGAACCGTGTTAGGATTTCCAATCCATGGGGATAGGGTATGGTAGTTAATTCAAGATTGATCAGAAAGTCAATTTCTGTTCCTTAAGGTTTGACCTGCCTTTTAGGGTTTTCAGGGTGTGCAAAAATGAGGTGCTTGCACCCGGTAAAGGTATAAGAGTTAGGAATAACACTCTCACTAGCGAAGCGCCTTTTGAAGACAAAACCATGCAGGCTGAGGCCCAAAGCGGACAATACTTCTTGGGTTGGGTCGTTACAAATTTTATTAGAGCCAGTTCTTGGTCCCGTAATCCGTGGCTAATGTGAGTCCTGACGTTGCTCGTAGGAGGTGGTTAGACCAATGAGGGCGGACCTATGAGGGTCTGGCAGGCTTCTAGATGGCTACTGCACGTTGCAAACCTCACATCGGAAACGGATGAAATCCCAGTAGGGTATTTGAGTAAGGAAGAGCACTTAACTTAGTGAGGTGTCTTTTGGGAAAAAAAATCGTGTGAGTTGAGGCCCAAAGCGGACAAAACCTCACTAGGTTGGGCCGTTACAAGGTTGATTTGTATGAGTACTTGCTTGTTTGATTGAAATCTTGAAAGTTGGGTATGAAACCTAAAACTAAAAACTTTAGGATTTCAATGGTGAGATATCTAAATTTTAATCTGGGTGAATTTGATGTATTTGGTGTAGCACCTTGGAATCGGGGTTTGCCCATACAAGGCACTAACCCATCCCTAAGCTCTACTTACGGGCCCAAAAGAACCTAATTGATACAATCAAAGGCAATTACAAGATAATTATCATAGTACATAAAAATAAGAAGCATGGGATAAAAGTTTCCATTTAACAAAAGGGGTCACCTGTATAAATAACCTCAAATAATGGATACCTGTGTATAAAAAGGAAACTAAATGCTCACAATCTCTCTCTCATATGAATAGAGATATACAAAAGTCAACTCTCAGGTGTATAAGTCCAAAAAGAATCATTACACTTCCCATTTACAATTCCGGAAACAAAATAGAGATATCATAGGGAGAACCCTACAATGGAAGGTGGTAGTCCTCGGGTCTATAGTCGGGCCGAAAATTCATAATTATAGGGCCCTTTCACTATGGCTTTAGTTCAATCCAATCTCACCGAATTTTTTTATGAGGAAAACCTAGAATTCCATCTAGGAAAATCTTGGGTCTGATTGAGGAGACGAACCTGAGAATTCAATCCACTATGTAAACAATTGAATACAAAAGTTTAGGTTTAACAAAACCTTGGTCCTCACACAGCTTTCACTCTTCCTTGAATCCTCAATACTTCAACAAAGCTTCTTGATCTCTTCACCAATCTTGAATTCCTCCAAGACTCCACGCTCAACTTGGAATCCACTAAGTCCATAAATGCCCGAGCTTTGGAATCCACCAAAGTCTTCAATCTCTTTAGAATCCAACAAAAAGATCTATAGATATAACTTCTCTTTGGAATCCACCAAAGTCTTCAAATATGTTCTCCTTCACTTGAATATCAAGAAAAATTCAGCAATCCTTTCTCCTGTCTCTTTCACCATTAGAAACCTTCAAGATAGATGGAGGAAGAGAACAAACAAAACCCCAAAAAGAAGAACTCTCCATGACCTCTCAAAAACTCCACTATTCTCTCTTGAATCTCTCCTTTTTAATTCAACAACTTCCAGAAAAATCCCAGCAACGAGATACCAAATTAACTATCTGAAAACTGTTTTTCAAAACAGAGTAACCAACTGATATAACTAAAATTGAAGTTAGTTTTAACCAACTCAAGTAAAAAGTCCATCTTGCCCTTCATAACAAAGTCTTTTTACTTCCTATCTTTTCTCTGTACACTTCTCACAAGAGTTCATTAGTTTTTCAACTTGATTTTGTCATTCAATTGTCACAATGTTGAATCAATTCTTCAACAATCTCCCCCTTGACAATTTCATGACAAAACCCCACAAGAGATCTATATGTAATAGTATATATGAAAGTATACATTGAGTAAGTATATTCAATTGTATGCATAGAGATTGAACTCACTAAAAAAATCAATGTCAAAAATTTTCAGAAATAAAATCAACTACTAGAAGTATCAATCAATAGCATCAAAGTAACAATCATTAACATCAAGTTCAATCAATCAAAACAACTCAGATCAAATCAACTCAACTTGACAATTTCAACAACTCCCCCTCAACAAGAACTCCCCCTATACACTTGCTTCCTCACATGTACTCCACCACTCAAGTGACTATTATCTCCCATTTTTTGTCATGCAATAACTCAAGGGTGATTGACAAAAATTACCAATTAACAAAAACATTTCAGAAATCATTGAATATATGAAGCATAGAATAATTCATTTCTGCAAATTACCAAAAACTCAAACAAGTGTGCATGTTGATTTCACCCAGATGTGAAAATGAAACTCAGAAACAATCATACATCCTTTGATAGCTAAAGAAAACAAAAAACCATCCTATTTTAGAGATTAAGATGAAAATCTAAAGAGATTTCACCATGTGCAAATAATAGTGAAATCTGAAAAGCAAAAATCACTTTGATATGCTCAATGAAATACTTTTTTGAGAGGGTTTTGTAGAATGGTTGAAATCAAGAAAATAACATTAATGAAACCCTAGAATGAACACATGAGCTCTTATCTCAATTTAGATCGATTAGTCTATGTAACTTTGCATATAAAATTATTGCAAAGATACTAGTCAATCGGCTCAAACCTTTTTTGATGCATATCATCTCTTCGATACAAGCAACCTTTGTTCCTGGGCAATTGATTAGAGACAATGTTCTAGTCCATCATGAAATATGCCATTTTTTTCAATAAACAAAAGAAGCCTAAGAAAAAAGAGGCAAGAAATCCAATACAAAAGGCATGTTTGCTTTAAAATTTGACTTCTCAAGAGCATATGACCGATTAAGTTGGCAATTTCTCCTGAATTTTCTCAAGGCTTTAGGATTTCAGGAGAAATTTGTTATGCTTATAATGGCTTGCATGGAATCATTAACTTATAGCACTCTATTAAATTGAATTCTTGGGGGCTTTATTAATGTTGATCGTGGTCTCCGTCAAGGAGATCCACTTTCTCCTTATTTAGTCATCATGTGCCAAGAGGTTTTAACATTAGCCATTGATCATGTGGAACTAGATGGGCGTTTCCAGGGAGTTCGGTTGAAGCATGGAAGTCTGTCAATCTCACATTTACTGTACGCTGATGATGTTAACTTTTATGGACAAGCATCGGAACATCAAGCCCATTGTCTTATCCTCTGTAAGTGTGAAAACTCACACTCCTTATATGGCAAATGTTTGCAAATTATATCTTCTAATAATCTTCAAGATGTGCAGAATCAAAATGTAAGTTCTGTGAATTTAGTAAAGAGGAAGGTGATGCTGCCACACAGCTACCACTTCGCTGGTAGCTCAAGGAAATGTAAGGTTTTCTAAATAAAGAATATTTCGTAAAGGCACTTGCGAGGAACAACGCCGCTACCACTCCGCTGGTAGCACATTAGTGAAATAGCGCATTGAAAATAAAGAGCGCGCACCTGCGTCGTAAGACGACGCCGACACGCCGCTGGTAGCACAGAGCAAGATTGAAGAATCTAAAAATCAGTTGTGCACATGCCGCGTTCCCTCCCGCTAGCAGCGCGCTGGCAGCGCGCCCTTAACTGGGTCAATTTGGATTTGAGCGGGACTTGAGTTCGCTTCCAGCCGTCTACCCCGATCGCAAGGCGACGCCACCAGCGCTCGATTCGATCTGAGTTTTTCTTCTTTAAATAGACGAGCTGTATTTTTTAGAAAGGACTTTTTCTTTTGATCAATTCGATTTGGATCTTGAGGTGTTCGAGATTCAATCAATTCATCTTTAGAGAGTCGGTGATCGAGTGAGGGGGAGATCTGAGAGAGATCTCCTGGAATTGAAGTTTGAGGATTCTTCTTCATTTCGGAACTTCACATGATCGTATGATCTCCTGGATTGGTGATCGAGCTTGATGGTTGCATAGGTGGATTCCTATTGCATTGGATCATCTCAGTGGGCTCTGAGGTGATTGTTACGATCTGGATTGATCGTGAATTGCAGCTTGTGGATTCAAGTTGTGTTACAGTTCGTGGATTTAAGCTGTGGATTGTTGTTGAGTGAGTTCAATTGTAAAGGTTAAGTGTGTTTTCCTTTGTAATTGCTTTTCATTTAATAGTGGAGATTCTAAGGGTTAGTCGCCTCATATAGACTCGAGGTTTTTCCTGGATCTGGATTCAGGTTTCCTCGTATAAATTCTGTGTGTATGTTTCCGTATTGTTAAGATCAAAATTGTTGTAGATCGAGGACCTGTAGAGTAGTCTCCTACTCTTTCATCCTCCTACTCCACAAATACTGTGCAGAGACTGGTCAGGATATTAATTACCAAAAATTATCCTTAACCTTTAGCCGAAACACTCCCCATCAACTACGAGCCTAGATTAGACATTGTCTGAATATCAAAGGCTCGAAGGAGCAAGGATGATACTTGGGTGTTCTAGTATTTCTTAAAAAGCCAAGTCCTAAGGATTGCTTTGAATTACTTGAATATGTTTCATACCGACTTGCTAGCTGGAAGTCTTTTTTGCTCTCTCAAATGGGGTGTATGTGTGAAACCATGGAAAATCACTTACGTGACCTCCTTATCATCACACGGAATTCACAAAACAAGGAAGTCATCACTATTTAAGTTTAAGGTGTGAATGGACACCAAAGTGAGCATAAAAAGAACAAAATAGAGCTAAAGTAGCTCTAATTCATGGTCTAGTCCAGAGATTCGGTAAGGGGGTTAGGTTATGAATAGGGGAAGGTGTTAGGCACCCCTATTCATCCACACAAAGTGGTTGACATATGCTTATTCATGCTACATATGTGTTTACATACAAAAATCACTTAAAGCAAGTAAAAGTAACAAATACATGTGTGATTCCTCCATATAGGTAGTCCAATAGATTCTGGACTCTCTCTATGGATATATCACCTTTAAGATTTTATGATCCAAGTAAAAATCAAGGTAAAAATTGGAGGAAAACAAATTAAAGCAAACCTGGAAAAATCAATACAAGGTTAAGCTATTTGAACTTGGAAACCTCAATCAATTATAAGTCATTCAATACAAACTCAAATTGAGTGAAACTAAAGCCAATTGAAAGCTTATATGAATTATAAGATTCAGTAAAAATTTCATTCCAATCCAATTAAAAACGAAAGAGATGTGCTTGCTCAAAGTTGCTGATGTAAAACAGAAAAAGTAATAAGTATCAAACTTTGAAAGCCTATTCGTGGAGATTGGCTCTATATAAATCCTTGAAAATTGGTGTGAATGAAGTATGAGGTGTCATCTTTCGAATGGAATAAGCCTCACTCAAAACTTCATCCATTTGTAGCTTGTGTGCCCTCTCAAACATGCTTAAAGGATCACAGATTGACTCTTTAACCTGCCACTTACCAGAACAAAGTCAATCAAGCATATAGAGCTCAAATCAAAGTGAAAAGTTATGAAATCAATTGGATTTAAAAAATAGACTCATAAAGGAAGACTCAAAAATTAAAATCACTCAAATCAGAGTTTAAATGAGCCTTTGGTGCTCTATCAAAGTGACAAATACAGCAATCTGTTTTGATCTGACTAATCAACTTCAATCAAATAGTTTGAAAAATCGACCTCATATAAATTGCTCAAATATTACAAGATTAAACTATACTTCCTCACCTTTAACATACCTCTAGAATCACTCAAAAATTCATCCATATGATGAAGTTATGAATGATCCAATATAAGGTACAGGTTCTGTCCAGATTTGCAAAAATGAGTAAAAACCAAGACAAATCCAAGTGTGTGTGTGTGTTTGATCCATTAGATCTGATTTGAAAAGACTTAAAATGACTTGAAAACAACCCAAAAACATTTAGGGTATGGATTTGGCTTAAATCTCTCATTATTTGGAAAGGAAGAACCAAATCTACCCATGTTGAAGGAAATTTACTTGATTTAAAATAGATTAGACCATAAGGTCTTCTCTAAAAGATTAAAACCAATTAAAATCAAATCAAAAATTCTAGAGAAGTTACTCTAAGGCCTCTGATCCCAGATCTACTATATTGAACATAGTAGATCTAAAATCCATGCCTATTTTGACAAAATCATGTGATTATGTGCATTGAATTGTGTATGAAAACAAATCTTAGGATGGAATTGAGATCAAATGCTATCAAATAGCATGGATCTATGTAATTCCTCCATAATTTAGAGACAAGACATTCACAAACATCAATCACACACAAATATAAGCAAATCATGCAATTATCTCATCAAAACAGTTCTAAACCTAAAAGATCCATTTCAATACTTGTTTCCCCTAGCTCTCTTTTCATGTTTTACGGCTAAAGAGGATGCTTAAAGTATTTTAAGCGTGGTTTGGGGTTTCAAGCACACACAAGGTCTTATCTACAGAAAGGTAGAAGATGAGAGAGTGCTTGAATTGAAATAAAAGTGAAAGAGAAAGGGTTAGGAGCTCAACCTGGTTGCTTGAGAGGCTTGAATGGAGAATTGGGCAGAGGTTCCCTTCTTTTTCATGAGCTCTCAATCTTCAAAATTCCGGTCATTTGCTAGAGGAGAGACCCTCTATTTATAGGAAAGAGAAAGGGCAAGGATGTTGTTGTGAAAATTCGCAAGTGCACGAAATCGTAACAAGTAATATAGTGATGAAAAGAATGTCGAACCCACAAGGACTATTTACCTATTAGCTATCGAAATTGTTCTAATTCTAAATTATTTGAAAATCAAGAAAATTGGGATGTTTTGAATTTAAAAAAAATTGAAAACAATAAAAATTAAATTGAAAAATAAGGACTTGACCAAACACTTAAAAAGAAGGATATTTCACCCAAGAAGAAAACACTAAGGCATCCGATTCATCAAACCAATCCAATTCCAAATCCTAACCGAGCAATTAATCAATTATTATCCTATTTGACGGCGAAATATTTTAAATATATCTAAAACCCTCTCTCGAGTAGAATTAGAATTACCCAACATGCGATAACCCGCTATATGCTTATGCTAATTTAAAAGTAATTGAGTACATTAAGATTAATAATATCCCACAAAAACAAACCGCACGAATCACGTTGGCACATTTCTGTCTTTCGTTCAATTCATGGCATACATCAAACGAAACTAAACTACATGCATCATCTCTCAAATTAACATGCACAACAAATCATTCAACTATTGGCCAGATAATTAAAAGCATTAAACTTAACGATGTATACTCAAAAAGAATAATAAAATCATGGTGAAAAACTCCTCTCTTCTAAGCTCTGGTCGTCCTCCTCTCTTGTGTCTCTCTTATATAAAATTTCCTTCCTTGCTTTAAAAGCCCCTTTTACTTCTTTTCCAAAACTGAATTCTGAAAATAGCTGTTTTCCGTTTCTGATTTAATGCTCAATTTACTCCATCAAGATGACTGTTTTTGGGAAAGTCTTCAACATTAAATTTGTAGGGCCTTCTCTTAGCTTTCCATAGACACCAAGATTTCCCTTATTGGAGCTCTCTAGCTCAAGTTATGCTCAAAACACTGAAGGATGTTTCTGGAACTCGGGAAATTAAAGTTTCCTATTCTCTTGATGAAGAGAATTTTTGCTCATTCGAAATTCTGAGAATATCTTGTAGATCCCCTCCTCAATTTCTTGACTCCTTCAATTTATTTATTCCTAAACAACAATAAACAAAAATACATAAAAACTCTAATAAATAGGCAAATTAAACACCAACTAGCATAAAATTAAGGGTAAACATATGACAAAACATGTATAAAATTTAGGCACATCAAAAACCCCAAACTTAAGATTTGCTAGTCCTCAAGCAAAAGAAATGAAACAAGAAAACAAAAACAAAATTTTGTATTGATTCTGCTTGAGTCACAAAACATGCCTCAAAGATGTCACATAGTCTATAGCACAAGGAAAACTTTAAATATTGCTAATGTCTAGAATTTCAAATCAAATACCAATCTCATCTCATTCATGATTCCTTCAATGTGTTTGTGTGCATCACCTTTTACCCATAACCATTCGCCACTTTGATTGGTTTAAGAAATCATATAAACATTTTTCATATCTCTTTTGATGATATATAAACTCCATAAGCCTGCTTTTCATATCACTCTCCACTAATGTAGACTAACATCACACCAAAGATCATTAGGACTTTTATTAAGTTTGTAACATGCGGCTAGGGTGACGGTATGGTAACAGATAGTGTTATGGCTCAAAAACACCCTAAGCACATGAATCATTCCAAAATCCTTGTAGAGCTAATTGTCCCACCAAAAGTTGTATCAAGAAGCTGGTTTTCAACTTTCTCTTGTTACACCTTCTGCTTTTCTAGTTCACCATTTAATTCAGCTTTCTCCTGGTTTCAATTTTTTTTTCTTTCTGTAGTTTTTTTTCAACTTTCTCTTGCTACACCCCCAAACTTGTTTCTTTCTTTTATGAGCAAGGGGTGTAGTACCCTCTTCTTCTTTTAAGGAACAATGTTGAAACTTTATCCTTCCTCTATACAGTAGCTCATCTCATAACATTTCTTAAAATGATCATGTGCTTGTGGTGCAACAGGTAAACAAAATTAGAAAGTTAAGCTAGTATGTGGTTGACAAAGAAAAGGTGTAATCAGGCTCAAATGGGGTCTACTATGGATAAACCAATGTCAGGTAGGTTTGAAAAGCTCAAACGGCCCAAAGAATGGCCTAAATCCTTTCCATAGCATGGTGGAGTCTAGGATTTCGCCTCAAGTGTTAATCAAGCAAGTTCTAGAGTTTACTCAGATCATAGGCATTTTCTAGATTTACAAAAACTTTCTCAAGGTAAGCAAAATAGATATGTGCTCTAGGCGATGTGCTCAGAGTGTTCAAAAGAATCATAAATAAGATAAAACCAACACAAGATTCAAGCATCGAAACAAAAACAAAATTTATCACTTTCCAAACACCATGTTTAGTTCAATCAAATTTTATCATGGGCTTTTGGTCATCAAACCTCATCAATACGTTTTTTTTTCTTCTTTTGTTTTTTTTTTTTTTTTTTGGAACTAAATAAGAAAAAAAAAAGATCATATAAGAAAAACAAAAGAAAACAAGTTCACAAGTGTGACTCCCCCAAACTTAGTATGTGTATTGTCCTCAATGTGCAACAATGAAAGCCAACATAGAGTAACAAGAACTTCCCTAAACACTGGTGGAGACGGATCAAGCTTCCTCTCCCTTAGCATCGTAATCAACACGTTTAGGTTCTGGAGCAAGGAAGTGAGGAACAGTGTCATTGCCACACCTATGTAAAAGAACAAAAATTAGAACACAACCAAAACACTTGAGGAATAAAAATTAAAATTAAAATTAAAAACAAAACAGAACAAGAGATATTGAAATTAACAAAATCAAATGTTTAGAATGCTTGGGTTGCCTCCCAAGAAGCGCTTAATTATAGTCTTTAGCTTGACTTTTCCTTCTTTGAATCACCGATTGAGCAACTCAATGGAGACTTTTTGCTTATTGAAATCTCCTTCGAAGTAGGGCTTTAGACGCTGACCATTGACTTTGAATGTTTCATTTGAGTCATTAGAAACTTCAATAGCACCATACGGGAGAACTCTTGTTACCATGAATGGTCCAGACCATCGAGATCTTAATTTTCCAGGGAAGAGGCGAAGTCTGGAATTATAAAGTAGAACTCTTTGGCCAACTTCAAAGTTTCTCTTGAGAATTTGTTTATCATGCCATCTCTTGGTTCTTTCCTTGTATATGCGAGCATTCTCATAGGCTGCATGCCAAAACTCATCCATCTCATTGAGTTGCAATATCCTCTTCTCTCCCGCTGCCTCCATGTCAAAATTAAGAGTCTTGATAGCCCAGTAAGCCTTGTGTTCCAATTCCACCGGTAAGTGACATGCTTTCCCATAAACTAGACGATAGGGGGACATACCAATTGGAGTTTTGAAGGCTGTCCGGTATGCCCATAGTGCATCATCTAGTTTTTTTGACCAATCTTTCCTTGAAGTGCTCACGGTTTTCTCCAATATTCGTTTTAGCTCTCGGTTGGAAATTTCTGCTTGTCCACTAGTTTGAGGATGGTATGAAGTTGCAACCTTGTGTGTAACACCATATTTGCTCAAGAGTGCGTCAAATTGCCGGTTGCAAAAATGTTTTCCCCCATCACTAATTATGGCTCTTGGAGTTCCAAACCTGGTGAATATCTGCTTTCTCAAAAAATTCAACACAACTTTAGAATCATTTGTAGGGAGGGCCACGGCCTCTACCCATTTGGAAATATAATCAACAACAACTAAAATGTATTGATTTGAGAAAGAAGGAGGGAATGGCCCCATGAAATCTATGCCCCAAACATCAAATAGTTCAACAACAAGTATATTATTTAAGGGCATTTCATTTTTCCAGGAGATATTACCACTCTTTTGACATTGATCACAACAAGAAACAAAAGCATAAGTGTCTTTAAAAATGGAGGGCCAATAAAAACCTGATTTTAGCACTTTAGCTACTGTCTTGTTCACTCCATGGTGCCCGCCAACCTCTAGTGAATGGCAATGTCTTAGGATTGACTCTATCTCTTCCTCAGGCACACATCTCCTAATCACTTGATCACTACAATGCTTGTAGAGAAAAGGTTCCTCCCAATAGTAGTGATTGACCTCCAAAAAGAATTTTTTCCTTTGTTGGTATGTAAACTCAGGATTGATCACATTGCTTACCAAGTAGTTTACATAATCTGCATACCAAGGAACTTGTGTTAGAGATAAAACAAATAGTTGTTCATCTGGGAATACCTCATTTATTGGAGAAGGTGGGGCTATCTCTTTAGTTGTGTGCTCAAGTCTAGAGAGATGGTCAGCTACTTGATTCTCAGTTCCCTTCTTGTCTTTGATCTCCAAATCAAATTCTTGTAGGAGTAAAATCCACCGAAGTAACCTTGGTTTAGCTTCCTTTTTAGCTAAGAAGTACTTAAGAGCAGAATGATCAGTGTATACAATTACTTTTGACCCAATTAAATATGATCTGAATTTATCAAAAGCAAATACCACCGCTAGCAATTCTTTTTCCATAGTAGCATAATTTAATTGGGCACCTGTCAAGGTACGACTCGCATAGTAGATAACATGGAGAACCTTGTTCTTCCTTTGTCCAAGCACAGCTCCTATCGCGTAATCGCTTGCATTACACATCAATTCAAATGGAAGTGCCCAATCCGGTGCACATATTATTGGGGTTGAACTTAGCTTCTTCTTCAAAAGTTCAAATGCCTGCAAACAATCATTGGAAAAGTTAAATGGAGCATCTTTAACCAAAAGCGAACAAAGGGGTTTAATAATTTTAGAAAAATCTTGAATAAAACGACGATAAAACCCCGCATGTCCCAAAAAACTTCTCACTCCCTTGACCGTGCTAGGTGGAGGTAATTTTTCGATGACCTCTACTTTGGCTCGGTCTACCTCAATGCCTTCTGAAGAAACTTTATGCCCAAGTACAATTCCTTCCTGCACCATAAAATGACATTTTTCCCAATTAAGAATAAGGTTAGATTCTTCACATCTTTGTAGAACTAAAGATAAATTATTTAAACAATTATCAAATGAATAACCAAACACGGAAAAATCATCCATAAAGATCTCAATAAACTTTTCCACCATATCCGAAAAAATGGCCATCATGCATCGTTGAAATGTGGCTGGAGCATTGCACAAACCAAAGGGCATCGTCCTATAGGCAAATGTTCCATACGGGCAAGTGAAAGTAGTCTTTTCTTGATCTTCTGGTGAAATTTGGATTTGATTGTACCCTGAGTACCCATCAAGAAAACAGTAATAAGCATGACCAGCAAGCCGTTCCAACATTTGATCAATGAAAGGAAGTGGAAAGTGATCTTTTCGTTTGGCATCATTAAGCTTGCGGTAATCTATGCACTCTCTCCAACCGGTGACTGTTCTTGTTGGGATGAGTTCATTATTTTCATTCTCTACCACCGTCACTCCTCCCTTCTTAGGCACTACTTGCACTGGACTTACCCATGAGCTATCAGAAATTGGATAAATAATTCCAGCATCCAACAATTTGAGAATTTCTTTTCTTACAACTTCTTGCAAGTTTGGATTAAGTCTCCTTTGTGGCTGTACCGTAGGCTTGAAATGCTCTTCCATTAGAATCTTGTGCATGCAAATTGAGGGGCTTATTCCCTTAATGTCAGCTATAGTCCATCCCAAAGCTTGCTTGTGAGCTCTCAAAACTCTAAGTAACTTCTCTTCTTCAAGACCTGTCAAAGATGAAGAAATTATTACAGGTAAAGAAGAATCATGTAAATAAGCATATTTAAGATGAGAAGGAAGAGGTTTGAGTTCTAAAGAGGGGGCCTCAATGACGGATGGCTGTTGTGGAGTAGTGTTTTTGCCCAATGTTATGTTTTCCGGCTACCATTTAGGCAAGTAAGGTGGAGATGCTTCCAAGTAATGTGCACAAGTGCTTATCTTGGAATTCTCGGAATCGATAGTGCCAGATTGAACAAGACATGCCTCAAGTGGTTCCTTAGGATTACTCTCTTCAAAAATTTCTACCACAAATTCATCAATCACATCTATGTTGAAGCATGTATCAGTTGTTGACGGATATTTCATTGCTTCAAACACATTGAATGTAACTTGTTCATCTTGCACCCGTAGTATGAGTTTCCCTTGTTGCACATCTATGAGAGTTCTTCCCGTGGCTAAGAACGGTCGGCCAAGAAGAAGTGGGATTTCTCGATCTTCCTCCATATCTAAAACAATAAAATCTACAGGGAAAATGAACTTGTCAACTTTAACAAGAACATCCTCCACTATTCCTCTTGGTCGTTTAATTGACCGGTCCGCCAATTGAAGTGAAACTGTAGTGGCCTTGACCTCTCCTAGCCCCAATTGCCTGAAAATAGAAAAAGGCATCAGATTTATGCTAGCACCTAAATCACACAAAGCTTTTTCAAAATAAGAGTTCCCAATTGTGCAAGGAATAGTAAAACTCCCTGGATCTTTAAGCTTTGGTGGCAACTTATTTTGCAGAATGGCAGTGCACTCTTCAGTCAACATCACAGTCTCATACTCTCCTAACTTCCTCTTGTTTGATAGAATCTCCTTCATGAACTTCACATAACTAGGCATTTGTTCCAAGGCATCTGCAAAAGGAATGTTAATATGTAACTTTTTAAACACATCAAGGAATTTAGAAAATTGTTTACCTAGCTTATTTTTCTGAAGTCTTTGAGGAAAAGGTATAGGAGGAGTATGAGAAGAAACGGGAGGATTTCCCCAGTTTTTCACTGTTTGGCTCGGAATAAGGTTGGGCACCGCAGCCTTGAATGTGGGTGCTGCGGCCTCGATGTCTTGGCCTTCAGAACTAGGAAGAGCACCCTGGCTTTGAGTTTCCTGCACCACAGCTCTCATAGTTTGCTTCTCTTTTCCCTGCTTTTTCTCCGGTACATTAAGCTCCCTTCCACTCCTTAAAGAAATGGCTTGCACTTGCTCTTTTGGGTTATTTTCCGTGGTGCTTGGAAATGACCCTTGAGGTCTTTCGGACAACAATTTTGCCAATTGACCAACCGTCCTTTCTATGCTCCGCATAGTGTTCTCATTGTTCTTTAGAGCAATGTCATGATCTTGAAATCTAGCATCCACCTTTGCCATAAATTGTACCATTACCTCCTCCATATTCAACTTCTTCTCTTGTTGCTGATTTTGAAACCCGGTGGAGGCTTGGAAACATTTTGCGAGTTGCTCCATGAGAAATTTGGGTGGTTTCGCCATCCTGGATTGTAAGTGTTGGAGTAAGGGTTGTTTTGTCGTTGGTAATTCGATACAAAGTTTGCTTGCTCCGAACTATTGTTGGCGAATGGACTTCCCACTTGACAATCTATCCCCATATGATTCCCTGCACAAAATTCACAAATTGCATTAGCAGATTGAATGGCACTTACATTGATATTATCTAATTTCTTAGATAAAGTTGCAACTTGAGCAGCTAAAGCAGAAAAAGAATCAATTTCATGAGCTCCCTGAGTTCTTTTTGGTGTCACTCTATCCGCTGGCCATTGGTAATTGTTAGTTGCCATCTCTTTTCCCAAATCATATGCTTCTTCTGGTGATTTCTTCATCAAAGTCCCTCCAGCTGCCGCATCAATCATTGTACTTGTTTTGGGTTGCAAACCATTATAGAAGGTTTGCACTTGAATCCAAACAGGAAGTCCATGATGTGGGCACTTTCTAAGCAATTCTTTATACCTCTCCCAAGCTTCATAAAGAGACTCCATATCCAATTGGACAAAGGTAGTGATATCATTTCTCATCTTCACAGTTTTGGCTGGGGGAAAGAACTTTGCTAAAAACTTCTTAGCCAAATTGTCCCATGTAGTTATGGTTAATGGTGGAAGTGAATTCAACCATGCCTTTGCCTTCTCTCGGAGGGAGAATGGAAAGAGCCTCAATCTAATAGCATCATCAGAAACTCCATTATGTTTGAAAGTATCACATAACTCCAGAAAATTAGCTATGTGTGCATTTGGATCATCATGGGGCATGCCACCGAATTGCACCGTTGACGTCACCATTTGAAGAATAGCTGGCTTTATCTCAAAGTTATTGGCTTGAATGGCAGGTCGTCTAATGCTAGAAGTAGCTCCGGTAACCAAGGGAACAGCATAATCTCCCAAAGTTCTGTTTCCAAGTTGATTTTCCATTGCTTCGTTTTCAGTTGTGGAATTCTCCTTCTTCTCCTTGTTCACACGACGAAGGGTGCGTTCAATTTCAGGATCAAAAGGTACTAACTCCAAACTTTGACTACGTCTCATGAACAACCCAGAACACCTGAAAAAGGAAAAATAAAACAAAATTAAGAATTAAGACTAAAATAAAGAAATATCAAATTAACTTAGAACTAGATGATATCAAAAGTAATAGAAAATAAATAATCCCCGGGAACGGCGCCAAAAACTTGTTGTGAAAATTCGCAAGTGCACGAAATCGTAACAAGTAATATAGTGATGAAAAGAATGTCGAACCCACAAGGACTATTTACCTATTAGCTATCGAAATTGTTCTAATTATAAATTATTTGAAAATCAAGAAAATTGGGATGTTTTGAATTTAAAAAAAATTGAAAACAATAAAAATTAAATCGAAAAATAAGGACTTGACCAAACACTTAAAAAGAAGGATATTTCACCCAAGAAGAAAACACTAAGGCATCCGATTCATCAAACCAATCCAATTCCAAATCCTAACAGAGCAATTAATCAATTATTATCCTATTTGACGGCGAAATATTTTAAATATATCTAAAACCCTCTCTCGAGTAGAATTAGAATTATCCAACATGCGATAACTCGCTATATGCTTATGCTAATTTAAAAGCAATTGAGTACATTAAGATTAATAATATCCCACAAAAACAAACCGCACGAATCACGTTGGCACATTTCTGTCTTTCGTTCAATTCATGGCATACATCAAACGAAACTAAACTACATGCATCATCTTTCAAATTAACATGCACAACAATTCATTCAACTATTGGCCAGATAATTGAAAGCATTAAACTTAACGATGTATACTCAAAAAGAATAATAAAATCATGAGTACATAGAAGTAAGATTCAGAATTGTCATGGAGAGATTACATCGGAGCCTTAGCAATAGAAATTAGCTCATAATTGAATCCAAACAAAATAAAAAATCTATGAAATTCATAATGAAAATTGGACAAAGAGAAGATGAGAAAGTTAAGAGGGAAACTATATGTAGGTCGAGAATTGTAGTTCTCGACAAACTCCAATTCAGCCTCTGTTTTCTTCTTCTTCCTCCAAGCTTCCAATCCTCTCCAATGGTGAAAACCTCCTCTCTTCTAAGCTCTGGTCGTCCTCCTCTCTTGTGTCTCTCTTATATAAAATTTCCTTCCTTGCTTTAAAAGCCCCTTTTACTTCTTTTCCAAAACTGAATTCTGAAAATAGCTGTTTTCTGTTTCTGATTTAATGCTCAATTTACTCCATCAAGATGACTGTTTTTGGGAAAGTCTTCAACATTAAATTTGTAGGGCCTTCTCTTAGCTTTCCATAGACACCAAGATTGCCCTTATTGGAGCTCTCTAGCTCAAGTTATGCTCAAAACACTGAAGGATGTTTCTGGAACTCGGGAAATTAAAGTTTCCTATTCTCTTGATGAAGAGAATTTTTGCTCATTCGAAATTCTGAGAATATCTTGTAGATCCCCTCCTCAATTTCTTGACTCCTTCAATTTATTTATTCCTAAACAACAATAAACAAAAATACATAAAAACTCTAATAAATAGGCAAATTAAACACCAACTAGCATAAAATTAAGGGTAAACATATGACAAAACATGTATAAAATTTAGGCACATCAGATGTCCCAAAGGTAGACACAAAAGTGTGTCTAGATCCTTCTAACTCAAGTCTAAGGCATGAATTGGGGGAATTTGACCAATTTCAAAGGCCAATTTGGGGAATTCAAGCTTCCTAGAGAGAGGTATGGATGTAAATAAATGAAAGCTCGCGAGGGTTTTCAATTTGAATCAAATCACTTATATCCGAAAACTCAGGTCGGCTACAAAGATATCCTTTATAGCCGAAAATAATTTCGGCACACAAAATATATGTATATCCAAAATATTATTTCGGATCAAATTTAGTTATAGCCATGTGTAATTGCTGATGTGGCATAACTGTAAAAGATTCGAAATGCCAGCTCATAGGCATGAACCGAAATATCATTTCAACTATACATATATCTTTTATGGCCGAAATATAATTTCGGATACAAAACAAATATTAATGACCGAAATATCTTCTCAGATACAAATAAAATTTACATATCCAAAATTTAATTTCAGTCAAACTTAAATAAATTCTTTTTAACATATATTCATTCATTGTCTCGTGTAATGCAATTTGGGGTGTCTATAGTATGATACTAATTAAATTTGTACCAAGTTCAATTCCAAATCATATAATGTCATGTTTTCATTTACTATAGGTCATATTAACCAAGCTAGATCAGCTTTCAAGAAAGTTCTTTTGGCTTAAAGGAGAGGAGTTACAATCACTACACACCATTTGTTGGGAGCATATTACTCTTTCATGCTGAAATGGTGGATTTAACGTCAAAAAGATGGAGCTTATGAATAAAGCTCTTCTACTTAAAGCGGCTTGACAGCTCTCAACTAATTAATCATCACAATTTATGGACCACATTCGTGAAGAGTGTATATACTTTCCAAACTCTCAATTTCTTGAGGCTCCAGTTAAATCTTCTCGCTCTTACAATTGGAAACAACTACAAAATCTGAAACATTGGCTTCATTGTGGAAGAGCCTGGATTATGGCAAATGGTACAAAGGTGAATATTTGTAGAGATTGTTGGCTTCTACTGATGGATGCACCCATGGAAATCCAGAAAAAACACTCTTCATCCAATCTGGAGACAGTTAGTCAATTGATCGATCCAAATACAGGTAGGTGGAATTTTAATGTTCTATCTTAGTTCTAGCATACCTTTAGTGCAAAAAATTATGGATACTCCTATTTCTAGTGCCTTATCTGAGGACAAATGTGTTTGGGCACTAACATCTTCCGGTAGACTTTCAGTCGAATCTGCGTATAGGATGCTTCTTGGTGATTCTATGCCACCAACTCACAATTTGTGGCTGAAGTGTTAGCATTTACCAAGCACAAATCGGATAAGATTGTTCCTTTGGAAGTGTCTACATGATGCATTGCCTACTTCAAATCTGATCCAATCAAGAATGTTTATCCCAATAACTGGTTGTTGTTTTTGTCAATGAGTCAACTATTCACTTTTGGCTACATTGCCCCTTTCAAGGGCTGCCTAGAAGTGGCATAATCTTTGGCTGTTTAAATTAATTGTGGGAGTAGCACAATCTATGGATCCACAGGATTCCTTTTTTAATTGGTTTTCGTTCTTATCTAAGTTGCAGGTTCCTTTGGTTGATCTCAAGATATATGATATTTTAACCAATGCAAAAAATCTTGGTTGGGCCTCATGGAATCACCAAAACAGAATTCGGTATGAAGGTGACAAAACTTCAATGCAGGTGATTCAAAACGATTATATGCGACTGCAGGTTGATTCACAATATTTGAAATATCTCAATCGATCCACTATACACTGATTACATAATCGAAGGATTGGGTGATGTTGCCCACACTATCCTTTTGTTCAACTATGACTTTAATGGTGCTTGTCATAGATCTCAAGGATTGGCTGGAGCTAGTGGGATTTTTTGTGATTGGTTAGGACAATTCAAGGGAGTTGTTGCACTACATTTTATGGTTGTTTATGCTATACAGGCTGAAGCAATAGCGGCATTTGAAGGATTAAGGATGGTTAAAGCTCTTAGCTACTCACATGTGGTGATTGAAGGTAGGCTTTGATGCTAGACTACTATCTCCATCTCTTCCTCCTTACCTGCGAAATCTGGCCCAATCTTGAAGTCTACTAAGAGTGCAAGGCTCGAGAGCGCAAGGCTCGAAACTCTTGTAATCGGAGGCGACCTTCTTCCTCCTTTCAATTTTCGTTCTTTCCAAGCAAAGAATCTTCAACAGAGGTTAGGGGTTACTTCGTTTCTAAGTCTTGTTCTCCGGGTGTGATCGATCTTTGTTCTCCCTTTGTTCTTCTCAGCAGGTCAGCTAGTTTTTGGGGGAATTGTTTTTATTTCCATTAAAGCTCTTAGAAGAGCTTGTTAGTTCCAGGTTTCATAAGAAGGAAAACATAGGCATCTACGGCAAGTTCTGTTGCTCGGCAGTCATTCTTGTCGTCTGGGCATCGGTTAGTCAAGTCTAGTGGTCATCGGTTTGTTTCCTTCGCGTATGGCTTCGGAATCGAAGGATGAAGCAGAGGACCCTTATGGGGAAGAAGACGGGGAGGGATTGCACAGTTTTAAGCCTTGATGGTTCATCAAGACCTGGGGTGTCGAGGATTCTGTCGCAGGAACTCCCTACCTGTGAAGTCAGTTTTCTGGTGTTTTTGTTTGTTTTTGTTTATAGTGAAATCAGTTTTATTTTGTTGCTTTTTAGTCAGATTTTGTTTTGTTAGGGACCGGAGGGCCTTGACCCTCATGGTCCAGGTGCTGTTCTAGGTTCAGATGTGTCTCGGTTTACCGAGCAATCCTTTTCTGGCTTCTTCGTCTTTGATGAAGCATTTTCTCCCATTAATGGGAATTTCAATCTGTGTTTCGACGGACCCTCCGTCCAACCTTACCCCTGTTCTTCAAGTGGTTTTATGCTGCTTTGGCGCAGGTGTGCGTGCCTGACTTCGGTTGTTGTACTGGGTAAAAATGGGAAATTGGAGTCACCACCGCTTGATGGGGTGCAGGCGGACACCTGGGTGCCTAGATTTTCTATTAGACTAGTCTGCGGCTTATAGATTCTAAGTAATTTCTTGGTTACGGTCCGGGGAAGTCCGTAGACACCCCGGTCCGCCCCGTCAAGTGACGGGTCCCATAGATTTCCCTGGTTTGAGTCAACTTTGGTCTCTCACTCACCCCATTCCTATTCCAGCATTCAATTTGGTTAGGTCTTGCGGGACCACCAAAGCGGTGTGGGTCCCTTCACTTGATTTTATCTTCTTAGCTTAAGGTGAGATGGGTCTGATTAGGTGGGCCTCGTTGGAGGGCCCACGGGTTCCTTGGTGGGCCAAGTGTGGCCCTTTGGACTTTGGTTCAATTTGACTTGATTTTATTTTAAAGTTCAAGTTTGATTATTTAGTGATTTCCATGCAAAGTGGGCCGGATATCTTTGCGGGCCCCTGGGTGGGCCCCCATAGTTGGTTGCAAAGATGATTTGAGATTATCTTTGATTAGTTTCCAAAATGGGCTAGGCCTGGGCTTGGGGCCCTTTACCTAGGCTTGGGCTTGAAAGCCCAAGACTTCCTTGGTTAGGGTTTTAAAACCCTATCCTGGTCTAGTTCAATGGGCTTGGTGGGCTAGACAGGCCCTGCCTGTGGTCTCGACCAAACCACAACCTAATTTAAGCATGCATGCCCCACCTAGGGCTTGGGTGGGCCTCAAGTGGTCCTGCCCACTCAAATCTTTTAATTATCTTAGTTAAGCAAAATTGAATGGTTCAGGCTGGGTGGGCCCCGTTGGAAGGCCCACTGGAAATCAAGTTAGACGGGGTGGTCTGAGTCCCATGTTGGGTTTCCGGGTCACTCGGAAACCCTATTGGTTCGGTTTGGGGATTCCATCCACATCCGACAATAATCACCGAAATCACAAGTCACAAAAATCGTAGAATATACAAAAATCACAAATCACAAAATATCTGGGTCCAATGAGGTTGGGGGGTGTGGGGGCCGAAGCCCTCCTCGGTACGGTACAAGGGTATTTTCGGATTTTAAAAAATATAAGCAACTCGGCCTTAAAAGGGTATGCGCTGACCTCCGGACGCTCGACGCGAGGTCAGCGCGAGCTGGGCGGACCGAAACAACAAAAAAGGGCATCCGCGCATGCGCTTCGCGCGAGCTCGGCGGATGCAAAAAGTGCTCCGCGCGAGCTCGGCGGATGCAAAGGTGCTCCGCGCGAGGTTCGCACGAGCTCGGCGCATACCCCCGATTCCCTGCTTTTCTCTCAAACTCGATGTCTGGCTTGATTTTCAAGCCCTGTAACCACTTTCTGGTGTTTCTACGACTCCCATAAGGCATTTAAACATGCATCGAAGTTAATCTAACCTAGTTCATCATGCAAATCAAAATCTCTTTGCAAAAATCCAATCCTGAAAACAACAAAGAACAGGACTGACAAAGGGAAGAGGGGGCTCATATCGGGGTACAACAAATGGAGAAATCATGGGGGAACATGCTCCCCCTTCGAATCAGACAAGCAGGAACAAAAAATAATATGCTAAAATGGGAAGCATGCTCGATTTATACATGTTAAAACAATAACAGAGAGAGAGCTCACCTTGAGGTTTTAACATTCGTGGAGTCTGCGTAAGGCCCCCTTAGAGTGCACGAGCAGCAGCCGGAGCCTCCTTCTGCTTGCACAAACAGCAAGCCTCCTTCGGGTTTGTCGAGGAAGAAGAGGAAGGGAGAGGCCAAGGGTGGAAAGGCTTCAAGTGATGTGGGGTGGTTGGGGAAGCAAGGAGTGGCCTGGGGAGCGGGTCTTGAACTAGGCAGAGTGGGGAAGAAGAAGATGAAAGCCGGCAGAGTCGTGCCAATCCAGAAAGAAAAGCTAACCAAAACAAATGCCGGACTCAAAAACCGCCAACCAAAATCCCAACCTTAAAAACCGCCAACCCCTTTGCAAGAGGGTTGCCGCGGCTTTTATAGAAGATGACATGGGGGTATCCGCCAAGCTGGCGCCATCTGGCGCAGAGTACCTGTCGCTCAGCGCGAGCGACACAATTATTGCAAGACAATTAATGCGGCCGCGGTTTTGTTTAAAAATCCGAAAATTAAGATATAGTCCCTAGGATATTTGGATTTAATATTATTTTATTCAAATATTTTCAGATTGGTCCCTGGGATCTTTTGAATGTTTGGATATTTACGGATTTGATCCCCGAGATATTTTCCTGCGCAACTCACCACGTGTGCAGATTTTTGTCACGTGTGCAGTTTTCCAGTTTTGCTGCTCGGGAACTTTGACAGCTCATATTTTCTTCATCCGGGCTCCGATCTGGGCAAACTCAATTGCGTTAGAATCGTATCAGAGCCCTCTATCCAATGGCATAGGGGTAAGCACATGGATCGGGGTTTAGCAGAAAGTCAACTTTCGGCTCCCCCTCAAGTTTGATCGGCCTGCAGAACCTTTATCCAGACCCCGATTCCAGCAAACTCAGTTGCATTGGAACCGTGTCGGGATTCTCTATCAAATGAGATAAAGCAAGGTGGTCAACTATCACCTGATCAAAAAGTCAACTTTTTGTCCCCTCGGGGTTTGACTTTCTGCCAGGGTTTTCATTTTCAATACTTCCGAAGGTGCAAAAATAAGGTTCTTATAGTAGGGTCGGACAATTTCACTCAGAACTGCATCTAGACTATTGGGGTTGTTGTCTCCCCTGTATCCTGGCCTCTTTTGCTCCTTCGTTTTTTTGGGTATATTATAGTTGTATTCTGGCTTGAAGCAGTAGCTGTTGTAACTCTGTTTTTATCTACTGAAGATTGAGCCTAGCTCAGCTTTCCATAAAAAAATGTGGTGATTGAAGGTGACTCCCAAATCTTTATTCAGCTTCTACAAAGGGTAACTATGGAAGCTCCTTGGAAAGATAGCTACATGCATTTCGGAGATAAAGAGTCTATGTCAATCCTTTCAATTGGTGTTTTTTCTTACACTCTCAGGGAAGGCAACAAGATAACGAATACACTTGCTAATTTTTCTATTGAACAGTTTTCATGATTTTGGTCCCATGCTCCATCTTTCTTATGGAATCTATTGACGGATGATGTACGTGGAAGAATTTATGTAAGACCTTAAGGCTGTGTTTGGAGCCTTGGATTTGGGGAGAAAAGAAATGAAATCTCAAAAAGAAAAGAGAAGAAAAGAAGAGAAAGGAAAATATGCAATTTTCCACTGTTTGGTTTGCTAGAGAAAACAAAGAAGAAAATTTTTTAGAAATCATTTCTACTGTTTGGTTGGTTGTAGAGAAAATCAAAAGGAAAATGAAATAATTCATTTTATTTTTATTTTTTGTAGTTGGGTCTAGGAATAGCAACGGGACGGGTTCAAGTCCAGATAAGGATTTAGCCATGACCGAAACCCAAACCTACCCCACCGGGTTGGAATCGGGTTGGGTCGGGTCCGGATAAGGGTTTTGACCGCTGGGGATGTAATTTCACATCTATTTAAATGTTTGAAGTCCCTGCATTTTTTTCAAATATAAGAAAGTCAGAATGCTTTTGTTAAAAATGTTAGTGCGTGCAAGTATAAATTTCTTTAAATATGAAATGCATCATTTTTTGGTAGTTCAACTTCCTGATTTTTTTATCAAGACACCTGAATTCCCCAAAAAACAATTAGTTCAACCATCAACGAAAACGCATGGTTGGCTTTATAATAATAATAGATGTCATTTGGAGAATAACTAAACATCTTCAGTTATTTTAATATAGTTAGTTAATGGGTAGCATGAAATGAAAATTTTGATTATTGGAAAACTTCCAAGACAACCCTTTCCTTTGTATTTGAATTGCAATACAAATTGACGACACCAACATTTATTATATATATGTAACTTACCATTTATTTTATTTTTTATTTTTTATTTTTGTAATTTCACTTCTCAAACAAGAAATCACGCAGTATAAAAATAATTGAACGTGATTTTAGATAAACGATGATTGGGTTACAAGAACTATTAACACCCTTTTTTTAGTACATGTCAACAAAATTACATTATTATTGATAAAAAAAATTGGTTCCATTAGCTTGATACATAAGAGGTCTAATAATTAAGTATGATGCCTAAGGTGGAGAGTCCCAAACATAAAACTGTAATTAAGGAAATTATTATGATGGAGAGTCCCAAACCGTGAGTGATCCTACTCACATTGGACCTAAGGCTAGCTGGTTGGCCAATTAATAGTCCCAAACATAAAAAGTTTCAATGGTTGAACCTATTGGAAAAAGAAAAATAAAATAAAATATCAAGGAAGTTGCATAAGCGACCTAGAAGATAAAGAGGTTTTGAAGGTTCAGCTGGTTGTTCAAACTGAGACGACCTGGAAATAAAGAAATATAAAATTACACTGACTGTTACGAAAATAAAGAAATATATAGCTATGATCCCACAAATTTATAGGGCTTGTTTTGATGTGTTCTATCAGTTCTGGAGTAAGATACAATGCTGATTAATAAAAACAAGACTACATTCTAAACTTGCTACATTTTTCTTCCACCGTAACCCACTTCCCAAAAATATAGGAATTGAAGACTACATTCCCAAAAACAAGATTCCCTGTATATATAGCCTAGTAGTTTAAATTCATTTCCGATGGGTGTTTGAAACACCAAACCAGATTTTACCACACAACCATGAAGACTGTAAAAACCTGGTAAATAATTGATCTGTAGCATCAGATATAACATTGAAGACCTAAAAAGTAAATTAAAGCCTAGAAAGAGTCATAAAAATAAGAATCCAAAAACCTTACAAATGAAGCATTACCAAATACCAAGCATAAAAATAAGAATCCAAAAACCTTATACCCAAGTTTGCATGTCTAAGTCATACATTAAAGCCTAGTAAGAGTCATAAAACCAAGAAGTTTGATTATGGCAAGGTAAAATGGTTGCTGCCCATCTTCATCTCTAACCACTGCTTACGTCGCTCTTGTGGCACTCCCATAAAAGATCTTGCTCTGGTGATATCTCCAACAATATAGTCATATGCTGCCATTTGATAATCGTCATCCAAACCTTCTATTTTTATCACATCATTAAACAGTTCTTCTTCTGTGTATGAGCGAGCATTGCCCCTCTCAAGTGCCTTTGCTACTGCATCTATTGCACTTTTAAGTGCTTTTAAGTCTTCTCTCAATGAATCAATTGCTCTAAGCTTTTTGTTTGGTGGAGTAGTCTTACTTCTAGATGGCTGGCTGATGATACTCTCAACCATGTTCTGCAACCCACTATCATTACCCTCCAAATTGCTGTCCATATTGTTGGCACTAGTCTCACTTGCTTCCTTTCCATAACGTAAATGCCATGCTGACCAGTTGCTCTATCCTTTCCAAAAAACGTTTGCATATTTTCATAGTTCAAAATTGGCTTCGTTTGGAAGTTCTTCACATCTGGATGTGACTGTCAAGTACCATAAATGAAAATGTTAGAAGTCTGTGAATACTCACTGTAGACACCTGATTTTTGCACCCCAAAAAATGAAGAAAATAAAATTTTCAATTAAAAGTCAAACCCTGAGGGGCTTGAAAATTGACTTTTTGATCCAAGAAGAATTAGCCACTAAACTTCATCTCATTGAAAAGAGCATTTCGACACAGTTTCAACGCAACCGAGTTTGCTGGAATCGGAGTCTGGATGAGGAAGTTATGAGCCGGTCAAACTTTTGGGGAAGCGAAAGTTGACTTTTTGCTCGACCCCAATTCAACTGCCCAATTTGATCCCATTGAACAGAGCATTCCGAGCTGATTCCGACGATACTAAGTTTGCTGAAATCCGACATTGGACGAAAAAGTTACGGGCAGTTGAAGTTTTAGAAAAGCTGCCCATGTGGCAAAAAGGTAGCAAAAATCAATAAAATAAATGTATTTGTAATATTTTAATAATATTTTAAATAAAAGAATCTCGTTTTTTAATAAAATAATCGAAAAAATCGAATAAAATCTTTATTTTAAGCCAAATTGAATAATGGTTTGAAATCCAACGAATTTAAAATGTGCTCGCCCGTATTTGAAATATGGGCAGGGCATGCCCGTACTTCAAATACGGGCACACCTTCTGGAAGGGACATGCGTCGCTGTACGGCAAGACATGCGTCCCGTACGGCCGATTAGGCGAAATTTGAAAATGTGCGTTTTTCGCTCGCATTTGAAGTACGGGTAAGGCATGCCCACATTTGAATTACGGGCAAGGCATGCCCGCACTTCAAATACAGGCACGAAAAAAAGCCTATAAATAGGGGGCTAGCCCCCCCCCCCCCCCCCCCCCCCATCATTTGGGGAAGGAGGTCCCTTAGGCTGTTCCCCCTCTCTTTCTCTGCCTTTTTCTCGTCCAGTCCTTGCCCAAGCCCTGCCAAAACTCTGCTAGCCCATAAATATTCCCATTTTGCCCCTATATCACATCCTTTTACCCTTACTCTCCATCCTTCTAATCCAAAGGCGAAGGAGGTCTCTTTCAAACCCATTTTTGGAAATATAAAGGAGCGCGGAAGCGCTACCCAAATGTCTCCTCAACTCTAATCCCTTTTAACATAAAGTGAGGGGGCTCTTTTCAAGCCCATTTTGGGGAATCAACGGGAGTGCGGAAGCGCTGCCAAAATCACTCGGGGAACCTCCACATTGCAGAATAAGGTAAAAATATCACGGTGAGCGTTGTGTTAATTTTATATTTGCTATATACAAGAATCTAATTGCTTCAAGCAAGATCTTCCCTTTTCGTGATTTGATTCTCCTCTTTTGTTGCTTTATTCTCACTTGTTTTGCTTCTGTGCATGGGATGTGAGCTCTCGTGACGAGAGAGACTCACATACACGAAAAGACGCGAGGAGAGAAATTCCATACAAAATAAAAAGGGTTTCTTTTAAAATTTTCTGCATTAACCACTTTTTTGATTTGATCATCTTGTTTTGGGAGGGGCCTGTCCTCCTTTAATCATCTATTGTAATCCATAATATTTCCCTCTTTCCTTTCTTGATAAGATTCCCACATGTACATGGCGTAAGCAGGCAAAAGAAGAGTTGAAATCTTTCCTTCTGCGGATCATCAAAAGAAGAAGACATTTGAATTAGAAGCAGAACCATTTGGAGGTGTTAAAATCACCAACCGAAAAGGGGCGGAAGGCGAAAAGGAGTCGACAGCACAAATTCCGAGGCCGCGGCGGCGTTTTTTGGAAATTCGGGCGAAACCCGTAGTTGAAGTACGGCTCAGGCTTGCCCGTATACAGGCCTGAACCGCACTACATTTACGGTTCAGCCCAGCCCGTATAGTAAATACAGACAAATTAAAAAATAGCTTAAAAGTCATTTTTTTTTGGACCCGGTTGGACCCAATCCGACCCATTTTAACATAATCTGAACCATTGGACTTTTCCAAGCCCATTTTGAGATTGTGGGCCTAAGTGGGCCCTCCAATGGGGCCCACATCCCGTCTGGCCCAACCAAGGCCCATTTTGATAAATGGGCCCAATGCCACATGATTAAATTGTCCATGGGCCAAATCCAAGCCCAATGGGCCCTAAAAAACTCAAACCCACTAAATTGTGTAAATATAATTGAGTCTTTAAACCAAATAGCCAAAATCCAATAAGGGTTACCCAATAACCCGAATTGGGCCTTGGGCTTGACTTAAGCCCAACTTGGATTCCACTGGGCCTTCCAACGGGGCCCATACTAGACCCACTTCATTACTTAATAAAAAGATAAAATCAAATAAAAAGGGGACCCACACCATCAACGGTCCCCACCAGACCAAATAAGTGTGTATGCTGGCTTAGGAATTGGGTGAAAACTAAGTTGACTCAAACCAAGGAGACCCATGGGACCTGTCAATCGACGGGGCGGGCTAGGGTGTCTTCGCACTTCCCTAGACGTAACCGAGAACTTGCTCAGATCTCTAATAAAGCTGTAGACAAGAATAATTAGGCCCGGATAGGTGCCCTTTCGTGTCTGCGTGCACCTCTCAGGCAGTGGCGACTCCAAACCAATCCCGAGGCGAGAACCACTACTTCGCGTGCACCTCGCGTGCGGCCCAAAATCGGGTGCACAGACTCACTTCATCTCCCACGATTAGCATTATATTCACTCCACATTGCTTCTGCAATTTCATGCCTTAAAGTTTCATCCACTCTACAATCATCAGCTAGAGACATAACTAGTGCCTCCTCCACTTCTGGCTCTTGTTTCTCTAATTCTTTGTCTGCAGTAGCAATTAGGCTAGGATCTGGATCAATGCCCATCAAATAGTTGTGAAGGATGCATGCAGCCCAGATAATATCTGTCTGTGTATCAATCGGATACTAGGGCTCTATTCCACTGGCAATGATTGGAAACCTCTTTTTTAGAACTCCAAATGCCCTTTCAATGGCATTTCTTAATGATGAGTGACGGTGATTAAAGATCTCTTGAATGTTTTCAAGTTGTTGGATTGAATATTCCTTAAGATGATACCGAGTGCCTCTATATGGGACAAGAAAACCCTTTTTTAACATGAATCCAGCATCTACTAGATAATATTTACCTAGAAATAAAAGATTTGGAATTAATAATTAATAAATTTAAGAACCAAAAATCAATAAGAATAGACTAAAACATTCTATCACCTTCAGGTACATTGAGTTTGTCAGTTTCCTTTCTTAAAGCATTATTCAATATCCTTGAGTCAGAAGCAGATCCCTCCCAACCAGCCAAGATGTAAGTGAACTTTAGATCAAAGGTGCAAGTTGCTATGACATTTTGGGTTGGATATTCTTTTCTTCCTCTATATCTAGGCACGTCTTCCTTTGCTACTTTCACACGGAAATGTGAACCATCAATAGCCCCTATACAATCCTATAATGATTTATATATAGATACGTGACTTCCATGTAAATACCTTACAAAATAATCCTATGGAATGATTTTAAATATATCTAATACCTTGAAATAAGGCCAAAATTTGATGTTGCTTGTGATTTCAGTAGGGGTCTCAATTCCATCAGGCTGTTTTATGAAGTGTTCTTCTAATGATATGATTGCCCTTAACACTTGATGAAATTGTCGACTGATTGTCTCACTGGAACGTTAAAAATAGAAGCCAATAACTCTATTCTTCACATTATGAGCAAGAATATGAAGAAACTTTGCAACTTGTTCCTCCACGGTACAATTACATGTATCACTAAGCCTGTTTGTTTCTCAAAATATACGAACTAACTTAGCAAAGGCTTCTACCCCCATATCTAATGAATGACGACAACACTTATCACTTTTTTGAGTAAGTCTTTCCATCAAATCATTCCTAACTTCATCTTTGTAATCTGATATATCCCTATCCACATAATATGAATAATAGAATATTGAGGTAAAACAAGCTGCATGCACTGCATTTGATATAGCAGTAGCAGCAACCCACTTTCTTTTTCTTTCCCACTCCTCAATACTCTCCATCTATATAAATTATAATTTGATAAAACAAAATAGCATAAACAATTGTTAATTAAGGGAAGACCTTTAACAGTTGAGAAAACATGAGGATAATAGACATATCAAATTTTATTCCCACTCCTACATCTAACATATATAAAGAGCAAAGTGTTTAGGAACACCCTCCTAGGCTTAAAACTAATCACGTCAGACCAATTGAGCATATCTTTAGGTCCTTTAAATAGAAAAACTATTGTTTATTCCATATGATTCCATGTTGAGAAAACTATTGTTGCAGATTGGTCTAGACATGGACAAAGTCAGAAGAAAGAAGTGGGCCTTGCCCCAATGAAACATTGGTTAGAGTTACCAATAACACTAAGAACTCAAGGAAGTCTTATATAATTATGTATAGAGGCCTGAAACTCAATGATATAATTTGGTAAGACCAAATGGCATTAATTACTACTTATACCAGTGCTAAAGATGCATATGCTTAAGAACTAAAGAAGTCTATAATAGATAAGAGAGAATACACTCAAATGTGAAGAAACAATTGAAGTAATACTAAAAATGAGCTATCCTTTTCTGCACGAAGGTGGAATGATAATACCATGTCATGGTCTAAAAAATTCAGCATGTTAACCTGTCAATAGCTTTTTCTTTTTATTTCTAACCCTACAGAATGTAGAGATGAGTACCCCAAGTTCATCCCAGGATCAGAGGGTATTCCATCATTCTCTTCTTCTTGAGAATATCCTATGGATGTAACAGCTGTAATCAAACTCATGTTTGTGTCCTCTTGTCCTATATGAGAAAACTTTGGCAATTTCAATATGTTCGGTCGTGCAACTTCTTTTGATCCCATACAAAATGTCTAATTAGTTCAAAAAGATAGTGACCTGCTAGCTATGGGGCATTTTCATCCAATACTTGTTGGTTGTTCAAGTATTTAAATGGATTTATGTTGGTTTCCATAGTCAGACATCATTAACTAGGGATAAAATATCTACTTAAGTAAAACCACTTGTTTTGACTTTTATTAACATTTAGTAACACCTCTGTTTTGGGTTTCGTTTTTTGTTGCAATTCATCCTCTTTAAAATTCTGATATTTTTCTCCAATAGGGGAAAAAAAGTAATAGAATTTAAATTCTTCTGCTTTCTAACTTATGGTTTTAGCAAATATATATTTGCATTCATTATTTTTTTTAAACAACAATTATCACAACATGAAGTTGTTAAAGTAACCAATGTACATACACCACCCAAAGTTGGATATTTGAATAAGAAATAAAAATACTAGTGACAGAAAACCAAAGGAGTAATCACTACCTTTGGGGCAATGTGGGGGTCAAGTGGCAAAATTTTCAGATTACAAATTAATTCTGTGTAAGAAACAATCACAGTAAAATTGAAACTATAGATGTTAAGTAAGATTGCCACCATGAGAATACAGCTTGGCAAGGATGACAAAAGATGCTCTCAAACTACAGATTTAGAGAAACCATCAAGTCATCAACAATTACAAGAGAGATAGAAGCATAAGAGATAAAACTCAAGCCACATATGACATCTGTCCAAATGAAATGGCAATCCAGTTCAAATATCTCTGATTTCATACAAAACGTTGTTAAATGCAACGTGACAAAACTGTTATTCACATTTCCTCCAACCAATTCTGGAGACAGAGGAGCTTGAAATCTACTAGAATATACAAGAAACTAATTCTAAGAACGCATTATAACACATTTACTGGATCAAAAAATATCAAATATGTAGCCATTTTACAGTTCGACTGTCGAGCTTCTTATCAGCTCGACCATGGCAGTAATTTCAATGAAGTGCCCTAATCGTTAGCTATGAGTATTCTAGGCTAAAATAATTGTTAGATTTAGGCAGTGGAAAGAGAGAGAGAGACCATATTAGTGCTCTCAATAGGTTACCTCCTTTCCCCCACAGCCGAATAAATCCCAACGGTAGAGAGAAAAATGGAAATGGGGTTTTCTACCTGGTTTTTAAGGAGGAAGACTGAGATTAGTGAGGCAAAAGCTTCTCTTCCATGCTTTGATCAACACCCTGCAAGAAACAACCAACTCAGCATTAGCTCAGAACTTCTTTGCACCTGTTCCACGGAAGAAGAGAAGGAAGCTCCATTTTCGAGAAATAAAAAATGGAGGCATTAACATCAGTTGAGAGATTACCGTGGTCGCAAGTGAAGACAAGAAGTGATTGTGACGAAGAAGAAAATGAAGTTCTGAGAAGAAGGTCGAGGAGAGTGAGCAAGCCTCTCTTCGTGCCTTTTCCACGAAGGCCCGATGATTTCGTTTCTCCCCAAATCTTTTGGTTTTTGGGGAGAAATTTTTTTTTAGGGAAAGAAAATTTTTACCCAAATTTTCTTTTCATTTCCCTCTTTAAGACGTTTCTTAGCCTTCACCAAACAAGAGAAATGACTTTTCTACCCTTTTCTTTTCTTTTCTTTCCAATTCCAAACTTCCAAACACAGCCTAAGTATTCAATGTATTCTCCTCTTACTTGTTCCCCAAAAAAAAAATAGGCAAGCTCCTCAATATTTTTTCAACAACTAGTCAATCATATAAGTTCTCACCATACTTTCTAATTGATAGACAATATCCTTTTTTTTTGGTGAAGTTTTGATAGACAATATCCAAAGAGAAGTAATTATGCATAGAGAAATTATTTTCACAAATTCTCAAAATGTCTACAAAGTGTTAGGAGTTTGATGGTAAGTACCTTAGCATTTCCTTCATAACCTTTCTGCAAAAATTTGTCCATATCACCAATCAATAGGACTCCACAACATTTTCAGCCTGTCCGCGTAAGCAGTGGATCATTCCTTGTCTGAACACAGACAAGGGCTTTTCAAGGGTTTTTGGTCTCATGCCTTTTAAATTCACTCTTCTTCTTCTGAAATGTTGATTTGTTCTCTTTCCTTGTCGTTGGATTCTTTCACAGTTTTCGTTTCTTGAGAATCTACAGCGACTGAAGTTCTTTCTTCCTCAATCATGGAGGACTATTCAGTTTCAGATTCATGTAGCCCGTCCGAGCGAAAAGTCCCGGGTGTTGTTCCGGCGATCGAAAATCCGAAAGAAATCGTGGAAGAAGAGCCTTTTTCTGTCTTTAGAGAATCTGAAGTAGCGACGAATGTGAATTTACAGGATTCGTTTGGAACAGGAAGTAGAATCGCCGATTTCGATTCTGCTGTCGAGGAAGGGCAAGAAATTGTGGTAAGAGAGTCGGGTTTCGTCTCTCAATCCGATTATAGCTGCCAGATATCGGTCGAAGGTCTGTCTGAATGTGGAAGTAGAAATGAAGTTTTCTCAGAGTTGAAAGAAATGCAAGAAATTGAGAAAAGCAAGTCGAATTCAATGTTTGTCTTCCAAAGTGACAACAATTATAATGCAATGGATTCGTTTGAAGCTCGAGGAAACGTCGATAGTCTAAGGGCAAAAGAATGCTCGGGAAATGTGACAGTGATTGAGGAGAAGCAATCTTCAGGACAAGATGATATGAGCAGTTCAAGAATATGTGAAGAGAACTCGGTGTGTTTCGTTGGAGGCAAAGAAAATCAACTTGAGTCGACCCCTGAAGCTCCAATTAGCGGTATAAAGGAATGCCTTGAAATTCCTTCAGAGATTAAAGGAAAACATGAACCATTTGGAGTTGAAGCTCAAATTACCGATGAGAAGTGGAGCGGCCTCTGGTTTAGGAGTATCAAAGGCAAGCAACAATTTGTGGAAAATGAGGGTAAAGAGACCAATGGATTGATGGAAAACAAGGGGCATGTCGGATTTGAAGCTCAAATTACGGATGAGAAGTGGAGCGACCTCTGGTGTAGGAGTATCAATGGCAAGCAAGAATTTGTGGAATATGAGAGTAAAGAGATCAATGGGTTAATGGAAAACGAGGAGCAGGTCGGAGATTCCCTAAAGATTGAAGGAAAAGAGGAAATGCCTGAAATTCAGTTTCATCTGGCTTCCGTGTCTGAAAAAGAAAGCGACTGTGAAAAGAAAGATCTGGGATTCGTGAATTTAGGTAAAAACGTCTTAGAGATGAATGAAAAGAAGAACTCAAGACAAGAAATTACTGGAAAGAAGGATATCTGCCCTAAGAGAAGGGCAAAGGGAGAGAAAAATGCTGCAGACCTGGATGAAAAGAAGAAAGTTTCAAGTCTTTTGGATGAAGCACAGAATGTTTGCCAGAATAAAGAGGGTGGGATTAAGAAAATTTACCCAAGGAAAGAGTTGGAGGACCTGAGGTTTTTGAATGCTGAAGGGCAGAAAAAGCTATGGAATGAGATATACCTGGGATTGGGGCCTGCTGTGGCTAGGGAGCTTGATGACATGGTGAACACGAAGAATCATAAGCAGGCTCGCCTTAATGTTGATCAATGTCAACGCCGCAGAAACAAGAAAGAACAAGGCCCAATTCTCAGTATGTTTTCAGTTAAACTTTCTTTTTCATTGTCTAGTTATTTTTCTTCTAATATTAGATGATTTATTGACTTATCCCATGGATGATTTGATAATTGATTCCTATCAGTATTCAAGTAGTTCATTTGCATGTATATATTTATTAGCTTTTTTAGGATTTGACTACTTTTGTGTGTAAATTAGGTGATCTGTTAGATCTAGTTGTTGATTACTTTATTCTTTAATTTTCTGTGTCACTTTTATGTTTTGGCATCAGTTCCCAGACTGCAAAGGAAAGCCCTGCTAATTTTCATAGATTTAAAGTTCATTTCCTTCATAACACCTTTTAGTAATATTTTTCTTCATATAGTCAGATATTATTAATGCATTGGATGAAAATTTTAAATGATTTTTATAGGTCCTCAGTGTATCTTCTTCTACCAATGCAAAAGTGCATCCACCATTCATGATGGTGTATGTTTGGTTCAGTAAGCTGTTCAGATGAATAATAAAGGCTGACTCATTTAATCTCCCTTTCCTCAGTAGGGCACATAATCTTTGTGGTATGAATGCAATAAGGCTTAATGAAGCTTGGATGAGGCCTCCAAAGAGCTGTATATATAGTTACGACTTTCAAATATTTAAGTTGGAAAATTTTATGCCGAAACCAAATATATGTAAAAGTTTTTAGAATGAGTACAATGTTACCAATATTTGCATTGGCATTGCACCAGTTGGAAGATTATAAACAAAAACAGTGTGAGTGTTGAAAGTAGAGCCTAGTTGTGGCACCATGGGACTGTGACACTTTTTCCATACAGTGTTCCAATTAGATCAGCTACATTATTGACCAAAAAGTTTTAGTATCTGCTAGAAATTATTACTACCGAAATAGAACATAGATTATTGTGTTAGTTGTCCTTGGTATTCTGCATTCTTGTGGGCCGTTTTCTTAACTGCTATGTGCTTCCATTCTCCTAAATTGTAAAATGTCAATCTGTTGTTTCATTTAGTATGCAGCTTGCCGATGTGATTAAGTTTCCTTACCGTTTCACACGCTAGTAATCTGTGTTGTAAATAGTTATATGTATATGGCTGCTAATTTTCTAAACTAGTGTTATAGTCTTTTGTTTATCTAGTTCTAGACATGGTCATAAGTGTGGCAAATTCAGTGGTATGATTAAGTGGCAAAATCTGTAGTATGATTAAGTACATCTAGAATTTGCTACAATTTTTATGATCTTACTAACCTTTTCCTGAAGGCTTTCCAAAATTCTGGACGTTTAGGAAAATTGGTTGGGATTATCTTTTTCTTCTTTTTGGTTACTTTCCTAAAAAAAACAAAACTCTGATTCCTGAGATTTTTATCGAAGTCTTTCGTGTGTGTCACTGATTGGGTCAATTTTGATGGGTCTATTTTTGCTTGTGCTCAGGTTTGGTGGCTGCCCAAGAAAGAAGAAACTGCCTGCAATTATGTCACCGGAGAATGGTTAAAAGCAAACCACAAAAGCCATGCAACATACCTACCATAAACCATTAAAATTGGATGCCTAGGCAGATGATAATTTGTGGCATATACCTGTATATAGTACCTGTACATGAAAGTTCTTACACTTGGCCAAATTAGAAGCCATTCAAAGAGAATTCTTTGGGCATACTGTTAGTGATTTGATACACTGTTAGTGATTTGATACTTTGTAACTGTACATGATAGAATGAAGTGCTGATACATCTTAACAAAACTTATACTGAGAGACACTTGTCGATGAATGAAATAAAGATGATTTTGTTTTGTGGTCAAATTTGTTGAAAATGCATGTGTATATACATCTGTATCAATACTGTTGCTGTTGGTGGTTTTTACATCTCCTTGAAAGTAGCTGATAACTCCTGTATTTGTCATCTGTCACACATTTCAGGTGAAGTGTGTCATGAAAGTAACTTTGAAGTGGGGAATTCCTTGGATATTAGCTATGATCACCGTGTTAGTGGTGAAGATGGCTGCACTGTTGTGGAAGGGGATTGCATTGAAGATTGGGACAGTGATGATGAGTTTGATAGCATTCTGAGACCGGCATTTATCATTGAAGGAGAACCCAATTTCGAGTCTGGACCTCCTCAAGATGGCTTAGAATATCTTAGGCGTGTCAGGTGGCCTTCTAAATCATTTATCCCGTTATATGTACATCTAATTTCATAACAGTGCATGTAAATATGCAATACTGGCTTTGCTGTATACACTTCTTATTCCATTTAATATTTGAATAGTTAATGTGTTGCTTCATTGTATACTTTATGCCCTAAATTCTAATGGACTGTTTGAAGTATTCGTTATTATTTTTCCTATAATACTCAAGCTTTTACAAGTCAGGTGGTTTTTCGGTTGAAAAAAGAGTTCCAACAATATTATGCAAGGGATCTTAGTCTCAACCTTTAAGTGAATCCATGATTAAATTTTCATATTAAGATAGCCTCTCAAAGATATGCCAAAAACTAAACATGGTGCTACAGAAATTCCAAGTAATGACTTTTCTCCATGATGACTTTCCTTAATTAGCTACTCTGCGATACCTGGACGACCCTTCATATTATGCCCTGTACCTCTTGTTTCAGTTTTAGTTGGACTGTTGCTAGATCAAATTATCAGACCTTTATGCATGCACCCAACGTTGATGGGTTAGTTAAAATGTCAGAAACCTTGAGACCTGCTAGTCTTTTTGTGTTGAACATTTTTCTTGATGCAGCAGGTGTGTGTGTACCCGCTACCCATGTGTATACTTTTCAATCTGGCTTCATATTGGGAAGTTAGACAAATCTAATAGTTATCAAACCCTCACACCTAGCTCTTGTACCTGAGTCTGTGTTGCTTCGTTGATAATCACATAATGCAATCCCTAGTTCATAACAAGAGTTAAGAGAGTGCACTCTTAGCAGTTTTTATTTTGAGCTTTAATCTAATGGTTTCTGGTATCTTTATGGTTGGAATGGGATCATCTATGGTTGAGCTCGTAAATGAGCTCAACCATACCCAATGGTTGCTTGCCAAGTAAGCAAGCAACCACCTCCTGAAAAAGTGAAAATGGTTGCTTGCCAAGTAAGCAAGCAACCACCTCCTGAAAAAGTGAAAACCACTTTTTCATTTCCCCATGTAGAAGACAGAGGAGAGAGGGTGGTTGCTTGCCTACTTGGCAAGCAACCATTGGGTACGGTTGAGCTCATTTATGAGCTCAACCGTAGATGATCCCATTCCTTTATGGTTACCCATAGAATTGGTCACAGCTAGAGTACTCATAATGGTAGAGAAACTACTTGAATCATTACTATTAGAAATAGTTATCAAATCAGAAGTTTTAGCAGTTCAAAGTGAGACAATGATTTGCATCGACTAAATCAGCCTTCAACAAGGCTCAAGACCATTGCAAAAGAGTTGTTTAAGAAAATTTGAGTTTTAAAACTTTGAGCTTTGGGCTACTCTTGAAAATGTTAAAGGCATCTCAATACATATCCACTTGGGGTTTCAATCCACCGAAAGAGGAACTGCTTAAGTAGATGGTCTTTTCATCAATATAAGGTTTCTGACCATGTTATGTTGGAGACACTTCTAGGTCAATCATTAGCAATCAACACAGTATCTGGAACTTTTCTAGCTTAGTAAAAGCGCTTTGACTTTAGACACTACAAGACCGGTCACTTCCTTAAGCCCTGGAAAGCACATATGCTATAATAATATAGAGGCTAACCAGTAACCAAAAGGCCAATTGGATGAGAGTCTTTTAGTATCCACATCACCTCTGCATTTTGGAACCTGAACCAAAAAAGTGGCATTTGGAGCCGTACTCAAAATCCCATTAGAGTAAAATCCCTTGAATAGCTCCAAATCTTTTTGGACTGTCGCCCAATATCTTGAGAGATGCATTATAAATCCATCTGTTCACAGTGCTTTACTTCTATCTAGCTTCTAACTGCACCCTTAGTTTCTTGCTCATCAAATTCCATTTCTAACTACTGAAATTTAGACTCCAATCTTGAAATCACCACCCACCACACCCCAGAAAATTACTATACCCAAATATGAACTCTTGCTCCAATATGCAAAGTAGATAATAGAGTGAAGACAATGCTTCTTCTATACCTTCCTTTCATCCACTATTCATCCGCAATAAGTCTAGATATTTCATTCTTTCTTCTCCTTTATATTTTGCTGTGTCATAAAAAATTTTTGTGTTGCATCCCCTCCATAATCCATTTAATACTTGACTTTTGCCACAAGCTAATCTCTTCCAGTCTTTTCAATTCCTCAAGTTCCCCTCTCCAAACCTTCTAGCCTCCAATTCGGAGGGGACCTGGTCTTTTTCCTCCCCCTTACTCTTGATGTCGAGGGGACCTGGTCTTTTTCCTCCCCTTTCCTCTTGATGTCTTCAATTTCTCCTCAAGGTTCCTCCTTTTGGTCCCTATTGACCCAAAAACATTCCCGTTCCATTTCTTAAGTTTTTTTCTTTTTATCCCTCATGGTGGCTTTAAGAGTCTTAAGTTTCACCACATGTTTTCAAATCTGAAAGGGGAGACATCCTGCTCCTAGACTCGGTATCCACCAGAAAGTTAAATGCCCAAATATGGATATGAACAGCTTTGACTGTGAAATGTAAGTATACCATCCCAGGCCACTGATTAGAGCACTCTATCTAACCAACAACAGACGAGTTTATCTTACATATGAGACCATGTGAACCCTGCATCCCCCAAGGATATTCCATCAAGTCCATGTTGTTTATGAATTTAAAAAAGTCTCTCAAGCTTCTTATTTATTCTGCTTCCTCCTCTTTTCTCACTAGAAAATCTGAGCGCATAAAGTCCCTAATAAACCACAGAAATGTCAAATCCCTCTTAATATTCCTCATGTCTTGCTAAAACTTGTGCCTATTTCACGATCTATTTGGGCCATAAATGTGAGTCAATACCTAATCAAAATGGTCACGCACACTATGAAACCTAATTGAAAGAGTAAACTGACCTTTTTCTAGCCTGCCCTTGTAGACATTTACAGCATAACCTTCACACCCAAAAATATTTGTTAATGCTTCCAAACCACATAATTTTTCTTAAGGTCTCAGTTCTCGGTGTTAGATGAACGTGGAAGAAAAGTTGGCTTTTAGGATTAATCTCATTACTCAGATGGAAATGAGGAAATTTCGCATTTCATTTTCTTGATTGTTTCATCCAATGAAACATGAGCCCTACCAACTCCAAGTGATTCAAAGCTGTTTAAATTTTCAAGTGATTATATAGATCTGATTAATCAAGGCCATATGAAATGTTCAAAAGGCTCTCTCTCTCTCTCTCTCTCTCTCTCTCTCTCTCTCTCTCTCTCTCTCTCTCTCTCCTGCTCCCTCCCTCTCTCTCTCTCTCTCCCTCCCTCCCTCCCCCCCCCCCCCCCTCTCTCTCTCTCCCTCCCTCCCTCCATCTCATAAACCGACTCAAACTGTATCGACACCAAAGCAACCCCTTTGTGCATCGAAGAAGCCGTTGGCTTCGAAAATAACATGCTGCCAAAAGTTCTGTAGTGAATATTTGGGTGCTTTATTAGGGGTCCTAAGAAATAATAATAAAGAAAAAATGAAAAAGAAAAATAATTGATCCAGTTTAAGCATACGAGTATACAATCTCATACTTCGTACTAACATGCGAAATGTTTCATTCTGTCTAGGTGGGAAGCTGCACAAATACCAAAAGTGAAGGTGTCAAAGCTGGACAGGAGAAAATTTAACAGCAAGCAGACTATTTATATGCCCAAGATTGCTGATATCCCAAAGTGCCCTGTTCACCTACTGCCCCTCAAACAGTGGGAGGATGCTTTCGTCACAGACTTTTCAGCGCTAAGATTGGTTAGTTCTTCCCCACCATTTTTTTTCCTGTTTATATGCCCAAGCTTCCTGGCATGGCAAAGTTCCCTGAGCACCACTTACTGCCATTGAAATGGTGAGAGGATGATTTCTTTATAGACTTTTTGGAGATGAGGTTGGTTAGTTTTTCTGGGCCCACCTTATTTCTTTCTGATGTAAGGTTAGGTTACTGTGGTGCATGCTGCTGCATTCACGACCCACACCATGAAGGAGCTCACATTGTTCAACTAAACACCTTATTCGCTGATAATGCCAATAATTGATTATATCCGATCAGTGGATTATCTTGATCTGATTAGCTTGACCTCTCAGTTGGGAGTTAGTGGGTGTGTAGGGATTAATTGGTTGGACTAATTATATGTTGGGTTCGATCTTCATCTTGCAACAGTTATTTGCCCATTGTCAAAGCATGCTTTTTCTCTGGTCTTCACATATAATATTTCCTGTGGTTATTTTGCCCTATTTTAAAATTAACACATTAGAACAATGATGCTACAGGATATCGTGTAACCATTGAATAAGTCCAAATTGTATACTTGGTTTTGATGTCGATGAATTTCAAATATGTTCTTGAAACAATTTATTGTCTCGGGTATCTTGATATTGGCTGTATGAGCTAAAGTCGCTTAATTTTCTCATCCTCCTCTTTTTTCTCATTTGAATTTTAGGCTGTGTCTCGTCTTGAACATTCTGATTCAAACAATATTGATCATCTTCTACCATATGTGGATGTTCATGAAGATTACTCCTTCCATCCTCTTCAGCCTTCTGCTCCTGAAGATTCAGATGAGGTTCCATCAGCTTTGGGGATGGACGAAGATGGCTCCTGCAAGCATGTCAAGAGCAATAATCTTGAAAGCTCTCAGAACAGGGAATTTCTATTGGATATTTCTCAAGATGCTTCTCCTACATTGTCTACAATTCTGGGGATGGATTATGTTTCTCGAGCTTCAATGCTAAGGAGACGGATAAGGTTGTTGGAAACTAAAGATTCTTTGTCGAGGAACGATTGTCTCTGGCTATATGTTCTGTGTATGGCTATTGATACCCCACTTGATGCTGACACTAGTGCGTCCCTTCGATGTCTGCTCCGAAAGTGCGCAAGCCTTCGGGCTGAAAAATCTGGATGTGATGATGAAGTTGTAATGCTGAACATTCTGGTGACAATCTCGGGCAGGTATTTTGGCCAGTTGGAGAACTGAGAGCTTTGGGTTTGGCAATATGGACTCGATAAATGTTGAAATATGGAGATTAGGTTCTAAACTATCCTCAAACCAGTTGTTTGCTTTGTGATCTTCATGATCTTCATGTTTTGTGATCTTCAAGTTTATTTATTATAGCTGAATTTTGATAATGTAAAATCACCCTTTCATTTCTCTTATGCAAATCATTTTTTGTTTTGTTTTTGTGACATACATGTCAAGTATGATTTATTTTGCATGTCACATGTCAAGTATGATTTATTTTGCATGTTTGAGGTTATACCCAAGGATCATCCTATTTGTTTCTGACTCGATTAATTTATTATATAATATAATTTTTACCTTTATATTATTTACAAAAATGAAATTAATATTATTAGATTTAATAAATTCAAATAATGGTGCAAAAAGATGGAAAAATTAATGTAGTACATAAGATTAGAGCTGGAAGGCTTAAGTTTAGGTATGCTTCTGGGGATTGTGTGATAAGCATTTTCCACTTAAATTAAAGGGTAATTTATAAGACAACAATTAGACCTTAGGCCTTATATGGTACAAAATATTCATATTCAGAAGATGAGTGTTACAAAGATAAGGATATTAAGATGGGCTTATAGCAAAACTAAGATTGATAAAATAAGACATGAAGACATTTGAAAGTAAAATTGAGGAAAGTAGGATAAGGTGATTTGGACATGTTAAGTGGGGATCTAGAGATGCACCTGTAAAGTGTAAGGGTCTAAGAAATCAACATGATCAACAAGAATTATAAAACATAAATTTACTAAAGATATGATTTTTTTTTTTTATGATAGATTGAGAGGTAGGTATAAGATTCATGACATCGGAACTGGCTTTTGATGATGATGATTTAATATTGTAATTTATAATTGGGAAAATTATGAAAAAGGGTCACTTTTGGCTTGTATTTATAAAAACAGTATATCAATTATCAAAAATCTCATTTTGTAAGGTCACTTTTCAAAAGTAATTGACCTCCAAGGTTTAAAAAAAATTAAAAAAATAGTGTCACTTCACTGGAGGTAAAAAAGGCTTGTACTAAGTAGGATGCGCCCATATCCCACGTATGATGTGCTCCTATCTAGAGCTATAAGGAGGGAGGGTTGGTCCGGGTTTTACTGAGTTCGGGCTCAACCCAATGTAAACTTAGTTGGCCCAATCTCACCTTGGGCCGCCCTAAACCCAAACTCCTTGAGCCCAAACCCAATCCTAAAATTATTTCTAAAGAGATAAAATACAATTCATACGTTATTTTGAGTATTTTAAAAAAGGAAAAGAAACCAAAGATTACAATAGAGGAGGCATTTTCCCTAAAATCACCCGGTTCATATAAATATATGTCTTTTCCATATAGAAGTAAGGTTGCTCTCTATTTAATTAATTAACTTTACTATTCCTAAGAATGTATTAAACTATCCCCATAGATTTCACTTCAACATAGTTGATACCTTCTTTAAGGTTTTATAAAACTAGTATAAACAAATCATTAGCGTTGTGATTTCTTAATAGCATATTGGGAAAAATAAACTCCCAAACAATTCAAACAAGAGAGAAGAACTCCCATTTCTTTTGAACAAGAGAGAATGATCATGCGAATAACTATGTTTGGATATGATCTTCAGAAAGTTGTGGGCTTGATCCAAACCCAAACTAAAGTCCTAGTTCGGACTATTATTTGGGTTAGGTTGGGCGTGCTTCAGGCAGGTTATGTGGGCTTCAAGCGGGAACGGGTTGGGAAAAATTTACAGCTCTACTCGTATCCCACTAAGCTGATATCCTATCTACAATACACTTGCTCCAAAGTAAAGTGATCCTGCAACTTAATTATTTTTGAAAAGCTATCCTATAATTTAATTATTTTAAAAAAGTGATCCTTTTTGGTAGTAATTATTTTAAAACTGTTTTCAAAGAATTATAGAAAAGTGATCCTTTTTCATAATTTTCCCTTTTGTTATTTTCTTGGAACAATCACAAATTCTTGCTTAAGCAAGGTTGAAAGATTTTTTGCGCAAATAGAACTCGAGGAAAATTGATATACATATACTTGTAAAATTATTTATATTTACAGTTGTTGTCTAATTCTTTGAAAACAGTTTTACAAAGTTTAGAGATTTTTTGCAAGACAATAATTAAAAAAAGTTCCGGAATTCCAGATTCATAAGGAAGAACTAAATTAGAAAAAAAGTTATTCTGCTCTCCTGAATTCCAAAAGTTATATAATGATCTTCTTGCGAGGACTCTTCTGATGCCTATGATTTGCATCCCCCCATGATTGGGATTTTAACTTAAAGTAATTGGGGTTGTGCCTCTGATGATTGTAGGATACCCTCCAGTGCTTGGATTGTATGCTTTGTTAATTAGAATTGTGCCATGTTGAAGTTTATATTTGTGGCTATACTCTATAATGTTTAGGGTTGCCCCTCACTTTTTATTATATTCACCTTTATCTCCTACTTAACCACTTACATATATGTAACAGCCTCATATTGTCCAAAACACCCTTCAATTTTATTTGTATTTACTTTTATCTCCTTCAACACATATAACAACCTACAATTGCCAAAAGTAAACCTTCATTTTAAAATTTTTCTTTTGCTTCTATCTCTTAATTGCCTTCACTTATCTAATTCTTCACTTACATCCTAATTTCTATTTGCAAAATGAGATGTCTAGGTGTGCTTTTTTCAACGATGAGACCGTTCAATCTTATTTTTGATTGTACGAGGGAGAAGAAACCGGTATCCGTCATAATCTATTTATATCTATACTATATATAAAGAGAACACAAGCTTGGGAAACATGTCAAAAATTATGCCTTTTTTTTTCTGACAATATCCTTCTAAGTCATTTTGTCTTCTATATTTAGGAGGGTAACTTAGTCTTTTTTTCTTTTAACTATCCAAAAAATACCCTTTAAAAATTTGTTATCACTTACGTGTCCTAATTACTCTCCATGCTTTCACAACACACTTCACCTGAAATGCATGACAGATGACTAATACAGGAGGTATCAGCCACTTCCAAGGAGATGTAAAAACCAGCAACAGCCAAAGTATTGAAACAGATGTATATATAAAGGCATTTTCCAACAAATTTGACCACAAAACAAGATCATCTCTATTTCATTCAGCTACAAGTGTTTGTCAGTAAGTACAAGTATTGTTAAGATCTATCATTTACAATTGCAAAAGTATCAAATCACTAACAGTATACCCAAAGACTTCCTTTGAATGGCTTCTAAATTGACCAACAGTAATAAGTTTCATGTACAGGGATTGCATACAGTATTTGCAACAAATTATCATCTGCCTAGGCATCCAATTTCAAAGGTTTATGGTAGGTATGTTGCATGGCTTTTCTGCTTTGCTTTTAACCATTCTTCAGTGACATAATTGCAGGTAGTTGCTTCTTTCTTGGGCAGCCCCCAAACCTGAGCACACAAACCTGAGCACAAGCAAAAATAGAACCCATCAAAATTGACCCAATCATTGAAAAAATTCCCAGACTTAGGAATTTTGCAGCCATATGCATATAACTATTTACAAAACAGATTACTAGAGAGTGCAACGGTAAGGAAACTTAATCATATCAGTACCCCAGATTACAATTATGCTGAACACTAGATGAAACAACAGATAATGGAAGCCACACAGCAGTCAAGAAAACAGCCCACAAGAATGCACAATGTCAAGGACAACTAACACGATAATCGATAATCTATTTCCTCAATAAGAATTTCCAGCAGATACTTAAAAAAAATTTTGTCAATAATGTATCTGATTTAATTAGATCACTATACGGAAGAAGTGTACTCTGCCATTAGCTATAAATTCACCTTCAAGTTGAGGTAATTGCAAAGAGTGGGAGCGCCTACCATGAAAGCGCCATCCTCAAAATTGAAGAAACAAATATGAAAGCCATATTATAGTTCTCTTGAAATGTCATAATCTAGATGGATCATAACCATTGACTCATTCTTCATATAGTCAAAAAATATGATTGACCATGGAGTTCCCACACATAGACCATAGTATTGGTTATGTATCTTGACATAATAGGATCAAGGAGTGCCCATGGATATTCAAAATATTTATCAGCATGTTGAATAGTTCTCTCATACACCCATAATCCAACACAATCTTTATACCAGGTACTTGCAAGACCAACATTCAAACCCACTCACGGTCCCATGGTGCCACAACTAGGCTCCATTTTCAACATTCACACTGTTTTTCTTCAGTAATCTTCCAACTGCTGCAATGTCAATGCAAATATCGGCAACATTATACTTCGTAGTTTCTCATTATAATAACTTTTACACATTTAGTTTCAGCATAAAAATTTCCAACTTAAATACTTGTAAGACTCTAATTATATATACAGATCTTTGGAAGCCTCATCCACCATGATTCATTAAGCCTTATTGCACACATACCACAAAGATGATGTGCATTACGGAGGAAAGGGAGATTAAATGATTCATCCTTGATTAGCCCTCCAGAGAGGTCACTGAACCAAGCATACACCATCACGAATGATGGATGTGCTTTTGCATTGGTAGAAAAAGACCTATAAGAATAATTTAAAAATAACTCACTATATGAAGAAATATATTACTAAAAGGTGTTGTGAAGGACACAACCTTAAAACCTATGGTAATTAGCAGGGCTCTCCCTTACAGTCTGGGAACTGATGCCAAAACATAAAAGTGACGCAGAAAATTAACGAATAAAGCAATCAACAACGAGATCTAACAGATAGCATCATTACATGCAAATTTAGTCAAGTGATAGAAAAGCTAATAAATCTATACGTGTAAATGAATTATCAAATCATCCGTGCCAATAATTCATCTAAATTAGTAGAAAAATAACTACAGAATGAAAAAGAAAGTTTAACTGAAGACATACTGAGAATTGGGCCGTCTTCTTTCTTGTTTCTGCGGCGTTGACGATGATCAACATTCCGGCGAGCTTTCTTATGATTCTTACTGTCCACCATGTCATCAAGCTCCCTAGCCACAGCAGGAGACAACCCCAGGTATATCTCATTCCAGAACTTTTTCTGCCCTTTCACGTTCACAAATCTCAGGGCCTCCAACACTTTCCTTGGGTAAATTTTCTTAATCCTGTCCCCTCTCTTCTGGCAAACATGATTTGCTTTACCCGAAACACTCGAAACTTTCTTCATTTCTTTCAAGTCTGCAATCTTTTTCAATCCATTTGCCCTTCTCCTAAGGCAGATATCCTTCTTTCCATTAATTTCTCGTCTTAAGTTCTTCTTGTCATTCATCTGTTGGAAGTTTTCGCCTAAATTCACGAATACCAGATCTTTCTTTTCACAGCCACTTCCCTGTTCAGACACGGAAGCCGGATGAAACTCAATTGCAGGCATTTCCCGTTTTCCTTTAATCTGAACGGAATCTCCGACACGCTCCTCCTTTTCCATTAACGCTTTGATTTCTTTACCCTCATTTTCCACAAATTGTTGAGCCAGATGAAACTGAATCGCAAGAATCTTCTGTTCTCCTTCAATCTGTACGGAATCTCCGACACGATCCTCATTTTCTATGAACCCAGTGGTCTCTTTTCCCCCACATTCCACAATTTCTTGCCTGCTTTTCGTACTCATAAAACAGAGGCCGCTCCACTTCTCATCAGTAGTTTGAGTTTCAACTCCAGTTGTTTCATGTTTTTCTTTGATCTCTGAAGGAATTTCAATACATTCCTTTATATCGCTAATTAGAACTTCAGGTGTCGATTCAAGTTGATTTTCTTTGCCTTCAAAGAAACACAGTGAGTTCTCTTCACATGTTCTTGAACTATTCATACGATCTTTTACCGCAGATTGCTTCTCCTCGATCGCTGTCACATTTCCGGAGCATTCGTCTTCCCTTAGACTGTCGACACTTGCTCGAGGTTCATACGTATCCGTTGCATTCAAATTGTTGTCATAAGGTTCATTCAAATCCTTTGCATTCGAATTGTTGTCATCTTGAACGATAAAGATTGAATTCGAGTTGTTTTCCTCAATTTCTTGCATTTCTTTCAAGCCTGAGAGATCGTCATCTTGAACGATAAAGATAAAGATTGAATTCGAGTTTTGTTTCTCAATTTCTTGCATTTCTTTCAAACCTGAGAGATCTTCATCTCTACTTCCACGTTCAGACAAACATTTGACTAATCTCCGGCGGCGATAATCGGATTCACAGACGAAACCCGACAGCCCTTCCTCGACATCAGAATCGAAATCAGTGATTCTTTCGGATCCAAACGACTCCTGTAAATTCACATTCATCGCCACTTCCGATTCTTTAAAGACAGAAGAACGCTCATCTCCCAAGATTTCTTTCTCATTTTCGCCCACCGAAACAACATCCGAGACTGCTCGCTTGAATGCGCCACATGAATCCAAACCAAAATCCTCCTCCATGATTGAAGACGAAATTACTTCAGTCGCTCTCGATCTCAAGAAACGAAAACCGCGAAGGAACCAACGGGAAAAAAAATGAAAGAGAACAAATAAGAAACCGAGAGGCGGAGGGGTCTATTTATAGACGAGGAGACAGTGATCCACTATGCAACTTGATTCGGTTAAAACAGAAAACCGACTGACCCAAACCCACTTGCGTCCGTTTGTGTTGGGTTTCAAAGCTGAACCGTTGGTTCTAGAATCTGTAAACCGAGTTAATTTTGACTTGGCTTTGGGTTGAAGTTTTGATTAAACCGGACCGTATTAAAAATATATTTTACAAAACTAAATTATATCAAACCGAACCAAACCTGTATATGCATATAATTTGGTTATGCTTTTGTGATGGGTTCTCAAATTTGTGGGGCAAACTTGGGTTGGATCTTGCATTGATGTCAATCTAAACCAAACCAAACCGAATTGCACCCTCTACATTTAGGGCTGCGGCTCAATTTAGTTAAAACCGATCCTGAACTGATCTAAATCGACTTTGGTTCAGTTTAGATTGGGTTTTAAAATAATTGGTTTGGTTTTCGTTCCACATATACTAAACCAGATTATTTTGATTGGAATTTGGATTGAATGCACGGTTTAACCGAACTGAAAACTGATTTCATATATACTAGTACGGTGCAGAGATACATGTAGAGGGGAACATTTGTAGGGTTGGCACGTTGGGAAAAGAACACTTGCAATTTAAAAGTGGGAGAGGCAGCAGTTGTGGTGGTTATATATTGGGATTATTTTGTTTGTGAAGTACAAAGTTTAGAAAGAAAAAAAAAAGAGAGGTCCCAAATCAAAGAATATTCCCCCTATTCTTTATATTATTTTATTCTCTTTAATAATAGTGTAGATATATATATATATATAAATACATGTTAACATGTACTTGTGTTTGGAAGTGTTTCATTTAGAAACCACAAACCCATACACGTTTTCTACGTTCATTTTTGATCAGGCAACTTTTAAAAAGGCTAAAGCTTTTATATAAGTAATCGTCTGGGGGAACTTTTATCCCAACCAAGGTTTACAGTTTCAGTGCCGGTGGACGAAGAAATTTCGGCGGCACGCCGCCGAAACAACAGAAAAAATAAAAAGGCAACGCCGGCGTACCGCCGAAACGACAGAAAAAATAATAAGGCAAAAAATTGGTTTTTCTGGATTTTGGGTAAATTTCATCAGCACGCCGCTCCGTTTCGTTGGCATGCTGTCCCATTTCGCTAATAAAAAATAAATTTTTTTTCGTTTCGTCCGTTTCTCTCAGTACACCACCCTATTTCGGTGACAAATCGTCAAAATTTCGCCAAAATCACCAGCGATGCACCTTGACGATTTCCTCCAGCGAAACGCATCGCTGGGGGCCAAAAGAACGAAATTTCGACAGCACACCGCGAAAAGAGAATGCTCGAAGCTCCATTAAGGGAGAAACGAAGAAGTACTTGTCAGGATTAAGCTGAATCGAACCAAACCCACCAAATCCTCCCTAGACGAGCTTATTAAACTTATCCTTTCCGATTCTTCCAAAGAAGCACAAGAGGTCTCCATGGTGGAAAACCCCTTGGACTCCGTCGATGACGAAGGAGATTTCGAAGGATTAAAATAAGGTTTATCTCCGGGATTCATTTTCGGAAAATCGAAATAGCAGGAGAGCGAGAACGAGAGGCAAAGAAGAAAAAATAGAATGGGAGTTGGTGAACATAGCAATTACAAAGCTGATGAATGAACTAGTGAAGTGTTGTTTATATGGAGTACTAGTACCCATGCCGCCTTTCTGTTCGAGATATTATCTGAAAGTGAAGGAAAAATTTAATCAAAGACGGTTGGAACTTTGATCTGCAGAGAGTTACTCCTAACTCCTATTCACGGACGCGGAGCGACTGAGGGGTAGAAGTGATAGTGAAAGAAACGAGACAGAACCGAGCATTCCTACCTTCTTGGCAGTTCCGATCAGTGCAGTGGTCGTTCGGCTCCTTTGGATAAAAGTCTCCCACAAACCAAACATCGGCTGGGGAAAACCAGCGACTCCCTATATAAATTGTAGAAGGCTCAAGGCCCACATGTTAAATGATTTCCTAATCAGCACAATTAAGACGAGCCAGACTTCATGGGTTTTGGCTCCCTTGATTCATAGCATTGAACCGTTTGGGTTCAAGTATTAAACATACATATTTTGTTATTTATTATTATTATTATTATTATTACTACAAATACCACCTTTGAACTAGAACCGAACTGAATTTAGAATTGGGTTCGGTCTGGTTTGGATTTTGGTTTCACACAATCAGTTTTCAATTCGGTTCAATTCGATTTTGGGTTGACTTCCAATAAATTCAATTTGATCTTCGATTGATCTCAACCTGTACCGAACCGATCCGATTTGCACCCCTATCTACATCTATGTGGATTAGGGATGGCAATAGGGCGGGGTACCCATTTAACCCACCCCTGCCAACCCCTAATGGTTATGGTTTGGTATGCATAAAATCAGGTTAGGGGGCGGGTTTGGGCCCTTCATATATTATAATATTTATTTTTAATATGTTTTTAATATTATTCTTTATATTTTATATATAAAAAATGCATACATTATTAATTAATGTATATATTCTACTTTTAAAAAGCTTCTTTTTTTTCATTTTATCCACCAACCGGGGCAAACTTAGCCTACTTCATTACCAACTCGACAGGGGTGGGGGGAATATGTTTTTAATATTATTCCTTATATTTTATATATAAAATATGGATACATTATTAATAAATATATTATTAATGTATATATGTGGTGGTGGGTGGGTGGGTGGGTGGGTACGGTGGTGGTAGTTAGGGCTTGGTATTTGCTAAACTCCTATAGGGTTTGGCATTTGCTTGGATCATGACATGTAAGCCCAAAGAAGCCAATAATCAATCAAATCAAATCAAAGACAAATTCTTTTTATCTTTCCATGAATATATACTCTCTCGCACCTTTTCTTTCAGTAACAAGAAAATTAATTAAAACATTTCTCTTATATTTGGAAGGAGATATGGAACCCGCAGCCAAAAATGGTGCATCTATTCATTTTTGAGCCTCATTTCTCCGTCCAACACCATACTACCACATAGGAAGTGTTAACGGAGAGGCATTATTGGGCTTGTAACTAAAGTTACTTGAGCAAGGTGGTTTGTTGCCTATTAGTAAAATGAGAAAGAATCCACACAACATAACACATGTAACTTTGTTTAATCCAATCCCAACCAAAATACCATAATAAGGCTAACTAAACCAAATAATATGCTGCCATTGTAACTTTTTCAATCACATAATTGTTTATTTTATGCTTGCTATCCAATTAGATGACCTTTAATTTGTGGTGGGCTTTCTTTAATTAATCCTTAATTTAGAGATACTTTTACTTTTTTTTGGTTTGCGCAGACTCATGCGATCTTACCGAAATGCTTCAGAGCACCTTCTTCAAAAGCTGGAACCTGGCCAAACGGCTACAAGGACAAAGGATATTAGAGCAGCAGGTGTACGAAGTGTGAACCGCGGAGCATATCAGTGATCCTTAACTTCTCCTTTAAATACAGGGGTATATACTGACTTTTAGAGAGACTAGGGGGCCCTACACGTGCAAATGAGTTTTGTCACTATACAACCTGAAATGAGTTTGCTTTATCCAACCTCAAACGTCATTAATTTCATGAAATCTGAGTACCAAAAATGAAGGGATTACTACTTTGCATGAATTTTGGCATTAGAACTAAGGTTTGAAATTGAGCACACACACTTCACATAAAAGCATCGGAAGTTTGATCCGTTGTCCATCTAGCCCTTATAGCAACCCGGTTCGGCAACACATGAATTAGATTCAAGTCGTAAAATGAAGTAGAGGTATATCAACAACCAAGTAATCCTAATATTCCTGTAATTTCATGGCTAGCTTGGTCAACATCAGCCTCAGCTCAGGCGGAAGAAGCACATAACATAAAAGGTTATTTTCGTAAATTATTGAAGCAGGTCGTCAAGCAGCTCGTACGGGCCCTTTTATAGAGGTTAATAGAAATAGATTAATAGATAATAGATACAAGCTGGTTCTTTCGTTGAAATGGACCTGAAGCATCTCACCTTTCCTTTTGCCTTGCAGGTAAGGCGGCGCGAGATAACAAGAAGAATCGGATAATTCCAAGATTACGAACACACACACAACAACACGTTAGGGATAGCACAGGTTTTACTAAGCTTGCCTTCGTATTGTCATGGTCTTCGACCAGTAGGGTTGGGCCGTGGGCCACGGGCCGCGGCAAGCGAGGCCCATTTAGCCGGGACCCTCGGCCCAGAAAATTCTGTAAAAAAAAATTCCGAAAAATACTTTTATTATTCACAAAATTGTCTTACACATATTGGGATAGATTTTGCTAAAAATATATATATATATAAATTCATTAATTATCACAAGTACAATTACAACTTTGCAAAGACTACATAATTACTTGAACAAATAATACTGTATCACTATAGTATAAGCACATCTCAACTAGGTTAGCACCCACTCATCTATTTTTCATTTGCAGTTTAAAAAAAAAAAAGAGAAAGTAAAGTTCCTATACTTTGATTACAAAAATTATAACAAAATTTAGACTAATCTGGATGACTAAATTCATCAATATTCAAATCATCGAAATCTCCAGCAAGTTGATCATCTTCATATTCCTGATCTCTCAGTTCCGCCCTTAACCAATTTGTAAGATTGACACATACTTGCACCATCTCCGGCGTTAATCTGTTCCTGTAGTCGTCCACAGTTTATCCACCTGCACTAAAAGCTGATTCCGATGCAACTGTGGACACCGGAACCGTTAGTAGATCACGTGCAATAGCGGCAAACACAGGATAACTAACCTGATTTTGCTTCTACCATATCAAAATGTTAAAAGAATTATGCTCTTCCATAGTATTGAAATTTATTGGGGGGCTTTCTAAATAAATCCTTAATTCAAATGACCTCCCACTACTAGATGCTGGTTGTTTTCCCTTTCCTCTCCCACTTAAAAAATTCCAAGGAGAATTATCTGGTAGTGTTTGTTAGGTTTGCGTATGACCTTGTATGCTACTGCTAGTATCATATTCACAAAAAAGTCTTTCTAATAGGGTTCTTATTTTACGTATATCTATTTGAAAATTAGAATTCATATTCTCATTTATTTCATCTATTAAGTCTTCCACTCCTAATTTAATCCTAGGGTCCATTGTAGTAGCTAAACAATATAAATTAGGCATATCTTGCCAATATTTTAAAATTTTAGCTTCCATTGCAGGACAAATTTCCTTAGCAATGGGTATATTTTTATATTGTTGAAAGCAAATACTTATTTGATATAAACAAATTAAAATACTTGGGGATGCTGGGTAATAAACCACTGATAAATATCTTGTTGCATCATAAAAAACTTTTAAAAAATCTCTTAAAATTTCTGCTATTTGCCAATCAAGTTCTTCTAATTCACTTTCAGGCACTTTAGTTTTATAAAATATTGTAAGTTCTTGTTTTAGCTTCTAGCATTAAATATGTTGAGTTCCACCTATGTTCAACATCTAGGGTAATTTTTTTAGGTTGCTTTCCTAAATTTTCACAATAATATTTAAATTCTCTAGCAGTTGTGCTAGATTGTTTTAAATATCTTACTGCATCTCTAATATTTGTTAAATGATGTTGGACAATTTTTAATCCATCTTACACAACTAAATTTAGGATGTGACAAGCACACTTAACATGAAATAAACTTCGATCTATATTTAAGTTTAAATGTTGTCTTAATATATCTACTGCAACATTTTATTAGCACTTGCATTATCAAGTGTTAGAGCCATTATTTTATTGTATATTTGATATTTTCTTATATTTTTTGCTATAGTATTTGCTATATTTCGTCCAGAATTGCTAGAATCTAGTGCTTCAAAAGTTATTATTCTTTTTTCCGTATTCTAATTTTCATCTATATAATGTGCAGTTATAGCTTAATAACTTATTTGTTATCTACTTGTCCAAATATCTGAGATTAAAGCTATCTTAAAGTTATTATTTGAAAAAGTTTCTATTAATGCCGTTTTCATTTTTCCACATAATTTTATAGCATCCTTTCTTAAAGTGTTGCGTGAGAAAGATTTAAATTGTGGTGCTAGATATTTAGTTATTAAACGGTTAAATCTTTTAGATTCTATTAATCTAAAAGGTAATTCTTCTTGCATTACTCACTTTAATTTTTCAAGCCTAGTTTCTTCTTAATTAAAAACAAAATTACTCATATTAACACTACTGCTAGAAATTTGGACTTGCCTAGGGTCAATTTGGCCATATTTTGGAAGGCATTTATACAAATGCCATTGCAAGTGGCCTGTACTACTTTTTCCTTTACAACTAAAATTTTTTTTGCAGTGGTTACACACTGCCCTTTCTTCACTCCCTACATTTTCAATTGTAAAATTGAGCCAAACACCGGAGGTTCTACTCCTCTTGGTGCTCCTAGGTGGTAGGGAAGACGATCCCATCTCTTGGGAAGGCAATTCAGTTTCATGATCTAGGATGGAAGGGTCATCATATGGGGGTTAGGTTATATTATTAGAAAAGGTTAGGTCAGAATAGGGTCTAAGATATTCCTTTTCTTTAGTGTTAAAAAACATAGTATGCCTAGGGTCCATTATCAAATTTTGGAAAAAAAAATTCTTAATAAATAATATTATAATAAATTTTTGGTGATACTAATTTATAAGAAAGGTAGAAGGAGAGACTTACTTATAATAATAATATTTATACTAATTTTAAAATCGGAAAATTAAATAGAAGAATACCTCTTTAGAACTTTGCAGTTGAAGCCTTTAACCTCCAGAGTCCAATTTCCCACTTCTGATGCTTGAACAATTAGAAGAGAGTATCACCAATTTCCAGAGTCCAATTTCCAATTACAACAATTAGCAAAGCAACTATTTCTTGATAATCAATTAGAAGAAAGTAGGAGATTGTAGAGGCTCAAAACCACTTTTTTGGAGGGAAGAACGGCTAGCTCTCTGGCGGGCCGGCCTGGTGTGCCCAGCGGCCCGCCTGGGCCAACCGCGCGGCCCGTGTTGGCACGGGCCCGGGCTGACACGCGTGCCCTGGCAAGCCGTGCCCCCAGGACCCCCGGCCTGGCCCGATAAACACCCCTATCAACCAGGCCGGTCGAGATAATTATTATGTAGCAATTAACATACATATCTTTAAAAACAGATAAGTATTTTCAATTTTTTTATAAATAGATAAAATTTTCTTTATCTATTTATAATTATCTTTCGTTTTCTAAAATATAGTAAAATTAATTTTCTAAAATTTAATGATATTTTTTCTACAGAATTAAAATTTAATATTCTTTTTTTTTTTTTATCTAAGGTGCTTTCTTTTAGCAAGTCATGTTATCTAAAAAAAATTTAATAATACGTAATGAAAATTTTCTTTTCCATTTTAACACGTGCTTCCACTAGTAAAGTATAAAAGAAAGTTTAAAAGAAGAAGGAGAAATTCAGTTTCATTTCCTTTTCATTGTTTTTATTTTATTTTGAAAGGAAATATTTGAAAACCCTCAAATAAAATTAAAAAAAATAAAGTATTTTTGGAAAATTACATTCCATATACCTTACATAAATTTAACAAAAAAAATGATTTTCCTTTTCTTTATTACAAATTGTCAAAACCAACTTACCCACATGTCAAAGTCACTAAGCTCTGTAAAATACGCAAGTCTCACCAAACCCAACTTTCTTATGTTTGTTTTGCTCGCATACACCTTTTTTCCAGGAATTTAACTAATTTGGGCATTGATTTTCTATGCTCAAAGCGTTTTAGTGCTCTTACATGCAACCACCTAATCGACTCCTAAAGGAAAAATTCATGTGAAACCCATGAAATTTGTGGATGGTCTCTCATGATCAAGTCATAGGAAAGGTGGGGGTGTTGATTTTTTGTTTTTGGTAAAAGAAGAAGAAAATATATATTATTTACGAAAGAAACATATCTGTTAGTTACAACTAGTGTTTAAAAACCCGGAAAGGGCTGGTAACTCGGAAGGTTAGCCGTCCGAGTAATTACGAGTAACTAGGCTTGGTTATAGGGGAGAAACTCGTTTAAAGTCTAGGATTTACTCTAGAGAAAATACCCAGTGAAAATTACCTGATTTTTAGTGTGTGTAAACTCGCAGCATGACCTATCCGAGTAACTTGGGCGAGTATTCCGTGTTACTCGCTGGTTTTTAAATAGCGGTTACAACACCACGAACATCATCAAATAAAAAGGTGCCTAACCCCAAAGGAGGCTTCCGGAGCCAGAAACAGGAAAAAATATAATACCAAAGTTCGCCAAATAATCAGCCGCACAATTGCCTTCACGATACGTATGACAGATCTTAACATGTTGAAAGAAAGGCCAATACCGTCGAATGACGGTTAGGATAGAAAAAATGTGCCACGAACAATCAACAGATGGCAAAACAACCCTCTGAGCCTTCTGCAGAAACTGGATCATCAGCATGGAGTCGCCTTCAAGTACAATGTGTGAAAGTCCCATAGCAGAAGCAAGGCGGATAGCTTCTAAAGCAGCTAAGGCTTCATCTTGAAGCGATGAATGAGCAACACATTGAGAAGCAACAGCTGCAAGGAATTGACCATTGCAATCACGAGCAGCTACACCAAGCCCAGCAGAACCATTTGATTGACAAAAAGCTCTGTCGAAGTTCAATTTAATATAGGGTGAACAGGGCCAGTCCCATTGAATTGGAATCGGTTGTCAACAAGATGTATTGGAAGAAGCCTTTCTCTTTAATAGCAGAGCGTCTTGATTCAGTTGATAATAGTGGTGAACAACCTGAAAAACATCAGGTGAAAGGTGATAAAAAATTACCCGATTCCTATGCAACCATAAGACCCACCTGAAAATGGCAATATTAGATAGAAATTCTGAGATGTTCAAACCCTGAATTCGGCATAGTGAGTGAGCAAGATGTCAGAACCAATGAGAAAAGGATTGTTGAGGGCCAAACTCCTGGGTGGAACAGCCAATTGATAGTAGCCACGCAACTCGAGAAAAAGGACAATGGAGCCAGAAATGCTCAATAATTTCCGGGCTATTTTTACAAAAAACAACAAAAACCTGAGAAAGATTGTAACCTGATCGATAGAAGTTGAGAGGTTGGAAGAGCACTCTTTAAGCTTTTCCATAGAAACATGCGGATGCGAGCAGGGCATTTAAGATGCCAAACCTTGAGCCAAAAGGTATGAGCCGGAGCAATCACATTTCCCGACAACATATGATAAGTGGATGCAACAGAGAATTCACCTTTAGCTGTAAACCTCCAAATGGGAATATCTTGTTGAAGTGAAGGAGAAATTGGTGTAGAGAGAATAAGGGAGGCAATATGATGTGGCCAGAGAGCACAAATTAAATCTATATTCCAATTAGCAGTAGCTGGATCAATCAGGTGGCTTACCCGAGAGGGGGGTGTAAACACCTCATTTTTGCGCCCCCGGAAGTGTTGGAAACACAAACCCTAGCTGGAAAGTCAAACCCTAAGGGGGCGAAAGTTAACTTTTTGATCAAGTGTTAATTGACCATCATGCCTTATCTCAGTGGATAGAGAATCCCGACACGGTTCCAACGCAACTGAGTTTGCTGGAATCGGAGTCCGGATGAAGGATTTATGGGCCTATCAAACTTGAGGGGAGCAGAAATTGACTTTCTGCTAAACCCCATATCAGGTGCCCAAACTTGTCCCAGTGGACAGGACATCTTTACACGGTTCCAACGCAACTGAGTTTGCTCGAATCGGAGTCCCGGATAATAAGTTATGAGCAAAACAAGAAACTAAAAACTGCCCACGTGGCAAAAACATGAGAAAAATGTGTCTAGGGGCAAATCCGTAAATATCAGGACATTCAAAAATATCTGAAGGCATATCTGTAATTGCTTAAAGATGAATCCGTAAATACCCAAAATGCTAAAAATATCTCAGGGATTAATCTGTAAATATCGAAAGATATGAAAATATCTGATGGCATATCTATAATTATCTGGGGACTAATTTGCAAATATCAGGATTTATCCCCATGTGCTCTCTCTCATGACTAATGTTCCCCATGTGCATGCATGTGCATCCCATCATGCATACACCTCTCTCGCTCTCTCTCTCTCTCCCCTCCATGAGCACCCATGCATGCATCATGCATACATCTCTCTCTCTCTCTCTCTCATGATTAATGTTCCCCATGTGCATCCCCATGCATACACCTCTCTCTCTCTCTCTCTCTCTCTCTCTCTCTCTCTCTCTCTCCCATGCATCATGCATCACACTCATGCACTACACCCATGCAACCCTCTCTCTCTCTCTCTCTCTCTCTCTCTCTCCCCCATCCATCATGCATCTCCCACATATAAAGACCCCATCCCACCCCATACGTAGGAAGACAACACTTTTGCTCATTCTCCCATTCTCTCCCATCTCTCCCAAGCTCTCTCCACCTCTCCATCTCTCCCACTTACCTCCTCTCAAGAAAAACCCTATTCGTCCAACCCTTCTCTTACTCTTCTAACCCACCCCCAGCCCCCTAAAACCCTTCCAAACCACTTTAAAACCTTCCCTATTCTCTCCCCTCTTCAGTCTTTGACTTAAGGAAGGAGCTTAGTAGAACTTGGTGCTTGGAGAAGAAGGTTCAAGGTGCTGTCCAGCCACTATTTTGGCTTCAAATCAAGCCTAGCACACTTCAAACAAAGTTCTAACCACAAAGTGAGTTCCCTTGATGTATTATGTTACACATATGTAGAAATTGGTTCATTTGGAGCATGTTGCATATTATATGTGGTGTATTTCTTTTTCTTATGCATGATCTTTGTCTTTTTTCTTCTCCTCCCCTCTCTTTCATGATCCTACAAGGGTGGTTCATCTCCCATGGTAAGGGGAGGGTGCACGATACATAAAAGGGAGTTTGAGTTGTTTCTTTTGAAGTATAAAGTGTCCACTAGGTGCTGTTTTATTTTGGGCTAAAATGGGGAGATTGTTCCCCTCTATCTTTGATCCAATGTATCCCTTATGTAAACCCCCCACCGCCGCGCACCCCCCCCCCCCCCCCCCCCCCTCTCTTTTCCTTCTCTAATTAGCTTTTTTTAAATGATCACATGCTTGTTTTGAATGTAATACAAGTTGTAGAATGTGTGTGCCATGGCTAGCTTATCCATGCATAATCCATGCCTTTTCCTACCCTATTGTTAAGGGTTTTAGCTGCTGTGGGGGACAGCATGTACACTCCTCCCTCCTCTTATTGCATGGTCATACTCCAAGCATACCTGGGTATGAAAGCCCACATGTTGTGATTCAGCTTCCTTTCCATTTTTATTGTTATTTTGGCTACCCTCTCATCCCCTCTTCATACAGCTGCTATTTTTTTGGTCTAACATGTACCATGCCACTTCATGTTTGAATATATCAAGTGCATGCACATGTATATACTCACTAGAAGCATGTTAGGTTATCTTTGGTTGTTCTACTACCGAATCTTGTATATATGAGCACACACAGTCCCTAGTATGCATGTGGAGTGTGGGATTCTTCATGGTTTAAAGTGTGCGGCCTATGCTTGATTGATTGGTTCTCAATTGCCTTACTTGCTTGCTAATGTGCAGAATGGTTCAAGCCAAAGCAGGGACACTCAAATCCCTGTTTCATCCTTGAAAGTGACTCAAAAGGGATAACGCAATACCTCCAAGCCTTCTCCCCCTTTCCTTGATGCTCAAATCCCCAAAAAGAGACCAAAAGTGGGGTTCCTCCCATTCATTGAACCAATGTGGGCCAACACAGGGGCCCACACAATTGTTGACATGCCCGAAGAAGCCTAGAAGCCAAGCCGATTCGAAAAATCCCAAAAATAGCATGCTTTAGGCTGATTTGACAACTGAGGTCGGCTACATATGCTTTTGTTTGTAGCCGACAATTGGGGTTGGCTACATTGCAGCAATTTCAATTTCGGATTTTCTTTGGTCTTGTGACATTTTTATGATCATTTAATCAAACTGAATGAACCAGTAGGGTTTCCGGGTCATCCGGAAACCCAAAATGGAACTTAGACTCCCCGGTCCAATTAGATACACTTGCAGGCCTTCCAACGAGGCCCACCAAGCCCGGCAAACTCACTTGAGCATAAATAAGCAAATTTAATCGGATGAGCAGGCCATACCATCGGAGGCCCGCCAAAGCCCAATTTGTATCATGCTGGCTTAGTTAGGGCTAGTTTGGCCGAGACCGCGGGCCAAGGCCTATCGGGCCTGCCAAGCCCATTAACTAAATAAGGAGGGGATCCACTACCCCAACCCTAATGCCTTGGGCTTTCAAAGCCCAAAGCTAGGTAACGGGCCCCAAGCCCATGCCTAGCCCACTTTGGCACAACTAAAAAAGATAAGTCAAATCACTTGGCCACCATTGTGAGGCCCATCTAAGGGGCCCACAAACCTATCAGGCCCGCTTTGTATGAAAATCACTTAAATCTCCAAACTTAAACAATAAATAAAATCAATTCATTTAATCACAGCCCAAAGGGCCTCTCAGGCTAGACTAAGGCCCACCAAGGGGACATGTGGGCTTAACTAAGCCCACCACAGGATCCGTGGGCCTTCCAATGGGGCCCACCCAATCAGACCAAGTTCACCTTAATTAAACAAGATAAAATCAATTAAAGGGACCCACACCATTCAAGCGGTCCCACCAGACATAACCAAATTGCATGCTGGATTAGGAATCGGATGAGCAAAAGCTGAGTTGACTCAAACTAGGAAACCCATGGGACCCGTCAACCGACGGGGCGGACTGGGGTGTCTATGGACTTCCCTGGACCACAACCGAAACCCTACTTAGAATCTCAAGGCGCAGACCAACCTAATAGACAAACTTAGGCACCCAGGTGTCCGCCTGCACCCTATCAGGCGGTGGCGACTCCAACCTTCCCGTTTTACCCTCCTGGAGGCACGCATGAATCCGTGTGCCCCGCGGTGTGGCGTTTCCAACGCGCGCACAGGGGGGAGATGCCCATTGTTACCTTGTAGCCGAGGAAGACACTCATCATTGATGAGCCAAGAGTCATTGAATAACTCAATACTATCGCCTTTAGCAATCAACCAACCACATCCTTTGATGAGGTACTTTTTTAGACTCTGAAGCTGCTTCCAAACACAAGAATGATGAGGTTGAGAAATAGCCTTCATGACAGTAGTACCTGGAAAATAAATACTACACGTTAGGGATGTCCACAGGCTTTGATGATTGGAATGCAGTTTCCAATCATCAAAGCCTTCAAGCAGCCTTCAATAATAAAGCTTTATTCAGGAGAGAAGCCCGTTTAAGGTTTAAACCACCGTTGCACCAAGGTAAGGAAATTTGATCCCAACAAATAGTAAGAATAGCTTGGCGATCCTGGTTCTTTTGCTAGAGGAAATATCGAGATAGCTGATACAATCTATCCAATGTTAGTTGTGGAAGCAAAAAACATTGCATATAATGATTAGGACTGGCATTCAAAACAGATTGTATAAGAGTGGTTCGGCCCATCTGGGAAAGTAAAAGAGATTTCCAACTAGCTAATCAAGATGAAACTCGATCAACCAAGTCATGACAGTCCTTAGAAGAGGGCTTTTTAAACAGCACAGGGAGTCTCGAGTATTTATCAAACTTACCAGCACCCTTGACATTAAACATGTGTTAAATAGTGGCCCTTTGATGATGGGGAGTATTCTTGCTAAACTGAATAGAAGATTTTTGGAAATTCAATTCTTGGCTCGACTCCGAACAATATTTGTATAAGAGCCTAACCAAATAATGAGCCTCAATAGGGTTAGCATGCCCATAAATAATAACATCATCTGCAAACATTAAATGAGTTAATGAAGGACTACCACGTGTTAACTGAATGCCACGAAACCTCTCATCTATCTCAGCTCGAGATATAGCCAAGCTAAGAACCTGCTGGCAAAGTATGAACAAGTAGGGGGATAATGGGTCTCCTTGACGAAGGCCCCTGGATGCATGAATGTGACCAATGGGTGAACCATTAAATAAAATGCTAAATGTAGCAGATTGAACACAAGCCATGATAAGATTAGTGTTATGAACATTAAAGCCACAAGCCAGGAGAACAGTTCTGAGAAAGTCCCAGCTAACTTTATCATACGCCTTTGAAAAATCTAATTTCAAGGCATAGAAACCTCGGGACTGCTGCTTTTTTTGGCAGACTTAGGGGCCTTTTTTTGCTTATGAAAAAGTAGGCAATCTCATGGTGAATGAGAATGTTATCCCTTATATCCTGCCTGGGACAAAAGCTATCTGGTGTGGGGCTATTAACTGCAACATAAGAGGCCTAATCCTTTTGACTAGTAATTTTGAAATGATTTTTTAAATGTCATTGCATAAGTTGATAGGCCGAAACTGGGATAAAGACCGGGGGTTAGCCACTTTCGGAATCAGGGCAATGAAGGTATGGTTTGACTTGTCAGGCATATGGCCAGTCTCAAAAAAGGTCTGAACTGTTGCAGCCACATCCAGCCCAATAGTATCCCATGAATGTTGGTAAAACACAGCCGGATAACCATCCGGTCCAGGCCCTTTAAATGGAGACATAGACTTAAGTGTGTGCCAAATTTTAACAGCAGAAGGTACCTGGCTTAGGATAGTATTATGAATATCAATGACCTGGCGAGAGATAAGACCTGGCATTTGGAAGTTCATCCAAGGTGAGTTAGCCTTGTATAAAGAGTCAAAATAAGAAATGATATGAGATTCCAGTTCTTTTTGGTCCACAACTTCTACATTATCCGAAACTTTAAGAAAATATATATAGTTTCTTTGGCGTCGGATAAGAGTGGACTTGTGGAAGAAATTAGTGTTTAAATCACCACATTGTAACCATTTAATACGCGATTTCTGAAACCAGAACAATGTAAGACCCCGAATTTTTCCTTAAATAATAGAATAAATTAATAAATAATAACTTTGGGAGTTATAATTGATGGAAATAATTTATTGACGTAGGTAAGCGTAATATCAGTGGAGATCAAGTGTTGGACGCAAATCCGACCGTTTGATCATGAGTTATCAAGGTATGATTCATATTTTAAATTTGTTGTGTTCTGATTGGGCAGTGTGCATAGAAAATTAGTAAGCGTGCTACGTGGGATTAGAGGGTATAAATACTTGTTTAATACCCTAATGCTATACGTTTGGAATACCTATTGTTGTATTCTCTTCGTATTCAGCAGCCGCAAGACAAAACAGCGATCGAGAACGACTGGCGACTGGAAGGAGAAGAAAAGGAGAAGAAGAAGGAAAAGGGAGAGAATACGTTGATTTTGGTTTTCTGAACATTGCTTGGTGATAGTGTTCGTCGTTGGTCAAGAGGAGAAGGGAGAAACCATGCGAACAAAGGTAGGCGACACAGTTTTATCATTCGTTCTTGTATTTTCATGTGTTTAATCTCCAAAGCATGATTTTATGATGTATATATAAGTATATAGCATGATATAGTTGTTATATGTATTGTTGTAATGCTTAGAATAGGAAAAATCACATTTATAAACACTTTCTGTTCGTTTTTTAGAGACCGCCGATCTCACTGTGCTTGGCGATCCTCAGCGCTCTCAGGCACTAGTTCAAAAAAATGAGACCGCCTGAGACCGCTTGATGATTTATTGTCTGCGACTGAATTTAAACTACCGCCAAAGCGATCCTGAGCGCTCTGTGCAAAAAAATCTGATTCTTCAAAATTAAATTCCTATTTCAATTCCAAACTATTTTTAGTCAATTTTAATCATAAATTAAGATGCTTTAAGGCCAAAATAATTTATCAAATTTTCCTGTTTTACAGAAAAATAAATTAGGGAGATATTTAGGACACTAGTTGCCAAACTTTGTACGTAATTGTGAAATTTAGTTTTTGGGAAAATTTGACCTATCATTTGAAATACCAGTTACAGAACATCTTTAAATTACACTATCAACCAGATAATTACATAATGAGATTTCAGATCATAAGTCTAACTCAGTTAACCCGAATATTGAAGGAAATGTCAGATTTATCCTTTTTATATGCCGCTAGGCACCAACCCTTATAGAATTATTTGACTTTAGGGATTTTTGGAGTCTAGTGAGCATAGCTGGTTATGGATCCATAGTTGTGGCTAGATAGCTAAGGGATATTTCGTTTGGGTTGAGTTTCTCCTATGTGCGAGCGCGCTTCCCTTGCAAGTTAGTTTGCTCTGGAAGGTCCTATGTCTGGAGGGACACCCCGGTGATCCGCTGGTGATTCCCTGTACATGTCGATAAGTGGCCATCTCCATGTTCATGTTCCGGTGCTGTATGCTGGTGGTACATTCCAACTCTGTTGAGTTCGTGCGCAATAAGTCGGTGACTACGGCTCTTGTCTAAGCTGATCTTCATGGGGCTTGAGTATCATTAGTAGCACTACCCCTAAGCCGCACGGTGGGATAGCATTTAGTTGAGTGTCATCTCAAATACTTATCTATCTTTTTGAGTCCTACAATGACACTAAAATCACAAACACATGTTATTACTATTGCATACATGCTGGAGGCATGTATTTGGTGTTTTGGTTGGATGTGACTGTTTAGTGCATCCTAATAATGTATAGATTATGCTATTGATTTATGATATTGGATTCCTATCATAGAACTTGCTGAAATTTTATATTTAGAACTGTTTTATATACTGTTTTGTATTCCATGACCGATACGAATGTTTATACAAGCCTGCTTAGTCGAAACTGCTTAATCGTGCATGAACTGCTATCTTTATGTATATGAACTATTTAAAACATGCATGTGTTACCTACTGGGATATTCGTATCTCACCCTACATTTATCTTATTTTTCAGCTGATATGCGAGAGGGGGATCATAGTAGTGATTTCCAGGGAGAGCTTCCTGATTATTTGCCGGAGGAGTTCTATTATCCGGATTTTGTCTAGGGTTGTGGATTAATATGGATTTAGTTATTTTGAACGGATTATTATTCATATGTTGGTTTTGATGTATTAGAGAGATGAGAGATTTAGTGACCTTTTATTTTACCAGACTTTAATATGTGATTTTAATGGTTATTTATATCTTAGTTTTTTTAGGATATTAGACTATATTTCCGCATATTGATGTTCCACTCTGATAATCATTTAACGAATGGATCATTTATTTCTTTAGTCTGGTATATTCTTGATGTTTATTTGATATAGGCCCAGTAACATCTCGGATTTGGTTAATGAACTGAATTTGGGTTGTTACAGTAGTGAACTGGGTTCGGGTCGGATGTTGGTTTTGCATTGACCCGGGTTTGGGGCGTTACAAACAATTCCTGCTGTGTAAGCAATTTGGTGTATTCTTTTAACAGGGATTGCTCATGGGCAATTAAGGAAGGCTACCCAGAATGAGATAAAGCTTCCTGCATAGACTGAATTTGTTCCTTTAGTTGGGAGAGGCGATTATGAATATTCCCAATAGTTTGTTTATTCCACTTCTTAAACTCCCAAGATAGGCGTTGAAGCCGCAAGGAGAGAGGCAATGAAGAGTTTTCCCCACACCAAGCCTTCTGAATTACTGCCATGCAAGAGTCTTCTTCCAACCAAAAGGCTTCAAATCTGAAAGGGAGATGGTGAAACCTGCACTCATGATGAAGTTCAATAATCATAGTACAATGATCAAAAGCAATTATAGGTTGGAAATAGATAAGAGGATTGGGGAATAAATCAAAAAATCAGTAGAAACAAATCCCCTGTCTAGCTTCTTTGAGATTCGTTGGAAGCCCTGTTGTCCATTGGTCCAAGTGAATCGGGGACCTTGATAGGTAATTCACATAAATTACAGTGATGGATAAAGGAGAGAGAAGCATCTAATTGAGTGCGATTTAAAGGAGTATCGCCTCTCTTTTCCGCAACATTTAGCATAGCATTAAAATCTCCTAAAATTAAGGAAGGCAAAGTACTCATACTGCAAAGGTTCTCAATGAGATTCCACTATTGGTGTTGTACATCAAAATGAGAACTGGTGTGGAGAAAGATAACTTGACAAGAACTACCACGGTAAGTCATCTGTAGTTCAACCAACCAATCAGTAGTAAAGAGTATGGAAATGGATATGTTATTGGACCACAAAATGAGAAAACCTTCTCACTGACCAATTGCTGACTGAATATAGGAATTGTTAAAACTAGATCTCCTTACAGTACGAGAGGCAACCTTCTGCTGCATTAACATTTCAGAGAGTAAAATAAGGTATGGGGAGTGAGAGGAGAGTTGGTCCCATAAATGTTGTTGTGTCGCATACCTCCCCAATCCGCGACAATTCCAAAAGAGGATTTTCATGGTGAAGTACTCCCAAAGGAGTCGAAAGTATTATGAGGGATATAAACAAGGGATGATGAGAGTTTTCTTGTCTTAGATTCCTATGGATCAACTCTAAATTTCAAGTGAGAAGAAGGCAACTCCTGGATTGATACGAGACTTTGTTTTAGGCCTTTAGACAGGGCAGCTCTCTTAACACGTGATGTTGAAAAAGGCAAGTGTCTGCTAATGTCAGACAATTTAAGATGAGGAGAAACAAGAGAGACAACCGAGAATTCAAAGAGATCCTTCTTATGCATCAGGGAATTAGACCCAGAGGAAGGAATAATAGAAGGAAGGTCGGGCAAGGAGGATTTAAACCAGAAAGAGGTGGGCCAAATGAGAGAAGAAGGAGAAAGGGACTCAAGATGCGAGTCTGCCGAGGTGGACCTGACCGCAATAGACTGATCTAAGGATAAGGCTGGGCTATCCTTCTCCAAATGTGGGCCCCAAAAACAATTAGTAGGCCTAGACCGAATAGAGTCGTCCCTATCAAGAGGTCCATCCAAATGAGACTGAGAAGTTAAGGCCAACGATGATGGGCCATCATTCCCTAGAAGAGGCCCCTGAGAACTATTTGAAGGGCCAAACCGTAAAACAACCTCATAGTTCGGAGACCCAACTCAATGAGGCTGAGAATGTTCCAAGCTATTGGCAACTAAGTTAGCTGGACGATTCAACTCAGTGTCATTGTTTCTAGAAGGATTCTGCACCAGAGGAGTTTTCCTTCGTCTGCAAGAGACCTTGTTAGTCGGAGAATACAAAATAGGCGTGGACGAAGATAACATATAAACGCTTTGATTATGTAAGATATTTGAACAATCATGAATACAATGCCCAAGAAATTCGCAGTAATAACACAAATGCAGAATACCTTCATATGCAAAGGTGACCCACACCACACCTTCTTGCTATCCAAATCTTCAATGTAAACCCCGGCCCAAAGGGGTTTCTTTAGAGACAGTTTCCAGCGGATACAAGGGGGAGGAAACTCAGAAGTGACATGTAACTCTACTTCCAGAAGGGTCCCAAAACCGGAAGCCAAACAGGAGATAACATCCACATCCAGAAACACCCGAGGTAAATCATAGAGATGCGTCTAGACAACAATCGATTCAAACTGAAAACTCTCCGCATAAAAAATGTTTGAAATCTACTCGAGAAGAGTAATATTATTATTAATAAACCATGACCTACCATTTAAAATCCGATCTAGAACTTCCTGAGATGAAACAGTAATTAAAAAAATTGATGAAGAAACGGAGGATATCATAGTGTCCTTTGGAAGTTTCCAGGCGCGCTCAACAAAGCTACGAACAGTAGGCATGGAAAGAGGCACATCGAAAGTCTTCAACAAAATAGAAAATCTCCATCTAGAGGAAAGGCGAGATATCTCTTCCGACTCTAAAGTGAACACTGAATCCGGTCGTGTAGGAAGCCTCAGGACCCTCATCCAATCTTTCAAATCCTCCATGGTACACCAACAGTTGTTCTCTCAACCTAGAACTTAGAGAATAGAGTCTGGAAGCACAAAGAACCGAAGGAACAACAGGCTGACCGAGCAGAAGGACCAAGAAAGAAAGAGAAACGAAAGTAATAGAGTAGGCAAGCAAATGCCTAAAAAACTAAGGGGAGGGAGAATGGACAGCCGAGAATAGAAGACAAGAGAGAATCAAAGAAAAAAATAGTAGTGAAGATGAAGAGATGAGAAGAAGAAATGAGATGGAAATCCAAAGAGGGGAAGGCAATTAGGTGGAGAACGAGGCAATTAGGTGGAGAACGAGGCAGTGAGAGTAGGAACCGCCATTAGTCACTGAGTAGGAGAGAGCAAGGAGAATAATGCATCACACTCCACAAAGCTCCTCGAGCAGCGCAATCACCTCCCATTCTCTATTCCGACATCACATGGATAGCAGAAACCTTTCTTAGAAAACGATTTGGGTTTTGAAACTCCATGCGGAGGCTATTCTTTCCAGATTAATGATGCTAACAATTCTGTTTGAGTGTGACTTCACCAGATCAATCATATAGAGCCTTGAACTCGCTGACATTCCCCGTGTTATTGCACCCCATAAAGTAGCTTTTAGCTCACAAAGATGTTTGTAGGCCCCTAGCCTGGGTCATGTCCTTATCAACCTGCGGCTCCATTATTCACTTTCAAGCTTGAGGGTAGTTCAACTAAAAGATGAGACAACATTTGTTTTGCCGCATGAAAGAAGACAATGACCAATCCAAGCCATCTAATTGAACAGAAAATCCTCTAGATAGCTCATTGTTCATGGAGTTTAAGTCTATGTAAGCTTTATTTGTACATATGTAGATATCACCAAAATGTCCATCTAATGTGCCTATGTTCAGGCTAAGGGGACCTTCTAAGAACCACACAAGAATCATACTTCTGACGCGTACAAGTTTTGTGTGTGCGCAAAAAGAAATGGCATTAGTTGTAGACTGTCGGCAGGGAAGCGAAGTGAGCTTTCACATCAGGTTTCTTTGTTTCGATTTCATGAATAGTGAGCTTTCACGGCAAGTTTCTCCCATAAATATCATTCTTAATTAATTGAAATTTAGCAATCTCAAATTTATCAAAGTAACAGCAGAATGTAATGAAACTGTTCATGAAATCGAAAGTGACGGTGCTCGTGAATGGATATATATAAAATGATAATAGAAATATTATGAATCAAAACAACTTGTATTGAGTGGTTTCCCAATCCACAAACATGGGAAATGATCCAGGACAAAATGGCTAGAAAATCAGCCACAAAATTCACTTCTTAATATGCATGCGAAAAAGAAAAATATTCAAACTAGGAGTTGAGTGTTAAAAGAAAACTATTCAAACTGGGATCTCAGTGTTTTTTCCTCCTCTAAGATGGTAGTAATTCTCCATGGATAAGAAAGCAGGTTTATGATCCACTGAAACAAGCTTTCTTTTGCATTTCAATGGTCTTTAACCAGGCCGGTTGAGCAAAGATATCAGCGCACCATGTGCTGACGTGTGAGTGAGACCCGAATATCTTCTTAGCTGCCGATCAAATACTGCATCGTTGGGAGGTGGTGCAAATCGCCAAACTGAAGCTGTCCCCGCATATGTATTTCAAATTTTCAAGCCAAACCTCGTACATGTCCAAAATATTTGATAGCTGCTCCTATTCTTCAACAACTCCTATGTCGATAATCATGCCAAACGCCGACTTCACTACCAGCTCCCAACTCAGTTTCATAGCTAAAGGATCATACTAGTGCTCTTCCACTTCCATCCACACATCCAATGTCGCCATCTTCTTTGGTTCTGGAAAAACCAGCTCGGGTTCGTTGCTAGCTATCTTCACTGAATCCGGAAAAATTAGCTCGGCTCCTCTGCCGCTATACTCGTGAGCTAGGTCTTAGCACCTGATTTTTGCGCCCCAAAAAGTACAGAAAATAAAAACTTTAATTAAAAAGTCAAACCCTGAGGGGGCTAAAAATTGACTTTTTGATTAGGTGCAAATTGACCACCAAACTTCTTCTCATTGAAAAAAGCATTTCGACATGGTTCCAACGCAACTAAGTTTGTTGGAATCGGAGTCTGGATGAGAAAGTTATGAGCTGGTCAAACTTTTGGGGGAGCGAAAGTTGACTTTTTGCTCGACCCCAATTCAGCTGGCCAATTTGATCACAGTGGATAAAGGGTCCGAGCTGATTCCAACGACACTAAGTTTGTTGAAATCGGACATTGGACGAGAAAGTTATGGCCAGTTGAAGTTTCAAGAAAACTACCCGTGTAGCAAAACAGCAGCAAAAAGCAGAATAAATGAATAAAACAAATAAATTAAATGTTTATTGAAAATATCTTAATATTTTAATAATATTTTAAAGAAGAATCTAAGATTTTTTAATAAAATAATCAAAAAAATAGGATAAAAATCTTACAAAAAATCAAATTGGATAAAACATTTCAAATCCAGCATTTAAAAAACGTGCCTGACCGCATTTACTATGCGGTCATAACCTTCTAGAAGCAGACGAGTGTCGTGTACGGCGACAGCTGGCAGATTTGATGCAATTTCGCACACATGAGCGGCTTAACCGCATTTACTATGAGGGCAGATCGTGACCGCATAGCAAATTTGGTCACGGAAAAAATGCCTATAAAAGGGGGCCCAGCCCCCCATTCCAGAGGAGGCTGGTCCCCCACTCTCTTCCTTTGCCCTCTCCCACGTCCAGAACCCTGCCAAAATTCCTTTTCACTCTCAAGCACAATTCCTTTTCCCATTTTACCCCTCAAATCACCAATTTCATCTCACTTTCCCCCTTCTGATCACCTGAAGACAAAAGGGGAGGTCCTTTTCAAGGCCATTTTGAAAATTCAAAGGGAGTGCGGAAGCGCTGTCCACATCTCCCGGAGTACCACCACACATCAGAATTGAAAGGTAATAGCACGGTAAGCCTTCCCTATACTTTGTATTTAACATATATGAAGATCAAACTATTCTGACAAGTCTCTTCTTTGTCATTTTGTAGATTTTGCTTTTGATGAATATTTTCTAACCTATTTTGCTCTTTGTGCATATCATGTGAGTTCCCACAGTAAGGGGGACTCATGTACGAACACGAGAGGCAAAGGGAATCTCGCGAAAAGCAAAGGGTCTTGTTTATATTTTCGAACTAACCCCTTTTTTTGTGTTGGTTTGTTTATCTGATTTTATAAAAGGGAGGGTTTTGCCCTCCTTGTAAGTCTTCTGTTGTACCCCATAACTCTCCTCTCTTTCCCTTCTTAAGGTTCACCCATATGCATGCTTACAACCAGTTCAAACAGGCGAAGAAAAGTGGTTATCGCCTCACTTTATGGAACACAAAAAGGGAGGATATATGAGTTGAGAACAAGATGATTGCACCACTGCAAGGGTGCTGGAAACCCAACCGAAGATGACGGACGTGCCTAAGGAGCTGACGAACCGATCCCCATCGCTTTTGTGACAAAATTTGAAAATCGGGCCGGAACCGCACTCTTAGTACAGTTCAGGCTTGACCGCATTTTATATGCGGTCAGACCTGAACCGCATTGAATCTACGTTTCAGCCCAGACCGCACTTTAAATGCGGTCAAATTCGTAACTAATCAAAAAATTCAGATTTTTGACCCGGTTTGACCCAATCCGACCCATTTTGACATGACCCGACCCTTTGGGCTTCTTGGATGATTTCAAGCCCATTTTGACACTGTGGGCCCAACCGGGCCCAAAAATGCTTCATGGGCCCTCCAATGGGGCCCACATCCAGTCTAGCCCAACCTAGCCCCGTCTTCAATAAACAGGCCCAAGGCCATTTGCTTAATTGCCCATTGGGCCCTTAAAAGCCTTAACCAATTTAACTTGCATATTTAAGTTGAAATCTTTAAATAAAAAATAACCTAAACCAAAAAGGGTTACCCAATAACCCTACTGGGCCTTGGGCTCAAGCCCAATTTGGCAACCCACAAGCCTACCAACGGGGCCCATATCCAACCCACTTCACAAAAGGCTAAAAAGATAAAATCAAAATAAAGGGGACCCACACTCTTGAAGGCCCCGCTCAGACCAAATAAATAATCATGTTGGATTAGGAACAGGGTGAGACTAAGTTGACTCAAAACTAGGGAGACCCGAGGGACCCGTCATTCGACGGGGCGGACCGGGGTGTTTTTGGACTTCCCCGGACCTTAACCGAGAACTTGCCCAAATCTCTAAAAAGCCGTAGACCAACAAAAATAGACCTGTATAGGCACCCAGGTGTCTGCCTGCACCTCTCAGGCAGTGGCAACTCCTAAAACCCTCCAAAACCTAAGCAGCACTCGTCGAGGTGCGCCCCACCTAGAGGGGCGTGCGCACACTAGGTATCTAGCGATCACTCTCGATTCTGTGGAACAAAACAAGTTAATAACTCAAAACTCGGATCAACTTTAGCCTACGCAGATCGATATATATATAACTCGGATTCTTACCAAAAAGCTTCTGATCAGAGTCTTCCAAAGCTGGAACCTCACCAAATGGCTACAATAGTAACGGAAAAAGCATCAAGCGATTAGGAAAAGCAAGTTTAGCATTAATGTTGGAGTATATATATACTTACGTTCAGAGAAAGATAAGGTTGCCTCTTCAGAGGTCGGTTGCTGATCATTTTCAGGCTAAGGGGACCTTCTAAGAACCACGCAAGAATTGTACTTCTGACCCGTACAAGTCTTGTGTGTGCACAAAAAGAAATGGCGTTAGTTGTAGACTGTCGGCAGGGAAGTGAAGTTAGCTTTCACGTGCTTTCACGGCAAGTTTCTCCCTTAAATATCATTCTTAATTAATGGAAATTTAGCAATCTCAAATTTATCAAAGTAACAGCAGAATGTAATGAAACTGTTCATAAAATTGAAAGTGATGGTGTTCGTGAATGGATATATACAAAACGATAATAGTAATATTACAAACCAAAACAACTTGTATTGAGTGGTTTCCCAATCCACAAACATGGGAAATGATCCAGGACAAAATAGCTTGAAAATCAGCCACAAAATTCACTTCTCAATATGCATGCGGAAAAGAAACCTATTCAAATTGGGAGCTGAGTGTTAAAATAAAACTATTCAAACTGGGATCTCAGTGTTTTTTCCTCCTTTAAGATGGTAGTAATTCTCCATGGATAAGAAAGCAGGTTTATAATCCATTGAAACAAGCTTTCCTTTGCATTTCCATGGTTCTTAACCAGGCTAGTCAAGCAAAGATATCAGCGCACCATGCGCTGACATGTGGGCAAGACCCGAATATCTTCTTAGCCTGCGTGCCCATCAAATACTGAATCGTCAGAAGATGGTGTAAATAGGCTAAATTGAAGCTGTCTCTGCATATGTATTTCGACTTTGCGAGTCGAACCTTGTACATGTCTAGGATATTTGACAGCTGCTCCTCATATTCTTCGACAACTCCTGTGTCGATAATTATGCCAAACACCAGCTTCACTGCCAGCTCCCAATTAAGTTTTGCAGCTACAGGATCGTACTAATGCGCTTCCACTTCCATCCACAAGTCCAATGTCGCCATCTTCTTTGGTTCCGAAAAAACCAGCTCAAGTTCGCTTCCGGCTATCTTCATTGAATCTGGAAAAATTAGCTCGGCTCCTTTGCCTCCGTACTCGTGAGCTAGGTGTATAGTGATCGCTCTCGATTCTGTGGGACAAAACAAGTTAATAACTCAAAACTCAAATCAGCTTTAGCTTGCGCAGATCGATATATATAACTCAGATTCTTACCAAAAAGCATCAGATCAGAGTCTTCCAAAACTGGAACCTCACCAAATGGCTACAGTAGTAACAGAAAAAGTGTCAAGCGATTAGGAAAAGCAAGTTTAGCGTTAATGTTCGAGTATATATATATACATATGTATATAATTTCGTTTAGAGAAAGATAAGGTTGCACCTTCTGAGGTCGGTTGCTGATCATGTCGATGGGAACGAACTGGAAGTGTAGATCCTTCTCGTAGAGGCGAGCAATAACTCGCAGTGTTGCCGTCGAGACCACGCTTCCATGAAGTTTGATTTCCGAATGGCCGCTTCATTTTCTGGTCCTAAGAGGTAGAGTGAGACGGCGAAGACTATTCTAAAATTGTGTATCAAGTTTGAAGGGGATGATGAAAATGGACAACAATTGCTCTCTAAAATTAGGAATACCCTTGTCATATATGAAGATCTGTTGGTAATTGCTGTTAAGGATATGACACATATACATGGGCCAAATGAAGAGACAAACAATGACGTGATGTGTGCATTGCATGTGGAATCTCATGGACGATCCATGCATGGATTACTTACCATGTATGGACTCATGACCATAATATTTACTTTCTAATATTGTGTTGCTGATATCTTTCTAAAGTGATGGTCTGATATCTTTCTAATCTTGTTTTAGAAAGAGATATTGTGGAGAGATTTTAGGAGTTGTAATCCTAATTTGAATGTATTATAAACAAGAGTTCTTTGGTTGACCAAGGTAACTTTTGAGAAGCAAGGGAAAAGATTTAAAAGCCCTCAAATAAAAAATTAAAGTTCTTTTGGAAAATTACACTTCATATACTGTACATAAATTTAACAAAAAAAATTATTTTTCTTTTCTTTATTACAAGTTCAATCAAAACAAACATACCCGCACGTCAAAGTCTCTAAGCTCTGTAAAACGTAAGTCTCACCAAACCCAACTTTCTTCAACTCGCATCCTGTGGTGGCTTAATCTAGAGCCCCATTGTGAAGCCTCAACAAGATGCGGCCACGTGGCCACTCCTTTAACTCGCATAACGGAGCCTAAACTTCTCTCCCTCTCTGTTTTCCGTTAGTAGCGGTCCTTTTAACCAAAAAAAAAAAAACGCAAACTGAAATGTTTTGGTAAAAATCCCCAAATACGAAAAGGGAGAAGGCGCGAACTTGTATTTCCTTGGAGAGAAAGCTCTCGAGCACGAAGACCCCTCTTCCTTTTCATTTAGCTCTAGAGCACAAAGACCCTTGGAGGAAGAAGAACAAAGCATTGCAACCTAATCGAAGCTCTCCCGTCTTCATCTCCAAATTCGGAAGTGAATCAGGTGAGTGTACCTAAGTTTGCGTTTTTTTTTCTGCCCTAATTTGTTCTTTATTGCTCTTCTTCTGATCTGGGGTTTGATTTTCTACGTTTTTCTTCTTCCTACTGATATAGGTCGTTTGTGTTTTGCCTTTCTGTTGGTGATTCTTCACTTGCATTTTCATAAAGTTTATCTAAATCTCTACTGTTAGAAACATGTTTTTAGCACTGCATGTTATTTAATTTTCCTTGTTTTACCAGTATTGTTCTGTTGTCTGTCTCGTTTTCTTCCAATTTTACTGCTTTATTCTTTTAATTATAGTATCTAACTACTGCAAATTTCTTTCGGCTTCACACTTCAATGTCACTTCATTTAGCACAACCTATTTCATTTTGCTTAACTAGTTTAAATGATTATACTGTTTGCTTGTGATTTTGTAATCAATTTTTTTGTTAGCTTGTCATATCCAGTATCTTTATGTAGTATTGGTTGTTGTTTTACTTACTGTTGTATTCTGTTCATTTGATTAAAAGAAGTTTTAATCCGTCATGATTGTGATTACCTTTAGCATTTCATTCATATCAATCTCTCTTGCCTTTATGCCCTATTTATCTTACATTTACATTTGTACCCAACTTCAATAACTTTCAAGCAAAGCAAAAACTACTCCTCCAACAATCTCTTCAACAAAGATTTTTAGGTATGCAAACGAAGGGCTTTGGTTCTTTGTAACCCTTTTTCACTTCCAATATATCTAATTTACACTGCCTTTAAGTTTCTATTTTGGTTCCCATCTATCGTTCTCACTTCTCAGCCCTAATTCTTCACTTGCATTTTCATAAAATTTATCTAAATCTCTACTATTAGAAACCTGTTTTTAATACAATGCTTTAAAACTTTGAGTTTGTTAGGTAGTTAGATTATTTTTTCTGTGTTGGTAGTTTCTGATATTTGTATTATTTTTTTTGGTTGAAAATCCTTTTTATCTTTCACATTAGTTTTTTTGTTCTTTGTTTGTTAATATCCTTTCCAGGGAGTTACTAGCTAAGAAGTGCAATTTGGTTACAAGGAGACATTTGAAGCAAATATGTCGACTCAAAATAAGAATAGTGAAGAGAGTGGTGATTTAATGGTTGTACCAAATGTTGAGCCGCACTTTGTTCCTACCATAGGGAAAGAGTTTGATTCACTTGATTCAGCATATAATTTTTATAATGCATACGGTAGGGTTGCTGGGTTTAGTATACAGAAAAGTCAGGTGAAAAAGGATGGTGGTGGTGTGATAGTTAGTAAAATATTTCGTTGTTCAAAAGAGGGATTTAGGACTGACTCATCTGCTGTTCGAATTAGACCGGCTGCCCACACGAGGTGTGGATGCAAGGCTTTTATGAGAGTCCGATTGAATAGTGATGGGAAGTATGTTATTTCAACTTTAAATGAGAGTCATAACCATGACATGCTTCCCTTCAATATGAGTCATCGGTTAAGATCACAGAGAAGAATTACCCCTGGCCAGGCAGCTCAAGTTGAGATTGCTAAATGTGTTGGATTAGCGCCGAGAGCTGCTATGGAACTTTTGAGTGTACAAGCTGGCGGGGTTGAGAATGTTGGATTTGTGCGTGAAGATTTTAGCAATTACTTGCGTACAAAGAATAAGATACAGATGCAAAAGGGGGATAGTGGTGCACTTGCAGCTTACTTTTAGAAGAAGCTTTGTGAGGATAGGGCATTTTTTCACGCCATTGACATGGATGAAGATAACATGATAACCAATATATTTTGGGCAGACGAGCAAATGGTTACAGACTATCATTATTTTGGAGATGTTGAAAGCTTTGATATGACATTCAAGACAAACACTGAAAACAGGCCGCTTGCATTGTTTGTAGGATTAAATCATCATAGACAGACAGTTGTTTTCGGTGTTGCCCTTCTATATGAGGAAAGCAATGATGCATTTTCTTGGTTGTTTAAGACTTTTGTGAATTGTATGCATGGAAAAGAGCCACAAACAATTATAACAGATCAAGATAAGGCAATGGCAAAAGCCATTAATTCTATCTTGCCTCGAACAATTCACCGAAATTGTATTTGGCATTTGTATCAAAATGCCGCAAAACATCTCAGTTCTATATTTCACACTTGTAAGGGTTTTGCGGAAGCTTTTAAATATTGCATATACAAGTGTGAAAACGATTCCAAGTTTGAAGATGCATGGCGTGACATGATTGAGAGGTTTAATCTTTCTGAAAATGAGTGGTTAGAAGCAAGTATAAGGAAAGGGAGAAGTGGTCCCTAACGTATGGTCGAAACCATTTTTGTGCTGATATGCTTAGCACCCAGGTATCAGAGAGCATGAATGCATCCATAAAAAATGCACTGAATCGACAGCAAAGTATGGTGTGGCTTTTGATCCAAATTGATGTTGTGGTGGCGAGGCATCGATTCAGTGAGTTAGTAAGTGATAGTAACATGATGCTGAAGAGGAAAGAACCCAATCTTGTCCAACCACTATTTAGCCATGCATGCAAGTTGTACACTCCGGTAGTTTACAGCAGGCTTGAGAAGGAAGCAATAGACATTTGGTCATTCAAGATTAAAGACTCTTTAAAAACCAACGATGTCGAGATCTTCAAGATTGTTAAGAAGGTTGAAAGGATCCAGCAGGAGCACACAGTAATATATAACAGTATAGTTGGAGATGTGCAATGCAGCTGTAAGAAGTTTGAGTTTGCGGGTATTTTGTATAGGCATATTTTTTTGATTTATTTTTTTAAGGATGTTATTAAGATCCCAAAAAAGTACATCCTAAAAAGGTGGAGAAGAGATGCTAAGGATGGATTACAATGCATCATGTCACAGCGTGCACCAAGTGAAAGTAATGAGACGGGTAAAATGTCCAATCGATATTCTTCTGTTTGTTCTACTCTGATTCAAATTGCCTCTAAATCAGCTGCATGCCAAAAAGCAACCGATTATGTTATGGAGATGGCAGGAAAGATGAATGAGGTAGTTGAACAGATTGTCAAAGGTATTGTTTTTCAAGAGCTTCCAAAGGAGGATGCAACTTCGAGAATGGATGTATCAATTGAGAATGAGCAAACTTTAAATGGTGAAGGAAGATCTATTTGTGAGGTCCATACTGATGTTGTAGATATTAATGTGGTTGAGGATGATGCAATTGAAGAGGTTGGAAGTTGTGTAAATGAGCAAACATTTGAATCACAAGTGTTTTGTGGGGAACAACATCTTGATGCAATGACGGGATATTATGATGAAGGCGCCACTTCACAAAAACGCATTGAAAATTGTAGACACCCCAAATTGCACAGTAAAAATGATCAATAATCAGTAAAAATCACTATCTCCTTGGAAACCAGCACAAAATTTGAGAAAATGAGTTTTTTCCTTGTATCCGACAACTCAGGTCGGATACAAGCATATTTCTTCGTATCCGATGGAAAATGCCGGATACAAGTAGCCCTTAATGTATCCGGCAACATATGCCGGATACACATAGGCGCTAGTGTATCTGACCTGATATGTCAGATACATTAGTTTTGCTCAAAATTAGGGTTTTTCAAGAGATTTCACCTTTTACCATCATATCCTTAGGGTTAAGGTTGGTGGGCTCTAGACATTATGTTGTGTCTACCATCTCACCAACCCTAACCCTAGCCTTTGCCTATAAATAGGAGGCTCCTCCTTAAGCAAACGGCCAACAACTCTTGTCAAGAACTTTTGCCAAGAAGAGCTCCGAGTGAAGAGGGAAACCGCTGCGGAACTGCTTCCAGAACCCAGGTAAGCCTCAAACCTCTTTTTAATTTTTGTTTTTACATTTCTAGATCTAGATCTCTTCTTCCACCTTTCTGTAGAATAAGGCCTTGATGTGTGTATGAAAACCCTTCCCCAGCTCAAAGTATCTCAAGACTCCCCCTAGCCGTAAAACGTGAAGGCGGGATCTAGGAGAAACGAGACTGGGGATTTATCCTAGTATTAGAACCTTTATTTGAATAAGCCTTTTGAATCTATGAAGACCGTTCTATATTCAAAGTACCCTAAGATTATCTTGAAGAACCGTGTTTAACGGGGAGAGAGAACTAAGGGAAACGATAATGGAACGGAACCCTAGGTTGTTCTAGAACCCTCTTTTTTATTGATCTAAATGCATGCTATAAGCCTTGTGATTCTATGAAAACCGTTTCATATTCAAAGTACCCCAAGATTATCTTGAACAACCGTGTTTAACGGGGAGAGAGAACTAAGGGAAACGATAATGGAACGGAACCCTAGGTTGTTTTTAAAACCCTATTTTGATTGATATGAATGCATGCTATCTTTGCTATGTTGTTGGAATGATTTTTACACTTACACATACATGGCACGTGATTTTGGCGGGATAGGCTCATATTTCGGATTTATTGCATTTATTGTGATAAATCTGAAATAAATAGCCCCAAGCAATTCTGGAATGTCTTTAAATGATTTTCAAATGATTTTGATCTATCTTGCACGGATCACACACCTCTTGTCACTGTTTTGAGTTATTTTTATCCAAAAATGGCTTAACTTGCCAGCAACTGTACCCTAACTTCGGACACTCATAACTTCATCGTCCGGATGAATTTAGGAGTGATTCCAGAACCATGGGAAAGGTGATGCGGTCTAGTGTATGTCTACCAAATTTCATTAATTGCTATCAAGAGAATTTTTGACACCTCTCTGTCGAAGTTGATAGGTCAGTTCATGTCTGAATACGGAACCTGTCACTTCGACTGAGCGCCATGTGTCGTTTTAAGTCCGATTCGAGTGATTCTTGTTTCTGAGTTTTCTTATGGAAGTCTAGTTTTAAATTCAATTAGTTTCATAATTTTTTGACTCCATTTATGTCGTGAGCAACAGATTTACTCAGAGCTGTTCAACAGCACTTTTCTGGGTAAATCTGTGATCTTCGGGGCCTGTTCGGGAGACCACCCAAGGCACATCCGAATGAGTTTTTGTATGAGGCTAGTTTCATTTGGAAGATGGCCATACAGACTTCACTCACACCAAGTTTCATAAATTTATATGGAGCCGAGTTTTCTAAATGATTTTCCAAGGTTGCCTACTTATCACTTTTAATCATCTCCAGCAGCAGATTTCAAAGGAGAATAACTCCTAGGATTTTAACCGGAATGGATTGAAATTTTGCATGAGTCTCTTATTTATCATAATCTTTCAAATGGATTTAGTTTGATTCAATTTAAAATTGGATTTGAATGATTTCAAGACAAATGGCATTATCTTTTACCGAATTTTCCTGATTTGACTCAACTTGGTTTTGTGCAACTTTAGCTTTGGATTTCCATCTTTTGATGATATTTCAGAAATAATATTGACATAAAAGAGGATCTGGAATCTATTTGGATCTTCATGTGAAGATATCATACATTTGTCCTTTTTCAAGGTTTTTTTAATGATTTTTAGCAAGCTTTCTTATCTTTTTTACATGAACAAACACTTGGCAACCACCTTGTGTGGGTGAATGGGGGTGCCTAACACCTTCCCCCATTCATAATCTAATCCCCTTACCCATCTCTGGATTTGATTTTCAAGTAGAGTTATTTTTACTCTAGAATTTGCCTTTTAGCTCTTTTTGCTTATTTTTGAATCTTTTGGTGTCCATTCTCACCTCAAAATTTTGAATGGTGGCGACTCTCCCATTTTTACGTTGAGCCCGTGTGTTGACGGAGGGGGAATCATCCCGGTGATTTTTCCCATGTCTCACAACTGGCGACTCTGCTGGGGACTTGTGGATTTAAGCCATTTGTGTATTTTGTTCATGCTTGTTCTTTATTTTGAATGCTTGCTATTTTGCTTACTTTAGTTGTGCATATTGTTGTATTTCAAATCAGATTGGGATGCTTTGAAATTTATATGGATCAAGACATGTATGTGTTGCTTGGTGTTGCCTAGAGATTGATTTAAGAGAAGCCTATCTTGAAGCATGATTTTGATGCATTTGGTGATAACATGCTCTAATTTGAATTTTTAATGCCATGGTTTGAACAGAAAAATTAGGAGTATGAAATCTAGGAGTTTAGAATTTTTGGGGAATTCAAACATGATTCCCATGAACAATTCTTTCTTGTGCTTAATGTTTTTTTATGCCATGCCTTTGATTTGGGGTATAGGGGGACTTGATTTGAGCATGAAAACAATGAGCAAAAAGAAAAAAAATCTGGAAATTCAGTAGCTATTTTGGAACTTTTCAAGCATGTTCTCCCTAATTAAAACACCTCTTGTGCCAAATTGTTAGTTGCTGTATTTTAGGCTTCAATTTGAGTAGGAATAATGCATGTTGAGCACCAAAAATGAAGGATGTAAAATCTGGAAATCTAGTGTAAATTTTGGGGGTTTTCAAGCATGCTTTCTTGGACAAAAACACCTCTTGAACAATGCATATAGTTGCTGAATTTTTAGGCTTCAATTTGGGTAAAAATAATGCACCTTTGAGCATGAAATCTGAGATTTAGGGAATGCTTTTGGGTTTCAAGCATGTTTAGCATAGTTTATTTGTTGTTGGCACAAAATGATAATATGCTTATATGCTATTTTTTGGGTATGTGATAATTGTGTGCATATTGAGTGGCTTGTACTACCTTGCTTGCTTGTGTCCTAGCTTTCAATATAATGTCATATGCTTTGGCTTGAAATTGTATGCATGGCTACAAAAAAGAGTGGCAAAGGGCTGGGACGTTATGAATGCACTTTGAATTTCAAATGCACTTGAGCACTTTAAACTACTTGCACAACCTACCCATTACCTATAGGAAGTTGAACCATGAATGTGGGTAGCTTGGCGCACCGAGGTCGATACTTCGGAAAGCGAAAGTGAAAACATTCATCTTAGAATTTGAGTCAATGATGTAATGACAATGGAATCTGTGATTCGATTCCGGGCATCACTAGACTTGAGTTCTAAGTTGCCAATTAAGCCAAAACCCAAAAACCATACGCTTGAAGGTGGAGAAACACTTTTCCAGCTAAAAGTACACAATTGCGTTTGGGGAATTGGGTGTAAATGTGGGAAGGCCGTTTGCATGTTCACAGGCCAAGGTATAATATGAATACCAGATTGAAGGTAACACAAGGTGGCAAGGTAAAGCCATGTATTCTTTTATCTTCATGTAAATTAAAAAACCATGGTGTCCATATGCTTGGGATGAAATTTTTCCCAAAAATGTTTGTAGCCTAAAGCTGGTGTAACCCATAGGATGAGTTTCCAACTCCATAAAGGTCATCCTACCCAAAGTCCAAGCAAGAGGCAACCAAGTGTACAAAGTCCAACAATTGGTGTGTAACTTTGGAGGGTACAAGTACCCTCATGAATTTGTGAATTTTAGCAAGAATGATGTCAAAGCCCAATTTGAGGCAAGATTTGAAGGCCAAGTCAAGGTGAACATCAAGTGGGAATGAAAATAACACCATCTGGTGAAAAAATGAGTCAAAATGGCCATTTCGGCATTAACCGGCAACTCAGGTCGGATAAGAAGAGTCTTATTCGTATCTGGCATACTTTATCGGTCACAATGGTCTATGCGTGTATCCGATCATTTGTATCGGATACAATAAGCCATAGCTTTAGCCGATATTTCATGCCAGATACATTCAAAAAATGCACAAATTGGTTTTTCAGCCCAAATTTTCATAATAAAATGCTTAAAACACTGTGGATAGTCCTTAGGCACCCCAAAGAAAATATAAAAAATGTTTCAAAAATAAAATCAAATAAAAAAATAAATTAAAATTGTTTTTAGGGTTTAACCTAATTTTGAAAATCAAAGAGGGAACCAAGGTGTCATATTTTTTTATACCAATTCAATTCGAACATGTTTTTATGAAGCTTTTGAACTTGAAAACTGAGAAAATTCAGAAGAAAAAAAAACCTTTGATTGGTTATTTTTATCAATCAAATCAAAACATTTGTAGGACACTTGGAAGCCCTAGAATATTCCAAGAAACCTTTGGTTGGTTATTTTTATCAATCAAATCAAAACATTTGTGGGACACTTGGAAGCCCTAGAATATTCCAAGAAGCCTTTGGTTGGTTATTTTTATCAATCAAATCAAAACATTTGTGGGACACTTGGAAGCCCTAGAATATTCCAAGAGGCCTTTGGTTGGTTATTTTTATCAATCAAATCAAAACATTTGTGGGACACTTGGAAGCCCTAGAATATTCCAAGAAACCTTTGGTTGGTTATTTTTATCAATCAAATCAAAACATTTGTGGGACACTTGGAAGCCCTAGAATATTCCAAGAGGCCTTTGGTTGGTTATTTTTATCAATCAAATCAAAACATTTGTAGGACACTTGGAAACCTTAGAATATTCCAAGAAGCCTTTGGTTGGTTTTTTTTATCAATCAAATCAAAACATTTGTAGGACACTTGGAAGCCCTAGAATATTCCAAGAAGCCTTTGATTGGTTATTTTTATCAATCAAATCAAAACATTTGTGGGACACTTGGAAGCCCTAGAATGTTCCAAGAAACCTTTGGTTGGTTATTTTTATCAATCAAATCAAAACATTTGTTAGACACTTGGAAACCCTAGAATATTCCAAGAGGCCTTTGGTTGGTTATTTTTATCAATCAAATCAAACATTTGTGGGACCCTTAGAAGCCCTAAAATATTCTAAGAAACCTTTGGTTGGTTATTTTTATCAATCAAATCAAAAAATTTGTGGGACACTTGGAAATCCTAGAATATTCCAAGAGGCCTTTGGTTGGTTATTTTTATCAATCAAATCAAAACATTTGTGGGACCCTTGGAAGCCCTAGAATATTCCAAGAAACCTTTGGTTGGTTATTTTTATCAATCAAATCAAAACATTTGTGGGACACTTGGAAACCCTAGAATATTCCTAGAAGCCTTTGGTTGGTTATTTTTATCAATCAAAGCAAAACATTTGTGGGACATTTGGAAGACCTAGAATATTCCAAGAAACCTTTGATTGGTTATTTTTATCAATCAAATCAAAACATTTTTGGGACATTTGGAAGCCCTAGAATATTCCAACAGAAGAGAACCAAGCTCAAGCCACTGTACCCGCTCAAGACTTTGCTCAGCTGCAAAAGCAAGTGGCCGGTCTGGCCAAAATGCTAGGGGACTTACTGGTGGCTCAGGCCCAGGCCCAAAATCAAGCATCGACTTCCCAGCAGGCACCACCACCTCATGCCTACATTCCGCCTCCGGTTCAACCCATGCCTGAGCCCATTTCTGAACCGGTCCCTGAGCCTATCCTGATTAGGGAAAACACTGGAGAATCTGAAAAAGAAATGGAGAAGGAAAAAGCCAGGGAGGAGATGGAAAGGAAACTCCTGCACAAGATAGAGAGGATCCAGGAAGAACTGAAGGAGGTAAAGGGGGGAAACAGCTATGGAGGTACCACCTTCGATGACTTATGCATGTACCCGGATGTATGTCTACCGGCCAAGTTCAAGTGCCCGGACTTTGACAAATTTGATGGCACAGGCTACCCTATGAGCCACTTGAAACTATACTGCGAGGCCCTATGCCAATTTGGCCGAGATGACGGCATACTAATCCAACTCTTTCAGAGGAGTTTGACAGGGTCAACCTTGAGGTGGTTCGCCACAGTGGACCACGGAAGGATCAGAAGATGGAAGGACTTGGCTGACGCCTTTTTGGACCAGTACAAGTTTAACTCGGAGATCGTACCAGACTGATACGACATGATAAGAATTAGCAAGGGGAAAGATGAGCCTGTACGGCAGTATGCCAAGAGGTGGAGAGAGGCCGCCTATGCTGGAACCTGAAATGATCTCAACGTTTATGGGCATACTGGGGCAGCCTTTCTACAACCATTTGGTGGGGCAGACCACCACCAATTTTGCAGCCCTGGTGCAGGTGGCAGACCGGATCGAGGAAGGGGTCAGGTCAGGAAGGCTCATTGACTATTCTACTTTTACTAGGCAATCTGATTCTGCCGCTTCCCTAGCACAGAAGAAGGGGGCTGGATTCAAGAAGAACGGAGCCAGGAAAGAAGGAGAAGTAAACTTGGTACAGGCTCCTCCCTCCAAGAAACTGCTCCATGTGAACATCTCTGCACCCCAGCAGGCCCAACACTCTTATCAGACCCCACTCAATGTCAACTTCTCCCCCTCCGTGCCTGCAAACCCAAGGAGGACTTTTACCAAGGAAGAGAGGGAGGCCTGGTTGGCAGCAAGGAGGAACCGAATCTTTACTCCCCTTCCCGTATCTCTTTCCCAACTACTGCCAACCCTGCTGAAAGGGGAGTATGTGACCCTGAAGGAGCCAAGCCCGAATGCCACAAAGGGTAGGAATTTCGATCCGGCAGTCACTTGTGACTTCCACATGGGTGCACCAGGGCACTCCACAAATGCTTGCTGGGTTCTGAAGCACGCGGTCCAGGATCTGTTGGATCAGAAGGCTTTGGTTTTTAACACAGCTGCGCCCGCCCCGTCGGGAAATGACATTGGGCAGAACCCTCTACCTTACCACAATGGGGCAGGCCCATCCAACTCCATCACTGCAATATCCGCTACAAGAAGGGCTTTCGACCCATCTCAACTAATAGCTCCCGTGGGGACCTTGGTCAAGGTCTATTTCTTCCAGGAAAAAGAAGAAGAGGAGGTTAATGTTATCTCCAGAAAAAATGATAATACTGCTGAGGACATTAGCTCCTCTCTAAACTGGGTCTCCTCCCTCATGGCCCAAATAAATATTGCTAGCCCTCCATTGGTCTTCAATTGCAGTTCACCTACTTGTTCACCATCCAAGCCATCAAAGGCTCCATTGGTCGTCAACCTAAACCCCACTACTGCTTCCATCACCTCTTCTGTTCCCACAAAATCCAAACTCCAGCCTTTGATTGTAAATATTTAGCCATCCTACAATATCCCTAAATCGGCCCATACATCCCGGTCCAAACTCCAGTCGTTGGTGGTCAATGTCCTTAAACTAGCCTATTCTGAGGCCGCTGTACCATGGAATTACAGCGAAAGAGTCACGGCTACGGTTCCAGTGGTCAGGAACCAGAACCAGGAGGAGGTGAACCTCATGACGAGGTCGGGGAGATGTGCAGAGGTGGAAAGAGAGAAAAAAGAAACAGAAGAAAAAAGAAAGTTAAAAGGAAAAACAAAAATAGGAGAAGACACCCCCCAGGGTGCAGAAAATGAGGCATCAGACCTCATAAAAATAATAAAGAAAAGTGAATTCAATCTTGTGGATCAGCTGAACAAGGTCCCGGCCCAGATTTCAATACTGGGCCTTTTGCTGAATTCTGAAAAGCACAGGGATGCATTGTTAACGGTGCTACAGAGTGCACACGTATCCCGGACAATCGATCCCAGCTAGGCAAAATGGTTGGTCAAATCTTGTCACATAACGTGATAAGCTTCTCTGAAGGTGAGATAAGCCCAGGTGGGTGTTATCATGTTGACCCTTTGCACATCACAGTGCTTTGTAAGGGCAGTATGATCGCACGGGTTTTAATTGACAACGGATCGGCGTTAAACGTCTGGCCGTTAATCACGTTTATCAAGCTTGGTCTAGATCAGTCAAAGATTAAGCAAAATGGGACGATAGTGAGGGCTTTTGATAGCTCTAAGACACACTCCCTAGGGGAGATTGAACTGCCGGTCACAATTGGACCGAATATCTTCAACATCACATTTGAGGTGATGGATATACCCGCAGCCTTCAATCTGCTCCTAGGAAGGCTGTGGATACACTCTGCTAGGGCAATACCATCCACGCTGCACCAAAGGGTGAAATACATAAGAGGGCAAAGGGTGATAACAGTCCTAGCTGAGAATTTGGTGCCTCCCATTGTGTCACCTGATGTACCCTTAATAAATGTGGATTTAACTATCGACAAGATTGCGTTCCACTCGTTTCAGTTTGAGACGGTTAATTTCATACCTGGGGGTGTGAGAAAAAAGAAAATAAGGGGACTACTGCTGAGAGCATGGTGAAGAAAGTGATGGAGAAATACCACTTTCACCCGGGAAAAGGCCTGGGAATCAATTTGCAAGGAATGGTGGAGCCCATCAGGGCCAAGAAGCTGATCCCCAAAGTAGGGTTGGGATTTAAACCCAGAGGTTGGAGGAGGATGAAGTACGAAGAAGGAGAGAAAAGAAGCAAAGGAAAACTCCCTCATCTAAGGGAGAATTTCCCAAGACCCTCTTGCAAAATCCAACTATCTCCTCCCATGGACCAATCCAAGCCTCGTTACCGAAACATCAACCCATTCCAAAAGCCTTCTATTCCGACCCTGCAACCATACAACCCATCTTCTATATTGGGAACAGTGGACGGGCCTGGGCCACAACCAGAGCAGCAGACAGACTTCTCTGAAGATGTCGGTGCATCCTTCGCCATGACTGAGGGCGATAAGACAGGAGTAGACATGGACCTGCCGTTCATTGACTGGACAGCAGTAAAAATTCCAGACGAGGTTATATTTGGACTAGGCCTCGTAGCAGAAAAGGGCAGTACCCATCCGGTGATGATGGCATCGGATTCTAGGCTTGAGGAGTAGGCTTGCACAATTTCCCCTGCTCCCAAAAATCTTGTATTGAACAATTGGGAGGAAACTCCCCTTACCTTTGAAGCAGCGTTTGTTTGGCAAACTGACGCGGCTTCCAAAAAAAACTCCAATAGTGGAATGCCATTTCCCTGAAGGTCCTAATGAGCCTTCGTCTTCAGGGGAATTATGTTTAGAAGGCTCACAAAAAACCCAAAAAGATTTTTCTATTTTTTCTAGAAAATTTAATGTTTTCAAAAAGGTCCAAACCACTTATGAACCATATAAGCAAACCGAATTGGACCAGGTTGAATATGACTTCGACTTCGAGCTTGACTTTGATCTCATGGGGATCGAAGAAAAGACCGAGGTCGAAGAAGAAGACGTTCTAAAAGAAATTGAATATCAATTGGAACGTCATGAAAGGGGGTCCAACATAATATTGAGGAGACCATTTCAATTAATCTTGGGACCGAAGATGACCCAAAAATAGTGAAAATTGGGGCATGTCTGTCTAATGTGCAGCGTGTTGAAATGACACAGTTCTTGGCAGACTATAAGGATGTATTTGCTTGGTCATATCGGGACATACCGGGGTTGGACACTGACATGGTGGTGCACAAGTTGCCAATTTTGCCAGGGGTTAAGCCAATCAAGCAGAAGCTGAGAAGATTGAAGCCTGAATGGACCTTAAAGGTCAAGGACAAAGTGGTCAAGCAATTTCAAGCCGGATTTCTGGCAGTCTCTACGTACCCCGAGTGGCTCGCAAACATAATGCCGGTACCAAAGAAGGACGGGAAAGTCAGAATGTGTGTAGACTATAGAGATCTAAATAAGGCAAGCCCAAAGGATGATTTTCCACTTCCACACATCGACATTCTGGTTGATAATACTGCGGTACATAGCCTATTTTCATTCATGGACGGTTTCTCTGGATACAATCAGATCAAGATGGCTAAGGAAGATCAAGAGAAAACAGCGTTCATCACTCCTTGGGGCACATTCCACTACACAGTCATGCCATTTGGGCTTAAGAACGCTGGGGCAACATACCAGCGGGCCATGACCGCACTATTCCATGACATGATCTATAAGGAGATGGAGGTTTACGTGGACGATATGATTGCCAAATCATGCCAAGAAGAAGACCACTTGATCAATATGAAGAAAGTGTTTGATTGACTCAGAAAGTACAGTCTACGGCTTAACTCGGCTAAATGCGTCTTTGGGGCTACATCAGGGAAGTTGCTAGGATTTATTGTGAGCCAAAGAGGAATTGAAATTGACGCGGCTAAAGCCAAGGCCATAATTGAAATGCCATCACCCAGAACAGAGAAGAAGGTTAGGGGCTTTCTTGGAAGAATTCAATATATAAGCCGGTTCATAGCACAACTCACTGCTATCTGTGAACCAATTTTCAAACTCTTGAGGAAGAATAACCCGACGGTCTGGAATGAGGATTGCCAAGAAGCCTTTGACACAATCAAGGAGTATTTACTGAACCCATCTGTGCTAGTGCCACCAACTCTAGGAAGACCGCTGATCCTATACTTATCAGTGTTGGAAACATCAATGGGATGTGTCTTGAGGCAGCATGATGAGACGGGTAGAAAAGAAAGGGCAATTTACTATCTGAGTAAAAAATTCACAGAATATGAAGCCAAGTACTCACCGTTGGAAAAGACTTGCTGTACGCTAGTATGGACAACTCAGAGGCTAAGGCATTACTTCCTTAGTCACTCCACATTATTGATATCCCGGATGGACCCTCTGAAGTATTTATTTGAGAAGCCGGCACTAACTGGCAAGACGGCAAAGTGGCAGTTGTTACTTTCCGAGTTTGACCTCACTTACGTCACTCAGAGGTCAGGCCATTGCCGATCACCTGGCTGCACATTCTTTGTCAGAATACCAACCATTGAAGACCAATTTTCCTGATGAGGCTATTTTGTTTACTGAAGAAGAGGAAAGTGAAAGTTCCTAGCAGATGTTCTTCGATGGGGCCGCCAACATGAATGGAAATGGAATTGGGGCAATCTTGGTCAAACCAGATGGTTCACACATCCCGATTGCAGTGAAGCTGAGATTCTAGTGCACCAATAATATTGCAGAGTATGAAGCATGTATAATTGGGTTGCAAGCTGCCATAGACCATGAATTGGAGGAACTTGACGTATACGGAGATTCGAGTCTTATCATCTTCCAAACAACTGGTGAATGGAAAACCAAGGATCACAAATTGATCCCCTATCACCGGTATTTGGAAGAAATAAGCACAAATTTTACTCGAGTTTCCTTTAACTATATGCCAAGGGCCAAGAATCAGTTCGCGGATGCTCTAGCAACATTGGCTTCCATGGTCAGCTTGCCAGAAGGGGTAGACATCAAACCATTGGAAATTGAGGTCAGGGATGAACCGGCTTATTGTCTCATTCTAGAGAGAACACCAGAAGAAGAAGCACCATGGTTTCAAGACATCAAAAATTTCTTGAACAATCGGAGTTTGCCAGAAAATGCCACTTCTACTGAGAAGAGGACAATACAAAGATTAGCTGGTCAGTTCCTGCTAAGTGGTGGACACTTGTACAAGAGATCACACAACGATATTCTGCTCAGATGTGTTGCTAAGGCTGAGTCAGAAAGGTTAATCGAGATGGTACATGGAGGAGTTTGTGGACCTCATATGAATGGGCACATGCTAGCAAAGAAGATCCTGTAGTTGGGATACTAATGGTCGACGATGGAATATGATTGCTGTATACATGTCAGGAAATGCCATCAATGTCAGATATATGCAGATAATAAGCATGCACCCCCAAGTGAGTTGCACAACATGACATCACCATGGCCCTTTTCCATGTAGGGCATAGACGTCATTGGCATGATTTCACCTAAGGCATCGAACAGACACAGATTCATCTTGGTGGCAATCGATTATTTCACTAAGTGGGTTGAAGTGGCTTCGTATGCAAATATCACGAGCAACCATGTTATTAAGTTTTTGAAGCACAATATTATTTGTCGCTATGGGCTGCAAAGTGCCATAGTATCAGACAATGCTTCAAATATTAAGTACAAAGACATGAAGAAGATGTGTGAACAGTTTCAGATCATCCACCACAAATCAGCTTCGTATAGGCCAAAGATGAATGGGGCGGTAGAAGCAGCAAACAAGAACATAAAGAAAATCATTCAGAAGATGGTAGTGAGCTACAAGGATTGGCATGAAATGCTGCCACTTGCTCTACATGCCTACAGAACCTCAATCCGAACTTCAACTAGGGCAACCCCGTATTCCCTAGTCTATGGGATGGAAGCAGTCTTGCCAGTAGAAGTAAAAATACCATCACTTAGAGTGCTCATGGAGGCTGAATTAGAAGAATCTGAATGGATACAGTCAAGAAGTGATCAACTCAACCTAATAGAAGAGAAGCGGTTGAAGGCACTTTGTCATGGCCAATTGTACCAGAGGAGAATGGCCCGGGCCTACAATAAGAAAGTGAAGCACAGAACTTTCCAAGAAGGAAACCTAGTTCTAAAGAAAATTCTACCATTTTTGGAAGACCCTCGTGGTAAGTTCAAGCCCAATTGGGAAGGGCCTTATGTTGTCAAGAAGATCCTGTCAAGGGGTGCATTCATCTTGACAGAAATGGACGGGACAGACTTTCCTGAGCCAATTAACTCTGATGCAGTAAAAAGGTATTTTCCTTGATTGAACATTACTAGGAAATGATCCGAGGCCATCCTTCTTTATTTCCTTCAAAAATTTTAATCCCTAGTCTAGCCAAGTTGAACCGGTTCGTTTCTTTGATAAACCTAAACCGGACTTACAGTCTTACACTGGGGCAAAGCAAATTGGGGCAAGGCCAATTAAGGCAAAAATTAAGAAAAAAAGCAAAGAAAAATGGCAAATGAAAGCCAAGTGTGAAAAGAGAGGCAAAGAATGCAAATTGGGAAAAAAAGAGTTAAATTCATCATAACTGTAAGTCCAGTCGACCTATTTCCACATTTGAAAATTTTTGAGCCTTTAATACCTTTTCTTTCATAAACCGAGCCTAGCCTTTGTTTCGTCCTATTTCTAAGCCCTCGGTGATCTTAGTATGTTCATTCAAATTTCAGAGTGAAATTGGTGATGACGGAATGCAGAAGCCGGCCCTAGTGAAAACCATAACTCGCGCTAGGGGCAATATTGGCAAGAAGAAAAGAAAGAAAAAAAGGAAATGAAAAAAAATAAAAAAGGAAAAATCAAATTTTGAGTTGATCATGGAGATCCAAGCTTGAAGAGAAATCAGTACAAATACTGAGACTGAGCAAATTGGGTAACACAGTCAATTCTGGAAGAAAAGGGATTTGGGGATGACTCTAAAGGTCCGAAGATGGACAGTTTTGATCCCTTATTATTACTTGGACTACCCTCTTCATTATTTAACCTAGTTTTTAATTCATTTAATTATGGGTGATTAAGTGCATGGACCAAATTTCAAAAATAAAAAATAAAAAAATAAAAAAAATAAATAAGAAAAACTATACTTTGGCCAGTAATGATAAATCAAATACTTTTCATAAGACCTTTGTTTTTACAAACATCTGAGCATTCTGAGGCCAATAATATAAAAAATTTATTTTTGAATTAAATCCTTTGTCTTTCCACTATTGGAGTTTGCTTTCGTACAAAGGTATGAAAAAAAAAATGTGCAGGAAATAAGGCTAGTCTCTGTCTCCTAACCGCTCCTCAAGCTCCCGAATCCGAGCTGCCTGAGCTACAATAACTCCAGAAGCCCCCTCTGCATCGGGATCACTCAAGAAAGAAATAACCTCATCTGAAAGGGTCTGACTGATCCTCATGTTCCTAAGGCTGGCTAAAGCATCCTGGTGCTTCTGCCTCAATGCTCGGACTTCAAGACAGCGAGCCTGCCTCTGCTCCTCAAGCTGCTTTTCCATTGCAAGACAACAGGATACCTGCTCAGCAAGTTGCCTCTCCATGTCAAGGCCCTGTATCCTAAGCTCCCGCCTTTCGTACCCATATCTGCTGAAGTCGCTTGTGAGAAGCTCTCTCAGACTCCAAGATGTCCTCATAAGTAGGAGCCAAGACTGCAGGAGGATCTTTGGGTACTGGAGCCTGACTCTGTATCTGCTCCTTGATCCAGAAGAGATAGTCCTTCACATGGGACTTTGAGAAAACGGGGCTATGCATAAAGCAAACATAGGACCACTCCCTCATCAACCAAGCATTCAGCTTCATGGTGGCTGGTGAAAGTGGCCCAAGGTGGTCCTCATATCCACTTGGGATTATAATCCCCTGGGTTGCTCCGAATTGACGAAGAACCCACAAAGGGAGGTAAAGCACCGTGTGTCTCAAGCCAGCTAGAACCAAAAAGTTGCGGTCTCGGAAACTGATCACAGTCTCTGCATTGGGCTGATAGGTACCAGGCCACCTCACTTAATCATCCTGAAGTGTAGCCAAGAAAGTGAACCAGCCCTGTTTACCCCCTGGAATGTCAGGACACCCCCGGTTGCTCATCAAAATGGGAACTTTCAAGCTTAGGAAGAAGTGCCGATTGATCTCCTCAATCTGACTCAGGTGGTCAAGTAGCCAGAGCTGCAAAGAAGGAGAGATATTTCAATATATTGTAAGAGAAAAAAAGCAAAAGGCAAAAAAAAGAAAAAAAGCAAAAGGCAAAAAAAGGAAAAAAGCAAAAAGAAAAGAATAGCAAAAAAAAAAAATTACCTGCAGGATAGGGGCACATGATAGGAAACGCTTTGCCTTCCTGTAGTAACAGTCAGTCAAAGCCTGATACATCTCCGCCAAATTCATAGGGGCCAATCTCTCCCGCTCCCTAACTTGGCATACAACTGAGATTAGGGCCAAGTCCACCTCATAGTCATCTCTTGGGAAAAACAGTTGGCTAACCACTATCAGGGTCAAGGCATTGAACCTGGCTTCCTTGTTCTCCCCCCTCAAGAGCTTCTCAGTCAGAAAAGACTTGGACAAAGTCAAAAGGGTGTCAGAATCCCCTAAATCCTTCTTCCCTATACTCAAGAAAATAGAAGCCTCCTTCTTATAGCTGGGCCTAAGGGGTGGGTTCACTACCTTCTCATCAAATCTCAAGCCCAGGATGGTTTCCACCTCTTCAATGGTCGGGGTCATCTCATGGGTTCCAAAACGGAAAAGGTTGAGATCGGGTACCCAATGACCAATCATGGCTTCAATAATCTCCCACTTGAAGGGGATCTTTGGGATAAGCAGAATGTGGCCTAGATGGTTGGAATCCCATCTCCTCTCTTCATCAAGGGTCATAGAATTAACCCATCTAGTGTAAAATGAGTCCATAGGATTATACCTAGTGAGGTTAGGGGGTTTTGATCTAAAAGGCTGTTTTGCAGGGGAAGCTGCATGGGCAGACAATGGCAAGGTAGAGGATGATCCGGAATCCATTGGAGATGATGGGAGCAAGCTAGAACCCAATGGGAGGAAGAAAAAGGCGAAAAACGGGTTTTCTAAACTCAAAAACTTGTAAAAAATACGCAAATCCCGAGACTGGTTGCATTTATAGCATTTTTAATGTATCCGATAACTCAGATTGAATACAAAAGGTTCTATTCATATCCGATGAAGTATGCCGGATACAAAAGGGACCATGTGTATCCGGCATGTTATGCCGGATACAAAGAAATACCAATGTATCCGATCTGATATGCCGGATACAAAGAAAAAATGCAAAAAAAGAGAAAATTGAGAAAAATCCGAATTTTTTACCTGTTTTACCTGTATACAAGTTGTAATTACATAAAATCGAAAAGAAAAGAAGGACACGACAAGAGAGAATGAATAAAAAGTTTCTTTCATATATATATGCAAGTTTCTCTGTACAAAGTGTGATGAAAAATACATAAATATCCTAATCTACAACTCCTGTGCAGGATCTCCCCGACGTCCTCGGCCACGTCCTCCTCTACGGCCTCTCCCTTGAGATGGTTGACGCCTATAATATGCCAAAAGTCGCTCCGCCATGTAGCGCGGTCTCCGACCCACAAAGGACTGAAGCTGGTACTCAATACAATAGTCCGATGTGTCGGGGGAAGGGACAGGAACAGAATCAAAAGAAGCCTCGGGCTCAGCATGTACAGGCTCAGCTGGACCCTCTGCCACAGCGGCCTCCGCTCCCGCAGATCCAGAAGGCCCAGCAGCAGCAGAAGAGGGGCCAGGAACAGAAATAGCTGGGCCAATAGAAGAAAAATCAGAAATTGAGGTATCCAAATGAACTAAGGAGATGAAACTAAAGAAAACTTACCAGGGACCTCAGGAGCAAGATTAGGAGCCGCCACAGGGGATGAAGTGCTAGCAGGAGCAGTAAGAGCCGGGTCTGCAACCAGAATGTCTACAGGGTCCACGGGAGCCCCAGAATCTGCAGGAGCAGCACGTGCAGGAGATGCAGAAGGGTCGGGAACGGCAGCCGAGGCATCATCAGGATCAGCAGCCCGAGCCAGAGATGGATCAGGAACAGGGAAATCAGGCTCAAAAGCAGTATCCTGATCTGGGACTGGGCCCTGCAAAAATCAAACAGGCATATCAGAATAGTAGAAACATAGAAATGAAAGAGATGAAATTATAAAGAAACTAGATACCTGTCTGGCCTGAAGCTCAGCAACCAGAGCCTCTAGGTCTCTGATCCTAGCATCCCTCTGGGCCACGACCGCATCATGCTTTGCGATCATATCATCCACTGCAGCCCGCTGACTCAGGAACCAATCCCGGAGAGCGTTCAACTCATGTACCTGCCAATAAGAGCCGAATCAGAGTCAGAAGTACAGAATTGAATGAAATGGGATGAAAAATGAAAATCATGAAACTCACAGTGTCATCATGAACCCGGATGTAGATCCCACCAATCTCGGTCACCCCGACACGAGTGGGTCGATCCATCAAGCACCCAATGGATACTCTCTAGATCCACTCGTCGTAATCCCCAGCTACTGTGAGCTCCTCCGCATCCTGAAAATGATCAAACTGATCCACATCGAAACCAGGCAGGAGCGTGTCGGGACCCACAGGAGGAGGAGGAACGGGGATACGAAGTGCGCCTATTTGCTGATAGTACAAGCGCTCTCCTAAATACATCACCCTACCAAGCCTCCCAAGGAAGCACTGGTAGGGCTGACGTCGGAGATCTCTATCAAAGGCGTCCTGTACTACCATCTCACGGGCCACTCCAACATCCACGTCGTCAAAGCGTGCCAGGATGAGCTGCAAAGAAGAAAAATGGTCAGATACAGTCAAGGTGCAGGAAAAGAAATAAAAGGAAAAAGGGCAAAGAATTTACATCGGATCGTCGGGCACGGTCCAAGTGAACCCGGGCAGTGCGAGGCTAACTCCTATCAGCATCTCGGACCTGGGCTGACCAGCGCAAAGCAATAGGGAACTCTGCGACACCAAGTACAGGGGATGGGCGGAAAAAGGTCATATAGGTGTACATAAACACCTGGCAAAAGAAAATCAGTCAGAGATAAAGAAGATAAAGCCTAAGGAATAAGACAAGACAGATGAATTTAGTACCTACAGAATCTACCAGAAGAACCGGCAGCTGACTCCATCACCCCTCGGGGCTGCCAGGCCTCGAACTACTCGGCACAGCCCAGCCAAGATAGTCCCATATATGAGCCGACCCCATGCTAGCTAGCGGGTCTGATGGAAATCTTGCAGAGCATCCAAGAAAAGAGGACTGACACTGGTCGTGTCCTCCTGGAAGAAGCAGCTCCCGAGCATCAGTAAAAACACGTGTCGAAAGATGGGTGCAAAGGCTACATCCTCCACAGTGACGGTCGCGTGTCTCCCCTCATAACGTCAAGCAAGGCTCTCCCGCAGCCAACTAATAGAGATGCGACCACTCCGCCCGTCCCAAGTAGCAGGAGGCAGGTCCGGATATCCCAAGAGAAGGCTGATATCCTCTGCTGAAGGCCGATCCAAAATGATAGTCCGCCCCATCAAAGGAATGCCGGTGATCATCACAAAATCGGAGGGGCGGATCCCCAGCTCCACGTCCGGCAGATGGAATGACTGCGTCTTCGGAAAATAGCGCTCCATCATAGCAAAAATGAGGGGACGGTCGGCTCGGAACGAAGGGATGCTGAGGAAATAATCCAAGTGGCACCTCCCAAACTCACGCCTGAGGGCTGGAGAAAGCGTCTGCGCCAACTCACTAAATCTCCCCCAACTGCCTCGTAGATGAGAAGGAGGATAGGGAAGTGGCACATCGGCCCAGATGCACATGGAGGGGTGGCTATCCAAACCACTAAGGAGCTCTGTATCATGAACAGACGCTCTCAACTGCGAAGAGACCCCTAGGCGCAAGGCTACAGCAGCACCCTCCTGGCCTGAAGCTTCGGCCCGGCCTTGGCCTCTCTCTCCAGCTCGGCCTCGACCCCTCTCACCAACCCGGCCTCTACCACAGCCTCGAGCGGGAACAACAGCAGGCTAAAAGGAAAAAAAATGAATAAGGGAAGTCGATTCCAGAGGAAGCAGGGAAAGAAAGAAGAAAAGATTGGGAAGCCTACCTCAGCAGAGCCCTCAGCAGAGCTCTCTCTGGAGACATCTAGCGGCTCCGACAGGGTGACGCTGGAACTCGCCTCTGTTTGAGCCCGCGAAGTGGAGGGCTGATCAGCAGGGTTAGCCTCCTCTCTAACTCGGGAACGACTCCTAGCCATCTACACAGGGAAGTGTTTTATGAATTTATCAGAAATTTTACCTTACTTTTGGTCTAGGTTTCAGTTCACATCTTACATGGTTATTTTTCAAAATTGTCATTTGTGTTATCTACAAAGTTTTGGGAAGTGTGGGATATTTCTGTTTCTAACTCTAAAACATTTTTTCCTAACCCCAAAAGATTCCTATAATGCTTAACATTTCTTAATCTGTTGTGATTTCAGGATATACTCATGGAGGCAGAATAAAAACAAAAGTGAGGATCGGAAAAAAAACAGAATTGGCAAGATGTGTCAGAAAGTCAGGATGAATTAAAGGAAAAAAATTCTTTTTACAACAGCTGGGCAATCCACCATCAATAATTCATCAAAAGCCTTCGTTACCAGCAATGTAGAATCATGTAATCGGTAATTTCAGTGAGAAAATATCACTGGTAGGTCAATCCTAAAGAATTGCAGGAAATTGGATCAAGGTTGGGGGATCAATAAATACTACCGGCAGGCAATCTAAAGTTAGTGTTAAAAGATCACAAGAATTGGCAGAATCAAGTCAAAGCAAATTGTAGAAAAAAAAAGAAGAAGAACAGCATGGTATTTACAATTTGAAAGTAATCAATTCGGTCAGAATTCCTCATCGGCAGCAATTCCAATCAATGCAAGTGAGAGGCATAGCATCACAAAAATTGAAGCATTGCAATTCAGAAAAAGTAAATCATGGTTTGTCCAAAACAACCAAGGCAATTGCGAGATTTGATGACCAACAATTCATTAAAGCATCAAGCTCAAACTTTGCAGAAATTCAAGAATGGAGGAAATTGGGAACAAACATGCCACTCAATGTCAATTTCGACAAGAACAGTAGGGAAATGGGCAGCCGTTTACAAAGACCCAATCCAACCAACAATCATGGCATGGTATGCATTTAGAACATGGCCATTCGATGGGAAGCTATGAAAGAAAATTTCTATTTGATTAGGCCGAGTAGCACCTACTTGTTGAATGGAGAAACGAGCACCTGATTGCGAGCAGGTAAGTCTGATTGATGAAGAGCAGGTCGCCGGAACAATCACCGGAGGTCGGCGCTCCAATGTCAAGATGAGGAATCGTCGGAAATCAGGAAAAATCAGAAAGAAACCGAGGGCTCGTGAATGGGCGATCACCGGAATGGCCGGAGTTACAGGATACCGTCGGCAGCAATAGAAGGCGCCGGAGCTCCAAGAGTCATCGGGGGCGAAGGAGAAGGGAGATGTGTCCGGCTTGGGCGATCGGAGAAGAAAGAAGAGAAGGGGAAAAGTCGCGGTCGCGCGCGACTTATAAAACATAGCGTATCCGACAAAGCATGTCGGATACAAGAGAGACCCCTCTTATCCGACATGCTATGTCGGATACAAAAGAAAAACAAGAAAAAAAAAAAAGAGAAAAAGAAAAGAAAAAAAAGAAAAAAAAAGAAAAAAAGAGAAAAAAAAAGAGAAAAGAAAAAAGAGCAAAAAGAAATGTGCTGCAAAGTCTGCTATTTTCACAAAAAAATCCCTATTTTGCCTTAAAATCCACTTCACAGCCACGAGAGCTCAGTGGAATTTGGGACAACTTTGAGAAATGTGTTGGTCAAAAAGGAAGATATTCTCAACTTTTAACTTGGTTTGATAAAAAATCAGTTTTCAAAAAATCTTATTTTTGGGCTTAAAATCCACTTCATAGCCACAAGAGCTCAGTGGAATTTAAGAATTCTTGGAGAAATGCCCCCTTAAAGTTAAGGCTTTTTGGCAAATCTTCACCCAAAAATTATTTTTTACAAAATTGAATTGAACCAAGCAAATCATGGTTAAGGGAGTGCAATTTGGGCTTGTCTAATCTTTGCAGCTCATTGCTTCACAACTCCCGCAAAGAGGGGCAGTTGTAGACACCCCAAATTGCACAGTAAAAATGATCAATAATCAGTAAAAATCACTATCTCCTTGGAAACCAGCACAAAATTTGAGAAAATGAGCTTTTTCCTTGTATTCGACAGCTCAGGTCGGATACAAGCGTATTTCTTCGTATCCGATGGAAAATGCCGGATACAAGTAGCCCTTAATGTATCCGGCAACATATGCGGAATACACATAGGCACTAGTGTATCCGACCTGATATGTCGGATACATTAGTTTTGCTCAAAATTAGGGTTTTCCGAGAGATTTCACCTTTTACCATCATATCCCTCATTAAATGAGTAGAAATCTCGGAAATAGCCGTAGGGTTAAGGTTGGTGGGCTCTAGATATTATGTTGTGTCTACCATCTCACCAACCCTAACCCTAGCCATTGCCTATAAATAGGAGGCTCCTCCTTAAGCAAATGGCCAACAACTCTTGCCAAGAACTTTTGCCAAGAAGAGCTCCGAGTGAAGAGGGAAACCACTGCTGAACTGCTTCCAGAACCCAGGTAAGCCTCAAACCTATCTTTAATTTTCTGTTTTTACATTCTAGATCTAGATCTCTTCTTCTACCTTTCTGTAGAATAAGGCCTTGTTGTGTGTATGAAAACCCTTCCCCGGCTCAAAGTATCTCAAGACTCCCCCTAGCCGTAAAACGTGAAGGCAGGATCTAGGAGAAACGAGACTGGGGATTGATCCTAGTGCTAGAACCTTTATTTGAATAAGCCTTTTGAATCTGTGAAGACCGTTCTATATTCAAAGTACCCCAAGATTATCTCGAAGAACCGTGTCTAACGGGGAGAGAGAACTAAAGGAAACGATAATGGAATGGAACCCTAGCTTGTTTTAGAACCCTATTTTGATTGATATGAATGCATGCTATCTTTGCTATGTAGTTGGAATGAATTTTACACCTACACATACATGGCATGTGATTTTGGCGGGATAGGCTCATATTTCGGATTTATTGCATTTATTGTGATAAATCTGAAATAAATAGCCCCAAGCAATTCTGGAATGTCTTTAAATGATTTTCAAGTGATTTTGATCTATCTTGCATGGATCACACACCTCTTGTCACTGTTTTGAGTTATTTTTATCCAAAAATGATTTAACTTGACAGCAACTGTACCCCAACTTCGGACACTCATAACTTCATCGTCCGGATGAATTTTGGAGTGATTCTAGAACCATGGGAAAGGTGAGGCTGTATAGTTTATGCCTACCAAAGTTCATTAGTTTCTATCAAGCGGATTTTTGACACCTCTCTGTCGAAGTTGATAGGTCAGTTCTGATCTGAATACAGAACTTGTCACTTCGACTGAGCGCCATGTGTTCGTTTTAAGTCCGATTTGAGTGATTCTTGTTTCTGAGTTTTCCTATGGAATTCTAGTTTTAAATCCAATTGGTTTCATAATTGTTTGACTCCATTTGTGTCGTGAGCAACAGATTTACTCAGAGCTGTTCAACAGCACTTTTCTAGGTAAATCTGTGATCTTCGAGCCTCCCAAGGCACATCCGAATGAGTTTTTGTATGAGGCTAGTTTCATTTGAAATATGGCCATACAGATTTCACTCACACCAAGTTTTATAAATTTATATGGAGCCGATTTTTCTAAATGATTTTCCAAAGTTGCCCACTTATCACTTTTAATCATCTCCAGCAGCAGATTTCAAAGGAGAATAACTCCTAGGATTTTAACCGGAATGGATTGAAATTTTGCATGAGTCTCTTATTTATCATAATCTTTCAAATAGATTTGGTTTGATTCAATTTAAAATTGGATTTCAATGATTTCAATACAAATGGCATTATCTTTTACCTAATTTTCCGGATTTGACTCAACTTGGTTTTGTGCAACTTTAGCTTTGGATTTCCATCTTTTGATGATATTTCAGAAATGATATTGACATAAAAGAGGATCTGGAATCTATTTGGATCTTCATGTGAAGATATCATACATTTGTCCTTTTTCAAGGTTTTTTTAATGATTTTTAGCAAGCTTTCTTATCTTTTTTGCATGAACAAACACTTGGAAACCACCTTGTGTGGGTGAATGGGGGTGCCTAACACCTTCCCCCATTCATAATCTAATCCCCTTACCCATCTCTGGATTTGATTTTCAAGTAGAGTTATTTTTACTCTAGAATTTGCCTTTTAGCTCTTTTTGCTTATTTTTGAATCTTTTGGTGTCCATTCTCACCTCAAAATTTTGAATGGTGGTGACTCTCCCATTTTTACGTTGAGCCCGTGTGTTGACGGAGGGGGAATCATCCCGGTGATTTTTCCCATGTCTCACAAAAATGCAAAAGGTGTCAAGGTGAAGGAAAGAGCCAAGCATGGTGGTATGGGTGTGCACAGGAAGGTGGATGCCTTAACTCAAGCAACGAGGAAAAAAAGGCGTAAAGCACAAAACAAGGAGAGCGGTGGTGATAAGCACATGGTGCCACCAACTCAAATTGATTTGCCTGTGATTCCTCAATCACAGGAATCTAGTCCTATGTTTTCATATCCTCATGGTCAAATGGTTTGTCCACTAACTACCTAATATCTCGTTTTTTGTAATTGAACCCTCCTCTTCCAAAACACATATGCTAAATTTTGTGGTTTTTCATATACAGATGCCTGCCCTTTTGTTGCATTCTTTTTTGTACAATGCCAATTCATGGTATCATATCAGCAATTCAACAGAGGTTCACCTAGCATGCTGCAAATGCTTCAAGAAGCAGAGATGTCTAGCCAAAATCTCCCCTCTTCTCCCAAGCCAAGTTTGTAATAATGTAAGAATCTTATTTTAGCTTGTTCCTGTGTTATCCTTTTAAATATAACCATTGATGCTTTGGAGAATCTAGATGCATTAGAGGTATTTTAACCTTGACTTGTATGCTTTATGTAGCCCATATTCTATTTTTGGAACATATAGTGTAGTAAAATATTCATAAAGTTGGTCTTCCAGTGGAATTTTTTTTTCAAAGCAAATATGAGAGATGCTTGCTTAATTTTTTATAACTTCAATATCAATAAGACATTCTAAGATTATGATTGAGTCAATAATTTCGAACAATATTTAGATCTTTGGTGCTAAATTACCCAAATTGATAATACATTGGTACCCATCCTATATTTCTATTGGCTGTATTTGAGAGATTGAAAGTCAGTACTTTTATCTTATGATTTTTGTTTTTTTGCAGTTGGTGGAACAAGTAATTTTGTCTTGTGTACATGGCTTGGCAGTTAAAGTAACAGTTGTTGTGGTAAATTTTGTCTTGTGTACATGGCTTGGCAGTTAAAGTAACAGTTGCTGTGGTAAGTTGATCTTTTCTTCTGATGAATTTGTATGGTATGTTTGGGAGAATCTTTTCTTTTCAGTTAAGAAAATTGAAATGAAAGAAGAGTTTGTGTGTGTAGCTTTATATCATGTTCTGTAGCCAATGAAACCTCTTTGATGACCAAGCCTGACAAAGGTTTAATACCTTTGAATTGGATGATACTTTACTAAAGTCTAAACATGTTGTGTGAGAAGTAGATTTCTGGAAACTAACCTTTTATTGGTTTTTGGCTTTGGTCCCTAGTACTGATGTGACAACCCTACCTCTTGGGAGATTTTCTACTTATTTTCAGGTCGTAGCTACTAACAATGGTGATAATGTGAGAGATATTGCTGTGATGGGATCTGATATATTTGGCTCCTATGATGCACTTGTTGTTGCCGCCATCTCCCCTTTTGGTATCAATCATGATTTGACTGCAATGTCTTGGTTGCTTCTCATGAGGTCCATGGATATCGTGGATTGCATAGATCAAGAGAGTCAAGAATTCAATGAAGTGCAAGTGAATCAAGATAAGGATGACAAAGCTTGAGTCTCATGCTTTGTGTCACGATTCCCATGCTAGTAGTGATCTTCAACAAATTTTAAACCTGTGAAAACATATTAGATGTATGACTTGACATAGACATGTGTATACAAGTGATTGGTTTGGTTTGACATTAAAACTGAAATCGAACCAAAACCAAATCGTACTCCATCTGATTCAATCGATTTCTCAAATTGTGCATGATCAGATTTTCATAGAAATGGCATTTCTGAGTTTTCTAAACGATAGGTAACAGAGGATCCAATTCTCTTATTCAATTTAATTTGAGTGTATTCTTTCAAATTAAGGTGAAAGTTTTAGTATAAGGATCCCAATTGCATTTCATTTGGCTTATAGGTTCAATGAGAGAAATGAAAAGTAACCATAGACAGTTGGCCTGAAGTTAATGGATGCATCATTATGAGACTAAACAGAACAATGGAGTGGCCTTTATGATAATTGAGAACAATTCAACAAATCCCTTTTAGAAAATTTCCCCATTTATATATTAGGTACAAAAAATATTCATGGTTAAAGAAATCAATGACCTTTTCGTTCCTATATCCTGAAACTTCTCCTGATCGGCAAAAATAGAATTTTTGAAAGGAAAAAAAATTACTTCAGTTTCTATTTTAACAAGATACATTAACAACATAAATAACAGGGGTGAATAAAAGAAATTTTGCATATCGATCTCATTTGTTGGTACCATTGCCAATACATGTAGTTTGAGAATCCTTTTCCTTAGCTTGGCCTGATTACATCAACTGCAACTCACTCAGGTATTGGTTGAGTTTTTTTAACTTCTTGGCTTGAGAATTAAAAATCATACTATTACCATAACTTCAATTACTGATAAGGCAGTTGATAACTTTAGTTGAGTGAATTAAAAAACTATTTCTCTCATTGAACCTATAAACCAAAACATACGTACTCATTCAAGAATAAAGAGAAAGAGAGAGAGAGAGAGAGAGAGAGAGAGAGAGAGAGAGAGAGAGAGAGAGCAGTAGAGCATAGTCTTCTTAATTTCTTTTGGCTTTTCTATTCACTCTTCCACAATCGCATTTATCATAGTGTAACCAGCCAAACAAAACTCTCAAAACACAGAAGAAACCCAAGGAAAAAAGCAAAAAAAAAGATAAAGATGCCATAGAAAAGGAAAAATTCCACATCCCAGTAATATCGACTCTCAAAGCTTTATGAATTCGAGTTCTTCTGGTTGTTTATTCTTCCAGATCGAGAACCCTTCGCCGTGTCTCATTATCCAAAACCTCTCTATTTCTTCCGGTTTCCGTCCTGGAATTCGGCCTGCTATTAAATCCCACCTGATGCATATTAAAAAAGTCATACATTAATATATACTTGAAAAGTTAAAAACTATAAGACCATGGAGCTACATTTCATCTCAGATTTATGCCTGAAAAGTTAAAAACTATCAAACTTGGTTCATAATCTCAATCGGGTTCAAAATGCCAGCTAGCATATTATCAACACATCTACCCTCATCTATCATTTGGGTCATCAAAATCTCTTAGTCTCCAGGGTTAAACATAATATCAATCGACCTTAACATACAGCCACCAATATAGATGCTTTTAGTGTTCCCGTAGCCATTGCAAATAGATGTGCCCAGGCAACAGTGCCTCGAGGCCATAATGACTTGCCTTCCATTAGCTTGACTATGATGCAAGGGCATGTAGCTAGGCATCTACGGGCCATCTTGTGATATGCTCAAAGTGTGATATCCTAGATAGCACTCTGAGTGATTTTCCAAGAAAGGATAAACCAGCACAAGCATTGTTACATCATACCAAAGGTGGATTAACCAACAAAATCATTTTCACATGATATCAAATGTGGATTTAAAGGAAAGAAATCCTATCCTAATTGATTAGATCAGAAAAGCACTAGGAGTCAGAGAGAAATTGAGCTAGAGACTGGTTTAATCTATTGTGGATTCTTTTGTCCATTATGGTCAAGGTTTCTACTTGGAGCTTAAATGACAGGATACCTGGGGGAGATTGAAGTATGACTTGATGATGCCTTGTAAACAAAATCAGCCTTTTTTTTTCTAAGTTTATAAAATTTCAAATATTTATATATATCACGGAAACAAGATAAAATTTCAAATATTTTTCTAAGTTTATAAAATCAGCCTTTTGTCTCTCTTGTGAACTACATCGTACTTTATGTTGGTCTCAGGTGACCACCTTAGCTATTATCACATGAGCTTGATGCTTCTAAAGCTGCATTTTGAATTCCTAATGAATGCCTGCTCAGACTCTGGTGCACGAGCAAGGGGTTCTGATTGTGCAAAATGGTGACAAAGGACATGTTTTGATTACACAACTTTCATTTTCAGCTGTTAATGAAAACAAATTAGAGAAAGATGATGATGTCTTTCAATACCCCAACTCAATCGTGTAGATTGGAGAAAGATGATGATGTCTTTCATTAGCAAAGGCACACATTAGGAAACAAATAAGAGTATATATCATTTAAGAGGGAGTATATCAGATCAATGCAGAAGTTAATTGTAATGTTGGTAAACTCAACAATCCTCCGCTATTTAGAAGAGAAAAACAGAAACCCTAGAATCCAACTAAAACAACAAGAAAATAAATCACCGAACAATAACTAAATTACATTTCACTACTATAAGGATCACCAATAGAAATGCAAAAATAGACGACCTATATAAGTAGGAAAAAGAAAAACGTAGAAAATCAAACCCCAGATCAGAAGAAGAGCAATGAAGAACAAATTATGGTAGAAAAAAAACGCAAACTTAGGTACACTCACCTGATTCACTTCCAAATCTGGAGATGAAGACGGGAGAGCTTCGATTAGGTTGTGTCAAACCCCAGATCAGAAGAAGAGCAATGAAGAACAAATTAGGGCAGGAAAAAAACACAAACTTAGGTACACTCACCTGATTCACTTCCGAATCTGGAGATGAAGACGGGAGAGCTTCGATTAGGTTGCAATGCTTTGTTCTTCTTCCTGCCAGCGGGTGCTCCAAGGGTCTTCGTGCTCCAGAGCTAAACGAAAAGGAAGAGGGGTCTTCGTGCTCCAAGTCTAAACGCTGTCGAAGAGGGGTCTTCGTGCTCCAGAGCTTTCTCTCCAAGGAAATGCAAGTTCGCGCCTTCTCCCTTTTCGTATTTGGGGATTTTTACCAAAACATTTCAGTTTGCGTTTTTTTTTTTTGGTTAAAACGACCGCTACTAACGGAAAACGGAGAGGGAGAGAAGTTGAGGCTCCGTTATGCAAGTTAAAGGAGTGGCCACGTGGCCGCATCTTGTTGAGGCTTCACAATGGAGCTCTAGATTAAGCCACCACAGGATGCGAGTTGAACTTTCTTATGTTTGTTTTGCTCGTATGACCCCTTTTTCCAGGGATTTTAACTAATTTGGGCTTGGGCCTAGGTTTGTCTCGGAATTGCCACATTTCCCTCGCTACCTAGAATCAAGACCGCAAAGAACTTGGGAAAATTAAGGCCCGATGCTTATTATTGAAATTAATTAAACTTGAATACCTTAACTTTTAAACTAGCATTCTCGCCCGTGCGTTGCACGGGCCAATAAGTTCAAAAAAATTATTAAAAAAAATTATTTTATATATTATCTTGAAAGTTAATATTTTTTTTGGTAGAAGTCTTGAAAGTTAATATATTAACAACATATAACAGAATTAGAATTAATTATCTAAACGGCAAACACTATCTCATAAGAACTTTAAATAACACTTGGTGTGACAAAACTCATATATTTACATGAACGTGAAAATGAATATATAAATACATGCATTAGTAGTATGTACTATGTACAGGAAATTTCAAAAGTGTGAGTGGATCTAAGAATTCCCTTCTTATAAAAACATTGCAAGCTCCATGAAACAGTTGTGAGATCCTGAAACGAAAATGAAATAGAATAAGAATAAAGTAAAACCAAAAGATATGTGACTTCTACTAAGCATTCAAAATGTTGTTTATTAAAAGATCTGATAATTTCATAAATTGTAAACATTGAATTTTGTGGTATTTGCTAGGAAGCAATACGTCAAGTCATAGGAGTGGTAGCAGTTTGATCTGTTTGACAATGCAAATCAATGTCTATCCATGCAATGAAAGATGTCCAGCTAATTAAAGTACTACTACTATTAAAAAAAAACTTTTGGTGAAAAAATTGAACTGTCTACATTGCCAAAAAAAAAAATAATAATAATAATAATAATAACATATTAATAAATAGTTGAATAGCTCGTTAGGAAACAGCAAACTCAAAATTGAAAACAATAACAAAGTCTTAACGTTAGAAAAATGCTACATCCCAAATAGTTGGGGTCAACACGATAAATTCAATATTTAGATCCCAAATCTTGGCACTTTTCCATAATTGCCATTTTAGGCTTCCAATAAGTCGAAGCCATGTTAGAGGGTGCTGCTCCTAATCAAGGCAATGAGATTTCTAATGCAAAGAGTTTGTTAGATTTGGCAAACGAAACGTCACCGTGGTAGTTCTAAATTCTTCAAAAATAGCTGTTTCAGATGATATAGAAGAGAAGTTCACTGATGCTTTGTGTACCTAATGAAGAAAAAAAATTTATTATTATTTTTCTTTTGGCAGCCGCCGCCGATGACTTCGCCGCTGCCAAAAGAATGAGATTTCATAATGGATGGCCACAACTGTTCACGTTCATGTGCCGGTCCTCCGAGATTTTGGTTGAGCAACCAAAATCGAAGGGGTTGATGAGAGAAAGAAGATGAGAGTGGGAGGAAAGAGAGGGGGGAAGGGAAGGGGTCGATTTGGTTCTAGGGTTTTCAATGGGAGAGAGAAGAGAAAGGGAGGGAAGGGGAGGATGAACAGGACTGAGGGACTGTTAGAAAGAGAAGGCAGAGGGGCGATTCAGGAGGGTTCTCGAACCCCCTCAACAGTAGAGAGACTGTCTGATAGAAAGAGAAGGCGGAGAGGGACGGTTCAGGAGGTTCTCGAATCCCCTCGACAATAGCTTGTTCGCTTTTTTTTTTAATTATCAAATGACTAAATCTAAATTACTTTAAATCTGAAAACCGAAGGAGTAAAGAATTGTTTTGTATATACCTGATTTGGAATTATTATAAAAATTAAATAACTAAATCTAAATTACTTTTAAAAACCGAAAAGTCAAAAGTTGCGGCAGGTTTTTTTTATTATTATTAAATGACTAAATATAAATTACTTTAAAACTGAAACAGGAAGGAGTAAAAATTTGTTTTTGCTTATACCTTATTTGGAATTATTGTAAATATTAAATGACTAAATCCAGATTACTTTTAAAAACGGAAGAAAAAAAGTCCAAAGTTACGGCAGGTTCGGAGTCCGAACCTACCCGAGCCTGTTTTTTTTTTATTATGAACCTGCCCGAACCTGCCAATTTTTTGTTTTCGTTTTTTTTTATTTCAGAAAAAATAGGCTCGGATTCCCCGAAGCACGCGAAGCGGGCACGTCAGCAGCCACCCCGCTTCGCTTAATATATATAGATGTCTGATAGAAAGAGAAGGCGGAGAGGGACGGTTCAGGAGGTTCTCGAATCCCCTCGACAATAGCTTGTTCGCTTTTTTTTTTAATTATCAAATGACTAAATCTAAATTACTTTAAATCTGAAAACCGAAGGAGTAAAGAATTGTTTTGTATATACCTGATTTGGAATTATTATAAAAATTAAATAACTAAATCTAAATTACTTTTAAAAACCGAAAAGTCAAAAGTTGCGGCAGGTTTTTTTTATTATTATTAAATGACTAAATATAAATTACTTTAAAACTGAAACAGGAAGGAGTAAAAATTTGTTTTTGCTTATACCTTATTTGGAATTATTGTAAATATTAAATGACTAAATCCAGATTACTTTTAAAAACGGAAGAAAAAAAGTCCAAAGTTAGGGCAGGTTCGGAGTCCGAACCTGCCCGAGCCTGTTTTTTTTTATTATGAACCTGCCCGAACCTGCCAATTTTTTGTTTTCGTTTTTTCTTATTTCAGAAAAAATAGGCTCGGATTCCCCGAAGCACGCGAAGCGGGCACGTCAGCAGCCACCCCCGCTTCGCTTAATATATATAGATTTGTAAAATCCGTAAAAGTTGTACAAATTGTTTAATATTTAGTGACCTTTTACCGTTTACATTATGAAGTAGACTTAATTGCCCTCAATGGGCCTTAACCCGCCCACCTACAAATCAAAGAGGCTGAGTAAACCACAGGCCTTCGTGCTTTCTCTGCCAAACTGAGTCGAGAAGTAGAAAAACGGCAAATGAAAAAGATCGCTACTAATATCATGATTCATTTGGCATTCACACGATGGTAGCAGGAAAAATACTATTTGTTATATATATATGATGATTTGCACACTTTCATTTGTGTCTAGCTTCTAGTCCACCACAAAAACGGTCACTAAATTGTGGTATCGTTACAGGTTCATTCTGTTTTAAGAAACTTCTTCAAGGTGGAAGATTTTCTCACCCTACCCACACAAGTAGAAATCAACAAACCCACACGAACTTCAAAAGCCACCATGAATCATGCTTGGAGGCTTGGAGTCATGCACATGTGATGTTTTTCATCTCCAAGTGCTTTACTTCTACATCACTTACCCATCGGATAACCAATTACAACTGGTAATTGCCAGGAAAGCCTCCATATTGAGGTCATGCTCAAGTGTTGGTTAGATATACTTGCATGAACATATAGGGAAGAGAAGCTAACGAGTAATGTATACCTTGAGGGGGTCGAGATATGCAAGTTTTAAATAATATTAGAGTACTTGTTTAGTCCTCTTTGAAGGAAAACATAGTAGAAGTTTTATCCTTTATATCATGGTGGACAAGTCAATTGTAGCATTAAGATAGGAAAAGAGAAAAAATATATATTATAAATAAACTCTCTCCAAATGTAACAAGGATGTGATATAACTGCTTAATTTAAAAAATTGAATTCTAAAAAAATTTATTATTTATAGCAAAAATCAATTTATAATCTGAAAATGAAAGAAAAAGAAGAATATGTTTGAATATAATGCATGCAATTTAGCCTTACTTTCGAGGCATCCTAAATTGGTGTTCGGCATGTTCTCCTATTGTGGCCAAATTCCTTGCACCGAAAGCACTAGAAGACTCTCTTATCTTGAAATTGAGACTCAATACGCTTTGTTTTCGGTCGGCCTGCTGAACGTTTTGTCTTAGGAGGAGCAACAATAAGTTGACTATCATTTGTATCAACTAGAGCCTCATCTCTAGCCTCAGGAACATCGATGTTTGGCACACCGTGCATTAGCTCAAAGTAAATGCGTTGTTGCACATCCTTGTGGTAGCATTCTTCAATGAAATCATATACACATCTTTTGGATCTCTCTATAGCATGGCATGCATGTTCACATGGAATACCAGTAATATCCCATTTTTTACAAGTACATTTGCGAGATTCCAAGTTGACTACAACCTTTTTGCCACTCATCATCTCAATCTCAAATTTAGTTAGGGTGAAACGCCTTACAATCCACCCACGACCCCGGTTATAGTCATTGAAAATTTCTTTATCACTGTTTGGGCCAACATTCTCCCAAGAAGCCACCTCCTCATAGCATCTCAACAATAATTCTCCTACTTTCTCACGGGTTTGCTCGATGAGTGTCACTATTGGCATTTGCCTTTCGACTCTAATCCATGAGTTGAATGCCTCCGCGATATTGGAACTCATCTTGCCCCAATGTCTTTTAGGAAACATGCAGGAAGCCCAATGTTCAGGTACATTGTTATAAACCCAAGTTGAGCATCCCTCATAAATAGCATCTAGCTGATGTTTGATTTTTCCTTTGGTTCGACCTTCTCTTGTTCTGCCGCAAACAGGTATGTTGTCTTTCAAGCTTTGATTTTTCTTTTTCTCTGATTCACTCCATTTGTGACTTATGTTTCTCAAATGCCTTGTATTTACCTTTTTTTTGACAACCATGACTTGTGAACCTCTTGAATTCATGTGGTAAGAACTTCTAGATGTTTGTATTTGCTGATATTGATGAAATGCTGATCTTCTGATTTTGAACATCCATGTTCTGATTGATGAAGTCCCCGAATTCTAATTTGTATCATGGCTGTACCCGCTGATTTTCTTTGGCTCTTGAGGAATTTAGACTCTGCTGAAGATGATTTTATTGCTTTAGACTTCTACCCTAGATGCCCTTGTGTAACTTCCTCTGATTTCCTTATGACCAACTTCAAAACCTTATTTCTGCAGATTTCCTTGAATAGCTACTGTTAGAAACCCCGGATGCCCACATGTTCTTGAATCCATTTGATTTGGGTACTTGGTATTCTATCTTGAATGTTGATAGTTCCTGTCGAGATCTGATCTTGATATGTTTCCATGTTAATGATTCCACACGATCTTGAGTTGAATAATTGATTTCTGAACAAACTTGGATTTTTTAGGCCTAATCCCCACACGAATGAACTTGAACTCTTGTTTACTTCTTCATGCTAGCTTGAACAGGCCTTGGCTTTCTTGAAACCAAACATCAACAAGAATTGAGAATTAATACATAATTCTTAAAATTCAATCCTTTTTCTTTCCTTTTTTTTTTCCTTTTTCTTTTTTTTTTTTTGTCATATAAAGAGAATATATAAGAAGCCTGTACTTCCTATATATAATTTTATATATTTTCTTGGTTAAAGCTAAGACAACTAAATAAAACAATAAAATTTCTCAAGATATTTTGGAAAACAGAAAAATAAACCCCTTCAGTTGACTCCTGATTTGGTCGGGAACTTCTGAAGCATTTCCTTTGCTTTTCTTCTTCCTGCAAACAATTAAACTCAATTCAAAATAACAATAAAAATTTACAACAAAAATAATGAACCATCTCCCTGATTTGATCCGCAGATGGCCGGTATTTGATCAGCTTGCAGGGATCCTGCAGATGAGCCCTCTTCCTCTAGGGTTCAGAGGGATTTGGCCGATGTGGCTTCTTCCTCGAGAGCTGAGAAGGACTCCGATTCATCTTCCTCGAGAGCTGAGAAGGACTCCGATTCAGATGTCCCTGATCTTCCTTCTGGGGGTTCGCGGAAGGTGACCCCAGAGGTATACTCGAACCCTTCTAAAATTTAGTTTCTTTCAAAATCCTTCACCCTGATCATTTCTTCTTTCAATTTGTTTCTTTAGCCGGTGATTGAGGCTCCTGGCCGAGGTAGGGGCCGTGGTGAGCACTAAGGCAGAGGCAGAGGCCGTGATGGAGGCCATGGTGGAGGTAAAGGCCAAGGCAGAGAGGGGTCTGAGACCAGAGTGGAGGTGCCCATGGCGATTGCGGCGCAGATCAGGGATACTGACCTTCTTCATGGCCTGAAGACTCATCCCTCAGCTTATATTAGGGCGAATGTCCCTCTGGAGTATCCTCTGTCCCATTACAGAGGGAGATGGCCAGCTTCACCAGATTTCTTGGAGGTTGCAGTTCGTCCTTCCGCCGGGAGCTGGGTCTATTTGGTTTTGGCCACTTCATCACCATCCCTGCCGTGCGCTTAGATCGAGCACTGATCACAGCGATGCTCGAGAGTTTTTTCCCAGAGACATTGAGCTTCCATTTCCCAGATATATAGATTGGGATTCGGCCATCGGACTTTGCACTTATTACTGGGATCAGGATGTCTGGAGATATCATCCCCGAGATGGTGAGGCCGGATGAGGCTGAGATTGCCGCTCTTCTTGGATATGAGGCGGTGCCTCCGGAGGCTTGGCATGGAGGGAGGCCTAAATTATCTCTAACTTGGTTGAGAGATGCCTTCCGAGAGTGGGAGTTTAGTCAGATTGCCATGTGCCATACGAGCTTGCCTGTTGCGTTCCGCTTCATATTCCTCTATATGATGGGTTCCTGCTTTTGCCTAGAGGATACGACTTCCGTTAGCCCTCACTTTTTGAATTTTATTGAGGGATCTGCAACAGGCGATGAGGTATGCTTGGGGCCCGCTGATCTTTGGCACCATCTTGGCTGGTTTGCACCGAGTCTCCAGAGGCCTTTCCACCTCTCGAGGTGCCGGAGTTGGATGCAGGTTTTTCTGGCCCTTCTTGCAGGTGAAATATAAATTTCTCTTTTCTTCTTTTGTCTTCTTCCTCTTTTATTCTTTTGACCCTTTTTCCTTTCTCTGCAGTTTTTTGCTAGGGTGTATATACCCTACTTCCGTCCCACCTCTACGCTGCCAGAGGAGACATTTCCGATGGTTCGTAGATGGAGTCTTATGGAGCCCGACTCTAAGAAGAGTTGACCTAGGTCAGCTCGGGCTCATCCGGATCGGCTTTACAGGACCGAGGTAAGCATTCTTCAATTTTTCTTTCTTCTTGTTTTTTTCTAAGTCATATGCTTAACATCCTTTTTTGTTCTTTTAGCTGTCTGTCCCCCGGTTCGAGGACATTCCCGAGGGTCTTACCTTGCATGTGATTACAGATGATGCATTTGCCCCTGACCCGAGGCGTCAACGATACCAATTTTTTATTGGTCAGTTGGGTAGCATCTAGTATTGTAAGACCCTGATTTTTGGTGAGTTTATTTTTGTTTTTATTATTATTATTATTATTATTAAAAAAATATAGCTTGGGCGCTTGTTAACCTAAGTGGCCGGAACATGTAAGGTTTTCAGTGGGCGAGCGTGCATAGGATCAAGGAATTGGAAGAGTTATCGAGCGGCGTATGTATCGCAAGGTAAATATACCAAAAAGGGAAAGTAGGGTTTTGGGTTTATAGGAATACTCGTATCATACTTATGGAAATACTTTTCGTTAGTCTCGTTATCTGGAGAACTGGGCGACTTGGCGATTGCGGCTGGAATGGCGATTAGGGTTATTCTCGTGAAGAACAAGAATCAGAAGAACTACTAGGAGGTTATTGGAGTCGGATTTCTGCGGGTTATTTCTCTCGCGAGCAGAGGATTCGTTCGGCTACCCTTTCATCTTCGCGCGCAGCCGGAGTCGTGGTCGGCCGGTTGTGGAAGAGGCTGTTGTTCTGGGATTAAGCGCATACTGGTGAGTAGCACTAATTTAAAACCGAGTTTTTAGTTTTCTTCGTGACATATTTCGAAGGCCATGGTTGTATTGTGAGTTCTGGGTTTTCTGGAATGCCGTGAGTCCGAACGTCAGATTGAAAATTTACTTGAAATTAAAGATGTTTAGATTAAATCCAAAATTGGTTGGGAAGTCTTCTGGGAGCATTGGGAGTGTATTGGAGCAATTACAGACCTAAACAAACCAGCCAGAATTGGAGATCTCGAAATAACAGAGATTTGAAAATCGCAGTGGGTATCCGCCCACTTGGCGCCCACTTGCGCCCACTTCTGGAAGTAGGCGCAAAGAAATATTGATCTGGCGCCGAGCTCGCGCCCACTTGGCGCTCAGCTCACGCCCACTTAAAATTGATGCGCCTATCTAATTGATGCGCCTATCTCGCGCCTATCCCGCGCTCTTCTCGCGCTTTTCTCTCGCTCAGCTCACGCTCACTTAGCGTCGAGTGAGCGCATAGTCAATTTTCGCCTGATTTCTATCCGCCAACTGGCGCTCACTTCAGGAAGTGAGCGCATACCCAATTATACTTGCCGAATTTGATTTCCGACTGAACCAAGGGGGATTTTGATGTCTTGGGGTTTATACCACTTCACCAATCACTTGTTTGGTAACCTTGGAACCTGCATTTCTTATTTAATTCCTAGGAGAATTCTAGTGGCAAATTCTTAAAGGCTTCTAAGGTTGAGTTAGGTTATTTTATACATGTTGTGCTGGATACCAAAACACTAGGAGTTCTTAGTTGTTTTCTCCTCGAATTTATACACTGTTCTAATTGAGAAAATTATTGACTTCTGGTTTCATTTGTTTGGAAAATTCTGAATGTATTGTCTTGTTATAAATAACTATGTTTTGTATTCAAATGGCATGGTTTGTGGAAATGAGAAATACTGAAAGTATTGAGATACTATTTGGTCCAGAGGGACAGGTGATGAACTGTGATGAGATATACATGATGTGGAATGAATGGTTTTACTTTAATGTTGGAATTGAGATTATACAATGTTTTACTGTTTTGGTTTAGCTTGTCCTGGATCCAGAGTCTAAGCTTAGTAATGTAATGTTATTTGTTGGTTGTTGGAATTGCATGGCCTTGTGTGTTGCCACGACCGGTGTAGAGCAGCCAGAAACCCTGAGTAGGCCTGGTTGTCAATGCAGAAACCCGGGGAGTAGGCCTGCATTGGATGATGAAACCCTGAGTAGGCCGTCATTTCAGAGTTTCCGAAACCCTGAGTAGGTCGGAACTGTGTACATGGAGGTGTGGAGTGTCTACTTGGCATGTTTAATTTATCAACTAAACGATAGTCATGACATTGACCAATCGATGTGTTGCCGTACTTAACTGAGATGTGATTTGACTGATGAAATGGGTTTTGGTTTGAACTTGAAATTGATATTAGTTGTTTAATCGTACGGAATGTTTATCGATGCATAGTTTTGAACTGTGATTAACTATTTCTGCATGCATGTGCTACTCGCTGAGATATTCGTATCTCACTCTGTTGTTTTGTTTTGATTTTCAGATACTCGTGGTGAGGCGACTACTGGGGTAGATCCTGCTGAGGCTTATAGGGAGGAAGATTACTATTACCTTCCTTAGACTTGTAGGTTATCTTGTTCCGAATTTGAGTACTTTGAATATTTGAGGTGTATTAAAGTCTAATTGGGGGTTGAACCATATGATTCTAGTTAAGTTCTAAATGTTACATTTCTTGGATAAATCAAATTGTGCACTCTGACAGGTTATAGTAGATGATTATCCAGCGATCATAATTGATTTACGATCCTTGCCTAACCTCCGTGAGACGTGTTATATCTTTATTGAACAACACGGATCCGGGGCGTTATAGAGATGGCCTAGAACTTATCAGCCAAATCCCGAGATAGTGATCAACTTCAAAGACAGAAACTTTATGGTTCTAGTAGGCTTGAAATCCACTGTTCTCTATCTTCCTCTGAGGGTCCTTCGGCAGCTTGAAGGAACTCAGGGGATCATGATCCCAGATGGATATGAGGACTTCCTGGGGCCACTTACACCAGCCACCATGGGGCTATGTGCTCGGTTGATGAAGTAATGGTCCTATGTGCGCTTTATGAGGGGCCCAGTCTTTTCCGAGTCACATGTGAAGGACTATCTTTTCTGGATCGGAGAGCAGGTCCAGAGTCGTGCCCCAGCACCAGAGGATCCTTCTGCTATTCCTGCACCCACTTATGAAGACATATTGGCTTCTGAGAGAGCATCCCATAAACGGCTTCAACAAATTTGGGTACGAGAGGCCCAAGAACTCAGGATACGAGGTGTTGATCTGGAGAGACAGATTGTAGAGCAGGTGTCTCGCCGTGCTGCTTTGGAAAAGAAGCTTGAGGAGCAGAGGCTAGCCCGCCGCTTTGAAGTCCCAGTGATACGGCAGAAGTACCAGGACGCCTTAGCTAGCCTCAAAGGTATGAGGATCAAGCAAGCACTTTCAGATGAGGTCATCTCTTTTTTGAGCGATCCAAATGCAAAGGGAGCTTCTAAGATTATTTCAGATCAGGCAGCTTGAATTCGGGAGCTTGAGGAGCGGCTAGGGGATAGGGATTAGCTCCTTTTATTGCATTTTCTCCTTCTTCTTCTTTTTCCATACCTTTGTATCAAAGCAAACTCCAATAGTGGAAAGACAAAGGATTTTATTCAAAAAAACGTTTTTATACTATTGGCCTCAGAATTCTCATATGCTTGTAAAAAGAAGGTTTTATGAAAAGTATTTGATTTCTCATCATTGGCCAAAATATTTTTTTTTTTTGAAATTTGGTCCAAAACACTTAATCACACATAATTAAAGGAATTAAAATCAAGTTAAATAATGAAAAGGATGGTTCAAGCAATAGGGAGAGATCAAATCTGTCTATCCTAGGACCCTTAGAGTCATCCCCAAATGCCTTTTCTTCCAGAATTGACCCCGTTATTCCCAGTCTGTTCCATCTCCAATGCTCATACTACTTTCCCTTCAAGCTTGGACAACATGATCAACTCAACCCTTGATTCTATTTTTTTTCTTTTTTCTTTTTTTTTCTTTTTTTTCCCATATTGCCCCTAGTGCCAGTTACGGTTTTCGCTAGAGCCGACTTTTGCACTCTATCATCACCAATCTTTTACTCTGAAAATTGAAAGAATATACTAAAATCACCGAGGACCTAAAAATAGGACAAAACAAAGGCTAGGCTCAGTTTATGAAAGAAAAGATATTAAAGGCTCAAAATTTTCCAAACATGGAAATAGGTCAACTGGACTTACAGTCATGATGAATATGATCCCCATTCCCCAAACTTTGTTTTATTCCTTTTCTTTTTGCACTTGGCTTTCATTTGCCACTATTCCTTGCTTTTTTCTTTCTTCTTTTTTTTATTTTCTTTTTCTTTTGTTTTTGCCCCAATTAGCTTTGCCCCAGTATGAAACTGTAAGTCCCAGTTTAGGTTTATCAAAGAAACTAACAGGCTTGACTTGGCTAGACTAGGGATTAAAATTTTGGGAAATAAAGAAAAAATGGCCTCGGATCATTTTCTAATAATATTCAATCAAGGAAAATACCTTTTTACCGCATCAGAGTTAATTGGCTCAGGAAAATCTTTCCCATCCATTTCTATTAAGATGAGTGCACCCCCTAATAGGACCTTCTTGACAACATAAGGCCCTTCCCAATTTGGTTTGAACTTACCACGAGGGTCTTCCAAAAATGGCAGGATTTTCTTTATGGAAATTTGCAGGGACACCCCCAGAGGTTTCTAACTATTACAGTCAGACCCCCTGAGGTTTGGAAACGATCACTAACACCCCCTAACGTTCGCGCATTGCGCACATACACCCCCTGCCGTTAACTTTGTGCTAACGATGTCACTTGACTTAATGAAACCCAGTTTTTATTGAACCATGGTTTGAACCGGGGTCCGGTTTTTATTTCATTCTTTCTCCTTCCCACGCCCTAAGCAAATCCCTGGTATCGCCCCTTTCGTTTTTTGGGGCGATAGCAGGGGTTGGAAGGAAAGAGGAGGAGAAAAAAAAACGAATTCTTGAGACTAAAATGCCATCTCATCTTCTATCGGACAGATTCATCAACCAAATCACTTCAAGATCTTGCGACAAACCTGAAACCCCATCCTCTATAATCTCTATGACCCACTTCTCCAAATTCACAGAATCCCACTAAAATGCCTCCAGACTCATCTATTCTTTCTCTGTAAGTCTCTTCGTTTTCTGTATTTCCTTCTAAATTTAGACAACCCTCGATACCCGTGCTCCTACAGACATGGCAATGGCTTCCGTAGGGACTTTCAAAGAAACCCATTAAAGGAATTACCTGTATTTCGACTCGCCCGAAGAAGAAGTCCATGTCCAAGAGCGAGAGGTCGGAGGCGGAAGAGCTTGTTCGTATCCTTCTGAGAAATTTCAGTGACGAGAAGCCTTTGGTGTCGAAATTGAACAAGTATGTCAAGCTTATTAGGACTAAGCATTCTTTTCTTCTGTTTGAAGAGTTGGGGAAGAGAGATAGATGGCTTCAGTGCCTTGACGTTGGTTTTGTTTTTACTACCGTCTCTTGCTTTATTACTAATAGTTTTCTGGTGGATGCCCTAATTTCCGGATTCTCTTATTTTTCTTGGTAATTTTGATTTGGGTTCTATTTCGTTGTTAGAATTAATGCAAGACTGAACCATTTACATTACAATGGTCTTTGAGAAAATGGAAGAAAGTCTTTGTTCGTTATTTCATTTTCATTATGACAAGTTTTCCTGAATTTTGTGCATATTGTTCGTGAATAAAGAGCTTAATATAGTATGTGCACCATTGTATCTGCATAGGCATGTTTTCTAAGATTCATTATGCAAATGATGATCTATGATGATATTCTAGAAAGAAAAAACGAAAGGGGCAATAGCAGGGGTTTGCTTAGGGCGTGGGAAGGAGAAAGAATGAAATAAAAATCAGGTTTAGGACCCTGGTTCAAACCACGGTTTAATAAAAACCGGGTTTCATGAAGTCAAGTGACGCCGTTAGCACAAAGTTAACGGCAGGGGGTGTGTGTGCGCAATGCGCGAACATCAAGGGGTGTTAGTGATCGCTTCCAAACCTCAGGGGGTCTGACTGTAATAGTCAGAAACCTCAAGGGGTGTCCTTGAAAATTTCCCAATAAAAACCAAATTTCCTCCTTGGAAAGTTCGAGGCTTCACCTTCTTATTGTAAGCCCCGGCCATTCTCTTCTGGTACAACTGGCCATGACAAAGTGCCTTCAAACGCTTTTCCTCTATCAGATTGAGTTGATCATGTCTTGACTATATCCATTCAGCTTCTTCCAATTCTGCTTCCATTAGCACTCTCAGTGATGGGATTTCAACTTCAACTGGTAAAAGTGCTTCCATTCCATAAACTAGGGAATACAAGGTTGCCCCAGTAGAAGTCCGGATTGAGGTCCTATAGGCATGTAGAGCGAGCTGTAGCATTTCATGCCAATATCTGTAACTCACTACCATCTTCTGAATTATTTTCTTTATATTCTTGTTTGCTACTTCTACTGCCCCATTCATTTTTGGTCTGTACGGAGCTGACTTGTGATGGGTTATCTGAAACTACTCACACATCTTCTTCATATCCTTGTTCTTAATATTTGAAACGCTGTCTGATACTATAGCATTTGGCAAATCATAGCAACAAATGATATTGTGCTTCAAAAATTTAAGAACATGGTTACTTGTGATATTTGCATATGAAGCTGCCTCTACCCACTTGGTGAAATAATCAATTGCTACCAGAATAAATTTGTGCCATTTGAAGCCTTCGGGGAGATCATACCAATGACATCTATACCCTACATGGAGAAAGGCCATAGTGAGGTCATGTTGTGCAGCTCACTTGGTGGTGCATGCTTGTTACCCGCATATATCTGGCACAAATGACACCTCTTAACATGTACACAGCAATCGTGCTCCATTGTACACCAATAGTATCCCAATCTCAGAATCTTCTTCTTAAGCATGTACCCATTCATATGCGGCCCACAGACTCCTCCATGTATAGTTTCAATCAACCTTTCTGACTCAGCCTTAGCAACATATCTGAGTAGGATATCATTATGTGACCTCTTGTATAACTGCCAACCACTTAGTAAGAATTGTCCTGCTAATCTCTATATTGCCCTTTTCTCAGTAGAGGTAGCACCTTCTAGCAAGCTCCGATCATTCAAAAATTTCTTAATATCTTGAAACCATGGTACTTCTTTCGGTATTCCTTCTAGAACAAAACAGTAAGCCGATTCACCTCTGACTTCAATTTCCAATGGTTTGATATCTACCCCTTCTGGAATACTGATCATTGAAGCCAATGTTGCCAAAGCATCTGCAAATTGATTCTTGGCCCTTGGCATATAGCAAAAGGAAATTAGAGTAAATTTAGTGCTTATTTCTTCCAAATATTGGTGATATGGGATCAATTTGTGATCTTTGGTTTTCCATTCACCAGTTGTTTGGAAGATGATAAGACTCGAATCCCCGTATACATCAAGTTCCTCTACTCCATGGTCTAGAGCAGCTTGCAACCCGATTATATATGCTTCATACTCTGCAATATTGTTTGTGCATTGGAACTGTAACGCCCCGAACCCGGGTCAGTGCAAACCAGCACCCAACCTGAACCCAGCTCGCCACTATAACAAATCGAATTCAGTTCAACAACCAAATCCGAGGTGTTACTGGCCCATATCAACTATACATCAAGAATATACCAGACTAAAGAAATAAGAATCCATTCAATTAAGTAACTATCAGAGTGCAGAAATAGTATGTGCAGAAGTTTAATCTAAATCCTCAAGAACCAATATAGTTAATCATCAACATTAATATCAAAGTCTGGTAAAATAAAAGGTTACTAATCTCTCATCTCTCTAGTACATCAAACCAAAATTAATAATAATCTAATCAAAATAACTAAGTCTATATCAATCATCCACCTCAGACAATATCCGGGTAAAAGTAATCCTCCGGTGAATACTCAGCTACCTCTCCCTGGAAATCACTATGATCCCCCTCTCGCATATCAGCTGAAAAATGAAATGAAAGTAGGGTGAGATATGAATATCCCAGTAGGTAACATATGCATGATTAAACAGTTAATATAAGTAAAATAACAGTTCATGCACGATTAAGCAATCTCGACTAAGCAGGCTCGTATAATCATCCGTATCATTCATGAATACAAAACAGTATGATAAACAGTACTAAAGATGAATTTCAGCAAGTTCTATTATAAGAATCCAATATCAGAATCAATAACGTAATTCATACTTTGCTAGGATGCACTAAACAGTCACATCCGACCACTATCTCAATCACATGCCTCCAGCATATATACAATAATAATAACAAGTGTTTGTGATTTCAATGTCATTGTAGGACTCACAAAGATAGATAAACCTTTTGAGATGACTCTAGACCAATCGCTATACCACCGTGTGGCTTAGGAGCAGTGCTACTAATGATACTCAAGTCCCATGCAACGCAACTTAGACAAGAGCCGTAGTCACTAACTTATTGCACACGTACCCATCAGAGTTGGCATGTACCACCAGTATGCAGCACCAGAATCAATGCATGGAGATGGTCGCTTATCCACATGTACAGGGAATCACCAGCGGCTCACCGAGGTGTCCCTCCAGACATAGGACATTCCCAGACAAACTAACTTGCAAAGGAAGCGCGCTCGCACATGGGAGAAACTCAACCCAAATGACAAATCCCTCAGCTATCCAGCCACAACTATGGATCCATAACCAGCTATGCCCACTAGACTCCAAAATTCCCTAAAATATAATATTTCTATAAGGGTTGGTGCCTAGTGGCATATAAAGGTTAAATTTGACATTTACTTCAATATTTGGGTTAACTGAGTTCTAAATTTATGATCTGAATTCTCTTTCTGTAATTCTCTGAATTATAGTGTAGTTTAAAAGATGTTCTAGTAATTAAATAATAGTCAAGTTTTCTAAAAACTAGATTTCTCAATTACGTTCAAAGTTTTGCAACTAATGTCCTAAATACCTCCCTAATTTATTTTTCTGTAAAACAGGAAATTGAATAATTTATTTTGGTCTTAAAACATCTTAATTAATGATTATAATTGTCTAAAAATAGTTTGGAATTGAATCAGGTTCGAAATTACGAAAATTTGCAATTTCTGCACAGAGCACCTAGGATCGCCTAGGATAGCCCCGGTGGTCAAAGGTAAGCAGTAGTGCCAATCAGATTGCCGACGATAAGTCTTCAAGCGATCTTAAGCTGTCTAAGATTTTTCTCGTCCAATATCATTCTAACATACTTATAACATTGTTATCAAACTAAATACATGAATATATCAGATAAAAACATGCTTTGGAGATTAAACGAATGTAAATCCAAAAACGAACGAAAACAGTGTCACCTACCTCCTTCTACGATTGTTTCTTCTCCTCTTCTCTAAACAATGATACTCACAGATGCGAGGTACTCCCTAGTTGATGAAAAACATAAGCCAACACCCTTCCTTCTTCCTCTTCTTCTCTTCTTCCTCAGTCAGTCGCTCACGGCTTGTCGTTTGCGGCTGTAGAATACGAACAAGAATACCAATCGTATGTGATTAGGGTATTAAACTAATATATATATCCCTTGATCCCACGTAGCTCACTTACAAACTTTCCTATACACACTGCCCAATCAAAACACATCAACTTAAAATATGAATCATACCTCGATATCTCATGATCGGACGGTCAGATCTGCGTCCAACTTTGGATCTCCACTGATTATATCATCCCCTACATTAATAAAATATTTCCATCAATTAAAATTCTCAAAGATATTATTTATTAATTTATTAATTATTTAAGGAAAATTCGGGGTTTTACATCCTCCCCTCCTAAAAGAAAATTTTCGTCCTCGAAATTTACCTTGTGATTCTGGAAATAAGTTAGGATACTTTCTCTGCATTTCCAATTCCAATTCCCAAGTAGCCTCCTCAGTTGTGTGATTCTACCAAAGTACTTTTACAAGTGGAATTACTTTAGTACAAAGAACTTGCTCCTTCCTATCCAAAATCTCAACTGGGTGTTCCTCTTATGTCAAGTCTCCTCGCACTACCAGTGGTTCATGCTAAACTCTCCCTGCCAATCTCTAACTGAATCAACCAATCTACACTAGCTCATCATAAAAGCTGCTAAAGTGGCTACCTGATCCTCAACTACACTTTTTTCTGCTTAAAGCATCAGCCACTACGTTTGCTTTACCAGGGTGGTATTGCAAAGTAAAATTGAAATCCTTTAGCAAATCCATCCACCTTCGTTGCCTCATATTCAAGTCTCTCTGTGAAAACAGATATCTCAAGCTCTTATGATCAGAAAATATCTCAAACTCTACCCCATAAAGATAATTCCTCCATAGCTTCAGTGCGAAGACTATAGCTGCTAACTCTAGATCGTGAGTAGGGTAGTTCTTCTCATGCAGCCTCAATAATCTCGAAGCATAAGCTACAACTCTACCCTGCTGCATCAAAACACATCCCAAGCCGATCCTAGAAGCATCACAATATACGGCAAATGCCTCGTCCATGGATGGCACAATCAAAACTAGGGCAGTAGTCAACCTTTGCTTCAATTCCTGGAAACTCTGCTCACACTTCTCATCCCATTGGAACTTCACTGCCTTCTTGGTTAGATTCGACAAAGGTGCAGCTATACGAGAAAATCCTGTGATGAATCTCCTATAGTAACCTGCCATACCAAGGAAACTCCTGACCTCTGTCACTGTAGTGAGTCTAGGCCATTTTGCCATTGCCTTAACCTTCTCAGGGTCCACAAATATACCCTCTCCTAAGATAAAATGACCTAAAAATGAAATCTGTCTCAGCCAAAACTGACACTTGATTCAGTTGCCTATAATCAATACGCATCCTCATACTACCATCTTTCTTCTGCACAAACAACACTGGTGTGCCCCATGGTGACACACTCGGTCTGATGAATCCCTTCTCCTAAAGCTCATCTAGCTGCTTCTTCAGTTCCTCCTATTCTGGTTTCGCAAGCCGATAGGGTGGCTTCGAAACTGGAGCCGTACCAGGCATCAACTGAATCCTGAACTCTACTCCTCTAGCAGGTGGTAATCCAGGTAAATCCTCTGGAAACACATCCGCAAACTCCTGAACTACAGGTACATCGGACATGACAAGGGTGTCACTCCTAAGCTCCTCTGCTATCACAAATGCTACCAGACCAATCCGCGACTTCAACCCCTCACATTTGAAACAATGAGCGGTTTGATCTGGCCCTCTAACTATCACCGTCCCCGCATAGCAATCCAAAGTAACATGGTGTCTACATAACCAATCCATCCCCAATATTACATCAAAACCTCCAATGTCTAAGGCAATCAAATCGCCAGACAACTCCAGTCTACCCAATCTAATCATGCAGTCTCTATATATATGTTCAACTCTAGTAGACTCTCCCAAAGGTGTGTGTACAGACAATGCAATATCCAATTCAGTGGGTGACAAACCAATCCGTCGTGCATAAGCAGGCGATATAAATGAATGTGAAGCACCAGAATCAAACAGAACACGTGCTGATCTACCACAAATGAAAATAATACCTCCGATCAGCTCAGGTGCCTCATGGTAAGCCTCAATATCCTCCACACGCTCAGGCTGATGCTCCTCATGTGTCTCCCTGCATACACTCTAGCTTGCTGCCGCTGCTGAGCAGGTACTGCCTGCCTCTGACCTCCTCTCTGAACTAGTCCCCTGCCCTAGGGCTTCTGCCCAACTGGTGCTCTCTGAGCTGTCTGCTGAAACTGTGGCCTCTGTGGAAAAGCAGGCGCAGTCTCTGGCTGTGGTAATGCTAGTCGTGGCACTGCTAACGACTGATAACTTGGAGAGAATCGACAATCAGTGATCCTATGACCCGCTTTTCCGCATCTGTAACAAGTTCCTGGTGCTGCGACACACAGACCAGGTACATGATACCTGCCACAACTGGCACATCCCCTCTGAGCTAGCCTATACTGTCCTCCTGAAGGCTCTGCCCTAGTCCAGTCTCTGGGCCTCTTGTTTCCACTAAGAAACCTCTCTGGTCTGCCGGCCTCATAGGTGGTCTAACCCTACTCTGGCTCACTTTGCCCTCTATGTCACTCTCAGCCCTGGTCGCTCTACGTACCACGTCCTTCAATTCTATGCATAAGAGTACCGTCAACATACTCTTAATCACGGGCTTCAGACCCTGCTCAAAATTTGAAGTCAGCCTCCTCTCATCCTGTGTCATATGGGGTGCAAATCGAGATAAGGCTACAAATCTAGCCTCATACTGGGCCACTGTCTGGCTCCCCTGGGTAATCTCCATAAATTCCCGCTCCTTCTTGAGCCGGACCTCCTCAGAAAAGTACTGGTCATAGAAGACCTCTCGGAATCTATCCCAAGTCATGTAGGTAGCCTGAGGGTCCTGCCTCTTCCTAGCAGTCCACCAATGAACTGCCTCACCCTCAAATAAGAATGCTGCCAGTCTCACTCTCCTATCCAATGGGCATCCCATGGCCTCGAAAATCCACTCCACTTGCATCAGCCATCGCTCTACCTCCATCGGATCTAGCCGTCCACTGAAAATAGGTGGATCTAACTTCCTGAACTGCTCTAGATCCTTGGCCGTTTGTATCGCTCTCTCATGTATGGGCACATCCCCGTGACCATTGCCACCATTTCCACCATTGCCATGCTGGCTTAGTCTCTCCTCTCTTTCCTTGGCAAGAAGCTTTGCCAAGCTACTAACAACAGCCCACACATCACCCCCTGGAGGTGGTGGAGGTAATGGAACATCCTGCTGCTCCTCCTCAATATCAGCTCTCTCAACAGGATCAGCTTTAGCACGTCTCGCTCTACCGGCCATTTGCAAAATACAAATTCACTTGCTAGAATCCAATAATTCTAGGGATTCTATCTAGCGTACTCACAATCCCATTCCCCTAAAGCTGGCTATCTAAGGTTAGGACCATTGCCCTGATACCATCTCTGTAATGCCCCGAACCCCGGTCAGTGCAAACCAGCACCCAACCCGAACCCGGTTCGCCACTGTAACAACCCAAATTCAGCTCAACAACCAAATCCGAGGTGTTACTGGCCCATATCAACTATACATCAAGAATATACCAGACTAAAGAAATAAGAATCCATTCAATTAAGTCAGTTCATAGCACAGATGACTCCCGTGTGCGAACCGATATTCAAATTGCTGAAGAAGGACAACCCAGTGGTCTAGGAAGACTGTCAAGATGCATTCGACAAGATCAAGGCATATTTGATGAGTCTACCTATTTTGGTTCCACCAGTACCAGGACGATCCTTGATCATGTATTTGTCAGTCACGGAGACAACAGTTGGATGCGTCCTAGGGCAACATGATGAGACAAGAAGGAAAGAACAAGCAATTTACTATCTGAGCAAAAAGTTTACCAATTATGAAGTGAGGTATACATTGCTTGAAAAGACGTGTTGCGCGTTGGTTTGGGTAGTTCAAAAGTTTCAGTATTATCTGCTCAGCTATACCGTCTTCTTGATTTCAAATACGGATCCTCTGAAGTACATCTTTGAGAAGCCGATCTCTACTGGAAGGGTAGCTAAATGGCAGGTCATTCTATCTCAGTATGACATTGTCTACACGACAAGAAAGGCATAAAGGGACAGGCAATAGCTAATCATCTTGTTGAACACCCTCTATCAGACTACCAGCTGCTTCTTACTAGATTGCCAGATGAAGATGTAATGTGTGATGAGCCAGCAGAAAAGGAAACTGGATGGCAAATGTTATTTGATGGGGCAGTCAATATCAATGGAAAGGGAATTGGAGCTGTGATTATTTCCCCAGAAGGAATCCATCACCCAATAGCGGCAAAACTCTTGTTTGATTGCACTAACAACATGGAAGAATACAAAGCGTATGTGTTAGGCTTGCAAGCAGCAATCGAAATGAACATGCAAGAGTTGAAGGTGTTTGGTGATTCCAGTCTGATCATTTATCAAGTGATGGAATATTGGAAGACCAAAGATGCCAAATTAGTGTCATATCAGAAACTGATTAAGGAACTGGAGGAGCAATTTGTAAGCGTGACGTTCAACTACATGCCTCGAGACAAGAATCAATTCGCATATGCCTTAGCAATACTGGCATCCATTGCCACTATCACCAATGACACCTGGGTGCAACCCCTAGAAATAGAGGTCCGGCGCTATCCTGTTTATTGCTTTAGCATTGATAAGAGCATGCCGAAGGAGGAATCCTGGTACGCGAACATTGAAAGATACCTGAAAGACAGAGTAATACTAGAAAGTGCCATGGCAGCCAAAAAGCGCAGAATTCAGAGGCTGGCAGGACAGTTCTTTCTCAATGGAGGCAAGGTATATAAGAAATCCTACAATGACTCGTTGCTATTATGTGTAACAAAGGATGAAGCACAAGAGTTAATTAATGAAGTCCATGGAGGACTATGCGGCGCACATATGAATGGGCACATGTTAGCCAGGAAAATTCTAAGAATGGGCTATTACTGGTTAACAATGGAATCTGATGGCTATGACCATGTCAGGAAATGCCAGTTGTGCCAAATTTACATTGATAATATTCATGCGCCGCCATATGCCATGACTTCACCTTGGCTGTTTGCCATCTGGGGAATTGACATGATTGGGGAGATTCATCCCAAAGCTTCGAATGGGCATCGATTCATCTTGGTTGCAATCGATTACTTTACTAAATGGGTAGAGGCCATGTCCTATGTAGATGTGAAGGCGTTACATGTGCTTAAGTTCATCAGGAACAACATCGTCTGCTGCTATGGTGTACCTAAGGCACTTATCACAGACAATGCCAAGAATTTGAACAGTAAAGACATGGAAAAGATGTGTGAGGATTTGAAGATCAGGCATCTAAATTCTACAGTATATCGACCCAAGATGAATGGAGCAGTAGAGGCTTCCAACAAGAATCTAAAGACGATAGTGGAAAAGATTGTGGTCACCTATAGAGACTGGCATGAGAAGCTGCCTTACGCCCTGCATGCATACCAGACATCAATCAGAACATCAACTGGGGTAACTCCTTTCTCCCTCGTATATGGAATGGAAGTAATCCTACCTATGGAATTACAGATTCCCTCACTCAGAATTCTGAAGGAGATGGAAATTGATGATGTTGAGTGGGAAGAAGAGAATTAAGGCTTTATGCCATGGGCAACTCTATCAATAGAGAGCAGCCCAGACTTACAATAAGAAAGTAATACCACGACACTTCAAGGTGGGAGACCTTGTTCTAAAAAAGATATTTCCCTACCAAGAAGACAATAGAGGGAAATTCAAGCCGAACTACGAAGGCCCTTTTGTAGTTCACAAAGTTCTATCCAGAGGAGCATTAATCCTACAAGAGATGGACGGAGCTATTTTTCCTGAGCCAATAAATGCAAATGCAGTCAAACTATATCATGCCTGAGATCGTTCCAATTGGGAAATGAAGAGGGGCCATCTTTGACCTCCCCTAAGACTGTAAATCCTTCAATCAACCCAAAAGTTATCCCCTAGTTAGACACTCTTGTGCCTTTAATATTCCTTTTCAACCCAATACATGTGTTCCACACATCAAACTGGGCATTCCTGGTCCAAAAAACAAAGTTGTCAAAAAGAAAAGTTGTGGAAAATCAATCACAAAGGAAAGTGAAGGCAGCAGAAAAGGAGAAAATGTGAGCCCCACAACAAAAAAGAAAATAAGCCAAGATATAAGTCCCAACAATAGGTGGAGCATTGTGCAAACCCAAATTTTGAAGCCTTTTGAGCCAATTTACCCTTCTTTTTTAACCCTAAACCAAGCCTACCTTTCGTCCCATCTTTAAGACCTCTTGGATCCCAAAGTGAATGATCTTGAGCGAAATGGTCAAATCTACGTTTATTGGTGATGACGGAACTTAATCCTCCCTGAAAGACCAAAAATAGTGAAAACCCGAAAAGGGCGCTATGTGCAAAAAGGGTAAGTCGTGGCTTTACAAACAAACAAAAAGGGACGCCGGTTACACCTTGATTGGGCAAAAGGAAGGCTATAGTATAAGCAGAAACAGAATGGGCAGTGCACTGGATGGGACGGCAAAGTAATCTAAAGGGTCCAGACTGGCAGACTGTGTTTGAGTCACCATTTCGCATCAGCCCATGATGTCAACGTTGAAAAAAATACCAAGCACGCTAAGTCTCGTTTAGCTTAAGGGCTAACCTTTGTGATAAATGCAGGCACAAGCACACACTACCACGTCTGTGTTTTTCTGTAATTACTCTGCTTAACTATTTTTGAATTCCCCAATGGTGCTGCTAACCTCTAAAGAAGAGTTCTTCACCTTGACAAAAGCCATTACTGGTTGTGATGAGTAGAAGACTTAAAAGAAAAAAGAAAATAAATCCTGAATATCTCCAGTGGATCGGTCACTAATGTTTTGTTCCTCTTACAGGTACAAACGAGGAAATAATGAAGCATGAGCTGAACACAAGAAGGGTGCCTTGAGAAAGGGAAATGGATATACTTCCCTCCAAATCCCCAGCGGAGACTTTTCCCACTTAATCCCCAGTAGAGCTCAGAAGAAAGAAAGCCACCAAGATCCACAAATCCCCCAGCAGAACTTCAAAAGCAGAGGGAGACATCGTAATGATCCTCAAAAAGTCGTCCTGCCCAACAAAAGGCTCAAATCATGTTTTCCCAAGCGAGTTGCTTCAGCTTAAGTGGTGGCCCATCATCTCCCCAATGGAGTGGCCCGATCAGAAGCATCACAGAGGACCATGTCATCCCAGCAAAACTGGTCGATTCAAGAGAATGTCCAAGTCCCCGAAGGAGTACCATTACTAGAGCTCCTCAGACAATCCCCACAGAGTTGCTTGATCAAGGAAGTGCTAAGTCCCCCTAATCCCCAGTGGAAACACCCCCGAACTGGGAAGTCCCCACAAAGGAAGCTCTTCACCCCGACAAAGAAGGCGTGGCAAGAGAAAGCGACAAACTTTTCAAGAAAAAGTGAAGCAAAAGAATAATGGGTGAATTTACCCTCTCTTGTAAATTTTGATTTCTCACTTTTGTAAATAGCATAGGATAGAGTGGGTGTACGTGGTTTCCGAGATGATGGACAGTAGCGGAAGAGCTTCCTCCCGTCCTCTTACCCTCACTCCCAATCCCCAACCTTGGTCTGGCCGAATCCTTAAAAAAAAACCCCCGAAAATCTAAAGAAGGCAAAAGAAATCAAATATGAAATCACCAAAAGCATTAATGGAACAAACAAGAAGAAAGAACATTGTTGAGTGTCTTGCATCAACGCCGAAACAAGCTGATGAGCTCAAATCCAATCTTATTTCCCTTTTCAAAGACAGAAACTAAAGGCCAAGGAGCCAACCTACTAAAACCCGCGAGAGGGTAAAGGGGTTTCAAAGCCTAAAAGTGATACCAGACATCTGACACTTCATTTCTAAATGAAAACAACTAAAGGATTGAGCTCGTCGACAGAAATGCAAAGCGCAAAAATAAGGTTCTTTTTCTTATTTTTCGTTCATCCCCAAGGTGACTCCGGCAAAGAGGGGCAGCTGTTAGCACCTGATTTTTGCACCCCAAAATGTAGTAAATAAAATTCAAACCCTGAGGGGGCCAAAAATTGACTTTTTGATCCAAGGAGAATTGACCATCAAACTTCATCTCATTGAAAAGAGCATTCCAACACGGTTCCCATGCAACTGACTTTGCTGGAATCGGAGTCCGGATGAGAAAGTTATGAGATGGTCAAATTTTTGGGATAGCAAAAGTTGACTTTTTGCTCGACCCAAATTCAGCTACCCAATTCAATCCCAATGGATAAAGGATTCCGAGCTGATTCCAATGACATTAAGTTTCAACTATGTTAAACAAAACATGGTAAGAATGCTTACCTTGGAGTTTAAAGTTTCCTTTGAGGTGTGTTGAGGCCCCTTGAGTGTTGAACAGCAACTTGAGCTCTCCTCTTTTGCTCCACCAAGTTCTCCAAGTCTCCTTCAAGGTCTCCAAAGTGAAGGAGAAGAAGGAAGGAGGGGGTTTTTGTAGGCTTGGATGTGGTTTGGGAGGCTTAGAATGAAGTGAGAGGTTAGGGGAGAAGGGTTTTCTTTCCTTTTTTTGGGAGATAGCTTGGAGGGAGTTGGGGGAGATGGGATGAGCCAAAGGTGAGAGTGTGTACATATGGGAGTTGAATGGGGGAGTTCATTGGGAAGATGCATGGGGGAGGTGATGCATGAGAGAGAGAGAGAGAGAGAGAGAGAGGGGGGTGATGCATGGGGGAGGTACATGGGGAGAAACACATGGGGGAGGGATGCATGGGGGAAAAAGTACGTAGGGGAAAGAGGGAGAGAAATCCCACGTGGGTCTCTTCTCTCTCTCTCCCCATCATTACCGTTTTTATTATTATTATATTCAAGATATTTTAGAAATATTATTATTATATTCAAGATATTTTTATTTGCTGTCCTTTTCGTGTTTTCTTCGCCACGTGGCAGATTTCTGTACATTTGCTACATGGACAATTTTCTGCAACTTTGCCCTAGATTTTGAACTACTCACAAATTCTTTATCTGGACCTCAATTCTGACAAACTCAATTGCGTTAGAACCAGGTCAGCCTCCTCTGCCCACTAGGACAGAGTACTACAGCAAATTCAAGTTTTTAGTAGGAAGCCGAACCGCGCCCAAAATCTTAATCTGCTCATAACTTCCTGATTTGGACCCCGATTCTGGTAAATTCAATTGCGTCGGAATCGTGTCAAGATTCTCTATCTGCTGGTATAGGATTGGGCAGCTGATCTGGGCTTGAGCAAAAAGTCAATTTCTGCTCCCCTAGGGTTTGACCAACTCATAACTCCTTCATCTGGATTCCGATTCCGGCAAACTCAGTTGCGTTGGAACCGTGTCGAAATTTCCTAATCAATGGGAAGGAGCATGGTGGTAGATTTGCATCTGATCAAAAAGTCAATTTCTGCTCCCTAGGGCTTGACTTGTTTTACTGTTTTTAGCACATTTTTTTGTTTGATCAAAATTTGGGTGCTTACACAAGGTGTAGAATTTGAGTAAAACTTATAAGAGTGAATTACTAACTTGTCAAGCAATTAAAGAAGGATGATTTAAGGATGCCTACTTTGATAAATCACATTTTGAGCATTTGATTAAGGAATTGGACATGTTTTACCATGCTTATCTTGTTTTAAGACTTGAAACTCACTTTAAAACCTGATTTTGGTTATTTATATTTTTTTGGGATTTCAAACAAGATTTTGGTGATGATTGTGGTTACATGATTCGACACGTAGGTGTCTCCTCGTATGGGGGTTTATTCTTGACATGTGTATGTCTCCACGTATGTGAGTTTGTTTTATTACGTATGTGATTTGGCGTATGCCTGGATTATTGACTTCGCGTATGCGGTTATTCATGGTGTATACCTCTTGTTCTCATGTATGCAGTTATCTCATGATGTATACCTTCTTATTCAATATTGATTGATGTATTATTAAGTTATTAAATGTTTTTCATTGTGAGTTGTGTCTAGCAGGCTTAGCTCTTAATGGATCCGTAGAGTAGCTTGTAAATGGAATTGTTTTATGGAGTTCTTATTTTGTGTCATAGGCATTCCATCATCTCGAAGATGGTGCTGCTCCGGTATCAGTTGATTGCTACATTATCCACTCTGGTATCGGTTGGACCGTACATGCCAACTCACTCCTGTGTCGATTGAATACTTCTGTTTTGAGTCAAATAGCCTAACCGGTATCGGCTGGCGCGTTTGTAAATCGGTTAGGTAGCATATTGGCACATGTATGTAGTTACTCTATTCACGATTTCATTAGTCCCGTTGTGCGCACGCGGGAAACGCGGCACGTGGGAATTCGGAGTCGCCACCGCCTGATGGGGTGCAGGCAGACACCTGGGTGCCTAATCTTGTCTATTAGGGCTTTTGGTCTGCGGCTTTGAGATTCTAAGTAGGGTCTCGGTTGTGGTCCGGGGAAGTCCGTAGACACCCCGGTCCACCCCGTCGGGTGACGGGTCCCTTAGGTGTATCCTAGTTTGAGTCAGCTTACATTGGTCTCACCTGATTCCTAATCCGATATGCAGTTTGGTTAAGTCTGGCGGGACCACCTGAGTGGTGTGGGTCCCTTTAATTGCTTTTATCTTGATTACTTAGGTGATCTGAGTCGGGTTGGGTGGGCCCCGTTGGAAGGCCCACGGTATCCTTGGTGAGCTTAGTCGAGCCCGTGTGCCCTTGTGGGCCTTAGCCTATCCTAGGAGGCCCTTTGGGTTTTGGTTGGTGCATTGATTTTACTTTAGATTTAGATTTGAAGATAAAGTATTTTTCATGCACAAGTGGGCCGGCCTGGTTTGTGGGCCCCTTAGGTGGGCCCACATGGTGGCCAAGTATTTTTATTGGATTTATCTTTTTAATCTGCCAAAGTGAGCTGGACACTGGGCTTGGGGTCCGTAGTCCAAATCTGGGCTTGTAAGCCCAAGTTACCAGAAGTTAGGGTTTGTATCCTTCCTTGGTTCGGTTGGTGGGCTTTGGTGGGCCCGGTAGGCCCTTGCCCTTGCCCTTAGTCTCGGCCAAACCACGCAATTCATGCATCAATTTCGCATAACAAGGCTCGGGTGGGCCGCATCGGGTTTGGCCCGCCCGGTTCAAATTGTTCATTTTACTTAAGTTATTTTAATGGCATGCTTTGGTGTTTATTGGGCTTGGTGGGCCCCATTGGAAGGCCCACTGGAAGTCAAGTTGGACCGGGAGTCCAAGTCCCATGTCAGGTTTCCGGGTGACCCAGAAACCCTATTGGTTTATCCGGTTCGGAAATATCATTCACATCTAGCAATAATCACACAAAAAAACACAAGATAGACACTCTGTCAGAGAAAAAAACTGGCTCATTGTACTAGGTCCAAGGGGAGGGATTTATCAAGGTGAAGGGCATTTTCGGGATTTTTCAAGGCAAAGGGCGTTTTCGGGATTTTTTAAGGTAAAGGGCATTTTAGGGATTTTATTTAAGGTAAAGGGCATTTTCGGGATTTTTTAGGGTAAAGGGCATTTTCGGGATTTTATTTAAGGTAAAGGGCATTTTCGGGATTTTTTAAGGTAAAGGGCATTTTCGGGATTTCATTTAAGGTAAAGGGCATTTTCGGGATTTTTCAGGGTAAAGGGAATTTTCGGGATTTTATTTAAGGTAAAGGGCATTTTCGGGATTTTTCAGGGTAAAGGGCATTTTCGGGATTTTATTTAAGGTAAAGGGCATTTTCGGGATTTTTTAAGGTAAAGGGCATTTTCGGGATTTTTCAGGGTAAAGGGCATTTTCGGGATTTTATTTAAGGTAAAGGGCATTTTCGGGATTTTTCAGGGTAAAGGGCATTTTCGGGATTTTATTTAAGGTAAAGGGCATTTTCGGGATTTTTTAAGGTAAAGGGCATTTTCGGGATTTTTCAGGGTAAAGGGCATTTTCGGGATTTTATTTAAGGTAAAGGGCATTTTCGGGATTTTTCAGGGTAAAGGGCATTTTCGGGATTTTATTTAAGGTAAAGGGCATTTTCGGGATTTTTTAAGGTAAAGGTGAAGTGGACGCACCCAAAAATCGAGGTGAGCGCGAGGTGAGCGCATCCAATTTTAGGTGAGCACGAGGTGAGCGCGAGGTGAGCGCATCCAATTTTAGGTGAGCACGAGGTGAGCGCAAGGTGAGCGCATCCAATTTTAGGTGAGCACGAGGTGAGCCCGAGGTGAGCGCATCCAATTTTAAGTGAGCGCGAGGTGAGCGCATCCAAATTTAAGAAGTGAGCGGATGCTAAAAAAATGATCCGCTCACCTTTTTTGGGTGCGCTGACCTCGCAAAGGTAGGCGCATACCCCTTAAAAAAAACCGATATTCTGGTTTTTTGCTCAAACTCCATTTCTGGCTAATTTTTAAGCTCTGTAACACCTCCCAGGTGTTCCCCAAACTCCCAAGAGACCCTTAAACATGCATTCAAATTAATCTGAACTACTTCATCACACGACCCCAAATCTCTTTTTAGGCAAAACCGAACCCGATGATACATAAAACCAAGCCCGATGACTTCACAGGGGTAATGAGGATGATGGAGCATGTTAGCAAGCACACAGGCAAGGGGTTGGGGAGCATGTTGGCCTGTTTATCAAAAATTAAATAGTGACCATAAAAGACAGAGATTGCATGGGCAAGAAAAAACACAAAACCCTCGCCTACGCCTGGGCTAGACTGGACCTTCGAGCATGTCCGGTAACCGTCAGGGAAAGGAAAGAGAGGGGGGGTTTACAGGGATACAAAAGACTCACTTAGCTGGGAACACACTCCCTTTTACGCCAAATCCCATATTGCCCAGAACCGTAGCCTGGGAGATCCCATGTGGAAGCAAACGTGGTGGATACCATACTTACACAAGAAAAGTCATGCCAGAGAACCAGTTTTCATATATGTGGTATAGGAGCTAGAGGGGAACAATACCTGAAAGTTCTGAGCTCTTTCGTGGAAGTGTGTGACCTCCTCGAAGCGAAACGCCGCTGCGAGCTTCCTCTCCAACAGCCACCACGAGCAGCTCCTCCGGTCTTTGGTAGAAGGATGAAGAAGAAGGAGAAAAGAAGGGATCAGAAGGCAAGGTCGGGTGCTTGGGGATATAGGGAGGGAAGTCAGGCCACGGGAGGGGAAGTTTTTGAGAACCAACAGCCAACCAGAATAAAAACCTTCACTGAAAAAATCCCCAACCCGAGAACAAAAAATGCCAACCCCCCTGCGTCAACTCTGAGCGGCCTTATATAGGCAAGAAAAAGGGGGTCTGCGCCCACTTTGGCGCCCAGCTCCAGGTGAGCGCATGCCGCTCGCCACGTCCGCGCGAGCGGCATAATGATGAAAATTCATTAAATGCCGCCGCTCGCCGGTCGAAAAAATCTTAAAAATTCAGATTTAGTCCCTGGCCAATTTCAATTTAATCCGATATTCTCGGATTTTTACAGATTCAGTCCCTGGGATATTTCGAATGTTTGGATATTTACGGATTTGATCCCCGAGATATTTTCCTGCGCAACTCGCAACGTGTGAAGCTTTTTGCCACGTGCGCAGATTGCCGGTTTTGCTGCTCGGAAATTTCATCAGCTCATATTTTCTTCATCCGGACTCCGATCTGGGCAAACTTAGTTTCATTAGAATCGTATCGGAGCCCTCCATCCCATGACCTAGGGGTAGGCCTCCGGATCGGATTTTAGCAGAAAGTTCACTTTTGGCTCTGCTCAAGTTTGACTGCCCGCAGAACCTTTATCCGGACCCCGATTCCTGCAAACTCAGTTGCGTTGGAACCGTGTCGAGATTCTCTATCCAATGACCTAGGGGTAGGCCTCTGGATCGGATTTTAGCAGAAAGTCAACTTTTGGCTCTGCTCAGGTTTGACCGCCCGCAGAACCTTCATCCGGACCCCGATTCCTACAAACTCAGTTGCGTTGGAACCGTGTCGAGATTCTCTATCCAATGACCTAGGGGTAGGCCTCTGGATCGGATTTTAGCAGAAAGTCAACTTTTAGCTCTGCTCAGGTTTGACCGCCCGCAGAACCTTCATCCGGACCCCGATTCCTGCAAACTCAGTTGCGTTGGAACCGTGTCGAGATTCTCTATCCAATGACCTAGGGGTAGGCCTCTGGATCGGATTTTAGCAGAAAGTCAACTTTTGGCTCTGCTCAGGTTTGACCGCCCGCAGAACCTTCATCCGGACCCCGATTCCTGCAAACTCAGTTGCGTTGGAACCGTGTCGAGATTCTCTATCCAATAACCTAGGGGTAGGCCTCTGGATCGGATTTTAGCAGAAAGTCAACTTTTGGCTCTGCTCAGGTTTGACCGCCCACAGAACCTTCATCCAGACCCCGATTCCTGCAAACTCAGTTGCGTTGGAACCGTGTCGAGATTCTCTATCCAATGACCTAGGGGTAGGCCTCTGGATCGGATTTTAGCAGAAAGTCAACTTTTGGCTCTGCTCAGGTTTGACCGCCCGCAGAACCTTCATCCAGACCCCGATTCCTGCAAACTCAGTTGCGTTGGAACCGTGTCGAGATTCTCTACCCAATGACATAAAGCGGGATGGCCAATTTTCACTTGATCAAAAAGTCAACTTTTCACCCCTTAGGGTTTGACTTTCTGTCCAGGGTTTGTATTTTTTGTTTTTCGGGGAGCGCAAAAATGAGGTGCTTACAGCTGCCCCTCTTTGCCGGAGTCACCTTGCGGATAAACGGCAAAGAGAAAAAGAATCTCGTTTTTGCGCCTAGCATTTCTGTCGACATGGTTGACCAGTTTAGTCCTTTGAAATTTTCACTTTGAGAGGGAAGCGGCCAAATCATGTGGCGTCACTTCCTGGCTTCAGAGTTTCCTTTCCCTTTGCTTTTCGGGTTTTTGTAGGGCAACTCTTCAGCATTTTAGTTTAAGTTTGAAAGAGATTAGATTGGACTTGAGCTCGCCAACCTGTTTCGGCGTCGATGCCAGACACTTGACAATATTCTTTTCTTCTTGTTTGTTCCATTAAAGCTTTTAAGTGACTTCAGACTTCTGATCCATTTTGTGTCTTTTACTTGAAGCTTGCTTGCATTATTTTCTTTTTTTCTTTTTTTTTATTATTTTTTTTATTTTTTATATTTATATTTTTATTTTTATTTTTTTTTTAGGATTTGATGGCCAAAGGTTGGGTTAGGATGTGGACCGAATGGAGAAAGGAGGAGGGAAGAGTGGAGGAGGAGTTGCTGTTGGTGAGGAGGTGCTTCCAGCGCTGTCCAGTGCCTCAAGGGAGCCCACACACCTGCTCTACTCTATTTACAAAAGTGTGAAATCAAAATTACAAAAGGGGCCATCTTGCCCGATGATATCGTCATTTATGCTCATTCTTCTTCATGTCTTGTCATTCCTTCTTCGGCAGTGCTTTCTGGTTGGCTTTCCCTTTGGTAGAGGCTCCCTAGCTTGGAGTGACTGTTGCTGGGGATTGGGCAGGAATTTTTTTTCTTATTGCCTCTTCTTTCGGGTCGAGCCTTGTTAGTGACAAGCGTGGGAGTTCCCCGGGGAAGGATGCTCCGCTGGGGATAAGTGAGGATTCCTCACGCTGTCATTTTCCTTCATAAGGCCTTCTCCCTCTGCTTGGGTGCGAATTCTTCGTGTTCGTTCAAGCTCTTGTTGAGTGCAAGAGGCTCCACCAGGGATTGATGCGAGCTTGCTTGTCTTCTTTCCGCTCTTCTTCGCAAAGCCGGCCTCTTTAGACTGGGCGAGGCTTGAGAAGTCTACATCGTCAGGCATCACTCTCTTATTGCTTGAGAGAACTCTACTGGGGATGTAAGGGTGTCGTCCCTTGTTTGCTGACGGCTTTCCACTGGGGATTTTTGGAGGTTGTTATTCTCCGTTTACTGAAGGAACTCCGCTGGGGATTTTGGAGAAGACGTCCGTTATCCCACTTTGCTGTACCTGTGAAGGCAGGAAAAGACAACATGTTAGCCGTGGAATAGCTAGGGGATGCAAAACACTTCTTTTATTCTCTTCTTGCTTTGAGCCTTTTCCCCGTCGCAGCCAGAAGCGGCCTTTGCCAAGGTTAAGAAATTATCAACTCAGGTTAGTAGCCCAATGTGGAGCTCAAAACAGTTAAGCAGAACAATTATAGAGAAAACAGGGGTGTCAGTGTGTGCCTGTGTTTGCAATATCAAAGAAATTTCCCAAGGTCAGACGAGACTTGGAGTGCTTGGTATTTTCAGAAGCATTGTCATCACAGGCCACTGTGAAGTCTTTGGCTTGGGCGCAACCTGCCAGTCTGGACCTCTCAAATCTGTTCAATTTTCTCAGTTTACTATCTACCACTGTTACTGCTCTCCTCTGTATCTTTCTTTGCTCAAACCAGATGTGACCAGTTCTCTCTTCTTCTTTTTTTTTTTTTGACTAACCACGCAACGCCCTTTTTTCGGGTTTTCGCTGTGTCCATCCTTTCTAGGAAACTCTGAATTCCGTCATTGCTGATGAAAGCAGACCTAACTGTTTGCCCTGATCATTCCTTTTGGGATCTGAGAGGTCTTAGAGATAGGACGAAATGTAGGCTTGATCTTGGTTATGAAAGAAAGGATAGATGGCTCAAAAAAGCTTAATTATCTGGGTTTGCAGAGTGTGCTATTTTTATTGTTGGTGGGTCTTACATCCTGGCTTATTTGTATCTCTATATTTTTGACGGGGCAAACATTTCCCATTTTCTTTGTTTCTTTTTCTTTTTTTTCTTTCTTTCTCTTTTTTTTTTATTTCACTTTCTTCTCCTTTTTTGAGGTTTTTATGGGCAAGAATGCCCGGTTTCTTTTTGCTTTGCCAGGAATGCCCCATTTGATGTGTAGAACACTTGCAATGGGCTGAAAGAATTTTAAGGCTCAAAATTGTCTAACTAGGGGAGAATTTAAGGTATTTGGAAGGATTTACAATCTAAAGGAGAGCCAAGGATGGCCTCTCTTCATTTCCCAATCAGAATGATCTCAGGCATAGTACAGTTTGACTGCGTCTGCATTTATCGGCTCAGGAAAAATTGCCCCGTCCATTTCTTGCAGGAAAAGTGCTCCTCGGGACAGAACCTTGTGGACTACGAATGGCCCTTCGTAGTTTGGCTTGAATTTCCCTCTATTGTCCTCTTGATGAGGAAAGATTCTCTTCAGTACCAGATCTCCCACTTTGAACTGTCGTGGCTTCACTTTCTTGTTGTAGGCTCGCGCCACTCTCTGTTGATAAAGCTGGCCATGGCACAAAGCCTTAATCCTCTTTTCATCCAATAATTGTAACTGGTCAAATCTGGATTCTTCCCATTCGACATCACTGATTTCAGCTTCCTTCAGAATTCTGAGTGACGGGATCTGTGCTTCCACTGGGAGAACTGCTTCCATTCCGTATACCAAGGAGAACGGGGTTGCCCCGGTTGATGTTCTAATCGACGTTCGATAGGCGTGCAGTGCATACGGCAGCTTCTCATGCCAGTCTCTATAGGTGACCACCATTTTCTCGAGTATCTTCTTCAGATTCTTGTTGGCAGCCTCTACTGCTCCATTCATCTTGGGCCGGTATGCCGTGATTTTCAAGTCTTCGCACATCTTTTCCATGTCCTTATTATTCTAATTCTTTGCATTGTCAGTGATGATCGCTTCTGGAACTCCGTAGCGACAGACTATATTGTTCCTGATAAACTTGAGCACATGAGATTTCTTCACATCCACGAAGGACGTGGCCTCTACCCACTTGGTAAAATAGTCAATTGCCACTAAGATGAACCGGTGCCCGTTCGACGCCATTGGATGAACCTGGCCTATCATGTCGATTCCCCAGATGGCAAACGGCCATGGCGATGTCATGGAATACAGTGTGTTTGGCGGTGCATGGATGTTGTCAGCATAAATCTGGCATAACTGGCATTTTCTGACATGAGCGTAGCAGTCTGCCTCCATGGTCATCCAGTAATAGCCCATTCTTAGAATCTTCCTTGCTAGCATATGCCCGTTCATGTGTGCGTCGCACAACCCTCCATGGATTTCCTCAATCAATTTCTGCGCCTCGGCTTCTCTGACACATAGCAGTAGAGAGTCATTGTATGACTTCTTGTACAGTCTACCTCCACTGTAGAAGTATTGCCCTGCCAACCTCTGTATAGTTCGCTTCTCTGCAGCTGAGGCACCTTCTGGCAGAATTCTGTTTCTTATGTATCTCTCAATGTCTGCGTACCAAGGCTCTTCTTTGGGCGTGCTTTTCTCGACACTGAAGCAGTAAACAGGGTAATGCCGAATTTCTATCTCCAAAGGTTGCACCCAAGCATCATCCATGATGGTGGCCATTGATGCCAGCGTAGCTAGTGCATCCGCAAACCGGTTCCCGTCTCGTGGCATGTAGTCGAATGTCACGCTCTCGAATTCTTCTTCTAATTCCTTGACCAGTTCTTGGTATGGTACCAGCTTCACATCTCTAGTCTTCCAGTCTCCCATCACTTGATAGATGATAAGACTTGAATCACCGAACACTTTCAGCTCTTGTATACGCATCTCAATTGCCGCTCGCAGGCCTAATACGCACGCTTCATACTCGGCCATGTTGCTAGTGCAATCAAACAGAAGTTTCGCTGCTATCGGGTGATGAACACCGTCTGGGGAGATTAGCACTGCTCCGATCCCTTTTCCATTTACATTCACTGCCCCGTCAAAGAACATTTGCCACTTGGTTTCTTCTGCATCATCTGCAGACTCTGTACACATCACATCTTCGTCCGGGAAGTGAGTCAGAAGTGGTTGGTAGTCAGGTAGTGGGTGCTCTGCCAAGTGATCCGCCACGGCTTGCCCTTTTATTGCCTTTCTAGTCGTGTAGACAATGTCGTACTCAGACAAAAGGACTTGCCACCTGGCAACCCTACCAGTGGAAATTGGCTTCTCAAAGATGTACTTTAACGGATCCAGATTGGAGATTAGAAAGACTGTGTGGCTGAGCAAATAATGCCGGAGCTTCTGAGCTACCCAGACCAAGGCGCAACATGTCTTTTCAAGCATTGTGTATCTAACTTCAAAGTTGGTAAATTTCTTGCTCAAGTAGTAGATTGCTCGTTCTTTTCTTCCTTTCTCATCGTGCTGCCCTAACACACATCCTACTGCCGTCTCGGAGACTGTCAGATACATGATCAAGGGTCGTCCCGAGATAGGCGGGACCAATGTCGGCGGACTCATCAGATAGGCCTTGATCTTATCAAATGCTACTTGACAGTCGTCATTCCAAACCACAGGGTTGTCCTTTTTTAGCAGCTTGAATATAGGCTCACACACAGGAGTCATCTGCGCAATGAACCTACTGATATACTGCAATCTGCCCAGGAACCCTCTCACTTCCTTTTCTGTAGATGGAGGAGGCATCTCCAGAATTGCCTTTGCTTTGGCGGGGTCGACCTCAATGCCTCGCTTGCCCACTATGAAGCCGAGCAGTTTTCCTGAAGTAACTCCAAACACGCACTTGTTTGGGTTGAGCCGGAGCTTGTACTCTCTGAGTCTGTCGAACATCTTTCCAAGGTTTACCAAGTGATCTTCTTCTTCCTTGGACTTCGCTATCATGTCATCCACATACACCTCCATCTCCTTGTGTATCATGTCGTGGAACAGCAGAGTCATCGCACGCTGATATGTAGCGCCTGCATTCTTCAATCCAAACGGCATCACGCGGTAGCAGTAAGTGCCCCAGTGCGTGATAAAGGATGTTTTCTCCATGTCCTCAGGTGCCATTCTTATCTGGTTGTAACCAGAGAAGCCGTCCATGAAAGAGAACATCGAATGCATTGCTGTATTGTCCACCAGTATATCAATGTGCGGCAATGGGAAGTCGTCCTTCAGACTTGCTCTATTTAGATCTCTATAGTCGACACACATCCTGACCTTCCAGTCTTTCTTGGGAACTGGCACGATGTTGGCCAACCATTCCGGGTAATGAGTTACTTGCAGGAATCCGGCTTCCAACTGCTTAGTGACCTCTTCTTTGATCTTCAGGGCCCATTCCGGCTTCGTGCGCCTGAGCTTCTGTTTCACAGGTACGGCCTCAGACTTTGTTGGTAACCGATGCACAACCAAGTCCGTGTCTAACCCGGGCATATCCTCGTATGACCATGCAAACACGTCAGAATAAGATTTAAGAAAATCAATCATCTGTTTTCTCAATAATGGTGACAGCTTTTTACCAATTTGGAGGATCCTTGGTTGTGCTATTTCACCTATGTTAATTGGCTCTGTTTCCTCAATGTTAGCCTGGAGACCCTTTTCGTGCCTTTCCAATGCAAATTGGATTTCAAGCGGGGTTTCCCATGATTCATCATCGTCCTCATGCTCGAAAGGCTCACAGGGGACGATGTTTGAATCTTCTTGCTGCGATGGGCGAGTGCCCCAATCTGACGTGTCGAGTTCTTGCTCGTTTTCAGGATTTGACACTGGCTCATGCATTTCATTTATTATTGCCATCTGGACTGGCTTTTCAATTTCTTTTTGTTCTTTTTGTTCACTTATGGCAATCTTATTACCTATCCCGTGCCCCAGATCTTCCAGGTGTGCGTCGGGATTGACACTAAGATTGCGATGCTCAAGTTGCTTATTTTTGTTATTTTCATTTTCAAACAGATGCAAGTAGTAGGAAGCATTGAGATATTCATTAAAAATTTCAGCAGTAGCTACAACAGAAATCTCAGAGGTGGTAGAAACCCCCTTTGGGATAGCAGCTTTGCTGATAGCAAAAGGCATGGCGCTCCAATTCTTCAGTGGTGCCCCGCCTTCCTTGTTGATAGCAATCGTCTTCTCTGGTTCTCCAGCTAGTACCATGTTGGCACTCTCGTCAGAAGAGATGTAGATAGGATCATGTGCTGCGCCTCCTGCCGGTTTGTTCTGGCTTCTCTCTGATCGGGGGCCAGACTCTGACGATACCCTTACCCATGATCCACTGAGGGCGATTGCCCATGGTATCTCGTCCTAGGGTGGCGCGTATGCGATGGTGACTTCGTTGGCCGGGTCAACTCTGGGGGGTGCAAACATTATGGGTATTCCAGTTGGTATCCCAGGCACCGTAGAAGAGTAAGCTGGTGGTGCCCATTTGCCATAAGCTGCATGGTACACCTCTTCCGGTACTGGCCCTAGCACTTGGGGCATGCTACGGAACATGCGGTTCAAACCATCGCGAGTTCCGGGGTGCGGGATATAGGGAGGTGGAGGAGGCGACCTTGGCCTGCGAGTCGGCCCTCCTGAGCTGTCTCGCCCCTCCATCATGCAGACATACATGATTGGGCCTTCTTCTTTGGATTCCTCAATGGGAGCAGGTGGTGGCACTTCTATCACAATCGGAGAGTTGACCGGGATCCTGTCAGGGATGAACTGTTCATCTGGTGGGGCGAAGGCCATGGTGACTTCGTCAACTGAGTCCAGGGCGACCAGTGCTGGCAGGCCATCCGGCGACCCCTCAGGAGCCAATGGGTCTACCTCTACTGCATCTCCAATCATTTCCATAGATGGTGGCTCCTCCCAAAGCATCTAAGCCAGTCCTTGCAAGTAGTCTTCTTCCATGGCAGGGGTATCCAGAAACTCATCTCCCCACCCTTGGGGGACTATGTTCTCGATAGCCTGGGCCGCTTCACGCTCCATGTTAGAGAAGCGGTGGTACAAGTTCTCGTGCACGCATATGGGCCAGTGGGGGTCTCTTCCTTCAGTTCTGGCTCTTTTCCTTTCGGCACGGTTCCCAAGGAGTCGGGAGTAGTCTTCTGGCTGCGGCCTAAACCCCAGTCCAAACCCAATGGTCTGCTCATAAGGTTTGATGGCTACCCTGATGCCTTGCTTGTACTTGCCTAGTCCTTCGCCTGCTCTGAGACCCCAGTCTACGCAGTCAGCAGCACTAAACATGTTCTTTCTTTGCCTCTTCGAGAGTCGTCGCCCCCTTTTAGACTCAGGGATATTATTCACCTGCACCATCTCCACAGCTTGGAAATTGAGTGTGGTGGGTAACTCATAATCCACATAGGATACTCCAACCCTTTCGAACTCTAGGTGATCCTCAGCATGTACTGTTATGAGTTCGTTGCCTGATACGAACCGGACCATCCTGTGCAGTGTGGAAGATACTGCTCCTGCCTGATGCAGCCAAGGCCTCCCGATCAGCAAGTTAAATGAGGCATTGATATCCATGACCTCAAAGTCCATGGTAAAGGGCCTATCTGCAATCATGATCACCAAAGTGACCTCTCCCAGTGAGTCTCTTCTGGCATTGTCGAAGCCTCTGACATTATGAGTGCTTGGCTTGATCATTGAAGGATCCAATTGTAAGCTGTGAAATGTCCTCATCGGGCATATGTTCAAAGCTGACCCGTTGTCAATCATGGCACGCTTTACGATGAGATCCGCACACTTCACGGTTATATAGAGCAACTCGGTGTGATTGCACCCTTCAGATGGCAGGTCTGCTGTAGAAAAGGAGATAGCCTGGGGTGCCATGATCACTGACACCACTACCCCTAGCTGCTCAGGGTCGATATCCGCTGGTACGTGTACGTCACCCAGGACCTTCATCAGCACTGTCCGGTGCTTCTCTGAGTCAATCAGGAGTCTCATTATGGAAATCTGGGCGGGTACCTTGCTCAACTGCTGGAGGAGATCATATTCGGGAGTGTAGATGCTGTGGTGCAAATCTGTGACCTCCTCTTCTGTGGCCCTTCCTTTTCTCTTGAGGGTCGGTGGCAATTCTGTAACCACGTCCTTCTCTTTTTCCTTCCTTTTCGCTTCTGCTTCTGCTCCCTCCTCTGGTGCGGGTGGGGGGTCAGTGTTTATGTATCGACCGGATCGGGTGATCCGATCGATTTCTGCTTCAATGGTGGTGGTGGTGGCTTGATGGTAGAAAGATGGGGTGGGGTAAGGTGGGGGTACCGTGTTGTACGAGGGTGGTTCCAGGTTGATTTGTGAGAGGTTGAGGGTGGGTGGTTCAAATGAAAGGGAGAAGGGGTCTTGTGGAGGCGAGTCCATGATGTCATGGATTTTGAGGGCGGAGGGGTTGGTGAGAGGGGTGGAGTAGAAAAACTCTTGGTCTGTGGGTGGGTGGAAATGCACCAGAGGGAGATCCGTAGGGAAGTCATCGCCGCCTTCTTCAATGACGTTTATAGTCTTATTTTCCTTTCGGAAGTTTACTGCTGATTCGGCTTCCGAGTCTGTACCAGCGGATTCATCTGAGCTCTCATAAGGATTAGGTGGGCTTGCAAGTTCGGAAGTGGATGATGGCTCCCCTTCTACTGCGACATGGGGGAGGCCAGGCCACTCGGGCGTGCCATGGGAGAGGGATTCAGAACTTGGTTCATCCGATAGGAGATTGGTGAGGGACTGCGAGTCTGGCTCTGACGTTGCAGACATATACTCAGGCGGCCATCCAGTAGACATCTGCGGGGGTACCCTTGAACTGCCCACTGATGCATCGGTGTCCTGTGGCCCATCTCGAAACCAAGGTCCTTCAGAACTGCCCACTCCCTCCCTGCGTGGAGGGGACAGGGAGTCACTAATCCATCCGCATTGCATGGGGTTCCATGGCCCCGTGACTTCCTCACTGCTCTGAGGCTCATCCTCTATCGCACAGATGTAGACCTCTGTATTCTCCTTGACTGCAATTGCTGTCGAGTGGGTTTCTGCTTGACGCTACACCTTCACTGTCTGCCCTGGTTGGCCAATCAATACAGACGCGTCAAACTGCCCAGTGCCTCAGTCACAGCTCAACTGATTAGCTGACTTGCTGGTTGAGGCCTTAGAATGGTCTGGGAGAGGATTGGTGGTGACGCCCGCTGCTAGGGTCTGAGCCTGTTGTGCTGGGGGGTCGACCGTGATGCGTCTGCTGTCAATTAGGTCTTGGATGTCGTGCCTTAGATCCCAACACCGATTAGTGTGATGCCCCGGAGCACCAGAGTGGTACTCGCACCGTTCTGCCGCATTGTAGCTTCTGGCATTGACTAGTCTGGGATTCGGGGGTTTGATTTGCAAGTACCCTTTCTTCAGCAAAGTAGGTAGCAACTCTGCTGGCGCATACGGTAGTGGGGTGAAAACCCGTTTCATCCTGGCTTCGAATTCTTCTTTCGTCTTTCTTACCCCTTGGTAAGCTGTCTGCCCGGTCCCTTGGGGTGCCACTGCCTCTGGTCCTTGGGAGAAGTGATAAGGCTGTGCCGGGTGCACGTAGTTCACTGCCTGCTGTTCCTGCCTTCGGGGCTCTTGTCCCTGGTTTCTGCTAGCCTGTCCTGTCACTGGCCTCCTTGGTGTGGCACTCTGTCCACTGCCATCTATTTTCCCGGCTCTTACTGCATCCTCAATCCGATCCGCAATCAAAATTAGTTCGTTGAAATTCGAGGTACTTTGCCCCAGTAGCAAAGTGAAGAACGGCTGTCCCAGTGACGCGATGAACAGAGATGTCATCTCTTGTTCCAACTGTGGCGGTTGTACCAGTGTGGCCAACTCCTTCCAGCGTTTAGCATATTCTCTCACTGACTCGTGGCTCTTCTTAGTCAACCTCTGTAGTTCTGCCCTAGTCTGTACAATCTGATTATTTAGGCGGTACTGCTGGATGAAGACTGCTGCCAGGTCATTCCATGTCTTTATCTTAGCTTTGTCTAGACTCAGGAACCAAGAGTAAGCGGCCCCTGTTAAAGACTTCTAGAAGAATTGTACCATGATTCGCTCTTCCTTAGCATACTGGCACATGTCGCCTGAGTACGACCTTAAATGGTTTAGTGGGCACCTAGTGCCGTCAAATTGGTGCAACTCAGGGCATTTGAACTTAGCCGGGAGTTGGATGTCTGAAAAGAAACAAAGGCATTCCAGGGTAGCCTCACTCTGCACTGTGTTGGGTTGGAGCTGTTTGAGCTGCTCCTTCAGGGCGGCCATTTCTGTTCTATTCTCCTCCCTTACTGCTGTCAGTTTCTCCTCAAACTGCACTTCCTGGGTTCTGTACCAGTCCTCATCACCCTGTCCCAGATGGATAGGCAGAAACTGATCTGGTTGTGCCACATGAAATGGTGCTGCCGGCGGTGGTGGTGGGGCCAGGGGAGGGGGATTTACTGGACGTGGCGGTGGCGCCACTTCTGCTTGTGGTGGGAACTGTGGCTGCGGCTGCTGGGCAACTGGTGCTGCCGGTGGGGCCTGCCTCAATTCCCTCAGTTTTGTCATCAGTCCCTGGATGATGGAACCCATACTGTCCATCATTTGCTGCATCTCATTGACCACTTGGGTATGACTGGACTCTGCCGGATGCTGCCCTGGCGGCGTCTGTTCTCCTTGCTGTTCCATATCGAGCCTTCTCCTCGATCTTAACAGGTACGGACTTCTGAAAGCAATTTTTGGTACCTGGTGGGACAATTTTCAGGCATTAGTGCAATTTTACACAAATTGATTACACAATTTTATCTGATTGAATTTATTCATTTATTTATTTTTTTTTTTGTTTTATGATATGATTTGACTAACTGATCTATTTTAGCTACCCTAAGGCAACAAGGGAAGAGAACCTAAACTTTGAATCAACTGATCTATTTTAGTTACCCGTAGGTAACAAGGGAAGAGAACCTTAAATGAATTTGAAGACTGATCTATTTTAGCTACCCGTAGGTAACAAGGGAAGAGAACCTTAATGAATTAACTGATCTATTTTAGCTACCCATATGTAACAAGGGAAGAGAACCTTAATGAATTAACTGATCTATTTTAGCTACCCATAGGTAACAAGGGAAGAGAACCTTAATGAATTAACTGATCTATTTTAGCTACCCATAGGTAACGAGGGAAGAGAACCTTTAATGAATCTTGAAGAATGATCTATTTTGGCTGTCCTGAGAAGACCAGGGAAAAGAACCCAAATGAATTTGGAAGACTGATTTTTTTTATTGGATTTGGACTAACTGATCTATTTTAGCTACCCTAGGGCAACAAGGGAAGAGAACCTGGTTTTGAATCAACTGATCTATTTTAGCTACCCGTAGGTAACTGGGAGAGAGAACCCTATTTTTCTGAAAGCTGATCTATTTTAGTCGCTTGGAAGCAACTGGGAAAGAGAACCCTGGTGACCGAATCTATTTTAGCTACCCGCAAGTAACTGGGAGAGAGAACCCTAACGAATCTTGAAGAATGATCTATTTTGGCTGTCCTGAGACGACCAGGGAAGAGAACCCTAATGACTTTTGAAGACTGATCTATTTTGGCTGTCCTAAGACGACCGGGGAAGAGAACCCTACGGAACTTTGAAAACTGATCTATTTTAGTCGCTCGGAAGTGACTGGGAAAGAGAACCCTATTTTTTGAAAACTGATCTGTTTTAGTCGCTCGGAAGCGACTGGGAAAGAGAACCCTTATTATTATTATTATTAATTTTTTTTTGAAAACTGATCTATTTTAGTCGCTCGGAAGCGACTGGGAAAGAGAACCCTATTTTTTTTTAAAGCTGATCTATTTTAGTCGCTTGGAAGCGACTGGGAGAGAGAACCCCTTTTTTTTTTGAAAGCTGATCTATTTTAGTCGCTCGGAAGCGACTGGGAAAGAGAACCCTATTTTTTTTGAAAGCTGATCTATTTTAGTTGCTCGGAAGCGACTGGGAAAGAGAACCCTATTTCACTGATCTATTTTAGCCGTTTAGGCAAGGAAAGAGAACCTTCAATTTAAGGGGGTTTTGTTTGAGCTCAGAATCACAAGGTTGGACCAATGTAGGGTCTCCGCAGGGGGTACGCTGAAAAGCAGCACCCAGGCGTACCTCAACCAATCTCCAGTTCATTCACTGGCGACGTCGGCGCCTAATTTCGGCTAGTAGTTCCCGGGCGTGCCTTAGCTACTCGTTGGTTTAATCACCATTGACTTCGGCGCCTCACAAAGGGGAAGGCTATACCAGGACGTTCATCCACCAAACGGTTTAATCACCGGCGGCTTCAGTGCCCCAAGATTTCGGCTAGTAGTTCCCGGGCGTGCCTTAGCTAGTCGTTGGTTTAATCACCATTGACTTCGGCGCCTCACAAAGGGGAAGGCTATACCAGGACGTTCATCCACCAAACGGTTTAATCACCGGTGGCTTCAGTGCCCCAAAGGTTTCGGCTAGTAGTTCCCGGGCGTGCCTTAGCTAGTCGTTGGTTTAATCACCATTGACTTCGGCGCCTCACAAAGGGGAAGGCTATACCAGGACGTTCATCCACCAAACGGTTTAATCACCGGCGGCTTCAGTGCCCCAAAGGTTTCGGCTAGTAGTTCCCGGGCATGCCTTAGCTAGTCGTTGGTTTAATCACCATTGACTTCGGCGCCTCACAAAGGGGAAGGCTATACCAGGACGTTCATCCACCAAACGGTTTAATCACCGGCGGCTTCAGTGCCCCAAAGGTTTCGGCTAGTAGTTCCCGGGCGTGCCTTAGCTAGTCGTTGGTTTAATCAACATTGACTTCGGCGCCTCACAAAGGGGAAGGCTATACCAGGACGTTCATCCACCAAACGGTTTAATCACCGGCGGCTTCAGTGCCCTACAGGCTGGACCGAATGATCTCGAAAAGATACAGACGGGTGTGATCTAAGCTCAAGGTCTTGGGTGTTTTTTAACACTTGCTAGGTTTTGCGATCTCAATGAGAGAGACGCAATTAAAGGAAATTAGGTGGTCGCAGCGACCAGGAATATTGCAATTATCTGAGAAGAGGTGGTCTGTCGGAGACCGAGTTGCCCTATTGGAGGGAATTAATTCTTCCATTTCTTGTTCTTGTTTTGTTAAGTTTGAACAACATAGCATAGTGGAAATAAATTCATGCTTCAATTAAAAAAGTGCCGCCGCGGCACACAGTACATCATCATGCTTATCAAAATACAACAAAGCCAAAGTCTAGCTAGGTTGGTCATCATCATAGTGGGAGGACACGTCTTGCCTCCTCAAGGCTCGCAGAAGCTTGTTCCGCAGACATCGGTCCTCCTCAGCGCGCTTGTGCACTAATTCCATTTCATGTTGCAAGGCCGTATTGGCCTGCCTACTCTCCCGTTTCGAATCCACATAAGCTGAATGGATACGGGAGTGGGTCTCCTGCAGTTCGGCCACCCTGTCCCTATATGTGTTAGGGGGCGGAACTAGAATGTCGCCTGATGCGACAGGCTGAAGAGGTGGGGGGCCGTTGTGGCCAAATTCCCGAGCTATCCACTGCTCGTAATCTTGAAAGTATAATTCGGTGAAGACGTCTTCCCGATACACGCACACCGTCTTCCACTCTATCAGCAGGTGGGTCCTTAGTCCCTTGGTGAGTGGGCCAATCAAATTGCCCAAGTCGTCCTTGACCGGGTGTGCACGCGTGGGAAACGCGGCACAGGGTAATTCGGAGTCGCCACCGCCTGATGGGGTGCAGGCGGACACCTGGGTGCCTAATTTTGTCTGATTAGGGCTCTTTGGTCTGCGGCTTGAGATTCTAAGGTCGGTTCTCGGTTGCGGGCTGGGGAAGTCCGTAGACACCCAATCCGCCCCGTCGGATGACGGGTCCCGTGGGTTCCCTAACTTGAGTCAGCTTTTCTCACTTTTGGTTCTCACCCGGTTCCTAATCCAGCATGTAACTTGGTTAAGTCCTGGTGGGACCACCTGAGTGGTGTGGGTCCCTTTAGTTGATTTTATCTTGGTTAGTTTAGGTGATCTGAGTCGGATTGGGTGGGCCCCGTTTGGAAGGCCCATGGTGTCCTTGGTGGGCTTGGGTAAGCCCGTGTGCCCTTGTGGGCCTCGGTCTAAGCCTAGGGAGGCCCTGTGGGCTTTGGTTTAGTGAGTTGGTTTTATTAAGATTCGAGTTTAAAGCTTAAGTAGTTTTCATGCAAGTGGTGGGCCGGATCGGTTTGTGGGCCCCTCAGGTGGGCCCCCACGGTGGCCAAGTAATTTTGGGTTATTTTATTTAATTCTACCAAGATGGGCTGGTCACTGGGCTTGGGGCCCATGATCCAGGTTTCGGGCTTTGAAAGCCCAGTGCTTCAAAGTTTAGGGTTTGCACCCTAACTTGGTTCGGTTAGCGGGCTTTGGCGGGCCCGACAGGCCCTAGCCCATGGTCTCGGCCAAACCACACAATTTATGCATTCATTCATCTCAAGGTGCGGGCGGGCCGCATTGGGCTTGGCCCGCTCGGTTCAAATGGTCCATTTTGCTTAAGTTATTTGATCCACATGCTTTGGTCCATTGGGCTTGGTGGGCCCCGTTGGAAGGCCCACAAGTGTGCCGGGTCGGACCGGTTGGTCCGGATCCCTAGCTGGGTTTCCGGAAACCCTATCGGTTCACTAGTTTTGGCAAATTACACATCAAAATTCGGCAAGTAATTAGGAACTGCAAAAAAACACATTTCTGTGTGTATCCGGAAACTCAGGCCGGATCCACACGGTCTACAGGCGATCCGGATAGGGTATCCGGATACATAGGGGTCATAGGTTATCCGGCCTGAGTATCCGGATCACACTGGAATGGTCATTTTTGGGTATTCTGCCACTTGGGATGACTTCCTGGGGTGCCCAGGAGGCTTCTAGGATTTCGTGGGCCCCTAGGTGGGCCCCCGGAGGTCCGGGTTTGGGGAGGAGCCACACTTGGCTCCTCCTTCTTGGATTTTTTAACAAAACAATGGGGGAAGGGGGGTCATGCATGTATTCCTACTCTGTTATACATGTGAAAACAGCAAAAAATGAAAATATGCACGAGGTCCTGTCATGCTCAAAAGAAAAGGACAAGTCATGCATGCATGCAACCATATTCCCGTGCAAGGAAATGAAACCATGCAAACCAAGGCACTTCACACATGGCCTATAATCAGGTCTCCAAATAGTAGCCTAACCTTGTGAGAGAGAGACTCGACGAAGGGAAGAAGAGGCTTACGTGGGGGTACATTAGAGAGTGGAAGAAAGAACATATTCCTACCGCGGGGGACTTTCATGTGGCGAAGATAAAGACAAACGCATGCTTAGGACACCATGAAAACGGAACCATGCAAGGAATGAAGCAGGCTTAAAAAATATTTTTAGAAAATCCTTACTTTAATATATGTGCAACACAGGGCTACTAGGAACCTTACCTGATGGTCCTTAATCCTCTAGGCAATGTGGAGGCTCTTCCTTAGAGCTGGACAGCAACCAGAAGCTCCTTCTCCAGCAGCTTCAGCAGGCTCTCCTCTTTATTTCAACCGGGGAATGAAAAGGAAGGAGAAGACCAAGGCTTGGATGGCTTTTGGGGTGGGTTGATGAAGCTAGGAAGGGCAAGGTGGGCAATGACTTCGTGAGAAAAAGTGGGAAAGGGAGGCCCAGAACAGCCAAAAAAAGATCAACCCCTGGAAATGAGCTGCTGGTTTGCTATTTATAGAAATTTTAATGTATCCGGCAACTCAGGCCGGATACACTAAGGCCTCTTCGTATCCGGACTTGAAGTCCGGATACACTAGCTTCCCTTTGTATCCGGTCTTCAAGTCCGGATACAAGACATAATCATTCGAAAATTAAATGCCGCCGCGAATTTGTCGGGCGATCGGCGCGGATCTCGCGCGAATATCTTGATGTATCCGGTCTTCAAGTCCGGCCATGAAGAATAGGCAGTGTATCCGGTATATGTGACCGGATAAAAATCCAAAAATTACAGATTTGCCCTTCGACTTGACCGATTCGACCGACTCGACTGATTTGACCTTTTTTGATATCTACGGATCGCCCGTACGAAAAGTTTATATTTAAGATTTAGTTCCTGAGATATTTTGCTGCGTTGGCTGCCACGTGGGCAGCTTTTGTGCCACGTGTGCAGTTTCCGATTTTTGCTACTTGGAAACTTCGACAGACCATATCTCCTTCATTCGAACTCCGATTTGAGCAAACTCAATTGTGTTAAACTCATATCGGAACCCTCTATTTAATGACATGGGGCTAAGTAATTGGCACGGATCCCGAGAAAAAGTCAACTTTTGGCCTTCCCTTAAGTTTGACCGCCCTTAGAATCTTCATCCGGACTCTGATTCCTGCAAACCCAGTTGTGCTGGAACCGCGTCGGGATTCTCTATCCATTGGGCTAAAGTAAGGTATTGGGCACGGAAATCGAGGAAAAGTCAACTCTTGGATTTCCCTCAAGTTTTGACTGCCCGCAGAACCTTTATCCGGACTCCGATTCCTGCAAACACAGTTGCGTTGGAACCGTGTCGGGATTCTTTATCCAACGGGATAGACCAAGGTTAGACAAATTTTATCTGATTTAAAGGTCAACTTTTCACCCCTTCAGGGTTTGACTTCTTGGCCGGGTTTTTACATTTTCTGGCTTTTTGGGAACGCAAAAATGAGGTGCTTACACCGGGATTCCCTGTGGTTTCCCAAACTGTCTCAGAACCCGAATTGGATAGTATGGCATGGCATGGGTGAGGCCTATCAAGGCAAGTCCCTCTCTTTTCTTGTAAGCAATGATGGGGGTGTAGGGGATGTTGTAGGTACCCCACCATCTAATGTCTGTTTCTCCCTTCAGGTGGAGAAAGTGGTTAAACCAATCCTCACGGGCGGGTAGGTCTGGTTTGATCTCTCTTTGAGCCAACCAATGGATGTTGTCGCCGGTTGCTTTGTAATATGCACTGACTGGTGATGACACCATCAGATGGTCTTGCAGCCAAAGGTGGAGAAGGGGAGCGCACCCTTGAAACCTCCGGGTTCCATTTTTGGACAAAGTCAGGGAATGGAACAATTGAGCTAGGATCAGTGGCATGATTCGGTACCCTGTCCTGAGTTGATCCACAATTTCTATGAGGGCCAAATTAATGGTGTCTCCCCCAGTTGGAAAGAAGATTTGTGACAGAACCACAAGGGTGAAGGTGTCAAACCAAGCCCGGGGTCTTTCCTGCTTCTTGTTTCTTATCTTTTCAGCAAGGAATGTTTTGGAGACCCTAGTGAATGACTTGCCACCCCCTAAGGTCTGGAATTCTCCCCTTGAGAGGCCAAAGAAAACACAAGCTTCATTCTTGTAGCTTTCTTTGAGGCTTCGCCTAGCGAGTTCTCCTAAGTCGCGAAATCGAAGGAACAGGTCAAGTTCCTCAATTGTGGGTGTCAACTCATTGACCCCGAATCGAAACACTGAATGCTGGGGATCCCAGAAAAGCAATGCTGCTTGGATCATGTCCCAGTTAATCGGCACATTTAACAGGGACAAAGTCTGTCCCATGTGGTATTTGTGCTCCCATTCAATCTGCTCACTCCCTTGGAGCTGCCTTGTCCAAGAACGGATCCAGGGGGTATCCCAGGCACACTTTTCTATCCTAGGGAAACGGGTTCTCTCAGATGAGGATGAAGATGCCATGCCAACTATCCGATCGAAATTCCAAATCAGTTTAAGGTTCCACACCAAGACTCTAAGTCAGTCCTAAGACATGCATAATTTCAAACAAAAGAACTAACCATTAGCAGTTCTAACATGCTTCACAAAATAAAACAAAAGACAAAACCAGTTTGGAATTTAACTCAGGCACACATGGTGTGTGGTCCAAAGGGTTGACGCCAATGAAGGCGCGACTCCTAGACGTACTTGTGTAAAGGAGCACATTCAAGTCCTGATCAGTCTTTCTGTCTTTCATCTGTTCTTTCATCTGCTTCCGGTGTCAGACCACGGCAAAATTACAACTTGCCATTGAGGGCGAAGGTTTACAAGATATTTACCAAAAACTTCAAAGAACTCATCCTTAAGGCTGTTGGGAGCCAAAAGGGAGGATACAAATTGCTTTTCAAGCGGGTAGGCTAAAAAATTCCTAGATCTAGGGTTTAGTGCCCATGTTCTGATTTGGCATGCTTTCATCTGTTTGTCTGATCTGGCCGGCTTTCGTCTGCTCTAAAAGGCCACTCTGGACTTAAAGTGCTCCCAGCGGACTCTAATGGGTCAAGACCCATAGCATACAGGACTCCATGCATGGATCTGGGGTGGTTCCCCTGATCAAAATTAGGTGAGCTTCCTAAATTAGGGCTGAGGTCGCCCATGAGCAAGGGTTTACTCAATTTTGATGCAAAAAGCGGGGGTTGCTGCCCCTGATGGACTCTGAATTTTATTCCAATTTTATTCATCATTCACATCCTACTCACCCTCTCATGCTCAACGCAAGGTTCATTCAGAAACGTTAGGTGGGGAAGGATACCCAGCCCGAGACATAAGCCTACAAGGGTCTGGACCAGTACTGGATCCTCGCGTGCCACGGCAAGAAACCAGTGGTGCTAATGGACTCCAGAAAACTGGGGGGATGGGTTTACCCTGCTTTCCTCGGCAAGCCACGGGAGCGTAGGTGCTAATACCATCCCAAAGATCAGTTCATAGGAATCAGAAGGGTAGGCTGCTAGAGAGGTCTAAGTTTGGTAAAGAAGTAGCAATATCCGATTTCCCTCATCTACCAAGGGTCGGATCATTCACGCAGCCTCCCTCGTGCGTGTTACCCCACGCAGTTTATCTCACAAGAACGGAAATAAATAAATAAAAATCCATCCACGGTGTGGTGGTGTGCCCGTGTGTGCAGTTGGACTGCGTGTTGTGTCTACACAGGTGAGATTTGTCTAGATTTTGTTGGTAAAGGGATTGTTACTGTCTCGTATAGCAAGGTACAGAATTAGCGTGCAATACGAGGTTCCGGGAGAGTCCCCAGGTAAGTGGGGGGTCACAAGGGACCGCTTAAATCCCACTTGCCTTAGGAAATTATCGCGTCCCTTTGACAGGACTCCCCAGAACGCGTAATTACGCGTATTCTGTATCTTACTAAACGAGGTAGTAAGAAACCCTAAACATCAACTAAATCTCTCTTTATGTTGACTCATCTAACTAGGGTCCTACTGGGCTGAACCTTCCCCAATGGAGTCGCCAGGCTGTGCGCACGTGGGAAATGCGGCACGTGGGAATTCGGAGTCGCCACCGCCTGATGGGGTGCAGGCAGACACCTGGGTGCCTAATCTTGTCTATTAGGGCTTTTGGTCTGCGGCTTTGAGATTCTAAGTAGGGTCTCGGTTGTGGTCCGGGGAAGTCCGTAGACACCCCGGTCCACCCCGTCGGGTAACGGGTCCCTTAGGTGTATCCTGGTTTGAGTCAACTTACATTGGTCTCACCTGATTCCTAATCCGATATGCAGTTTGGTTAAGTCTGGCGGGACCACCTGAGTGGTGTGGGTCCCTTTAATTGCTTTTATCTTGATTACTTAGGTGATCTGAGTCGGGTTGGGTGGGCCCCGTTGGAAGGCCCACGGTATCCTTGGTGAGCTTAGTCGAGCCCGTGTGCCCTTGTGGGCCTTGGCCTATCCTAGGAGGCCCTTTGGGCTTTGGTTGGTGCATTGATTTTACTTTAGATTTAGATTTGAAGATAAAGTATTTTTCATGCACAAGTGGGCCGGCCTGGTTTGTGGGCCCCTTAGGTGGGCCCACATGGTGGCCAAGTATTTTTATTGGATTTATCTTTTTAATCTGCCAAAGTGAGCTGGACACTGGGCTTGGGGCCCGTAGTCCAAATCTGGGCTTGTAAGCCCAAGTTACCAGAAGTTAGGGTTTGTACCCTTCCTTGGTTCGGTTGGTGGGCTTTGGCGGGCTCGGTAGGCCCTTGCCCTTGGTCTCGGCCAAACCACGCAATTCATGCATCAATTTCGCATAACAAGGCTCGGGTGGGACGCATCGGGTTTGGCCCGCCCGGTTCAAATTGTTCATTTTACTTAAGTTATTTTAATGGCATGCTTTGGTGTTTATTGGGCTTGGTGGGCCCCATTGGAAGGCCCACTGGAAGTCAAGTTGGACCGGGAGTCCAAGTCCCATGTCAGGTTTCCGGGTGACCCAGAAACCCTATTGGTTTATCCGGTTCGGAAATATCATTCACATCTAGCAATAATCACACAAAAAAACACAAGATAGACACTCTGTCAGAGAAAAAAACTGGCTCATTGTACTAGGTCCAAGGGGAGGGATTTATCAAGGTGAAGGGCATTTTCGGGATTTTTCAAGGCAAAGGGCATTTTCGGGATTTTTTAAGGTAAAGGGCATTTTAGGGATTTTATTTAAGGTAAAGGGCATTTTCGGGATTTTATTTAAGGTAAAGGGCATTTTCGGGATTTTTTTTTAAGTTAAAGGGCATTTTCGGGATTTCATTTAAGGTAAAGGGCATTTTCGGGATTTTTTAAGGTAAAGGGCATTTTCGGGATTTTTCAGGGTAAAGGGCATTTTCGGGATTTTATTTAAGGTAAAGGGCATTTTCGGGATTTTTCAGGGTAAAGGGCATTTTCGGGATTTTATATAAGGTAAAGGGCATTTTCGGGATTTTTTAAGGTAAAGGGCATTTTCGGGATTTTTCAGGGTAAAGGGCATTTTCGGGATTTTATTTAAGGTAAAGGGCATTTTCGGGATTTTTCAGGGTAAAGGGCATTTTCGGGATTTTATTTAAGGTAAAGGGCATTTTCGGGATTTTTTAAGGTAAAGGTGAAGTGGGCGCACCCAAAAATCGAGGTGAGCGCGAGGTGAGCGCATCCAATTTTAGGTGAGCGCGAGGTGAGCGCATCCAATTTTAGGTGAGCACGAGGTGAGCGCAAGGTGAGCGCATCCAATTTTAGGTGAGCATGAGGTGAGCGCGAGGTGAGTGCATCCAATTTTAGGTGAGCGCGAGGTGAGCGCATCCAATTTTAGGTGAGCACGAGGTGAGCGCATCCAATTTTAGGTGAGCGCGAGGTGAGCGCATCCAATTTTAAGTGAGCGCGAGGTGAGCGCATCCAAATTTAAGAAGTGAGCGGATGCTAAAAAATGATCCGCTCACCCTTTTTTGGGTGCGCTGACCTCGCAGAGGTAGGCGCATACCCCCTAAAAAAAACCGATATTCTGGTTTTTTGCTCAAACTCCATTTCTGGATAATTTTTAAGCTCTGTAACACCTCCCAGGTGTTCCCCAGACTCCCAAGAGACCCTTAAACATGCATTCAAATTAATCTGAACTACTTCATCACACGACCCCAAATCTCTTTTTAGGCAAAACCGAACCCGATGATACATAAAACCAAGCCCGATGACTTCACAGGGGTAATGAGGATGATGGAGCATGTTAGCAAGCACACAGGCAGGGGGTTGGGGAGCATGTTGGCCTGTTTAGCAAAAATTAAATAGTGACCATAAAAGACAGAGATTGCATGGGCAAGAAAAAACACAAAACCCTCGCCTACGCCTGGGCTAGACCGGACCTTCGAGCATGTCCGGTAACCGTCAGGGAAAGGAAAGAGAGGGGGGGTTTACAGGGATACAAAAGACTCACTTAGCTGGGAACACACTCCCTTTTACGCCAAATCCCATATTGCCCAGAACCGTAGCCTGGGAGATCCCATGTGGAAGCAAACGTGGTGGATACCATACTTACACAAGAAAAGTCATGCCAGAGAACCAGTTTTCATATATGTGGTATAGGAGCTAGAGGGGAACAATACCTGAAAGTTCTGAGCTCTTTCGTGGAAGTGTGTGACCTCCTCGAAGCGAAACGCCGCTGCGAGCTTCCTCTCCAACAGCCACCACGAGCAACTCCTCCGGTCTTTGGTAGAAGGATGAAGAAGAAGGAGAAAAGAAGGGATCAGAAGGCAAGGTCGGGTGCTTGGGGATATAGGGAGGGAAGTCAGGCCACGAGAGGGGAAGTTTTTGAGAACCAACAGCCAACCAGAATAAAAACCTTCACTGAAAAAATCCCCAACCCGAGAACAAAAAATGCCAACCCCCCTGCGTGAACTCCGCGCGGCCTTATATAGGCAAGAAAAAGGGGGTCTGCGCCCACTTTGGCGCCCAGCTCCAGGTGAGCGCATGCCGCTCGCCACGTCCGCGCGAGCGGCATAATGATGAAAATTCATTAAATGCCGCCGCTCGCCGGTCGAAAAAATCTTAAAAATTCAGATTTAGTCCCTGGCCAATTTCAATTTAATCCGATATTCTCGGATTTTTACAGATTCAGTCCCTGGGATATTTCGAATGTTTGGATATTTACGGATTTGATCCCCGAGATATTTTCCTGAGCAACTCGCAACGTGTGCAGCTTTTTGCCACGTGCGCAGATTGCCGGTTTTGCTGCTCGGAAATTTCATCAGCTCATATTTTCTTCATCCGGACTCCGATCTGGGCAAACTTAGTTTCATTAGAATCGTATCGGAGCCCTCCATCCCATGACCTAGGGGTAGGCCTTCGGATCGGATTTTAGCAGAAAGTCAACTTTTGGCTCTGCTCAGGTTTGACCGCCCGCAGAACCTTCATCCGGACCCCGATTCCTGCAAACTCAGTTGCGTTGGAACCGTGTCGAGATTCTCTATCCAATGACCTAGGGGTAGGCCTCTGGATCGGATTTTAGCAGAAAGTCAACTTTTGGCTCTGCTCAGGTTTGACCGCCCGCAGAACCTTCATCCGGACCCCGATTCCTGCAAACTCAGTTGCGTTGGAACCGTGTCGAGATTCTCTATCCAATGACCTAGGGGTAGGCCTCTGGATCGGATTTTAGCAGAAAGTCAACTTTTGGCTCTGCTCAGGTTTGACCGCCCGCAGAACCTTCATCCGGACCCCGATTCCTGCAAACTCAGTTGCGTTGGAACCGTGTCGAGATTCTCTATCCAATGACCTAGGGGTAGGCCTCTGGATCGGATTTTAGCATAAAGTCAACTTTTGGCTCTGCTCAGGTTTGACTACCCGCAGAACCTTCATCCGGACCCCGATTCCTGCAAACTCAGTTGCGTTGGAACTATGTCGAGATTCTCTACCCAATGACATAAAGCGGGATGGCCAATTTTCACTTGATCAAAAAGTCAACTGTTCACCCCTTAGCGTTTGACTTTCTGTCCAGGGTTTGTATTTTTGGTTTTTCGGGGAGCGCAAAAATGAGGTGCTTACACCCGTAATGTCACAGATGTGGTTTTTTTATTGTTATGATTTATGCATTATTATTATTAATCTAGTTTAATCATATACTTCATTATGTTATTTTTAAAATTATGGACTGTTTTATAGCATGCACATTGCTACTTGTTGAGATTTATATCCCACTCTAGTTTTTCACATTTTTCAGGTACTCTTGGAGAGGACGTCTAGATTTTAGATAGTGCATCAAGAGGGGTAGAATAAAATTTTTATCTAGAATTTAAATTAAAGATTCTAATTAGCATTTTAGCTTGTAAATTTTAATTAGTAAGATATTTAGATGACCATGAATTTCATATTTTATTTGAAAGAAAAATTGATTACATGCCTTAGTTTTGTAGTTCCAATATGAATAAAAAGCTTTTAGTTCTCTCAAGTTTTTAGTTAACTTTGGCTCACAAATACTAAAACCTCGGGTTTAGGCAAGTAAACCTGAATCCGAGGCATTATAGGTTATGATACCCTCTAAGTAGTTCTAGTGAAGTAGGAATGAAATTCTAAAAATTTGATGCTAAATATGAAAATTTGCCATAGTGCGTGGACCTCAAATCACGCGTTAATCACGCATTGAGCAAATGCTCGAACCGAGTCTCTATCACGCCAGATCACGTGTGCGCGTTGAGTTATATTCTACAAAACCTGTTATATAAGAGTTCAACGCCCGAATGTCCCACTTTAATGTTCGCTCGTCCAATACAAATTTCCAGATTTAATGTTTTGTGTCCATATTTAAATTGAAACACTTCTAGATCTTTCTTAAACCCTCATGAACATCAATTTGGGCCAAGTATACCTACGGCACACTCCCAAGTAAACTCAAAGTACACCCACTCAAGTATAACTAAAGTACCTCCCAAGAACCTCTCAAGTAAACCCAAGGTACCCTCCTAAATAACATTAAAGTACCCCCATGTATTCCTATGGTACACCCCTTGTATTACATAAGGAGCCATCTTGATGCTTGCTTGGTAGTTATGTAGTGCCCTGGATCCGAGTTACTTAATGAAACCGTAACTCGAGTCCGGATTGTTAGTTAAACCGAGTATCTATATCAGAGTTAAGGAAAAACACGAATATAAAGCATTCCAAATCAAAGTCTGCTAATATCCCAATCACCAAATTCCAACATGAAACCAATTCATGAATCAAAGTACAACTCACAATATCCAACAAGTACAATCAGGAAAGTCTAAAATTAAATAAACTACTACTAATCCATGTAGTCCTCCTCCCTATACTTTGGGTAATCAACTGACAGCTCTACCCCGTATGGTATCATCCTCACCAGGATCTGAAAACAAAGCAAAACGGAATGAGATACGAATATCTCAGCAAGTAGCACATGCATGTAACAATTCTAAAACATGGTTCAGTTGATAAAGCATGCAACCGTAGCGATAATACAGTAATTACAAGTAATCCAACACAACACACTAGCATGAGTAATGGAAACCACAATACCGCCTATAAAATGAATCCATAGTTCACAATCAGAACATATTAAATCCCAAGTGGACTCATGAAATAAGACTGTCTTTCACTATGGTAATATCAATGTTCACTATGCCACCTCCTGGCTTATGTGCGAAGCCGAGTATACGATCATCATCTTATTGCGGGAAAACCTGATCAGTACAGAGAAGGGTTGGCATGTACTAACCACAAATAGTCTGAGTACACGATAAGATGAAGGAAAGCCACAGCCCACCAGTACAAAGAAGGCCTCATTAAGTACACAATGGAAACGCGTGCGTGAATAAAGTACTACGACTAGTAAAGAACAATCCCTTTCACTATCTAGCTCTTAAACTTTTACGTATGAATGTGGATCCACATTGAGCTATGCCATCTAGACTAAAGCTAAAGCCAAACATGAAAACTTAGTAAACTCAACTCGTTTCAATCTCGATCATATCATCCCGAGTACACGGGGCATCTCTGAGTACACAGAGACATCAACATCCCAAGTACATGGGCATCCCCGAGTACACGGAGGTAAAATATCCAGTTATTTGCAAAAAGTGGCAAAACCTTCCTCCAAGTACATGGAGGGATCAAAATAAATCAAATTAGAACCAATTACATTTAGTTTGAAAGTTCCTTTTCTTAGAACTGTATAAAATCCCTTTCCAATGCAAAATAAAGTAATAGTGCCATTCTCGATTAATCCGATAAAATCAAATGTCATAAATCTAAGTTTTAACACATTAATATGGTTAAGTAGTTGTTCATATATTTTTAAACCCATCACTTAATCTCCTATAAGAATTATCACTAAATTAACCTTACCCAAAATAAGCTACTCATCGCATCTTTCCAAACTCACAATTTACTTAGATGAGAACCCAAATTCCCATTTCTTGATTGATTTAACTTTTTGAAAAATCCTCCAATAATACCTACAATTAAATCTCAGTAATGTGCTGCACATAGAAGAACTTCTATAAACCCTCACCTTTGAAATTCTTAATCACATAAGTGTAATTATGCATTACTTACTACATTCAACATTTCTTTTTATTTTAATCCATTCCTCTATAATTCCTAAATTAAATAATTCTTCACTCACTTCATTTCCACTAATTAACTCTACTTAGTCCATTAAAATAAGTCCATGATTTAACCAACAAATAGATTCTAAAATTCTACAATTTTAATCTATGGGCGCCTACCACCTAGCCCCTAAGCAGTCCCTGGGCATTTGGCCAATTTTAGTAAATGTGGCATGGGCGCCTACCACAGGGCGCTTGGGCAGTCCCTGGGCACCCAGCGAAAATGAAAATAATGTTTACAGCAAATCAATTTTCTCCAATTCTGACCTTTTCATTTTCTTTCAATCCACTCCCAAACTACTCTTACTCACCTAAACAACTAGTTGAAGCATAATCGAATTTAATCTAGTCATGAAATTAATCTCTATAGAGTTAGCCGCCATTAACAACCAAAACAGAGGTTCAGCAAATTCAACGCACAAATCCATTCTACTTCTCCAATTTAATCAACCAAACCAAAATTCAGAGGTGCTACTTACCTTAGTGACGACAAATTCGAGTTCCAATCGCACTCTATATCACTATTCCGAATTCTACCGCAATGAATTTCCTCTCGAACTACAACAGATGAAAGTTTCTCTCATTATTCAGATCTGAGCGAATTCAATCTGAATTTCCATATAATTTACCGCATCAAACTTCTATTTCGAATTTAATTATTGCTTACCTGCTTGCTCTCTGGATTCAACAATTTTTGCAACACTCTGATCGCTAATGACAGCCGAAATCTCTCTTCAACCATCTGATTATCGGATCTGATGAAAATCTCCTCTGAATTCTCTTCTTTTCCTCTCCTTCTTCCTCTTCAAACCCTAGCTTCTCCTCTGATTCTCTAATCTCCAAACACTCGAGCAATCAACCAACTAAACTGTCGATCGAAATTGAACTTCCTTTTATAGTTGCCGCCAAGACTGTGTTTAAAGCCCGATTATATGCTTGCCACTCCAGCACACTTTCCTACATAAACACAATTAGATATGGCTTGATCACTTGCTCGCCACACTACTGATCCACCAAAACCCAACCAATGAAACTCAAGTAACCAATTTACCATTTTAATAATTCATCAAATCTTAATTTTGAATTTTTCCTCTAAATAACTTCCTTTTCTCTTTTCCTGAAATTTTCCATTAATTAAATCAATTAATAAACATAATATCAAATTTTAATATTATTAAGATTCCAGGATTTTACAAGTTATTATTGTAGGCAAATTCCACTAGAGATAGTGCTTGTTCCAACTACCTCCAAAATCCAAAACACAACATCTGAGCCTATCCTCTAAAGTATAAATGGTACGCTTAGATTGCCCATCAATCTGTGGATGGAAGCTAGTACTAAATTTCAGCTTGGTACCCAATGCTTCTTGAAGAGTTACCAAAATTTAGAAGTGAAACGAGGATCGCAATCAAAAATAATATACACCGGTACACCATGTAATATGACAATCTCTCAAATATATAAGTCCGCTAGTATATCCAATGGATGTGATTCCTGAATGGGTAGAAAATGGGTTGACTTGGTCAATCTGTCTACAACAACCCAAATAATATCCTGATGTTTTACAGTCTTACGCAATTTTGTGACAAAATACATGGATATGTGTTCTCACTTCCATTCAGGAATGGGAAGCGGCTGTAATAATCCAAAATGTCGGTTGTGCTCAGCTTTCACTTGCTAACATAATAGACATTTTGATACAAACTCAACTACTTCTCTTTTCATGCCACTCCACTAATAAATATCTCTCAAATTCTGGTACATTTTAGTATTTCCTGGATGCACAGTATATCTGAATCTATGACCTTCCTCAAGAATAACTTTCTTGATATCTTTATCATCCAGTACACAGATCCTACCTCAAAACATCAAAAGACCATCTCTAATAGTGAAATCTACTGTAGTCTTTGCATTTCTACCCACAAGCTCTTTGGTTTTAACCAATTTTGCATCTGCCAACTGCCCTGTTTTGATCCTCTCAATTAGATTTGGCTCAATCTGTAACTGTGCTACACTCACACCTCCACTGGACAATCTGAGCCCCCCATGCCAATTTATAATCTCATCTACAAGACTACACTGGCTTGCCATGAATGATACCAAGGTGGCAACTGACTCATTTGCAGCTCAATGCATTTGCCACGACGTTGGCCTTCTTAGGATGATACTGGATGGTGCATCTATAGTCTTTCAATAAATCCATCCACCTTCTTTGTCTCATGTTCAGGTCTCTTTGGGAAAATAGATATCTCAACCTTTTGTGATCTGAGAATATCTCAAATTTAGCTCCAAATAAATAGTGGCGCCATATCATCAAAGCAAATACAATGGCGACCAACTCATAATCATGGGTAGGGTAGTTACGCTCATGGGGTCTAAGCAATCAGGAAGCATAAGCTACTACCTTGTTGGACTACATCAATACACATCCAAGTCCAACATATGACGCATCACAATACACCACAAACCCATCATTCACTATGGGTATAATAAGAACTGGACCTGTGGTCAACCTTTTCTTCAGCTCTTGGAAGCTTGTCTCACACTTCTCATCCCACTTTAATGCTATGGCTTTCTTTGTCAAATTTGATAGTGGGGCAGCTATCTTTGAAAATCCCTCAATGAATCATATATAATATCATGCCATACCAAGAAAGCTACGTACTTCTATGACCATAGTGGGTCTTGGCCAATCAGACACTGCTTCTACTTTCGCTGGATCTACTGATATGCCCTTACCAAAAATAACATGACCTAGAAAAGAAATATGATTCAACCAAAATTGGCATTTGCTAAACTTCGCATTTCTGCAAAGTACATGGAGTACAACCTTTAGATGACCCACATGATCTTTGTAATTCTTGGAATAAACCAAGATGTCGTCGATGAAAACCACTACAAAGCTATCATGATACCGATGAAAAATCCGGTTCATTAAATCCATAAACACGGCGGGTGCATTGGTTAGCCCAAATGGCATAATTGTGAACTCAAAATGACCATATCTTGTCCTAAAGGCAGTCCTCTCAGTATACTCTTCAGCCACTCTCAGTTGATGGTATCCTAATCTTAGGTCTATCTTTGAAAACCAAGTGGCACCCCTAAGTTGATCAAATAGATCATCAATCCTAGGTAAGGGATATTTGTTCTTTATGGTTGCTTGATTCAGTAGTCTATAATCAATACATAATCTCATTGATCTGCACAAAAAGTATTGGTTCACCCCAAGGTGATGCACTATTTCTAATGAAGCCCTTCTCCATCAACTCATCTAACTGAATTTTTAGTTCATCATATTCAACTTGTGACATCCGATAAGGTTACCTTGATATAGGTTGTGTGCCCAGCAAGAGATGAATCCTAAACTCAATCTCTCTCAGAAGTGGTAAACCTGGCAAGTCATCTGGAAACAAGTCTACAAACTCACAGACAATAGGCACCTTACCCACACTAGACTCCTTGTCACCCTTTTCCTCCACTTCAATTGAAACTACCAAACTAACACTGGTATTCATCCCTTCACTTCAGAATAATGGATAGGATGCTTTGGATTACGGACGGTGATTGTCTTATGGAAACAGTCTATAGTCATAAAGTATTTTGAAAGCCAATACATTCCAAAATTTACCTCAAATTCCCCAAAATTCAGATATATTAAATCATTGGGCAACTCTAACTGGCCTAGTCTAATCATGGCATCTCTATTCAAGTTTCATACCCTACTAGTCTCTCCAAGTGGTGTCCGAACAGATAATGCAAACTTCAATAATGACTATAACAAACCAATACGCACAGTACATACAGGAGTAATAAATGAACGAGATGCTCCGGAATCAAAGAGAGACAGATAACATAATGGCCGCAAATAAAAATGATACCTCCCATTAGAGCTAGGGTGTCGGCTCTGGCTCTAGCTCTTCATGAGCAGCAATAGTGTATGCTCTAGCCTGTGGTGGTGGTCGTGGAACAGCTAGCTGTGGCCTCTTATATACTCTCTAGGATCCACCTCTGCCTACCAGCCTACCCTGTTGCCTTGAGCCCACCGAAGCTCTCTGATCCGGGCGCTGTCGGAAATATCGTATGGGAGGGGCTACAATATGTGGTGCTGTAATCTGCTATGCTGGCTAGGTTTGAGGCATCCGATATGTGGAGGGATATGAGCACTACCCGATGTAATGTCCAACCTGACCACACCAATAGCAAGCTCCCCATGGTGCAATACTACCGGTCTGACCCTGACCTCCTGAAGATCCGACCCCTCCAAACCTCCTCGGCTCTATATAGCCAATCCTCTACCACTTGTCTCCTCCAAACCTTGACTTAGTAGCTGGTCGGGGTGGCACTCTCGGCCTCATCTCCTCCACTTGACTCATAATGGAGCCCTCTATAATAGAGGCCCTACAAACCGACTCATAAAATTAGTGCCCATAAAGGCCACCACCCTCTCTCTAATGTTGGGACAAAGACCTTTCTCAAAGTGCTTGGTCTTACTTCGTCGGTGTCCACAAGGTGTGGAGCAAACCGAGATAACTTTGTAAATCTGGCCTCATACTGTGCAACGGTCAGATTTCCTTATGAGATTGTCTTAAATTCTGACTCCTTCTGTGCCCTCACTTCCTCAGGGAAGAACTTGAGATCAAACCGACCCCTAAAATCCTCCCATGAGATCTCAATATTTCTCTCTATTAGCTCCTGATGTAGACCTCCACCAATGTTCTGCTTCCCCCTCTAGTACATAAACAACCAATCTTACTTTGTAATGTCATGAGTATTTATGTTTCCATTTACTTAAGTCTTTACATATAAATAAGGTTTTACCCCAATTTGGAACTACTAAAAATACTCCCAAGACCTAATTCCTTACAAATAAAAAGTCAACTTTCGAGTTCATGCCTAAAATTCCAATTTTGCCCCATTTTCATCAAAACCCGCTTTTTGGGTTTGATACTCAAATGGAGGATTTAGAAACCCATAAAATTTCATAAAATTTTTCAACCCTTCATTAGACTACAATTAAAATTTGATCTCGAAACTCCTAGTAGATTTGTCTAGAAAAATCATATACCCAAAATGTCAATGTTTTTAACCAGACCTGGAATATTTTTCAAGGTCAAAAACTTTTTGTCTCGAAATCCATTGATTTTGGTATGATGACATTATTGAGAATCCTAAGACTATCCCACTCATAAAATATGTATTTGTGGATTTTATAGCATTTGTTTTGCTTGATTTTGGATTTATGAAAGTGAAGTTGAAAATTCTTATATGATTTGACAAGGCTCTTAGTGTAAAACCCCAGTTTTTAATAAGTATTTAATTAGAAAATTATTTAATAAGTTAAATAAATATTATTGATGGAATTCCAGGTAATTGAGGAGCAAGGGTAATTTCAGAATTTCACAAGCCTAATTTATGAAGAATTATAATTTAAGGTAAGTGGTAGCAAATATTGGTCTAAATAATTTAATAATAGTGTGTTTAAATTGGTTATAATTTGAATGGTGTTGATGTAGGCATTTGGTGGAGTGTCAATCCTCTAATCAAGTGGCTAAGGGGTTGACCATGTAGAAAGTTATGTAGGTGAGCAACCAGCTAATCATGAATTGATTTGGGTTATGAGTGCCAAAGAGAAGTTATAAATAGCCGGTTTGTTCAAGTTCTTCGGTTTCGCATGCATTGATCAGAGGAGAGTCTTGCTCCCGGATTGAACCAAATTCGTAGAGAAGAGAAGGAGGAGAGTTGAGGATCAAATATTGAGGTGATCGGAGATCAATCTGAGGTAAGAGCTGATCTGTGTGGGCGTCTGTAGCGGCTAGGAATTGCAGAAGTTCGGCTAATTCATCTGTGATTCAAAGAGATCAGGTAAGAGGAATTTAACTTGAAAAAGTGTGAGCAAATCGATAGAGGAACCAGGATTTCATCCAGATCTAATCAGATCTGGAATTTTTGGCAAAGAAATTTGAGATCAGATGTGAGCAGCATAGAATTTGGAATTCAGAATTGCTACCATTTGAGATCAAGCAGAGATTGGAGTTGCTGAGCTAGAGGAGTTTTGAATCATGGGAGTAGCACTCATTTTCCTTTAGAATTTGCAAACGAAATTGATTGAATTTGGATTTCAAGTTACTGCATATGAGTTTATTCGTTGGTGACCACTTATAAGAGAAAATTTGAGTTGTGAGTGATCGTTGATTCAATTAATTTCAATTGAGATTAATTAGGATGTTAGGAGAGGAAGGAAGTGATTTACGTCGATTTTAGAAGGAGATTTTAGTTTAGTCCTGTTGAATTTTAGAAAATTTCCGTGTGTTGAAGTACCTGAGCACCAACCTCTGCCGATCAATGCTAACCTCTCTGTAGGTTGGTGCTGGTCTTTATTTTAATGAGCACTAAGGGGCACCAACCCTGGAGGTTAGCACCCATGCATTTTCATAGCCATGTGCGGATAATTTAGCAGACATGCAAATCTTGTTTAAAAGCTCAATAAATCCACTCTATGAGTTTGGTTAAGTGCTGGAGATGATACTGATGTAGCTGTGAGATTAGAAATGCAAACCAATAAATTTAAGAAGAATTAAATAATAGAAATAAGAGGTTATTTCTGAAATTAGTATTTGTTGGAGGTGGGCGACTGTGTTCATTTAGAGAGAGCTCAGGGGCGCCAACCCCTAGAGGTTAGCGCCCACTCATTTTTATTAACCTATGCGGCTAATCCAAAACAAGATATATTGTATTGTTTTAAAGCCTAAAACCAGTTCTAGGAGTCTCTAAGGGTTGTTAGGAGTAGCTTAATAGGATTGGGAGAAAAGAAATCTCTATAATTAAATTTATAGAAGAATTAAAGGGAATCACTGTTGAGTCCAGCCACTTCAAGAGGGGTGCGGCTGATTCATTGAAGTTATATTTTAGAGTTTAAAATATAAAAACCTATCTTATGAGAATTTAAGCAGAGGTTAACAATTGTTTGGTTCAGATTTTGGTAGAGAAATTATACTAGTTTGATTGGAAGAATTAAAAGATGATTAGGGAGTTATTGATGAATCTAAAATTACATAAGTGGGCGGCTGATTATTAAAGATACAGATTTTGTGTTTTAATACTGAGATAGTATTTCCTAGCCACCTGAATAGATATCATTCAATTTTGAAATGAGTTGTGAATTAGAATTCCTACACTACAATGTTAGAGAGTGAAAACAATAAAATGGATTGGTAAATGAAAGTGAGGAGTAAATTTCTGCATATTCGTATTTTGCAAGAGATTATCTAGTTTTCCCACTGTTTTGATGTTTTCAATACTGATATGTTTAACATTGTAAAAATTCAGATTTGGCATCTCTTGTGTGACTAAATTTTGGTTAACTTTATATTATGAGAAGATTATTAAGGTAAGTATTTCTGAAAGCTTTTGCATTAAATATTGTTGATATTAGCATTTGAACGAAGGATTATATTGGACCCTCCATGATGGAGTATTTTGGTCTGGGGTGACCCATGATAATCAGTACCCATGTTTGATTGTTATTGCGTGCTATGTTGGGGTTACATGCTCTTGTATCGGATATGTTAAAAATGTTGAATTTGAGATTGCTACTGGTTTAGCTTGTCCTGGATCCATGTCTAAGCTTAGTAATTGAATGTTTTTGCTTTATTGGGTTAATGGCATGGCCTTGTGTGTTGCCACGACCGGTGTAAAGCAACCTAAAACCCTGAGTAGGCAGGGTTGTCAATGCTGAAACCCAAAGTAGGCCGGCATTGGATGATGAAACCCTGAGTAGGCCGTCATTTCAGAGTTCCAAAACTCTGAGTAGGCCGGACTGTGTACATGGAGGTGTGGATGTCGCCTTGGCATGTCAATTAACCAATTTAAGCAATATACATGACATTGACCATATTATTATTGATTGCTATTGCTGTAGAACATTGTTTAACCTTAAGATTGAGATTATGTTGATTTCAGATTTCCTGTTGTATTTCCACTGATTACTCGTAACCGTTTATTTCTCGTGGCATATTTTAGGAGATAACTATTTCTGCATGCATGTGCTACTCGCTGAGATATTCATATCTCACCTGTTTTGTTTTGGTTTTGTTTTCAGATACTCGTGGTGAAGCGACTGCTAGGGTAGATCCTACTGACACCTATAGAGAGGAGGATTATTCCATTGATTTGAGATGTTGATTTGATATTTTGGAATGTAATAATTGGTATCAAAATTCATTGTTTAGTGGCTTTTAATCAAATAAATTCCCACGCTTTCCTAGTAGTTTAATTGTCGCACTCTGATTGTAAAACCCATATGATTAATCCAACAATCATATGATCATGGGCCAATACCTAACACTCCGTGAGACGTGTTATATCTTTATTGAACAACACGGATCCAGGGCGTTACACTTAGCCTATGGTTTTATTGGCAATGGATGGGGAATTCCACTTGGCCTCACTTGGTTTGGTAGTGGATGGGGAATTCCACTTGGCATATGGAACGGTTTGGCAGTGGATAGGGAATTCCACTTGGCCCTGGTTTGTACACCAAAGCACTAGTTTTATTCATCAAATTGAATGTTTTGGTTTTGAGTTGTGAGATGTCTAATTGGGCATTTTACTTAGTGTGGATCGATAGTGAGTCTAGTCAGTGTGTTATTGTCAACTTGTTAGCTTTAATGGCATACTCTATACTGCTTTTCGCTATGAGATATCAGTGAGGCCCTCTTGGGGCATAGAGGCGCTACAACAACTACCCGCCGTAGGGTATCAGCAAGATGTTCCTGTGATTCATGTTATTTATTTGGCAATGGATAGAGTATTCCACTTTGCATTGATTATTGGTTTAGTTGTCACTTGCCAATCCATATGTGGTTGCTACGCTTACTAAGTTGTCCCTAGCTAGGCTTATCTCTATAAGTCATGTAGGTGGCAAATGGACAGTGGTCATTAATCTAATTTAGAGACACGCTAATCCATGAGTCCTGCCAAGACATGCTTGCAGTGTATGAGTGTGTTTATTGAACTAATTTTATGTGTTATCCGATTGAGATATTTTGACTTGAGTTTTACATTTAATATCTGAGAATGTATCATGATGTTATAAATTGCATAAACTACTTCTAGTCATGCATGTTTGCTACTTACTGGGACTTTCTTCTCGAACGTGTTTTGTTTTACTGGTTTTGCTTTCAGATCCTCCTAGTGAGATATGTATTGGGGCAGAGATTAAAGGAGAGCTTGAGTATAGGCCAGAGGACTTCTGCCACCCATTGTAGGGTTCTCTTTATGATGTTGTATTTAGTTTTTGGGAACTGTAAATGGGATATGTAAATATTCTTTTGGACTTATAAACTTGAGAGTTACCTTTAGATTATCACCTTTGTATATGTCTGTACACATGAGAGATAGAGATGGTGAGCACTTCGTTGTCTTTTGTATACATAGATATCATATTTTTGGAGGTTATTATATAGGTGACCTTTTGTTAGATGGAAACTTTTATTCCATGCTTCTTTTGCTTATGCACTCTGATGATTACCTTGTAATTGCCCAAGTTGATTGTATTAATTAGGTTCTTTTGGGGCCATAAGTAGGGCTCAAGGATGGGGTTGGTGTCCCGTATGGGCAGACCCAGTTCCGGGGTGCTACAATATCTATCGTAATCATTCTACACATATATCTCAATATCTATATGTTTCTATGTTTCTCTCTAAAATTCTGATCCATAAGCCATAATAGTTTAATGTAGTCCTAAAATTTTCCATTATCTTGAGTGAAATTAATATATAATATAAAAAAAATGGAAAACAAAAGTAGAATGCAAATATTAGATTCTACCTTTTGTACTTTAAAAGTGGAAATTTTAAAGTATTTATTGCCTTTGTGAATCAATTGGTACTACATTCCAGCATACACAATGGCTGGCACGTTATTTGCCTACAAAGTCATCTAAAATATTAAGACAAAATTCCCTAATTATAGAAAGGCCAAGTGATTATATCTTAACAATGAAGGTTTAAACTAGATGACTTGAACAAATGTTTATACTTTTATATAACCAAAAAAGTTATTATGCAATTCAATTATTCCTTACTATAAAAAAAAATGCAGAAAGATATTTGAGAATTTTGTTACCTTTTAATCAGTTATTTTTCTAGAAAGGTGACCTGCTACTTATTGCGACATACTATTCTTTAGTTTTTGGAGACCTAAGTATTGATGTCAAATTTACCAATTGCCCTTGGAGAAATCGGAACAGCCTGCGCAGTCGTATAATATCATGTTCAAATAATCACAATTATCATGAAATTCAAGTATTCCTTAATATCAAAACAAAAAGGGAACATAATGCAAATGATTTCAAGCATATTTTGTTATATATTCATTTGTTATTATTCGAAAAAAGTGATCCATGACCTATGGCAGAGTACAATTCCTTACTTTTTGGAGCCCTAAGAACTGAAATAAAATTTTGAAAATTGTCTCTAAAAAATCTGAATAGTTTGAGATATTAGTTGTATGTATACTAATATATAGATATAAACACACTAGATCTACAAAATACAAACATATCCCTATTCAATCAAAGATGTTTCATAATTTTATTAATTAATCATATGGTTACTATACTTAAATACAACTTCTTGGTAAACAACATTTCTTGTGTACGTACCAATTCATTATTTTTTACTACCATGTTCCACCAAGACTTTTGTACTATTTTTTTATAATGAGGCATTAGATTGACAATTGCTGAAAACATGCTTTGCCAAGTTTATACCAACATGTAGTTAAGTTTTACTTCGAGCTTTGTTAATTATATGTGGTTAAGTTTTACTTCGAGCTTTGTTAATTATAAGTGTAAAGCTCACTCGAATAAGAAATTAATTCCTTATTAAGTTGAAAGGCAATTGGATATTCTTGGATGGTCTCACGATATTCGTGATAGAAAGACCCTTGTCTCTATAAAGTGACATGTAACTATTTCAGCATAATTTTCTGTAGAACCCTTGACATAACATCCATGTTCCATTACTGAAACTAATTTTTGGACCTATGTTTCTTAATAAAATGATTGGGGATCCTAACTTCAATCTTAGTTTATAAGGAGGTAAACCACCTGGTGCAATTGAGTTAAGAAACTCTTGTTGATATAATTTTTGTGTATCATAACACCATCAAATGAGTAAAAAATTAATTCCATGGAAATATGAAAATTATAGCTTCATTTACTACTTAACACATTAATTTGTTGGTGAAAGTAACAGTCCTTTAAATTATATAAGTACAAGCATGTGAATTGCTATACAAAGTGTAAAACCCGGATTTTCCTTAAATAATATAATAAATTAATAAATAATATCTTTGGGAATTTTAATTGATGGAAATATTTTATTAATGTAAGGCGATGTACGTTTAGTTTTGTGCGTGGGTTGCGTGGAATAAGAGAGTATATATATACAAGTTTAATACCCTAATTTTATACGCTTGGAATACTCGTTCGTATTAGACAGCCGCAAGGCAAAAACGATCGAGAACGACTGAGGAAGAAGAAGAAGGAAGGAGAGAAGGGCCGAGTCTTTCACTGTTCCAAGGTTTTCTGCAACCAAAAGGGAGTGTGATAGTATTGTTTTGGAAGAGAAGAAGAGGGGACAACCGTAAGAGGTAGGTGCACCGTTTGATCGTTCATTTTTGGATTTACGTGTGTTTAATCTCCAAAGCATGTTTTTATATGATATATTCATGTCTTTAGTTTGATAACAATATTATATGTATGTTAGAATGATCTTGGATGTGAAAAATCACATTTTTAAACTGTTTTTCAGTGACCGCCGACCTTACTGTGCTCGGCGATCCTCAGCGCTCTTAGGCGCTAGTACAAATTTTGAGACCACCTGAGACCGCTAGACGACTTATCGTCGGCGACCTAAAATGAACTACTGCCTACCTTAGACCGCCGGGGTGATCCTAAGCGCTCTATGCAGAAAATGCAGAAATTCGTATTTTCAAACCCTGATTCAATTCCAAACTATTTTTAGTCAATTTTAATCATTAATTAAGATGTTTTAAGACCAAAATAATTTATCAAATTTCCTGTTTTACAGAAAAACAAATTAGGGAGATATTTAGGACATTAGTTGCCAAACTTTGAACGTAATTGAGAAATCTAGTTTTTGGAAAACTTGACTATTATTTAATTACCAAAACATCTTTTAAACTACACTATAATTCAGAGAATTACAGAAAGAGAATTCAGATCATAAATTCAGAACTCAATTAACCCAAATATTGAAGTAAATGTCAAATTTAACCTTTATATGCCGCTAGGCACCAACCCTTATAGAAATATTATATTTTAGGGAATTTTGGAGTCTAGTGGGCATAGCTGGTTATGGAGCCATAGTTGTGGCTAGATAGCTGAGGGATTTGTCATTTGGGTTGAGTTTCTCCCATGTGCGAGCGCGCTTCCTTTGCAAGTTAGTTTGTCTAGGAATGTCCTATGTCTGGAGGACACCCCGGTGAGCTGCTGGTGATTCCCTGTACATGTGGATAAGCGACAATCTCCATGCATTGATTCTGGTGCTGCATGCTGGTGGTACATGCCAACTCTGATGGGTACGTGTGCAATAAGTCAGTGACTACAGCTCTTGTCTAAGCTGCGCTGCATGGGACTTGAGTATCATTAGTAGCACTGCTCCTAAGCCGCACAGTGGTATAGTGATTGGTCGAGAGTCATCTCAAAAGGTTTATCTATCTTTGTGAGTCCTATAATGACACTAAAATCATAAACACATGTTGTTACTGTTGCATACAGTCTGGAGGCATGTAATTGGTATATTGGTTGGATGTGACTGTTTAGTGCATCCTAGTAACGTATGGATTATGCTATTGATTTCTGATATTGGATTCCTATAATAGAATTTGCTGAAACTTATATTTAGAACTGTTTATTATACTGTTTTGTATACATGATCGATACGAATGGTTATACGAGCCTGTTTAGTCGAGTTTGCTTAATCGTGCATGAACTGTTATTTTACTTATATGAACTGTTTAAACATGCATGTGTTACCTACTGGGATATTCGTATCTCACCCTACCTTTATTTCATTTTTCAGCTAATACGCGTGAGGGGGATCATAGTAGTGATTTCCAGGGAGAGCTAGCTGATTATTCGCCGGAGGAGTACTATTATCCAGATATTGTCTGAGGTTGTGGATTGATATAGGTTTAGTTATTTTGATCAGATTATTATTCATTTTGGTTTGATGTATTAGAGAGATGAGTGATTAGTGACCTTTTTTTTTACCAGACTTTAATAGTGATTTTGATGATTAACTATATTGGTTTCTTGAGGATTTTTAGACTATACTTCCGCACATACATGTTCCGCACTCTGATAATTAATTAATGAATGGATCCTTTATTTCTTTAGTCTGGTATATTCTTGATGTTTATTTGATATGGGCCAGTAACATCTCGGATTTGGTTGATGAACTGAATTCGGGTTGTTACAGTAGCGAACCAGGTTTAGGTCGGATGTTGGTTTTTCATTGACCCGAGTTCAGGGCGTTACACAAAGATTGTCACATCTCTCTTAGTTAACAAAATTTAACCAGGGACATAACAATCATCAAACTATCCCAATAGGTACTAACATTCCCACATCAAGATAGCTGGCTATCAGAGTACATAGTAATATACAACAGCGGAAAATGGAACAAATTATACAACTAAGACAGAAAGCAAAATCAACTATTCTCACAATGTGAGACCCCACGTCTTACATAATTTGCTTAAGTGCTTAAGCAACAAATATTTAGCAAATTCTAATATATTTTTATATTGTGTTGTGAAGGTGAAGTGGGAGAAGCCCAAACTTGAACCGTGAAAGCCAATCAAGTGGCTAAGTCAAGGGGCTTGTCAAAATGTGTAAAGGTAAGACATCTCTTTTATTAGATAAATTTCCTAAGCTATTAGATAAACTCCATTTTTATGAGAGAATGGCTTGGTTGTAATTTGTGTGTGTAGGAGGAGAGTGACATGGTGGTAAATATGAGTGTTTTATGGGAGAAGGGCAAACTTGGAAGTGCCTTAAAAATATGTGGGGAGAAATTTTTTAAGTATAAAAAGGGGAGGGTTTTGTCCCATATGATTAAACCCAAACACAAACCCTTTTCTTCACACCTTCTCTTCTCTCCATTCTCTCCTCTCCACTCTCTTCACTCCCTACACACTCTTCTCTTCCTCATTTCTCTTTTCTTTGTTGGGCAAAGTTGGGGGAAACTCTCATTAAAGAGAAGAAGAACCAAATCCCTTGTTCTTGAGTTGCCATTTCCACATTTGCTTGGAGAATTATGGAGGAATCTCCAAGGAAGCTCAAGAGGAACTACTCGTGGGTTGTGCTTGGGAGCAAATAAGTCGTGCTTGCTCGAATCATGTAAGAAAGACCACTCCAACCAAAACTTTCTTGGTTTCTTGATTTCAAAATGGATTTGAGATTTAGGGCTTTTATGTATTCATGATTTCTTTACGAATAAGATGTGTATGTGTTAATGGTTAGATGGAGGCTAAGTAATAGCTCATTCTAGATGGATTTAATAGATAAAAACAGTAGCAAATGGGTTAGATTTGAGAAAAACCCCAAAAATTTCACGTAGGGATTTCGCGACTTGGAAAATTGTAAGGGCACTCTGCATAGCACTCGAGCGCTATGCCAGGAGCCCATTTTATCTTTCACCAGTAAGCGTGGCTGCTCGAGCCCGATCGTGAGCTCCCCACCTGTGTTTTTTTTTACACTCAGAAACCCGAGAGTTGGATTTTTTGTTAAGCCAAGCGCCAACCCTGCGCTCAAGCGCGATGGCAGGCGCCAGGTCCAATTTTGTGTATTTTGGGGTGATTCCAACTACAAATTGTTTTTATTTAAATCCAACCTATGTACAAATATGACTTAGGTGTCTAGGAAGTGTTCACACTGGAAGTATCTCAAAATTCAAGTTAACCAAGAGTTTGGGTACGTTCTACTGAACTAGGTTTTGTAAAGAGTTTTGGTTCTAAGTTACTATAGGATTAATATATTTTGATTCCACCATTTAGAACACCTTCCAAATGACCCTTGGATGTAGAGAGTCAAAGCCAAAAGAATTTCATGAATATTCTTATTGAATTGGGGTCTGGGTTGCCCAAATGAGTGTGTGAACAATGCATGGCTTCTTATCATGAGCATGAATTGTTGATATTAATTGCTTATATAGCATGTGATATATTATGAAGGTCATTGGCCCAGTTAATTGATATGACATGAAGAGCAATGGCCCAGTTAATTGATGTATTGTGGAGGGCAATGGCCTGGTTTTATGAGATGATGAGAAAGGGCATTGGCCCAAGTGTTTTTGGGTAAGGCTATGAAGCTACCCTCTTTTTAATTGTACATGCGTGAGTGGCATGAGACATTATACGTAATGAATTAAAGGATATTGCATAATTAACAAACCTTAAGTTATGGATCCATAAATCTTAAGTGGGTAAGTTTGTATATAATGTCATGGCCTCGTTACTATTGTTCTTTTATTATCTTGTATCATCCCGACACCAAGCAACATAGGTGGCCGATGCCCACAGCTACGGTGAATCAGCGTGGATGCCCAATGTCAAGGGGAATCGGTGTATGGATGCCTAACATCAAGGGGAATCGGTGTTGGATGCCTAACCCATCACATGGAATCGGTGGAGTTAGATGTGGTCATGAGCGTTATATATTAAACTACCAAGATAAGTAATTGACGAGACCTGTTGTATTATTGTTTATTGATTGTAGGACTTATTCACGTACGCACGGAATTACATCACTTTCATTGATATTGAATTGTCAGCGATTTAATAACTATTGTTTTAAACTATCCCTATGTCATGGTTTATTCCGAATAATATTAGCATGAACTGTGTTTTCATGAGCATGCATGTGTTGCTTACTAGGACCTTCATCTCATAAGTTGTTTTATCATTTTTGTTTTCAAAGTCATCGACTTCCGGTGTGAAGGACCGGAGTGGGAAAAAAGGAAAAGAGAAGGCACTCGGGTATCAAGAGAAGGACTTTTATCGTCGTCCTACCTAGGGTTTCCTTTCATATGTATGGTAGCTTTGTATATTTTTTTTTTGGACTTGTAGAACCTTGTAATTGAGATGAGTGGTCAGATACCCGTCATTTTGTAATAGCCAAGTAGTATATTTACTTCACCTTGTAGTCCATCACAAGACTTGTTTATTGTTATATATACATTAGGTCGAAAGGCCTATCTGTAAGGATCGGGAACAAGTTAGTGCCTTGGATAGGCAGACCTGGTTCCGGGTTGTTACACACAATGTTTATAATACAAGTGAATTAAAGTCTTTACATAATAAAGTTCACATCTCTCTCTTTCTCTCTCTCTCTACTCAAAAAGGTGAGGATTTCGACAAATCTTTAACCTATAATATAAAAAGAGTCATGAGCTCATAGCCCAATAAGGAAACCTCACTAACCAACAACCAAATATGCAAACAAAACAATTCAAGAGCCATATATATCAACAGGGATTTCATACAAAAAAGTAATACATATCAAGTAATGCAATGCATGTATGACATGATTCACACTCATGGACAGTCCAAGCTCCTTCCAACTAGGCGGTAGTGTAGGACCTCACAGAGAAGCCAGTTGTAAAATCCTAGAAATTTGCATAAGGGGAGTTTAGTAGTTTCTTAATTACCCTAATTATTTAATTAAGATAATTAAATAATCATTATACTAAAAAACTTAATTAGACTCAAGATTGAATTAAATTGGATTTATATAGGAAGATTTATGGCTTTTAAGAGACAAAAGGACATATTAGTAATAACACTTGATTAGGGGGTCTTAAATTAGGATATGTTACACCCCAAATTTATACATATAATATCCCCATAACATTAATTATTAATAAATAAGGACAATGGGGTAATAGGGATCTTAAGGACAATGGGGTAATAGGGATCTTAGGACATGACTGCAGTTTCCACACACCCCAATGTGAAAACCAAATCAGATAACCTAGCTCTCAAGTGCATGATATATAAAACATCACGTCAATAAATTCCAAATAAATAAAAATTCCAAGATCTTGCACATGTAAGACAATTTAAATTCACATATATTAATCAAAATAATATTAGAGTGCATATAAAACAATAAATCAACCTGATAATATATAAACCTATCAATAATATAAAATCATGTAAATAACCTACTCTAATAATAAAACATCAAAATAAATCCCTAAACAAATAAGCTACTCTACATAGACCTTGTCGGCGTCAGTCACGCAGTATCAAGTCCACTTCCTAGGCATCATCCTACTCCTCATATGATGCACCATAAATACTTGTAAAATAGTAGTAGTGAGCAAATATGCCTAATAGGTTTCATCTCACAACTCAATATCAATTAGAAATCCTAGATTAGTAGAATACGCCAACAAATTAATTTTTTAAATCTGTTAGTTAATTCTTGCAATAATTTTAGTTTGATTTCCTTCATTCGATTATTATAATCTTAGGATACATATAAATATGAAAACTAATATAATATGCATGTAGTGAATAGTGTGTTCACCCCACTATAGTGTTCATTCCCCTGGCCATGTGAACTCGTATAGGGTTGCAATACTGTAAAGCCTTCCCCCTTCTTTACAACATGCCATGTAAATTTATGTGATATAACCTTTGAAGTACATCAGACAACACACATTCCTATTATAGGGTCTAAGGCACCAACCTTTTATGGTCATATATAATAGAAACATGCACATCGCAGTTCTACAGGCTTTCAACCAAATGGATCACAATGCCAAACCAATGTTTTTGGGAAGGGGAACACTCCTGCAGATGTCATCAAGCATCCCTGTGATAGCCTAATTCCAAATTTCATAACACGGTTTCTAAAATATCATACCAGACTATTTTCAAGTCATGGTTCATAGGTAATATCCTCATCCTACATGTTGGATTTTTTGTGACTGTTAGGTTCCGATCCGCACACCTCTCCAAGTCATGTAATTTATTCTGTAAAATCCCAAAATGTTAAGGAGAGTAAATTTTCATTAGTTAATTGGTGTTTTTGCAGAGAAAGGAGATCAAAGGAGATAAACTAGAAATTTGGTTGAACCGGATGGGCTAATCATAATTAAATAGGTATGGAGAATTACTTAGACTTTAATTGCTTAGTTTATTATGTTTTAGGAATGTAGTAGAAAGGAGATCACAGCCTTTCATTTATGCTTGTGTAGGGAGTTTGGTGGAATGGCAAGCATGGGGTCATATTTTAATAAAACTATTGGCGGTGTAGACACCCTAAATTGCACTACCAAATGAGAAAATAATAAAAACATGTAATTAGAGCTTAAAACAGGTCAAAAAGGCCTAAAAATAGAATGAACAGGCTTTGCCCGTATTGGCTTCACGGGCCTATCTCGCCCGCAAAATATCTACGGGCAGGCGCGCCCGTAATACCAATACGGTCACCATTGGACCGTAAATCATTTACGGGCATTAAGGACACGTGCAAGTTTTATCCTCCTCTCGATTTCCGAGCTTTATTTGAAGTCCAATATATCTTTAAACGAGCGAATTAAGTATTTTATTCGCTGAAGCCACTATGGATGGGCATTATCTCTGTATTTCACTCTATCCTGAGAATCAGGATATATCCTTCTGGACCAACCATGCCCCTGGGTGTGTCTATAAATAGAGGCTCTTTCCTCTAGCTAAGGGCCACGAAATTTTGAAGTCAAGGAATTCTAAGAAGCTCCAAGAGAAGGAAAGGAATCCCTGCTGCTCTGCCTGCTCAATCCAGGTAAGTCCCCTATCCCTTTTTATTTTATGTCTTCAATTCTAGAAGTAATAGGATCATCTCTATTGCTGTAGAATAAGGCCATATCTGTTTTTGTATTCCTAAACTTGTCTCTAAGTACCTCAAGGGTCTCTCTAGCCGTAAAACGTGAAGAGAGAACTAGGGGAAAGGGGAACAGGTGGATCCCTAGAATAGAACCCCATATTTGTTTTTTTCTTTTCATAGAATAAGGCCTGTGATTGTGTTTGTGTAACCAAACCTATCTCTAAGTACCTCAAGAGTCTTTCTAGCCGTAAAACGTGAAGAGAGAACTAGGGGAAAAGAGACCAGGTGGATCCGTAGGGTAGACCCCCATGTGCTCTAATTGGTGAGATGTGGCTGTTTTAAATATTCTGATCATGTTTTAATGCTTTTTATGATATATCTGAATGAATTACATGAATCTATGATGTTTATAGCATGAGATCCCCACTTTTTGACAAAATTTGGATTTTTGCCACTTTTGCACCTACAGCACTGTTTTCGTGATTTTTGTGATTTTAGGCTAGGATCTTGGATCTATCATGATTAATATGGTAGATCTGAATCCAGAAGCCTGAAAATAAATTCTAGGGTTTCATGAGATGGTTTTTAAATTGTTTTTCATTATTGAGAGAAGACCCTACGGTCTCAGTTCTCCCCTTTTGATGTTCTTCATCAACGTGGGTCTTTTTGGTTTTTATTTTTGGATTTAATGTGAAATTTGGGCTTTATCTATGTCCTGGACTATTCAAGTTCAATTTTGAAATATTTTATAAAAATCATATTTTTCCAGATTTCTAGAATTTTGACTTGAAGCCAGATTTTTGGATTTTTCACTTTAAATTGATTTTATTTGATTTTATCTCAATTTTGTTTTGATCATGAAACCCTGGGAATGGTATGATCATGTTTGATAGTTCTGGATCAATCAGACTATTCATATGAAAAAACCATATATTTTTGCCTTTTTGTGATTTTGTGTGATTTTTATAGCAAGCTTTTTCCTTTATTTTAAAACATGAACAAATACCTGGCAACCACCTTGTGTGGATGAATAGGGGTGCCTAACACCTTCCCCTGTTCATAACTTAATCCCCTTACCCATCTCTGGTTGTTTTTTTAGGAGGGATATTTTGCCCTAAAATTTGCCTTTTGTGCTTATTTAATATTTTGGTGTCCATTCTCACCTAGATTGAATGGTGGCGACTCTTTATTTTATTTAATCCCGTGTGATGATTGAGGAGATCATTAAAATTGATTTTTCCATGTCTCACAACTGGCGACTCTGCTGGGGACTTGTGGATTTGAGCCTTTTTGGTGTTTGTTCATGTTTTTGACTTTTTTTGATTTGCTTGCTATTTTGTGTTTTTAGCATGTCTTTGTTTTGCTTGCTGTTTGGTGTTCTTAAGCATGTTGAGTATGTTTTAAATCTGAATTATTGCTTAGGAATTCATGGGGGTAGAAACATGCTTAATTCTGATTCATAGGATTGTTTCTAGAAACATGCATAGGGGAGGTTTATTTTGATAAACCATGCTTATTTCTTGCTGTATTTTAATATGCATGTTCTAATTTTCAGCATGCTTTCTATGGTGTATTTTGGATATATAATATGAGCATATGTTGACATGATTTGGATGATTTTTTATGAGCATGTTTTGGGTGCTATAGGATTGCTTTATTTACTTGTTTATTTAAAATATGCTTTCCTATTATGCCTTGGTTTGTTTATGCATGGCTGCGAAAAGAGTGGCAAGGGTTTGGGACGTTGTGAATGTGACCTATGTTTACAATGCACTGTGCACCTTTTATTTTTTTACACGGCCTACCTATCACCTATAGGAAGTTGAACAAGAATGTGTGTAGCTTGGCGCACCGAGGTCGATACTTCGGAAAGCGAAAGTGAAAACATTCACCTTAGAACTTTGAGCTAATGATGTGATGATAATGTGGATCTGGGATTCTGGTCATCACTAGGCTTGAGTGCTAAGTTGCCATTAAGCCAAAACCCAAAACCCCTACGCTTGAAGGTGGAGTTACACGTTTTTGGCTAAATTACACAATTACGTGGGAATATGGGGTTTGTATGATTGTGGGAAGGCCGTATGCATGGCTTACAAACCAGGGCATAATGCGGATGTTATATTCAAGGTAAACAAGGTAACAAGGTAATCCTATTGTTTTGCATTATTTTCATGTCATAGGGGTGTCATGGTACCCATGGGTTTGGGATAAAATTGGTCCCAAAATATGCATATTTGTTAAAAAGTGGTGCAGCCCATAGGAAGAGTTTCTAACTCTGTTTAAAATCAATCCTACCCTATGTACACACAAGAGGCAACAAAAGGATATCAAATTCTTGAGTATGATGTCAATTTGGAGGGTACATGTGCCCTCCCTAGCATGTGTTTTACAAATAGGCCAAAGTCCACTTTGGGACAGTTTAGAAGCTCTGTACTGGGTGAACCGTACGTTTGGATGAACAATGAAAGTGATCAAACCATATAAAAACTGGAAAAATATAACAGGGTTCCGTAAAACCGCATTTAATACACGGGCTGGGCTTGCCCGTATTGTTTATACGGGCTAGGCTCGCCCGTGGACTGCCTACGGTCACGGCTTGCTCGTAATTTAAATACGGGCAGGGCTGGACCGTACTGTGTATACGGTTTTCTCGGAATATTCAACTTTAATCAGTTTTTCCCACTAAAATATTCTTTTAACCTTTAAATAATGATAAAGGGAAACAAGTTTGAATAAAATGCTTCAAAAAAAAAACAAACAAACAAACAAACAAACAAACAAAATAATTAAAAGAAAAAATGTGAGAGAAAGGTTCCTTGGGCTTCTGAAAGCCTTTGAATTTCAGACTTTTTCAAAACTCTTGGGCCTCTGAAAGCCTTTGAATTTCAGATTTTTCAAAAAATCCTGGGCCTCTGAAAGCCTTTGAATTTCAGACTTTTTCTCAAAAAAAAAAAAAAAAAAAAATCCCTGGGCCTCTGAAAGCCTTTGAATTTCAGAATTTTTGGGCCTCTGAAAGCCTTTGAATTTCAGACCTTTTTTTTTGGGCCTCTGAAAGCCTTTGAATTTCAGAACTTTTGGGCCTCTGAAAGCCTTTGAATTTCAGACCTTTTTCTTTTGGGCCTCTGAAAGCCTTTGAATTTCAGACCTTTTTCTTTTTGGGCCTCTGAAAGCCTTTGAATTTCAGAACTTTTGGGCCTCTGAAAGCCTTTGAATTTCAGACCTTTTTCTTTTGGGCCTCTGAAAGCCTTTGAATTTCAGAATTTTTGGGCCTCTGAAAGCCTTTGAATTTTAGACCTTTTTCTTTGGGCCTCTGAAAGCCTTTGAATTTCAGAACTTTTGGGCCTCTGAAAGCCTTTGAATTTCAGACCTTTTCCTTTTGGGCCTCTGAAAGCCTCTGAATTTCAGACATTTTCCAAAAATAACCCTGGGCCTCTGAAAGCCTCTGAATTTCAGACCTTTTCCAAAAATATCCCTGGGCCTCTGAAAGCCTCTGAATTTCAGACCTTAAAAAAAAAAAAAAAAAAAAACCGGGCCTCTGAAAGCCTTTGAATTTCAGACCTTTCTCTCTTTTGTGGGACCTGTTGGAAGCCCTAGAATATTCCAACAATTCAATTCAAAAAAATAAAAAAAAAAACAAAAAAATAAAAAAAAAAAAAGGGAAGCAAATAAATAAATAAAATATCCAAACTCGTGTTCACCCAGCTTGCACATAAGTATACCTAGGACATGTGAATGAGATTAAATTGGCACTGATATTTTATCTTTATTTCTTGCCAGGTACTAACACACTTGCAATCATAGCTCCTGTAACCAGATCAAGAGCTCGAGCCATGAACCCCATTGAAGATGAAGTTGATGCTCCTCATCCAGATGTCGTTCTACTCCAAGAACAAGTGGCAGGACTAGCCCGAATGCTAGAAAACATACTGTCAGTACAGGCCCAACAAGTGCAGGCCCAACAAATGCAGGCCCAGAACCAGGCATCCGCATCCAACCCTGCACCTCCACCCCAAGCCAATGTTCCACCTCCAGTACAACCAACTCCTGAACCCGTCTATGAACCCACCCCTGAACCTATACTGACCAGGGATGAGACAGCTGAATCAAACAAGGCTATGGAAAAGGAAAGGATAAGGGAAGAGGTTGAAAGAAAGTTCATGCATAAGCTAGAATTGATCCAAGATGAACTTAGGGCAGTCAAAGGGGTAAACAACTTTGGAGGCACCAATTTTGAAGACCTGTGCCTATACCCCAATGTTAACCTGCCGGCTAAGTTTAAGTGCCCAGACTTGGACAAGTATGATGGCACTGGTTGCCCCATGAGCCATCTAAAGTTATACTGTGGTGCCCTATGCCAGTTTGGGCAGGATGAAGGTGTTCTAATCCAACTTTTCCAAAGGAGCCTGACTGGAACCGCATTAAGATGGTTCGCCACTCTGGACCATGGAAAGATCAAAAGATGGAAGGACCTAGCCGATGCCTTCCTGGCTCAATACCGGTTCAATTCAGAGATCATGCCAGATAGGTACGACGTCATGAGAATGAGCAAAGGAAGGGAAGAGACTGTAAGGCAATATGCCAAGAGGTGGAGGGAGACAGCTTCTCAGGTCAGGCCACCCATGCTAGAACAGGAAATGATTTCTACTTTCATAAGCACTTTGGGTCAACCATTCTACAGTCACTTGGTGGGTCAGACCACCACTAATTTTGCAGCTTTGGTTCAGGTGGCTGACCGAATTGAGGATGGAATAAGGTCAGGCAAGATAATTGACCACTCTGCCATGGTTAGCCAGCATGACCCCAACCTAAAGAAAGGAAGCGGAACAAAAAAGAATGGGAACAAGAAGGAGGGCGAGGTAAACATGGTACAGCCACCATCTGGCCCTAACAAGCCCATACAAATCAACGTACCTGCTCATTTTCCTACTCCATCTCCACCTTCCCAGGCCCCCATGAGGGTTAATGTTCCAGCAGCATCTTCAGACCAAAAAAGGGTTTTTACCAAGGAGGAAAAGGATGCCTATTTTGCAGCGAGGAGAAATAGGGTTTTCACCCCTATTCCAATGACTCCCTCTCAATTGCTGCCCGCTTTATTGCAAGGAGGGTATATCACCTTAAGAGAACCTAATCCGAATGCATCTAAGGGGAGAAATTTTGACCCCTCCACCACTTGTGATTACCATATGGGTGCACCTGGGCACCCTACAGACAAGTGCTGGCCTTTGAAACATGCCATTCAGGATTTACTAGACCAGAATACCCTGTCTTTCAATACAGGGGCTTCTAATCCTCCAAGAACAGATATTGGACAAAACCCACTGCCCCAACATCACGGGGCAGGCCCATCTAATGTCATAGGAGTCATCTCTTCTGACAAAATAACCTTTGACCCATCTCAATTAATTGCTCCCATAGGGACAACAGTCAAAGTATATTTTGACAGGAGAAGTGAAGGCAAAGAAATAAACATGATTTCAAAGGGGAATGATGGTGCTGCAAAGAACATTAGCTCATCTTTGGACCGGGTCTCATCCCTCATGGCCCAAATGAACATCGCCAAGCCACCTTTGGTCATTAATTACAATCCATCCACTTTTACTCCGCCCATTCAGTCTAAGCCACCATTGGTCATAAATTGTGACCCCCTTAGTGCGTCAGTCACTTCTGCAAACCCCCAACCAAAACAACTTCCTCCATTGGTTGTTAATGTTCCTATTACTCAGACTTCCATTGCCAAGTCCAAACTTCCCCCATTGGTGGTGAACGTCCCTAAGCCTTCCTACATTGAATCAGCTATACCATGGAACTACAGTGAAGCATTTACCACTACATGCCCTAGAGCTGAAAACAAGGAAGAAGTAAACCTCATGATGAGGTCAGGAAAATGTGTAGGGGTGGAAGAAAAACAAAAGGAAACAGAGAAAAAGAAGGAAGAAGAAAAAAATAAAGGAAAGGCCAAGGTAGGGGAAGATACCCCTCAGGTAGTTGACAGTGAGGCTGCTGACCTCATTAAGGTCATAAAAAAGAGTGAATTCAATGTTGTTGAGCAATTAAATAAAGTCCCTGCCCAGATCTCAATACTGGGCCTATTGTTAAATTCAGAAAAACATAGGGATTCCTTGTTAAGGATACTCCAGGGGGCCCATGTGCCTAAAAACATTGAACCAGACCAACTAGGCCGGATGGTTGGGCAAATATTATCTCATAATGTCATAACCTTTTCTGAAACTGAAATTAGTCCAGCAGGATACCATCATGTGGATCCATTGCACATTGCTGTGCTCAGTAAGGGCTGCATGATAGCCCGGGTCTTGATTGATAATGGGTCAGCCCTCAATGTCTGCCCATTAGTAACCTTTGTTAAGCTCAATCTGGAGCGAAACAAAATAAAACAAAATGGAAGAATTATAAGAGCATTTGACAGCTCTAAGACACACTCCCTAGGGGAGGTTGAACTGCCGGTCACAATTGGACCGTATATTTTCAACATCACATTTGAAGTGATGGATATACCTGCGGCTTTCAACCTACTCCTAGGAAGGCCGTGGATTCATACGGCTAGGGCCATACCATCTACCCTCCACCAGAGAGTCAAATACATTAGAGGGCAAAAGGTGATTACCGTCCTGGCCGAAAACTTGGTTCCCCCCATGTGGTCCCCTGATGTACCCTGTATTAACACGGAAATGACAGCAGATAAAATGGCGTTTCACTCTTTTCAATTTGAAGCTGTGAATTATATACCTGGGGGGTATCAGGAAAAAGAAGGAAAATTGACCTGTGCTGAAAAAATGGTCAAAAATGTGCTAGAAAAATACCATTTTCACCCTGGAAAAGGTCTGGGGGTTAACCTGCAAGGAAGGATAGAACCAGTACAGGTTAAGAGGATGGTTCACAGAGCAGGACTGGGGTCCAGGTCAAGGAAATGGAAAAGTCAGGGGCAGATAGAAGCCATGAAATTCCCACACATCAGGGAAACTTTTCCTAAGCCGTCTCACATGATTCAGCTGTCTCCTCCTGAGGATCAGTCTAAACCTCCATACTACAATGTCAACCCATTCCAGAAACCCAAACCCTCCACAATACAACCATGGGTTCCACCTCCTCAAGCATCTGGTGGGCCTAGGCCACAGACAGAACAAAAGCAGGATTTTTCTGAGGACGTAGGGGCATTCTTTGCCATGACAGAAGGTAACCAAGAAAAAGTAGCAGAGGAGCTACCTTTTATTGATTGGGCTGCAGTAGAAGTTCCATCTGGAACTGGCCCTACCAAAGAAGCAGGCAATGCAACTCACCCAGTACTGGTGATTTCTGATGCAGACCATGAGCTCGAGGAACAGGCTTGTATCCCTGCCCCAGATTCTTTCATTCTGAATAATTGGGAGGAAACTCCCCTTACTTTTGAAGCCGCGTTTGTTTGGCAAACAGACATGGCTTCCAAAAAAAAACTCCATTAGTGGAATGCCCTTTTCCTGAAGGTTTTAATGAGCCTTCGTCTTCAGGGAAAGATTTTGTAGAAGGCTCTCAAATAACACAAAAAGATTTTTCAGTTTTTTCTAGAAAAGATAAATTTTTCAAAAAGGTCCAAACCATTTATGAACCATATAAGCAAACGGAATTGGATCAGGATGAGTATGACTTCGACCTTGAGCTCGACTTTGACCTAATGGGGGTTGAAGAAGAGACCGAGGATGAAGAAAACGACGTTCCAATAGAAATCACATATCAATTAGAGCGTCATGAAAAGGGGGTCCAACCCAATATCGAAGAGACCATATCAATCAACCTAGGGACCGAAGATGACCCAAAAATAGTGAAGATTGGGGTATGTCTATCTGAGGTACAGCGGGATGAAATGATACGATTTTTGGCTGATTATGAAGATGTGTTTGCATGGTCGTATCGTGATATGCCGGGGTTAGACACAGATATGGTGGTGCACAGGCTACCCATTCTACCAGACTCTAAGCCAGTTAAGCAAAAACTGAGAAGGTTAAAACCTGAGTGGACATTGAAGGTTAAAGATGAAGTGGTTAAACAATTCCAAGCCGGATTCTTAGCAGTTTCCACATACCCCGAATGGCTTGCAAATATAGTACCAGTGCCAAAGAAGGATGGGAAGGTCAGAATGTGCGTAGATTATAGAGATTTGAATAAGGCAAGTCCAAAGGATGATTTTCCACTTCCACACATAGACATCCTGGTGGATAACACCGCTGTACATAGTCTATTCTCATTCATGGATGGGTTTTCTGGGTATAATCAGATTAAGATGGCTAAGGAAGACCAAGAGAAGACGGCCTTTATCACCCCTTGGGGTACCTTCCACTACACTGTCATGCCATTTGGACTTAAGAATGCTGGGGCAACCTACCAGAGGGCCATGACAGCCTTATTCCATGATATGATCCATAAGGAGATGGAGGTTTATGTGGATGATATGATAGCCAAATCATGTGAGGAAGAAGACCACTTGATCAACTTGAAGAAGGTATTTGACCGACTTAGGAAATACAGTCTAAGGCTTAACCCTGCTAAGTGTGTCTTTGGGGCTACATCAGGAAAATTATTGGGTTTTATAGTAAGCAGAAGGGGAATTGAGATTGACCCAGCTAAAGCTAAAGCCATCATTGAAATGCCATCACCTAGAACCGAGAGGGAAGTTCGGGGTTTTCTTGGGAGGATTCAGTACATAAGCCGGTTCATAGCACAGCTCACCGCTATCTGTGAACCAATTTTCAAACTTTTAAGAAAGAATAACCCGACAGTCTGGAATGATGATTGCCAAGAAGCCTTTGACACAATAAAGGAATACTTATTGAACCCACCTGTGCTAGTACCACCAACTCCAGGAAGGCCATTAATTCTATACTTATCTGTTTTGGAGACATCAATGGGGTGTGTCTTAGGACAGCATGACGATACAGGCAGAAAGGAGAGGGCGATTTACTACCTGAGTAAGAAATTTACAGAATATGAAGCAAAGTATTCCCCCTTAGAGAAGACTTGTTGTGCTTTAGTATGGGCGACTCAGAGACTAAGGCACTATTTCCTTAGTCATTCCACCTTATTGATATCCCGAATGGACCCTTTGAAGTATCTATTTGAGAAACCAGCTTTAACTGGCAGAACAGCAAAGTGGCAGTTGTTACTCTCTGAATTTGACCTCACCTATATCACACAGAAGGCCATTAAGGGTCAAGCTATTGCAGATCACTTAGCCGCACACCCTTTACCAGAATACCAACCCTTAAAGACCAACTTCCCTGATGAGGCAATCCTGTTTGCTGAAGAGGAAGAAGGTGAAAGCTCATGGCAAATGTTTTTTGATGGGGCCGCCAATATGAATGGAAATGGAATAGGGGCTGTATTGATCAAGCCAGATGGGGCACATATCCCTATCGCAGTGAAGTTAAGGTTTCAATGCACGAACAATATAGCAGAGTATGAAGCATGCATAATTGGGTTACAAGCAGCCTTAGATCATGAAGTAGAGGAACTTGACGTATATGGAGATTCGAGTCTTATCATCTTCCAAACAACTGGTGAATGGAAAACCAAGGATCACAAATTGATCCCCTATCACCAGTATTTGGAAGAAATAAGCAATAAATTTACTCGAATTTCCTTCAATTATATGCCAAGGGCCAAAAACCAGTTTGCAGATGCTCTAGCAACATTGGCTTCAATGGTCAATATGCCAGAAGGGGTTGATATTAGACCATTGGAAATTGAAGTCAGAGACGAACCAGCTTACTGCCTTGTTTTAGAAGAAACCCCAGAAGAAGAAGTACCATGGTTTCAAAACATTAAGAACTTCCTAAATGATCGGAGCTTACCAGAAAATGTCACCTCTACAGAGAAAAGAACAATACAGAGGCTGGCAGGACAGTTCTTACTAAGTGGTGGGCAGTTGTACAAAAGATCACACAATGATATACTACTTAGATGTGTTGCAAAAACTGAGTCAGAAAGGATAGTTGAAACCGTGCATGGAGGAGTGTGTGGACCCCATATGAATGGGCATATGCTTGCCAAGAAGATTCTGCGATTGGGATATTACTGGTCGACTATGGAGCATGATTGCTATATGCACGTTAAAAGGTGTCATTTATGCCAAGTGTACGCGGATAACAAGCATGCACCCCCAAGTGAATTACACAGTATGACATCTCCGTGGCCTTTTTCTATGTGGGGTATAGATGTCATTGGAATGATCTCTCCAAAGGCATCAAATGGACATAGATTTATACTCGTAGCAATTGATTATTTTACCAAGTGGGTAGAAGCGGCTTCTTATGCAAACATTACAAGTAGCCATGTTCTTAAGTTTTTGAAGCATAACATCATTTGCCGCTATGGTTTGCCAAGTGCCATAGTAACAGACAATGCTTCAAACCTTAAGAACAAAGACATGAGGAAGATGTGTGAACAATTTCAGATTACCCACCACAAGTCAGCGCCTTACAGACCAAAGATGAATGGGGCAGTGGAAGCAGCCAATAAGAATATAAAGAAGATTATTCAAAAGATGGTAGTAAGTTTTAAAGATTGGCATGAAATGCTGCCACTTGCTCTACATGCTTACAGAACCTCAATTCGGACTTCTACAGGAGCGACCCCATACTCCTTAGTCTATGGAATGGAAGCAGTTTTACCAGTGGAAGTGGAAATACCTTCACTAAGAGTGCTAATGGAAGCAGAATTAGAAGAAGCTGAATGGATACAGTCTAGACATGATCAACTCAATTTAATTGAAGAAAAGCGTTTGAAGGCACTTAGTCATGGCCAAATATATCGGAAGAGGATGGCTAGGGCTTACAATAAAAAGGTGAAGCCCAGAACTTTCCAAGAAGGAAATTTGGTATTAAAGAAGATTTTACCCTTTTTGGAAGATCCTCGTGGAAAGTTCAAACCAAATTGGGAAGGACCTTATGTGGTCAAGAAAGTTCTATCAGGGGGTGCTCTCATCTTAACAGAAATGGATGGGAAGGATTTTCCTGAGCCAATTAACTCTGATGCAGTAAAGAGATATTTTCCATGAATGAATATTACTAGGAAAGGATCTGAGGCCATTGTTCTTTGTATCCCAAAATTTGAATCCCTAGTCAAACCAATTTGAGCCTGTTCGTATTTTTTTTGTTAAACCCAAACTGGACTTACAGCCTTATACTGGGGCAAAGCCAATAAGGGCAAGGCCAATAGGGGCAAAAAGAAGAAAAAAAAAAAAGAAGAAAAAATTTGAAAAAAAAAAGAAAAAGGAAAAAATAGGGGCAAATAAATGCCAAATACAAAAGAAGGGGAATGGGATTGAATTCACCATGACTATAAGTCCAGTTGACCCATTTTCACACTTAGAAAATTTTGAGCCTTTAATACCTTTTCTTTCATAAACCGAACCTAGCCTTTGTTTCGTCCTATTATTAAGACCTCGGTGATTTTAGTATATTCATTCAACTTTCAGAGTAAGATTGGTGATGATGGAATGCAGAGGCCAACCCTAGTGAAAACCGTAATTGGCACTAGGGGCAAGAAGGGCAAAAAGAAAAAAAAAGAAAAAAAAAGAAAAAAAAAAAAAACAAAAGAAAAGAATCAAGGGATGAGTTGATCATGGGGTCTAAGTTTCAAATCAGCATGAGCACTGGAAACTGAGCAGATTAGCAAGACCAATCAGGAAGGAAAAATCATTAGGGGATGATTCTAAAGGTCACAGGGTAGACAAATTTGGTCTCTCCCTATTGCTTGGACTACCCTTTTCATTATTCAACCTGATTTTAATTCCTTTAATTATATGTGATTAAGTGTTTTGGATCAGCTTTCAAAAAAAAAAAAAAAAAACTATACTTTGGCCAATGATGAGAAATCAAATACTTTTTCATAAAACTTCTGTTTTTATAAGCATCTGAGAATTCTGAGGCCAATAATATAAAACCTATTTTTGAATTAAATCTAATATCTTTCCACTAATGGAGTTTGCTTTTGTAAAAAAGTATGGAAAAAATGAAAGAAAAAAAAATGAATGATGAAAGAATCTAATCCCTGCTCCCTAACTGCTCCTCAAGCTCCCTAATCCTAGCTGCCTGAGTTGCAATGATTCCAGAAGCACCCTCTGCATCAGGATCACTCAAAAAGGAGATGACCTCATCTGAAAAAGAAAGCTTGATCTTCAACGCCCTAAGGTCAGCCAAGGACTCCTGATACTTCTTCCGCATCACACGGACTTCAAAGCGACGAGCCTGCCTTTGTTCTTCAAGTTTCTTCTCTATGGCAATGCGGCCAGACTTCTGCTCTTCAAGCTTCCTCTCCAGAACAAGGACTTTTATCCTAAGTTCTTGAGCCTCCCGTACCCATATTTGTTGAAGCCGCTTATGAGTTGCCCTTTCTGACTCCAGAATGTCCTCATAAGTAGGAGGAAGAAATGCAGGAGGATCCTCTGGTACTGGGGCATGACTCTGCACCTGTTCCTTGATCCAGAAGTGATAGTCCTTCACATGGGACTCAGAAAAGACTGGACCCCGCAGAAAGCAAACATAGGACCACTCTTTCATTAATTGAGCATTTAGCCCCATGGTGGCTGAAGTAAGTGGCCCTATAAAGCTCTCATAACCTGTGGGAATCATGATTCCCTGGGTCGCTCCAAATTGCCGAAGAACCCTCAAAGGAAGATAGAGAACAGCAGATTTCAAGCCTGCTAGGGCCAGAAAGTTTCTATCTCTAAAGCTGATCACTGTCTCTGGAGTGGGCTGATAAGTGCCAGGCCATCTCACTTGATCATCCTGGAGAGTACCCAAGAAAGTGAACCAGCCTTGCTTGCCACCTTGGATGTTAGGACATAACCTATTGCTCATCAAAACAGGAACTTTCAATCTTGGAAAGAAGCGGCGAGTTATTTCTTCAACCTGGCTAAGATGGTCAAGCAACCAAAGCTGCAGAAAAAGGGAGTATTTCAATTTATTTCCAAAAAGAAAAAAAAAAGGAAAGGAAAAAAAGAAGAAGAAGGAAGAAAAAAAAAAGGAGAAAAAAAAAAAAAAAAAAAAGGAAAGGAAGAATAGAAAGAAGAAAAAATAAATAAATAAAATAGAAGAAAAAAGAAAAAAAAATACATGCATATTTTACCTGTAGGATAGGGGCGCAGGCAAGGAAGCGTTTCTTCTTCCTGAAATAACAATCAGTAAGAGCCTGATATATCTCTGCTAGGATCATAGGGGCCAACCTCTCGCGTTCCCTAACCTGACAGATAACTGAGATAAGAGCCAAGTCAACCTGGTCATCACCCCGGGGAAAAAGCAGCTGATTGACCACTATCAGGGTCAATGCATTAAACCTAGAGTCCTTGTCATTACTCCTCAGAAGTTTTTCAGTCAAAAAGGTCTTGGACAAGGTCAATAGTGCATCAGAATTTCCTAAGTCCTTCTTCCCTATACCCAAGAAAGTGGAAGCCTCTTTTTTATAACTAAGCTTTAGGGGTGGGTTCACAACTTTTTCAGAAAATCTAAGGCCAAGGATGGTTTCAATCTCTTCTATGGTAGGAGTCATCTCTTTATCATCAAAACGGAAGAGATTCAGCTCAGGTACCCAATGGCCTATCAAAGCTTCAATGATTTCCCACTTAAAGGGAATTTTAGGGAGGTGTAGGATGTGCCCTAAGTGGATAGAATCCCAACGAATCTCCTCATCAAGGGTCATGGAGTTAACCCATCTATCATAAAAGGAATCCACAATATTGTACCTGGTAAGATTAGGAGGTTTTGATCTAACAGGTTGTCTTGCAGGAGGAGATTCAACGGCAGGAGAAAGCGGCGTAGGGGAAGCCATGGAAGCGCCAAAGAAGCCAAGGAAAGCGAGAAAAGACGTGCTCAGGGAGTTTTCCAATCAATAAAAGTGTCACAATGACGTTCCCTAGGAGTTTATATAGAAAAAATCGCAAGGCAGTAAATTCCGTAATTATATTACGGGCAAGGCTCGCCCGTATAGACATTACGGACACGCCTAACCGTAGAAAATTCACGGGCAAGGTACGCCCGTAGTAATTTTATGGGCACGGCTTGCTCGTAGTATAAATACGGTTCCTTCGAAAAAATGCAAAAAAATGGGAACTTTTAATTTCCTTTGTTTCCCTAAGCTTCACATGTCCCTGTTTAACATTCATGAGGTAATAAATACTATAAATAAAGAAGAAAGAACACAAATGGAAATAAATCAAACTTCTTTTATATACATGAATGTTTACATCACTTTTACAAAAAAATACAAGTGTATATGAATAATCCTAATCTAATGACCATGCAGGTCCGACCCTACTGCCACGGCCTCGTCCTCTGCTTCGTCCTCTGCCTGAAGATCGCCTGCGCTCAAAGACATGCCGCACCACATTGCGGGCTGTGCTACGCGGCATCCTGCTCAAAACAGATTGAACATCATGCCACATATATAAAGGTACAAGGCCAGCAGTGGGATGATCAGGAGGGACATACCCTGAAGTATCTACATCAGAATCAGTACGGGAAGACTCCTCGGACGTATCCACAGCAGCATGCGTCTCCTCGATATCCTCCATAGTAGGACTAGCAGGGGCAGAGGTCTCAGGTACATCAGCATCAACCCCAGGCTCTACAGGATCAGCTGTAGCCTCCGCCATCACCGCAGTCTCCACGGTAGGCTCTACCACAGCGGCGTCCATAGCCGAATCCATATCAACATCAGTAGATGCAGCAGGAGCCGTCTCAGCTACTGGGGTAGACTCTGGCACATCAGCAGCAGCAGGTACGATATCAGCCTCGACCTCAGGCTCTGCTACAGGAACCTCCACTGGACTAGGAGATGTCACGAACTCCACCCGTGCCACAGAAAACACTTCATCCCGGAAATGCATAGGCACGGGTGAAGCAAGTGAAGAGGGACCAGCCATGTACTCCTGAAACTAAGAGAAAAATTCAGTCAGAACAAGACAAACAAATACAAAAGCAGGAATGGAAATAAAAGAAGAAATTAACCTGAGTATCAGATGGACCCGCCTGGTCCTGTGCATCAGATGGACCCGCCTGGTCCTGTGCATCAGATGGACCCTCCTGGCCCTGGGCTCTGGCTAGCTGCCCCCGGAGATCGGAAATAGTGATATAGAGGGCGTCCCGCTCAGCGATCGCTGCATCACGCTGGCGCTCTAGATCAGCATAGCGAGACCTGATCTCTGCCAACTGAGCCTCCTGAAATAGAGAAGAAAGAAGTCAGAAAAATGCTAAAAGCAGATGAAATAGAAATAGAAGATCACAAAAGAAGAAAGCATACCGTGGTGTCGTAGGCCCTAATCACTACCCCTCCTATCTCCGTGACTCCGCCACGGACAGGCATGGGTGACATGAGGCACCCAACAGAAGATCGCCTGAACCATGCATCATAGTCACCCTCCTCCAATAATGTCTCTGCCTCAGTCCAATCTAAGAACTGGGCAGGATCAACAGGCATAGGAGGATAGAGAGGAGTAGTATCTGGCGGGATGGCAGGAATCCGTGGCTCTCCCACATGCTGAAAGAAGAAGCGCTCGCCGCAATACCAGATGCTGCCCAACTGACCAATAAAGAACTGGTATCTCTGTCGTCTCTGGTCAGGGACAAATGCATCATCTCTCGCAGCCTGCAGGGCCAGCACCTCATGAATGTCCTCCATCCTGGGGACAAATAGCTGAAAAACAGAACAAGACATCAGATATGCGAGTCCAGGAAGAAAAGAAAAGAAGAAAGTAGAGAAATTAAAGAAGATTACCTCAGACCGATACAACCTGTCCAAGTGGGCCCGGGCGGACCTGGGACGACTCTTTTCAGAGTCGTACTCTACATGACACCATCTGAGTGCCATGGGATACGTCTCCTCAGGCATCGAAGAGGTAGGGCGGAAATAGGGTATATAAACCCTAGCAAAAAACTACAAGAAAGAAGAAAATAGTCAGAGGAATATAAAATGAGTGATAAACAGAAAGAGATAAAGAAAAAGAAAGGAAATAAGGTTCACCTGCAAGAAGGGCCAGAAGAACCTGCACCCAACTCCAGCCCCTCTGGATGTAGAGAGGCCGCTCACTGATCGGCGCAGGCCAGCCAGAATAGTACCAAATATGAGCGGGCCCCAGGCATACCTCCTCGCCCGCTGCACATCTCCCAGAAGACTCAAGAAGTAAGGACTAACTGAAGTCGTGTCCTCTGGGAAGAAGCAGGATCCCATCATATATAGAAAGAGGAATCGGAAGGCAAATGGGAAAACATGGTCACCGGCAGCAAGCTGGCCAAACTGCCTCCTCCTGAAAGTCTCTCTCAACCATGTCAGAGACAATCTAGCTCTCCCCCGATCCCATGCCTCAGGAGGCAGCACAATGTATCCAAGATAACCAGCAATCTCATCGGCCTCTGGCATCGCCATCTCAGTAATGGTATCACCAATCATCCTAATCCCGGTGATGAGTGTGAAATCAGAAGGCCGGATCCCAATCTCTATATCTGGGAAGTGGAAGCTCAAGGTCTCTGGGAAAAACCTCTCCAATAATGCTGCAATGAGGGCTCGATCCAAGCGAACGTCCGGGATGGTGATAAACATGCCGAAACCGTACAATCCTAGCTCCCGACGATAGGCCGAACTGCAAGCTCTCAAAAATTTAGTAAAGCTGGCCCAGCTCCCTCTATAATGGGACATCGGATACTCCAAAGGGATATCCGCCCTAACGCACGCCGAGGGATGAGTCCTCAAACCATGCAGAAGATCGGTGTCCCTAATCTGGGCAGCCACCTCCTCAGGGATCTCAACCCTGGTCCTGACCTCATCTCTGCCACGGCCCCCTCTGCGGCCTCCCCTATGGCCCTCATCATGGCCTCCATCTCTGCCTCCAGCTCTGCGTCTGCTACGGCTCCTATCTCTGCCAGAAGCTTCAACAGCCGGCTAAAAGAAAATAATTGAAGAATCAGGAAGATATATTTTGGGAAAGGATAGGAAAATTGCAGAAAAGTTAGAGAATACCTCTGGGGTCGCCTCACGCGAATCCCCAGAAGGGAAATCAGGAAGGTCTGAATCAGAATCCCTCTCAACCCTCGAAGAAGTGGCCACATCAGCAGGATCTCGCCTAACCCTAGAAGAGGAAGGCTCATCTGCTGGATCCCTAGAAGCTGATCGAAGACGGGCCATCTATGGTTCAAAGCAAGGAGTTGGTTAATTATTTCTTGTGCAAATTTTTATTGCTTAATTTTAACCAAGATTAATTGATTTGCAGGAAAGAAAATGGAGGACGGAAGAAAAGGATTTTAATTTTCTGTTTGAATAAGGCTTATTGTGATATTTATTTAGTCTTTGCTTTAATCAAGAAAATATATAAAATTTATATATATGAAGTGTAGGCTTCTTATATGAATGTGCTAAAGGTTGATTTTAATCATCTCTTTTTTGTTTGGTTTCAGGCTAAAATTTCAAGCCTATTTAAGTTGAGATCGTGATAATATCAATACTCTTTAAGTTTAGGCTTATTCAGTTATAGATTCAGAAATCTATCATGGTTATCAATTGGAGGAAGGATCGAATTAGATGAAGGCAAGACCAATTTTCTAAAAAGCATGAATGGGCAATTATCTAGCAGTTCATGGTCAAGGCAAAGTTTCAAGCAATAACCTATAAGTGGAACTTGAACATACAAAAGTCTGCAGCATGCCAAATACAGCACCAATAAAAATATGATTGCTCCAGGTCAACAAGGCAGTGAAAATTTGAGGATTCAAAGGTCTAACTTCCAATGGAGCATTGGCAGAAAAATTGGAGCAACATAAGTCATAAAAGAGCTCAATTTAACAGTGGTAAAGAGGAATCACAAATCTGATGCAAGCATACAAGTGATAAACCAAAGTCAATAATTTAGCAAACATCACAGACTAAGCATTTATCATCTCAAAGGCTGAAAGATGCAATCATGGATCAAACATGAAGTGGAAGTTATCAGAATACAAATCAAATGTCAAGCTATGAAGAATTCAGAAATTTGGGAACAAATGAATGATCCTGGAATATATGTAACATGTGCATTAGAGATTATTTTTTTTCGAGCAAAAGCAAAATTCATGCATGAGTCAAGCAAGTTCAATCATATGTTCGCTTGCGATATACTGTTGGCAATAGGAATGAGTTTCGGCCACTTACCAGGAATGATCGAAAAAAAAATGCAAGTAAGCAGTAGCCGAACCTTTGCTCCACCAAGCTCTTGGAAAAAAAAAAAAGGATCCAACGAATTTGAGCAAGTCACTAGAGATACGGTCGATGGTTGCTGAAGAATACAGTGGTCGCCGGAGAACTTGGAAATCACCAGAGGAAATGGGAACAGTCGCCGGAAATTTGAGCTGCCGGAGAAGAGAGAATGGCCGGAGAACAGTGGTCGTCGGAGGATTGTTGAAGAAGAAGAAAGACGTCCGGAGAAGAGAATACGGGCGCAGAGAAACTAGGGCAGAAGTGCGAGCAGAGAAGGAAAAGTTCGCGTTCGCGGCCTTAAGAAGAGAGTAAAATCCGTAAACTCAGTACGGGCTTCAGGTACCCGTGAAACCCATACGGTCCCGGTCGCCCGTGAATCCTCTACGGGCAGGGTCTGTCCGTAAGCATAATGCGGGCGAAGCCAAAAATTACCTATTTTGTCATTTTCTCACAATTTTTAGGAGATTAATGTTTGTATTAGTTGCAAGTTGCAAGGATTTCCACCTTACCCACTTTTGTTTAAAAATTTTGTCTCAAATCTCACTTCATAGCCCACAAGTGCTCAGTGAGAGGAGAGAGGAAGATTTGGCCCTTAAGCTGAGGGATTTCTTAGCAAATCTTCCACAATCAATTCTTTTTTCAAAAATCATCTCTTTAATCCTTGCAAAGTGCAATTGATTATACAAGAATCTCAGAAAGTGCAATTGGCGGGTCTTTTTGCTCTCTGCTTGTAATTGGTTCCAATTACCAGCAAAGAGGGGGCAGCTGTAGACACCCTAAATTGCACTACCAAATGAGAAAATAATAAAAACATGTAATTAGAGCTTAAAACAGGTCAAAAAGGCCTAAAAATAGAATGAACAGGCTTTGCCCGTATTGGCTTCACGGGCCTATCTCGCCCGCAAAATATCTACGGGCAGGCGCGCCCGTAATACCAATACGGTCACCATTGGACCGTAAATCATTTACGGGCATTAAGGACACGTGCAAGTTTTATCCTCCTCTCGATTTCCGAGCTTTATTTGAAGTCCAATATATCTTTAAACGAGCGAATTAAGTATTTTATTCGCTGAAGCCACTATGGATGGGCATTATCTCTGTATTTCACTCTATCCTGAGAATCAGGATATATCCTTCTGGACCAACCATGCCCCTGGGTGTGTCTATAAATAGAGGCTCTTTCCTCTAGCTAAGGGCCACGAAATTTTGAAGTCAAGGAATTCTAAGAAGCTCCAAGAGAAGGAAAGGAATCCCTGCTGCTCTGCCTGCTCAATCCAGGTAAGTCCCCTATCCCTTTTTATTTTATGTCTTCAATTCTAGAAGTAATAGGATCATCTCTATTGCTGTAGAATAAGGCCATATCTGTTTTTGTATTCCTAAACTTGTCTCTAAGTACCTCAAGGGTCTCTCTAGCCGTAAAACGTGAAGAGAGAACTAGGGGAAAGGGGAACAGGTGGATCCCTAGAATAGAACCCCATATTTGTTTTTTTCTTTTCATAGAATAAGGCCTGTGATTGTGTTTGTGTAACCAAACCTATCTCTAAGTACCTCAAGAGTCTTTCTAGCCGTAAAACGTGAAGAGAGAACTAGGGGAAAAGAGACCAGGTGGATCCGTAGGGTAGACCCCCATGTGCTCTAATTGGTGAGATGTGGCTGTTTTAAATATTCTGATCATGTTTTAATGCTTTTTATGATATATCTGAATGAATTACATGAATCTATGATGTTTATAGCATGAGATCCCCACTTTTTGACAAAATTTGGATTTTTGCCACTTTTGCACCTACAGCACTGTTTTCGTGATTTTTGTGATTTTAGGCTAGGATCTTGGATCTATCATGATTAATATGGTAGATCTGAATCCAGAAGCCTGAAAATAAATTCTAGGGTTTCATGAGATGGTTTTTAAATTGTTTTTCATTATTGAGAGAAGACCCTACGGTCTCAGTTCTCCCCTTTTGATGTTCTTCATCAACGTGGGTCTTTTTGGTTTTTATTTTTGGATTTAATGTGAAATTTGGGCTTTATCTATGTCCTGGACTATTCAAGTTCAATTTTGAAATATTTTATAAAAATCATATTTTTCCAGATTTCTAGAATTTTGACTTGAAGCCAGATTTTTGGATTTTTCACTTTAAATTGATTTTATTTGATTTTATCTCAATTTTGTTTTGATCATGAAACCCTGGGAATGGTATGATCATGTTTGATAGTTCTGGATCAATCAGACTATTCATATGAAAAAACCATATATTTTTGCCTTTTTGTGATTTTGTGTGATTTTTATAGCAAGCTTTTTCCTTTATTTTAAAACATGAACAAATACCTGGCAACCACCTTGTGTGGATGAATAGGGGTGCCTAACACCTTCCCCTGTTCATAACTTAATCCCCTTACCCATCTCTGGTTGTTTTTTTAGGAGGGATATTTTGCCCTAAAATTTGCCTTTTGTGCTTATTTAATATTTTGGTGTCCATTCTCACCTAGATTGAATGGTGGCGACTCTTTATTTTATTTAATCCCGTGTGATGATTGAGGAGATCATTAAAATTGATTTTTCCATGTCTCACAGGCGGCAACTATTTAAGCTATCTTCATTGGTTTAGTTTGCCAATCGAACTAACGACCTGGAGATCAGAGTAGAGAAGAGAAGAAGGAGAGCTAGGGTTGAGAAAGTGGGTTGGAGTTGCTGAGGTTGTCTGAGTTGAAGAGTGTGGAGCTAATCGAAGGAGAGTGTTGCTGTCAAGAATTCCACAATTGGTGATAGTGGAGGATCGATCAAGTTTGGTCGCTGATATCAAGAGAAGATCAGGTAAGTGAGTTCGTTGTAAGTTAGGTCGAATTTGAGCTGTTAAAGAGAGATCAAGCTCAGATCTAACCAAATCTGGATGTTCGTGTAGATCAGAAACAATCGATTGTGGAATTGCTCATTTAGGAAGTGATCAATCAGAGGAATTGGAAGCTAGAAGACTGTGGTAGCTATCCAAGTAAGTAGCATTGGATTTATTCTTAGTTTTGCAACCGATTGCATGAATTAAATTGGATCTATATGCTGCAAGTTAAGATTATCAATGGAAATCTGTTTTAAGAACAAATGCTCGATTCGAAGCATGACCTTAGCTAGATTAATTTCAAATTAGTTCTATACAACTGTTAGAGATGTTAGGAGTTTGGATTTACCATCATAGAAGCTTAAATTTAGGTCAGTCATGTCAGAATCGAGTTAACAGAGGCTAGAAATACCTGTTGGAGAAATAGACGGTATGCGCTGAGTGTCGCCCACTGATTTTTGCTAAGTGGATGTTAAAATCTAGGATGCGCCGACCTGGCGCCTACTGCCGTCTACTATCTTGAGGTCAGCGCACCCACCAAATTACCAAGTGAAGTGCGGCGGACCATTTTGAGCCGATTTCTTCACTCTATCACTTCAAACACTTCTCTAGAAGCTGGATTAAGGTGTTGGAAGTATTATAAAGTGGTCAAAACCTATTGAGATTATTCCATCAATTTTTGGTAGGATTTATGAGTTCGAAAAGTCAGATTTGAAGGGTTGGTTGGTAGTTTAATTGCTGTCTTGGTACCATAAGGTAGTGGTTTTGTTTTATCCATGTTTTACTGTTGTTTTCCAGCTTGTGAAATTGTTTAACTTGAGTTTTATCGAATTACAAGGTGCTAAGCAGAATTTATGAAAAAGTTATTTGTGTGAGTAAAGGATTATACAACCGGTTTGGATTTGTGTTTTAGGTTAGATTTCCAACGGAAGTTCCATGGTGTTACTGTTCTGGTCCTGAGTGACCCGTGATTAGTTTGGTTTGTGTTATTGATGGTAATACCAGAGGTTGGAATATTTTTGCTACAGAGGTTTGATTTATATGTTGAGTTATTTGTTTTGGTCTAGCTTGTCCCAGATCCTATACTAAGCTTAGTAATGTAATGAGTTAGCTTTATTGTGATAATTGCATGGCCATGAGTGTTGCCATGACTAGGGTAGAGCAGCCCGTGATCCTTGTGTAACGCCCCAAACCCGGGTCAATAAAAACCGACCTTGACCAAATTCGGTTCGTCACTGCAACAACCCGAATTCAGCCCGACAACCGAATTCGAGATGCTACTAGCCCATATCAAATAATAATCAATGAATAACCAAACTAAAGAATTAAATAAGTCATTTATTAATAAACTATCAGAGTGCGGAACATCAATGTGCGAAAGTGTAGTCTAATATCATCATAAGATGAATCAAATAAAAGCATCCAAAATCCAATGATCATGTAAGTCTGGTAATAATCAAAAGTGTTATTAAACTCTCAATCTCTCTAATACATCAAAACCAAATAATCAAAATAATGAAAATGCCTAAAGTACTAATATGAATCCTCTCTCCACGACCTTAGATCTAGTCGGGATAATAATAGTTCTCCGGCAAATAGTTGACAAGATCACCCCAATAATCACCACTATGATCCCCCTCTCGTGTATCAACTAAAAAATAACATAAAGAAGTAGGGTGAGATACGAATATCTCAGTAGAAAACACATGCATGCGATAAACAGTTTATATTCACTAAAATAGATTTTCATGCACGTATAAGCAGTCTCAAGTAAACAGGCTCGTATAAACATTCATCTCGTTCATGGAAATACAAATCATCATGTAAAATAGTTTAATATTTGTGAACAGATAAAGTATATCAAGATCATGATTCAGAAGTCATTAATAGAATCCAACATAAATTCGGGATGTACAAAACAGTCACATCCAACCATAACATCCAATACATGCATCCTGCATGTGAACAACATCAGAAGTAAGTGTTTGTGATATCAGTATCATTGTAGGACTCAGAAAGAAAGATACACGTTTGAGATGACTCTCAACCATGTGCTATACCACCGTGCGGCTTATGAGCGACGCTACTAATGATACTCAAACCCGTGAAGATCACCTTAGGTAGGAGTCGTAGTCATCGACTTATTGCACACGAACTCAACCGAGTTGGCAAGTACCACCAGCATGCAACACCAGAATCAATACATGGAGATGGCCGCTTATCCAAATGTACAAGAATCACCAACGAGGCTCGAAATGACCCTACAGACACAGGACCCCCCAATGCAAACTAACTTGCAAAGGAAGCGCATTCGCAACAGGGAGTAACCCAACCCAAATGAAATACCCCTTAGCTATCTAGCCAAAACTATGGATCCATAACCAGCTATGCCCACTAGACACCAACAATCCCTAAGGACTAATATTACTGTAAGTAATAGTGTCTAGCGGCATATAATGGTTATATATGTAATTTTCCTTCTTTATTGGGTTAACTGTATTCAAAATCTGATCTGGAAATCTGTATAACATATTCTGGTTAACAGTATAACTCTATAGGTCATTTAATCAACTCTCACAAGGTTACAAGTTCGGTTCTTCCAAAACGTAGGTTGCTTGCTATTTACAAAGCTTGGCCACTAATCACCCTAAATACCTTCCTATTTTTGTTCATTTGTAAAACAGGTAATTGGTAATTTATTTTGGTCTTAAAACATCTTGTTTGAAGGTTAAAATTTGTTAAAAATAGTTTAGAATTGAATCAGGGTTTGAAAATACGAAAATTTGCATTTTCTGCACAAAGCACTCAGGATCGCCTAGGATAACTCAGGCGGTCTAGGGTAGGTGGTAGTTCAAATTGAACATCGACGAAAAATTGTGTAGCGGTCTTGGGCGGTCTCAAATTTTTAATGAGCGCCTGGAAGCGCTGAAGATCGCTGAGCACAGTGAGCTAGGCGGTCTCCCAAAAACAAACATAAACAGTTTAAAAACTTGATTTTTCACGTCGGAGATCAATCTAACATACATATAATATTGCTATCAAACTAAATACATTATTTTATAATACAAAAACATGCAATGAAGATTAAACCATTCGTGAATACCAAAGAAACGTTAAAAACTAGTGTTGCCTACCTCTATGCGATTGTTCTCCTCTTCCTTCTCTAACCAGCAACTCTCAGACCTCTATACGATTGCAAAGTGAGCCTTGAAGGGAGAAGAAACCTGGTTCTTCCTCTCTTCTTCTTCTCTTCTCTTCTCCGGTCACATAGTCGCTCTCGGTCTCTTGCGGCTGCTGAGTCTCAAACGAATACAAGCACGTATTTCCACCGTATGTCATTAGGTTATTTTAACTTATGTATATATATATATATACTCTATTCCATGCATCTCACATGCATAAGACTCCACACACAGGCCCAATCAGAATACATCCAACTTAAAATATCGATCATACCTCTATATCTCGCAATCAGACGGTCAGATCTGCGCCCAACTCTGGATCTCCACTAATTGTAATATCCCCTACATTAATAAGATATTTCCATTAATTAAAATCTTCAAGAATATTAATTATTATATTTACTTTTATATTTAGGAAAATTCGGGGTCTTACACCTTGGTAGGCTAGGTTGTCAATGCCAAAACCCGGAGTAGGTCGGCATTGGATGACAAAGTCCCTAGGTAGGCAATCATTTCAGAGTTCCACGTCTATGTTGACCGGACTGTGTTCCAGGAGGCTTGGATGTTGCTCCGGCATGTGAATTACACAATATAAGTGAACTTCATGGCATTGGCCACTTGTGTATAGTTTATTATTGTTGTTTGAATATTTGTATTTCCTCATTATTGAGAACTCGGGATTTCGGAATTTATGACGACTCCTATTGTTTACCGTGATCGAATATTATTCGAGGCATGTTTTAGAACTGATATAAATTGTTTTATTCATGCATATGCTACTTGCTGGGATATTCGTATCTCGTTACTTTTGTTTTGTTTTGTTTTATATATACCCTCAGTGAGGACCCGTCTGTTAGGGTAGAGCCAGCTGATTACTATAGGGGAGACGATTACTAATTTCCTTAGAGATTGTAGGTTCTATTTCTGGTTTGAACTGTGAAAGTTGTAATGGAATAATCCTAGTTGATATTCAGATTTGTTTAGAACTATTAACCTTCATGTTGATTAGATTCCCACGCTTTAATAAATGAATCCTTAATTTCCGCACTCTGATGTTTGTCCCATGTGATAAATGGAATTGATGATTGAAATGTGGGCCCATACATTACCCTCCGTGAAACGCCGCACGGGAAAATTCGGAGTCGCCACCGCCTAATGGGGTGCAGGCAGACACCTGGGTGCCTAATCTTGTCTATTAAGGCTTTGGTCTGCAGCTTGAGATTCTAAGTCGGGTGACGGGTCCCTTGGGTTTATCCTGGTTTGAGTCAGCTCACTTATTTTCTCACCCGATTCCTAAGTTGGCATGCAAACTGGTTAAGTCTGGTGGAACCACCTGAATGGTGTGGGTCCCTTTAATTGCTATTATCTTGATTAATTAGGTAATCTGAGTCTGGTTGCGTGGGCCCCGTTGGAAGGCCCACGGTGTCCTTGGTGGGCTTAGTCAAGCCTATGTACCCTTGTGGGCCCCTGTCTAGCCTAGGAGGCCTTTTGGGCTTTGGTTAAGTGAATGGATTTTACATTAGGGTTCAGATTTGAAGCTTAGGTGATTTTCATGCAAAAGGTGGGCCTGCATTGGTTTGCGAGCCCCTGGATGAGCCCCCATGATGGTTGCCAAAGGTGCTTTAGATTTATCTTGTTAAGTTTGCCAAAAAAATGGGTTGGACATTGGGCTTTGGGCCCGTAGTCCTGATTTGGGCTTGAAAGCCCAAGTTATGTGAAGTTAGGGTTTTGAACCCTTACTTGGTGGGTTCGTGGGCTTTGGCCGGCCCGGTAGGCCCTTGCCCTTGGTCTCGGCCAAACCACACATTTCATGCATCAATTCACCAACAAGTTCGGGTGGGCCACATTGGGTTTGGCCCGCCCCAATTGATTAGTTAATTTATTTATCTTGATTAGGTCACATGCATGCATTGCATTGTGCTTGTTGGGCTTGGTGGGCCCCGTTAGAAGGCCCACTGTAAATCAAATTGGACGGGGGGTCCAAGTCCCATGTTGGGTTTCCGGGTGGGTTTCCGGGTCACCCGGAAACCCTATTGGTTCATTTGGTTCGGTTAGGAAATGCCGTCCTCATCTAGCAACAATCACAGAATATACATCACAGAAAATATACAAAACTAACACTTATCAGGGGAAATCGGCTCACTAATCTGGGTCCAAGGGGAGGGACCTGAAAGCAGCAAAAATGGAGTCAGGTAGGTCAGCCGCAAGCAATTAGGCAAATAAGCGGGGTGCGCTGACTTCAAGCACTAGGCACGAGGTCAGCGCGAGCCCGGCGGAACCAAAACGACAGGAAAAAGGCGCCCAGCGCGAGCTCGGCGAACACAAAAACGCCCCACGCAAGCTCGGGGCAAGCTCAGCACATGCATCTGACGAAACAAGAACCTCTGTTTTTCTTGAAACTCAGAGACTGGCTTGATTTCCAATCTCTGTAACACCTTCCCGGTGTTCCTCAGACTCCCAGAAGACCTTTAAACTCTCATTGAAATTAATCTAACTTTCCTCAAGACACAACTCTAGATCTCTTAAAAAGAACCAGACCCGACTGTTATAAAAAAAAATGACTACAAACCAACGGCTATAGGGGCTAACGGGGTGAAGGGAGCATGCTAACAGGCACACAACAAGAAGACAGCAGGTGGCAGGGGGTTAGGGGAGCATGTTGGCAAGTCTAGCAAAAATAAAACAACAATAACGGACAGAGATTGCATGCGTAAGAAAAAAAAACAAACTTTCACCTATGCCTGGACCGGACCTCCGAGCATGCACACGAACATTCGAAGAAGGGAAGGAGAAAGGGGGTTTACAGGGGATACAGTAGACATGCTAAACGTGAGGGAACAGACTCCCTTTACTGAATAATCCACAAAAACTCTCCGAACGGTGGCCTTGGTGGCCTAAGGTGGAACGGCCAAACTTCCCATCTTCTCATGGGGTCTCCCTTACCCTTGGAGACCTCCATGCTACCGAAATAGAAGAACATGCATGTTATAGTAAGGAAAAAAGAACAAATCCAGCAACATGCTTACATAACTCCCATCTTTATATATGCGAAGTAAAAGTGGGTGGGGAACAATACCTGAGAGTGCTTATCTCCTTTGTGGAAGCATGTGACCTCCTTGAAGCAAAAACACCAACTGTGAGCTTCTTCTCCAACAGCTACAGCGAGTGGCTCCTCCGGCTTTTGGTAGAAGAGTGAAGAAGAAGAACAGAAGAGAGAGTCCGGAAGGCAAGGTCGGGTATTCGGGTGAAGGAAGGCAGGGGAAGAAAGCTCTAGGGCCAGCAATCCAACCAGAACCAATCCAGAAGAAAGGAAAGCCAACTAGAGAAAAGCTCTCCACCAAAAAAAAATCCCAACCCCCGGCAATGAAGCGTGGTGTGCCTTTTATAGAAGAGAAAAGAGGGTATCCGCTGGGTTGGCGCCTAGCTGGCGCCGAGCGCTTTTTGCGCTCGCCTAACTCGTGCGAGCGGCATAATCATTGAAAAACAATTAATGCAGCCGCTAAATGGTCGGAAAATCAAGTATTTACGGATTTAGTCCCTGGATATTTTGATTTAATCCGATATTCTGGGATATTTACAGATTTGGTCCCTGGGATATTTCGTACGTTTGGATATTCACGGATTTGATCCCCGAGATATTTTCCTGTGCAACTTGCCACGTGTGCAGTTTGCCGGTTTTGCTATTCGGAAACTTCGACAGCTCATATCTTCTCCATCCGGACTCCGATCTAGGCAAACTCAGTCATGTTAGAACCGTATCGAAGCCCTCTATCCAATGACATAGGGTTAAGCATCTGGATCACGGTTTAGCAGAAAGTCAACTTTCGGCTCCCCCTCAAGTTTGACCGGCTTGCAGAACCTTCATCCAGACTCCGATTCCTGCAAACTCAATTGTGTTGGAACCGTGTCGGGATTCTCTATCCATTGAGATAAAGCAACGTGGCCAATTTCCACTTGATCAAAAAGTCAACTTTTCACCCCTCAAGTTTTGACTTTTTAGCTGGGGTTGCATTTCCAGCTCTTCCGGGAGCGCAAAAATGAGGTGCTTACAGTTGTTTTGTAAATATTGGCTATAACCCTCACACCTTACTCTTTTATAGAATGTATATATTGTATATATCTTTTCCATATGCTGTTTTCATGCAATATTTAATTAAATCCATCAATTTCAATTTCATAATTAACGCAAGTAATCTTTTTGAAAATAATCAACTATATAAGGATTTGAATTGATGAAGTTTTAAGAGGTTTCAAAGATCATGAATGATTACTAAGAATGTTGGTTTAGTTTTAAGTCTATTCAATGGAGGTTTATCTTCCTATTTAATGGTTTAGGTGGATCATGCGCATGTTGATTTTATTATTGAGTGATTTAATTTGTTTTGGAATGATTAAGAAGGTTTTGAACAATGATTTGGAAGAGTTTGAAAGAGATTTTGGCTTGGTTATGTGTTAAATTTATTTTAAAACTTAAAAAATTTGCAAAAATCCAAAAAATTTATGAATTTTGCCTTTCACACCTGAGCCAAGCTCTAGCACCATGAATAAAAATGACTATCACCCACCTTGAGCTCAAGCACTTATTGAGCGACAGTGTTTAATTTGTTTTAAAACTATGAAGCCAAGAGCGAAGTTTTGATGCTCAATCAACAATCAAATTTTACACCCTCACACCCGACCTCACTTGAGCGCCTATCAGGCGCCAAGCCTTATTTTGATTTCCCGCCCAATCCCTTGCTCAAGCACCAATCTCTTAGACCATGCCCAATGTCTAGCTCATGCGCCCATCATGATTCAAACAATTTAGCCTTGGTGCACTATGTTAGCTTGAGCCCCCACATCATGCTTCAAGAAATTTGGCCTCGGTGCATTACTCTTGCACTAGCCCTAGCTCATGCACTAGCCCCCTCTTGAATTAAGAAAAATCATGTTTTATTGCTTTACTCCGGACTTTTGGTACCCACGCTCAAGCGCCCCTCAGGCACAAGAGTTAAGAAACAAAGTAAAAAGCTATTGCTCGAGTCACGCTCGACCTAGGCTTGAGCGGCAGAACCAAAATTTACATTGTTTAATAAAATTAACTTGTTTTCAATCATAAATTAATTTTTATACAATTTCAATTCACAGCAAGATTAAGGTCTTTTGAAGAGGTTTTCACTGGTAAAATGAATTTATAAATTTTATAAAAGATTTTGGGTACATTCTGCTAAGATAGGTCAATTTTTTGCATTTTTGGTACTTGATGGATTTCTTGCATCTTGGGTTGTTTTTGCTAGTCTTTCCATGTATCTTTAAAATGTATTTATTGTTCTCCCATGTATATTGGGATAAAATCTTATTTTCCCTTCGTGTAGCTCGAAGTGGAATTATATTTCTCTCTCCTGTATCTTGAGATGAGCCTTGTTCTTCCATGTATCTTGGAGCGGTTTTATGCCATAATGGCAATATGAGATATTTTTAACACCTACGGGGTGAGATTTGTTTACCTCCTATGACGGAGATGTGTTTTACCACTTGCGAGTGAGATTTGTCTACCTCTTACGGGGGAGATGTGTTTACCACCTGCAGGTGAGAATTATTTACCTTTTGCGGATACTAACTTGACATTGCTTTACTTCCATGTATTTGGAGAGATTTATGGTTTTGTATGGATTTTATCCCTTATTTGATAATGTATTTGGTTATAACATGTTATTGATTTCATTGGGATTTTATGATTGATAGTCAAATGAAAATTTTGTTACATATTAAATGTGTTATAATAAGTATTTGATATTCGAGATTATTATTTTGTGTTCGGATATGTGTATTGATTTGTGTTTTGTAGCTTATTAGTTATTTTGTAATTAACTGTAGAATTTTTAATATATGCATGCATTGCTACTTATTAGGATTTTATATCTCATACTACATTTTCAAATATTTTGTTTCCACGTTTTATTAGTGAGGATGTTATAGAAGGGATAGGGCACTAACGGGGTTTTCAAGGAAAGATAAAGTGTAGTGAAGGCTAATATTCAAGGTTTTTTTTGGAAATTAAGTATATATTCACAAAAGAGAGGTAAATACAAGATTAACAAGGACCTGGTCACCTGAAGAGGTTAAACCACGATCATAAACACATGTCCATGACATAGCCTCTACAAACAAAAACTATGATTTTCAAAAGACAAATTTCCATTTTAATCTCCAATTGCCAATGATATCCCTGTTGATCACCATGTCCTTAACCACATACTCCTTGCAAGAGCATTTCACTTGAACATCTACAATTATATGATTGAGTAGCACAGAATGCGGCAAGTAACTATTCTTAAACACTCTACTATTTCTCTCTGCCCAAATGTGGTACACCGCAGCTCCCAAGCTTAGTTTTGCAACCATCTTGATTGGGGAAGAACCCGAGAATTTCCTTTGTGCCCATTCCACAACATCCCTGCACTTAAATCTTGACGTGTGTAAGCAATTAAACCTAAGCAAAGTACACCATATGGCTTTACTATACTGACAGTCGAAGAAGACGTGGTCTTGGTTCTCTACATTTGCTCTACAAAAAACGCAGCTTCTGTGTTGAATAATTCCCCATGCAAATAATTTATCTCTCTTAGCATCTTGTTGTTCATATCCATCCAAAGGATGAAGGTATGCCTGGGAATATAGGTGGAGAACCAAACAAGATGCTGCCATGCAACCAGAGGTTGATCAACATCAAGAATTTTATGGGCTGACTTAATATTAAACTCACCAGAAGAGGAGGGAGTCCAATTAGTGGAATCATCTTTGTTGTTGTCCAATTGGGGCAACTCGTGTAATTTGCTCCATATCTCCAGATCAATTGAAGCAGCAGCGGGCGCATCCCACTGTCCATCAGCAATGAGTTTGTCAACACAATCCTTGGCTTCGAGACCCGAGTCAGAGATAATACTTGCACCATACTTTGCAATGAGAGACCCTACGGGGTGCCAATTATCAAACCATATAGAGGTATCCCTACCATTGAATACTCTCTTCTTAATATGAGGGAATGCTCTCAACCTTAGTTTCAAAATCTTTCTCCACGCCCATGTTCCCCCACTTGGGATGTTTAAAGACCAAAATTTTCAGTCCTTAATTAGATAAGTTTGTATCCACAGGACCCACAAACTCTGATGCTTGATGCTGATTAACCACAAGTACCTAAGAATGGCACTTGTATTCCACAATTGTAAATTCAAGCAACCAAGCCCTCCTTCTTGTTTAGGTGAACACACCCTTTCCCAACAAATGGGGATTGTCTTCTTAGCATTTAGTTCAGGTCCTGACCATAAGAACCTCCTACAGATTTTTTCAAGCTCCCCAATCACTTTCTTTGGTAGCAAGAAAATCGACATCCAATGCACATTGATGGAGAATAGTACTGATTTCACTAGCATCATTCTTCCGGCATAAGATAAGCATCTTCCTTTCCACGACTGTGCTTTAGCTTTGATTTGCTGAATTAATGGGTCACAATCCTTGAAGGATAACTTACTTGACAAGAGAGGCAGACCGAGGTATTTTATTAGCACAGAACCCATAGCAAAACCATTAAGCTGACCAATTTCTTCCTTGACCTGCTCCTGCAAACCTGAAAGAAACATTACACTTTTCTCTTTATTAGCCTGGAGACTAGCTACTTGATAGAAGCTTTCCAACGACTGCATCAAGCATGCAACAGAATTCTAATCCCCATGTGAGAACAAGAAGAGGTCGTCAGCAAAACAAAGTGCTTTAATACCAAGCCTCTCACATCTGTGATGATGCCTGAATCCCATTCTTGTGTTCTGTTCCAATATAATATTAAAGGTTTCCATGACGAGAACAAAGAGATAAGGAGAGATTGGGTCACCCTGCCTAATGCCTTTCGAACTTTGGAAGAAGCCTACCATATTTTCGTTTATCATCAATGAGAAGGATGGGGTAGTAACACACTCCATGATCCACTTTATGAACCTGATTGGGAATTCCATACCTTTAAGAGTTTCAGCTATGCATCCCCATGAGACAGTGTCAAAAGCCTTACGCAGATCCACTTTGAGTGCACACTTTGGGCGTAAGCTTCGGAGATGGTAATTATGCAGAAGTTCATGAGAGAGTAATATGTTATCAGCAATTCTTCTACCTGGAATGAAAGCGGACTGATAGTCCCCAATCAGATCAAATATCACCTTCTTCATCCTATTTGCCAATATTTTCGATATGCACTTGTATAGGGTGTTAACACAAGAGATAGGTCTGAAGTCACTCACCTTATCTAGGTTTCTTCCATTAGGAATTAATGTGATACATGTGTTATTTAACTGTCTAAGCATTCTACTTGACTTTAAGAAAGTACTGATTGCTTCCAATACATCCTCACCCACCACATGCCATGCCTTTTTAAAGAAGATTGGAGGGAAGCCATCAGGGCCTGGGGCTTTGTCTTCCTTCAGAACAAACAATGTTTCTTTGATCTCTTCATGAGATACATCTCTTTCTAGGTCATGGAGTTGTTGAACACCAAGTTTCCTTGTATATTGTGGCATTTGAGTCCCATGCTCAAGTTGTATCCCTCCCAATAATTGTTTATAATAAGATACAAACATGTTCTGAATTTGAGTGTGATCCTCTACCTTAGTTCCTTCCTCTGATAAGAGGCTTAGGATGCGATTGTTTGCCCTCCTTGCCATTAGCGTGTTGTGAAAGAACTTCGTGTTGAGGTCGCCTTCCTTGAGCCACTGCACTCTAGATTTTTGTTTAAAATGGGCTTCTTCATCTCTAAGGCACTGCATTAAGTTAAACCGCAACTCATTCTCCTTGACTTGCAACTGAATATCAAAAGGATTGTCTTGCAATTCGGACTGGCATCTGTCGAGATCAGTCCTAAGGGCCTGAGTTTTAGCTGCCAAATTGTTAAGACCTTTCACTTTGGACCAAACCTTAAGCTTCTCTTTGACTAACTTCAATTTTTTAACCACCCTGAACATGGGCAACCCAATTACCTGAGTTTCCCAAGCTTCTTGAACAAGTTGTAGAAATCCATGGTGTTCCATCCAGTAGTTGAAGAATCTAAAAGGTTTGAGGCCCTGCTGGAAGTCGTTGAATACTGAAACAACAACAGGACAATGGTCAAATATTCTTTGAGGAAGGAACTCAACTTCGGAGCCATTGAACATACTTAACCATGCCATATTGACTAGAGCTCTATCCAATTTGCATGAGATTCTATGCATACCGTGCTTCTATTTGACCAAGTACAAGTAGCACCTTTGAACTTAAGATCCTGAAGTCCACAATCATCAACACATTCATTAAACTCATTTACTGCAGTGTGGTTGATCTGGTTACCTCCCAGTTTTTCTGCAACCGATCTAACACAATTAAAGTCACCAATGATCAATGAAGGTTGGCTGGAAACCTGAAGTCTTAGGTCCTTCCACAAGTTACACCTTTCTCTACTATCTTTTGCTCCATAAACAAAGCTCACAGAGCCACTTTTCTGAATATTGGAAAAGATAATATAAGTATAGATAACTTGGTCAATGACTGCCATTTTCCTGATTGAAACCCTTGCTGGATTGTACAATATCCAAATACGGCCCTTAAGTGCCCTTTCGTCATTGGTAAGAAGCTCCCAGTTGGGACTTATCAAGTTCTTCACGAAATATGCATTTATCTCTCTGACCTTAGTTTCTACGAGACATATGAGACTGAGATTTTGAGTTCGAATGAGATTTCTAACCTCGCCCTGTTTATTGTCACGCCCCAAACCCGGGTGAATAAAAAAACCGACCTTGACCCGAATCAGGTTCGTCACTGTAACAACCCGAATTCAACCCAACAACCGAATTTGAGATGTTACTGGCCCATATCAAATAATAATCAATAAATAACTAGACTAAAAAGTTAAATAATCCTTTATTCAAGATCTATCTAAGTGCGGAAAACATTATTGTGCTTAAGTGTAGCCTAACATCATCATAAAATAAAAAAATCCAATCCAAGTCAACAGGTTCAAGTCTGGTATAAAAGGTACTAAACTCTCAATCCCTTAGATACATCAAAACCGAATATAAAAGGATCAACTGTCAAATACTCCATAAAAAATATCATCTATCGTCAACCTCAAATCAATCTGGGTAGAAATAATCCTCCGAAGTATAGCCCACAAGATCACTCTGGTAATCACCACTATGATCCCCCTCTCGTGTATCAGCTGAAAAATAACATAAGTAAGTAGGGTGAGATACGAATATCTCAGTAGACAACACATGCATGCTATAAACAGTTCATAATCAATAAAATAGATTTTCATACACGTATAAGTAGTCTCGAGTAAACAGGCTCATATAAACATTCATCTCGTTCATGATTACAAATCAGCATGTAAAACAGTTTAGTAATTGAGAACAAATAAAGTATATCAAGATCATGATTCATAAATCAATAATAAAATTCCATATAATTCCGGGATGTACTAAACAGTCACATCCAACCATAGCATCCAATACATGCATCCTGCATGTGAACAACATCAAAAATAAGTGTTTGTGATCTCAGTATCATTGTAGGACTCACAAAGAAAGATACACGTTTGAAATGACTCTCAACCATATGCTATACCACCGTGCGGCTTATGGGCGACGCTACTAATGATACTCAAACCCGTGAAGATCACCTTAAATAAGAGCCGTAGTCATCAACTTATTGCACACGAACTCAACCGAGTTGGTAAGTACCACCGGCATGCAGCACCAAAGTCAATACATGGGATTGTCGCTTATCCACATGTACAAGGAATCACCAGCGGAGCACCAGGGTGTCCCTCCAAACATAGGATCCTCCAGAGCAAACCAACTTGCAAAGGAAACGCGTTCGCAATAGGGAGTAACCCAACCCAAATGAAATATCCCTTAGCTATGTAGCCAAAACTATGGATCCATAACCAGCTATGCCCACTAGACACCAACAATCCCTAAGGACTAATATTATTGTACGTAATAGTGCCTAGCGGCATATAATGGTTATACTGTAATTTCTTTCCTTATTGGTTTAACTATGTTAAAAATCTAATCTGGAAATCCTGGATAACGTATTCTGGTTAACAGTACAAATTTATAGATCACTTAATTAAATCCCTCAAGGTTACAAGTTCAGTTCTTCCAAAACTTAGGTTTCTTGCTATTTACAAAGCTTGGCCACTAATTACCCTAAATACCTTCCTATTTTTATTCTTTTGTAAAACAAGGAATTGGTAATTTATTTTGGTCTTAAAACATCTTAATTAAAGGTTAAAATTGATTAAAAATAGTTTAGAATTGAATCAGGGTTTGAAAATACGAAAATCTACATTTTCTGCACAAAGCGCTCAGGATCGCCTAGGATCGCTCAGGCGGTCTAGGATAGGCGATAGTTCAAAATCGGTCGCCGATGATAAGTCATCAAGCGGTCTCGGGTGGTCTAATTTTTTCAACGATCGTCTGGGATCGTTGAGCACAGTAAGCTCGGCGGTCTCCCAAAAATGAACAGATAGTGTTTCAAAACTTGATTTTTCACGTCCAAAATCATTCAAACATACTTATAATAGTGTTATCAAACTAAATACATGATTACATAATACAAAAGCATGCAATAGAGATTAAACCAATCATGAAATACAAATCCAACGTTAAAACGGTGTTGCCTACCTCTATGCGATTGTTCCAATGAACTGTTCTTCTTCAAGGAAGAAAAACTACTCTGAGTCAATGGAGATCACACTAACAGACCTCCCTCTTCCTCTCTTTTCTTCTTCTCCTTCTCTTCTTCTCCTCTGGTCGTCTATGGTCGTGTGGCTTCTCCTTGCGGCTGAGCAATACAACTCAATACGATTTAGAATACCACTCGTATTCTTCTAGGTTATTTTAATGTATTTATATACCTACGATTCCATGCAACACACAAGCATCAACCACCATGCACTATCCAATCAGAATTCAACAACTTAAAATATTCATCTTACTGCGATATCCCACGACCAGATGGTCGAATCTACGCCCAACTCTGGATCTCCACTAATTATAATATCACCTACATTAATACAACATTTCTATTCACTTATAATCCTCAAGAATATTAATTATTAATTTACTTTTATATTTAGGAAAATTCGGGGTCTTACATTTACCGGGGTAATTCAAACCCCTTATATTCCACATTGCAATTTTAATCATCCCCCCCCCCCCCCCCCCCTTCTGAAGTTTTGCATTTATCAGCATCTTGCATGTTCAACCTCATCAACCAGAATTGTCTTTTTGTTCCTCTTCTTGTTTTTCTTCTTTGATGATTTGGTTCCATCATAATTGACAGTCATTTCTGATAGGATTTGAAAGCTATTCAAACTTTCCACACCAATTGGTTCTACCTCAAGGACTTCAACCTGTTGGACTTGGCCACCCTGTTGACACATCTCATCACTTTCTATGGTGCACAATGCCATGTTCTGTTCGTGGAAGCCAGTCACCACAACTAACTCCTTTCCCACACCATTTGCGTCTTCACCAGCAGGCAATGCTGTTGCTACTGAGGTCCCCTGATCAATTGTCTCATTTAATACATCCTCCACATGCGGATCCTGTGTAGACTCCCTTTCCATATCATGGTTTGCAGCCTCTGAAGTCACTGCCGACACATCGTTAGTGTTTAATGGCACCCTCTGCCCAATATGTTTCCACACACGAGGTTGCCTAGGACACTTTGAACTTATGTGACCAAACACCTTACATTGAGCACAACAAGTCGGCTTCCAAGGGTACTCAACCTTAATTTGGACAATCTCCTTCTGCACCTGTAACATTAACGATTCCGGGAATTGACAATCGGTATCAACCTCCACACAAACTTTGGCACAATTCAGTCTGGATCTTTTTTGGGTAGCATCATCCATGTATAATGGAATGCCAATACCGCTGGCAATATAACTCGGGCCTTGTGCGGACCAATACTCAAGAGGGATGTTGAATAATTTCACCCATATAGGAATACAATTGAACTCAGATTTCTCAAATTGCATACCGGGATGCCATTCTTTGATAACCAAAAGTTTACCAGCAAAATGCCATGGTCCCTCATCCAACACTTTCTCTCTGACCTTCTGGTCACTAAATCTGAATAAAAAAAATCCATCAGCTATCATACTTGTCTGGACAGAACCATGTCTAACCCATAATCGGTCAGCAAAGGCCTTAACAACAGAAAAAGGAAGCTTCTTGTCCATAAAATGGCCTACCAAGCATCCCTCCCAACTCTTGATTCCACTTTCCACAACCTCTTCGGGAGGGACAATGAGCGGAACTCCATCAACCAGCACATGTTGATGGAATTGCAACTTGATTCTCTGAGAAGAGGAGGATTTACCGAACAGGGACGACCAATCCTTAGAAGCTGGAGCCATTCCTGGATATATAGATGCTTGCTTTGGTTGAGAGCTAAAAGAACCTGGTTCAATCATACCAAATGGATGGTTCAAACCAAACTCTGCTTCAGCCGACCCGAGCTGGGTAGAGGCCTCACTTACTAAGGGCGGGAATTTCGAATTCAAAAAATCCATACCAGAAACCGGGAACAAAACCAGGGAAGAAACCACTTCAACTCGTTGGATCAACGCAAGCAAAGCAGGCGCACAGCACAGACGCAGCCACCCCAAACAAAGCAGCTGAGGCCAGAGAGATTAGCTGAGCAAAAGCCGAGCTCAATGCCTGCACAAGCACAGCTCCATTGCAAGCGTAGCACCCCTTTCGCGAGAGTTAGGACAGACCGACGAAGAAGCCGTCGGCAACGGCCACGGAGGCCGCTGGCGGCACGCCGGCGAGAGACGCCCTTCAGTCGCCCCTTAGACGCGCACTAGTCGCACACCAGTCGCGGCCACCATTCAAATGCACACCAGTCGCACCAATCCCACGCCGGCGAGAGACACCCTACAATCGCCCCTTAGTCGCTCCAGCCGCTCCAGTCGCACCAATCCCACGCCGGCGAGAGACTCTCCAGTCGCACCCAAATAATATTCAAGGTTATTAATATAGGGGCTTAGATTCCCTAGAGTAGCATTTATTTGACTTTCCATTCAGATAGAATATTAGAATTTTGTTTTAGTTGAGAATAGGCATGAGCAATGGGCTGGCCCGGGCACGCCACGGGCCTAGGGCCCTGGGGGCACGGCCCGCCAGGGCACGCGACACGCGGGCCCGCGTGCCAGCCCGGGCCCGCGCTCGGCGCGGGCGCGCGCGGGCCCAAGCGGGCTGGCCCGCGCGCCGGCCCACGCGCGAGCCCGCACGGCGGGCCGGCCCGCTTGGCACGCCCCAACGGCAGGCACGCGTGCCTGCCGTTGGGCACGCGGGCCGGCCCGCCCGGCGGCCTGCCTGGCCCGCCAGAGAGCTAGCCGTTGGCTAGCTCTCTTTTCCCTCCATACAAGTGGCTTTTAGCCAATTTTATGCCTATTTTACCCCCCCCAACAGCCATATAACAACTATATTGGGGGGATATAGTTGTAATTGATGATAAAAAGACCTTTTCTACCCTTCCAACTGCAAAATAACAGTCATATTGAAGGGTAGAGGTAGTAAAAAGCCACTTTTAATTTTCTATAAATAGCCACTCCCTTTCCCACTCCAAACCACACCACTTTTACAATCTCCTACTCTCTTCTAATTGATTATCAAATAGTTCTTTGCTCTAATTGTTGTAATTGGAAATTGGTGATACTCGATCTCTTCTAATTGTTCAAGCATCAAAAGTGGGAAATTGGACTCTGGAGGTTGAAGGCTTCAATTGCAAAGTTCAAGATTCATTCTAAAGAGGTATTCTTCTATTTAATTTTCTGATTTTAAAATTAGTATAAATATTATTATTATAAGTAAGTCTCTCCTTCTACCTTTCTTATAAATTAATATCACCAAATAGTTATTATAATATTATTTATTAAGAATTTTTTTTTTCAAAAAATTTGATAATGGACCCTAGGTATCCTATGTTTTTTTACACTGAAGAAAGGGAATATCTTAGACCCCTTTCTGACCCAGTATTTTCTGATGATATAACCCAACCCCAATATAATGACCCTCCCATCCAAGGTCTTGAAACAGAATTACCTTCACAGGATATGGGATCGTCTTCCCTACCACTTAGGAGCACTAAGAGGAGTAGAACCTCTAGTGTTTGGCTTAATTTTACAATTGAAAGTGTAGGGAGTGAAGAGAAGGCAGTGTGTAACCATTGCAAAAAACAGTTTAGTTGTAAAGGCAAAGGTGGTACAGGCCACTTGAACGGCATTTGCAGAAATGCCTTCCAAAACATGGCCAAATTGACCCTAGGCAAACCCAAATTTCTACTAGTAGTGTTGCTATAAGTAATTTTATTTTTAATCAAGAAGAAACTAGGCTTGAAATAGTAAAGTGGGTAATTCAAGAAGAATTACCCTTTAGATTAATAGATTCTAAAAGATTTCACCGTTTACTAACTAAATATTTAGCACCACAATTTAAACCTTTTTCACGCCACACTTTAAGAAAGGATGCCATAAAATTATATGGAAAAATGAAAACTGCATTAATAGAAACTTTGTCAAACAGTACTTTTAAAATAGCTTTAACTTCAAATATTTGGACAAGTAGACAACAAATAAGTTATTTAGCTATAACCACACATTATATTGATGAAAATTGGAATATGGAAAAAAGAATAATAACTTTTGAACCACTAGATGCTAGCCATACTGGAATAAATATATCAAATGCTATAAGTAGAAATCTAAGAAATTATAAAATACACAATAAAATAATGGCTCTAGCACTTGATAATGCAAGTGCTAATAATGTTGCAGTAGGAATATTAAGACAACAATTAAACTTAAATATAGATGGAAGTTTATTTCATGTTAGGTGTGCTTGTCATATTCTTAATTTAGTTGTGCAAGATGGATTAAAAATTGTTCAACATCATTTAATAAATATTAGAGATGCAGTAAGATTTATAAAACAATCTAGCACAACCGCTAGAGAATTTAAATATTATTGTGAAACTTTAGGAAAACAATATAAAAAAATTACCCTAGATGTTGAACATAGGTGGAATTCAACATATATAATGCTAGAAGCTGCATTAGGATTAAAACAAGAAATTACAATATTTGATAAAAGTAAAATGCCTTAAAGTGACTTAGAGGATCTTGATTGGCAAATAGCCGAAATTTTAAGAGATTTTTTAAAAGTTTTTTATGATGCAACAAGATATTTATCAGTAGTTTATTACCCAACATCTTCAAGTATTATAACTTGTTTATATCAAATAAGTATTTGTTTTAAACAATATAGAGATGTACCCATTGCTAAGGAAATTATCCCTGCAATGGAAATTAAATTTTTAAAATATTGGCAAGAGATGCCTAATTTATATTGTTTAGCTACTACAATGGACCCTAGGATTAAATTAGGAGTTGAAGACTTAATAGATGGAATAAATGAAAATATGAATTCTACTTTTCAAATAGATATACGTAAAATAAGAAATCTATTAGAAAGACTTTTTTGTGAATACGATACTAGTAGTAGCATAAAAAGTCATACGCGAACCCAACAAACACTACCAAATAATTCCCCTTGGAATTTTTTAAGTGGGAGAAGAAAGGGAAAACAACCAGCTTCTAGTAGTGGGGGATCATCTGAATTAATGATTTTTTTAGAAAGCCCCCCAATGAGTTTTAATACTATAGAAGAGCATAATGCTTTTAACATTTTGACATGGTGGAAGCAAAATCAGGTTAATTATCCTGTGCTTTCCGCCATGGCACGTGATCTACTAACGGTTCCGGTGTCCACAGTTGCATCGGAATCAGCTTTTAGTGCAGGTGGACGAACCGTGGATGATTACAGGAGCAGATTAACGCCGGAAATGGTGCAAGCATGTGTTAGTCTTACAGATTGGTTAAGGGCAGAACTGAGAGAACAAGAATATGAAGATGATCAACTTGCTGGAGACTTTGATGATTTGAATATTGATTTTAGTCAACTAGAGTAGTCTAAGTTTTGTTATAATTTTTGTAATCAAAGTATAGGAATTGTACTTTCTCTTTTTTTTTTGTTTCTTTTAAACTGCAAATGATAGATAGATGAGTGGGTGCCAACCTAGTTGGGATGTGCTTATACTATAGTGATGCAGTATTATTTGTTCAAGTAATTATGTAATTTTTGCAAAGTTGTAAGTGTACTTATGCTAATTAATGAATTTATATTTTTTTGAGCAAAATTTATCTCAATATGTGTAAAACAATTTTGTGAATAATAAAAGTATTTTACAGAAATTTTTTGGGATTTTTTGGGTTTTTTTGGGATTTTTAAAAAAAAAATAAATTAATTGGCCCGCCGGCCCGGTGGGCTAGGCCCGGCACGGCACGCCTGCTGGGGCGTGCCGTGCCGGGCTGGGGTTTTGGGCAAATGGGCCTGGCGGGCCGCTAAAACAATTTTGTGAATAATAAAAGTATTTTACAGAAATTTTTTGGGATTTTTTGGGATTTTTAAAAAAAAAATAAATTAATTGGCCCGCCGGCCCGGCGGGCTAGGCCTGGCACGGCACGCCTGCTGGGGCGTGCCGTGCCGGGCTGGGGTTTTGGGCAAATGGGCCTGGCGTGCCGCGGCCCGCCAGGCCCGCGGCACGTCAGGCCCGCGGCACGGCTGGCCCGCGGCCCGCCCGAGCACGCCTGAGGCGTGCCGGGCCGGCCCGCCGCGCATGCCTAGTTGAGAAGAGTTGTAATTGACCCTTTATCAGATTATATTGAACATTGAGAAGCTTGAATAAATATAAATATTTTGAAATTATTGATAGTTGCATTTAAATCATTAGCGCACTCTGATGTATTTCTCAATCTCTCTAGTTTATGCCATTGATTTGCTATCATTTAGTTGGTTCCTCAATCCTTGAAAAGAAAACAAAAAATTGGAATCCGAATCCGGGGCGTTACAACGTGGTATCAAAGAGCAATTGGTTTTTTGAGCCCTAGGTTATAGAAAACCTTAGACTAGTCTTGGGGAGTGATACGCTAGTAGCATCATTAAATAGGGTTATTGCATGTAGTTGAAAAAGATATGTGATTTGTTTTTAGCCTTGGATTTGTGAAGAAAAGAAAAGAAACCTAAAAAGGAAGAGAAGAGAAAAGGAAAATACTTTTTTTTTTTTCTTTCCAATGTTTGGATGAGATGAGAAATTGGAAAGAAGATAAATATATTTTAATAAGATGATGGTTTGGAGTGGGGAGGTGGGTGTTGGTAGTGTTAGTGGGATGGTAGGGTGGGGGTGGTGAGAGGCCGGTAGCAATAGATGGTGGTGGTGGTGGTGGTGGTGGTAACAATGGTGGTGTTGGTGAGGTGGTGGGCTGTGGTGGGGTGGTGGTTGTGAGGTAGTAGAGGTGGTGGTGATGGTGGGGTAGATGATGGTGGTTGTGGTGGTGGGGGCCAGTGGTGGGATAGCAGAGGTGGTGGTGGGTGGTGAGTTATGGTAGAGGTGGTGGATGATGTTAGTGGTGGGGTCTGAGGTGGGTAATGTAGACACCCCAAATTGCACAGTAAAAATGATCAATAATCAGTAAAAATCACTATCTCCTTGGAAACCAGCACAAAATTTGAGAAAATGAGTTTTTTCCTTGTATCCGACAACTCAGGTCGGATACAAGCGTATTTCTTCGTATCCGATGGAAAATGCCGGATACAAGTAGCCCTTAATGTATCCGGCAACATATGCCGAATACACATAGGTGCTAGTGTATCCGACCTGATATGTCGGATACATTAGTTTTGCTCAAAATTAGGGTTTTCCGAGAGATTTCACTTTTTACCATCATATCCCTCATTAAATGAGTGGAAATCTCGTAAATAGCCTTAGGGTTAAGGTTGATGGGCTCTAGACATTATGTTGTGTCTACCATCTCACCAACCCTAACCCTAGCCTTTGCCTATAAATAAAAGGCTCCTCCTTAAGCAAATGGCCAACAACTCTTGTCAAGAACTTTTGCCAAGAAGAGCTCCGAGTGAAGAGGGAAACCGCTGCGGAACTGCTTCCAGAACCCAAGTAAGCCTCAAACCTATCTTTAATTTTCTGTTTTTTCATTCTAGATCTAGATCTCTTCTTCTACCTTTCTGTAGAATAAGGCCTTGATGTGTGTATGAAAACCCTTCTCCGGCTCAAAGTATCTCAAGACTCCGCCTAGCCGTAAAACGTGAAGGCGGGATCTAGGAGAAACGAGACTGGGGATTGATCCTAGTGCTAGAACCTTTATTTGAATAAGTCTTTTGAATCTGTGAAGACCGTTCTATATTCAAAGTACCCCAAGATTATGTTGAAGAACCGTGTTTAACGGGGAGAGAAAACTAAGGGAAACGATAATGGAACGGAACCCTAGGTTGTTTCTAGAACCTTTTTTTTTTATTGATCTAAATGCATGCTATAAGCCTTGTGATTCTATGAAAACCGTTTCATATTCAAAGTACCCCAAGATTATCTTGAAGAACCGTATTTAACGGGGAGAGAGAACTAAGGGAAACGATAATGGAACGGAACCCTAGGTTGTTTTAGAACCCTATTTTGATTGATATGAATGCATGCTATCTTTGCTACGTTTTTGGAATGATTTTTACACCTACACATACACGGCACGTGATTTTGGCGGGATAGGCTCATATTTCGGATTTATTGCATTTATTGTGATAAATCTGAAATAAATAGCCCCAAGCAATTCTAGAATGTCTTTAATTGATTTTCAAGTGATTTTGATCTATCTTGCACGGATCACACACCTCTTGTCACTGTTTTGAGTTATTTTTATCCAAAAATGGTTTAACTTGACAGCAACTGTACCCCAACTTCGGACACTCATAACTTCATCGTCCAGATGAATTTTGGAGTGATTCCAGAACCATAGGAAAGGTGAGGATGTCTAGTTTATGCCTACCAAATTTCATTAATTTCTATCAAGCGGATATTTGACACCTCTCTGTCGAAGTTGATAGGTCAGTTCTGATCTGAATACAGAACCTATCACTTCGACTGAGCGCCATGCGTTCGTTTTAAGTCCGATTCGAGTGATTCTTGTTTCTGAGTTTTCCTATAGAAGTCTAGTTTTAAATCCAATTAGTTTCATAATTTTTTGACTCCATTTGTGTCGTGAGCAACAGATTTACTCAGAGCTGTTCAACAGCACTTTTCTGGGTAAATCTGTGATCTTCGGGGCCTGTTCGGGAGACCACCCAAGGCACATCCGAATGAGTTTTTGTATGAGGCTAGTTTCATTTGAAAGATGGCTATACAGACTTCACTCACACCAAGTTTCATAAATTTATATGAAGCCGATTTTTCTAAATGATTTTCCAAAGTTGCCCACTTATCACTTTTAATCATCTCCAGCAACAGATTTCAAAGCAGAATAACTCCTAGGATTTTAACCGGAATGGATTGAAATTTTGCATGAGTCTCTTATTTATCATAATCTTTCAAATAGATTTGGTTTGATTCAATTTAAAATTGGATTTAAATGATTTCAAGACAAATGACATTATCTTTTACCGAATTTTCCGGATTTGACTCAACTTGGTTTTGTGCAACTTTTGCTTTGGATTTCCATCTTTTGATGATATTTCAGAAATGATATTGACATAAAAGAGGATCTGGAATCCATTTGGATCTTCATGTGAAGATATCATACATTTGTCCTTTTTCAAGGTTTTTTTAATGATTTTTAGCAAGATTTCTTATCTTTTTTGCATGAACAAACACTTGGCAACCACCTTGTGTGGGTGAATGGGGGTGCCTAACACCTTCCCCCGTTCATAATCTAATCCCCTTACCCATCTCTGAATTTTATTTTCAAGTAGAGTTATTTTTACTCTAGAATTTGCCTTTTAGCTCCTTTTGCTTATTTTTGAATCTTTTGGTGTCCATTCTCACCTCAAAATTTTGAATGGTGGCGACTCTCCCATTTTTACGTTGAGCCCGTGTGTTGACGGAGGGGGAATCATCCCGGTGATTTTTCCCATGTCTCACAAGTAAGTAGTGTGAGTAGTCATAAATGATGATTAACTTTCCTTTTTTTTTTTTCCAAAATCTCTAGCTTTTTGGAGAGAATTTTTTTACATAGTAGAAACAGATGGAGAGAAAATTTGGAAAGAAAATCTCACTTTCCTTCGTTTTAACCAAATGCCTTTTCTCCCTAAATCCAAGGTTCCACGCACATGTTCGACTTTGTTTGGAACTTTGGATTTGGAAAGAAAAGAAAAGAAAATGCTAAAATTTCTTCTCTTGTTTGGTTTAGATGAAGAAAAATGAGATTTTTTTTTCCAAAATTTTTCTTCCTCTTTTCTCTCCAATGTAAAAAATTCTCTCCAAAAAGGTAAGAACTTTGAAAGAAAAGAAAATTCACCATCACTTATCACCATTCACATTACCCACCCACTACTATCACCATCCACCACCACCACCACAACCCACCATCACCGACCACCACCACCCATCACTACCACACACCACCACCATTTGCCACCATAGCCCACCACCACCACCCACCGCTACCTGCCACCACCGCCCACCACCACCACCACTGCCCACCATCACCCAGCACCACTGCTCACCACCTCAACCCATCATTTTACTAAAAGATATTTTTCTTTTTTTCTCATTTCTCATCTCATCCAAACATCGGAAAAAAAAATCCATATTTTTCTTTTTTTTTCTCTTTTTTTCTTTTCCTTTTTTAGCTTTCTTTTTTTTGCTCCCCAAACACAACCGAAAAATAGATGGGAGGAACCCGCGTCATTGTTTATGTTTCAAATTCTTTGCATAAGACAAATATACCCCTCTACGAATCAAGTTTTAAAATGATTTGTATCTTTCATCTTTGAGAAATTTACACTTAGACCCCCTAGGGTTTGGAAAAGTGGCACGGACACCCCCTGTGATTTAAAACCGATCACTTACTACCCTTGAAGTTTCAAAAAGAGTCATCGAGCACCCCTACCGTTAGTTCAAGGCTAACACCGTTAAACTACTTTTTAAAATGTCAAAATACCATTCATTGTCTTCTTTCCCAAACCAAATAATCAAAACGAAACCAAGTGTGATCTGGTTTCTAATCGAAACTGAAATTGATGTATATTCTCTCTTATAAATCTGAATAAAGAAAAGAAAAAAAAAACCTTTACTCTTTTGCCTTCCATTGCATTCCAGCGAAACTGTAACTTTTGGAGAACTTGTTCTTATGTAAAAGTAAGATGCTGACGAAAAGAACTTGTTCTTCTTCGAAGGTTCAATCAGGGTTCTATTATTTTCTTCACCAGCTCTCCATATGCTAGAGCTCTTACTCCACACAGTTCAGCGCTCAAACCTACCAGATCTGAGGCCCAAAAAAACCCTATTTAGTGTAAGGCGAATGGTATTCAGTGTATGTCTCACCGTGTTTAGGTGCTTGGTGATCATGCCTTCTCCATAACTCAAGATCGAATCTTTTCCACCATAAATAACCTTAATTCTCCATCTCTGCAAGATCGAAACCCCAAACATAAAGGTTGTAGCGTCACTAGCGTGCACTGAATTACTAGTTTAGAAAAAGTCTTATCACTTTTTCCTTTGCAGAATTTGGTTGTTTGGGTCGGGTCAACCCCCCAACCCAAACAACCATTCCCCTTCCCCAACACGACAGAAAAAAATCATTACCCAGTCATTGAGCTTCGTTCTATAATGCCATATTTCTGAAAGGATCATCATCATCTTATAGGATGGAAGAGAAACAGAACTCAGACGAACAAAAACAAAATCATTCTTACACAAGATTTTGATTCTCGTACCCATACATCTTTAGGCTTCGGCCAGCCAGGGAGAGCACTGAACAAATTTGGACAACTCCCCTCACTCATCTGAAAAATTTTCAAAAATGGACAACTCCTTAAGTAGGTAATTCAAGCCTTTTTTTTTTAAATTATCGCCGCCGCCATAAAATAATTCCCATTTTCTTGCTTTGTCATCATGACTCTGGTGCAATATTTATTCTCTGTCTTGCATAATTTCCAAATTTTCGTGCAATCCCTGCATCAAATAATGTGTTCCATACCTGCAAATACTCAATTCATCATCATCACTTTAACTGTGAGTAAATTTAGGATAACAAAATACAAAGAAATGAAGGCAAACAGTAACAAATTTTTGACTCACTTCCAATCTCCCTTTAGAACCTCCGATAGCCAGCAAAAAGGGACTATCCTCTGAGAAAGAAATGGAAAAGACAGCTCCCTGGTGAAGCACAAACCAATGCGCGGCAATTAAAACCCAGACAACTAACACAGGATAATACGTCTACGGAATAATTAAACAGATTTAGAAATCCATCATTATGATATTGTCCAAGCCCTAACCAAATATAAGACAGGTTTAAGCAAAGGAAAAGTAGAAGCCAAGACCCCATTGATTATGAAAGCTAGGTTTGGAACATGCACAAATCAGCAACTTACGCATACCTTTCCACTAATGAAAATGAACATTGATGGCACCCATCATCTATAAACTGATTTAAGAACTGTGTGTGTTATGTGAAGTTCTTTAAGATAGCCTTTTAAATCACAGATCTAGTAAATAAACAGTTTTAGTATGTATAACACTGGAAACAAATCTTTTGGAATTCTCTGTCTCCCAGAAACGTATTAGCCCACACACCCCCCCCCCCCCCCCCCCCCCAAACACCACACCACACTACAACACACAGCTACCCACCCACTGATTGATTATTCAGCCCAACATGTGAGATTTGAGAACAATGGAAGGTCCAACAACAGTTAAAACAAATTTAAATTAGATCTCATAACACAATTGGCCCACAAATATAAGAATCCCAAAAATCAGTCACTGGGTCAATATCAAATAGATGACCACTCCCTGTCATGTCAAAGTAATTAGCAAGCAATATTCATGGATCACTTACAGCTTTAGGATTCCTGGACACGACACATGAAGGCTCGTTGTTTGATAAATCCCATATTTTAACCTAGAAGAATATAGAGGTAAGAGAACTCCATCAACAAAATGTCCCAACCAGAAAACTGCTCTCAGAAATGTGAAGGCCAATATGAAGAACATTAGACATTACCATCTTATCTGTGGACCCAGTGGCAAGCAGCTGCAAAAATTCATAAAAGAATATTAAATAAAGCTAAGCGTGTCAAGTCTGTTTTCTACAGAACTCATTCTTCAGGAATTGAGAATTGAGAAGGGAAAAAATTACATTTGGTGCAGCAGGATTATATGAGATTGTGCAAACAGCTTTTTCATGTGCATGGAGTGTGAAACTTGGTTTGGATCCAGAAGGCTTGTCAGAGTTAGCTGCCCTGATATCAAAACCCTGAACTGTACCATCTTCAAGACTGACCTAAAAAAACATTCAGAGAAGAATTACCATAATTCTACTATCCATATTCTATTAAAAACTGAATGTTGATTCTAATCCTTATAACGTACATTAATGGAAACTCCATTAAGAATAAACCATAACTTTCTAGTTCGGTAAATCAACTTTTTGTAATGCAACTTTCTCAATTTTTAAATCCTTTTTTTTATTTTTTATTTTTATATTCATATGAAAATTCTTGACAAACAAAAATACAAAAAAAAAAAAGAAACCACATATTAACAACAGTTCCTGGTTCAAACCACCAACCATTGAAAGTATCATATCTTCAGTAAAATCTAAAATTATGGTGTATCAGTGTATGTACATAAAAACATATTCAGAACAGATTATTATAATTTTACTGCATCCCCCTGTCATACTTTGGGATATGTGTAATGGCAGGATCTAGCCCAGTTGGCTTTATTAAATGCATAAAAAAGCTTTTCGCGTAGGAGATATTCACTTTCCCAGATACCAATCCATGGAATCTATTTTTCCCTAAAGAACTGTAAAACAAGGATCTCCTAATGAAAAAAGTTGGTGAAAAAAAGATAGAAAGATCCAAGGACGAAAGAGAAATCACTCACAACAAATGAATGCTCCGTGTGGGGGTCCCAAGCCAAGCTTTCAACATCAGCAGCAACTAACCACTTAAAACCAATGTGTGAAGGTATTCTTCCATCCTTCTGCATGTTATAAATATATTGAATGATAAAGTCAGGATATCTGAAGACAATCCATAGCCAAAACTCATACAATTAACCATATCTTGAACAATGTTCGGCCTAGACTATTGTGCATAAACAAGCACAAACTTTTAAACCTATTTAGATGCACTAACTTGAAAACGCTGCAAATCACCATATTCAATGAAATTCTATAATCAACCAAACAAGTTTCTAGACAAACACACCAAAGGGGTAATCTAACCTGCAGTACCTCCTTAAAAGTAAGATCACTAAAATGTCCATACAATATCCAAGTTAAAAATTCTGAAAATTGATTTGTAAAATTGCAACATCTCAATTACGATGCAATCAATTAATTGTTCCTAAAATAAATTCCATTCTCAGAAACAGGCACCATCTATCTTTCATTAGCTCCAAATTATTTTTAAATTTTAACCATCATTTGTTTATAATATTGAATCCAAAATAGAAAACGACAAAAGCAAATAAGCTAAACAACATCAAACATCAAAGAAGAAATGAATCATAATTCTAAATCAGTATCAATCAAAGACGAAAAACCATGTAAGGCACTGTAATTTCCAAGGAAACAACTTCTGGCATTATTATATTTTATGGACTTCTAGAGAAAATAGGCCTTAAAAATGACCACAACTTCATTATGTTCAATAATTGCATGAGGTATGACATAGCATTTACGAAATAATTGAAGCTCCGGAAAAGAAAGACCAAATATTAGGATACAAATTAATTATGTAATGGCTGACGAATATTGGATATTGGCTGAAAGCCTGAAACCATGAAAACTCAAAAGTGAATCAAGGAACCATCAACAAACATCACCATTTATGTTTATTATATAGCCCCCGTTAAATCAATACATATCTACCAATACTTGTTCAGGCAAATACTTGGAACTACAGCACCAAACCCTCCCACTTATGATGCCTAAGACATCAGAAGTGCCAAGATTCACTTAAATTAACAAACTAGGTGATTTGGAAAATTAATCCTACAAGATACCCAAGAAAATCTTATACAAATTCTCTAAGCTATTCACCATTTATTTAATATCCATAGGAAAGAATGGTGTCGGTGATATCCCACAACATAATAATCAGTCGAACTTTTGGAATACAGTGTTACGTAGAAATTTGCAGGACTGGTAGCTGGATTCTTGGCTGAGCTCGTTTCAGAATTTGAATGGTACTTCTATTGGCCAGGGAGTGGATGCCAAATTTCGGACATGGAACAAGATTGGGGTCTCCTCAGTGCTCTCTTATTTTAAGCACATCATCTCTGAAGTTTATTCTTGTGGAGCTTATAGTTTGGTTTGGAACAGCCATACAATCTTCTTGTGGATGGCAAGTCAAAGGTAGGATCCTAAAAGTGGATAATTTGGTTAAATGAGGGTGGCAATTACCTAAAATATGTGAAATGGCAAGCATGAGGATCATCAGCTCATGCATTGTGAGTTATCTATGTCCCTATAGTATTACTTCATTGCAAAATTCCATATGACCTGGGTTCAACCCAGCCATCTTGATATATTGCTTCAGTACTGGAAATGGAGATAGGAAAGTATAGAGCTGGAAGTCTTTGGGATATGTGTCCGCATGCTATTTCATGGTTATTGTGGAAAGAAAGGAATAGGAGGATATTTAAAGGCTCAGCGAAGAATGTTGAAAGGTGTCCATTCCAGTGGGTCTCTTCTTTACCTTCTTTCAAAGGGGAGACTTGGGATTGTTCTCTTCCTATGATAGCTTTTCAGATTTGGTGTAAGAATTTCTAGAGGGTGGAAATGACTTGCTTTAATCCTCCTTTCTGACTGCAAATTTTTCTTCTTTTCTTTCTCACCCATCTTAATAGCATTTTCCTTTTGCCAATTAAAAAAAAAAATTCTATAGGAAAGAAAAAGACATGTGAAGCTCTATATCCCAATTCCTCTCCGTAAGTGCCGTATGCACAGATTGGAAAAGCTGGAATTTAGTGGAGATATACCCTAAGATACCAAAATTTGTGCCACATATTCATTCACAATAGAAGGCTCAAGAAATACAAGTTACAAAAGAATTGGTAGAATGTTCAAGCATGAAAATGAATACAACAATTACCATGACAACTGAATGATCAAAAGAGCCACTAAGAAGAACTTGTGGCACATGACAATTCCATGCAACTGCTTGAACCTGAAACAAGATCAGAAGCAAATGCTAACAGTATCATTACAATCAGATCAAAAAGACATGAATGAACATATAATAATTCTAACAAAGATATCCATGGTTTTTTATTGCTACCACAAGACTACAAGGGAAAAAAATTAGCACAAATTTATCATCCAATATTAAACCCAATGATAAAAAACTGCAAGAAGCTCAATCCATGCTTTATTTGAAACAGAAAATCCAATGGCACTGAAGACAGGAAGTTATGTCTTATCTGCATCTCGGTCATATCACATAAAGAAAATGAATGTGAATCAAGGTTCATTTACTGGAAGAAAGTGTGAATAAACAATTCATCTGAAGATCAGGCTTAATTATAGCCTCTTCCAAGGCTAGATCATTCCATAATTTGACTGCTTTTTTTATTTATATACTTCAGCAGTGGTCCTTCTGACAAGCAATTTAGAAGATGATATTACACTTGAATTTTTTCCAGCATCTGTTACAGGGCTAAACTGGGTTAACCATCCAATAGATGGAAGGACCCTACAGGGAGCATCGAACCATCAGATTTATTGAACGATATCTGATGCTGTCTATATCCCCTCATGGTTTGAAACTATATCAATTCAAATTAGTGGAAAATTGACTTATGTTTTATCATATGCTTCATTTATTAAATCTTACTATTAATTGTACAATTTATGCAATTACTTTTTTATACACCGGAGGATAAAGGGAAAGAGATAGGGTGCCTTTAAGTGTGATAAGGGAGGAAAGCAGATCATCATCTATTCCAGTGACCAGTTTTGATATGAAATAGAAAGCTAGGGTCCTCGTAAGTATGAGTAAGACCTAATCTCCGGATGATTCCAATATTTCAGGCTTTCAGCTCTGCGCAAAAAATGAAAAAAAAAAATTTTTTTGGTAGATTTGAACTACCACACCAACCCCCCCCCCCCCCCCCCCCCCCCAAAAAAAACACACACACAAAACACCAAAAAAAAACAAAAAAGAAACAAAAATATAAAATCTCCTTTTCTGTCTAATTCTTTATATAGTGTATAAAATGATTAATTTTCTATAAATAAAGAAAAATAGCATACGTATCTTTAAACAAGAAAAACACGTTTCTAAGATAAATTCCAAACTGAACCTTATTGCAACTAAAATTACAATAGAACTTACTATCTATGACACAAAATATTACAAGATTTGCCAATCAAGCTATATAATTGAATTAGGAATCCCTGAACCTTTTGCCATGCTCAGTTCCACATTCCATCCACTACCGCAACAAAATGCCTAAATCTAACTGGTTGGACTCAGCAATGAAAATCTTGTTCCCCCATCCCAATCAGTCAAAAACCATATCATTTGTTAGTTTATGAGCGTCAAAATAACTTTACACTAATTCTATCTAAAAAAATTTTTTGGTCCCTCTCACCCCCATAGATCATTTAATAAGTGCCTCTTCATACGTTCTCAAAGCCAATTGCAGCTAACCCCAAACACACAAACCAAAACACCCTACACACACCACACCACCAACCCCCCAACCACCAAAACACTTGCATTACAATACCCAGATCTCTGATATCTGAACAAAATGGAGGAAAAGGGAAGAACTCATATAATTTCATCAAGCGTATTGTCCAAGCATTTATTCAGGACAATATAGCATATCAAGAATGTGACAAACTCTTGCCTTGTCTGTATGATGCTCCATTGTTACATCACACTTGCCGGTAGCCACATCCCAAATCTTAATCAACTTGTCAGCACTTGCACTTGCAAGTATATTCCTGCATTTTCAAGATTAAAACCGTGATGCTTAACATCAATAGAGTCAGTGAAACTAAAATAGCTCTTATCTATTAAAAAATTATATGGTACCTGTAGTCGTTGTTCCATGCAAGACAAAGTATTGAATCTGTATGACTGTCCTTTTTGTATTTGGTGGATGTCTAGCATGAAACAAGTTCCCAAAACTGGTAAAGAGAATTGCAAGAAAATAGTGATAGTTCATCAAATTTAATTTATATAAGATATAAAAAAAAGGATATACAAATGACATATAATAGAAATTAGAAACGTAAAATCACAGATTTCTGAAACCTATGTACAAAATTAACAAAAACAAACAAAATGTCAAGATTTAGCATATCTGCAAGGGAGCTTTACTTCATAATTGGTGGCTTTTCTCCTTGGTTGCGAGTTAATTGAGTCAAATAAATAAAGTCATTTGAGCTATCAAATTTTGGAATGCCACAGAAGATAATATTTGAAAAAAAAAGGTACCACACATGTATATACATACACACATCCTCTTACGCATGCGCGCGCACACATGGTTGCAAGATTTAATGAATCATCTGAACAATTAAATTAAGCCAACAAGATATCCCATGTAAGATACAACTGAAGGGTGGATATGGAAACCCAGTGCCTGTGTTTCAAAAGCCAAACTGAACTAACCAATTTAACACTGGTTTGGTTTAGTTTATTAATAGGTGCATGCATGTGAACAGCAAGCAGTGAAGTGAATCAAATATCTTTTTCACAGTTCCACCTTTTATTTATTTATTTTCCTTTCCCCAATCATTAGCATTTATAATATAACTGGTCGTCTCAGTTTGAACCACCAGTGAACAGCACATTTCTCCTGAGAAGATATAATATTCCATGTGGTTATTAAACATAGCCCATTTAACATTGTGCCCTGATATTCATCCAATAAAGTAAATTTGTGCAAGGAAGACTCAGACCAAGTCCAAATGAGTGGCATGACATAACAGCCAATAATCACAAGTTACAGAATGCACATAAATCTTGTTGAAACATAAATTTATTGAAGACAAAAAGAAAGATTGAAAATGGAAATCATTGCTTTGATGTGGCTCACACAAAGCTCTTTGAAAGGATTATAAATCCATATAATGTGTTCATTCTGTTGTGTCAATAATAGACTAATTATTTTCAAAGCTACCAAAACAACAGGAAAAAAAAATGCTCCATCCCAACCAGCAGTGCCAAACAACATGGATCCTGCTCCATCATTCTAATATCTTAAAAACATTGTATTCAACTATGAGCATTTAGTCCTCTTTTAACAACTCTATCATCTATATATATTTTTTTGGTCTTGATTTAGATGCCCAACCGATCTTGACAGACATTATCCAATATCATATTTGGACAACTAAGAGAAACTCTAAATATGTCCCTCACCTTTTCTTTCCTATTCTTCCCACAAATCTCGACATCGTCATATCAACAAAACTCATCCTAATTATATAATACTTCTTTGTCGCCTAACATTTTAACCCATATATTATAATTATATGACAAAAAGTTAAATTTAAGACACAGAAACGTAATTTGATCCAAGAACCTAACAAGTGGTTTGTAATTGAATAATTAAAATCAAAATCAGAAAGGAATAAGAAAAGTTACCAACCTTCTTTCCCTTTCTCTTCTTCTTGGAAATGCCACCTAATACCATGAACGGTTGGACTTCATCAATCTGAGAAAATGAGAACAACATAAAGAAACAATAAGACTTTTCAAAATTAGTTGAGTTCCGGAGGATGTTTTAATGGGAAATAAATAATATTTCTTACAGAATAAGATTCATTAGATATTAATGAAATAAGAACTACATACCAGGTCGAGATCCCATATTTCAATAGCAGGTTCCATTGACCCTACAGCGATAAAGTTTCCTGCCGATATAAATAAATAAAAAATGAACAAAATATTTAAGAGGGAAGTTTGATAAAGACATTAAGATTAATGATGTAAAAGGTAGAAATTATCAACACTTCAAAGTAAGTATGAAGGTTAAAAGAAGATAATAAAGTAATAATCGAGTCCATTGAAAATATTTAATTATATGAAACAGGAAGAAGGCAGTCATAAACCTCATTATTATTTCTATCGTCAGGTAAACAAGAAAAACAAGTTCAGAGAGCACATTAATTGCAATTTAAGAAACCTCCTAAGTATTAGATTCCACCAAAATAATAATAATAATAATAATAAGCTTATGCTGACCCATGGTTTAAGCCTGTTACCACCAGAAATTCATTGACCTCATTACAAATTGTTTTTTTTTTTTTATTGGTAAACAGTATGTATATATTAATAATGGAGAAAGAAGAGAACATAGTTTGTGGTACACAGACAATGTACCAAACAGATACAATTCTAGAAAGCAAGCCCATCCATAGTCAAAACTAGGAAACTTTCCTCATCCCTTCCTATTCTAGGAAGGACAATTTGCCCAAAAATTCTTCACGGTTGATGTCGTCCATTGAAATATAGGCTGCCAACCAACTTTGGATTAGACTTAAAACTTTTTTCCCAAAAATTCGACCTTTGTCTCTATATTTCTGAAAATTCTTCTGTTTCTTTCTCCCCAAGTCACCAACGCTATTGCTGGTGGCATAACATTCCAAGCCATATTCCTAATAGATTTCCCTTTCATCAATCCCAATGTCTCTAAGACTGTTCCAAAGCTCCTTGGTTGTACCCAAGGGATCCTGAACTTAGCTATAATCACATTCCATAGCTTCCATACCTCTATGCAATGAACAAGTAGCTGGTCTATATTTTCTTCATCCCTCTTACACATAATTGTTCTCAAATACTAATCTCCAATCATGCAATATAAGGAAAAAAATAATAATAATACCAATATATTTGCATCAACAAAGACCTTTTCCTTGATACACCATGTCAATTCTCTATGCAACCTTACCACATGGCATTCATAAATCAATAAGACCCTATAGTATCCCTATACTCTCCAAAATTCCTCATTGGTCATCATAGTAAATGCCTCAAAGAAAGAGTTTTCAAGCTCAAAATGCAACAAATATTCAGATACCCAAGCCATTTTGCTTACCCTTTGCGGCAATAATTTCCATAATTCATGGTGCTTTACAAGATTTATTCCACAATAGAAACTAAACTTCATACTTCTCCTTTGTTCTTACACAAATATTTGTTCAGCACAAGCATCTGCCAATTTTCCTTTTTTTTTGGGGTCCTCAAAAGTACTTTAATGGTCATTCAAGATATGCCTGAATATTCCAGGCATTTCCTTGCTAAAACAAAGATACCATCTCATAGCTTTTTTGTATTTTCATCGTAGCTAAACTTTCACTTCAATTACCACAAATTTTACAAAAAATTAAATAAAAAATATTAAAGTTTTCATCACTCAACTCACACGCTCACAATAATGCATATGTAGAGAGAGATGACATTCCAGATGCTCCTTCTTTATGACATCAGTAAGCCATTTCCAATCCTAAACAAACTAGAAGGCAGAAAGAGGGAACTGGAAAGTTCATTCAGTAAGTTTGTTACAAGTTTTACAAAATAATGTTGGGCAACCAAAAAGATATCTTCATATACAATGAAAGCAGACTTCAAAATTCAAGCACATATCTAACTAATCACATACCTTTATCTCCACCTTTAAGTGGGCAATCAAGCCATGCTGTGCAAAGTGGAAAAGCTGGAAGAATGATATCATGATGAACATACATGTTTGGATCACCATCTTCTAATTCCTCAAATATCCAAACCTGCAAAATAAGAAATCCAAGCCATGGTACACATCAGGGTCAACAGTGGTTACTAATTTAACAACAATTGCAGATATATATAAACCACATGCATATAAGCATCCCAGACACACAAAACACACACGTGCACGGGCGTGCATAAATATTAGGGAATGCTAAAATCCCAGGCAATGGAGGGAAAACAGCACCATCACCAACTTTTCTCTCCATTAAAAAAACATTTCTAAAAAAGTAAATAACAGTTTTCTATCTTTTCACAACCTCTTGTCGGATCTCCTTTACCTCCCTGATTCAGATTTCATAGAACTCTCAACAACAACAAAAAAAGGATAAGAAAAAAGTACCAAATAACCTGTAGATTGCTTCTCAAATATTCTTAAGAGAGAAATTATGTCTGAGATTCATAATTTTGATTGTTCTAAGAGAAATCTGCATGATTTAAACATGACCTAACTTCTGGAAATTGAAAGATCATTGAATTTTTTTCATGAGTTCTTCTTTCTGTTCCCCCTTTTTTTTGGCTTTTAAATCCCCCTCTTCTGTAAATAGCATGTCGGAACTTATAAGATTTCCAAATGGAGGTCAGGTTTTCAAGGTTTTAGAACACAAGCATCACTCCAAAATGATAACCCTGCTGTGTCTTTGAAATTTAGCCATGAAAATGAAATTTAAAACCTCTGAACTTCATTTTTTGCACAGCCATATCCAACACTTGCAACGTCAAGTTGCCATCTCCCTCTTACCTACAATAACACCCAGCATCCAGGGTAATGCAACCTTCACCACCGAAAATCTTTTCACTGAAATCTCTTCTAGTCCTGTTTTCCACAGCATCTATTTTTGATAGCCATCGCTTTTTCGCCATTCATTAACATTTTCCACAGAAATTACCAAAAAATAATATAGAAGGAAAGACAAAGGAACGAGAAAAATTGCAATCATGGAAGAAGAAAGCGCAATAATACTGATCTCCTTTAAAAATAAAAAACCAAAATAAAAAAAAATTAGATCTGGTGAAAATACAATTATGCAGATCTTTTTAAAAAAAAATAAATTCTAGTAAAAACGGTAAGTACCCATTTACTTTTTTAGATAATGCAAATTAATGTTGGAGACAATGCTAAATATTTTCACCGTCAGGGATGTGAACAAACATTATGAGGGAAAAGAGAGAAAGAGAGAACGAGAGAGAGAGCACTTTTACATGCCTCAAGATGGTTGACATCATCCTCATTACGTGCGCAAACTATAACTGCATCTGATGGTTTAATGGTCATATCTTCAATTTCTTCATCATCATCGTCATCCTGCCACAAGTATAATTGCATGGTTATAGAATTAAACCCAACTAACATTTAATCAGAAAGTGGTCAAACTTACATCTTTGTTCTTTAAGTATGGGTCCATGTTATTACTTGGATAGTAAGTATCCCCAAGTCCATGACTAAATAGCTCAATTCCTGAGATCTCCAATTAGAAGACACGTTTGGGGTTATTCATCCAATTAGAAACACTTCATGCGAAGCAAATCGCAATATGCTCTCAATAACTCCTTGCTCAAGTAGTCATTTAAAAAAACAAATATTCTACGATGTAAAAATTAGGCCCCAAAAAAAGATAATTGAAAAGAAAAACGAAAAAAAAAATGCCCTCTATGGAAGAGTGACAGAAGATACCATCATCTTCTTCATCATAATGATCCATGTCAAGCTCCCTCAAACCATCAGCAATGTCCTCAAAGTTAGCCCCATAGCTTGTTCCCTTAGAAGATGTTCCAAGTGCTTCTGCTGCAGCCAATGCATGTACAACTTTATCAGTCTGCTTTGCAGTATCAGCATCCATATCTTCATCACCTTCCTCATTTTCACTACCTTCACTGCGTAAACAATAGTATTGTTATGTTAAAAAAGGAAAAAAGAAAAATAAAAAACGCTGAGAAGGAATTGCACTAAAATATGAAGATAAATGATATTTGATTGGTTTCATATACATTTAAACCATGAAAACTCAGAATATGAAACATAATAATGATGATGATGACAGGAAGAAAAATGAGCAAACATAGTCTTTGACATCTTTTATGCATAGTGGCTGCTAAGGCATGAACCTACATTCTCACACTAGTAACCCAAAGCTTTTACAATCACACAAGGTGATGGTCCCCAAAAAGAATGAGAATAACAACAGGGAGAGAAAACTAGGGAATGAATCTATTTATGTGAACACACAGACATATGAATGAAAAAGCAAGTTTGAGTCTAAAAGCAGCCACTTTTTTTTTCTTCTTCTGATCATTAATGAAGCATATATAACAGAGATAGTACAATGGGACCCCCAAAGGGTAGGTGCAAGCTACAAACCCTCAATAATAAAATAGCAGCCCAATACACTAGATTGGAAACCATACTCATAAATGTATGACCTATAAGGTGAGTTGAACAAGGTGTTCAACATGAAACATACTTCAGCAGGACCTACACGCGTTATGGTCCTAAGCATATTTGGACAAAGTTCGCATCATTTGACCTTAACACATAGAATACCTCATATTCTTGTTCATGTATATTAATTTACAAGGAAGGATAGGAAAATGTGAACCAACCAAAAAGGATATATAGGCATATTACAAATGCAGACCATAACAATGACATAGTAGCTCCCATGCTTGCTTGAACTCACAAGTTCATGAAAGGAGTGAAAATTTGATAAAAGTTCCAATGCTAAGTGATCATAAATTTTATAAAAGTTCCAATGCTAGGTGACTAACTTAACAGCACCAAAATAAAAAATTGTAGCAACTAATGCAAAAAGCAACATAGAAACGGCATCTGGAAGAGAATATGAAAAGCAGATTATCACCAATAATGATAACAACATTGCTTTCTCAACCAATCATGTTATCAGTATTGGTAGAACACCAACGTAATAAAACAACAGTGAGAGTGTAGAAGTTATACCTTCCCCCTAAACCATCATTCTTCAGAATCTCGTCAACATCTTCTTTTGAAGGAGGGTCAGCCACAGCTGGAACAGAGTTTGAAACCCCCTTGGGAACCCAGGAAATCGCAGAAATCATTCTGTACACAAGTATACCACCAAAAGTTATCAAATAACCTAAAACAGCCACAATTACTTTCAATGCTTTAGTAGTTTCAAAACTTCATCCACTTCATAAAATATAATTTGCTTTAATTATTTTCCAAAGGATCCTTTTCTTTTCCATGACTGTGATATTTGTCCAAATAAAATGCCAGAAGATGAAGCACAAAATATCAAATGACAGGAAAACCTAATCAACAATCAAAAATACTGGTTACTCCGATGAGTAATATCAAAATAACATTCATTATTGAAAGCACTAAATCTCTTTCAAATATAATATATGTATATGTATATATATATATATATATACATACATAAATATATACAGTGACGGAACCAAAACTCCAAATCTGGGGGGGCAAAAAAAAATTTCAATTAACACTTCTCATAAAATATAGAAATTTCAATGAGTTAAGAGGGGCAAACCAGAAATTTTAAGAGGGGGGGGGTGGGGCGGGCGCAATTGCCCCCTCTAGCTCTAACGTGCCACTGTATATATATATATATATATTCCCTGGAAACTAGAAAGATAGATATTTCCTGTAATAAAAAACACACAAAGAAGGTGGAATAACAAATAACCAAAAAATAAATTGTGAAGAAAAAGCATGAACATGGACATAGACACGAAATGTAAATTGAAATTGAATGAAACCAAATATGCAAGCTGGTATTTAAGAAATGCAAACATCACAATTTAGAACAGAAACTACTGGGAAGGTGAGAAATAATTGCGAGTCTTGAAACAGAGTAACAATAGCAAATCAAAAAACTCCAAAAAGTGCAAAATTAGTTTATAAATATATCCCAATATAGAAAGAGCTCTGATTATTAGAAAAGAAGACTCAATATAAAACAAGTCCACTACAGACAGAAAACTGGATTTATCTAGTATATATACAAGGGAATTATAACCAAAAGTGTACCAACTATACGATCTAGAAATTTCTGAGTTTCGCGTCCTGTGCCCTAATGTCATTAGCTTAAAGCCCTAATTGCCACTCTCAATTCCTCTGTTCCATGTCCCGTAATCATGAGAAAGAGATTTTTAGGCATCAAACCATGGTTTTTCATAAACACAGTTTGGTGTTACAGTAACAAAGTTCTCTATGTTCAATAAATGTGAGAAATACATATGATTATTCTCCCTAACAAAGGACGAAATTCGCAAGTGTTTTTATTCTCATTTTCTTCACAAATAAGAAGAAGAAACTATGAAGAGTTAAACCCTTCGCGGGGTGTAACTCGAAAAACCTAGCGATGGACAAATGTACACGGGTCTTGCTTTTACGTGGTGGACCTAAATCAGCGACCATGGTTCGCCGTGCGGGACAGAAAAGGCATGGTGTACCGTTAAAAACTCCAATATTTCGACCGCACAGCAAAATATGGCGCCGGTCGAAATCGTCAGATCCCTGACGGGAGACAGAGAATCGCAGGGAATCTGTAAAAAGCACAGCAACAAAATGGGGGAGAGAGCTATGGAAGAGAAAAGAGCAGAAGAGGGGGCGCACCCTTTGCGGCCTCCTCTAAAAATAAGGAAATACGAAAGAGAAGAGAAAGAGATGGAGAGAGGGAGAGAGAGAAAGAGGGGAAGGGGAGTTGGCGCGTACCTATCAAGGGGTGGCAATCGGTCGAATACGGTATGGATCTACTAAGATCCGTATTCGATCCGAAAAAAATTTACCGATATCCGAATTCGATCCGATATCCGACGGATCTTTAATACCTATATCCGAATTTGAAATTCAATGAATATTCGAAATCCAAATTCGATTCGAAATCCGATCCGAAATGCGAATTCGAAACTGAAATCCGAATTCGATCATATGCTGTTGTGTTACTTAAGAAGAATATGGAGGATTAATGGGATCTTCTGCTTACCTGATTAGCAACAGCCGCTGGAAACAATGGACAACAGCCGCTGGAAACGATGAACGACAGCTTATGGGAGTGAACGAAGGTCACCAAAATCACTGCAAAATCCAAAGTTACTAATACAGACGAGTAGAAAAAACCAACCAACTAATCATTGGGGATTGAAGTGAGGTTTATTGGACGCGATGGAACACCTGAACCGAATCGCTATCAACGAAGTTGATTTGCTCGCCTGAGACCCAACGAAGCCAATAAACGGCTGAAACAGAGGAGTCTGGGATTCTGCCGATTGGAAAGAATTTGCTCAACTTCATCAAAAGGTTTTAAAAAAAAATAACAAAGTATCTTTCAAACATCTGTTGAGGAAGATGGTGATGACTGATGAGGGACTTACAGACTTGAGGAAGATGGCGACCATGGCGTTCGTAGTAGGTTGACTATTGAGGAAGATGGTGATGACTGATGAGGCCGTCGGCAGTGTTGTTCGACGGCGGTGGCGACTGGCGACTGTGGCATTCGTAGTCGACGAACGGAGAAACCCCAAAATCACAGTCGGCAGAGAATAGTGAGGGAGTTAGGGCACGAGAGCAAATCGTGTTTTGGGTTAGTGTTAGGGCAAATGTTTTTTTTGTTTTACTCTTTTGACTTATGGTCGAATGATGGTTTAACCCTTTTAATTTATGGTTGAACCATGGTCTGGGCTAAGTTTATATATACTATAAGTATGTGTTCGGTTCAGATCTTCTTCAGATCAGATAAATGTATATCCGAATTCGAATCCGAATTTTTTCGGATCCGAAATTCTAGATCCATATCCGAACCGTGGATCTAAATCCTATATCCAAATTCGGTAATTTCTGATTGGATTTGGGTCGGATTCGGATATATATCCGACCCATTTCCAGCCCTCCTGATTGGCGTCATCGCCCCTCTGCTTCCTCGTTCTCCTGTGTTCAGAATCGGACACAAGGGTAAGGAGTAAAGGTGTAAGTAGGGCGGGTTGGGTCGGGTTATGAGAGTTCGGGCTCAACCCAATATGGGATTTACTAGCCCAAACTCGTCGTTGACCTGCCTAACCCAAACTCATTAAACCCAAACCCAACCCAAACATTATTGTTTGAGTTTAGACTAGGTTCGGGTTGGCCCAAACAAAATGTAAGATTTTGATTTTTTTTTTTTGTTATAATTACAAAATGTAAAAATATCACTCATTAAATCGTCTATCAACATGCTTTTATGTTTGTTTGTTATAAATGCAAATATTACAAATTCCTCTTGATTTCGTCCCTTGAATTTGGAAAAAAACACTTAATTAATTTATTTCTTTAAAAATTTTAAAATATAATACTAGCTCATTATATTTGTGGTTTTGCACAATCTTTCTTGTAGAGTATGTGCTCTCAAATATCACATTCATTGTAACATATATGTATATGTACGTGAGTATAAAATTATTTATTTGGTAGAGTTTTATATATATATCGATGTTAAAGCGTGTACATAAAATCAACATTAACCTCGGACTTTTCGGGTTGTATAGCTTGAACCCAAGCTCAACCCAAACTCAACTTCGGGCTAGAAATGAAACCCAAACCCAAACTCAATGCTCACTTCAAGCTCTTATTCGGATTGGGTTGGCGGGCTTTGGGCGGTCCGGGCTAGATTTACAGCTCTAGTAAGGAGGGGCTTCTTGTATAGGGATGACATCATCTACCGCTCTACTCTATGGCATAACCTACCGCTCATATTGGATGTAGCCACGTAGAGCATATGGCCACATCACGAAGGCATTGTTTGGTAGGGTTTCTGGTTTCTAGATTGTAGATTATAATCTGGATTTTTCTTGTTGATTTTCCAAATCCAAAATCCTGCTTGGGTTAGGGCTGAAACTCGATGCGATTTGGTTCGGGTTGGCTTCAACCCAAGACCAAACCAAGGTTACTGATGGTCAGCCCAAAACCGAACCAAACTTAGAACCGAAATATCCAAACCGAACACCGAACCGATTATTTAAAGAAAACCCGTAACCCAATCCTAACCGAACCGAATTGCAAATTTCGTTCAATTTGGGTTATTTTCACATGCTTAAAACCTGCTATCAAGAGAGAGATTCCCACTTTTACCCCCAAAAAAATGTAAATAATACACAAAACTTTTTTCTTCTTGCACAATAACTAATTGACAATTCAACTTTATCTCAAAACAAAATTAATGAAATACAATCAGATTTGAAATGTCTTCCTCAGGATCATTTGCTTCATCACCATGATTCCAAAACTTAGTGTAGGCATGAGCAACGGGCCGTGCCGGCCCGAGCACGGCACGGCCCGCCAGGGCACGCGAGCCCGCGTGCCAGCCCGGGCCCGCGCGCGGGCTGCGCGTGCCCAAGCAGGCTGGCCCGCTGGGCACGCCCCAACGGCAGGCACGCGTGCCTGTCGTTGCCCGGCGGCCCGCCTGGTCCGCCAAAGAGCTAGCCGTTGGCTAGCTCTCTTTTCCCTCTATAAAAGTGGCTTTTAGCCACTTTTATGCTCATTTTACCCCCCCCCCCCCCAAACAGCCATATAACAGCTATATTGCGGGGCTATAGTTGTAATTGATGATTAAAAGACCTTTTCTACCCTTCCAACTGCAAAATAACAGTCATATTGAAGGGTAGAGGTGGTAAAAAGCCACTTTTAATTTTCTATAAATAGCCACTCCCTTTCCCACTCCAAACCACACCACTTCTACAATCTCCTACTCTCTTCTAATTGATTATCAAATAGTTTCTTTGCTCTAATTGTTGTAATTGGAAATTGGTGATACTCAATCTCTTCTAATTGTTCAAGCATCAAAAGTGGGAAATTGGACTCTGGAGGTTGAAGGCTTCAATTGCAAAGTTCAAGATTCATTCTAAAGGGGTATTCTTCTATTTAATTTTCCAATTTTAAAATTATTATAAATATTATTATTATAAGTAAGTCTCTCCTTCTACCTTTCTTATAAATTAGTATCACCAAATATTTATTATAATATTATTTATTAAGAAATTTTTTTCCAAAAATTTGATAATGGACCCTAGGTATCCTATGTTTTTTGACACTGAAGAAAGGGAATATCTTAGACCCCTTTCTGACCCATTTCTGATGATATAACACAACCCCAATATAATGACCCTCCCATCCAAGATCTTGAAACAGAATTACCTTCACAAGATATGGGATCGTCTTCCCTACCACCTAGGAGCACCAAGAGGAGTAGAACCTCCGGTGTTTGGCTCAATTTTACAATTGAAAGTGTAGGGAGTGAAGAGAAGGCAGTGTGTAACCATTGCAAAAAACATTTTAGTTGTAAAGGCAAAGGTGGTACAGGCCACTTGAACCGACATTTGCAGAAATGCCTTCCAAAACATGGCTAAATTGACCTTAGGCAAACCCAAATTTCTACTAGTAGTGTTGCTATGAGTAATTTTATTTTTAATCAAGAAGAAACTAGGCTTGAAATAGTAAAGTGGGTAATTCAAGAAGAATTACCCTTTAGATTAATAGATTCTAAAAGATTTCACCGTTTAATAACTAAATATTTAGCACCACAATTTAAACCTTTTTCACGCCACACTTTAAGAAAGGATGCAATAAAATTATATGGAAAAATGAAAACTGCATTAATAGAAACTTTGTCAAACAGTACTTTTAAGATAGCTTTAACCTCAGATATTTGGACAAGTAGACAACAAATAAGTTATTTAGCTATAACTGCACATTATATTGATGAAAATTGGAATATGGAAAAAAGAATAATAACTTTTGAACCACTAGATACTAGCCATACTAGAATGAATATATCAAATGCTATAAGTAGAAATCTAAGAAATTATAAAATACACAATAAAATAATGGCTCTAGCACTTGATAATGCAAGTGCTAATAATGTTGCAGTAGGAATATTAAGACAACAATTAAACTTAAATATAGATGAAAGTTTATTTCATGTTAGGTGTGCTTGTCATATCCTTAATTTAGTTGTGCAAGATGGATTAAAAATTGTTCAACATCATTTAATAAATATTAGAGATGCAGTAAGATTTATAAAACAATCTAGCACAACCGCTAGAGAATTTAAATATTATTGTGAAACTTTAGGAAAGCAATATAAAAAAATTACCCTAGATGTTGAACATAGGTGGAACTCAACATATTTAATGCTAGAAGCTGCACTAGGATTAAAACAAGAAATTACAATATTTTATAAAAGTAAAATGCCTGAAAGTGACTTAGAGGATCTTGATTGCCAAGTAGCCGAAATTTTAAGAGATTTTTTAAAAGTTTTTTATGATGCAACAAGATATTTATCAGTGGTTTATTACCCAACATCCTCAAGTATTATAACTTGTTTATATCAAATAAGTATTTGTTTTAAACAATATAGAAATGTACCCATTGCTAAGGAAATTATCCCTGCAAGTGGCAAGTTATTTTGTCTCAGTACGATATTGTCTACACTACGAGAAAGGCAATAAAGGGACAGGCAGTGGCAAAACACCCTGTGCCCGATTATCAACCACTTCTCACTGGACTGCCAGATGATGAAATTATGTGTGCCGAGTCAGTAGAAAAGGAAACCGGATGGCAAATGTTCTTTGATGGGGCCGTCAACATCAATGGGAAAGGGATTGGAGCAGTAATCATTTCCCCAGACGGAGTCCATCATCCGATAACAGCAAAACTCTTGTTCGATTGCACTAACAACATGGCAGAATATGAAACATGTGTGTTAGGCTTGCGAGCCGCAATCGAAATGAATGTACAAGAATTGAAGGTGTATGGTGATTCTAGTCTAATCATTTACCAAGTAATGGGGGACTGGAGGACTAAAGATATAAAGTTGGTGCCATACCAAGAACTGATTAAGGAGTTAGAAGGGCAATTCAAAAGCGTGACATTTGATTATATGCCACGAGATAGGAATCAGTTTGCAGATGCCTTGGCAACACTGGCATCTATGGCAACCATCACTGGTGGCACCTGGGTACAACCGTTGGAGATAGAGGTGCGGCGTTCCCCTGTCTATTTCTTTCGTGTTGAGAAGAGCCTGCCAAGAGGGGAACCCTGGTATGCAGATATAATGGGATACCTGAGAGACAGGACTTTTCCAGAAGATGCCACGGCAGCTGAGAGGCGCACAATCCAGAAGTTGGCAGGACAATTCTTCCTCAGTGGGGGCAAGCTATATAAAAAGTCATATAATGACTCATTATTATTGTGCGTAACAGAAGATGAAGCCCAACAACTGATTGATGAAATTCATGGGGGACAATGTGGCGCACATATGAATGGGCACATGCTAGCAAGGAAGATCTTGAGAATGGGTTATTACTGGTTGACTATGGAACATGATTGCCACATCCATGTAAGGAAGTGCCGGTTATGCCAAATTTATGCTGATAACATTCATGCACCGCCCAACACTTTGTACTCAATGACTTCTCCTTGGCCCTTCACCATCTGGGGAATTGACATGATTGGGGAGATTCACCCGAAGGCATCAAATGGGCATCGATTCATCTTGGTTGCAATAGACTATTTTACCAAGTGGGTAGAGGCCGTGTCCTTTGCAGATGTCAAAGGGTCCCATGTACTGAAATTCATCAGAAACAATATTGTCTGTCGCTACAGTGTACCTGAAGCACTTATCACAGACAATGCCAAGAATTTGAATAACAAGGACATGGACAGGATGTGTGAAGATTTGAAAATTAGACATCTCAATTCTACAGCATATAGGCCCAAGATGAATGGAGCAGTAGAGGCTGCCAACAAAAACCTGAAGAAGATACTTGAGAAGATGGTAGTTACCTACAGAGACTGGCATGAAAAGCTGCCTTATGCACTACATGCATATCGAACCTCAATCCGAACTTCAACTGGAGCAACTCCTTTTTCCCTTGTATATGGAATGGAGGCAGTCCTTCCCATGGAAGTGTAGATCCCTTCGCTCAGAATTCTGAAAGAAACGGAGGTTGATGATATTGAATGGGAAGAATCAAGGTTTGACCAATTGCAATTGCTTGATGAGAAAAGAATTAAGGCTTTATGCCACGGGCAACTCTATCACCAGAGAGCAGCTCGGACTTATAGCAAGAAAGTAATACCACGACACTTCAAGGTGGGAAACATTGTTATGAAGAAGATATTCCCCCACCAAGAAGACAATAGAGGGAAATTCAAGCCAAATTATGAAGGACCATTCATAGTACATAAAGTTCTGTCCAGAGGAGCACTAATCCTACAAGAGATGGATGGAACTATTTTTCCTGAGCCAATAAATGCAGATGCAGTCAAACTGTATTACTCTTGAGATCATTCCAATTAGGAAATGAAGAAAGGCCATCTTTGACTCTCCCCCAAGCCTGTAAATCCTTTCAAACACCCTAAAAGATTCCCCCTAGTTAGACACTTTTGAGCCTGAAAATTTCTTTTCAAACTTAGTACAGGTGTCCCTTACACCAAAATGGGCATTCCTGGCCCTAACCCAAAAAAAAAAAAAACAAAAAAAAAAAAGCAATTGCGAAGAAAATCAAGAAAAAGAAGAAAAGAAAAGAGTTGTGAAAAACAAGTACAAAATAAGATGGGGAAAATATGAACCCCACACCAAAGAAATAAGCCAGGATGTAAGCCCCAACAATAAAAGGAGCACTGTACAGACCTATAAAATCACAGCCTTCTTGGGCCACTTATCTTTCTTTCAAAACCCCAACCTAGCCTACATTTCGTCCTATCTTGAAGACCTCTGGGATCCCAAAGTGAATAATCTTGAGCAAAACAGTCAAATCTGCGTTTTCTGGTAATGACGGAATTGGATTCTCCCTGAAAGGACCAGACATGGTGAAAACCCAAAAAGGGCGCTGTGTGCAAAAAGGGTCAGTCGTGGTTCAAAAAAAAAAAACTGGTCATACCTTGATTAGAAGCAAAGGGGGGCTACAGAAAAAACAGAGACAGAATGGACAGTGCACTGAATAGGAAAAACCAAATGATCTAAAGGGCCCAAATTGGCAGACTGTGTTTGGGTCAAAGCTTCATAATGGCCTATGATGACAAGGCTAAAAATACCAAGCACTCTAATCAATGTCTGACTTAAGGATTGACTTTTATGATAATTGCAGGCACAAGCACACACTAACACGTCTGTGTTTTTCTGTAATTATTCTGCTTAACTACTCTTGGAATTTCCCCAGCTGTGCTGCTAACCCGTGAAGAAGGGTTCATAACCTTAATCAATGGCCATTTTTGATTGTGATGAATCAAAGGCTTAGAATAAACCAACCTTGCATATCCCCAATGGAGAAGAACAAGCACTGACATTTTGTTCCTTGTACAGGTTCAAAGAAGCAAGAAAGATACGAGATGAACATGAGAAGGATACTTTGATCCTTCATTCCCCAGCAGAGGCTTCTTCCCTTTCATCCCCAGCAGAGCTCAGAAGAAAGAAGATCATCAAGATCCTCAGACCCTCCAACAAAACTTCAAGAGCAAAAAGAGACATCACAATTATCCCCAGAAAGTCATCTAGACAGATCATACTCCCACCAGATCCCCAGTGGATACTCATAAGTGGGAAAAGACTTTTTAATGCCTCGACAAGAGAAAGAACCTGGCAAGGAAAAGCAACAAGGAAGAGCAATAATGGGCCAATTCGCCCCTTCTTGTAAATTTTGATTCTCACTTTTGTAAATAGTATAGGCTAGAGTAGGTGTATGGTCTCCGAGATGATGGACAGCAGCGCGAAAGCTTTCTCCCGTCCTCCTACCTGCACTCCCAAACCCATACCTTGGCCTATTTAAAAAAAAAAGTCACTAAAAGCTTTAATGGAACAAACAAGAAGAAAAGAACATTGTTAAAGTGCCTTGCATCAACGCCGAAACAGGCTGATGAGCTCAGATTTAATCCTATCTTTCTTTTTCCAAAAACAAAGAACTGAGGAACAGCCCTATTCAAACCCGAAAGAGTGTATAGGGATTCCAAAGTCAGGAAGTGATACCAGACATCTGACACTTTCCTTTCATTAAAAACAATTCAGTGATTGAGCTCGTCGACCATGTCGACAGAAATGCAAGGTGCAAAAATAAGGTTCTTTTTCTTCTTTGCCGTTCATCCCCTAAGGTGACTCCGGCAAAGAAGGGCAGCTGTTAGCACCTGATTTTTGCACCCCTAAAATGGCAAAAAAATGAAAAGTCAAACTTTCAGTCAAACCCTGAGGGGTCAAAAAATTGACCTTTTGATTCAGGTGAATTTGGCAATCAAACTTCATCTCATTGAAAAAAGCATTTCGACACGGTTCTAACGCAATTGAGTTTGCTGGAATCGGGGTCTGGATGAGGAAGTTATGAGTCGGTCAAACTTTTGGGGAGCGAAAAGTTGACTTTTTGCTCGACCCCAATTCAACTGTCCAAGGTGATCCCAATGGATAGGTGGTTCCGAGCTAATTCCAACGATACTAAGTTTGCTAAAATCGGACACCAGATGAAGAAGTTATGGGCAATTGAAATTTCAAGAAAACTGCCCGTTTGGCAGAATAGCAGCAAAAAAGCAAAAAGAATTAACAAAATCAATAAAAAACATTTAATAAAACATATCTTAATATTTTAACATTTAAATAAAAAGTATCTTAATATTTTAATAATATAATCTTAGATTTTTTAATAAGATATTAAGAAAATCGGGCAAGAATCTTTAATTAAATCAAATTGAATAAGAGATTTCGGATCCGGCATTTAAAAAACGTGCGAAACCGCACTTGAAGAACGGTTTGGTCTGAACCGCACTTCAGATACGGTTCGATCTTCTAGAAGGTGGACGCGTGTCCTATACGGTGACAGCTGGCAGATTCGCGCAGATTTGCACGTGTTGAATGCAAGTGCGGTTTTTGATTTTTTAGTGCAATTTTGTCACAACCGCACTTCAAGTACGGTTGTGACCAAACCGCACTTCAAGTACGGTTCCGGCACTTTTTTGCCTATAAATAGAGGGCCACCCCCCCATTTGAAGCAAGCCTTCCCCCTTTGGTCCCCACTCTCTCCCTCTGTCTCCTACTTGGCCGAAACCCTGCCCAGGTTCTGCCACCTTCAATCCCCAAACATTAAAATCCCTAAAATACCCTTACCTTGCTCAAACCTTGCCTAAACCCTCTCCTTCCACCATTGTGACCAAGGAACCCAACCAAACCCTGTTCAAATCATCTCAAGAAATCAGTAGAGACGCGGAAGCGCTGCCCAATTTGATTGGAAGAATCACAACAACAAAATAAGTAAAAGGACCTATTGTAAGTATTTCTTTTTACAATTCCTCTTTTTATAAACTTCTTTTTATTACATTTAACCTGTTTTTTTATTTGTTGAGTATCTCAAAGAGTTCCAATTCAAGGCGGAGATTTCATTAAAAAAAAAAAGAGGATGGGAAGAGATTGCCTTAAAAAGAAGAAAAAATGTTCTCATGTCTATTCAACTAATCTCTTTACTTTCACCTTTCTTTAAAAGCAATTATATCCCTGTAAATTCCCCTTTTCCTCTTGAATGATGGTTATGGTCGTTTGAGCAAACAAAAAGAAGAAGGAAGCCCATGACTCCAAAGAAAGTGAAAAGAGAAGAAATGGCTTTATAAGCCAAATGAAGAAAATGTAAGACCTGGAAGGAAAACAGAAGCCCGGCGGAGGTTGCCAGAAGTCCCAGAAAAGTCACCAAAGTGATCCAGATTGAAATCGGCGCAAACAAGTGAAACTGGGCAGAAACCGCACATACAGAACGGTTCTGACCAAACCGCACAATAAGTGCGGTCAGATTAGAAAAATGACTTAAAAATTAATTTATTTGGCCCGGTTGAACCTGATTCGACCTGAACCGGCCTGAACCAGTCTCTTATACACTTTGGGCTATCTTTAGCCCATTTGAGGACTTTGGGCCTAGCTGGGCCCACCAAGATTCCCTTGGGCCCACTGTGGGGCCCACCTTAGACCGGCCCATACCGGGCCCGTTTTCAACAAACGGGCTCCAGGCCACTGATCTTTGGTTCATGGGCCCATTCCAAGCCCAAACTAAAATTGTAAATAAATAAAACTTAATAAGATAACCAAATGGGTTACCCAATAACCCAATTGGGCCCAAGGCCCAACCATGGCAGCCCACGGGTCTTCCAACGGGACCCGGGACCCGGGTCCGACCCACTTCACTTAGATAAATAAAAAGATAAAATCAAGCTAAAGGGGACCCACACCTTCAGAGGGCCCCGCCAGACCTAATAAGGCAGCATGCTGGTCTAGGAAAAGGGTGAAATTGACTCAAAAAAACCAGGGAGACCCGAGGGACCCGTCAGACCGACGGAGCGGACCGGGGTGTCTTTAGGACTTCCCCGAACCGTAACCGAGGACTTAGCTAGATCTCTAATAAGCCGCAGACCAGACTTAGACCCGATTAGGGCAAAACCGTGTCTGCCTGCACTCTGAGGCAGTGGCGACTCCGAAAGTCCCGAGGCACGCACTGAAGGTGCGCCTGGTGTGAGATCTAGATTAGGTTTTAGGTGCGAACAACCCCCCAATGAGTTTCAATACTATAGAAGAGCATAATGCTTTTAACATTTTGACATGGTGGAAGGAAAATCAGGTTAATTATCCTGTGCTTTCTGCCATGGCACGTGATCTACTAACGGTTCCGATGTCCACAGTTGCATCGGAATCAGTTTTTAGCGCAAGTGGATGAACAGTGGATAATTACAGGAGCAGATTAACGCCGGAGATGGTGCAAGCATGTGTCAGTCTTACAGATTGGTTAAGGGCAGAACTGAGAGAACAGGAATATGAAGATGATCAACTTGCTGGAGACTTTGATGATTTGAATATTGATTTTAGTCAACTAGAGTAGTCTAAGTTTTGTTATAATTTTTGTAATCAAAGTATAGGAATTGTACTTTCTCTTTCTTTTTTTTGTTTCTTTTAAACTGCAAATGATAGATAGATGAGTGGGTGCCAACCTAGTTGGGATGTGCTTATACTATAGTGATGCAATATTATTTGTTCAAGTAATTATGTAATTTTTGCAAAGTTGTAAGTGTACTTGTGATAATTAATGAATTTATATTTTTTGAGCAAAATTTATCTCAATATGTATAAGACAATTTTGTGAATAATAAAAGTATTTTACAGAAAATTTTTGGGAATTTTTAAAGTTTTTTTTTAAATTTAAATTAATTGGCCCACCAGGCCCGCCGACCTGGCGGGCTTGGGTATTGGGCAAACGGTCGCGACCCACCCGAGCACGCCTTAGGCATGCCGGGCTGGCCTGCCACTCATGCCTAACTTAGTGTGCTTATCTCACCAGCCAGATTTAAAGAGCTGAAAACCAAGTACAGAGAACTACTTTATCTATTATATATTTTATATATATCATTATATTTCGGTTTGGTTCGACTCGGTTTTACACTTAGGAAATTCGGTTCGGTTCAATTAACCCGAGCCTTTAACCCAAAACCGAACCAAAAAAATTCGGTTCTCTATTTTTAGAACAAAAACCTTCCCAAAGAATATATAACCTAAACCAAACCCACCCAAAGTCGGATTGGACCTGTTCGGTTTCGGTTTTAACTGTAACACCCCAGATCCGAGTCACATAAATACACCGTAACACGTCTCCGGAGGTTATGATATAACACAGGATCGCAATATCAGAGTGAAGGAAAAACATGAATACAACAATAACTATATAACAGAATGCGTTAAAATAATCCCAAACTGAAATAAACTCACATGACCAAACAACTACCCGCAGGTATCGTCCTCTTCAGGAGCGGCTGAAAACAAAACAAAACAAAACAGAATGAGATACGAATATCCCAGTAAGCAGCACATGCATGCACAAATACATTTAGTTCAATTCTAAAACATGCCACGGTAAAAGCATACACAGTGACGATAACACATATAATTCAAGTAATCCGACAACATTCCAATAATCAAATCGATATAAATGCAGACATCCATCATATAAACCCAATTGATAACATTGGTATCAAAGCTTGAATATAGCCATGAAATCACGTATAACCAGGTAACCAAACATCGAGAACTTAATTCTTGAAATAAGTAACACTTCCCCACTCTAATTTACTCTAATTAACTCAGCTTAAACCCCCAAAATAAGACCCAAGTTGAACTACCCATTTAACGCTCAACATATGCTGTTTTTACCCCCTGGCAGCCTAAAATGTTATTATTCTTAAAATAGGAACTAACTTTTCATTGGTGTGTGTGTTTCACACTAAAATTTACATATGTTTGAACATATGACTAATTTTCCAATACAGTATAAGTTTTACACTAAAACTTAATTATTTTCTAAAATAAACATAAACTTTTAATTACTATAGATGTTTTGCACCAAAACATCTATAGTAAATTTTAGTGTCCATCTTGTGTTTTTTCTATGATCATTGCTAGGTGTGAATGTCATTTCCGAACCGAACCGGATAAACCAATAGGGTTTCTGGGTCACCCGGAAACCCAATGTGGGACTTGGACCCCCGGTCCAACCTGATTTCCAGTGGGCCTTCCAACGGGGCCCACCCGGCCCAATAAACATGTATGCATGCAACTTAATCAAGATAAGCAAAATTAACCGATTAAACCGGGTGGGCCAAACCTAAGGCGGTCCACCCGAACCGGACTTGTGAAATTGATACATGAATTGAGTGGTTTGGCCGAGACCAAGGGCAAGGGCCTATCGGGCCCGCCAAAACCCACCAACCGAACCAAGGAAGGGTGCAAACCCTAACTTTCGGTAACTTGGGCTTACAAGCCCAGATTTGGACTGCGGGCCCCAAGCCCAGTGTCCAACTCACTTTGGCAGAATTAAAAAGATAAATCCAATAAAAATACTTTGCCACCATGTGGGCCCACCTAAGGGGCCCACAAACCAGTCCGGCCCACTTGTGCATGAAAAACACTTAATCTTCAAATCTGAACCTAAAGTAAAATCAATGCACCAACCAAAGCCCAAAGGGCCTCCTAGGATAGGCCAAGGCCCACAAGGGCACACGGGCTTGACTAAGCCCACCAAGGACACCGTGGGCCTTCCAACGGGGCCCACCCAACCAGACTCAGATCACTTAAGTAATCAAGATAAAAAACAATTAAAGGGACCCACACCACTCAGGTGGTCCCGCCAGACTTAAACCAAACTGCATATCGGATTAGGAATCAGGTGAGACCAATGTAAGCTGACTCAAACCAGGGAACCCACGGGACCTGTCATCCGACGGGTGGACCGGGGTGTCTACAGACTTCCCCGGACCGCAACCGAGACCCTACTTAGAATCTCAAAACCGCAGACCAAAAGCCCTAATAGACAAGATTAGGCACCCAGGTGTCCGCCTGCACCCCATCAGGCGGTGGCGACTCCGAATTTTCCCGTGCCGCGTTTCCAACGCGTGCACAGCCTGGCGACTCTGCTGGGGACTTTTCAACCTAGTAGGACCCTAGTTAGATGAGTCAGCATAAAGAGAGATTTAGTTGACGTTTAGGGTTTCTTACTACCTCGTTTAGTAAGATACAGAATACGCGTAATTACGCGTTCTGGGGAGTCCTGTCAAAGGGACGCGATAATTGCCTAAGGCAAGTGGGATTTAAGCGGTCCCTTGTGACCCCCCACTTACCTGGGGACTCTCCCAGAACCTCGTATTGCGTGCTAATTCTGCACCTTGCTATACGAGACAGTAACAATCCCTTTACCAACAAAATCTAGACAAATCTCACCTGTGTAGACACAGCACGCAGCCCAACTGCACACACGGGCACACCACCACACCGTGGATGGATTTTTATTATTTCCGTTCTTGTGAGATAAACTGCGTGGGGTGACACGCACGAGGGAGGCTGCGTGAATGATCCGACCCTTGGTAGATGAGTGAAATCAGATATTGCTACTTCTTTACCAAACCTAGACCTCTCTAGCAGCCTACCCTTCTCATTCCTATGAACTGATCTTTGGGATGGTATTAGCACCTACGCTCTCGTGGCTTGCCGGGGAAAGCAGGGTAAACCCATCCCCCCAATTTTCTGGAGTCCATTAGCACCACTGGTTTCTTGCTGTGGCACGCGAGGATCCAGTACTGGTCCAGACCCTTGTAGGCTTATGTCTCGGGCTGGGTGTCCTCCCCCACCTAACGTTTCTGAATGAACCTTGCGTTGAGCATGAGAGGGTGAGTAGGATGTGAATGGTGAACATAAGAAGAGTAAAATCAGAATAAAATTCAGAGTCCATTAGGGGCAGCAACCCCCGCTTTTTGCATCAAATTGAGTAAACCCTAGATCATGGGCGACCTCAGCCCCAATTTAGGAAGCTCACCTAATTCTGATCAGGGGAACCACCCCAGATCCATGCATGGAGTCCTGTATGCTATGGGTCTTGACCCATTAGAGTCCGCTGGGAGCACTTTAAGTCCAGATCGGTCTTTTAGAGCAGACGAAAGCCGGCCAGATCAGACAAACAGATGAAAGCATGCCAAATCAGAACATGGGCACTAAACCCTAGATCTAGGAATTTTTAGCCTACCCGCTTGAAAAGCAATTTGTATCCTCCCTTCGGGCTCCCAACAGCCTTAAGGATGAATTCTTTGAAATTTTTGTAGATATCTTGTAAAAATTCGCCCTCGATGGCAAGTTGTAATTTTGGCTGTGGTCCGACACCGAAAGCAGATGGAAGAACAGATGAAAGACAGAAAGACTGATCAGGACTTGAATGTGCTCCTTTACACAAGTATGTCTAGGAGTCGCGCCTCCATTGGCGCCAACCCTTAGGACCACACACCATGTGTGCCTGAGTTACATTCCGCACTGGTTGTGTCTTTTGCTGTATTTTGTAAAGCATGATAGAACTGCTAGTGATTAGTCTTTCGCTTGAAATTGTGCATGTCTTAGGACTGATTAAGAGTTTGGTGTGGAACCTTAAACTGATTTGGAATTTCGATCAGATAGTTGGCATGGCATCCTCATCCTCATCTGAGAGAACCCGTTTCCCTAGGATAGAGAAGTGCGCTTGGGATACCCCCTGGATCCGTTCCTGGACAAGGCAGCTCCAAGGGAGTGGCAGATTGAATGGGAGCACAAATACCACATGGGACAGACTTTGTCCCTGTTAAATGTGTCGATTAACTGGGACATGATCCAAGCAGCATTGCTTTTCTGGGATCCCCAGCTTTCAGTGTTTCGATTCGGGGTCAATGAGTTGACTCCCACAATTGAGGAACTTGACCTGTTCCTCCGATTTCGCGACTTAGGAGAACCCACTAGGCCAAGCCTCAAAGAAAGCTACAAGAATGAAGCTTGTGTTTTCTTTGGCCTCTCAAGGGGAGAATTCCAGACCTTAGAAGGTGACAAGTCATTCACTAGGGTCTCCAAAACATTCCTTGCTGAAAAGATAAGAAGCAAGAAGCAGGAAAGACCCCGGGCTTGGTTTGAAACCTTCACCCTTGTGGTTCTGTCACAAATCTTCTTTCCAACTGGGGGAGACACCATTAATTTGGCCCTCATGGAAATTGTGGATCAACTCAGGACAGGGTACCGAATCATGCCACTGATCCTAGCTCAATTGTTCCATTCCTTGACTTTGTCCAAAAATGGAACCCAGAGGTTTCAAGGGTGTGCTCCCCTTCTCCACCTTTGGCTGCAAGACCACCTGATGGTGTCATCACCAGTCAATGCATATTACAAGGCAACCGGCGACAACATCCATTGGTTGGCTCAAAGAGAGATCAAACCAGACCTACCCACTCGTGAGGATTGGTTTAACCACTTTCTCCACCTGAAAGGAGAAATGGACATCAGATGGTGGGGTACATACAACATCCCCTACACCCCCATCATAGCTTTCAAGAAAAGAGAGGGCCTTTCCCTGATAGGGCTTACCCATGCCGTGCCGTACTATCCGATTCGGGTTCTGAGACAGTTTGGGAAACCGCAGGGAATCCCAGCCAAGGACGACATGAGCAGTTTGATTGGTCCACTTACCAAGGGACTAAGGACCCAACTGCTAATGGAGTGGAAGACGGTGTGCGTGTATCGGGAAGACGTCTTCACCGAATTACACTTTCAAGATTACGAGCAGTGGATAGCTCGGGAATTTGGCCACAACGGCCCCCCACCTCTTCAGCCTGTCGCATCAGGCGACATTCCAGTTCCGCCCCTAACACATATAGGGACAGGGTGGCCGAACTGCAGAATACCCACTCCCGTATCCATTCAGCTTATGTGGATTCGGAACGGGAGAGTAGGTAGGCCAATACGGCCTTGCAACATGAAATGGAATTAGTGCGTAAGCGCGCTGAGGAGGACCGACGTCTGCGGAACAAGCTTCTGCGAGCCTTGAGGAGGCAAGACGTGTCCTCCCACTATGATGATGACCAACCTAGCTAGACTTTGGCTTTGTTGTATTTTGATAAGCATGATGATGTACTTTGTGCCGCGGCGGCACTTTTTTTTTTAATTAAAGCATGAATTTATTTTCACTATGCTATGTTGTTCAAACTTAACAAAACAAGAATTTGAAATAAAAGAATTAATTCCCTCCAATAGGGCAACTCGGTCTCCGATAGACCACTTCTTCTCAGATAAGTGCAATATTCTTGGTCGCTGCGACCACCTATTTCCTTTGATTGCATCTCTCTCATTGAGATCGTGGAACCCAGCAAGTGTTAAAAAAAAAAACACCCAAGACCTTGAGCTCAGATCACACCCGTCTGTATCTTTTCGAGATCATTCGGCCAAGCCTGTGGGGCACTGAAGCCGCCGGTGATTGAACCGTTTGGTGGATGAACGTCCTGGTATAGCCTTCCCCTTTGTGAGGCGCCGAAGTCAATGGTGATTAAACCAACGACTAGCTAAGGCACGCCCGGGAACTACTAGCCGAAATCTTGGGGCACTGAAGCCGTCGGTGATTAAACCGTTTGGTGGATGAATGTCCTGGTATAGCCTTCCCCTTTGTGAGGCGCCGAAGTCAATGGTGATTAAACCAACGACTAGCTAAGGCACGCCCGGGAACTACTAGCCGAAATCTTGGGGCACTGAAGCCGCCGGTGATTGAACCGTTTGGTGGATGAATGTCGTGGTATAGCCTTCCCCTTTGTGAGGCACCGAAGTCAATGGTGATTAAACCAACGACTAGCTAAGGCACGCCCGGGAACTACTAGCCGAAGTTAGGCGCTGACGCCACCAGTGAATGAACTGGAGATCTAGCTGAGGTATGCCTGGGTGCTGCTTTTCAGCTCACCCCCTGCGGAGACCCTGATTGGTCCAACCCTGTGATTCTGAGCTCAAATAAAACCCCTTAAATTGAAGGTTCTCTTTCCTTGCCTAAACAGCTAAAATAGATAAGTGATTTAGGGTTCTCTTTCCCAGTCGCTTCCAAGTGACTAAAATAGATCAGCTTTCAAAAAATAGGGTTCTCTTTCCCAGTCGCTTCTGAGCGACTAAAATAGATCAGTTTTCAAAAAAAATAAGGGTTCTCTTTCCCAGTCGCTTCCGAGCGACTAAAATAGATCAGCTTTCAAAAAAAAATAGGGTTCTCTCTCCCAGTTACCTGCGGGTAACTAAAATAGATTCGGTCACTAGGGTTCTCTTTCCCAGTCGCTTCCGAGCGACTAAAATAGATCAGCTTTCAAAAAAATAGGGTTCTCCCTCCCAGTTACCTGCGGGTAACTAAAATAGATTCGGTCACCAGGGTTCTCTTTCCCAGTCGCTTCCAAGCGACTAAAATAGATCAGCTTTCAGAAAAATAGGGTTCTCTCTCCCAGTTACCTACGGGTAGCTAAAATAGATCAGTTGATTCAAAACCAGGTTTTCTTCCCTTGTTTCCCTAGGGTAGCTAAAATAGATCAGTTAGTCCAAATCCAATCAAAAAAATCAGTCTTCCAAATTCATTAGGGTTCTCTTCCCCGGTCGTCTTGGGATAGACAAAATAGATCAGTTAATTCATTAGGGTTCTCTTCCCCGGTCGTCTTGGGACAGCCAAAATAGATCAGTTAATTCATTAAGGTTCTCTTCCCTTGTTACCTATGGGTAGCTAAAATAGATCAGTTAATTCATTAGGGTTCTTTTCCCCGGTCGTCTTGGGACAGCCAAAATAGATCAGTTAATTCATTAGGGTTCTCTTCCCCGGTCGTCTTGGGACAGCCAAAATAGATCAGTTAATTCATTAAGGTTCTCTTCCCTTGTTACCTATGGGTAGCTAAAATAGATCAGTTAGTTCATTAAGGTTCTCTTCCCTTGTTACCTATGGGTAGCTAAAATAGATCAGTTAATTCATTAAGGTTCTCTTCCCTTGTTACCTATGGGTAGCTAAAATAGATCAGTTAGTTCATTAAGGTTCTCTTCCCTTGTTACCTATGGGTAGCTAAAATAGATCAGTTAATTCATTAAGGTTCTCTTCCCTTGTTACCTATGGGTAGCTAAAATAGATCAGTTAATTCATTAAGGTTCTCTCCCCTTGTTACCTATGGGTAGCTAAAATAGATCAGTTAATTCATTAAGGTTCTCTTCCCTTGTTACCTATGGGTAGCTAAAATAGATCAGTTAGTTCATTAAGGTTCTCTTCCCTTGTTACCTACGTGTAGCTAAAATAGATCAGTCTTCAAATTCATTGAGGTTCTCTTCCCTTGTTGCCTTAGGGTAGCTAAAATAGATCAGTTAGTCAAATCATATCGTAAAACAAAAAAATAAATAAATAAATGAATAAATTCAATCAGATAAAATTGTGTAATCAATTTGTGTAAAATTGCACTAATGCCTGCGAATTGTCCCACCGGGTACCAAAAATTGCTTTCAGAAGTCCGTACTTGTTAAGATCGAGGAGAAGGCTCGATATGGAACATCAAGGAGAGCAGACGCCGCTAGGGCAACACCCGGCAGAGTCCAGTCATGCCCAAGTGGTCAATGAGATACAGCAAAGGATGGACAGTATGAGTTCCATCATCCAGGAACTGATGACAGAACTGAGGGAATTGAGGCAGGCCCCACCGGCAGCACCAGTTGCCCAGCAGCCGCAGCCACAGTTCCCACCACAAGCAGAAGTGGCACCACCGCCACGTCCAGTAAATCCCCCTCCCCTGGCCCCACCACCACCGCCGGCAGCACCATTTCATGTGGCACAACCAGATCAATTTCTACCTATCCATCTGGGACAGGGTGATGAGGACTGGTACAGAACCCAGGAAGTGCAGTTTGAGGAGAAACTGACAGCAGTAAGGGAGGAGAACAGAACAGAGATGGTCGCCCTGAAGGAGCAGCTCAAACAGCTCCAACCTAGCACGGTGCAGAGTGAGGCTACCCTGGAAAGCCTCTGTTTCTTTTCAGATATCCAACTCCCGGCTAAGTTCAAATGCCCTGAGTTGCACCAGTTTGACGGCACCGGGTGCCCACTGAACCATTTAAGGTCGTACTCAGGCGACATGTGCCAGTACGCCAAGGAAGAGCGAATCATGGTGCAGTTCTTCCAAAAGTCATTAACTGGGGCCGCTTACTCTTGGTTCCTGAGTCTAGACAAGGCTAAGATAAAGACATGGAATGACTTGGCAGCAGTCTTCATCCAGCAGTACTGCCTAAATAGTCAGATTGTACAGACTAGGGCAGAACTACAAAGGTTGGCTAAGAAGAGCCAAGAGTCGGTGAGAGAATATGCCAAACGCTGGAAGGAGTTGGCCACACTGGTACAGCCGCCACTGTTGGAACAAGAGATGACATCTCTGTTCATCGCGTCACTGGGACAGCCGTTCTTCACTTTGCTGCTGGGGCAAAGTACCTCTAATTTCAACGACCTAATTTTGACTGCAGATCGGATTGAGGATGCAGTAAGAGCCGGGAAAATAGATGGCAGTAGACAGAGTGCCGTACCAAGGAGGCCAGTGACAAGACAGGCTAGCAGAAACCAGGGACAAGAGCCCCAAAGGCAGGAACAGCAGGCAGTGAACTACGTGCACCCGGCACAGCCTTGTCACTTCTCCCAAGGACCAGAGGCAGTGGCACCCCAAGGGACCGGGCAGACAGCTTACCAAGGGGTAAGAAAGACGAAAGAAGAATTTGAAGCCAGGATGAAACGGGTTTTCACCCCACTACCGTATGCGCCAGCAGAGTTGCTACCTACGTTGCTGAAGAAAGGGTACTTGCAAATCAAACCCCCGAATCCCAGACTGGTAACCGCCAGAAGCTACAATGCGGCAGAACGGTGCGAGTACCACTCTGGTGCTCCGGGGCATCACACTAATCGGTGTTGGGATCTAAGGCACGACATCCAAGACCTAATTGACAGCAGACGCATCACGGTCGACCCCCCAGCGCCACAGGCTCAGACCCCAGCAGTTGACGTCACCACCAATCCTCTCCCAGATCATTCTAAGGCCTCAACCAGCAAGTCAGCCAATCAGGTGAGCTGTGATCGGGGCACTGGGCAGTTTGACCCGTCTGTATTGATTGGCCAACCAGGGCAGACAGTGAAGGTGCAGCTTCAAGCAGAAACCCACTTGACAGCAATTGCAGTCAAGGAGAATACAAATGTCTACATAATGCCGCTCGCGCGGACGTGGCGAGCGGGCATGCGCCCACCTTCAGCTGGGCGCCAAAGTCAGCGGCACCCATTTTCCCTTGCCTATAAAAGCCGCGCAAGGATTCATTCGAGGAGGTTCGGGAAAATTTTTCGTGGTGGGTTCTTCGTCGGGTTTTGGGTTTTCCTCAGCTCTTTCCCTTCTCCTTCCTCTTCCTTCACCCGAAGCCCCCCCTCTCTTCATCCCGGCTTGCCTCCGAAAACCCCCAGACAATCTCCTTCCCTCCTTCATTCTCATCCATCTCCAATAAAGAGGTGGAAAGCTTGTTGCCGTTAGTGGAGCGAAAGGGACTTCCCAACTTCTGTCGGAGCTCCAAGGGAAGGCCACACACCTCGAGGGAACCTCAAAATTACCAGGTATCACTCCTCGACATTCTCTCTTTCACACATATATAAAAGCAGAGACAAGTGCCATGTTTAGAAATCTTTTTCTTCAGTAGATTGCATGCTGCTTTTTTTCTTTTGTATCGGGTAAGGTGAGGGTCTCTAGAGGTAAGAGAGACCCCACGCCTAATTCCCTCTTGTTATCATGATTACCCAGGTTTGGTGCCTGATGATCCTCGATCATCAAGTAAAGGGAATATGTTCCCTCACGAGAAGCCTATCTAATGTATCCCGGATAAACCCCCCTCCTCATTCCCTTCTCTGAATCTCCCTGAGGTGAAGCACGGATTTTTAGGTTCCGAGGTTGTGTGGATTCGTATGGATGCATGCTAGGTAAGGATCCCCCTACCATGTTCATATAGGGTTTGCTGTTATTTTTTGAAAGGCTAGAAGCATACGCACACACCCTGTGGTTTAAAATAATCTTACATGAGTTGTGCTATATTAATTTGAATGCCAATTTAAGGGTCTTTTGGGGGGTGGTCGAAGCCCTGTGAGGGCTTACAGAGCCTAAAAAACGAGTTACAGAGCTTAAAAATCAGCTAAAAAAGGAGTTTGAAAGAAAACCGAGAGCATCGAGTGTCCGCCGAGTTCGCGCGAAGCTCGCGCGAAGCTCGCGCGAAACTCACGCGAACACTTCGCGTGAACCCCGCGCGAAGCTCGCGCAAACACTTCGCGTGAACCCCGCTCGCGCTCAGTTCGCGTGAACCCCGCTCGCGCTCAGTTCGCGCGAACCCCGCCCCCACTTTTTTTTTTGTGTTTTTTCGCTGTTTTCGGTCCGCCCATTGGACCCAGCACAATGAGCCAGTTTTTTTCTGACAGAGTGTCCATCTTGTGTTTTTTCTATGATCATTGCTAGGTGTGAATGTCATTTCCGAACCGAACCGGATAAACCAATAGGGTTTCTGGGTCACCCGGAAACCCAATGTGGGACTTGGACCCCCGGTCCAACCTGATTTCCAGTGGGCCTTCCAACGGGGCCCACCCGGCCCAATAAACATGTATGCATGCAACTTAATCAAGATAAGCAAAATTAACCGATTAAACCGGGTGGGCCAAACCTAAGGCGGTCCACCCGAACCGGACTTGTGAAATTGATACATGAATTGAGTGGTTTGGCCGAGACCAAGGGCAAGGGCCTATCGGGCCCGCCAAAACCCACCAACCGAACCAAGGAAGGGTGCAAACCCTAACTTTCGGTAACTTGGGCTTACAAGCCCAGATTTGGACTGCGGGCCCCAAGCCCAGTGTCCAACTCACTTTGGCAGAATTAAAAAGATAAATCCAATAAAAATACTTTGCCACCATGTGGGCCCACCTAAGGGGCCCACAAACCAGTCCGGCCCACTTGTGCATGAAAAACACTTAATCTTCAAATCTGAACCTAAAGTAAAATCAATGCACCAACCAAAGCCCAAAGGGCCTCCTAGGATAGGCCAAGGCCCACAAGGGCACACGGGCTTGACTAAGCCCACCAAGGACACCGTGGGCCTTCCAACGGGGCCTACCCAACCAGACTCAGATCACCTGAGTAATCAAGATAAAAAGCAATTAAAGGGACCCACACCACTAAGGTGGTCCCGCCAGACTTAAACCAAACTGCATATCGGATTAGGAATCAGGTGAGACCAATGTAAGCTGACTCAAACCAGGGAACCCACGGGACCCGTCATCCGACGGGGTGGACCAGGGTGTCTACGGACTTCCCCGGACCACAACCGAGACCCTACTTAGAATCTCAAAGCCGTAGACCAAAAGCCCTAATAGACAAGATTAGGCACCCAGGTGTCCGCCGGCACCCCATCAGGCGGGTGGCGACTCCGAATTTTCCCGTGCCGCGTTTCCAACGCGTGTACAAACACTATCTGAGAAACTCCAAATACTCATTCCACTACTTTCCTCAAAATCAACTACTTTTCAGGATCCCCAAGTACCTTTTAAATTGGACTTCAATAATCTTTCTCTAATCATGCAATATCAATTGCTTTTCAGAACTCTCGATTACCTTTTGAATTGATCTAATTAAAAAAAAAATTCTACTCATGAAATTTTAATAATAATAATACTTTACATCACAATTAGCAAACCATATCATCACAGATAGATATATCGACAAGGAATAAATAGCTTACCTTTAACAATAATAATTCGCTATTATATTTGTAGAAGGATCACTCTCAACCTAAATTCTTATGTAAAGGGTGCTATCTAGCGAGCACACAACCCCCAAGGTCACCCTATAGGTTTCTTAGATCATGTTTTCTTTCAACACTCTGATATCGCTCTGATATTGCGATCCTGTGTTATATCATAACCTCCGAAGACGTGTTACGATGTATTTACGTGACCCAGATCTGGGGCGTTACATTAACCGACCCAAGTTGCAGCCCTAGTTTGGGTACAACGCATTTTAGAATTTGATTTTAATGACTATAATCCATAATTCTGTTTGGATACCCAGATTTCACAGGGAAGCAATGGACAAGCTTATTTAGATTCAGACAACCAAAAGGAGAGAGTACAGGAATCAAACCCACGATAGTGCTCGAATTAACTCTTGTTCCAGAATCCATCAACTCCATAAACAGACTCATTGAAGATTCTGTATCACCATTGCAAGAGTAACCAGAAAGCATTGTATTCCAAGATATCAAATCTGGTCTAACAATCTGTTCAAAAACTAATTTGTTATAACAATATCCCCACATTTGGAACACAACGAAACTAATCCATTATTAACATATGCATAGGAAGGAAACCTAGATTTGATAACCAAGCACTGTATACTCATCCCAATTATAGATTCCTACCCTTCAGAACCATACACTCAACAACCTGAATGGAGTCAGGAAAACAAGAACTCCAAATCAATCCCGATATTGATAGCCAAGCACTGTATATTCATCGCAACTATAGATTCCTACCCTTCGGAACTGTACACTCAACAACCTGAATGGAGTCAGGAAAACAAGAACACCAAATCAATCCCGATATCATCGTATTCCATAAAATCGTGTCTGGCTTAGAAATTCTATCAAACACTTTCCGGGTCATTTGAATATGTGAGAATTTGAGCAAGTAAACATCAATAGCAGACCCTACGAAGGTACCGAACTCGAACCCATAGAGAGAGAAAGGGGAGCAAGAGAGAGAGAGGGAGGGGGAGCAAGAGGTAGAGGGAGAGAGGGAGCGGAAGAGAGAGGGACAGAGGAAGCGGGAGATAGAGGGAAAGAGGAAGCGGAAGAGAGGGAGAGTGAGCAAAAGGGATAGAAGGAAAGGAGTGAGACGGGGAGGGAGAGAGAGGGAGCCAGAGGGAGGGAGGGAGAGGGAGAGGGGGCCCAAGGAAGAGCGAGCTAGCGGTAGAGGGAGAGGGATCAGGAAGAAGATGGAGCGGAAGGGAGAGAGAGAAAGGGAAGGGGTGGGAGGAATACCAGGTTGCAGGGCTATAGCAAGAGGAAGGCGACGAGCTTGACGATCATAAAGAGCAAACGAGGAGGTCGGACTGGGTAGAAACCACCTTCAATCCCAATTTTAGGGTTTACATGACTACCGAGCAAAATCTCCAAAAACTACCTTTTCTATGGATTGTGGATTCTTGTAAAATCCAGAATCCGATCCGCATCGTCGGCAACGTAGCCTTTACAGCGCCACTAACAGCATCGCTGTAAAGCCGCCACGCGTCCAAACTATTCGACGTGTCCAAACTATTCGGCAATAATGGAACTGACAGGTTTCGTCCAGTTAGTGCCCATTAGATTTAAAATATATATATATATTTACTTTGAACATGCATATTGGAGGGAAATAATTTTTTCCCCGTTCATTGCATCTCTTCTCGAACGCTGTTTGCTATCTTCTTCACCCTTTCACTTCCAATGACCATGTAACGCCCCGGATCCGAGTTACGTAGAAAAAACCATAACTCATCTCCAGAGGTTAGTATGTAACACAGGATTGCAATATTAGAGTGAAGGAAAAACATGAATACAACAATAACTATATAACAGAGTGCGCTAAAATAATCCCAAATGGAAATAAACTCACATGACCAAGTAACTACCTGCAAGTATCGTCATCTCCAGAAGTAGCTGAAAACAAAACAATACGGAATGAGATACGAATATCCCAATGAGCAGCACATGCATGCACAAATACATTTTTCAGTTCTAAAACATGCCATGGTAAAAGCATACCCGGTGATGATAACATGCATAGTCCGAATAATCCGACTAAACTTCAACAATCCAATTTATATCCATGCAGAAATCCATCATGTAAATCAAACAATAACATCCGTCTCAAATCACGAAGATAGCGATAAAATAATGAGTAACTGACAACATCATAGCGAATAATCATAATTTCACATCTCTAGATTTACTTCCAGATATACCAATGTCATATAAAACAAAGTCATCTCATAACCAGGTCCACGCCACCAAATGTATATCCGGCGTACTCGGGGTTTCGGATATTGAAATGACAATATCATCCAATGCCGGCCTACTCATCAGGTTTTGGCATTGACAACACCGAACCACTCAGGGTCACGATGCTGCTCTACATCGGCGGAAGATACAAATACCCAGAAACCGGTGAACAATATTCAATGAACCATAACTACCAACAAACCATCGAATAAAACATATCACGTCAAACAAAACCAAATACCAACTTTGGTCAATGTCATGTAGTTGCTTACATTGGTTAATTGACATGCCAAGGCGACATCCACCCCTCCATGTACACAGTTCCGGCCTACTTAGGGTTTCAGACACTTTGAAATGACGACCTACTCAGGGTTTCGTCATCCAATGCCAGCCTACTCATCTGGTTTCGGCATTGACAACCAGGCCTACTCAGGGTTTCTGGCTGCTCTACACCGACAGTGGCAACACTCAAAGCCATGCAATTACACCAACGAAGCAATAACATCACATTACTAAGCTTAGACTCTGGATCCAGGTAATGCTAAACCAAAACAGTAAAACAATTCCATGAACTCAAAACTGACAACACATTTAAAACAACTATTTCATCATCATGTATAATCCCAATAGAATTCATCACAGGTCACTCCGGACCAGAACAATACTCATGACATCTCAGAAAAATTCCAACCCAAATACACTGCTAGTAAAAACCATTTTACTTACACCAAGATAGTTTTACAATTACGATTCAGCACTTTAAAATCAAGCAAACCCAGGTCAAACAATTTCACAATCGGAAAACAAATGTAAACAATAAAGGAAAACTAATTTATTAACTTCTAGTATCAGGAACAGCAAAATAACCTACCAACAGTCTTTCAATTACCACTTCAGGAACTCACAAGATTACCAATAGTTGGACTTAATGATCTCTGGATGTTTTTGAGTAGATAAGATACTTCTATTATCCTAGTCTAGTCTTTGGTTAAGAGATTGAAGCCTCAAAGTATCAAATTTGGGCTTGGATTGGTCAGATGCACCTTTCTGAAGATTTTAGTGGGTGCACTGACCTCTGGTGCTTGGCGCAAGGTCGGCACCAACTCGGCGTATACCCAAAAACCCACATGCGCTGAGCTTAAGTCCCTTGGCGCCAAGTCGGCACCAGCCCGGCGAAACCAACCTTCTACTCGCGCTAAGCCGCCGCTGAGAGCAAGAGGTTGGCGACAGCTGGACGGATCCAACCTGCAATTTTCGACTCTCTGTTAACTCCAAAACTCCATGACTGACCAAATTTTAGACCTCTGTAACAATTTTCCTATGCTTCTACCATCCCCAAAGGATGTTTAAACAGGATTCGAAATTAATCTAAACAACTTCATATCACGACTCTAAACCTCATAAAAAAAAACTCGTTCGGAACTGACATCCTTTCCCTTACATGCAATTTGACAAAATTAAGAAAACACGAATCCAAAACATAGACTAAACCGATGCTACTCACTAGCTGTGGAATCCCTCTAGCTCAGCAACTCAAATCTTCAACTGAACACAACCAGCGGCAATTTCAACCTCCAAATCCTCTTGCTGTTCACTTCTGATTTCCGACTCCTCTGATCGCACAACCAGGTTGGGCCGATCGCAGCAACCTCCGGAGAAAGATTCCTTACTTTTGAATAGCTTCCAAACAGATCCAGCACCCCAATCCGCCTTGCCCTAGCTTCTTGATCGAGATGAGCAATAGCCGCAATCTCCTCCTCCGAACAAAACAAGTTAAACCTAAACTCCCCAAAATTTTTGCTACTTATAGTGGTCGCCTTCAGCAAGTTAAATCAGGATCCCCAACTACAACACTCCACCAATCTCCCTATACCAGCACTCATATTTGCTTATTATGACATGCATGCCTCATTATCCAGCCATCTTAAATCACCCAATCCAAATTAAATAATTCTTCTTACCTTCATAAATAATATTTTCCAAGTTAATTCACCTGAAATCTCCGATTGAACCCCTTTTATCTCCCTTTCTGCAGAATTTTTCCAATTAACATTATTCTATTTACTAAAATAAATAATTTTAATTACATTAAAATTTGGGATTTTACAGACCAATTAAGCTCTCTCTCTCTCTCTCTCTCTCTCTCTCTCTCTCTCTCTCTCCCCTTCCGGTTGCATCTCTCTCCACGTTCAAAGCTGCAGCACACACATGCTCTCTCCCTTCTCATCCAAAACTGATAGGTCAGCACAGTTTTCTCCGTCTTCGCTGGCTCTCTATCTTTCACTGGCCACTTTGATTCTCCAACTATGTTTGAGCTTTGAAGAATGTGAAGCATGATCTGGTTTTTGAAGGTCCAGTTCAGTGTTCCATAACAAAGTGCCATGACAGAGCATGTGGGCTAATGGATCTGTTTTGCGTCTTTCCTGTTGTAGACACTAAAAGTTTTGTGTTATCAAGTTAAAAAGTTGACCAAGTCAAATAATTGACTTTGGCAAATGAGATCAAATCCAAGGCCAGGGCTTAACCAAACAAATAAGCCCGGGTAAAACAAAGATGGTTTGGCCCGTTTATGAAATATGGGTCAAGATAAGCAGCTTACAAATCCAACCCATTAACTACAAATGGGCCCCACAAAGCAAGATATGAGTTATATTTGTTACTAAAACAGAATAAATAAGTATTTTGGTAACAAAGTTGTGATGAACAAAAAAGGAAAGTCACAACCCCACAAATGGCAGAAGTAACTTAAAATGCCAAAATCAAAGCAAATGAATCTCTTAGTATGGTATGCTCAATTAAATTCAAATTGCTATCAAATGAGACGCACTCTCAAAAGGAAATTCTCAATCAAAGAATATCCTCATATTAAGGCAAGTGCTCATACCCTTTGCCTATAAATAGAGGACCTCAATGAGAAGAAAGGACACTTTTCAAGCTCTAGAAGACTTGCCTAAAGCTTGGGAAAACTCTGCAGAAATTCGAAGGCTTGAAGAAATTCATTCAAGTCTACATCAAATCCATATTGTTTTCTCTTTCTCTTACCCATATTTTGAGAAAAGAGAAGACAAATCAAAACCACAAAAAAAGAAGATCATTCTACAACTACATTTGGTTCAAGATCAAGCCCTGCAGCCCCGAATAGAAGATCGAAGTTTGGTTCAAGATCAAGCCCTGTAGCCCCTAAATTGAATATTGAAATTTGGTTCGAGATCAAGCCCTGCAGCCCTCGAATCAAAGATTGAAGTTTGGTTCGAGATCAAGCTCTTTCAGCCCTCAAATTGAATATTGAAGTTTCATTCAAGATCAAGCTCGTGTAGCCCTTGGATCAAGACCCATTAAGGAGGTCGAATTAGAGGAGAAATTACGAAGATTGTAACCCATTTCTTCATTTTAATACAAATTGTTATTTGTTACATTTTTCTTGTCTTTTGTTTTAGACACGAAAATTTGTGTCAACACCTGTACATCAGAACCATATCATTTAGGAACTTGAGATTTCTACTTTTTAGTAACTGTTTAATTTGCAGAGCTTAAACCTTCTGATAAAAGATCCTTGTTTCTTAATTATACGAAGAAATAACCGTACATCATCAGAACCCTATCAATCAGGAACCGAAAGGAGAGATGAACTTTGCTAATTTGTTTTTATTTCTGGTAAGAATGAATTAATTAATTAAATGGAACATATGCATATATCGGTAAAAAAAAAGGGACCCAGGAAAACAAGGGGTGGAGAGATACAAGTGTGTGAAAAGGAGTCTATAGCAAAATTTGCAAGGAAATCTTGTAGTAGAATCTTTAGTTCCGATATGATTCCTCTAATACGTCTAGGGTTGATGGGAGGAATGCGCGGAATCAGCTTCTAGTTTGACATAGGATCCACTAACTTTCCTTGCTAATCGAACTCCCTCTAAGGTAGCAAAGGCATCTACTTTAATGGCTGGTTTATGCCCTAATCCCAAACAAATCAACCAAGAAATTTTGCTGAATCCCAAAACTTAGTGTGCTTATCTCACCAGCCAGATTTAAAGAGCTGAAAACCAAGTACAGAGAACTACTTTATCTATTATATATTTTATATATATCATTATATTTCAGTTTGGTTCGATTCGGTTTTAGACTTAGGAAATTCGGTTCGATTCAATTAACCCGAGCCTTCAACCCAAAACCGAACCAAACAAATTCGGTTATCAATTTTTAGAAACAAAACTTACCCAAAGAATATATAACCCAAACACAACCGACCCAAAGTCAGATTGGACCGGTTCGGTTTCGGTTTTAACCGACCCAAGTTGTAGCCCTAGTTTGGGTACCACGCATTTTAGAATTTGATTTTAATGACTATAATCCATAATTCTGTTTGGATACCCAAATTTCACAAGAAAGCAATGGACAGACTTAATTAGATTCAGACAACCAAAAGGAGAGAGTACAGGAATCAAACCCACGATAGTGCTCGAATTAACTCTCGCTCCAGAATCCATCAACTCCATAAACAGACTCATTGAAGATTCTGTATCACCATTGCAAGAGTAACCAAAAAGCATTGCATTCCAAGATATCAAATCTGGTCTAACAATCTATTCAAAAACTAATTTGTTGTAACAATATCCCCACATTTGGAATACAACGAAACTAATCCATTGTTAACATATGCATAGGAAGGAAACCCAAATTTGATAGCCAAGAACTGTATATCCATCCCAATTATAGATTCCTACCCTTCGGAACCATACACTCAACAACCTGAAATGGAGTCAGGAAAACAAGAACTCCGAATCAATCCCGATATCATCGTATTCCATAAAACCGTGTCTGGCTCAGAAATTCTATCAAACACTTTCCGGGTCGTTTGAATATGCGAGAAGTTGAGCCAGTAAACATCAACAACAGACCCTATGAAGGTACCGAACTCAAACCCATAGAAAGAGAGAAGGGGGAGCAAGAGGGAGAGGGGGAGGGGGAGCAGGAGGTAGAGGGAGCGGAAGAGAGAGGGACAGAGGAAGCGGGAGATAGAGGGAAAGAGGAAGCGGAAGAGAGGGAGAGTGAGCAAGAGGGATAGAAGGAAAGGAGCGAGACGAGGAGGGAGAGAGAGGGAGCGGGAGGGAGGGAGGGAGAGAGAGAGGGGGCCCGAGGAAGAGAGAGCTAGCGGTAGAGGGATCAGGAATAAGAAGGAGCGGAAGGGAAGGAGAGAGAGAGAGAGAGATAGAGAGAGAGAAAGTGAAGGGTGGGAGGAATACCTGGCTGCAGGGCTATAGCAGGAAGAAGGCGATGAGCTTGACGATCGCAAAGAGCAAATGAGGAGGTCAGGCTGGGTAGAAACCACCTTCAATCCCAATTTTAGGGTTTACACGGCTACCGTGCAAAATCTCCAAAAACTACCTTTTCTATGGATTGTGGATTCTTGTAAAATCCAGAATCCGATCCGCATCATCGGCAGCGTAGCCTTTACAGCGACACTAACAGCATCGCTGTAAAGCCGCCATGCGTCCAAACTATTCGGCACTAATGGAATGGACAGGCTCCGTCCAATTAGTGCCCATTAGATTTAAATATATATATATATATATTTTACTTTGAACATGCGTACTAGAGGGAAATAATTTTTCCCCGTTCATTGCATCTCTTCTCGAACGCTGTTTGCTATCTTCTTCACCCTTTCACTTCCAGTGACCACTTAAGCTCTCTCTCCTTCCAGTTGCATCTCTCTCCGCATTCAAAGCTGCAGCACACACACGCTCTCTCCCTTCTCGTCCACAACTGATAGTTCAGCATAGTTTTCTCGGTCTTCGCTGGCTCTCTATCTTTCACTGGCCACTTTGCTTCTCCAACTATGTTTGAGCTTTGAAGAATGTGAAGCATGAACTAGTTTTTGAAGGTCCAGTTCGGTGTTCTATTACAAAGTGCCATGATAGAGCATGTGGGCTAATGGATCTGTTTTGCGTCTTTCCTATACATCAGAACCATATCATTGAGGAACCTGAGATTTCTACTTTTTTAGTAACTATTTAATTTGCAGAGCTTAAACCTTTTGATAAAAGATCCCTGTTTCTTAATTATACAAAGAAATAACCGTACATCATCAGAACCCTATCAATCAGGAACCGAGAGGAGAGGACAACTTTGCTAATTTGTTTTTATTTCTGGTAAGAGCGAATTAATTAATTAAATGGAACATATGCATACATCGGTAAAAAAAGGGACCCAGGAAAACAAGGGGTGGAGAGTGAAAAGGAGTCAATAGCAAAATTTGCATCTAGGGAAGGGGGAGATGAGAGTATTGAGAATCCTATATTCTAGTGAAGAGATTAAAATTCCAACTAACCAAACTTGGTTTAATGAGGCCACTCACTGATTTAAGGTTCATGGGGGAAGATGAAGGGGCGAAGAAGATAATAACAGCGATAAAGAAGAGATGTCCTTGGGCGGGAAACTCGAATTTTATTTTCCATCCATTGCACTTGTTGAAGTATAAAAAAAAAACTCAATTTTTAAATCTGTTAGGCACCAACTGGATGGAGCTTGTCCGTCTAGTTAGTGGCGACTATATTGGAAGCGCGTTGCCTTTACAGTAATGCTGTTAGCGTCGCTGTAAAGGTTATGCTGCAGACAATGTCTATCAGTTTCCTAGCTCTGTTAAAGTCGAGAATGGGCGGGAATCCCAAAACGGAGGTATCCTCTTCATCCCTTTTCTATTGTGTAAAGAAAAAAAAACAAGAATGTACTAAAAATAATCACGGTAAGACTGAAGGATGTTAAATTTGGAGTGGAGATAAAGGCGAAAGGTGGAGGAAACTTACCTTGAGTAAACTACGAAATTTTCTCTAAAATAATTGCCATTTGAATGGTGAAGCAGGTTTTGTGTGGTTGGCTGAAGGTAAACTAACCTTGAATCTCCCTTGGATAGAAGAACATGGTAGCATATCCGATATGTGCTTTCCCTTCTGAGATTAGTTTCATTAACTAGTTTGTGTTACTGGGTGGTTGAAGTGTAATTGAGTGCTAGAAAATATCAAAAGTAATTTGAGTTTTCCCCTTTTTTTCCATTTGAGCTCTTAAGAATTGAGACAGTTTATTTTATAATTTTGGCCCATATACCTAAAAAAATTATCATAAGGATGCACTCTCAATGTGTAGTTGGTTTTATTCTGCAACTAGTCTGTTTTTCATCCACTTCTTTTAAGGATGGACCAATACCTGGTTCAAATCTTTCTGTAATTGGAATTGTCCAAACATCATATAAGTCTCGTTGAGCGTCATTGCCCATTGCTTGAATCATGGACAAGCAGTCTACACAAAGGTCATGAGTAATTCACGGATAAGGCAAGGCGATTGATGTCAAGTGGGTCTTCTTACGATGTTAAACGCTTGAGTTTCCATTCTTTGTAGCACAGGATCAAGCTACCATTTCTTCAGAAGCTTTCCTTTTGTTGCCATTTCTTCAAAAGCTTCTTGCACCCTTCTCTTCTTCTTGAAGCTTACCCTTTGATTTTTCTTCCGATCTCTGCATTTTCTTCCTTTTAATTTTTTCAGAACCCTCACCCCTCATCTCCTTTTCCCTTTTTTGTTTTTTGTCTTTTTTCTTTACTTGATAAAGTAGAAGGAAGACGAAGCAGATACCTCCAATTTGGGTTTCCCGCCCATTCTTGATTTTAACGAAGCCGATAAATGGAGGCTGTATGATGTGACGATATGCTCCACGCGATCACATCCAATACGAGCAGCAGCATAACACGGCAGACAATGTCAACCCTCTTGTATAATCTTCTTCTTTTTGTTTTCTTGCTGTTAACAAAAACTTCAAAAACCTGGCTTCGTGTATAATCATTTTTTTTAAATATTAAAAGGTGCACTTTTTATTTATTTATGAAACCTGGCTTCGTGTATAATCGCTAGCTGTAAAAGAAGGGCTATTATAATATATCATCATTATTCCCTTAATATTAAAATTTCAAAATTTTCTTCTTATATTTTTATTGCTTTTAATTTTTAGTTTGAATTTCTTATTCTTTTGAATTTTTTAACATGGCAAAACAAAAAATATAGAGCGCTGTGTTGACGAAATCTTAACAAAGCGGCACACAAGACTCTAGAATGTAGATTCTAGATAATAATTTGGATTTTGAAAATCAAGATTGTAAATGCTCATTGTTAGAATCCAAAATCTTGTTTGGATGCTTCGAATTTTAGCACCTTGTTTAAGTGGGACCTACCACCATAGCTTCTTAGCACTTGTGTGCAAGTGGGACCCATCACCATTAATAGCTCTTTAATGTTTGTGTTCAAGTGAGACCCACCACTTTTTAAGTATCAAAATCTATAGAAACCCATAAAAAGAGAATTGTGGTTTTTGGGTAGATTTTAATATCTGTTTTTAAAATCAAACTTTCAAAAACCCTACCAAACAACTTAATGGACCTTAGTTTTTGGATTCTATCAAAATCTAAAAACCAGAAACCCTACCAAACAACACCTAATAAACCTTATAAGTGGATGGTTAATGTGACAAGACTCACTTGCACTAGACTTGCACAATGCTGCATCCCGTCAAACCGTAGAATAACGCTACTTGTCATCGCTTTTCCGATGATGAACCATCATTGGGGTTTTAAAACCCCTTCTTATTTCAACCGTCATAGACAATATTTTGTACGGTGCCATAGGATTCTTTAAAAAAAAAAAAGGGATTTTGATTGGGGGATGGCGGGGGAAGAAAGCCTAACAACTTAAATTGGTTAGGACATTACATATCAATGCTTTCCTTGACGACTTAAATTGATTAGGTCATTACACACCAATGCTCACCTTCATATTAAGTTCTAACATCTAAATTTTGATAACATGATATTTCATGTTTTTTAAAGTTCTTTGAGAAAATCATCAGTTTTCTATACGCCACTTGAAAATTGTTTTTGTCTAAAACCTTTTTTTTTTTTTAAATAATAAAATTACGGTTATTGTCATTTATCGATTTCTGAAGATTCTTCCTTGACGGCACTTTCCATCTACGGCGTAGTACATACTACATAGCACCGGGGTTTTCGAAATAAAAGAATTACTCCATACCCCACCAGCTCCTTCATTTTTTGTATTCTATCATTTCGAGTTCAGCGCTCCCTCTCTTTCCTCTCTTAACGATGGAAGTCACCACCATTACCCAGGCCATGCAGCTGCATGCTCAAATTATCAAAACAAGTAAGAATGAAAACGCCCTCGATCTAAGCAAGCTGTTCACGTTCTCTGCCCTGTCCAATTCAGGGAATCTTAACTATGCTCGCAAAATTTTCAAGTCCCTGAAGAGCCCAAATTCGTATTTCTGGAACACCATGATCAGAGGATATGCACAAAGCACAGACCCAATTCAGGCCCTCCTACTTTTCCTCTCAATGCAACAGCAGGATTATGCACCAAGCCCCGACAAATTTACTTTCCCTTTCCTCCTCAAATCCTGTGGCCGCTTGCAACTGATCCGAGAAGGAAAGCAACTTCACGCCCTATCGTATAAAACTGGTCTCCAACCTGACCGCTACATACAGCATGCTCTCATCCACATGTACTCCTCCTGCGGGGAGGCTGACGGCGCAACCCAAGTATTCGAGAAAATGTGCAACCGAGATGTGGTTTCTTGGACCTCTATCATTGATGGTTATGTAGACAACGATCGCCCTATTGAGGCGCTAGAGCTTTTTGAACAAATGCAAGATGATGGTGTTACACCTAATGATGCAACAATGGTTGCTGTTCTCAGAGCTTGCGCAGATACAGGGGCACTAAGTATTGGGCGAAAAGTCCATCGGATTGCTGAAGAGAGTAAGCTTAGTTCAAAGGCTAACGTGTGTACAGCTTTGATAGACATGTACGCGAAATGTGGCTGTATAGATAGCGCACAAGAGGTGTTCCACAAACTTGAGGACGCTGATGTTTTTGCTTGGACGGCAATGATTTCTGGGCTTGCAAGCCACGGACTGTGTAAAGAAGCCACTGATTTATTTGTTCAAATGGTGGGACTCAAAATAAGACCGGATGAGAGGACAATAACTGCTGTTTTGTCAGCTTGCAGAAATGCAGGTTGGGTTAGCGAAGGCTACTCTCATTTCAACAATATGCAGAAAAAACATGGAATAAGACCTACAATTCAACACTATGGATGCATGGTTGACCTACTTGCTCGAGCTGGACATCTCAATGAAGCAGAGAAATTTATTAAAAGGATGCCAATTGAACCTGATGCAGCTCTATGGCGAACCTTGATCTGGGCTAGTCAAGTCCATGGAGATAAAGATCAAAGTGATCGTCTGACGAAGCATCATCAACTTCTAAACATTGATTCAAATGACAGTGGCAGTTATGTACTTCTTGGAAATGTCTATGCCTCAGCAGGGAAATGGCGCAGTAAGGGAAAGATGAGAGAGTTGATGGCTCAAAAGGGAATTGCAAAGCCACCAGGATCTAGTAGAATTGAAATTAATGATGTTATCCATGAATTTGTAGCAGGAGATTCAAATCATCTTGAAGCAGAAGAAGTTTACAAAATGCTGGATGAAATAGAGATGCATCTGAGAGCAGAAGGATACCATCCCAAATTTTCAGAGGTCTTGCTTGATATTGAGAATGAGGAGAAAGCTTTGCAACTGCGCCACCACAGTGAGAAGCTTGCTGTGGCTTTTGGCTTGATTAAGACAAACCCAGGGACTGAAATTCGGATTGTAAAGAACTTGCGATCCTGCCAGGACTGCCATTGTGTAATGAAATTGATCTCAAAAATATATAGAAGGGAAATAATCATCAGGGATCGAATTCGCTTCCACCATTTTAAGAATGGGGAGTGCTCCTGTGGGGACTCTTGGTGAAAGGAAATTGTTCTATTAAAAAGGATCCAATATGCTACAAATGATTCTCATTACCTTTCCATAGATGACAAAAGCAACCCTTGCATTTGAGAACATGATTCCAGAAACATATCCCCTGCAGCTTTCATTGAATTGACCAATTCCCTTATTTGAGGCATCAACATGTAAGCCTCTTCAGCTTCATTTTTGGTTATCCACTCCTCTGTCATCCTGCATGAGGCTCAACTGTCAGATAACAGAATGTGGAAAAAAAAATAGCAGTTTGTGTGGTTGGAGGGAGATTGGGGATCTGAAGGAGGGAAAGACAAAGATTTAGAAAAAGCCCATCAGATACCAGACTCATATTTAGGTTGAACTTCACTTTTCAGGTTAAAATTTGGTTATGACTGGTATTTTCAGATCTAAGGTAGGTATTATTATTTTGTCACTTTGGAGTATCATTTCCATAAATCTTCCTTTTCATACCTTTTTAAGGCAAATTCAGCTACCAGTGTTTGATACTACTAGAATTCACATCTATCTTGATCTTCCCATTTGTTTATTTGTTTTTTTTTCCTCAAAATTTTTACTTCTTATTTCATTTATTTAGTTTTTAGTTTTCTTTTTGTTTGATATTCAACTGATTTTTTTAATGTAATGAGTATAAGCGAAGGATCTGCATGAACCAATGAAGAGCATATCATTCCTCCCATGCCTCTTTTGAGTGTCCAGTGAATTATAGAAAGGACCAACACTCACAAAATGCTAAATTTGAACCTTTTCAAGCTAAGATATTTCAAAAATACCCATAAAAAATGACCACAGATACTTTATATTCATCTTCTTGGTTGTAATGTATAATATATGCGCCAAACCCAATCCCGACCAAAGAAAAAAGGAAAAGAGAAAAGAGAAGGTAACAGAGCATGTCCAAAGCCAAATTTGGTCAACTAACCTTAATTGAGTTTCTGCAGCATTATTGCAATCAGAAAACAGAACCTTGACTACGGGGTGCAGATATATTTTTGAGGTTGGTCCAGTACTGCTCTTTGTTCCTAGACAATAGCCGGTAGAGCACCAAGCATTTGGATTTATGAGAACAAATTGCAGCATGGGTGATTTGGTTCTCAGATCCCTCAACACTGTTCTGAATGATAATTCATCTGTTGCGCATTCCAGTAACTGACTCAAACACTCTTTGTAAGGTATGCTTCCTGCTTAAGAATATCAGAACTATTCATATATCAACTGCATGGCTGCTGTATCATTTGATTATTGTATCCATAATCACAAATGAGGAAGATGAAACAAACAAAGGACTTGCAAGTATTAATGAAATGTTCACCACAATTGTAACTCAAGTCAAATGCAAGTCCTCTTCAGAGGTATGACTTCAGGAGTAGATTGGAAACATGAAAAGCCAGCAATGGGCTAGCTGAACCAGAACAAGAAACCATTGCATTGCATATGCTCAAACCTAGCCTTAGAACTACATATTTGTTGTTATGACCTAAAAAGAAGGCATAAAAAATGATAAATTAGAGGGTTACCAAGCACCCTAAAATGGTATTATGTGACCACAACAATACAACCAGTCAAGAGGTGGTCTCCTGGTTTCAAGTATTAGTGAAATGTTCACCACAACTGTTTTGGTTTATTTCCCTTGTGGTATCTCCTGGTCTCTTTCTAGATTATACCCATTTAGCTTGTTCTTTGGTCTTGTGATTTGGCATGTGATATCTGCGAAAATTAGTTGCATTATGTGGACACAACCAGAGGTGTTGAATGGATAGGTTTCTGTGGGCTTTCACCCTTTATTTTCTTCTTCTTCCTCTTCCTCCTCCCCGTTTCATATTTATATGTAAATGAGTGACCTAGTTTTCTTTCCCACTCATTTTCAGAGTTAAAAAAGCAAGACATATGTTCATGTGCCCCTTTTGGAGGGATGTAATCAAGTTTGACAGATCGTATTGAATCATTGAACAACCTGATGAGAGCACATTGATTGGAACTTTAAAACAATCAAACCCAGAAAGACCATATAAGCTTATCCTTTTACCCCTTTCAACTACTAAATAGTTCAGTGATTTCCACTTGAACGCATCATTGTTGCAAGTTGGAACCTTGCCTTGTCATCCCTCAATACTGAAGCCTGGGGTTTCCACTTGTACTATATAGCAGATTGTTTTAGTGGTATATTAAGACTCTTGTATTTATTGAAAGGGTTTGATTTCCCAACTAATTGGGAATTAACTCTATAGTACATTTAACTATTGTCTTGAAATCTTCCACCATTTCTTCTAGTTTTCTAACAAAAGGTAATTCCTTATGGTATTCTTAGAAAAAGGGCAACTAGGGAAATAAGATATGCCCCCAAAAATCCTAGAAGTTATGGTATCTAAGTATGTTGAACACTTAATTTTTGTTTTTTTGATGCTAACTAGTAATTATCTTCTGTCGTTCTAGCTAGAACATCAAAATTTCTAGGAAAATGTCTTACCCTTGACCTGTATGTTTTTCTAGAAAATATAATGGGACAAGCCTGGATTTACTGCATTTTCTCTTATTTCTTCACTAACTTGCAATTCCCACCGACACATATTTGCTGCCACTTTCGGCTTTTGGTGAGGCCATGCTACATACCATTGGGTATATTTACACTACAAAAGCTTCAAGAGAACTTGGGAAGACCAAATGGTTCATGGAAGTGCCTTTCTTCGCAGAATGGGTATGAGACAAAGGTCACCTTATAAAATCACAAGTAACAGCGGCTTCAGGTGCAATGTCTTTTGTAGTTAGGGTGCTTATTTGGATAAAAAATTGCTTTTGGGTTCTATTGGCTTTGTTCAGAACATTACAAACTGAAATAAACATTTTAAATGCATTGGAATAAACCAAAAAAAATGCTAAAAGCACTTCCAAGTGCAGAAGCTTATCAGTTATACAAGGGTGAGTCCCAAGGTCATTTTCCTCAGGGACATGGTGTTTAAGAGTAAATCCAAGAAATGAAAAAAAATGCTAAACATACTAAATTTTATATAAGAGAAAAATAATCTGAACCTAAACAATTAACTAACAAAATACTAGAGATCCAAGACATTTAAACTAATTAAAACCTAACTCTAAGAAAAAGTATTCTAATAACAATGGGGATAGATAAATGCATTGGAATAAACCAAAAAAAAAAAAACTTCACCTAAACATGCACAAAAGAAATCTAATAACACTTGAGGAAAACTAAAAGAAATAAAGATTAAACTCAAGGGTAAATCAAGATATTAAGCAACAAAAATCTATAAGAAACACAATAACAAACCCCTAAGCTACAGGTCTTGCTCTTCATGAATTGAACCTCTCTTCACTCTCAAATATCTCCCACGAATGCCAATTCTGTCATGAATTTGGCTTTCGGAAAATATAACCTTGTAAACCCTGTTGTGAAGCATTATGTTACCAATAGGATTCCAAAACAAATCTGGAATTACCACCTGATTAGAAAAACCCAATTACCCAATCTAAGCATCCATTGTGCCTACATGTCAACAATGAATCAAAAATTGGATTGAAGAATTTCTGTTTTTACTCTAATGAGAAATGATTTGAAATCCTAAAAGTTTTAAACATGGAAACCTATATGAATTTGATGAGAACAGAATATTCAATCCACAATAGAGCTCCGCCTGAGCTTAGGCTTCAGATTACACACACATGAAATAAGCTACAGCCATGAAAGATTTCATCAAAAAGGAAATTACCTAAGCAAAGCAGAACAGAGTATGTAATGAGAGAAGAAAATGAAGATAGAACTCTAAAATTTTAATAAAAACCATATACAAAAGTAACAGTTGAATGAATAATCTTCAAACAAACCCCCAAATCATTCATGGTTCAAATCAGAACTATAAACAACCACTTCTGAATTCATGTAATCAACTGGAAATCATCAATAGACACTGTGATTTACTGAAAAGAAAAATACAGCAAGTATACTATAAAAAACTTCAGATGCGTAAGGAAGAAAACACAGAACCAGGCTTCTTCCTTCTGTGCTTGGCTATACTAGTTGCTCTTCAATCAGTTGAAGGTCTTGCAGTGGTCATCCAACCCAGAAAAATAAGAAGTCGATTGGGAGAAAAAGTAAAAAGCAAAATGAAGAAAAAACAGCAACAAAATGAGAAAACGCCCTAAGAACTTGATCCACCCGCCACAATACTCCATCCCCCCTTTCGTGAATGACCCCTTTCTCTTCATCTTCCCTAGAAGCTTCTCCTTCCAGCTCCCTCACTCTTCATTCATCTATCTCCAACGGCCCTGACAGGCCGTTAGCCTACTTAGCACAAAGCCAATCGTTGGCTTCTTTTCTTTTACTCATTTACCCCTGTAACAAACAAACAAACCACAACATTGTTAATGAAGGGTATATAGGTAAATTCCCATTTTAAATTGATTTATTGTGATGGCAATGTAGAATGCCACATGAAACTTATGCCATCTGATTTTATTTTCTATCAATACCCTGCTCATCTAACCCATGCCTAATCCCAAAATAATCTCAAATTGATGCTAAGACAATTCTTTACCCAAAATTAAACCAGAAAATTCTCAAGGCAATCCCATTTCACATTAAGCATACTTTCCATGCACAATTAAGCCTAAAAAGCTCAATAAAAATTCAATTCAATGCTTAGGCCACCAACAGAAATCAATCCAGTATTAAGCAATTGTAAAAGGATTTTTCTGTATTTTTCACCTCAATAAATGGCTTATATATACAATTTAACCACTCAATCGGTGCTTATTTGGATAAAAAATTGCTTTTGGGTTCTATTGGCTTTGTTCAGAACATTACAAACTGAAATAAACTTTTTATTGTTTTATTTTGTGTGTGTCTTATCAATGGATAGGCGTGATTTCTTTAATCCAAATTCAGGAAGATTTGAAGAAGTTGGACCAGAGTGAAAATAAACAAGAGAATATGCTAAAACACATTGAAGAGAAGAAAGATGCCATGGTTAATTCTCTTTGGAAGATCAATGTGGTTGATATTGAATCTACCCTCTCACATGTTTGCCAAATGGTGAGCTTCAGTTCATTTTAATCTAGCTTGGGAAAAACTAACTTCTGCTCAACAACATGAAGTTTTGACATGGCTTCTTAGTTGTTGAACTTAAATAGTTTAAAAGAATGGCAGTTTGCTGTGAAATTTTTGTTTCTAACTGGATGTACCCTCTCACAAGTTAGCCAAATGATGAGCTTCAGTTAATTTTTAACTGGCGTGGGAAAACTAATTTCTGCTCAGAGAGAATGAGGCAAACAGAGAAGAGAAGATGGGAGAACTGAAAACAGGGTGGAATGAAAAAGGAAAGTATAGATTTGGTGATTGAATATTGTTGTGTGTGCTCAAGGGATCTTTTGAATTCCCCTTGTTTTTCACAAAGTGGTGAGTGGATTTTACGTGTGGGGGACTAAACTTGGGGCTCTGTGACTAAAATTGCCCTTTAAATTTTGAACAATTTTTATTAAATATGAACTTCTACTTATCAAAAAGTAAAATAATATTTTATTGTGCTCTGTTTTATAAATAATACAGAATTCAAACTAATCATAATTCTATTAATCTAGGTTAGTTTAACAACTCATATGTTCATTGAACTCATTCTGTTATATATTATTACAGGCGTGAGCATATAATAAGCATGAGACCCAACATATGATGATTATTCTTTGGCAATCTTCTAGGGGGAAACTGATCCGAACCTGTGACTTTTCACCAAATTATGCATCACATGTTGGTGGATGTCAGAAAAGATTTGGTAGAGACAAATCTCTTCAGCTTCAATATGCTACAAATGATTCTCATTACCTTTCCATAGATGACAAAAGCAACCCTTGCATTTGAGAACATGATTCCGGAAACATATCCCCTGCAGCTTTCATTGAATTGACCAATTCCCTTATTTGAGGCATCAACATGTAAACCTCTTCAGCTTCATTTTTGGTTATCCACTCCTCTGTCATCCTGCATGAGGCTCAACTGTCAGATAACAGAATGTGGAAAAAAAATAGCAGTTTGTGTGGTTGGAGGGAGATTGGGGATCTGAAGGAGGGAAAGACAAAGATTTAGAAAAAGCCCATCAGATACCAGACTCATATTTAGGTTGAACTTCACTTTTCAGGTTAAAATTTGGTTATGACTGGTATTTTCAGATCTAAGGTGGTATTATTATTTTGTCACTTCGGAGTATCATATCCATCAATCTTCCTTCTCATACCTTTTTTAAGGCAAATTCAGCTACCAGTGTTGCGTTTTGATATTATTAGAATTCACATCAATCTTGATCTTCCCATTTGTTTATTTGTTTTTTGTTCCTCAAAATTTTTACTTCTTATTTCATTTATTTAGTTTTTAATTATCTTTTTGTTTGATATTCAACTGATTTTTTTAACATAATGAGTATAAGAGGAGGATCTGCATGAACCAATGAAGAGCATATCTTTCCTCCCATGCCTCTTTTGAGTGTCCAGTGAACTATAGAAAGGACTAACACTTACAAAATGATAAATTTGAACCTTTTCAAGCTAAGATATTTCAAAAATACCCATAAAATGACCACAGATACTTTATATCCATCTTCTTGGTTGTAATGTATAATATATGCGCCAAACCCAACCCCGACCAAAGAAAAAAAGGAAAAGAGAAAAGAGAAGGTAACAGAGCATGTCCAAAACCAAATTTGGTCAACTAACCTTAATTGAGTTTCTGCAGCATTATTGCAATCAGAAAACAGAACCTTGACTACGGGGCGCAGATATATTTTTGAGGTTGGTCCAGTACTGCTATTTGTTCCTAAACAATAGCCGGTACAGCACCAAGCATTTGGATTTATGAGGACAACTTGCAGCATGGGTGATTTGGTTCTCAGATCCCTCAACACTGTTCTGAATGATAATTCATCTGTTGCGCGTTCTAGTAACTGACTGACAAACATTCTTTGTAAGGTATGCTTCCTGCTTAAGAAGATCAGAACTATTCATATATCAACTATATGGCTGCTGTATCATTGATTATTGTATCCATAATCACAAATGAGGAAGATGAAACAAACAAAGGACTTGCAAGTATTAATGAAATGTTCACCACAATTGTAACTCAAGTCAAATGCAAGTCCTCTTCAGAGGTATGACTTCAGGATTAGATTGGAAACATGAAAAGCCAGCAATGGGCTAGCTGAACCAGAACAAGAAACCATTGCATTGCATATGCTCAAACCTAGCCTTAGAACTACATATTTGTTTTTATGACCTAAAAATAAGGCATAAAAAATGATAAATTAGAGGGTTACCAAGCACCCTAAAATAGTATTAAGTGACCACAGCAATACAACCAGTCAAGAGGCGGTCTTACCTTGAGATAACATGTACTCCATGATAAAGCATGACACCTATTGGATTACCAATAAAATGTGAGATGATGTCATTATTGTGTCATGACAATCAGGCATGCCAGAACTGTATCACAAGATCTTGCTTCAATCACCTGAATTATAGATTTATGGTGAAACTAAAGACCCAATTTCTTGATCACGGGACTCAATTCTTTATACTCTTTCGCTACTCTCTCTCTTCTTTATTTATTAATTTTCAGTTGTAGAACTCAGAATAACAAACTTTACCTAGGTTTCCATCAATATGAATCCGAAATCAAGACTTCCCTCATCCTCCAGTATTTTAATCATTAATTTTCATTTCCATCCCTCCGTCCAAATCTTGCCTTCAACCCAGTGCAAAATTAGTCCATGCCTTCTAAAACCTTTTCTCAAAATCCAGGCCCTGATTTGTGGATTAGGATAATTGAAACCCAGCAGTTGAAAAACCTTTTGGTTTTGGTATTTGGGCTCCTTTTCTACATAATTTTTGTACAATATAACATAATTATTATCAAACAAAGAGATCAAGAATAAACTTGCATATATGGGTTATGTACTACATTGCAGTCAAGATGACCACTTCTCACATGAAATTGTTCACAAAATTAAGCGTAAATAATTATGTTACCTGAATATGTCATCACGCCCACCTACAGGCAAATCAGTAGAGATGTAACATTTAAATAATCGAATACCACCATCCAGCGGTGCACTGCCATTACTGCCACAAGGGTATGCTCCCAGGAGAGATGAACACTGAGGACACATAAACTCAATCCATTCAACATCTTTAGAAAGATTGGAAGATGTAACCGTGAAAGCATTACCAAGAGAACCATTAAGAAGTGATTTTTGATATGTCATAAGCTCTCTTGAAGAAGTTTCAGATGTTCCATGAGAGCAGCCTCTACAGTCATTATTTTGAGCATCATTTGTTATATCAAAATGAGAATGACCCTGTTCATGCACGTAAATTCCATGTGCTGCTGATGCATGTCTAGGGAAATCTGATGTCAAAGGAGATGTGCAAAATAAAGTAGTATTGGTACTTTCTTTCTCAATAACATCATTTTCTAGATCAGTATCAAAAGTTTGCACCTTAAGAGTCCCGCTACTTGCATTCTCTCTTTCTTTTTTATTTCCCTGACATAAACCCCTTCTATCGGTACTAGCAGATTGTATCGTAGTGTTAGGTGAATTATCTCTACTAAAGAGATCAGGTTCATTGTCATAACTTCTTCCTTCATCAGAGTCAGATAAGCAACAACCAACAAGGTCATCCTTGTGAACGATAACAGATGTAGAATCTAGTAGGCACACACCCTCAGTACAAACGTAGGAATTGGCATACTTGATTACCAGCTTCTCACTTATGCCTCCAAATGAACAGCAGCAGGCTCCAAACCAATTGTCAGCTACCTCTCTCCAGTTGACTGATGGCATTTCCATAAAAGATCTGTATGTGGATGAACGCATGAATTCCCCATTAAAGATTCCAAATTAGCAAGCATAAAATCAGAGAGTTTACTAGAACAGTTAAAGGCTGCATAATATTTGTAAGGAAAACAAAGGCTCACTACTGGAAGCACACAAACTAACTTAAAAATCTTAGGCTAGCAATTATATGCATAAACATGTGTCGGTTGGTATACATGTTTGTACTTATGTATGAATGTATCCATATGCACAGTTCATATACATGAATAAGTGCGTGTGCGTCTGCAGTAGAAAGGTATTTAACAGAACCTTGTCAGTTCACAAATGGAAAAAAGGCAACACACAGTTAGTTGGATTGTCCATGTTAGTGCTCTGAATTCACATTATAAAAGGATTAGTTCATCAGTCCGTGATTTCTGTGACTAGAACTGTGAAAGAAAAATATGGAAAATTGTGAAATATACAATCTTTTTGACGTGAAATATTTGATCACCGTAAGCCTGAGAATGAATATGATATATTCTCATCTTCAATTTCCCATTCTTCAAAGTTGATATGTCCCATTATTTCAATTTATCGTTCTCCTTTTCTCCATTTTTTTTAAATAATATTCATGAATATATTTGAACTATAGTTCTGCATAATTCAAACCTACTGAACCTCCATCATCTCATTTTCTTCTCTGCTTCCTTTCAGCTCAATTTCATCACTTAATATTCTACTAGCAGGGTGCACATGCAATACTGCACGTAGAGGGAGGGTGCAGTTTTGTAACTGTTTAGTAAACGAATGGGTAACCCTATATTAATTATGTTTTAAGAATGAGCGGTTAGAGTTTTTTGAAAAGTCAAGTATAATTGTTGGCATGCTTCCCAAGAAGCCTATTTTCATTATATTAGCAAAGTGCACATGCAATACTGCATGTATGTAGAAAAATAAGGGAGGAAACAGTTGTACAACCGCTGAAGTTTTAAAAGAATTAGGCAGTTATGACTTTCATACCCCTTTATTAAAGAATCTTAACAATGATTTGTAAGGGTTTTTTAGGAAAGGGCCACATTAAGATTGGCACGCTTCCCAATGGACCTCTTCTCATTATATATAGTATAGATATTATATGTTAATTAAAAACAAAAACTTGGCATGTACTGGACATTTGATTAAGGAACACAACTACAAAAAATAAAAGAGTAAAAAGATATGGGAAGCATGAAGTGGTAGGCTTGATTTAGGTTAAAAGAAAATAGCCTACCAATTAGTTTATCCATTACAATGTATAAAATCAATCTTTCTGTAAAAAATTAAAGGGGAAGGGAGAGATTGAAACCAAACTTAAGTTTCTTGGGTGGGGTGGAGAGCAATTATAGTAGAAGGAAGAATTTTCAATTGCAGGTATCATTTAGGTTTAGCTAAGAAAGTTTTCATATATAATATGATGGAACCCCTTAGAATGGGTATCTTGCATCTCATCTTCATTTTTGTGCATATACTTTGTGAACTATGGATTTATTTGAAAAGCAAAACCTAGGAAAAAAGAATTCAAAAAAAGAATGGTACTTTTAGAGATTAATAATGTTGAACCCCAAACATGTTATGCTAACAACATTGAACACAAGGATATTCAAGTAAACAAATGTAAGATGGTATGTCATAAATAGGTTTGATCGACTGAGAGAAGTTTGTTATTACCTCAGAGTCCTTTTAGTCAACTTCATCGAACAACTTTTGCAGTAAAAATGCACCCCTTTCAAAGAGGACAGACTATTTAAACCTAAACCATTGAATCATACTAGCATAAGTAATAATAAATATGTAGAATAATGGAAGCAAAGAGGAAAGTAACAACACAAAAACAGCAGCAGCAGGGGCGGTGGCAACCGTAATCGTGACAATAACAATGTTAATGATAATATAATAGTAATAAGAAGAATAATTTGTTAAACAAAATATAGATGACAACAACAAGACAATTCCTCCAATACAAGAAATCAAACATACAAAAAAATCTTCTGGATTCCCTGCATGACAGTGAGGAACCAGCTGAAAATTCCACCTGCTAAGAAACCAAATTGAAGAATAAATAATTTACCAAATACACAACCTCAGCTCAAAATCACACTGTTCTCACAACATTTGAATTTTCTCAGTAGGCCGAAACAACACAAACTCAGGAAATCATACAACACTGAATACTCTATTCAAAAAAAATAATAATAAAATAAGAACAATGTTTAAATAGGAAGGATCTGAGATGAGAGAGTACTATTGAATCAACGAATAATTCATTTGCTTTAAAGACTAGATGGAATGAAACTTGACTATTAAATACTCAAATCTAACGAAAACAACGATCGAACGATTTTTTAAAATTAAACTTACCAGAATCTAGAGAAAGAGGCTGCAACCTATCGGAACACACATTTGCACCACCGGTATCCTCTTCGGACAAATTCAACACAGAATCAAAGTTTGCAACGACAGGATGATCAACCGGAAGCAGCAGGACTAGCTTGACTTCGATGTAATCCGTCCGGACTCTGAAATCCAGGGGAGATCCAGGATCAAACAAAACCCTAGGAGTCGGAACCGTAAGCGCAAAATCGACAGAACGAGTGTTTGGATCGTCGACATCTTCAGTCCAGCTCACCAGAAGCAAAAATTGTTCGAAACCCAGAGAAACTTTTAGATTCTTGCACTGATTTGCAGGTTTGGTGTTCGAATTGAAGAGAAATAGTCGAATGATTGGAATGTTAGCCAGAGCTTCCCACGTAAATCGCCATCCGCTAGGGCTTCCAGGACTGGGAAGCTCAGAGCCTCAGATGCCATTACGACCGTTGGGATTTCGCCCCAACTGCATCTCCCGCTAAAATCAAAACCGAATACGAACCCTCTGTCTCCCGAGATGGCCCAAACCGGACTATATCATTACCAACGGTTCTTAGCCCCTGCTTTTTCGTCTAATTGTCCCGAAGATTTCACCACGGCGCAGCTGCTGTAGCCTGAAAGTACCGGAGTGTTGGGCCGGGTTGTGAACTTGTAATGAGTTAGTTGGAGTAAGCCCAATTCTCAACCTGTAGATCCAGAAATGGCAAGCAGCTCGAAAGCGTTTGTCGGACCAGAAACACGACAGGCACAGCTCTCATGGGCCAGTACGGCATGGCACCATTTACATCCTTAGTGTAACTCGGTTCTATGTTTTTTTCTTTTTCATTTTCCAAAATTTCTCCTTTAATAGTTTTAAATCCTTAATAACTCAAATAATCACTCAAATCTCATTTTTATTTGCATATGTACAGTATTTCACGTGCCACCTGCTAGTACATATTTAGACTAACAATTTGTAAGCCTTTAGATATCCCGAACAATTAGCTTGTTTAATATGGGCCGGAACTGAATTTCCTCTCCCATTTGTGTTTGCACTGAGGGACCTTAAACTCTAATCCAATCCTTTAACAGTCCCAAATATTAATTAGGTCCATCTCCCCTAACTTGTAGAGCTAGGTTTTCAGATGATGTGATGGCACCTTCTTAATTAATGGTTATATATATAATACCCATTTGTAAGAATGGGGATCCAGGTAAATTAAACTGCTAATTGGCATGATACATTTCCATTTGCTTATGAGGTCATGGGTTGGGTATAAGCTAATATAATTGTGTTATTCTGTGGCTACTCATGGTTTAGATACCCATCAAGGATTGATAAGGTTGGAAGATGAAATTTTTGTGATTATTTTATGACATCATCCTCTTCGGTTGCCACATTAAGCCTATTTTATGATGAAGATAAGATGCAATATGACCCTATTGGCTTTTCTTTTCCTGCCTTCAATAACCCCATGGGAGTCAACTAATTAAGGTGTCATTTGGCATTCATTCTGGGAACTCATTCTAGAGCTTGGCATGAGTTTCAATAGTAAAACATGTCTCTCGTTCTATTTTGAGAATGAGTTTTAAAAAGCATGCTACAGGAAGGGATCCCCCTAACACCCGTTTTTAGATTTTCAAAATGAATTTTGCAAAAGCATGATGGAATACTTATAGTATCTATAAATTTTTAAGAATACACTTGAAACTTGTTTGAAGAACTCTTTTATATGACAAGATAGACTCATACGAAAACTTCCTTTAAATTATAACATGGCATACTTGTAATATTTATAATTCCTAATTGAATGAATAGTTGGTTACCAAACTTAAAACTCATCTTTGCTACAAATCGTTAAAACTCATTCTTCAAAATGACTTCCACATTTAAAATGAAAGACTTTGGTGCAATATTTATTCTGTCTAGCATAAATTCCAAATTTTCATGCAATCCCTGCATCAAATAATGTGTTCCATACCTGCAAATACTCAATTCATCATCATCACTTTAATTGTGAGTAAATTTAGGATAACAAAATACAAAGAAATGAAGGTAAACAGTAAGAAATTTGTGACTCACTTCCAATCTCCCTTTAGAACCTCCTATAGCCAGCAAAAACGAATGCGTGGCAATTAAAACCCCGACAACTAACACGGGATCATATGAGTACGTCGAATGAATCGAGGATGAGTACGTCGGAATTAACTCATAAAAGCATCAATTTTATTGGACTGGTTGAGTTTTAAAGTTTATTCTCTCAGCCATCTTACTTTCCAAGGTTCTCGATCTCTAATACATCCACGATTACTATGAATTATTTTAGTAGTTTTAGGAGCAAATTTGTTAGCTAAAAGCATTATGCTGCCGGCCTAAGAATGCAAACACTTTGTTTATATCTATACCGGGGGAAACAGAGAAGGGGACATTATGCTACCAGCCTAACAAATCTCGGTAATTGAGTAAATTTGAAAAAAATTAGAGGACATTTTTTTTAGAGAAATTTACACTTAGACCCCTGGGGTTTGGGAAAGTGGCATGGACACCCCAGTGATTTAAAACCAATCACTTACCACCCTTGAAGTTTCAAAAAGCGTCACTGAGCACCACTACCGTTAGTTCAAGGCTAATACCGTTAAACTACTTTTTAAAATGCCAAAAATACCATTCATTGTCTTCTTTCCCAAACCAAATAATCAAAACGAAACCAAGTGTGATCTGGGTTCTAATCGAAACTGAAATTGATGTATATTCTCTCTTATAAATCTAAATAAAGCAAAGAAAAAAATCTTTAATCTTTTGCCTTCCATTGCAATCCAACGGAACTGTAACTTTTGGAGAACCTGTTCTTATGTAAAAGTGAGATGCTGAGGAAAAGAACTTGATCTTCTTCGCAAAGTTGCAAGTCGCTCAAACTCAAAGAGATGTTCGAAGGTTCAATCAGGGTTCTATTATTTTCTTCACCGGCTCTCCATATGCTAAAGCTCTTACTCCACACAGTTCAGCGCTCAAACCTACCAGATCTAAGGCCCAAAAAAACCCTATTTAGCGTAACGCGAATGGTATTCAGTGTATGTCTCATTTTAGGTGCTTGGTGATCATGCCTTCTCCATAACTCAAGAACGAATCTTTTCCATCGTAAATAACCTTAATTCTCCATCTCTGCAAAATCGAAACCCCAAACATAAAGGTCGTTGTAGCGTCACTAGCGTGCACTAAATTACTAGTTTAGAAAAAGTCTTATCACTTTTTCCTTTGCAGAATTTGATTGAAGAAGACGCCTTTTCCATGAACAGGATAATAGCCTGCTGATGCACATGGCTGCGAAACGAGAGGAATTAGTACTTAGTGATATGCCAATTGTTTGTATTTACCAGGATAATAGCTTGCCGATGCACATGGCAGCAAGGAAAGAGTGATAAGCCGAAAGAAAATGCATTGGATTAACCAAAAATTCATTCAGATGCCGGGATTAGAAATTTTTTGGTTGTTGCTTTCATCGGTAAGAACATCAACAAGAGCAAGACCAACACCTCTTGATTCTAATTTTTCCCAAGGATGCTTGTTTTGCAAAGCTCAGGGGGTTTAGTAGTGTTTCTACCAAAAGAAGAGGGACTGCCTGTAACGCCCCGGATCCGGGTTACGGGAACTAACCCGTAACTCATCACCGAAAGGTTATATTTCCACCCAGAATCACAAAGCCAGAGTAAAGGAAACATGACTAAACAATTAAATATATATACAGAGTCCACTAAAACCAACTCAAACTAAAATATTAATCTCTAATCTAATCTCACCTGATCACAGCTTTTACCCTCCGATATCGGCTTTCCCAAGGTCTGAAAACAAAACAAAACAAACGGTCTGAGATACGAATATCCCAGTAAGTAGCACATGCATGCTCATAAACATTTTAACATTTCTAAAATATGATTCGGATTAAAATATGCATCAATCGACAATAAAACGAATAAACAGAATAATTCCACGATAATATATCAATAAACACAAAGTAACCAGAATAAATCAACAAACCATAGCAGGACTCATGAAGTAAGACTGTCTTTAACCAGGGTAATCACAATGTCTACTATGCCACCTCCCGGCTTAGGTGCGAAGCCGAGTACACAATCATTGTCTTATTGCGGGAGAACCCACCCAGTACAGTGATGGGTTGGCAAGAACTACCCAAACATGGTCCAAGTACACGATAAAATGAGTGAATAACCGCGGCCAGCCGAGTACACGATCAGGCCTCACTGAGTACACAGTGGAACACGCGTGCGTGAACAAGGAATTACAACAAGCAAAGCACAATCCCTTCCACTACCTAGCTCCTACATGGATCCATATAGCACTATACCTACTAGGTTCTAAAATCGAAACCAACCATGAAAATATAGTTAACACAACCGTTCTAATCTCAACTAAAACATCCCGAGTACACGGGGCCTCTCAGAGTACACAGAAACAAAGCATCTACCCAAGTACATGGGCATCTCAATTTGTTTCTCCAAGTACATGGAGAAAAATAAATCAAAACCAAAATCCCAACCCTTTTTATTTCAACTATTATTTGCCTAAAATTTTGTTCTTGCAATATGCTAGATTGCATCTCAACTATTTCTTTTCTCTTTACTATTATTAAATTGCCATTATCTTATTTTTAAATTAAGTTAAAAATCCTAAAACTCATTTTTCAACACTTTTTCCTTGAATTTTGATTTTTCTTTCAAAATGTAACTAAAATGTAATTATTTATTTGAGGATTGAACGTATTTTTTGAATCTAACTAACATATAAACTAAAAAGTAATTATTTAGTTTCTGTGTATTAATTTATCAATACAGTAAACGTGTTACACTAAAACTTGATTACTTTCTAAAATAATACATTACGTTTTATTTACTATAGATGTTTTACACCAAAATTTAAATATTTTAGAAAACTTCGCCCCCCGACCAACCGACAGCGAACGAGTCGTGAGTTGTAAATTTTCGAATCCCTTCCATGCTTAACACATAATACTAAATGGTTTAAAAACACTTTCAATCATCTAATATCATATTAAACTAGATTTTAAGCATACCAATTGTAAATTAAACATGAGAAATTCAACATTTAAAGAAATCTCTACCAATTTCATAAACATGAAAACAGCAACTCAAGAGGAAGAAAACACTACTTACCATCTCTTCCTCTTCCCTCCTCTCCTTCTTCTTCCCCCTTTTTCTTCTTCTTCTTTCTCCCCTTCTCTCCCTGCGCCCCTTTTCCTCTTCCTACGGATGAAAGTGCAAATAGAACCCTTGGGTTTTTTAATCTTGTATACATATATATATAGTCCTATTAAACCGTTTAAACCAATGACCCATTAAACCGGGTTACTAAAAATGAACCGACCCCTTAAAAATGCCATTAAACCAACTAAACCTATTTAAATAAACCACTTAAACCCAACTAAACCTAATTAAACCAATTAAATTCCCTTTCTACACATAAACCAGATTTACTAAACCGAACCCAATTGAACCGGACCAATTTACCCAATTAACCCAAATAAATTCAAGTTATACCTAAATCAACTAAACCAGTTAAGCCAAAGACCAATAAACCGGACCTCTTAAAATAAACCGACCAAAATTAAACCCAACTAAATCAAACCCAAGTAAGAAAATTCTTTCTTCAATTTAATTGATTACACCTAAATCTACTAAATCAACTAAACCGCTCCACTTAATCCAATAAACCAAACCACTTAAATTAAACCCACTTAACCCAACTACCCCACTTAATAATTTGAAATGAACCACCCAAGCAACCAAACCCAAACAATTTAATTGATTAACCCATTAAACCTTTAAATAAAATATTAACCCATTAAACCTTTTTAAAATTTGCACCCAATCAATAAACCAATTTACACCCAAACCAACTAAACTGAATTTGATCACTTAAACTGGTTCACTTGAACTAAACCGATCCACCATAATCAAACCAGAATCACTAGACCCAAAACAAACCAGACCACCTTTTCTTTTAAAAATTTGACTTAATTAACCTCATTAAATCCTTTAATCCCCTATTTACCCTTAATTAAAATTTCTTAAAAATTCCGGGTTTTACATTGCTGAGCCCAAATAATGGTTTACTGTCAAGAATTGAAGTTAGGTTCATCGTAGGTTCAGTTTCAGATGAATCCTTAGGGGAGAAATTGGTAAAAAAACTTCGAGGAATTGAAGAAAGATGAAGTGAGTCTTCTGTATTTGTCAGTGGGAGATGGGATACTGCCATGATTGGCCATTAGAGAAGCCATGTGCATCGGCAGGGGATTTTGCAGGGACTTTGGAAGAGGGTAATGGTTAACTTGGGTTGGGAAGAAGACGCCCTTTAGGTTTTCAAGGAAGGGTACTTTGGGTAATTAAAAAATGGATTAACACTGTTAGAGTCTAAACAAACGACAAGGGGTATTGGTAATGCTTTTTGAAACTTCAAAGGTAGTAAGTGATTGGTTTTAAACCACAGGGGTGTCCGTGCCACTTTCCCAAACCTCAGGGGTCTATGTGTAAATCTCCTTTTTTTTAGGGAAATTTACACAAACACCCCCTGAGGTTTGGGAAACTATCACGAACACCCCCTGTGGTTCAAAAGTGATCACTTACTACCCCTGTAGTTTCAAAAAGCGTCACCTACACCCCCTGCCGTTACTTTGTACACAAACGGCATTGGGTATTTTTTCAAATGGCGGAAATGCCCCTGTTCTCTTGTCCAATTTTCGTTCTCTTGTCCAATTTAGAGAGAAATCGAATGGAAGATGCCCTAATGCCCTAATCTCTTCATTCTCCTTCTCCTTCGCATCCCCTGTGGTACATGAGAAATACAAGTACATGGAAAATAACAGATGCCCTTGCCCTAATCTGCTCTGATTTATGTCGACGGGTTTGTTGAATCTTTCAAACAATTTCCTCCCTCTTCCAAACCCCCAATGAGCCAACAACTCATCTTCAAACCCAGGAAGAATCCTCGAGCTTCTTTCATTGCTGTCGAGGATGTGTCGGCGATGAATCCACGGCTCTACTACTGCTGCTCTCCTTATCTCCCATTGCCATTAACGGACACAAAATCAAACAAACCCAACCAGAGAGAACACAAAAAAAGACGGAAAGAAATTCAACAGAGAAGCTCTCGCTTTTAAAACTTGAAAACTATCTTCGCACACGGAACGAAGCGAACAAACATCGATCTGTCATGGTTCGTGAGACATTGATGATTCGACGAGCGAGAGAGACAAAGATGACATGAATAACCAAATCAAAATCGCACAAGTAACAGAGAGAGGAAAAGAAAACGAGAAAGATGATGAATTAAATTTTTCTTTCTTTCTTTATATAAAACACTTGCTCTTCTTCATCTGTTTCGCATGAGAAAGAAAGATCAAAAATAGAAAATAAATATGCAGCAGCAGTAGTGTTGTTTCCAAAGGCTTCGCCCTCCCCTCTCCTTCATATTGTATAATTTTCACTCAAAAGCTTTGATTATTTCCATTATCTTGGTGGTTGAAATTGGACAAAACTCACCCTTTAATCTTCACAATCTGATTTCAGGAACTCAAGACAGCAGCAGCAATAGCTGTGGCCAGTCCCCCAATGATCACGCCTCCGCCTGCTATGGACTTATCGGACGAATGATGCTTTCCCAGCCGTCTGATCTCCGGAGCTTCCACCCCTTCCGACTCCAAAGCAACACTCGACGCAAGCGGATCCGACAACCCATGAACCCTAGATGGCTTTGCCACTGCCCCAACCCTTGGTAGAATATGTTCGCTTCCTGCTTCTCCCGCATTAGTCGTTGCGTGTACCAACAAGACCTCCACTAGAATGAAGCATATGAGAAGAAACCTGGCCATTGCAGCTGTGTCGAAGGAAGCTAGCTAGGCAGTAATCCCCACTCCTAAACTACGCTCTGAGTGTTTTGAGGTAAAGAAAATCTAGTTCTTTCCTTGATATATAAGTGGGGGGTCTTGCTCCTGACTAAAACAAAGGACGCACGAGGACGGTAGAACACCTTCTTGGATGCTTCATGAAGGGGATGCGAAGGAGAAGGAGAATGAAGAGATTAGAGCATTAGGGCATCTTCCATTTGATTTCTCTGAAAATTGGACAAGAGAACGAACAGAGGGTTTTAAAACAGGGGCATTTCCGCCATTTAAAAAAAATACCCAATCTACTTATATATCCATTCGATTCCTTGATATATAAATTTCCCTTTTTTTAAGGGATGCTGGATTCGTACAGGCCTGTCTACTTATCTGAAGTAAACACAGACCAAAGATCGAGCAGAGTAGGAGACTAAATTGTGGAAAAATGGCGATGGCGGGTCTATACAGGAGGATTCTCCCGTCTCCTCTTGCAATCGAGTTCGCTTCAACTGAAGGAAAGGTAATTTTTTTTTTAAATTTTCTTTTGGTATTTCTGTATCTGTTTCGGAAAGACCGATTTACTTTTTTTCTAACTTCTTAAATCTTTCTTCCCCTTAATTTCTTATAATGGTAGAATCTAGGGGCGAAGTAATGTAGGGTTTTTGTTGGCTTACGAGATTTAATAATAATAATAATAATAATAATAATAATTTTGTCTTCGGGCTTTTTTTTTTCTGCCATCAAAGTGCACTTGCAATTTTATTATCTTTATTTCGTGTAGTCTGCAGTGTGTTTGCGGTTATGTATGGTATGTTAGTAATTCCTTGCTTAAATATGTTAAGAGGAACTGAATTGGACCTAAGTTGGCGGTGTTTGCTCTGTTACTGGGTATCGAGGATCTGAGCATGAAAAATTTGGAAAACCAAAAAGGATCGCAACGGTTAAAATTACTATTTAAACTATCCCAAGTCTAAAATCAAGGCACATTGATTTTTCTTTAGATCTTCTCGAATGGACTGGTTAAATTGATAGAAAACCAGTGCCTGTTATATAATATATATATAACAGTGCCTGGTATATTACTTAAAAAATTATTTATGATATAAATACATGGTGGTTCTCAGAATCATTGTTTTAAGTCTTGGCGAGTCAACTCGGTGTCGGCAGAGGCGAGCCGATATTGACCATTGATACAAAGCATTCCATTTGGAACTGCTGAACTTGGACAAAGTCTCCTGAGCTTGGCCAAGTGCGATAAGACTCAGGCGGTACCAAGTTGGTATCGCCCGAGTTTACTTGGCCACAGGCAGTACCAACTCGGTACCAACTGTGATTGTTCAGAGAAGAAATCAGAAAAGAAATAAAAAACATGAAGAAAAACTTGCAAATAAACAAAATAAAAAGAAGAGGAAGAAGAAGAAACAAACATTAATAACAAATAAAGAAGACAAAAAAAAAACAAGGAAGAAAGATGAAATTGAAAAACCAGAATTTCATTTTTCTGATTTCTGAGTTTTTTTTTCAGAAAAATCAGAAATCGTAAAAGAGAGCTGCTTTTTCGATACTGAAATAAGCAAAAAAATAAATAAATAAAAGAGAGAAGAAGGGGAAGACGAACGAGGATAAGAAGAAAAACCAGATATGGCTTCAATTTCTAAAAAGAGAAAAAGAAACAAAGAAGAAGAAGAACTAACAAAGATGTTATGTATGGTGGTATGTTAGTAAGAACTGACCTGAGTCCCAACTCCATGAGGGCACGATTAAGCAGCTCCGAGTCTAACAAAGAGGTTATGTTAAAAAACATAACCAATTTGGTATGGTATGTTTGTTATTCTTTGCTTAAATATGTTAAGAGGATCTGCATTGGACCAAAGTTGACGTTTTTTGCTCTGTTACTAGGTATTAAGGATTAAGGATCTGAGCATGAAAAGTTGAAAAAAAAGGGGAAATTTAATTTTTAGTGGTATTTTATCAAATTATTTAAAATTTAGTAGGCAAAGTTTTAACTTTTAATACACCTTTATCAAAATAATTAATTTTTAGTGTCATTTCAATGTTATGAGTAAATTCTTCCAAAAATACTCTTATACAATTTACTTCCAAGACTTGTACAAGCAATAAATTGACTTGTACATGCCATTTTAAACTTGTACAAGTAATAAAATGACTTGTACAAGTCAATAAAGTGACTTGTACAAGTCATTTGGATAAGTGACGTAAGGGCATTTTTGGAATAGTTGAATTGTAATAGTGAAATGGTATTAAAAATTAATTATTTTGATAAAGGTGTACTAAAAATTAAAACTCAAAACTTTACCGACTAAATCTTAAATAGTTTGATAAAATACCATTAAAAATTAAATTTCCCAACTAGAATGCGCAGGAAATTGAAGGCGGTTTCTCTCTCCCGACTCCATTCAATCTAAAATCTTAAATAAACTTAAACCCACTCCTATACTCCGCACCTCCACCCAACTATTCTACGAATTGCTCCCACTCAATCCGATACACACCTAAACTAAAATAACCCCTAAGGTCCTATTTCCAAACACCATATAACCATCCTCATAAACTTGCCACCCAATGAAATAAAGCAATATATTAAAATTGTTTAATTTCTAATTAAATCACAAAATCTGCAATAAATTCCCAATAACTTACCAAAATTAGTAGAAAATTTCATTTTTAATCCAAAGCACCAACTTTAAGAATTTTGGGATGTTACACAATGGGTATTATCCCTTGTGGGATTAGATTAGTTTTAATTCAAATAAATCAGCTAATGGGATAAGCTTGTTGGGCCGGTAAGGTACCGCGGATTGAGCAAAATGAACCTTGACCACATACGTACCGCGGTTTCAAATCTCTCTGCCTATGAAAAGGCAGGTCTTCCCTTAAGACCTGCCTTATTATTGAACTCCCTTAAGACAACCATCCGAATACTTGGATTCTTCTACTGTAAACCATTAACCCAAATCAAAAGATACCCTTCTTCACTCAAAACTCTCTACTTTGTGACTACTTTGCCTCCATTAAAACACAAGGAGCTTGGAAGAAAGGGATCTCTTGAGATGTTGTAGTGAAGGAAGAGGGAGGAGCTGAGATCAGAGACCGTCACCAATCACTACAGGTGAAATTTATGTTTGTTTCAAATTAATAAAGAGCTTTGATTATACTTTCAATAACTAGTTCTGAATAAATGGGTGATTGTGACTGCTCAGCCTGAGCAGTCACGCTTGAGACCTCCACTGTTCGCGCTTACAGTGCAGTTTTCCCCATGATAGTTCCATGGTTTACATTCCTTTAATATACATTATCATGTTCTTATTTCCTATATGTTGTGCTTGCATTTTAACTTGAATTTTGAGCTAATGGGATGTATGAGAAGGATGGAGAAGTGTACCGGTCCAAGTAATTAGCAGGCGAGGCCACCATGAGGAGGACACGGCCATCCCCGTCACAACTACGAGGAGAAAGAACGATTCTCGAAGAGCAAAAGATAGGCGTTTAGTTTAGATTACATTTTTAATCTCATTATAATTTTGTATTAACCATTATTCTTTACATTACCTTGAAAAAAGAACACCTATAGGCTGACCGCTGAGCCGCAGTGGTCAGCGAGAATCCCTGATGACCGCTAGGATGCAGCGTTCATAGGGTATTATCTTCCTGTCCGAGAAAACCGAAGAGCTGCAGCAGTCTAATACAAACGAGTAGAAACCACTAAGATGCAGCGAACCATTCCCATGTGCGGTTCGAGCAATCTCCGAGCGTCAACCGCTGAATTGCCACGGGTAGAAGGAAGTCTTGAACGACCGCTAAGGTACAGCGGATTTACTGTTTCCTTAATTGATCATTAGTTTGCTTGCGGGAATGCAGCATGAACCAAACAGCTATTGCAGTGATGACCAGGAAAGGAAGGGTGCTGAAAAAGAACCCAGAAATGAACTAACTGCCGAACCCAAGCGGTCAGAGTGTTTGGTTTGCCGTCCGCGACTCCTGCACGGTTCAGCCCTGAGAATCAGCAAGGCAGGTCATTTTGCAGTCAGGTTTGGGTCGTTGATAAATGGATCCCCAGACCCGACAATTCAGCCATTTAAATAAAATTGAGTACAAAGTAAATGGACCAAACCGCTAGGGTGAAGTGGTTCGCCTGAATTTGATGCAAACTACTTCACTGAAGCGGTTCGAACCCACAAAAACAAAACAGGGTCCAACGACCGAAACGAAGCAGTTCAAACCCACAAAAACAAAACAAGGTCCAACGACCGAAATGAAGCGGTTCAAACCCACAAAAACAAAACAGGGTCCAATGACCGAAACCAAGACCCATTTGTTTGCTCAAACCCATAGATGAAGGATTTTTTTTCCTTCATAAATTTGGCTTAGGAATGGCAAAAAGGCCCAAACATAGACATAGGTCAAAATTGGCTTTTGAGATCAAACTTTGGAGATCTCTCTCCCTCCTCACAAATCGATCAAATATAGGCAGGTTACCCACATTTGTGGGACAATTTATGGTGCTCACGGACTTCCCTAAATTGTAATAGGGTCACTAACCGGAATCCATGGTTAGATCAGTTTAAATTGGGTGATTGTCTATACCCACGACACAACTCAATAGACAGTGGCAATTCTTTGAAATTCGGTTAGGTTTAGGACCGATTCGCTTAGAAAAATAAGAGCGGATGACACAAAAAAGGTCCCATCATGTATCAGGTTCCTTGTAAAATCCCAGATTTTAATATTAAATAAACTAATTTGGTTAATAATATGCAGGAGATGAGATATTGGTTCAACCCGGAGGAGTTCAAAGTGAACCGGAGGAGAACTTGGAAAACTAATCTAAGGTGAGATTTTTTTTTAAGTTTAAATTAGGGAGTGTAAGACCCCGAATTTTCCTAAATATAAAAGTAAATTAATAATTAATATTATTTAGGGTTTTAATCGATGGAAATAATTTATGGTTGTAGGTGATTTCGTAATTAGTGGAGATCCAAAGTTGGGCGCAGATCCGACCATCTGATCGTGAGATATCGAGGTATGATTGATACTCTAATTTGGATGTATTCTGATTGGGCGATGTACGTTTAGTTTTTGTACGTGGGTTGCGTGGGATCAGAGAGTATATATACATGTTAGATACCCTAATAATATACATTTGGAATACCTATCGTATTGTGTTCGTATTCAACAGCCGCAAGCACGACCAAGAGCGACTGAGAACGACCGAAGAAGAAATGAAGAAGAAGAAGAAGAAAGGAGAAGGTTGTTCCGGTTTTCTTCTTCCCAAAAGTAGTGTTTTGCGTTGGTGATAGTGCTGTTCAGAGGAGAAAGGTTGGAACGATCGAACAAAGGTAGGTAGCACTGTTTTCACGATTGTTTTTGTATTAGTCGATTGTTTAATCTCTATTGCATGTTTATATGTTGTAGAAATATGTATTTAACTTTATATCAACATTATATGTATCTTAGAAACGCTTTGAACATGAAAAATCGGATTTTCGATGATCGGTTTGACGTTTTTAGTAGACCGCCAAGCTTACTGTGCTCAGCAATCCTCGGTGCTCGTTGAAAAATTTTGACCGCCCAAGACCGCTTACTGACAGACAGTTGGCGATCAATTTTGAACTACAGCCTACCCTAGACCGCCTGAGCGATCCTAGGCGATCCTGAGCGCTCAGTGCAGAAAATCCAAAATTTACCAAATTTAACCCTTGATTCAATTCCAAACTATTTTTAACCAATTTGAATCTTTAAGTAAGATGTTTTGAGACCAAATTAAATTACCAATTACCTATTTTACAAAGAAATAAAAATAGGGAGGTATTTAGGGTATGAGTTGCCGAGTTTTACAAATAATGGGAAAACCTAAGTTTTGTGAGAACTAGACTTATAAATTTGAGATAATTAACTAAGAGACATGTAAATTTATATTGATAACCAGAATATGATATAAAGGATTTCCATATCAGAATTTCAAACCTAGTTAACCCGATAATGAAAGAAATTACAGATTTAACCATATTATGCCGCTAGGCATTATTACTTACAGAAATATTAGTCTTTAAGGATTTTTGGTGTCTAGTGGGCATAGCTGGTTATGGATCCATAGTTTTGGCTAGATAGCTAAGGGATATTTCATTTGGGTTGAGTTACTCCCTAGTGCGAACGCGCTTCCTTTGCAAGTTGGTTTGCTCTGGAGGGTCCTATGTCTGGAGGGACATCCCGGTGCTCCACTGGTGATTCCCTGTACATGCGGATAAGCGACCATCTCCATGTATTGATTTTGATGCTGTATGCTGGCGGTTCATGCCAATTCGGTTGAGTCGTGTGCAATAAGTAAATGACTACGGCTCTTATCTAAGGTGATGTTCATGGGTTTGAGTATCATTAGTAGCGTCGCCCATAAGCCGCACGGTGGTATAGCATATGGTTGAGAGTCATCTCAAAGGTTTATCTTTCTTTGTGAGTCCTACATTGATACTGAGATCACAAACACTTACTCCTGATATTGTTCACATGCTGGACGCATGTATTGGATGCTATGGCTGGATGTGACTGTTTAGTACATCCCGGTTTTATATTGGATTCTGTTATTGATTTCTGAATCATGATCTTTGATATACCTGATACTGTTCACTGATACTTAAACTGTTTTATATGCTGATTTGTATTCCATGATGGATATGAATGTTTATACGAGCCTGTTTACTCGAGACTGCTTATTCGAGCATGACATTTATTTTAATAGTTATGAACTGTTTTATATCATGCATGTGTTGCCTACTGACATATTCGTATTTCACCCTACTTCTTTATGTTATTTTTCAGCTGATACGCGAGAGGGGGATCCTAGTGGGGATTATCAGAGTGAACTTGCTGATTTTTCGCCGGAGGATTATTATTATTCCAACTTGATCTGAGATCGAGGAGAGAGGACTTTTTGGGTACTTTAACAATTTGATTTTATTATTTATTTGGTTTTTGATGTACTAAAGAGATTGAGAGTTTTAGTGACCCTTCATTATTACCAGACTTGATCACTTGGATTGGATGGTTATTTATTTCTTTATGAGGATGTTAAACTACACTTCCGCATATTGATGATTTTGCACTTTGATTATTAATGGTATATGGATAATTTTAATTCTTCAGTCTGGTTAATTATTGTTGATTACTTGATATGGGCCAGTAGCATCTCGAATTCGGTTGTTGAGCTGGATTCGGGTTGTTATAGTAGCGAACCGGATTCGGGTCAGGTGCCGGTTTGCATTGACCCGGGTTTGGGGCGTTACAGGGAGAAAGTTAATTATTATAATTATCCAAATTATTATTATAGTGAAGAGCTAATTAAAATTTAAAACAGTAAAGGAGTTGGTCGAATCCAAAGAGAGTGGGTTGACCCAAAGGATTGTTTTGGTTTAAAGTTTAAAGATGTTCAAGCACTTGCTGGAGCAGTTTTAGAGAAGAAAGGAGGAGTATTTTTGTGCTCAAAAACCCAGGTAAGAGCAAACCAAGAGAAAGTTCTGTTTTTAGAGATAGATGTGTTGTTAGATTCCTAAAAACATGATTTTCTTAACCCAGAAGTGATCAAAGCATATTGTGATCGTTTGGCGTTCTTAGGAGTGATTTGGCATTGCTTTTAAGAGAGGTTTTAGTTCCCAAAAACAGGTAAGTAGTCCATTTAAATCTTGCACAAAATAAATTCGTGTTTATTCGATATTTATGGTTATTCGGTGGTTTGATGAGTTGTTTGCATGATTTATGATGTTTTATTTGTTGGGATTTGTTCTAACATATTTATAAAGTGTTTTAGAATTATTTAGAATGGATTTGATGCATTGGAAATTGAGTTGTTGGATTTTAGCAACTTGTCGGATTTTCTTCGTATCGGGCCGCCTGAGCAGTTGCTCGAGCGCCCTTTGTGTTTTGTCAAAACCCGAGAGCAATTATTTCAGAATGAACTGTTGCTCGAGCGACCAACCCTGAAACGACCAAAGTGTAAGGCCGTTCGAGCGCCCTATCTATCAGAATTTTGGAAATTGGCCTTTCAACCTAGTTTTTCACTACGGAATTGTTTTTATCCATTTTTAACCTACGTACCATCAAATTTATGGTATTTGGAGATTTTTTGCGCTAACGGATTTTCAAATTTCATTTTTATAAAGATTTTGGGTAGATTTTACCAAAGAGGTACTTTTACTTAATACCACTGTTCAAAATGATTCTATCTTTAACCAAAGTTGATTTTGTGAGTTCATACACTTGTATTTGGGTGATATGAAGGTATTTTGTGCATCGATGGAGTCGATACACATTCGGGACATATTTGTCTGTTGAAACCTGGAGTTTGGACATATCAATTGATACATTTTGTTTTGGTTTTGGGTCACAGTTGTGACAAGGCAGGTGCTTGGTTTCTTAGTTTCTGCAGGGCGGATTTGGTTATACAGATAAGGTTCTGTATTTGTGGGTGTTATTGAGAAGTATGTCCATTCCTTGGTTTGGTTTTCCACTGTTGAGTGGGCTTAGCGGTTATATGGATCCATAGAATAGCTAGTAAGTGAAATGTCTATTAGAGGGGTTTGAATTCTGTGTCATAGGCATTCTATCATCTCGAGGGTGGTACCGCTCCTGGATAGGTCAGTTGCTACATTACCCACTTCTAGATAGGTTGAGTCGTACATACTAACCCATGGTTGGGTTCTTCCGTTGGTGTTGAATAGCCAAACTGCAGGGCGGCTGGTCCATTGGTAATTCGGTTAGGTAGCATATTTGCACATGGCTACTTTCTTTCTCTGGTTTACTATTTCATGAGTCCCATGAAGTGAAATATTTGTTGTTAAATTTACTTATTATTGTTGATCTGTATTTATTGTGGTTATCCTGATTAAGCGTTGCATATTTTGTTGTGGTCAATTGTTTGCATGACTACTTACTGAGATGTTGTTTCTCACATTATTATTTTATCGGTTTTGTTTTCAGATATTCATGGAAAGGATGTTGCTGGGGTAGAGACTCCAGGGGATTACTGTGATTACCAGGAAGAAGATTATTTCATTCCTGTGTAGGTTTAGGAGGATATGGATTTGACTTAGCTTTATGTTTGAAGGATGGTCTTTAGTTATTTTATTTGAGGATTTTGATGTTATTAAAGGGATTATTTGGAAATTTTATTTACACGACTTTAGTGGATGTTTCTTATTTTATTTAGTTGAACCCTTTCCAGACTTTATGAATAAACTAATATTGGATTATATTTGGTGGTTTAATTCCATGCTTCTTGAAGAATTGTCTTTTATTTCTGCACTCTGATATATTTAATGAAATTATTAAGTCTGGATTAGTTTGTCTGGGCCCAAATCCTAACGAACTGGGTTCGGGTTTATGTCTCTTTATAGACCTGGATCTGGGGCGTTACATTCCCTTCGTCAAGACCCTAAGGACCATCCCCAGGTGTGCACACCGAGCTCGAGCGCAATGAATAAAAATGACTATCACCCACCCCTTGTTCGAGTGACTGTGTTTAATTTGTTTTAAAACCATGAACCCAAGAGTAGAGTTTTGACGCTTGATCTATGCTCGAGTGAAAGCTCGAGCACCAATCACATTTTAGACCCTTGTGCCCAACCTCCCTTGAGCTCCTATCAGGTACCAAAACTTGTTTAGCATTCACGCCCAATCCCTTGCTCATATACCAATCCCTTAGCCCATACCTAATGTCTAGCTCAGGCGCCCATCATGCTTCAAACAATTTAGCCTTGACGCCCTACCTTAGCTTGAGCCACACATCATGCTTCAAACAATTTAGCCTTGGTGCACTACCTTAGCTTGTGTAAGACCCTGAAATTTCAGAATTATTAATTAAATAAATATCTGTATTTTTAATGTGATCCTTATTGAAATTTGAAATAAATTATATAGGTGATCACATGGATGAGGGAGATCTGGAGTATGATGCAAATCCAACCGTTGGATCATGAGATATTGGGATGAGTATAATGTTAAGAGTTGTTTAAATTTGATTGGTTAGTTGTATGGTAGTTGGTAGAGATGAGTTGCATGGGATAGCATGAATTAAAATAGGGTTTATTATTGTTGTATATGTCTAATTGTATACCTACGTAGCTTTGTCTTTGGTGGCTAAGAAAGGAGAAGGAAGAACCGTGAGAAGGAGAAGAGAATTGTGGAGTTTTGCTGGACTTGGAGAGTTTTGTATTCTAGAAGGAGCTTTGTGTTTCTGAAATGGGAGAGATCAGATCCTAAACTAATAAGACAGAAGAGGAAGAAGGAGAGACAACATTCTCTCGAGCGTATAGAGGTAGGTAGCACATCGATTAGTCATTAAATGGCATGATTTGGAGTATTACATATATGATTTTGGTTGTTATTAAAGATGATTATAATGTACATAATAGGTTTTATTGCCTTGAACGCATGTTTCGGGTTTCTGGAATTAGCAGCTATTTGACGAATCGTATTTAACCAATCGCTCACACCAAATTTAGTGGGTTGAGTTATTTATTAGAAATTTTATAAGCTTTGGAAAACCCTAAATGCCATTAGGCACTATTTCTAAATTTCATTTGTTACTGAGTGAGTTATTACAATTGGTGTCTAGTGGGTATAGATGCATATGGATCCAGAGGGTTAAGCTAGAGAGTGAAGAGGTTTTTCTTTGGTTGGATACTCTTAGTTTGCGTTCGCGTTTCCTTTGCAAGTTAGTTTGCATTAGAGGGTCTTCATGTCAAAAGGGTCTCATTTTAGATACTAGTTGCTGGTGAGGTGCCCTGTATGTGTCGATTAGCGGCCATCCCCATGTTCAGATTTTAGGGGCTTAATGTGTGGGTGGTACATGCCAAATTCCGTATTTCAGATATCATTGCTAGTACGTGAGTTTTGTGCACAATAAGTCTATGTCTAGGCCCCATATTTTAGATTCTAGTTGTTGGTACGAGGGTTATGATTACTAGCTTCGCTCATAAGTTGCATGGTGGCGTAGTGAACAGAGAGTTTCTTTTTGAAGGCCTGCTTTTCTTCATGAGTCCTACAATATTATATGATGGTTGAGTTTTGGTTTTGCTAATTGCACTTATGTGTTGAGAATCATGTTGATGGGATAGTTCTTACTTGAAGAATTGTTGTTATTTGAGTATTGTTTTATCTATCGTGATTGTACCATGATTACTCGTTTACTTTATCAAGCATGAAAGCATGATTATTTTTATGTATATAAACTTTTATTCATGTATAGTGTTACCTACTAGGATATTCGTATCTCATCCGTGTTTTGTTTTGTTTTTCAGCTGATCCACATGAGGGCGATTTGGGGGTTGATTCTCAGGGAGAGTTCGCTGATTTTTATCCGAAGGATTATTATTATCCCGAATAGACTGTTATTGGAGATTGTTACAGATGATACATTTATTTGATACTATATGTTTTGAATAATTATGAGAGTGAGAGTGATAGAACCCATTTTACCAAACTTATGATTTATTTTTGATGTGATGGTTTGGATGATATTTCTATCCATGCTTATTGATTTTATTGATGTTAGACTTCTGCACTCTGATATTAAATGTTAAATGAATTGAATTGCAATGTTTGGTAATTAGTTGCTTTGGGCCCAGTAGCACTTCGAATTCGGGTTGGGTGCTTGATTTGCATTGATTCGGGTTCGGGGTGTTACAACTTGAGCCCCACATCATGCTTTAACAAATTTGGCCTCAGTGCATCACCCTTGTATTAGCCCTAGCTCATGTGCCAGGCCCCTCTTGAACTAAGAAAATCATGTGTTTATTGCTTTACACCCGAATTTTTTGGCTCCACGCTCTGCGCCCCTCAGGCATGAGATCCAAGAAACAACCCCCTGTTGAACTAAGAAAAATCATGTTTTTTGATTTACGCTCGACTTTTTGGTACCTACGGTCAAGCGCCTCTTGGGCATGAGAGCCAAGAAACAAAGTAAAAAGTCACTGGTTGAGCCACACTCGACCTAGGCTTGAGCTACAGATCTAGAATTTGCACTATTTGGCAAAATTGACCTGTTTTCACCCATAAATTAATTTTTATGCAATTTCAATTCCTAATAATATTAAGGTCTTTTGAAGAGGTTTTCACTGATAAAATGAATTTATAAAATTTAGAAAAGATTTTGGACACCATTCTACTAAGATAGGTCTATTTTTGGCTTTTACTTGTACTTGATCGATTTCTTGCATCTTGGGTTGTTTTTGCTGGTCTTTCTATATATCTTAGAAATGTATTTACTGTTTTCCCATGAATCTTGGGATGAAATCCTATTTTCCCTCCATGCAACTCGGAGTGGAATTACATTTATCTCTCATGTATCTTGAGATGGGCCTTTTATCTTGGAGTGGTTTTATGCCATGATGGCAATATGAGATATGTTTATCACTTGTGGGTGAGATTTGTTTACATCTTGTGAGAGGGATGGGTTTGCCACCTGCGGGTGAGATTTATTTATCTCATATGAGAGAGATGTGTTTACCACTTACAAGTGAGATTTGTTTGCCTCCTCGGGGGTGTGTTTACCACCTGCGGATGAGATTTGTTTACCACCTGCTAGTGAGAATTATTTACCACATGAGGGAGAGAATTGGTGACCTGAAATTGCTTTACCTCCATGTATTTGGAGAGATTGATGGATTTGTATGGGTTTTACCCCTTATTTGATTATGTATTTGGTTATAACATGCTATGGATTTCATTGGGATTTTAGGATTGATAGTCATATGAAAATTTTGTTACGTATTAAATGTGTTATAGTAAGTATTTAGTATTTGAAATTATTATTTATATGTTTCGATATGTGTATATATCGGTGTTTTGTGACTTATTAATTATTTTGTAATTGACTATAGTATTTTTTTAATATACATGCATGTTTCTACTTACTGGGATTTTATATCTCATATTGAATTTTCAAATGTTTGTAATTAACTGTAGTATTTTTAATACGCATGTATGTAGCTACTTACTAGGATTTCATTGGGATTTTATGATTGATAGTCATATGAAAATTTTGTTACGTATTAAATGTGTAATAGTAAGTATTTAGTATTTGACATTATTATTTATATATTTGGATATGTGTATTGATCGGTGTTTTGTGACTTATTAGTTATTTTGTAATTAACTGTAGTATTTTTAATAAGCATGCATGTTGCTACTTACTGGGATTTTATATCTCTGTGAGACATGGAAAAATCAATTCAATGACTTCCTAATCATCACACGAGATTGGTTAAAAACAAAGAGTCGCCACCATTCAGTTTAGGTGTGAATGGACACCAAAATCTCAAATAAGCACAAAAAGGCAAATTTAGGGTAAAAATAACCCTATAAAAAAAACAACCAGAGATGGGTAAGGGGATTAGGTTATGAACAGGGGAAGGTGTTAGGCATCCCTATTCATCCACACAAGGTGGTTGCCAGGTATTGTTCATGTTTTTCAAAGGAAAAAAGGCTTGCTAATCAAAACAAAAGTAAAAGAAAAATAAAAGAATGTATGGCTTTTTTTCATGTGAATGATCCATTAATTCTGGATACTCCTTATGAAAACAAGAGCCATCTACTTGGGTTTCATGATTGACTGAAATCAAGATAAAGAAAACAAATCTAAAGTGAAAACTTCAAAAATCAGGTTTCAAGTTAAATTCTGGAAATCTAGAAAAAATATGATTTTTATAAAGTATTGCAGAATTGAACTTGAACAGTCCAGGATATAGCTATAGCCCATGTTTCACATTAGATCAAGAAATCAAAACCAAAAATACCCACGTTGATGAAGAACATCAAAAGAGGAGAACTTAGACCGTAGGGTCTTCTCTCAAAAGTGAAAAAGGACTCAAAAACCACATCATGAAACCTAAGAAATTACTTTCAGGCTTCTGAATCCAAATCTATCATATAGATCATGATAGATCCGGGATCTTAGCCTAATATCACAAAAATCACGAAAACAGTGTTGTAGGTACAAAAGTGGTGAAAATCTCAATTTTAGGAGAAAAAAAGGATTTCATGCTATAAACATCATGGATTCATAGGATTCATTCAGATTCAATCACAAGATCATTAAAACATTAGCAGAATATCCAAAGCAGTCATATCTCACAGATTAGAGCAAATGGGGGTCTACCCTACGGATCCACCTGTTCTCTTTTCCCTTGGCTCTCTCTTCACGTTTTACGGCTAAAGAGGATTCTTGAGGTACTTGGAAACAGATTTAGGAATACGAACACCACTAAAGCCTTTATTCTATAAAAAAAAAAGAAAAACAGATTATGGAGTGCTATTCTAGGGATCCACCTATTCCCCTTTCCCTAGCTCTCTCTTCACGTTTACGGCTAGAGAGGATTCTTGAGGTATTTGGAGACAGCTTTAGGAATACAAGTATAAGAAGGCCTTATTCTACAGCAATGAAGAAGATCCTATTATTTCTAGAATTGAAGACAGAAAATAAAAGGGAAAAGGGACTTACCTGGATTGAGCAAGTAGAGCAGCAGGGATTCCTCTCTGTTAGGTTTAATATTTTAGTTTGGCTTAATTCAGTGTCAAAAAAAAAGTGTTTAAGTGTGTTTAGAATGTTTAGTTTGAGTCCAAGAAGACATGGTTCAAACGGCGTCAAAATCGGAGTCAAATTGAAGAAGTTATGCCCAACGTTTGATCAACGTTCTCTGGCCGTTCAAACGTTCAATTTCTGGAGAGTGGCGTTTGACCAATGTTCTCTGGCCGTTCGAACGTTCATGTTTTGCAGACAAACCCGAGGCTAGCGTTCGACCAACGTTCTCTGGCCGTTCAAACGTTCAATTTCTGGAGAGTGGCGTTTGACCAATGTTCTCTGGCCGTTCGAACGTTCATGTTTTGCAGACAAACCCGAGGCTAGCGTTCGACCAACGTTCTCTGGCTGTTCAAACGTTCTATTTTTAAAGGGTGGCATTTGCCTTGCGTTTGCTGAGCGTTCGAACGTTCAACCAGCAAAATTTCCGAAAAGTTACGAAAAATTACATAACTTACTCGTTTCAATTCGGATTGACTTCAAACTTTTTGGGGAACCTTTAAATAGGATTAGGGACCTTCTAAACCTAATAGAGTTTTAGAAGCCCTAAATATCCTTTTCTCTTCTGAAAACCCTTCTTCTAGGTTTTCATCTTTTGAGCCATAAAACCTTTCTTTTCTTCTTCCTTCCTCTACCTTAGAGTTCCGGGTTAGGGAGATTGATCGTGGGAGTTCTTACGGATACCAGGCGAGTTCGTTTGGGTGATCGTGTGAGAAGATCTTCAGAAGTCTGAAGTGTTGCTGTGGAGCAAATATGAGGAGTTCCTCAGATACTTTCAAGTCTGTGAGTTGCAGAGTCTAGCATAGGGATGTTGGGTCGTTTGAACTACAGGTTGTAAGTCTTTTTTTCATATTGGATTTTTTAGGTGGCTCCTGCATAGCCTGGAGGGTTTTTCTCTAGTGAGAGTTCTCATAGAGTTTTTCCTTCGTCACCAAAATTGCTTGTGTTGTCTCTTTACTTTATTTGCAATTTTGTGTGATTGGTTTTTAATTGATCGAGACTTGTGCATGCCTATTAATTAAGAACTTGTTTTTAATTAGTAGAATTTTATTCCGCTGTGCTACACCTATTCACCCCCCTCTAGGTGTATTTAGAGTCAAAACCCTGTTTTTCACTCTCTTCACTTGGAGCTTCTTAGACTTCAAATTCATTGCCTTTTGCTTGAGGAGAGGCCCTCTATTTATAGGCAAACCCAGGGGCATGGCTGGTCCAGAGGGATATACCATGATCCACCAGATTGGATTGAAAATAAGGATAATACCCATCCATGGTCAACAAGGATAATTCGAACAAATAAATAAATAAATTCGCTCATCTAGAGAGATATTTGGATGTAGATAAGGCTTAGAAATCGAGCAAAGATAACATTCGCACAAATCTCCTGTGCCCGTATATACATTACGGGCAAGTAATGTCCGCATTCTTATTACGGGCACTGCATGTCCATGTACAAAATTTGGGCACGACCAGTTCGCATATACAATACGGGCATTGCTTAAATGATTAGATTTTATGCATTTTGACCTGTTTTAAATCCCCATTATATGTTTTCAATTATTTTCTCATTTTGTAGTGCAATTTGGGGTGTCTACAATCTCATAATGAGCTTTCAAATGTTTTGTTTTTAGGTATTATTGGTGAGGACATTATGAAAGGGATAGAGTACTAACGAGGTTTTCAAGGAAAGAAAAAGTGTAGCAAAGGCTAATATTCAAGGTTATCAATACAGGGGTCTTGGATTCCCTAGAGTAGCATTTACTTGACTTTCTGTTCAAATAGGTGTTAGAATTTTGTTTTAGTTGAGATGAGTTGTAGTTGATCCTTTATCAGATTATATCGAACATTGAGAAGTTTGAATAAATATTTATATTTTGAAATTATTAATAGTTGCGTTTGACATTATTAGCGCACTTTGATGTACTTCTCTATCTTTCTAGTTTATGCCATTGATTTGTTATCATTTAGTTAGTTCCTCAATCCTTGAAAAGAAAAACAAATTTTGGAATTCGAATCCAAGGCGCTACAAGGTGGTATTAGAGTAATTGGTTGTTTGACCCCCACATTATAGAAAACCTTAGCCTGTTCTTGAGGAGTGATACGCTAGATCAAGGTTTTTTAGACCGGACTGGAGACCAAACCGGCCAGTTCCAACAAAAAAGGGAAAACGAGCTTTTCGTTTTTAAGCTCCCCGCATCCTCTCTCTTTCTCCCTCCCGCTTCCTCACTCCATTGCCATCGAGACTCGAGCTTTACCAAGTAAGTTCCCCTTCTCCCTTCTCTCTCTCTCTCTCTCTCTCCTTCTTTCTCTCTCCCACCATCCCTCCCTCTCACTCCTTCCCTCTCTCTCTTGCAAACTCGCAATATCCCTCCCTCTCTTTGTCACGGCCTTGCAATCATGACTCCTCCCTCCCCACTCTATCTCTCTTTCCTTCCCTCCCTCCTCGGATGCTCACCCATCTCTCCTCCTCTCGGGAAAATTGGTTTTTAGTAATATTTTTTCAAAATAATTCAGATTTAGTTAGCTGATTCTTGAAAATTGAGAATTAATGATAATTTTTTAAATAATTGGGATTCAGTGGTATTTTATTATCAGAATTGCTTTCAAAAATACATTCAAAAAGATTTGCAAACCTCACTTGTGTAAATGAAAAAGTTATCAAAAGGAAACCTTTCAATTAAATTTGCACGTTTAACCAAAACAAAGGAAAAAAAAGGGTCGGGCAATCCAACTCGGTACCGACTGAGTTTAAACCACCCAAAAGATCGGATGATCTAGGACCGGAACCATCTGATCCCGATATAGAAAGAGATGTGTGACTTATTAGAAAGAGAGATGGAGGGAACCGGCGTTATTGTTTATGTTTCAAATTCTTTACATGTGGAAAACAAATATACCCCTCCACTATTCATAGTTTTAAAATGAGTTGTATTTTTCATCTTTTAAGGGATGTGTAAAGGCGGACTCTCATCCTCTGAAGTAAACAGACCAAAGATCGAGCAGAGGAGTCAAAATCGTGTAAAAATGGCGATGGCGGGTCTATACAGGAGGATTCTCCCATCTCCTCCTGCAATCGAGTTCGCCTCAACTGAAGGGAAGGTAAATTTTTTTTAAAATTTTCTTTTGGTATTTTTGTATCTGTTTCTACAAGACCGATTCGCCCTTTTTTTTTCCTTCTTAAATCTTTCTTCCCCTTAATCTCTTCTATGGGCGAAGTAATTTAGGGTTTTTGGTTGGCTGACGAGATAAAAAAAAGAAGAAGTAATTTTGTCTTCTTTGTAGGGCTTTTTTTGCCATCAAAGTGCACTTGCAATTTTATTGTCTTTATTTCGTGCAGTTTGTAGTGTGTTTGCGGTTATGTATGGTATGTTAGTAATCCTTTGCTTAAATATGTTAAGAGGAACTGAATTGGACCTAAGTTGACGGTGTTTGCTCTGCTACTAGGTATTGAGGATTTGAGCGTGAAAAATTTGGAAAAGAAAAAAAGGATCGCAACGGTTAAAATTACAATTTAAACTATCCCAAGTCTAAAATCAAGGCACATTGATTTTTTTTTTTTAGATTTTCTTGAATGGACGGGTTAAATTGATAGCAAACCAGTGCCTGTTATATTTAAAAAAAAAGAAGTGCCTGATATATTACTTAAAAACTATTTATGATATAAATACATGGTTGTTCTCAGAATCATCAATTTAAGTCTTGGTGAGTCAACTCGGTATCGGCAGAGGCGAGCCGATATTGACCCTTGATACAAGGCATTCCATTTGGAACTGCTGAACTTGGTCAATTGCGATAATACTCAGGCAGTACCAAGTTGGTATCGCCCTAGTTTACTTGGCCACAGGCAGTTCCAACTTGGTACCAACTGTGATTGTTCAGAGAAGAATCAGAAAAGAAATAAAAAACATGAAGAAAAACTAGCAAATAAACAAAATAAAAAATAAGAAGAAGAAACAAACATTAAGAACAAATAAAGAAGACCAAAAAAATAAAAAAAGGAAGAAAGATGATGAAATTGAAAAACCAGATTTTCGTTTTTCTGATTTCTGAGTTTTTTTCAGAAAAATCAGAAATCGAAAAAGAGAGATGCTTTTTCGATACTAAAACAAGCAAAAAAAAAGGGAGAGAGAAGAAGGGGAAGAAGAACGAGGATAATAAGAAGAAAAACCTGATATGTTTTCAATTTCTAAAAAGAGAAAAATAAACAGAGAAGAGAAGAACTAACCTGGGTCGCCAATTCCATGACGGCACAAATAGGCAGCTCCGAGTCTAACAAAGAGGATATGTATGGTATGTTAGTAAGAATTAATCTGGGTTGCCAACTCCATGATGGCATGATTAAGCAGCTCTGAGTCTAACAAAGAGGTTATGTTAAAAAACATAACCAAATTTGGTATGGTATGTTAGTTATTCTTTGCTTAAATATGTTAAGAGGATCTGCATTGGACCAAAGTTGATGTTGTTTGCTCTGTTACTAGGTATTAAGGATCTGAGCATAAAAAGTTGAAAAAAAAGGGAGCTTAAGTGTTAAACATTACAATTTATGCTCTCCCTAGTCTAAAATTAAGGCTCTTTGATTTTTCTTTAGATTTTCTCAAATGGACTGGTTAGAATTGATAGCAAACCAGTGCCTGATCTATTACTTCAAAATTATGTAAAACATGGTGGTTTTCAGAATCATTGTTTTAAGTCTTGGCTGAGTCAACCCATATGGGCATGAGGCGAGCCAATATTGACATCGATACAAGGCATTTCGTTTGGAACTCCTGAACTTGGCCAAACTTGCCCGAGTTTGGCCAAGTGCGATAAGATTTGGGCGGTACCAAGTCGGTATCGCCTGAGTTTACTCGTTCATATGTGGTTCCAACTTTGTGTCGCCCATGATTGTTCATAGAAGAATCAGAAAATAAATACAGAACATGAAGAAAAACTAGAAAAAGAAAAAAAAAAGAAGAAGAAAAAAGAGGAAGATGAAGAAGAAACAAACATTAAAAACAAAGAAAAATGACAAAAAATAATACAAGAAGAAATGTAGAGATCCACTAAAAGTTATATAAAGGTGATACAAAAGAGACATAGTTTTACATTTTTAAATACTTTTTAAAAAAATACCAAGATCGTAGAGGCCCTAACTAATTTCCTTAAATAAAAAGACTTCCAAACTTATAAAATGAAATATAGAGATCCATTAAAAGTTATATAAAACTGATACAATAATCTCAAGAATCCATGTAAAAGGTGAAAATAAGTTGCTAAAAGATAAAAACCTGTAAATCAATCTAAATGTGCAATGCACGTTCGTGATTGCTAGTAGATATAAATATATTATATGTACTATATATAAATATTTAATAAATATCCATATAAATTATATATTTAATGTATTATACATAGAATAAAAATATAGGTATATGTATTTGTTTGTGCATATATATCATAGAAATAATAATATTTCTAATACTAATAAAGGAAAATGTATTTTTTATCTAATACATATAAATAAAAATATATTTAAATTTTTAACTTGGTGGCACGGAAAATGCAGCTGCACGAGCAGCGTGCCAGATGGATAGGCTCATTGTGAAACGGCGTTGAAACTGGCACGACAAACCTTGGTTACTATTAATGTAGATTAAACTCAACTTTACCCTCATCCCTAAAATGGATGGAGCTTGTCCAATTGGGATTTATAACCTATCAGCACAACAACCAGTTCATACAAAATTAGAGCCAAAATATCATCCCTCAGGTTGAAAGAGGTATTGGATCTTATTGTCCCAAAGCATTGAAGTCCTTTTATTAATGGAATGAGATTCTAGACAGAGTGCTTTTAGGCAACAAGGGAGTCAAAGAAATGAGGATATTAGGAAACAAAAAAGGCATAGTATGTAAACCACATTATGAAAAAGTTTATGGTAGCGTGGGTTGGAAGTTTTTTTTACCATTGTTTTGATTTTAATGACTTTGGAGAAAGATGAAGGTAGTTGGCAAGTGGATTTGTGACATATGTGTGTCTTTCACTTTTGATAAATGAGGCTTCTAAGGGTCTCTTTATGGTAGTATGAGTTCCTAGACAGTGGGATCCTTAAACTTGCAGGGGATTTTTTTGGTAGGTATACACCAAAGGTTGAAGGGTTGTTCCTAGTTGAAGGCTTTAAATTTGGAAAAGACAAGATTATATCACACTTGCAGTTTGCTGATGACCCATCCTTTTTGTTAAGGCATTGCTTCAGAGGTGGAGCTTTGGAAAAGCAGTGTTAGCACATAATGTGGAGCTAGAGAGAACAAAGGTGCTCACACAAATCCTAAGTGTTAAAATATGGCTTGAGAAGTCAACAATTGTGGCTTCAAGAAAGTCCAAAATGGTGGCTGGTTTATGGCAACCATCAACTTCCAATCACCAGCCACCACCACCCATAGTTAATGCCATTTATGGAGCTACCAGCCACCAACCACCTCATTTAATACCCATGAAGCTCACCTCTAAATAGGAGAGTTTCTAGGCATTACAATATCATCTCAGAGTGAAGAAACACATAGTGTGTTTGTGTGAGAGCATTGGGTGTATTGGGTTTGGGGTTTGAGAGCTTCCTATTCTTGTAACACATTATTCATAGTGAATCCTTCTGATCATCTCCACCGTGGATGTAGGCAAATTGCCGAACCACTTAAAATTGTGTTCTTGTGTGATTGTTCTTTATTCTTTTCTAATGTCTATCTACGATCCTGATTGTTCACAACACTAAGGTGTACAAATAAAATATCTATCTGTTAGATATTTGGGTTTACTTTAGGGGATAACCCAAAGAGAGGATTTTGGAATACCATTGTTGAGAAACGTGAGTAGAAATGGGCTAGATGGAAGTGCTGATACATTTCTTTAGGGCTGCGTTTGGATAGCCGGAATAGTCCGGAATTTGCAAGAAAATGAACTTTCCGCCAAAATGTGTGCGTTTGGATAGCCGGAAAGTGTGGGTCCCACAGAAAATGAAATCAGTCAAACCCCTTTCAACGGCTTTTTTGCTTGGTTTCATTTTCCGACCAAAATGGTCGGATTTTGTAGGAAAACAAAATATGACTTGCGTTTTTACCTATTTGCCCCCCCTTTTTTTTAAAACCCTCTTTCTTTAGTGTTTTATATTTAATTAAAAAATAAAAAAAAATAAGGATTGGGGTGTTGTGTGTTCTTCATTTAAAATAAATAAATAAAAGTAAAAAAAGGGGGTGAAGTGTTGCATGTACTTTATTTAAAAAAATTAAGTAAAATAAATAGGGGTTGGGTTGGGTTGTTGCTTGTTTCCTATTAAAAAAATTTTAAGTAAAAAATTAGGGGATTAGGTTGCGTGTCCCTTATAAAAAAAGGATATATATATATGGGATTACTAATATATTATATATATTAAAAAGATTAAGTTTATTCATAAAAAGAGTTAGTGTTTACTGTATTTTTGTTTTCAATTTTATATGGACAAAATTAAAGGGTAAAATAGGAAAATGTAAAACACAATAGGATTTTCCACTAGTTTTCATAAATTTTCCGGATGCATCCAAACACCTTTCAGGAAAGTTAACTTTCAATTTCTGGAATATTACTTTTTGGCAAATTACTTTCCCAATTGACTTTCCAACTTAATCCGGCTATCCAAACATAGCCTAGGGGATTGGATTATCTTGTTTAAGGTAGCCTATATTCTTGTATATTACATATTTTAGGTATGCTTCATTAAATTGTTTCTAGCGATAGTAACACCTTAAGTTTTGTCATTTATGTGCATAGACCTTCTGACAATAGGAAAATATCAAAAACTCCCTTCACATATACACAAATGGTCACGAAGACCCCTTTTGTTTGATAAGGACGTTGGATTAACCAAACTACCGTTTGAGATTAAATTCATTAAAAAGCCAATATAAACCAAGAAAATTCCTAACTCAAATTGAAGAGTTATTAATGCAACTAAAATTTTTTTAAGAAAAATAAACTTCCAACTTTTGTGAATCAGCATTCTCTAAAAGTTTTCTCTAAAAGTTTCCTTGTAAATATATAGACGAGGATAATTTTGTCATTTAGTATATAATATAAAGTATTTTGCTAAAACTTAAAGGGCATATTAGGAATAAAAAGGTTGGACTCCAAAGCATGACTCATTAGCTCTATCTTGCAATTTGGTATTTTGAAAGAAAATGTATCAAAATGTAGCAGTCCATTTCCAGACCTGTTCTACCTTCTTACTTCCCTTTCTTGCTAGTAAACAACAATCTAAGTAATACAAAATAGACAGCAATATATATGTCTCATCTTGTGGAAGCAAGACTAGCAAAGTAACAAGTACCAACAAGTAATAAGCATAACTAGTTACAATCCCAATTAAAGAGAAAAATGGAATTTACATGCATACCTGTTTTCTTGTTTAAAGCGGTGCAATGGAGCCATCCTGTGCAGTTCAGATCAAAGCCTAATGTTGTCACTTGCTCAAATATGGATACAAGCACAATGTCATTAGCTCTCTTTTGCAATTTGGCCTTTTGAAAGAAAATTTGAAATTGGTTTAATGGGTTGAATTTCAGCAGTCTCAATCAAGGAATTCTTCTTTCTAGTCAATTGTACTATCCGTTTAAATTATTTTTTTTCAAGAATGGGAAAGTTGATATTGCAGGATTATATAAATACAAGTTGGAAATTTTTTAAAGTAGATACTGAATTCTATTTTCCTTTTTTTCTATTATTACTATGAGAATGCAATAGAGGTGGATATTATGTGTGCTGTTTCTCCTTGGAAGAAAGCATTTCCTATTGCCATGTGTTCAATTTTATGATAACTGAAGTGATACCTAACAACTATCTGCCCTTCCTGTGTCTCATGTCGACAACCTGCCATCTCCTCATTCTGTTTTGGAATATGCAGCAACTTTTTACAGAGGCCCTTCTGGGAGGAACCATGGAAGGTTTTTTCAAGTTAATCTCTTCCTTTCAAACACAGTCAGAACCTGCATATTGTGGACTGGCTAGCCTCTCCATGGTCTTAAATGCCCTTGCAATTGACCCAGGAAGAAAATGGAAAGGTAGTTCTTTAGCAATTATCTTTAGCTGAACTGATGTTCTGTTCAGAGTTTTTTGCAGATGACTTTAACTTGAAGAGCAAGTAGTTTTAATTTTTCAATTGTTTTTATCATCTTGAAATTGTCTTTCAATTTTTAGTCTTCTTGTTCTATAGAAATTTGTGGAGTGTGTGATGTTTTTTCATTGTATTGTCCTTTTTTTTCCATTGTTCTTTTTAATTATTGATTTTATTTTCCCTTGGTTAGGTATCACATTTGACTATAGATGGATTTTGTGTATTTACTAGTGGTCTGGAATTGGGTTTTTAACCTGCCACCAAAATGAGGGCTCTTCCAAAGGTTAAGCTATTTGACTCTAGGGCATGACTGAATGGGCTGTAAGTTGTGCTTGATTTCAGATAAGTTGGATTTTGCTTGCTTCTATGGCTAGGAAACTTGAGCTTTTATCTAGTTCTGAAGGAACTTGAAGTTGGAAAAAGATCATATATAAAAGTAAAGAAAGTAATTAGGAATTTTTCAGTGGTCCATATTGAACTGTCTGTGTTGCAGTAAGCCCAACAGATGAAACTGTGTGTCTTGTAGGAGGCCCAAAAGCTTGGCCCCACCCGCCTGCCCCCCACCACCACACGCACGCACATACACAACACCAGACAGACAAAATTCTGAAACATACTAGTCTTGAAAGGAAATCCTTAAATGAGGCCCTACACTGACAAAATAGATTTTATGACAAGGTTAGTGGAAGTGTTAGATTTTTATATGGAGGAAGAAGAGTAGGCCTACTCAGATCACTAAAGTATGGATTTGGCAAAGGGATCTATCACTATTACTTGGAATGGAAATGGATGATCTGTTTACATGAATTCTGAAAGAAAATAGGCTGCATGAAGTTCCTTTCTGGGCTATGTTTCTTAGATATGGATATACGTATGATTATTGGAGTTTCATGGGTGTGGTACTGGATTAAAACATATGACTTGAGGACATGGATGTAAATCATGGTTTTTTGTCTCCTTTTGCTCTCCTAGCGGCATGTTTCGCGGCGGAAAAATCGCTAGATTGCGTCTTTTGACGATTTTTAGTAGTGTGCCGATTGAGATGAGGTGAACAGGGGGGGGGGGGGGGGGGGGGAACACAATTTTTTAAAAAAATTATTTTTTTGGGCAGCACGAACCGAAATTTTGCTCACTATTGGCGGGAATTTCCCCAAAATCCATTAAAAACTTAATTTTGTGTTTTTTGATTTTTCTTGTGAATCGGCATGTCAAAATTTCATTTCTTGCCACAGGAGGTGCTGAAATGTTAAACCTTGAAGTAAATCAGTGCCTATGAAGGTGTATGGACTATGAACCATACACCTTACAGCATGCCTCAAAGTAAGGTGTCAAGTAAACACGCTAGGTTGTAGCCACAGCCATTATGTGCATGAAAGCTATATGCTTCAAGCATTGAGATGTTAAAAGAAGTGCACTTTTTTCTATGGCTTGCACTTTTTAATGCTTCATGACTGATTTGCTTGCCCCAAGGTGATGGCCATAATTTTTTTAAAAATCCTGTTTTTATTTTGGTTTGCCCAAATCATAGGCTTTAGGATTTTCATCCTAATAAAACAGTGGAAAAGAGTGATATAGGAGAGATTTAAATGAACCTTTAAGAGGAGGAAAGCTATACTTGCAAATTGAAATGTAGGAAGTTTTTGTAAGTGAGATTAAGGGGAAAGAAAGAAGGAAAAAGGGTAAAAAAGAAACAGAAGCGATAAAGATGTTATTGAGACCAGATGGTATTATAACTAGCAAGGTTTACAATTTCGTGAATTTCGCTATGTGGCGATACGAAACCAGTTTGAAAAACGAAATTTTGGAGATTCCTTGATGTCGGCAAAATTTTGCAAAATGTAGCGAAATGGCGTCGACATTTTAGTGACATCAAGTAAAAGTTATAAGATTTTCCTTGATGTGGCAATATTTTCTAAGAAAAAATTTTCGTTTCTTCTTTTTTTTTCTTCAGTCGTTTGGATGTCAGACAAGGAAGAAAATGAAAAAGTGGGGATTGAAATGAAAGCTTAAAAGTTAGGGAAAAGGTGAAATTTTAAGATTTAGTTTTAATACTCTAAATCTTGAATATATCGAACATGCCATGAACATTTATCAGATTTACAAAAACCTACCCAATCTCTCTTCGAGATAATTTGACTGAACAAAAAAAAAAAAAATCAGAGAAGTCTTGCCCTTTTCTTCTAAATCTATTCTTTTGTTTTTTCTTCCAAGTTTGAACACTTCTTCTAGCTCTTCATTAATGGTGGAAACGAGCTTGAAAAGCCCGAGGGCTTGAAATGCCCGAGAGCTTGAAATCTCCCTTGGAGGCTGATCTAGAAATCTCCGCTACTTCTACCTGTAGCACAACAACCATTGACAATATAACATCGTCTCCAGTTCTCGTCAAAGTCAATGAAGAAGAGGAAAACATGGAGGGAGTCATGAGACGCCTCCTTGAAGCCTCGGTTGACGAACTAGGGATCCCTCATAGAGGCAATATTAGAGTAGAAGAGGATGAAAGCAAGTACTTCAACCTTGCTGGATCTGGAATTTCTCTGTAAGATTATGGGTTATCGGCGTTTGACAGCGAAGCTACTACGTTATTGCAACTAGAGCTTTTCAAGTAGCCCGGAGAAATGCCAAAGAGCAGATTAAACAGAAGCTAACATAGGGCTTCTTCTTCAATTTATAAAACTGCAAAGCTATACAAAGGACTAGGGTTCTTTCTGAAGCGATGGTTTCAAAAGGCGATCGTGAGAACTACGAAGCTCGCTACTCTTTTCCGGAAAATAACTTCCGCCAAAATTTGGCGAAAGTTATTTTCCTCCAATTTTTTAGGATTTAGGAAAATGTTTTCTTGTATCTTTTCTTTTCCTCTAATACAAACACTTGGAAAATTTTAAATCTCGGGAAAAAATTTTCTTTTCCCCAATTTCCAGTGAAACAAACACAGCCTTAGCGAAATGTCAGGAATTTACATTTTTTTATCCTTTTTTCGGTTCTAGCAATTTTTCCCTCATTTCGGCGACATTTAGCGGACATTTCGCTCATGACACCTAGCGAAATGTCGTTTGAAACAACATTGTAAACCTTGCAACTGAGGAAGTGTGGAAGCACATGGGAGATGTTCATAACAATACCAATCATCATGGAATTAAGCTTATGAGTAATAATATAAAAGTATGGGAAAGACTAATGGAACAAAGGTTGGGAAGAATGGTCCAAAAATTAGATAATTAATTTTAATTTATGCTAGAGAGATCTATCATCGCGGCAATCTTTTTTACTTGGACAATTAATTCAGAAATATGTAGAACAAATAAGTCACCTTCCCATGGTTTTTATTGATCTAGATAAAGCACATGATAGAGTCCTAGGAGAGTTAATTGGGTCGGTTTTAGGTAACAAAAGAGTACCAGTCAGATGCATTGAGGTTATTAGTGATATGTATGAAAGAGCTTTGACTGGCATAGAAAAAATATGTAGTGAGACAAATGATTGTCTAGTAAAAATTGGTTTACATAAATATTCAACTTTGAGTCCTCATCTTTTTGCTTTAATCATGGATGAATTAACTAATCATATTCAATAGCAAGTTCGTTGGTCTATGCAATTTGTAAGTTATGTAGCTTTGGTGGACTAAAGTAGGAAGAGAGTAAATGAAAAATTGGAGTTATAGAGAGATACTTTGTAATTAAAAGGTTTAGATTAAGTCGAGTTAAGACTAAGCACATGGACACTTTGGTATAAAATAATAGTATATGTGAAGCAATGAAAAGAATGGTAAGAATCCTAAATCAAGAATTTCTGAAGGCAATAAGTTCCTTATTGTGTATCAATTGTTCAGAAAGAGGGAGACGTTGATGAGGATGTTGCATATAAAATTAGAGCGGGATGGCTTAATTATGCCCCTGGGTTGTTACGCTGTCTATGTGTTCCACTTAAATTAGAAGGGAAATTTTGTGAGGCAGCCATTACCCTTGCCATGATGTATGGATTAGAATGTTGGATAACAAAAGAAGCAACATATGTATTGGATGAACATTGTTGAGATGAGGATGTTAAGATGGATATACGGGAGTGCTGGGAAGGAAAAGGCAGGAGATGAGCAATGGGCATACTCGATGATCTTAAGATGCTGCCTAAATGGTAGATACAATAAAGAAAAGTAGGCTAAGATGTTTTGTGCATGTAAGGTCAAGACCTTGGGAGGTAGCTGTGAGAAGTTACGAGAGGATGTCAAAGTTCAAATGTTGTACTCCCTTTACTTGTTTGAGGATTCTCTTTAAAAGGAAGAAGGTACAGCTTGGTTGTTGCAATCAGCCATTGTGACTCCAGGAATTACAGTTACAAAATCTGTTTAAATAAGGAAGGCTATTTACCCTATTAATCTCTAATAACTATACAACATTTACAGTATTTACTTTATAAAAATAGAATGCATGGGCTGGCATAGGCTGTATGCTAACCTCGCTGACATCCCCCTTCAAATTGATGCGGACCGATCGACCAGCAGCAATTTGCCAACCGGAAATTGGTGACTTTGTCGAGTCATTGGCTTTATAAATATATTAGCGCCTTGAAGATTTGTGGAGATGTGGGGAAGAGAGATAACATGATTGTCTAAAGCTTCTTGAATAGATTAGTTATCCACTTTGATATGCTTGGTGTGTTCATGATAAATAGTATTAGTTGCTATTTGAATGGTGCTAATATTATTGGCATGAAGTGGAGTAGAATGTGGTTAAGAAAACCCAAGTTCGGTCATGAGACCTCGAAGCCAAATAATTCCAAAGCAAGCAACATACATAACCCGATCTTCAGCTTCAGTTGAGGACTTCAAAACTTGATCTTGATTCTTACATTTCCAAGAGATCAAGGCATCACCAAGAAGCATGCACTAACCAGTGGTAGTATGACGAGTGTTAGGACATCCTAGCAAATCGATGTCACTATAGGCTGCATGATGAAGAGATGAGCTAGTGGGAAAGAACAAATCACGATTCGGAGACCCTTGAATATAGTTAATGATATGACACATAGCAACCATGCGAAGATGCTTAGGGAGGTCATAAACTAACTAACTGATGAACATCATAAGAGAGATCTGGCCAAGTAATTGTTAGGTATAAGACTCCAAACTAGACGGCGGTAAAGTGTAGGATCAAGAAGAAGTTCCCTTTCTTCTTTACTAGCGGAATGCACGCGCTATGCATGTGTTTAAATGGAAAAGAAAATTTTCATTATTTATTATTATTTTTTTAGATAACATGACTTGCTAAAACAAAGCACCTTAGATAAAAAATTTGTAAATTAATTCTATAGAAAATAATATCATTATATTTAAAAAAATAATTTTACTATATTTCAGAAAACGATATATAATTATAAATAGAGTAAGAAAATAATTATCTATTCATAAAAAATTTATAATACTTATCTGTTCTTAAAGATATGTAATTAATCTCTATAAAATAATTATCTCTTCACATAGGAATTTTATTTGCTATAGGAACCTATGAAGAGATAATCACTATGTATAAAATTTTATTAATAGTAGGAATGAATAGGATAAAATCTTATTGGTAATGTAAACGTGGAGTGGTGGGAGGGTTGCATTTATGATTTCTTTTTGAATTTGAATTTAAAGATAAATTTCGAATTGAGCAACTAATTGTAGATAAGGAATGCAACGTTGTAGTTGAGGACATATAACATTGGTTTAACAAAATTGTGAATTGTGCTTAAGTAGAGAGGTAACTGGGGGTATTTCGGGCATAGAATGTCAGGCCCGAATCTCCTAGTTCTCTTTATATTAGTATATATGATATTTAACATTCACTTCCAATGGAGTATCTACAGAAGAAGTATCTTGAAGACCAACCAAAGCAATCAAATCCGGGGCATATATGAAATGCCATTTTAATACAAATAACAACATAACTAATGAAACTATTAGAATTGACAGTCAGGATATCCCTTTAAGTAATAAGTCCAAATATCTTGGATCAATGGTACAAAAAGATGGAGAAATTGATGAAGACGTTACACATAGAATTAGAGTTGGTTGGCTTAAGTATATGGATGCTTCTAGGATTTTGTGTGATAAGCATGTTCTACTTAAATTAAAAAGTTTTATAAGATAACAATTAGAGCAGCTATATTGTATGGTGCAGAATGTTGGGTGGCAAAGAATCAACATATTCAGAATATGAAAGTTACTGAGAAGAGGATGCTAAGATGAAATTTTGGGAAAACTAAGAAGGACAAAATAAGAAATGAAGACATTCAAAAATGATTAAGCAAAGCATATATTAGGGATAAAATGGAGGAGAGTAGGTTAAGATGGTTTGATCATGTAAATCGGAAACCTAGAGATGCACTTGTAAAAAGGTGTGAGAGTGTGTATATTGAATAGAGTTGTAAATCTAGCCCGGACCACCCAAAGCCCGCCCAACCCAGCCCGAATAAGAGCCCGAAGTGAGCATTGAGTTTGGGTTTGGGTTTGGGTTGGGTTTCATTTCTAGCCCGAAGTTGAATTTGGGTTGGGCTTGGGTTCAAGCTATACAACCCGAAAAGCCCAAAGTTAATGTTGACTTTATGTACACGCTCTCATATAGATATATGTATAAAACTCCACCATATATATATATATATATATAAGTGAATATTTATTTGTATTTGTATGTATATGTGTCATTGTTTTCTTTTCCTTTTATCTTGTCATTGTATTTATGCAATCAACTATTAAACATAAATTTATTAACATGTGATAATAAGTTTATGAATTTTTGTCAAATAAATAATTTTATATTCACATATATATGTTACACTGAATGTGATATTTGGGAGCACATACTCTACAAGAAAGATTGTGCAAAACCACAAATATAGTGTGCTAGTATTATATTTTAAAATTTTTAAAGAAATAAATTAATTAAGTGCTTTTTCCCAAATTCAAGGGACAAATCGTCATATGAATTTGTGACATTTGCATTTATAACAAACGAACAGAAAAGCATGTTGATAGACAATTTAATGAACGATATTCCAACATTTTGTAATTATAACAAGAATTGAAAAAAATTTCAAAATCTTACATATTGTTTGGGCCAACCCGAACTCAAAAAATAATGTTTGGGTTGGGTTTGGGTTTAGTGAGTTTGGGTTAGGGTGAGTCAACGACGAGTTTGGGCTAGTAAATCCTAGATTGGGTTGAGTCCGAAATCTCAAAACCCGACCCAACCCGCCCTACTTACACCTCTAATATTGAAGGGCCTAAGCGAGTAAGAGGAAGACCTAAACAGACATGGATGGAGTGTATAAAACAAGACTTACAAAAACGTAGATTAACTGAAGATATGATTTTTGATAGAGTGGGATGGAGAGACAATATCTGTGTCTCCAACCCCACTTTGGTGGGAATTGGCTTATGATGATGATGGTGATTTGTGCTGATTTATAAAAACACAAGTATTAAATACACCTCAAGATCCAAAGAATGTGCAAGAGAACCAAGATCCTTCATATGAAAAGAATCATGCTTTTGAAGTTGAGCAATCAATATAGAATTGGTTCCAATGATGACTATATCATCCACATAAGCTAGTAGAATACAATGCCCTCAGAGGTGGTATGAAGAAACAAAGAGGAGTGATATTGGCTTTGCAGAAACGAGAACTAAAGCAAAGTGGTATTGGAACTTGTTAAACCATGCTTGGGTTGCTTGTTTCAATCCGTATAAAGATTGCTTCAACTTGAACACTTCTTGAGAATAAGTTATCAACCCAGGATGGGGCTTCAAATAAATGTCCTCTTTGAGATCACCATGGAGGAAGGCATTTTCTACATCCATTTTATGTAAGGATCAAGTTTGAGAAGCTTCAATGGCAATAATAGCACATACAGTAATAATCTTGGCCATTGTGACAAACATCTCCTTATAATCTACACCATACTATTGTCTTACAGCGATCCAAGGTACCATCTAAGTTGAGTTTAATCGAGTAAACCCACTTGGAGCCAATAGATTTGACATTATAGATACAACGCACAATATCGGAAGTGTCATTTGTCTATAAGAGCCTGGAGCTCTTCTTGCTTAGCTTTCCTCCACCCTCATGATTTACGGCTTCCTTGAGTTAGCAGATAACTCATTCCAACCCATGCATTCTGTTTTTGTAAAGCTAATATTGTAAACATTGTATAGCTATTAGAGATCAATAGGGTAAATAGCATTCCTTATTTTGACAGATTTTGTAATTCTATTTCTTGGAGTCATGCTGGTTGATTGCAGCAATCAAGATGTATTGCTGTACCTTATTCCTTTTACAGTAATTGCAGAATTTCTTTTGACAATTGGCAGCAATATGCCCATATTCCTTGCAGTTGTAACACTGCATATTATGCATATCTTGGCTTTTTGATTTGCCAATGCAGCATAGGCTACACTAAAAGAGTTACCAATGGTCTTCAATTGTTCCAAGGCAACCTCAGTGAGTGATCTCTGTTTTTCACGAAGAAATTCCCCCCAAACAAAGATCTAGGATGGAGGTGGGTCATGATTCATCAAAGATGATCTAGTAGTTTTAATCAAGACGAAGCCTCATCAAAACCTAGTCTTGTTTGCTAGTTTCATGCACTTATTGAATAGGTGGGACTGGGAGAGCTGCAGTAGGCACCTTAGCATAAACTGTCCAAATACTTAGTCCAAAGATTCAAAAAACCTGAGTGATAATTCTGAACTGAATGACTTTTTGAACATAATTGGCAATTTCTAACTCCAATTGAAATAGTCTTGTGTTATTGTCCTAATCATAAAGGTTTACCGTTTCAGTGCCGCTGGGTATGTTGCCTAGGGCACAAATGAAATTTTGGCGGCACTGGAAAGTCCAAAAACACAAAAAATCTGAGTTTCTTTGATTTTGGGCAAAATTTAGCTTTGTTTCGCTCGTGCCGCTCGAAAGTTTGTTTGATTGGGGTGAAATTTCCTATGACGCTTGAAATTTTGCTCGATTTATGGTAGAGCTATGTAGCTTGATTGTTGCAATCAGCCAGCACAACTCTAGGAATTATAGTTATTAGTTACAAAATCTGTCTAAATAAGGAAGGCTATTTACTCTATAGGTCTCATGGCAGTGGACTTAGTGGTCACTTTGTTCGAGATAAGACGGTGGCGTCACTTGAAGAGAGATATTATTGGTCACAGTTGAAGAAATATGTTGGGAATTTTGTTCAGAAGTGCTATATTTGTCATACATCAAAGGGACAACCACATAACACCGGTCGTTATACTCCTTTACTTGTTCCTAATTCTATTTGGGAAGATTTGTCTATGGATTTTGTTCTTGGTTTGCCTTGTACGCAACGGGGTGTGGATTTGGTGTTTGTTGTTGTTGACTTGTTCTCCAAAATGGCTCACTTTATTCCTTGTTGAAAGACATCGGATGCATCTCACATTGCTAATTTGTTCTTTCGTGAGATCGTTCGTTTACATGGGTTCCACAATCTATTACTTTTGACAGGAATTCTAAACACTTTTGGATTACTTTGTGGAAGATGTTTGATACTTTCTTAAAGTTTAGTAGCACAACACACCACAGACTGATGGATAGATAGAGGTGGTGAACTGGGCGCTTGGTAATTTGATTTGGTGTGTTTGTGGGGGTAAGTCAAAACAGTGGGATCACGCTTTGCTCCAAGTAGGGTTTGCATATAATAATTCTGTATCTAGTGCCACTAGCAAAGCACCATTCTCTTTGGTGTATTTGAAGCCTCCACGCCAAGCTTTGGATTTGGCTCGTCTTCCCAAGTTACCAGATGTTAGTGCAGCAGCTTAGAACTTGGCTGAAAGGGTTCAATCAGTTCAGGCAGAGATTGGAGGAAACTAATGCTAAGTATAAGATGACTGCAGACAAACACGGGCGACATAAGGAGTTCAATGAAGGTGATGAAGTGATGATCTTCTTACAAAAAGAGAGGTTTCTAGTAGGTACTTACAACAAGCTCAACCTGAAGAAGTATGGTCCTTATGGGGTTTTGAAAAATATCGACAGTAACGCCTACGTCATTGAATTACCGGATGATATGGGTATTTCTAAAACCTTCAATGTTGCTGATTTGTATGCGTATCATTCCCAGGATGTGGCTTTATATCCAGATATAAACTCGAGGACGAGTTTTTCTCAAGTGGAGGGGACTAATGTAGAACATCTAGCATTGATGTATTTGGAACAGCAGGACATGAAGAAAAACAAGAACTGATGAGTTGGAATTTTGGTTTAATTTCTAAAGTTAGTGTCCAACAGTTTTATTTAGTTTTATTTTTGTTTTAAAATTGACACCACTAGCAGTTGGTGAGTTTCTATTTTGAATTAATTGCATTAGGTGTTTTCTTATTTAAGTTGGCGTTAGTCTTGTAATTTCTTATTGTTTCTTAATGTTTTAGGGTTGAGTTAGGAAAGCCTATATAAGGTGTTGGAATTACTTTGTAGAAACGTTTTCATCAAATCGTTAATAATAGGGTTCTATTTTTCGAGAACTTTTCTCATCTTCCTTGTGGATTCAAGGTTATTTGCTGGTGGATTCCAGTTTTCTAGGATTAACGGAGATTAATCCTTGTTTTCATAACTTTCACTGCCTCACATATCAGGTACGTGATTCTCAAATATAATTATAAAAAGTTTATCTATTGTTTCAGTTTTTTTTGTTGCATGTTGTTTTGTCCTAGCCAAAATTATGAAAACTAATGAACAATAATTTTTTTTTACATTAAGCCTCTCTTTTTTATTTGCTTGAGTGGCAGGTGAAACATCAATCTCATCGTAAAAGATGGATTCACATGATAAAAGGCCTATATATTTAATTGACAAATTCCAAGTTTCTCAACAATATAACCCACCCTGAAGCTATTATTTATTTATTTGTTTACTTAATTATCTTTGAAGGTATGGCTTCCTAATCAAGTTTGCTTTTATTTCTTTTACCTGTCTTGAATTTTCTCACAGGACCTTGGAGATGGTTTGATGAATCTATGCTAGACTGTTGTGAACCTTTGGATAAAGTTAAAGCAGAAGGCATCACGTTAGGGAAAGTTGCATGTTTGGCTCAGTGTGCAGGTGCTAAAGTGGAAGCTTTCCGCGTAAATCAAAGCAACCTTGATGATTTTCGTAAATATGTCATGAGATGTGCATCCTCTGATGATTGTCATGTTATAACATCATACAACAGAGCACTTTTTAGACAGGTACTTGGTGTACTCAATTTCCTTGTCATACAGTTGCATTTTGTTTTTCTACTTAATTCTTTCTTGGCATAAGCTTTTAGTATTGTCTTAGAGCATATCTTGGCTATTTTTTCACCTCAATCTATTCAAGCAGAGTATAAGCAGAAGATTATTAGCTCAGTTATTGGGAGATTATTGAAATCTGTCAAATTTTTGACTACAGATGATAACCATGGTTTTAAGTTTATGTTTCAAAAGAAAAGTTTTCACTAGTCAAGAAAGGGAATTCTGGGGGAAATTTCATGATATCTTCTGTTATCACTGTTATCAAAAGCCAGTTCCCACCATAGTGGGGTCGACGACAAGAATCTTGTCTCTCCATCACGCTTTATCAAAAATCTTATCTTCTGTTAATTTACGTTTTTGTAAGTGATGTTTTATTGATTCTATTCACTTATTTTTAGGTCTTCCTCTTGATCTCTTAGGCCTTTTAATATGCATCCTCTCACACCTTCTTACAAGTGTATTGCTAAGTCTCCGCTTAACCTGTCCAAATCGCCTTAACCTACTCTCCTCTATTTTATTCCCTAATGCATTCTATTCATGATATTTTATGTAAAAGAAATTTATATATCAAATTTCAATAGAAGGGAATTGTTGATGTGAGGAAGGAACAGGGAAACCTAAAACCATGTATTTAACCTTTTTTTCTTTCAATCTTCTCTTCACCCCATTTTTTTTCTTTCTTGCATAACTTTTGAGATTTAGTGAAAGTCCGGATGACACATATGATACAATATTCATTTTAAATAGAGTGGAAATTTCTTATTCAAGCCGTTGACCAGCTCACTTTTAAATGGGTGTTGGTGGCAAGGTATGGGGTATTAATACCTTTAGGTCAACATAACCTATTCATATAGTGTTCAGGAGGTTTTTGTTATAAACCTACAACTTGATGTGGCAAGTTATCCAGAAAGTTGTTGGGAGGCTTTTGCTATAAGCCTACAACTTGACGTGACTAACCCATTTCGGGTGATTTGGGTTGTTTCATAACTTTGAGATTTTGCACCAAGTAATATCTAATTATGATCCAATTGGTAACCCTCAATTATACATCTGATTTTAAAGCAATATTGCTTTCCTGGAGCGCCAAAACTAGCACATTTTTTGCGGCAATACTTCCATGACAATAGGTGCTTTAATCTTGTTTGTTTCAATCTATTTGTGTTTACACATTGATTATGTTGATTATTTTGAGGAGTTTGGTGTTTCTAACGATCTGTGAAGATGACGATTTATATATTAAATGCTGTATAGATTTATTTAATTGTCGTTAATTTGCAAAGTTTAGGCTCTATCTGAATTACTTTGGGTGACTTCTTCCTGCTATAGTTGTTTGTGCTACAGCCAGCTCAATTGGGCCCTGAGTTTCCTCATTTTATGATTTTTTTCTTCTGGTCAATGTAATGCTTTCATTCACAAAGTTTTTGATGTGATTTTGATTAATTCTTTAATAGATTACCAACTAAAGATTTTGATGTTGATTAATTCTTTAATAGATTGATGACTAAAGATTTTCAACATTGTCCTGATTCATGGGCATGAAACAAATATTTTATTGGCCACATTGTATCGTGCAGCTCAGTAAGCAACCTTATTGGCTATCCAATGACACCATTCAAACTTAAACATCCATAAAAATTTATCAATTTATGATTTTATATTAATTATTTTGATAAAGATGTGTTGACAAGCTCTATATACATGAATTTAGTGATATTTCTTGAAAATTATATTTTAATGTATAATAAAGAAGGAAATTTAAACATTTGAATGCATGCAACTGAAAAGTTGAACTAACTTGTAATACTAGTAGGCCCTTTCTTTATGTTACATTTAGGATCTATGATATTTTCAAGTGGTGTATCTATTTTAAAGAGAATTAATAGGAGCATTAGCAATTTAGCATCATAAAAAACCATGCAAGGGGCATGAGTGCTCCAGAGCCACCTCATCCTCATCAAGTTTCATCTCAATTGCTAAAGAATCATCTGGTTCCAATCCAACAAACCGCTAGAGAGATGATGCACAATTAAGTTGGGCCCGACTGATAAACTAAAGACTCATCTGGTTCCAATCCAAAAAATTGTCAAGAGACTCAATCAAGGGACTAATTGATAAACAAACAGATCCATGGGAATGTTAAAAACTTCCATTGCAGGTTATCTTGTTCTACACCTTGTAGAACGAAAAATCCTCTACTTTCAATCCCAGAAAATTTTCATTGTATCGCCAATATATTGGAATTTTTAACATTTTTTATATGAACTTCTAATACTTTCTCTGTATCGACAAAAATAATCAATATGTCCACTGTGGAAGAGCAAAGATGAAAAAATAAAATGCAGAGCACAAGCTATGAAAATGAAAAGGCAAGATAGGTACTGTTTGAAGATTTGGTTTTAGTTGGAAAGCTAGAGAAGGAGATATCTTGAACATATGATATTTCAAAAAACAAAAAAATAAAAAAAGAGAGAAAGGAAATATGTAAAATAAAGAGTAGTTGAGAAGAGAAGGAGTGAGAAGTTCTGGGTTTGGGGGGGGGGGGGGGACGATGGGATGAGGAATGAAGATGGCTTTCCTGTGTTTATTGAGTGTTAAATTCCATTTTCTTCAGATGTATACTTCATGCCAAATAGATAAGGAAAGATAGTTTTATTGTTGATTCTAGAAAGTAATTAACATACATTACTTCAGTATGCTCTCTTAAATGCTAACTACACCAGTGGTATCTGGAGATGTGAGTATTGATTTACTATTGTATTACTAAGTCTAAATAACATCATTAATCTTGATTGAAAGAAAAAAAAAACGAATGAGATTTAATCATTCATTTAATAATGATTAGTTAAAAGTTACAGAATTTTTTACTTCATGAAATTTGAATTATATTTTTTTATAGATGCATATCTTTGTATGAAATCTTAAAAAATAAATATTATGCAAAAAGTAAAAGCACTTTTAAGATTAATACTTAGGTTTGAAGTTAAAATATTTAAATTGGCATTCTATACATATTACGTTAGTCTTATGTTATTTATTGTGATCATTATTCCTATCACACACACACATGTGCTCGTATATTTTCTTTTTCTATATAAATTTTTTTCTTGTGATTTTTGAGTTAAATATGAAAAGTGTCATCCTATATTTAAAGAAATAAGGTCTTTTTATTAATGTTATCGAGGTGTATTCAATTAAGATATATTTGTGAGCTTTATGCATGGTTTATCATATATCATCTATTGCAGAATAAGGCATAAATTTTAAAACAAGATTGAATAATTATGATATATGTATGGAAATCAAGTAAATAAATGTTTAAGACTGATGTTCAGTTCAAATCTTAAGTTTAGTCTGATTTATCCCATAGAATCATATATCAAAGGTCAAGATCAACTAAATGGATTGCATTTTCATAATAGATCCATATTGAGAGCAAAAATCTTTAATTTTTGTGTTTATATGATATGGGTGTCCATGTTTGTAGTTTTAAACTATGTTTACTATTTCTATTTTGATTTAAGTATCTATGTATCTATGCACATACTAGTTTGTTTCCACATTAATTTTATGGGAGTTAGTATATGGTATGAAGTTCATTTTAGTGAATAATGGTAAATTTATTTTATTTCATTGTATTTTGAGCTTATTTTTGCATGTACATAAGTCTTGTTTTAGATATACAGGAGTTAGTATAATTTTCCAACATCGTATGTTTCATGAAATTTCCAAGTGTACTTGATGTGTCTTTATACATTTTCATTTTCTAAGTGACCAAGACTCTATCCTAATATGATATTAACACGTTTGATAACAGTGTTGGAATAGGAGAAGATAAATTTTACATTGGCATCTAAGGAAGAATGTCATCCAGTTAACGCTTACTTTACGTTAAGACCCAGGTTCATATATGGTACAAACAATCAATTTTCTTTTGCTTAGAATAAAAATGTCAGAATTTTATCCAAAATATTTACTTCTACAGATACTTATTGATTCGTATTCCTCTCTACAATTTTTGGAAACCAAATTTCATAAATCACAAGGCTTTATGGAGGTCTTTTAAATTTCCACCTTTGGAATTTTCAACGTTGGATAGGTCAGAAAGAGTAAGAGTTTCATTGAGCTCGCTTATGGGTAAACCTCTAGCATTTAATTGAAAATATCAATTTTGATCTTTTTCAAACCCTTTTCGAGCATTTTTATGGTCAGATTCCTGAGAGGGGTTTCCTGCAATTAGTTTAACTAATTTTTAATGATAGTTTTGAAAATTTGCTGAAAAAAGGGGAAAAAAGATAACACTAACTCTTGGGTGTCTAATGCCATATATGTTTCTAACTTTTACTTGCATGAAGTCTTCTTTCTAACTAATTTGATTATTACTGTTATGCTCTTATTCTGGTATAAAAATAGTTTAGATCCTTGGAATTGAAGTGTGAGTGCAATTTTCACCTTGCTTAAGAATTAAGTAAGGCACATGTTCTACTTTATCATAATCAATTTAAATATAGAACAATAATTCAAATTTAAATAATATGAGATTAGGAATAAATAAAATCATTCAGAGTATGATATTAAATAAATGAAAATGCTAAAGCAATTCATTAATAAGAAAGTGTGTATTCTAATAAAATTCAACTTATAAATAAATACCCATAATTCCATATAATCAAAATAAACTATAAAATCTAATAAATATTTCGTATCAATTGAAATAAATCTAACTATTCTACATAGACTCAGCTTGACGTCCTTGTACATCAATCCCAAAAAAGTCTACTGAACCTAGTTTTAATCCTCCTGGATAGTACCTCCATGTGGTTAATTTAAAACATGCAAGGTGTTTTCATGCAATAACACAACCCTATGATGCATGCATATGCTAAACAATACCTTCTAAAAATGTTACGTAATGCAAAATAAATAAATATATGCACAAAAAGTAACCAACTAATTAAATCAATTCATTAATTAGTTAACATTTAACTTATTATTAAGTAATCCCATTATAGAGCTGGTTGACTTGCACAAATCACCCTATTAATCAATTATTTAATTAAATAATCACCAAGAAATAAAATCTATCAACTAGGGTTACGTCTCTAATAATAATTAGTTGTCTGTTATTCAACCAACGTTCACTTCTATTAGGGTCTGTTTTTTAGACCTGTAAACCTGAAAGTCGATGATTTAATTAATTAATTAAAACTAGTTAGGGCCTGAAATCTCTAAAGAAAGTAATTTAAATTTTGATGTTCAATTATCTCCGAAATTAGGGCTTACAACTCCAGCGAAATAACAAATTTATTAACAAAACTACTGCTAATGTAAACCTGTAGATTTGGACTAATTTTCACAAGTTTTTGCAGGTTTTTAATCATTAAATATTACTCTTAATACGGGTTGTTGTCAAGTTTTTGTTTATGAAGTATGAATCAGTAAATAACCTTCTTATAATCCTGATGACCAGAACTTTCATTCATAACAGAATCATATATATGAACACAGATTTATCTCTCGCACAGAAAATAATATTCAGAAATACTTCATTAATCGTCAAGAACAAAATTTTAGAGAACCTGAACCTGATTTAACTAGTTAGAAATTAATAAAGACCTCATAAAGATTTTCAAGAACCTAATAAAGATAATTCAGAACCTTGTCAAACATCCTCAAGAATTTAGATTAAGGCATCGAGAATCAATCACAATATCAGTGGCTGCAACTCTTTCATGTAGTCCATTCTCAAACAGACCTCTTACTATAATCATTACCTCAAAACTTATCAAGACAACCAGAAATAAAGGTAGTTATTAAGATCCCATATCACATGTTAGCATATGGAAATAAAAAACGATATGTTATTTCTTGATAAAATTCAAAAAACCCTTTAATCAGTATCAAGAATTAGTCTTGGTTGTTTCTACTTGTCTAAAACTCCCAAAAGAATCAAAATAATTAGGCCTCGTTTGGCTTTCATTCCGGATTAGGAACTCATTCCGAGAATGAGTTCTTAAAACTCATTTTGCGAATCAATTTTGAAGTTTTTCTAATTGCGTTTGGTTAGCACGTAGCAGAATGAATTTTCACTTAGAAAACTGTTTGGTTAACAAGTAATAAAATGAATTCCACGAAATTTGTTTTTTCTTTTTCTATGAATAATTATAAGAAATTGATTGATCCTTGAAAGATAAAACTTGAAACACCTAAGAAATGAAAAAGAAAAAAAATATAAAAGACAGGGAATCATAAAGCATGACGTTAACTGCATGTTTTTGTGGCCATCTGAAACATTCTGTTCACATTTCTTTTTCTTCTTAAAAACATTGAACTTTCAAATACTGTTAAGTTGACCTAATTAACATTGTATTGGTTATATGTTATCAGGGAATCATATTCAAGTAATAAGAAAAAAAATTCATTTTTAAATATTAAAATACTAATTAATACAAAATTCTTTATCCCGGCTGGTCGTGGTCAACAACATAAATTCTATTTCCCTATCCCATTGTGTCTGAGAACCATATCTTCAGTAAGATTATGAGCACCTAAATCATGTAAAATAGGTAAACTATAAAATATCAACACATAAAATGTGTATAATGAAAAAAGAGGTTTACAACAAAGCATTATAACAGATTCAAAGGTGCTTAAAGTTGATAAATTGTAAATCTCTAAAAATTAATCACATGAATACAATACAGTTACAATAAAAGTTGAATATCGTCTTAGCGTGGATGAGATCAGTATTCTTGTGCTCATGGCATTTGTCTCATGTAATCAGCTGTCTATGGTTCTCTCCAGGAATCACTCATTCTTCCATGTTACCAAATCAGCAAATTCTGCACCTGATAACTAGCCAAGACAGGAGTTAAAAGCTATAGTTTCTTTGTTGGCACACAAGATTAGGAGTTAAAAGCTATAACTTGCATATGCTAACTGCAAAGATATAGAAAATGATACACTTAATTCGCATCAAATTTACACATAAAACAGTTGGGCAGCATCCATTTTCTAAAGATCAGATTATCTAAAATCAAGTTTTTTTTCCAAGGCAACAAACAGAAGTGGGAGTAAATAATATCACCTTTGAAGGGATCAGAAAACTCCAAGCAGCCTTGACTTGAAAAATAATTATATCAACAACAAAAATTGCTTTAAAGAGATACTCTTGTTGCATGATTAACCAGCTCAAATGAATATGTTAACCAACTAAATAATTTAGTTTTCCGGTAATAATTTCAATGAGTGCTGGAAATATGAATGAATTCAACACAAATATTGACAGATAAATGGATGAAAATTTAACTTTCTCTAATAAATTTTATTTTCTTTAACCAGGTAAAATGCAAAACTCATTCTTCAATTTTGAAAACGGGTTGGGGGCCGTTTTTCTCTGCTGCAGTTTTTCTCATTCTCATTCTATTAGAATGAGTTCTAGCATAGCTTACCAAACACCCATTTAACCCCTGAAATGCATTCTAAGCCTCATTCCAAGGCTTGGAATGAGTTCCCAAAATGAAAGCCAAACGAGGCCTTAGAATCTACCTACCTCACTACTTGAATTTATTCTTTGCAGTTGAATCTTCTTAAAAAGAAAAAAAGAATTTTATGTCATTATGTTTACAAAAAAAACCCTTATAATTCCCACCTTACTCTTTGAATTAATTGAATTTAAAAAGTACCCCCTAAATTATAGCTGTACACACCACTTGTGGATTTATTTAACTAAAATAAAAGAACTCCTAATCAAATTGGAAATCAGGTTTGCGATATGCTAAATTTTGATGGAAGTTCTTTGGGGAATCCAGGCCAGGCCGGAGTTGGAGGGGTTTTCAGGAATCATATGGGTGAGATTATTACTGCATTTCGTGGGCCAATTGGAGTGACAAATTCCACTAGAGCTGAGCTTATGGCACTGATTACAGGTTTGCGATATGCTCATACTTTGGGTTTAGGTGAGCTTGATGTTGAAGGGGATGCGGCTAACATTATTCGATGGATGAATGGCGATGGTGCAGGTCCGTGGAGATATTTGGAGCTGATTAGAGTTGCTAGATCCTTAGTGCGAGGTTTGAATGTCTCATTCAAACATGTATTGAGGGATGCTAATGAAATAGTTGATAGTCTAGCAAAGGCTGGGACTAGAAGTCAATCACTAGTTTTTGGGGATATTGGTGTTTGTATGCATAGTCAATAGTCTTTCTTTTGAGGGTGCTATTCTTTTGGCACCATTGTATTGTTTTTTCCTTCTCCTTTTATAAAACTTCATCGCTTATCAAAAACAAAATTGGAAATCAGGTTTATAAAGTGAATGTTTTACCAATCTACCCTTAATTCTTAATGGCTGCATATCCAACTAAAAAGACTCTAACTTAATTAATTTAATTACTAAAATACTTATGTAACCCTGTTATTTCTAGGTTTTTTACAATGTCTTTTTGATAAGTAGAATTTTGCATAAAATAAATCAATCGTCTTTCAAGTTTTGAACCTTATTGGTGAATCATGCTTTGTTTTGGAATGTTGTTAGTAAGTTGCCACTTGCCATATATCGATGGAACTATAACAAAGCCATGGCTTGTGGTTCTCTTGCTCTATGTCTTTACCGTTTGTGATTTATAAAATAAAATATGCTGGATATCCATGAATTAAATGCATATCCATAATTAAACATATATTTTGTCATTATTTTTAGAACTGCCATGCAGTTTAAATAGTTCTTATCTTCCTATCCTTTCTTAATTCGTACTTCGAGAGGTGATGGGTTTGTTCTTCTTTCTTCCTTTTTTTTATTCGTTTTCCTCTTTTTTAAATGTTTATTGCAGACAGGAACTGGACACTTCTCTCCAATTGGTGGCTATCATGCTGAAAAGGATATGGCATTGATTTTGGATGTTGCACGCTTTAAGTATCCTCCTCATTGGGTTCCACTCGAACTTCTTTGGGAGGCCATGCATACTATTGATGAAGCAACAGGGCACCTCAGAGGGTATGCATTAATTGGTACCATTCTTTCATGTTGATTTAGTATTTATTGATGATGATGATATTGATACACTTCTTGGAGCAACCCATTGATTAAATAACATAATTCAAAGTCAAATGCTTCCCTATTTCCATCCAAAGTTTTGTTATTACAGGTGTTTAGGTGACTAGGTATTTTAAAGTACCTAGTCGTGATTTTGGATGTGGCCACCTCATTGCCTATTTAAATATATAATCTTGATATTTTTAATCTTAGTTATTAAGTTTATGAATTCTGATGTAAATAGTAATGTATGAGGTTGTCAAATAATGATAATTCATTTCTACTCAATAATAATTAACTACAACCATTTTTTTTCTACAGGAAGAAGCTCACTAAGTTTGAAAAAGGAAGTAGCAATCACATGCACTCTCTATTTCTCTCCATGGTTCTTAATCAATATTTCCTGAAGTTCTTGTCACACACACACACACACACACTCTCTCTCTCTCTCTTTTTTAATTCCTATTCTATTTTATCACAAGTACTCCTTTATGTCGTTTCTCTCTTGTCTACATTTCACAGATTATTATTTACTTCATATTTTTCCTTTTTTTTAATGAATACTTGAACCTGCTTCTTTCCTTTCCAAATAATTTCAATCTTCATTCTTATTTTTATTGATGAGGTCATGTATTTTTTTTTATAAATTTATTGTTTATTGAATTTTATTTTTGCATCTTTTTAGTATCACGAGTTGCGATTGATTAATGTAGTCATTTGACTTGTAAGCACTAAAATGGCATGCTTTGCAATAAATATATGCAAGAAATCTTGGTGATATTGCTTAATTTATTCATTAAATCAGGACTTATTTTATAATTCTTTTTACCAATTTTTTTATTGGAACTTATCTCATTTTAAGTTCCTTATATTTAATATGTTGTTGGTCATTACCTTAGACTATGTTGGTAGGAAACATGTCATATGGATCATTTTTCTACATATGTTGTTCTTCAACTTCCTAAACAGCATTTAGGGGATCTTGTAAAATGAATTGCACTAAAGGTTGTTGCCTGGTGCTTTCCCAGGCTATGGACAAGTCTAGAAATATAGATGGTAACAAAGTCGGATATAATTTTCAATGTAACTTGGTTGAAATTCTCAAACCTATAGTTTACGGTGAGAGTACTAAAACCATAGGCTGTTTAACTGCCCTAGTAATTAAATTGGAAATTAAAAAATCAAATGTTTCCGCTGTAAGCTTGTATGTAATTGGTGGATTGATGTAGCATGTGTGAGATAGGGCAAGGGGTTATTATATTTTTGTTTTTAACTTTTGTAGTTGGTGAATTCAATATGCAATCCAGATGAATGCTCTATCCAACTCAAGTAAATGAGGATACTAACATTTATATTTCAATGGAGCTACAATGTTCCATCAAAATAGTGTTTTAAATTTGCCACACTTTTATTTACGAGACCGGGAGGCAGAATTTGCCAGTGGTGATGAGGGGATTAGGCTTGATGAAGCGGAGAAGTTTGGAATGTGGGATAGAGTTCGGATGTTTCCTGAATCAGTTATTGAGGAATTTGTAAAATCTAATGGTGAACATCACCTTTGGCATCGGTTGTAGAGTGTTTTAGGAGTAGATTAGAAGGTGTTGATAGTGTATTATGAAGATTGTATGTGGAATATTCGAGGCTAATTTTTTTGTGTGTGGGGGGGGGGGGGGGTTTTAGGGATATTTGTGGTCGATGGCGTCCTGAGGTGGTAGTTCTAGTAGAATCAAAGCTTCAATCTGTAGATGTTGAGATGGTTAAGCACCTGTGGAATGTGGGTGGAATTGAGTGGGCTGCTTTGCCATCTGCTGGAAGATCAGGTGGTGTTGTGGTGATGTGGGATTCATTAGCTCTTCAAGGTGGAGAGGTGCAAATAAGTGACTCTTCTGTGTCAGTTCAATTCTGTTCTAGACATGATGGGTTTTCATGGCTGTTGTCTGTGGTTAAGGGTTCATGTCGAGCTAGGGTGAGGGAAAACTTTTGGCAGGAATTGAATCAAGTTTATCCTGGATCAGCATACCTGTGGGGGATCTTAGGTGATTTTAATGTTTACAGATACTCTCATAAGACCAATAAAGCCTAAGCTACTGTAACGAGGAGCATGAAAGATTTCTCCAGCTGGATCCAACATTGTGAACTCATTGATTATCCATTTGTGGGAAGCTCTTTCACATGATCATATTTCGAAGATCCTCCATTATGTCAAGATTAGATAGATGTCTTCCCTCGGGGAGCTGGGATGCTCACTTTGCTATTATGGGTCAGTTTCTTCTTCATAGACTCGTCTCGGAACACAGCCCTTTGTTGGTGTCAAATGAGTATAGAAAGAATGGTCCAGCCTCCTTCCGGTTCGAAAATATGTGATTGGAGTATTTGTGTTTTTTTATCTAGTGAAAGACTGTTGGAGAAAAGGGATGGAAGGTGGGGTAGGGTGGGCTGATTTTGTGTTTATGTGGGGTTTGAGGGAGGTGAAAAATAACATCAAGAAATGAAATAAGGAAACTTTTGGTAGACTAGAAATCAAGAAAAGGAGGCACTCGAGGAGTTGGCGAGGCTAGATAGCAGGGAAGGAAGTGAAATGTGGGTACCGAAAGATCGAGTGAGGTGGGTAGAGATTAAAGAATCAATGGAGCATATGTTGAGATTTGAGAAAAAATCATGGAGGCAAAAATTAAGGGTGTCATGGAAGGAGGGAGATGGGAATACAACTTTTTTCCATGGGATTACTAATGGTAGAAAATGTAAGAAATCTATTTACCAGTTACAAGTTGATGGAAGAGTGGTGGAGGATATGGAGGAGATGTTTGGTGCAATTCTATTCAGAGTTATATAGGTTTGAACAAGAATTTAGATGTCAACTGAAAGAAAGTGGCCAATCAAAGGTCGATGAAGTGTCAAAAGGGTGGCTGGAAAGAGAATTCAAGGAAGAGGAAATAAAGGAGGCAATCTGGGAGATAGATGGGGACAAGGCCACAGGACCAGATGGTTTTACTATTGCGTTCTATAAGAAGTATTGGGAGACAATCAAGAACGAGTTTATAGAATTATATTCAAGTGTAATTGTGCATAAGTTTACCGGTGCAACTTTTCTAGTGTTAATCCCAAAAAAAGCCTGGAGCAGTTGGTATTAAGGATTTCCACCCTATTAGTCTAACCACCAGCTTGTATAAAATCATTGCGAAGGTGCTACCTCGTAGGTTGAAGGTGGTTCTCCCTAGTATCATAGGTTCCTCTCAAAGTGCGTTTGTCAAGGGGTGGCAAATTTTGGACTACATACTAACTGCCAATGAATGTGTTGATTGCAAGATCCGATCAGATGAATAGGGAGTCATTTGAAAGTTGGATATAAAAAAAGCATATGATAAGGCAGAATGGCAATTATTGGATTCAGTAATGGAGTGGAAAGGTTTTGGAGTTAGATAAAGGAAATGGATAAAGGGTTGTCTGGATAAGGTACAATTTTCATTCCTTCTGAGTGCCCTCATAAGATTATGGATTTTTTTAGGCGGCTGTTTTTTTATCTAATTTCATGATAGATTTAGTTCTTTAATTTTGGATGTTTTAAAGCTGTTTTGAGTAACATTGGAAGTTTAATTATTTTCCAGGTTCATGCTTATCTCAAGGCTTCAAAGGGCACCATCATTGCTTTATACCTTGGTATGATTCTTCTTGGTTTCATCTTCTAACACATACCCAAATGCCTAGTTTAACTGTGTATTCTAAAGTGAGCTCTCTCTCTCCCCCCCACAAAAAAAAAACAAAAAAAAAAGAGATGAAGAAAGTCATGCTTCCTTGGAATAGTTCATCCATTTCATTTATGAAACTCTGGATTATCGTTGTCATATTTTCTGGACATTTTGCATTGAGAATCTATATTTTCGGGTTATAGTGGACATTTTTCTATATTAAAACAGCAACGTTTGAGAACTGATTTCATTATTTCCTGCTTTGTCATTGCACTTTACACTGAAGGCTGTATAGGCTACAGTGATTCAGAAGTTTTGCTCATTCAAAGGAATAAAACTGAAATCATATCAGATGCCTATTAAGATAGATAATTGAGGGCAGTTTAACAATAAGTGCTTCATCTGTTTCTTTTAGTTCTCTGGAATTATGAGTGCTACTTAGGTGAATGCAAGCTCATTTCCTGATTGTTATGTAGATAATATATTACATTAGCTGACAGGAATAATTTGTGTTATCTTTATGCCTTTAGGGACTGTCACCAGGTGTGATGGTAAAAGTCTCGGTTTGCTAGCATGAAAATGCATGTTCAAGTCTGAGTGTAACCACTTTGCATAAAAATGACAAAGGTTAGGTCTATTGCCATTCCCTCCTACTAGGACCCTACCTTGGCAGTACTTTACTAGGTTATTATCCTTCTATATTTTTAGGCCTGTCTTTTTTGTTGCTTTGGGGTTTGTGGTTGGGAATGGGTTTTGCTGTGTGGGGGTGGTGGGTTCTGTCATGTGTGAGAGGGGAGGAGTGGGGAGAGGTGTTTTCAAATAGAAGCTTAGGATTTGTTTGTAATCTTGAATCACTTCTGGTATCTACTTGGGGTGCAATTTGTTTTGTTTGGTAACAACCTTAGTCCTAACCGAAAGTTGAGTATCGTTGCTGGACCAAACCAAATCTTGAATGGATCAAACCCTACCAATGCCAATCTATCTCATATATTCTCAACCCTGAGCCCAACCCAAGCTTGTCTATATTTTCAGAGGGTAAGAGCTGGTTTTTCACATTAAGTGACAATTCACTTTTAAAGCCTGCTTTCTACCAACTTAACTCCTATATTCTCAACCCTAAACCCAACCCAACCTTGTCTGTATTTTCAGTTGGTAAGACCTGGTTCATCACATTAGCGGACAATTCACTTTCAAAGTCTACATTCTACCTTAAGAAACAAAATATAAATTGAAGATAAATAATTACTATAGCTTTTTAATAGTAAGGTATTATAGTATGTATGGGACTGCCTTCTTAGGTACTGAAACAACAGAGGTGCTGAAATAGTATCTAGGACTTAAAAAAAATACAAAAAATTGATGGTCTTGTCCAGGAAAGTATTGGATAGGCCCTAAGAAAATGCCCAGTCACTAAGGCAAGTGCCTTTAACAACACTAGTCTGGCCTAACCTACACACGCACGCACGCACGTACGCAAACATACACACTCTCTTGTATGCATTTCTCTTTGTTGTATATAACAATTTAATGATGGGGTGTTAAACCATTCCGATCTATCTCATTAGAGTTATGTGCCTGGTAATACATGGATCCTTGGATGATGTGACCACTCATGACAGACACTTAACAGGGCAATCTTAATATTGACCCCATGAACCACTCTTCCACCCATATAAACCAATTTGTAGCCTTGTATTGAAACTTTGTCATGTCTCAGATCAGCGTTAGAAATTACCAAACCATTTTTCGAGCTTTCAACAAGAATGTACAAATGAAGTATTGCTTTTTGCCAAATCAATACATGCATGAAGCTGAAACATGATATAAGAACATGTAGACAGGCAAGCTCACCAATTTAGCTGTCACAAGTAAAAATTAAGAAACAACAATGCCTCATGTATGCATTTATTACAAATGTATTAAATCCAAAAAAATACAAGAAAAAGTGAAGAAAGCACATATCTCCCCCATTTCCGCCCAGTGGGGAAATCTGTGCGAAATATTCCCTCATTTTGCCTAAAATTCTTTGGATCTCACCAGTGAAATTTTGGTGAAATGATAAATTTCCATCCTTGCATGTTCTTGACATGGTTACCTCATTTATTTATATCAGTTTCTTACTTTCTTTGCATTAGCTTGAAAAAATTATGAAAGATATTTTTTGATAAACGTATAAACTGATCTAATTTTGTATATTGATAAGAACCAGATCATAGAAAATTACATTAATATTGGGCCAATTATAATGTATAGATATATATATATTTTTACGTTGATAATATGTTTAATAAAACCTATAAATTAATATGCCTTATAATCTGTACTAATTGTGATTTATTATGCCAAAGTTTTCAATAAGAATATAGCTATATGATATATTGCTAGTTTTTTCTATTTAAAACTATTCAACATACAACTATATTAAAATTTTAAACAATTAAAGATGTATTTACTACTAATACAATTATGAGTTTAAAATAGTTTATTCTTAGTACTGAGATAATTAATTAATTATTCATCAAAATATTGTAGCTTATTACTTGTCTAACCTTACTAACATACTATTTATTTTTTAGAAATCATATATATATATATATTAAAGCAGAGTCTTAAAACGCCATATTCTCTCTCCTCCATATGGGCATTCCTCTCTTCTCCAATGGTCCTTTTCTTCCCCACATTAAAATAATTTATTTATAATCAATAATTTCTTAAAATAGATAGTATTTGATTTTTTTCATTAACTTTATCTTAATTAATATATATCTTAACATTATCTTTTGGGTCCCGCTTCTCTTATAGATGAATTTAACAATTAGATACTTAATAATTAGATACTTTTTTCTTAATAATTAGGGCTTTTATTGGAAATATATCTTAATTTTATCCTATTTATTAAATTATGTTATTTAAAAAAATGTTACTGAAAAATATAGGAGATAAACATATAGAATCAAGATACACACTATTTAAAAAATATTTTATTAAAAAAATACAAACAAACATCCCACTCCTATGTAAGAAACAAGATATAAAAAAAAGAAAAAATAAAGATATAAACTGTGATAAATCTAATAGGGGAAAAGTATAAGAAACATAAGAAAAAATATAGGAAATAAATAAAGGAAATATGGTAAAGATAATGATATGGGAACAAGATTGGGATAAAGCTCACACTGGTAGCAACTGATGTATATTTATTTAATTGGTAAAACTTATATAAAATTTTAAAAAATGGTTCCCATGAGTAAAACATAATAGATAAAAATAAATGTGAACAAGATTTGATAATGAGTAAAGTGGTAACAAACTAAAGAAAAGAAAATTATATATTAATAATATAAGCATAACTCTATATCATTTTAAACAAAAATCATTAAATAATATATGATTTTTATCTTCTAAAAATTATAATTTTTATCCCTAAGCCTTTTTCTTTTCTTTTGGGTAATGGGAAATCAAATTCACAATTAAATTTGCAAGCTAAAGAAAATCTTGGGATGGCAGTGGTGCGGGTTTAAACATACCCACCCATATAAGGGTTTAGCCCTTACCAAACCCAATTATAAACCTATCCAATTGGTAACATGACTGGACAAACTAATCCAATTTCACTAGAAAATATCAAATTATGAATAGTTTTAAGAATATGCAGGGAAGGGAGAGCGCATGTTGTGATGTTGTCACATCTAGGTGGCTCTTTTATATTTGAAGAATCATACCATTTTGAGGAAGCTATATAATGAAAGCTTATCCAAACAACAAGAATGATTACATTGCATGATGGATAACAATCATATTATTTTCACTTGGAAGAAAAGGACTTAACCGATAGCAAAAAAAAAGGACCTGTAAAATAGTGAATCCTGCCAATAAAAGATTTAATGAATGGCATAAGAATTGTCACCATTAAAATCTTGGACTATAAAATGGATTATTAGCATACTTGCACATGGTAACAAAACATCCCACTATTATACTTACTCATTGTAGTGATTATTTTAAATTATTTAAAAATACGTTATCTTTTTTTTATAAAAAAAAGGTTCCCGTGCTTAGCACGGGTAAAACAACTAGTTATTACTAATACTTTACCCTCTGTGCTGTTGCCTAGTTATTTGATGCTTTGGCTTTCCTATGTGAACCGAAATGAGTTGCACCTACAGTCTATATCAGTTAACACATGGATATAACTTTTGAATTTTTTGCAGACCTGTAGACATGAGAGTTGGGTCAGCACTGCAAAGTACTTAATAGATGATGTGCCCCTCCTTTTGAAGTCCGAAAATGTAAATGATGTTCAAAAAGTCCTCTCTATTGTTTTTACATCACTCCCAACCAATTTTGGTGAGTTCATCAAGTGGGTGGCAGAGGTTCGGAGACAAGAAGATGGGGGTTTAAGCAAAGAGGAGAAAGGAAGGCTTGCTGTCAAGGTTTTTTTGTAGCTCTTAATTCTTATATTTTCAAGTGTTTTTCTGCATATAAAAATCATTCATAGAAGTTACGTACTCTAACCTTTTGCATCCCAATCTTTGTGGCAGGAAGAATTATTGGAACAAGTGCATAAGACTGGCCTATTTAAATGTGTGACAGAATGGCTGTATTCTGCAAGTTCATGTTGCAGAAAGATACTGTCTCTTGGTGATAATGATAAATTGTCTGAAATTGCAGCAAGTGTTTGTTGCCAAGGAGCACAACTTTTGACCGGAAAGTCTAACCCCTTGGATGGATTCTGCTGTAGAGAAACATGTGTTAAATGTGTCAAGGCTAATGGTGACACCCCCGTTACAGTGGTGTCTGGGACAGTGGTCACAGGTAACACTGAGCAAGCGGTTGATATGCTTGTTCCTTTATCTCAAACGAAGCCAGAATCTTGCTGCTGCTCTGATCCAAGTTATTCCATTGGGATGCACCCAGTGAGCAATGATATTTTAACAGTGCTAATACTTTCATTGCCTCAGAAAACATGGTCTGGCATTAAAGATGAGAAGCTTTTGCAGGAAATTTACAGCCTCGTTTCCACTGAAAATCTTCCCTCCTTGCTTCAGGAAGAGGTGAAAATTTTACATTTTACCTTTTTTCCTTTTATATCTCCCTTTTGTCACAGACATACACGTTCATAAACACACACATGCACCCATTTGCGGACAAACTCATATTTCATTTAAGTTTTCTATCCTTTTTGAGTAATATATTAACATGGAATTTAACTGATACAATAATTCTTATGTTCAAGTCAAGATGAAATTTTTGCTGTTTAAACTGTCCGGTTCTTTGAAAATGGACTGATGATATTACAACAACAAAATGTCTAGGTTGGGATCAGCAACACGACCTGTTCTTCTATCCCAATTTGTTAGAAACCTGTATCCTTAGACAGATCACAAGTATCTAAATCCTTTTGGACTGACTCACCTCCAAATTCTTTTTGGTTTTATTCTTACCATCTTATATCCTTCGAGTGAGTATCCCTTTGAACCTTTTTATGGTTGCATCTCTGGGTCTTCAAATTTTATATGTCCAAACCATCTTAACTTTTATTTATCTTATTTCTTATTTGGGTAGCACTGAAATAGTTTTAGATATGCTCATTCCTTTACCTTTCCTAGTCTTCCCAACCATCGATGTCAACATCCTTGTTCTAACAATACTCTATGTGTATGTTGCTGTATGTAGCTTATTTGTTTCAGAATAAACTTATCCATACAATATAGCAAGAATGCTGGTTATATTGTAAATTTTCACTTTAATTTGAGTATGGTATGTTGATAAAATAATACTCTAAAAGAACCTCTCGATATAATCCATAAAACTTTAGTTCTATGTGCAACATGCTCATTAATACCACCTCGTTATGGACTATTGATCCAAGATAATGAAATTAATTGCCTTTAGGAATTCTTCCATTTTCAACTCTTACTGATGATTCATTTATATTATTATTTGTCTAGAAGTTACATTACATACACTTGATCTCAATTTGACTTATTTGATCTAAGATATCCCTTGATAACTCCTATTTTGCATCAAATCTAGTGTTGTACAATAAAGCCACACCACCTACAAAAATTATACAACGAAGCACATCCTCTTGAATATGAGTAGCCATTTATGATTAAAGCAAGAAGATTAAACCTTATAGCTGACCCTTGACATAAAAAGTCAAAACTTCATGCCATCATCTATGAAAATTAAACAGATGACCACGTGCTTGTGTCAGCTGATCTAAGACAGCTAAGTACAGATGATTTTGACATTTAAAATCATTGTGAAACCTCACAAGCTTGTATCATTCTAGAAATGATAAGGAGCATGCATTGTTGCTTTAAGAACTACTAAAAGAAGTATGACAAAGTACTTATGATTTATGACACAGAAAAATAGGGGTCTGGGGATTTAAGCCTTTTTTCTTTTTAACGTTGTCAAAATTTTGATTTGAAAAAGAATAAGCTGTGTCGGGTGGAAGGATATTCAGAATAAACTTAACTAGAAACCAACCACCCCAAGGAGGAGTTGATTCAGTCCCATTCTGCTACTGCTAAACTATCTGATAAGATGTAAGTTTGCATTTGATAAAACTTTCACTGTTATGCTTGGTTGTTCAGGTGCTTCATCTCCGACGACAGCTCCGTTTTCTGAAGAGATGTCAAGACAATAGGATGGATGATGATCTTGGTGAACCTCTTTTGTAATATCCTTGTTTCATTTTTTGTAATCATTTTAGCACTTTCTTCTTCAAAATGAGTGGGACAGCATTACTCAATTGCGGGATTGTCGAGTATTTTTGTGCAACGTTGACTATAAAGTTGGTTTTGCATAAAGAGCATGTCCTAAAGTATCTTTCAACAAGAAGGAGATGTCTCAAAGTTCAAAGAATGCAGTCAAGATGGGTGGGTTCCATATGAAAAATTTTTGGGTTGGATTGTTTCTTCATTGAGGTTTCGGAGTTTTGTAATGTAACGTGTATCGACCTCAATTAGTAACAGATTGAAAATTGATGTATTTCAAGCTGGGACTTGTAGCAGTCATCAGATAATTTCCTTGCAATTGTTAGTTCTTCTGCTTTGCATGTTATTCCTCATCTATGTACTTTTCTCTTGCAGGGAATTCAGGTAATTTAAAATCAAAATTCTTGGTTGACTAAAAATATATGAAAGAAGAAAGAACTATAGAAGCACATAAGAGCTTTCTTTGTTTTTGTCAAATATTGTGAACCCATGTAGTATGCAGGAAATAGTTAATGATGAAGACCTATGTTTTTTGAAGTGGCTAGAATATGGTGATAGCTATGATTCATTTAGTTCATCGTGTGTTTTCTATTTCCTGATTTATTGAGACTTTGTTGGATCATTGTTAGGGAATTTTTTTAATCCCCGTAAAATAGCTTTATAGGTATGATTCTCATAGCTCATGTGTTCTGTTTCTGCCTTCCGGATGGAGTTTAGATGTGCATAGATATTAGGCTTTGCTTTAACAAGTCCTTGGATAGAGTGAGCTGATTGTTTAAGAGAGTAAATCCTTGTCCTTAACTTTGCTTTAACAAGTCCAGGCATGGAAGTTAATTTCGGCTGTGTTTGGCAATACTTTTTTGCTTATTTAAATAAAATCAAGTTTTTTTAAGCAATAGGCATGTTTGGTTAGTATTTTCTTTTGCTTCCCATGATGAAGCAAAAAGCAATCTAACTATATTTTTTTGCTTGTTTTGTTTATTTCTTCTAATACTAATAATTAACTCAAAGCACTATTTCCACCACTTCCACTAACCAGCCTACCACCACGATCCATCCTTACTTCCCACCTTGGGCACCATCATTAACACCGCCGCTGTTACACCCCCAATCAACTATCACAATCCAACTTCAATTCCAACTGCGGGTACCACCATTAACACCACCCATCCACCACCATCATTCACCCCTACCATAATAGTGATAATAATAGCAAAGAATCAAAATTATTATTATTTTTTTTATGTTATCAAACATGCTTTTTTGCAGTAAAGCAAATCTGAACCAAATAGTTTTGTTTCGTGAAAGATCTTCATAGAAGCAAAAGCAATCTAATTACTTTTCTTTCTGTTTGAAGCAATTTTTGACAAACAATACCAAATGTAACCTAATATTTATATCTTGTATAAATTATTCACAAGTAGAGATACATTAATAAGGATGTTATGCATAGAATTAGAGGTGATTGGTTTAAGTGGAAAAGGTGCATCGAGCTCTTAAGTGATTGATGTGCCCCATTCACACTAAAAACAGAATTCTATAAAGTGATTTGTGTTTGTTTTGATATATTGATAAAAATGATGGAAACAAAAAAAACCAACATATTCTAGGATGAACATCGGTAAAATGGGGTTCTTAAGATGGATGTGTGGGAAGACTAGGAAAGATAAAATATTCTAGAGTAATTAGATAATTAAAAAATAAGTGATAAGATAATAAAAAGAGTCAGTCAAAATGATTTGGACATTAAAGTGAAAACGTAAGTTGGAAGTAAAGGTTTATATGCCCAGCCCGAATCCTCTCTTTTGAATCGTCGTTCGAATGGTCATTCGAACGATGATAGCGCGACACGCGTCCCATTTGATTAAAAGAATGTGACAACGGCGATTAACGTTTCAGGCCCGTTAGTTTTCGTTTTCGGCCGTGAGCCGTTACTTTTTATTTTCGGCTGAATGGTTTTGGACCGTCTCAACCACTAGACCAAAGAGGCATTAGACCGTGGTTTGCTCAGGCATTCCTCTACCTATTCGAACAAAGTCGACGAACGCCCAAATACCTGTTCCGACGAGCGCGAGAGGCAGAGGATTTTCAAAAAATCCTTCAACATATACAAAACCACCTTCCTCTTCAACATTTGCAAGCTTCTTGTTTTATCTCGTTCCTCTCCAACGAACGAAGGGCACCAAACTTCTTGGTTTACCTCCTTTCTCTCCAACGAACGAGAAACAACGTTTGCATCTTTCTTGGTTTACCTCCTTCCTCTCCAATGTTTGCATCTTTAACTGATTTGTAAGTGTTGACTTGATTAGTATCATTTCATTTCCCTTGTTTTTTTGTATGCAATATTCATGAAATGACTTATACATACATTTCTATGTTTCGAATTTTTTCACACCCATATATACATTATACATGAATTAAACTCAGAGAAAAAAGGAAAAGAAAAGAGAACCACATATTTCCCCCATTTCTTCTCATTGGGGAACTCTAGGGAATTTTCCCCTAAATGGATGTTGCCGATGATATGCTGGCGAAATCAGAAATGTAACTCCTTGCATGCAATGGCATTTGATACAAAAGAAAAAAAGACAAGCATGCAATTCTCATTGCTTGTGATCAGATTCCTGCTCCAACTAAAATTTCAATATAAATAAAATATAACATGAACAACAAACTTCAACGGCATCAGAAGTTATATCACCATCCATATTTATTGCCATGACTGTTACCCAGATTAGCATGTGATCATTTTTGGTAAGTCAATATTTTAAAAATGCCCAACCTCAAGTAAAAAATCAATATATTTGAATTTGTGGTTGCCTTACAAGCTTATGGTACATGTGGCAAAAAGATGACATGTATGCCAAGTTGTAATCAGATAAGACAGAGACTAATATAGTATAGACCCAAACTATAATAATGCAGTCATTCCCCCAGTTTTGCTTGTTTAAAGAAAGGGAAGTGGGTGTGTAAGACATGGAAATTAGGCAGTGGTGAAAGACTAAGAAAGTGAGATATATAGAAAAAAATGATGCCACCATTGATTCTTTCGATTTTGTCGAAGAATCAAATCTTCGGGTGAGATTCATTCTGATAATATCCTCACTAATACTGGATTATATCATCTTTTAGTCTCAAGTCTCTTATTTTATGCCTAATAAGTTCCTTCAGATAATTAAGTTCTTATTGTCTTCATCTTAGATTCTATTTTACTCAATCATCCTCCCTAAGATCTAGGTCTCCATAACATATGGATTACTTGAAATCCTCCAGAATAACATAGAAGTATTGTATTTGAATTGATTAAATATCCTAAAACACTCCAGGAAAAAAATAAATGAAAATAGGGAAACTGGCGGAATAGAGTTAGGTAACCACCTTGTCAAGGTTCCTATGCCCAGATATTTTCAAATTAAAAAGTGTATAAATTTTGCTCTAATAAAGCATTGTAAAAATCCAAAGACTCATGAATTTTTGTCTTGAAATGGATTTATCGTTATTGAACGATTGTGTTCTCTTGAAAAATGAGATTTTGGAGGAAACCAAAAGTTTTCAAGGTATACAAAAGAAATTATAATTAACGAAAAGCTAGTTAATTTAAAATTATAAACAGCAATTCAATCTTATATCTTCATAATTTTAAATTTTTTGTAATTTTTAATTACATTTTATTGTCGCAAAATATAATTTTTTAATTGCTTTGTAATTTTAAATATAATACCACACAGGAATAGGGAAAACAAAATAGATATACAAGACCAACTTATCTTCAACCCAATACAGAGGAAAAACAACTGGTTTAATGTTCTTGTGGTAATGTTTGTTCTTTGCTAAGTAAAATATTTTGAATATGAATATCTTCGGAGATACAAATAGTTTCTTTGATTTCCTATGTTTTGCTGATGAACATGCTCAGATTTCTCAATAAACCAACGCCTCGGTTTGTCATGTTGTTTCTTAAAGAATGCATGCCATATTCATATTCTTCTTGTTACTTTTCATTGTTATTTTTTTTTTCTTACATAGTTACATGTGCATAGAAGAAGAACAAAACAGATAAGAAAAATACTTATTTTATGGGGCTACAAGTAGCTCCATTGGAGATGAGTTCAGTTGAGATGGTATGAGCTGTGCTACAAACAAGTATGATTTTTAAGAACTTTTGCTTTTAAGTCTTAAATCAATCTATGTATGATTACTATATAATTTATGTCAATTTTATCACAAGAATTCATGAGTATTTTTTTTTGACAGTTTGTTTTTCCATTAATGCTACAACAACTCCACCAAGCCACCTGTGCAAGCCAAAGAACAAGAATTGAATTGTGTTAATGATTTTTGCTTATGAGTAAAAGATTATGGTTTTCACATTGTTTAAAGTTTTTTAAGGTCATTAATTTTGTAATGAATTCAGGTCTGAAAGGGGTTGAGACATTAATGTAAACTTTTGGTTAGTTTTGCAATAGCAATTCAGGTACTTGAAGGAAATGTTAGTCATCTCTTTTGTTGTTAGTTATTAACTTGTAATGCCATGTGATCAACACTTATCATTGATATAACCCCATGTAAATACAAAGGCTTTTAATGAGAGTTTTGTCTTTATTTTAAAATTCCTCTGTTACGTGATGTTGTTGGCTTTAATGAGAGTTTTTGGCTTGAAGCTGGAAATATAAATTGTGAAATTGCCTCTGTTAATGTGCAGGAAAAGTTTGACTACTACAATGGAAACTGTTGGATCATCATCAACAGGACAAAAACAGCCGCGCAACAGTTGGCTACACTTCAGGTAAAGTTTCCTTCACTTATTTATTTGTTTTGTTCTAGAAGTAAGCATGGAAGCAATCCAATATTTTGGATCATTCTCTTTGTATAAGTTTGGGTATGGTTGTCAAGATGACAGTTATTTTAATTCCTTTTGCATCCTTGTAATTCTTAATATATTATTGACCATAATTTTCCTTTTGTTCTTTCAGGGAATATTATGTAAACGAAAGAATAAAGAATCGTATTGAAGGTGAACAAATCCCGACGAAGCAGCAGGTAGGCATTATCAATGGTACCGGTTAAGGAACATCATTAATTTTATTTATTTTGCACTTCGTCGATCCTATGCAAATGAATTTATCTATTTAGTTATTGCATTTCAGTTATTTGCGGATGCTGCTGGAGCATGGAGGTCGATGAATCAAGCTGAGAAAGAAGAATTTAAGCGAGCGTCACGGCTTAAGTGGGACGAATACAATAGGGCTATCCCACAGCAAGGGCCGCGAAAGAAACAACAGGTTCGTAAAATATCTTATCTATAATTGGAATTATTGTGGATAATTAGTTGAGACTGATAGATTATTTCGTTTTACCTTTCTTTTTTGTAGGCTGTGATAAAGACACGTTGTTCACCTGGACGTTTCATTACGTTTATGCACGGTCTTTCATTCACTGCTTCTCAGGAGCAGTGCCTTAGAGATAGTGGCTTTCACTGTCTACTAAATTTACACGCGACGAAGCTTTATCGGCGACTCTGTCATTGGATTCTTCCAAATGTAGATACTAAGAAGAGATGTATCAGAGTTGGGTCCCAGAATATTTTCTTTGACACACACGATGTGAAGACTATAATTGGGTTACCCATAGAGGGGATAGATGTTGATACATCTAAATTAGAAATCCCCGATACGACAGAGTTGCATAGATTTTACGAGGTAAGCAATGGAAGCATCCCTATTGAGAATGTTGAGAAGAGCTTGAAGAGCCCAGAGAACGATCATGAGTGGATCCGTTCTTTTGTATGATATTCGTTGATGACCTTAGTAAATCCATCTTCAATGATTGATGTGAGTGCATCCTATTTGCCCTTGCTGGTCGATGTACAGAGGATAGGAGGTTACAACTGGGGGAAGTACCTTTTAGACACATTGATGCATCATGTAGCCAAGTTTCAAAGGGCAAACGGAAATCCGTCAATGGCTGCTTATTATTTTTACAGGTATGTATAGTATTTAAAAGATGCATTGGCTTCTTTATCCTAGCTTATGATAATTATAGTGCGTCTAATGATATTTCGATCGTTGCTTAGTATTTGTATTACGATCGGATGATCGTTGGTCAAGCAAGACCTCCTACCACTCCACGTATGGCAGCGTGGACGGATGTATTGCTTTTCCAAAGGGAGAAAGATGAAATGGCGCTCGGTGGATATGGAAATGGGAAGATATACATATATATATTTGAGTTGAACTGATTATTGTAGGTTTTGTTGTCAATTTTGAAAATAATGCAACATTTCTATGTACTCACTAATATACACGTTAAATATTGTAGGTGATTGAGCATCGTGTTGACAGTTGTGTCGAAGATGAGGCATCAGGCGAAGCCCATGAATTAAATTTCATTGATCTTCGGCAATTTCGTGGAGATTCAGATCCTGTAAGATTGGGTTTTATTTATTTATTTTTTATTAGTTTTCTTATTACGAACACCTCCGCATGTTTTATGATTGGGTGTTGTGTATTCCAGGTTATTCAAGGTCATCTCATGAGGATGTTGGACACGTATAGCAAGATGCTAAATCATGTGAAGTCAAGGGAAACCGTGGACCCCTCCGATATCCACGTGCGATGTGAGAGCCCTGCTCATATGGATACTCCCAACTGTTCCATGCCTGATGTTCCTGATGAAACAATGATGGCACCCTCCCATAAAAGCACCCACGAGAGCGGTGATCATACCACCGCTCTCGACATGGCGGTGGTTGTGGAGGTACAAAAAGATAAAATACAAGAGGATGAGGTGGTGATAGTTCCGTCTCGAAGCAGCACCGGGACCGAGGTAACCAAACCTTGAAGAGGTTCACGCAAGAAGACGTGTGGGAAACATTATCGCACCCCATTTATTGGCCATCGCTTGCGTCCTCGATTGGGCCCAGAAGGAAGCTCAATCATACAATACGTTCGCGGAAACAAGCATTCTGAGTAAGATAATATTCCTAAACTAACATGTAAATGTTATTTATGTATTATAATTCGTAGTGAATAATTCCTGCTTGTTTTTTTCAGTGAAATAATATTCAAATTTGATTCCATCTTTGCGTCGGCAACTGAATTGGCATGTTTGTTAGACAACAAACATGTTAATAGTGTGGTATGCAAAGCTTATCTTGTGAATAATATATTGTTTATTCAATTGTACATGTCATCGCTCATGGTATTTTTTTATAGGTTATCAATGCTTTTGGAGCATGTCTTATGAAGAACCAACAATTGTCGACTAGCCGCAAAGTTAGCCGACATTATTGTCCCACATATATTTGTGTAAGCACTTTTTGTGATAGCACTAGTAGTCATTATGATTGTACAAATGTTGTTGTTCAAGGCTAGACTAATAACTAAAATTTCCTTTCATATATTATGTAGGAGTGGATGATGAAGAGTGATTGTGGTTCCACTGAATCCTTGCGTCCTTACTTCGATCCAGGGCGACTAGGGTATTCTGTGCTTGCATGCAATCTTGTAAGTTCCTTGGGATGCAATGTGCCACCTTCACAAATGATTAGTTTTAGATTTTTTATGCTTTTATCCTTACTTACTTAGCAGTATGTAGTAAGTTCTTTACTTATAAGGGTGTCTTACTTGTATGTAGATTTTTGTTCCCATGTATCTGCGCAATCATTGGTTTCTTTTAGTTTTAAAACTAAAAGAGCGGAGAGTGGATGTGCTTGACTCAATGGATGGGGGGCGTCGTGCAGGACATCAATCCATAATTGAAACGCAAGTAATTTTTTTATTAATGAAATTTTCTCATACCATTTACAACACTTATCATATTGACACTCGCTTCGTCACTTGTAGATCCAGATGTTGGATAAGATCTTACGTGACTTCGGAGGTGGTGATCAATTTCCACTTCTACTGTGGGAGTTGCGGCGGGTTAAGGTCCCACACCAAACCAACGAGTAAGCCGTTAGGTTTGTTTTGCTTCATACGTAGTTTTGTTTTGCTTCATACATATGTTAGCTTCTTAAAAGTGATGTGATGTGATTATATACCGTCAGCTTTGATTGTGGTGTCTTCATGATGAAATTCATGGAGGTGTGGGATGGCAGCACCTTGTCTCAAGAATTTGATCAGGTGCACATATAACTAAAATGTTTTTTTATAATTATAGTTATGAAGTACGTCGCTAGTAACACACAAGTACATCTTCTATGAATTCAGAGTTATATGGCATAGTTTAGGGATAAGTTCCTTATTGACCTCGTTAAGCACCCTTTGAACCAAGTGCGGGACATCGTTCTTTCTAAGGCAGCAAACACACCTGAAGCGGAGACTAGTGAAGGTGAAGAAGCCAAAAAGGTAAGACGTACCTGTCACATGTTCAATAACAAGGTTATTTGAAACTAATAACATTCAGGTGCATACATAAACTTATGATTGCATTGTTTATAGGTATGATTCACAACTCCAGCATTCCTGGCTCGATAGCAAGGTGAAGAAGCTGAAAGCCGTCTTAAACATCCAAGTAGGACGGAAGATTGTGTATAGAAAACTTGTACATTAAATTGTTTGTAAATTTATTTTGCTAACGAGTGAAGATGGTTGTAAATTTCAGTCTCTATCTGTGAGAGGAAAACAATTGTAAAATTAAAATATTTGTACATAATTTTAGGTTATATAATTTTCATTATATCCCCATTTTTTTCCTATATAATTTTCTGGTAATCCAAATTATCATTACGAAGCAAAACCACAATTGTAGTGAGAACAGGATGAAGCACTGTCATGTTACAAGTCCCACAAGTCCAACAAACCCTACTTACAAATCCAACCTACCCCACTTACAAGTCCAACATACCTTACTTACAAGTCCAACCTACCCTACTTACAAGTCCTACTTACAAGTCCAACCTACCCTACTTACAAGTCCAACCTACCCTAACATACCCTACTTACAAGTCCAACCTACCCCATTTACAAGTCCAACGAACCCTACTTACAAGTCCAACCTACCTTACTTACAAGTCCAACCTACCCTACCCTACTTACAAGTCCAACCTACCCTACTTACATGTCCAACCTACCCCACTTACAAGTCCAACGAACCCTACTTACAAGTCCAACCAACCCTACTTACAAGTCCAACCTACCCCACTTACAAGTCCAACGAACCCTACTTACAAGTCCAACCTACCCTACTTACAAGTCCAACCTTTCCTACCCTACTTACAAGTCCAACCTACCCCACTTACAAATCCAACCTACCCCACTTACAAGTCCAACGAACCCTACTTACAAGTCCAACCTACCCTACCCTACTTACAAGTCCAACCTACCCCACTTATAAGTCCAACGAACCCCACTTACAAGTCCAACCTAACCCACTTACAAGTCCAACCTACCCTACTTACAATTCGTAAAAGATGGAAAAAAAATACTAAGTGTGACGATTTGGGGACGATTTCCGGACGCTCGAGCGGGAGGTTCCGAATTTGGGTAGGTTTTTAAAAATTTTGGAGCGTTTTACCCTCGCTCGAGCATCAAGCGCAATTTTCAGAAACACAGGTAACCCGAGCGTGACGCGTTCTGCACGTTTTTCGACCGCTCAAGCGTCAAGGCAATTTTAAAAAACTCAAAAAACCCGAGAGTGATGCGTTCTACGCGCATTTCTACCGCTCGAGCGTCAAGGCTAAACTAACATAACACAGGTAACCTGAACGTGACGCGTTCTACGTGTTTTCCAGATGCTCGAGCGTCAAGGCGCAAATTTCAAAAAAAAAACAACGAACCCTAAATACTTGCGCGCGCCCTTCTATTCTCCTATTGCAACCTTCAAACCGCCGCCCCCGCCACCCCTTTCACTATTCGCAGTGGTTTCGTCAGGACTTTTCGAATTTGTGCTTGGGATTGGATCCAGGGCATATTTGCGTTCGTCCAAGGTACGTGGGGTGTATCTTTTAAAGTTTATTCCATGGTTTGAAGATTTCATTTAGGATGGATTATACGTTGAAGAAGACGACTCTTGTCATCTTCTTCATGGATTATACGTTTCCTTTTTTCTTGAGGTTTATTTTACTAAATTGGAACTCTAAATAGATAGACACTTTTGAAATAGAAAATTTAAGTAATTTATCTTAGATACGTGGAAATAAACAAACACTTAAAGTGGTTCATATATGCTTTGGTTAGTAGTTTATGGTTTTAGGTATTTATACTTTTATTTTTATGCCTTACTATTTAATAAAACTGATAATCGAATTTAATAAATATATTATTTTTTGTTAGAAAATGAAAATAGTTGTTGTACTTATGTCTTTTTCTTTAAGTCTGAGAAAATGTTTTTTAACTCAAGCAAAGAATATTGATATTGAGAATTTTAATATAAAAATGAAGCAAATCTTTCAATGAGATAGTGCTCAACTCACTGAAAGTAGTTGAATAAAATGCAATATGTTGTATGCCTAATAATAATTGAAAAGTTGATCTAGAAAGAAGATATCCTTTTGAAATAAAGGAAATTAAATCTCCTTGTAATATGACTATATTGGTTAAAAAAATAAAATTACATGGTTAAACCATTTAATTTAAGTATAATGCGTTATGCATACAATTTGTAGTTTTCGTATTTTATAACATGAATATGATATAGCAAACAAGTATTTTAGTTGTAACCATCCAAAACACAAAATTTTACGTGAAAAAGATTCAAAAACATGAAATGCAAAAAAAGAGAAAAAAAAACTTTGATTTAAATATCAATGAAGAGACAATGAAAAGAAATATAACAATATTCAAAGAAGGAAAATTTATAAGAGAGGAAAGGGTGATCTTGCTAAGAAATTTTAGCCTTCAAATGATCAGATACAAATCTATAGTAGGGTAAGATTATGTTCATCCTTCTATATAATGTAATGTTTTTTTTTATTTAATGAAATTAGTTAAAATATGCTCAAATAATGTAGAACTCTAAAATGAACAAACATGTTTAATCATAATGTATTATTAATTAAGAATTTAAATAATCCCCATTTTCTTTGTCATCTTATTTTGATTAATTAATATAAATATCATCATAGCAAACAAAATTTATATTTCAATCTAATCTTGATTTTGACTATAAACAAAATCTAAAATCACTAATCACCATGTGAATATTCTTGAGATCTTTATTTAGGCCCAATTTGACTTCACGTGGGGTGTATCTTTTAAAATTTATTTTATTTTTGTTATATTTCCTTTCTCCTTCTTCCATTGCTTGAATATGTGCATCTAAACCTTTCTTTTCATCGAGATCTAATACTATACTGTTAATGCAGATGCCTAAAAGACGCACCCGAGGGTCTACGTGTAACATACAACCTCATGAGGTTGATACAGAAATATTTCTTGACCGCCATGCGCAAATGAGGTTTCGTCAATACCTGCACAACTGGAGTCTCCTGTTAGAGCGGGAGGTAATAATCCACGAGCTTGATCCCGAGATTACTTCAGTTTTTACTTCTAGGGGTTGGGAGCCTTTGCTCACAAATCTTCCTGCACCCCAAGCCATCCTTGTTCGGGAGTTCTATGCAAACATGTATGATTGGTCCCTTAACCCTCCCAGATTCAAAGTGTCTTTTCGCGGTCAAACAATTTCCATCACCCCTGGTATCATCTCTCAGATATTAGGGATACCAAGAGTGCCTGAGCCTTGATATCCTTACCATGAGACAGACACCCCTTCACCTACTATTATGGCATCTTTTGTGTTAGGCAGTACTACCCCTTTCTATGGAACACATCTAGTGATTGATAATATTCCAACTCATCGGTCGGTTGTTCTTCGGATTATGAGCACCAACATATGCCCAGTGGGTCATTTACATACCCTCCCACTCCAGAGACTTAGCTTCTTTTATGCATTACTCCAAGGTCATTCAATAGACCTTCCTTCTCAAATGATTCGTTCCATGCTACAAATTATAATGCACTTCAAACGGAAGCGGAAACTTATATTTCCTTGCCTCATTACCCGACTCATGCAAGGACTTGACGTAGTAATCCCAGAAATTGAGCGACCTCTAGTGCTTCCACCGCCTATTGGGCCTACCACCGTAGCACAAAGTGTTGTGCATGCTAATGCTGCTACTCGGGCTGGTGCTCTTCGTCCACAGCGTCAATCATCTTCCCAGGCTGGAACCTCTCATTCTGGTTCATCTTCGGCTGCTCCTTCATTTGATCCACCTGCCGTTATGGATTATTTGTCAAGGATTTATGAAGTCCAGCAACAATCGCGTGCAGAACTGGCGCTGATCCGATCTACCCAAGAGACGCAAGGCCGGCAGCTTTCAGAGTTACAGGGAGCAGTGTCGCAACTTCAACTGCACCGTAACGAGGGTGAAGAAGACGAAGACGAGGATGATGACGAGGATGACGATGATGAAGGAAGTGAGGCAGACTGAAGTAGAGAGGGGAGCAGAAAATTTTCTTTTTTTGTCGTGGCTTTGATTTGCTCTATTTTGCGGCCAAACGCTCGGTTTTTTTTTATTTGTATTTAAGGTTGTACTCCATTACTGGCTTGCACTCTTGCAAATTTAGCACACTAAGCTTGCTTCTTAGAAAAATTGTTTTGATCTCACCATGCAATATTTTGCTTACTCTATTTGGAAATTGGTTTACGGTTCATATTAGTTCAGCAATGTAAACATGAACGAAGGTCTCGTGTCTTATCGACGCGGCGTTTTGTGATTCGCGCCGTAAATGATGGGGTTTACTATCAATGAAAAAATGAAAGCATATCAGTCGGAGCTACTCCATATAAGATCTGGTCGCCCAACGATAAATGTGTATGCAGGAGCTCGTGTCCACATATTTCACCATTAGTTATAGCAAATTAACAGCTAATGCTCCAACTAATATTAAGTCATGAAAATTGATTAGTGACCCTATATCATTGATTTGTTACCAAATGGGTTTCTTGTCACTTGTTTTTAAAAACCCCAAAAACAGTTATTGTTACCAAACGGGTTTCTTGTCACTTATTTTCAAAAACTGGAAAACAATTTGAACTTGTTATTGTTAGATTTTTTTTTTTTTCAAAACATATGAGTTGGTTATTTAAAGAGATGATTTGGAAATATCATCCAACTAACATATGACCCTCTACATATATATTATATATTATATTCATAATAACTTTGCCTCAAAAATATATATGTCAAATCAATTTGTCACACATCATTATATGAGATTGATTGTTGTTAAGAATCCCCATGGTAAGATTTTATCATTGGAGTTAGTTCTACTAAAGAGATGATAGAAAGGAAAAAGGAACTTTTCAAGTAATAGGGATTTAAAGAGAAAAATAAAAATAAAAACAGAAGCTGCAATAAATGGATTCAAGTCTAGTGTATGTCATAATTAAAATACCCCATCCTATACCCATTTTCTGCTGGCAAGTTAATGGGTTTTCTCCCATAAAGCTACAAAACTTCCAAAACCCCTCATGTTATAAATGGCCTGTGTCATATGTCAACCCATTCCCAACATGTTTAAAACAAGGTGCAGAGAACCAAAGTGAATTAGGGATCAATAAAAGGAAGGTTATGGAATTTTAAATCTAATCTATTGGCTTATAAGTGTAGAGTTGGAGCATTTCTTTTGATCATTATTAGCAAGACATTACATGTAAAAGAAAATCATAAAAAAGTTCAAATTAATATCTTTTCTTAATAAGATTTTGATTTGGTCTTTTTTTTATTATTTAAAAGATCGATCCATAAGGGTCAATAAAGAGAAAATATTAAATCCATAAGGGTCAATAAAGAGAAAATATTAAATGTACTTAAAAAAAAGTTCCAATTTAAAATGTTATCATTTTTAAGAAAATAAGATAAAGATTATATGCATATGTATTATATGTAAGAATCTAGGAGTAGTGGCTAAATTCTAAATAATTTATCTTCACATATAAACTTAGATATCATTCATATTAATCTTTTCCATGCTAATAGCATATTGTATTTTTATGCTTTTAAATTTTCTAGATTATAAAAAAGGAAAAATATGAAAATTAAAGATTAAAACATGCAAAGTATCACGCAAACTCAAATAACATGTAATTGTCAGTTGTCTAACTGATTAAGAATAAATTGAAGCAAGCCACTAAGATGAATATCTATATAAGATAAAACTCAAAAGTACCACACAAACTCACACGTCTATGCTCCTTTAATTGCTACATTTACTTCTTAACTCAAGTTTAATAATGAACCCATATCGGGCTAACAATTAGGACCGAGGAGGAGGACAAAAGAAAACAATAGGAACAGGTTCAAACAGATCCAAGCTGCAAAGCTATGGGGCAAGAAGCATTGATTTAGTGGCAGGGCAAGTTGAAGGAATCCGCTACCTGAAAAGTGAACAAGTGACTTAATAAAATGAAACGGCAAGAGCAAGTTAGAGTATTCACAACTGGAAGTATTCAACTAATACCGTAGGTTGTCCCATTGTGTGCTTGCATTCGGTGGATTGCCATGCTGCATCACAAATGGCTGCAAAAACGATAATTTTATTATTACAACAGGTTTGTAAATTATTGATTGTGAGTCAAGAAATTTGAACTATTACTTGCAGCATCTGAGTGAAGCCATAATTCCCTTGAATACCACCTTGTGACATTTGGTTGGAAGCAAAATATGCCTGCATATTTTGTCAGTTGCCTTATAAGAAACACAAAGACTGGGGTTGTTTGCGAAACAAAAATAATGGAGTAAAGTATACCTGCACTGCTGGCGTATGTGGAGTCATCGGTGCAATAGGCATCATAAATGCATCCCTCATATAAGGTGTTAGTGGAGTGCAAGAATTCTGAGTAGATTGGCTACTAGAGATAAACGCCCCAAAAGTTGCTGCAACCTCTGTTTGGTTCATGGTTTCCTCTACTGACTCATTGACCGCTTGTTTTGCTTTCTTCCGTGTACGCTTGATAGATTGTTCCAACGCACCTTTTTGCCTACGAACACTTGAGCCAACCCGACCACCCCTTAGCTTCTTTTTAATACCTTTTGCCCTTGAAAGGATCTCCGTATTGTCAACGCTGGTAGCTGGAGAATCATTGTCCCTAACACTATTGTCCCCAACACTATCTAGAAGTGTGCAATCTGGCTGAGAATTTGCTTGTGAAACATTCACCCTTCCAACTTCACTTTGACTTCCTTCTTTTCTTGATGCATCATCCATATCTCTAGCTTTGTTTTTTTCTTTTACTATTCTATTCGCCTCACATTCAATCTGTTTAACCAGATCACTCGCAAAAGCAGAGGACTCTTCATGCAGTGAGGACTTCCTTGCAGCTTGAACAAAATTGCGACACAATTCTCTAAACCTCCTCCCAATTGCCGCTTTGGAGTCCTCCTCAGCAACAGTCCTTTCTTCATATGCAACCAAACCACTCTTTGCATCTTTAGTCCATCTTTTCAAGATATATTGATCAGGTATCTTCTTTATCCTATTAGCACGAAGAATATAAAATGCATGACTGCACAATATGCCACTGAATTCAAATTTCTTACAGCTACAACTGACTGAAGTAGTTTCACGATCGAATGTAACAGTATGTTGATGAACTCTCCGTTCGGCATCATTACTGACTTTATACTCAACCAATCCGCCAACTTCCCCACAAACATACATCTCACAATTAAGGACACCATTAAGTATTTATTTACGAACTAATTCAAGGATTGCTTCTGTGTAGACGTTTCGTGCACATTCCAACATTTGATTTCCCTCAATCGGCAACGCAGGAGTACTATTTATCATCTTACAATCAGCCCTCAGTTCCTCATACCGCCTATCATCCAATAATTCATCGAAGCGCCCCAAGAATCGCAATAAATCCTTTTGCCTCTGTAGATGACTTTTCAGTGAAGCATTCATGCTCTCGGACCTTTGTGTCGTACTCATGTTTGCACAGAACGTGTTCCTTCCGTATGCCAGAGACCATTTCTCCTTTTCCTCAAACTTTGCTTTCAACCATCTATTTGAGGATAAATCATATTTGTTAATCATTGTGTTCCATGCTTCTATGAATTCCTCATCGTCTTCATACTCGTAAACACATCTACTAAAATCTTTTGCAAACGATTTCTCACTGTTAAACACATCACTAAGATGATTTGCAGCGTTTTGGAACATGTGCCAAACACAGAAGCGATGGAATGTATCCGGAAGCACTGAAGCTATTGCACTCGTCATAGCTTGGCCATGATCAGTGAGAATTGTCTTCAGCCTCTTACCAGACATTGCTCTTACAAAGCTTTCAAATAACCAACTGAATGTCTGAACGGTTTCATCATATAATAGGGCAACGCCAAAGATCTTGGTTTGTCTGTGATGATTAACACCAACAAATAACCCGAATGGTCTACCGTACTTGTTTGTTCTATATGTGGTGTCAAAACAAACCACGTCACCAAAGTAAGTATAATCTGCCATCATCCCAGAGTCAGCCCAAAATATGTTACTAATAAGATCGTCTTCATCTAACTGAATGGCATAGAAGAAGGATGCATCTTCCGATTGTTTTCTTTGAATGTATTCCAAATAGGGTTCCTGCATCTCCCTGTTGCATGGCTACCCTACGTTTGGACCGCAAATAATTCTGACAGTCTACCCGCATGAATCCTAGGCATTCAACGCCACCTACTTCCCTTCTCATCATTTCGACAGTTCTCTTGGGCTGTATCCTTGTCGAATCTGCAAGATCAATTTCAGCTGCCTGGGCCTCTGTTACTTTCCGATGCGATCGTAACATATGGACCATGCTTGGCAAAAGTAACTCATGATTATGCCCCTCCTCGAACTGTGCAATTATATATTTTCCACTCGCTTCCAATACAATTTTTATTCTTGCCTTACACCCAGTCCTTGTATCTGCACGATGTTTTACAACCGCCATATCCCTTTTATCTGTCCGACGATAACCTTCCTTTGAGCAACAAAAAACTCTATCCAGGAGGATGCCCGTACGTTGATGCTTGTGCTATAAGCTTTTCTCGTTCCGAAACCAGTTCGTCTTGCATACTCATTATAAAACTGATGTGCGTCGTCTTCTGAATCAAACACCATCCCAATCTTTGGTAAATATGCTGTCTGTATTGATTCTTGCAAACCATCAACATCCCTATCGATGGTGTCTTCAATGCCATCAATTGATCTAGATGACAATTCCTCCGCACTATCCATTTCCGCTGTGTTTTCTGTTTACATATAAAACCCTCATTATTCTATAAGCAAATAACCAGACTTAAAATGAAAGATCATAAGAGGCCAGGTTTGTTTCGTCCTTCTTAAAACCAACAAATACAATGGATAAACAACATTCACGAAGTAATTAACATCCAAGATGATCAACCCATGGTACATTCAAATTGAACCAAAAAAAAACAATTAAATAAAATAAAGGTTTATTTAAAAGGAGAAGAAAATAAGCATTACTCAGACACGAGCACATGATCAAGCCACTAGTAAAGAATAATAATAACAAATGGACAATTACTAAAAATGAGAAACTAACTTAACTAAATATATAAGCCTAAGGGAGTGTTTGGTGGGCATTATAGAATATGGATTATACTTGAATCTGATTACATAATCTAAAAGCCGTGTTTGGTTGGGATTTTAAGGTCGAATTCTACTATCCAATTGCATAATAAAGCCCATAATCACTATCTACTTTTTTGATGATTATAGGGATTATGGACATTGGTGCTTAAATTTCCAAAATCTGTGTTTTTAGAGATTATGTATAACAAATTATAAAAAACATATTATAATAAATAATAACGTTAAAAGTATTATAATGTAATATATTATAATATTATAATATATTAGTATATTATATTTAATATAATATTATTAATATTTCATATTATATTAATATAATAAACATATTTCATAATCATAATATTATATTAAATTTAATATATTATTATAATATATGATAATATTTAATATATTAATATAATATTAATATATTAAAATATAATAATATATTAATATATCCTATGCAATATAGTAATATTAATAATTCATATTATATTGATTTACATATTATAATATAATAAACATATTATATTGATTTATAAACATATTATAAACATTATAATATATAATAAACATATTATATTGATTTATTGCCATAAATAATATTATATTTATAATAATTTAATTATCTTAATATAATATTATAATTTATATACTATTTTACAATTTCATATTCTAATAAATTTCTTATACTAATATAATAAACATAAATTATATTATTATAATATGATTTATATTATAATATAATATTATAGAAGTGTGCAATTATTATAATTGTTACGTATATTATATAATATTACAATAGTATTATATAATGTTACAATAATATTATTATAATACACATAATATAACATTATTATATGATATTATATATAATATTATTAATATATAAATTTGAATATTTAAGTAAAAAGATACATATTATATAATAATATATACAACTTTAAGTAAGACATTTATTTTTCTATATATATTATATTATATTATTTTTTATGCAATTTTTTATACAAAAACTTCAAATTTAATCTCAATAATCAATGTCAATCAAACATGATTTTTAGATTCTAGTTTACAAATCTGACTTCATAATCTTGCTTATCTAAATAGGATTTTTAGATTCTTAAATCTTGGAAATATAATCTGGAATATAGAATCTAGGTTTACTAACAAAAAAAACGAAGAAACATAATGTCACTTGAAGATTACTTGATAGTGAAAAAGCAAATAATTCATTCCATGCATTTTCAAAAATATTTAGATGTTCACCGTTCGCGCAACTCGATTTCGAAGCAACTCCTTCAAGCCGTTAGCTCCCAAAATTCGGGCAGTTCCGCAAGATGTCAGGTATGAACTCCTTCAGACAATTTAATCAACCTGAACGCAATGTACAATATTGCACAGTTAAATTTAGATGAATTGCCAGGTCGATGGAAACCAAATGGGGAAGAAGAAGCACCTGAATCTACAATCTCACACAATTAATCAAATTGAACTCAATCGGTGGGTGGGGCAAATCAATCATTCTCTTCTCCAACAAACGTGAGGGGAAATCAATAAATTTCAATTGTTTGAGCGCAACAGGAATCGGAGAAGACAAAGGAGGGAGTTTTGAAAACTTCGTTCGTTTCGTGTTTCGCGGGCGCAATAGGAAGGAGAAAATCCATTCGGCCGAAAAAGAAAAGTAACGGCTCACGGCCGAAAACGAAAACTAACGGGCCTATCGTCGTTAATTGTCGTCGTCGTGTTCGAGTCAAAAGGCTGGACACGCGTCGCTGAATCGTCGTTCGAATGACCATTCGAACGACGATTGAAAAGAGAGGATGCGGGCTGTTATATGCCAATGGATCAACTAAAGATGTGGTATTCGATATACTACGACGAAAGAACTTCGCACTGCCCTTTGGAAGTAAGTGGTCGGATGTATGTGCTCACTTTCCCCAAGTACCCCTAAAAATCCGGCTATGCGCTGGGCAAGTAGTGCTTTGAAATAATGTACTTAAGAAAAAGGGTCAAGGATTCGTGGTACTAAAGCCAAACCATTGAAGTTGAGGCATATTTTAGTGATTAATTAGGGCTTTGTAACGAATATAATGGCAATTTGATTTTTTAATGTTTCTAAAGTTTGTGCAGTGAAAAACACGTTGAATCTTGTAGGGATCATGAAAATTTGGAGCAAAATGTAACAACCCACCGATTAGATGCATGGCAGCAACACTTGTGGCACCAAATCTGAATGGCACGTCATCGGAGAAATAAATATTCTAATCACAACCATAATGGCCTCCTTTCCTAGACGCAAGTTTTAGTACAAAATTTCCACTTAATGAGCTTTTAGTTAAACTAGTGAGAGGTAGGCTTGCTTAACAGGCTAGCCTAGCATAGCCTAGGCACGTTTAGGGCGTGCCGAGAGGGCCGCAAGCCTAGCGTGCCCGACGGGCCGCGGCACGCTCGGCCCATCGGCCATATACCGCGGCACGCCCGAGGCTGGGCCGCGTCGTGTCGGGCCAAACCAAATTTTTTAAAAAAAAATGGTAAAAAATTCTGAAAAATATGTTTATTATTCACAAAATTGTTTTGCACATAATGGGATAGATTTTGCTCAAAAAATGTAAATAAATTAATTATTGCAAGTGCAAGTACAACTTTGATAATTATATAGAGTACATTTGCACAGATAATACCGCATCACTATAGACTAAGCACTTCCCACTTTTGATGCTTGAACAATTTAAAAGAGAGTAAGAGATTTTAGAAAAGGTGAGGTTTGGAGTGAGAAGGGTTAGGCTATTTATAGAAAACCAAAATTGGGTTTTTACCACATCTACCCTCCAATATGACAGTTATTTGGCAGTTTAAAAGGTGGAAATTGTCATTTATAGTCAATTACAAGCGTACCCCCCTGGCAGGCCAGCAGGCGGAGCGGTCCACCGGCTTGCTGTGAGACACGGGAAAAATCACCGGGACGATTTCCCCTCCGTCTGCACACGGGCTCAACGCAAAAAGTGGGAGAGTCGCCACCATTCAAAATTATAGGGTGAGAATGGACACCAAAAGATTAAAGATAAGCAAAAATAGCTAAAAGACAAATTTTAGGGTAAAAATAACCCTACTTGAAAATCAAATCCAGAGATGGGTAAGGGGATTAGATTGTGAACGGGGAAAGGTGTTAGACACCCCCATTCACCCACACAAGGTGGTTGCCAACTGTTTGTTTATGCAAAAAAGTAAGAAAGCTTGCTAAAAATCATAAAAAACCTTGAAAAAGGACAAATGTATGATATCTTCACATGAATATCCAAATGGATTCCAGATCCTCTTTTATGTCAATATCGTTTCTGGAACATCACCAATAAATGGAAATCAAAGCAAAAGTTACACAAAACCAAGTTGAATCAAATCCGGGAAATTTGGTAAAAAGTAGTGTCATTTGTCTTGAAATCATTCAAATAAAATTTTAAATTGAACCAAACCAAATCCATTTGAAAGATTATGGTAAATAATAGTCTCATGCAAAATTTCAATTAAATCCGGTTGAAATTGTAAGAGTTATGCCTCTTTTAAAGTTGCTGCTGGAGATAATCAAAAGTAGCAAGTAAGCAAGTTTGGGAATTCACCTAGAAACATCGGCTCCATATAAATTCATGAAATTTGGTGTAATTGAAGTCTGTATGGCCATATTTCGAATGAAACTAGCCTCATACAAAAATTCATTCGGATGTGCCTTGGGTGGTCTCCCAAACAGGCCCCGAAGATCACAGATTTACCCAGAAAAGTGCTGATGAACAGCTCTGAGTAAATCTGTTGCTCACGACACAAATGGAGTCAAACAATTATGAAACTAACTGGATTTGAAAATAGACTCATAGAGGAGTGCCCAGAAATAAGAATCACTCGAATCGGATTTAAAACGAACACATGACGCTCCGTCGAAATGACAAGTTCTGTATTCAGATCAGAACTGACCTATCAACTTCGACAGAGAGGTGTCAAAAATCTGCTTGATAGAAATTGATGAAATTTGGTAGGCATAAACGAGACAGCCTCACCTTTTCCATGGTTCTAGAATCACTCCAAAATTCATCCGGACGATGAAGTTATGAGTGTCCGAAGTCGGGGTACAGTTGCTGTCAAGTTAAGCCTTCTTTGGAGAAAAACAATTCAAAACTGTGACAAAGTGTGTGCAATTCGTGCCAGATGAATACAAATCCTTTAAAAATCATTTAAAGACATTCCAGAATTGATTGGGGCTATTTATTTCAGATTTATCACAATAAATGCAATAAACCCGAAATGTGAGCCCATTCCGCCAAAACATGTGCTATGTATGTGTAAGTGTAGAAATCATTCAAGAACAATAGAACAACATAGCATGCATTCATATTCATCAAAACAAGGTTCTAAAACAACCTAGGGTTCCGTTCCATTATCGTTTCCCTTAGTTTTCTCTCCCCGTTAAACACGGTTCTTCAAGATAATCTTGGGGTACTTTGAATATGGAAGGGTTTTCAAAGAATCACAAGGTTCATAGCATGCATTTAGATCAATAAAAAAAAGGGTTCTAGAACAACCTAGGGTTCTGTTCCATTATCGTTTCCCTTAGTTCTCTCTCCCCGTTAAACATGGTTCTTCAAGATAATCTTGGGGTACTTTGAATATGGAACGGTTTACATAGAAGCAAAAGGCTTATTCAAATAGGTTCTAGCACTAGGATCAATCCCCAGTCTCGTTTCTCCTAGATCCCGCCTTCACGTTTTACGGCTAGGAGGAGTTTTGAGATACTTTGAGCCGGGGAAGGGTTTTCATACACACATCAAGGCCTTATTCTACAGAAAGGTAGAAGAAGAGATCTAGATCTAGAATGTAAAAACAGAAAAGAAAAGTTTGAGGCTTACCTGGATTCTGGAAGCACTTCCGCAGCGGTTTCCCTCTTATCTTGGAGCTCTTCTTGGCAAGAATTGTTGGTAAGAGAGTTGTTGGCCATTTGCTTAAGGAGGAGCCTCCTATTTATAGGCAAAGGTTAGGGTTAGGGTTGGTGAGAATGGTAGACACAACATAATGTCTATAGCCCATCAACCTTAACCCTAAGGCTATTTCCGAGATTTCCCTTCATTTAATGAAGGATATGATGGTAAAAGATGAAATCTCTCGGAAAACCCTAATTTTGAGCAAAACTTATGTATCCGACATATCAGGCTGGATACACAAGTGCCTTAATGTATCCGGCCTATGATGCCGGATACACTGAGGTCTGCTTGTATCCGGCATGTTCCATCGGATACAAAGAAGGACACTTGTATCCGTCCTGAGTTGCCGGATACAAGGAAAAAACTCATTTTCTCAAATTCTGTGCTGGCCTCCAAGGAGATAGTGATTTTTACTAATTATTGATCATTTTTACTGTGCAATTTGGGGTGTCTACACCCGCGTCAAGCACGGGCCGTGTCGCCAGCGTGCTCGGATATATGGGCCAAGCACGACACGGCTACAGTGGTGGGCCGTGCCATGCTGGCCACATGTGAGAGGCCACGTGTGATAAGCACCCCTAGTGAGAGGCCATGTGTGATTGCATGTGGACCCACTTAAATACATTTTGCACTTATAAGACGTGACTGTCCTCTCTCTTCAAAACTTGGTATGGCGGCAATGATATAATGTAATCCTATTTTAGTTAGTAATTTTAGTTATTTAATGATATATATGAATCCTATATTAGTTTGTAATTTACTTTTATCTTGTTACTTATTAAAATCATTAAAATAATTAACGATTTTAGTTAATTAACTATTTTATCAACGATATAATTTACTTTTATTTTGTCATATTTTACTAACTATTAATACTTTTTTATTTTAGTTAGGGGTTAAAAACATGTCTCTATTGTTTATTTTAGTTATTAACATTAATGATTATTTTGTTTTATTTTAATTTAATTTTATTAATTAACTTTTACGTATAATTATCTATTTTATTAATGTCTAGTATAATTATTTGTCTATTTTTTTCCTAATCCGTATTACTAGACCCTATTTATCTTCTTTTTATTTGTGTATTTAGAGTCTTAATTTATTGTTAAATTTTGATATAGATTTAATAGGATTTTAATCAACATTTATTAACGATATATATGCTATTTTATCATGTGTTGAATAAGTAGACATCTAATTGACATCTCTCTCTTAATTTATTAATATAAATCTAATTGACGTCTCTCTTGTGTTAGTAATTTATTATTATTAATCTATAATAATAGCGTCTAATTATCATTTATCTATTTCAGTAATTAAATAGTATAAATTTAATAGGAATTAATACTTATCTATTTTATTAACGTCTAATATAATTATTAACAAACTTAATAGTTCAATAAAAAAAAAGCTTTTGTTAATACAGTTTCTCTTTTTTTATTTTTGCCTAATCGACAGTATTAGGTCCTATATATTTATCTTCTTTTTACTGATTTTATCATCTGTTTAATTATGTTAGACATCTAATATATATTTTTATCATGATTTTAACTAATTTTTAACTAAGTAGCATTAGGCCATATTTATCTTCTTTTAACTACTTTTTATCATGTGTTTAATTTATATTAGATGTCTAATTTATTGCTAAATTTTAATATAAATTTGATAAGATTTTAATCAACATTATATGTTATTTTATCATGTGTTGAATAAGTAAAGCTCTAATTGAATAAGTAGACGTCTAATTAAGATAGAGGTCTCATTGGATAAGTAAACTTTTAATCATTTTATATGTTATTCTATCATATGTTATTATGAGAAATATGTCATTTAGTTAATTTGGGAAGGACATTTTAGTATGTAAAATAAAAAAAAAATGCTTAAGGTAGTTCGTACTTTTAATAGTAGTATTGATATTGATAATTGGCTCATAACAAAATGGAATTCATTTTTTCCTTTACATCTTATTAAATATGTTTTAGATCTTAAGTATCTAAACATGTAAATATGCGGGCAAGTTGTTTTTCAAAATTTCTAGTTGTGATGTAATAAGTCCTTTTTTTTAAGGTAGAGATTTTCAAAGAAAATAATATAAATTCCACTAATAATCTATTTTTAACACATTATCTCTCTTTATACTTTGTTAGCATTATTTTGTTAACATCAACAACTGCTTCCAAAATATATAACTTAACAAAAAATCATGAGTTTAACTCAATCAAGCTTTGAAGTTGACATCAATCTAAAATGAAACTAGGGTTTTTGATTGTCAAACCAAAATTAAACCAAACCAAACTAAATGAAACCTATTCTCTACAACCCTAGAACCAAAGAAAAATTAAATTTAAAACCTAAAATCAAACCAACCAAACTAAAGTTACAAATTTCGTCCAATTTGGTTTAGTTTTAGTCAATTTAACACACATTAAAACAGTTTTCTAATGTTTATCGTCAATAAGGCTGAGATTGTATCATAACCATGGTGCGCTAATTATCATTATAAAAAAAAAAAAAAAATTGGTGTGCTAATTATAAATAAATAAATAACACACACACATTCACACATATTTGTGCATATACATTAGTTTGGTTGTGATTGGTTTAGTAAAATATACTAGCGGGGTGCATATGTAGATGTAGATAGATGGTAAGGAAAGAGATGGAAGGAAACCGTTTTGCAACTGATCAAGTTTTACATAAAGTGAGACATATATGACAATTATACTCCTTTTTCAATGAAGCTTAACAATGAAGTGTAAGGTTATTTAAGGAAAGTCTAATATAATAGTTGTCACGCTTCCCAAAGGGACATTTCCTTTTATGTAGAGAGTTACAAGTCAAGGTTTTGAGTTTGTTTAATGGAAATCAAGACCAAATCGACTTAGATCAGGTTAGAGATTTTAGAACAAAAAATGAACCAAATGCATTGAAACCCAACTCAAATTGTTGGGTTTAAGCTGCTAACCCTAAAAAAATAGTTGAAAATCATCAAACCTTAATTAATGCAAGTTTTTCCTTTTCAAAATTTTCTAACGCGTCATTATAATCGGGACGAATAAGAAATTGCCACATACCGTCTTTCACGTATTTCATACAATAATCAACTTTCTTTTCCCGCCAAACCCTAGATAGCGGAAGCTTTGTCCCTGCAACTCTCATGGCGACAACGCCGACAAGTGCTTCAAATCAAAACTTGAAGATCTCCAGCATCACCTCAAGCGTCTCATCCTCCTTCCTACGAACAGTAATTTATTTCTCATATCTGTATAAAAGGTCTCTTAGTTTCTGCTACGTTGTTTTAACTCTTCCTTTCTTTTTCATCATCAGGTCTGTTTGCACGATTGGTGGTTGGTTAAATCCGAAAATGACTTCCATGGCAAGATATTAGCCGTTGGAGGGCTTGCATCCAGATTGTAAGCTTTATGTCTCTCTCCCTTTTAGAATTCCTTTAATTGATCGTTTTATTTTGTGATTATTTCTCTTTGGAATCTCTAGGGTTAGTGTAAGAATGCAATTACTAGAAGACGTGAACGTGAAAAGAAAGAGGGTTGCATTGGAGTTTTAAGTTTATAAATTCAAGGGACAAATTCAAATATAGGGTTTTTAGATCTTGATTAACTGTTTATACACTGCGTGGCAATTAATATATTTTTTGTGAACTTATATCCATGTCTGTCCACACGAAGCCTTTCAGTATCTATACTAGTCTACTAAAAGAAGTAGTCGGCTCGGGGTCTAATGTGAGAATTGATGCTTTTCAAAGTATTCCCTCGTTTACCTTTTTGAGTAGAATGTTGTCTAAGGTGTCATTTGGCTTTGATTTGCTAACCTGATTCTTGGTGTTCTTGTGTTCAAAAAATGATTTCCAGCTAGAAGATGGTGCTAGGTCTATCACAAATGGTTGATTGCAGAAGGAAATAAAATAAAGCTTCTGTCAAAATTAGAAACGATTGTAACCCTGTTTCTAATGTTGGTGAAATCATTTTTAGACATTCAGTGACAAACATGTAATCTATGCAATCAAATTGGCAGGCATACTTGTAAGATAAATGAAATCCTGTTTTAACATCTCAGATACCATTTTCCCTTAAATATGGTGGCAAGATTCTAATCTACGTCCTATTCTGAACACTAAATAAAACAAAAATGGACACCAACATTTCGTTGGGCCTCAAAATCGCTTAACTACAGTTTCCATATTTTCATCAGCTGGTTGAGATTTGGGCCCCAAAATCATTGATAAAAATAACCAAGTTGTTGACACATTACAATATTTTAGTGTGTTAGATGCATCAGTTAGAGTCCTTCCCTGATTATGTTTCCCTGAAATGCCCGTGTGTATATAGAGAACATGTGGCGCTCCCTACTCGTAGTTAAAAATAATCGTAATACCAGATTGACATGGTGATGCTATTACGGATCAATTCAAAAAATTGGGAAGTTATTTTATATTTCATTTCTATTGTCTGCCTTTTATTTTAATGTTGTATTAAGAACCATAAATACTTGATCCCAATATAATAAATATAATATCATGTTCTTAAAATAATACTACATTAGAAAATACCAAATGTTTTATTTGTTAACATGATTTGAAAATAGTATGATGGTTCCTCACGCTATACACTGTTGAATATTTTGGATCTTGAGAAACTACTGCTTCAGTGCTCTTGCTTGGCTTAAGTCTCGGGACCAAAAGTGAGTAGGATGTACTTGTAATACTTATTTAAATAATTTTTTGATTTTGTTATTACAGAAAACAGGGAGTCAGAGTTTTCTCATCCGCACCAATTGTCAAGAGACATGATACTGTTACACTTGAGACAGCAGACGGCTTCACAGTTATGGTTAAAGGTTTAATTAACAGCTCTCGCACACGACAAAATGGTTTTTCTCATGAGGTATGCAAATTTTTTTTTTATTTTGACTTTGTCATGTGTTGACTGCATAGTTGTGAAAACGCCTAGGTGACGCCAGGCGATGGACCTGCCTGTAGCCTAGGCGACCGCCTAGGCAATTAGGCGGTCGCCAAGGCGACAATTTTTTCATTTTAAAATAATCAAAATATGTTCATCATCCATTGTTGATGGAAGTATCAAAAAGACCTAAATATTGTGCATTTTAAAAAAGAACAATAACAACTAATAAAAATACAGGCCCTGTTTCCTTGTTCTCACATAACAGTTCAAATTTGCTAGGATAGAGAAAGAGCGAGAGAGAAAGAGAGAGCAAGAGAGGAGAGTCGGTCCAGTCGCTCAGTTTGTTGGAGAAGAACTAAACGACTGGACCGAAGCTCGACGATGAAGAGAAAAAAAGAAAGAAGAGAAAAAAAGAAAGAAGAGAAAGAAAAAGAGTGAGCGACTGGAGAAGAAGAGAAAGAGAGAGAGAGATAGAGGAGAGGAGAAGAGAGAAAGAGAGACAGAGGAGAAAGAGAGAGAGCGAGAGCGAGAAACAGAGAGAGAGCGAGAAAGAGAGAGCGACAGAGAAGAGAGAGCGAGAGCGAGAAAGTTTCGTCGGAGAAGAAGAGAAAAAAAAAAGACACTGACGAAGCTCGACAAAGAAGAAGAGGAGAAGTTGTCGGAAGACATATCTTGCTTGCGGCTTCCATTGATGAAGCTTGACGAAGACGATGGAGGAGAAGTTTGACGAAGCCTGTCTCTTACGTGTTGATGAAGCTCAACGAAGACATGTGTTGAGGGAAACACTTTTTTTTTTATCTTCATGTTTGCTCGCCCAGGCGAACAGGCGGTCGCCTTCTTGCCCAGGCTATTGCATAGGTAGCCTAGGCATAGGTCGCCTAGGCGACACCACGCCTGGACCTTGTTGGAACGCCTGGTCGCCTAGGCGCCTAGGTGACCGCCTTTAACAACTATGGTTGACTGTGGTTCCTTTTTGTAAATTATCCACAGTATTGTGGTACTTTTTTTTTTTTTGGAAATTCAGTTCATTGTTTTGATAGGACACATGTCACGCCCCGAGTACTAAGCCTTAATAAATACATAGGCTCGTATCCCAAGGCATGACCTCGCTCGTAAGCCAACAACAATCTTAAGACAAATGTACAAATCAGACTAAAACCAATAATAAAATTCAAGGATTCTAAATAACATCTCATAATGAAAATCGTCGAAATACCATAAATAAAATTCCTACTAAACTTTTCTACGTAATTGATATCTCAATAAAATCCCATCACTACAAGAGTGTTCAGACCCACCTATCAAAATAAAACTAGTAACTTAAGAGGAAGGTCGTTCACTGTCCTTTTGGTTCTGCGCTCCTCTCAGGACCTGAAATTAATTAGTAGGAGTGAGTACGACGACTCAGTAGATGGAGCTATTTCTCTCCTTATAACAAGATTCACAAAAATATAGCAATTAATCTTTGTATTTAGTGTCTAGCAAGTATATAAAGGTATGCAGAAATCAATATTATCATTAACAATCTCATTACATATCATGTGCTACAGTCATTGTTTTTAGAATTCACATATCCCATATGCAAGCATTACACATACAATCAATCACACAATTGGAGGTTCTTCTGCATCAATGGGTCTTTTCCCCCCTGCTACCCTGCTACATTTCACAAGTCTCATGGGTCCTTCTCCCCCGCTACCCTGCCAGACTTTTAAAATCACAAGGGTCCTTCTCCCCCTGCTACCCTGCTAGACTTTATAAGTCCCAATAATCAACATTGAATAACAAGCAGATTCAAAAGAAACAATTCCCTAAACGCTAAATATTTTTGATGCATGGCCTTAAGTATTTAAATAAACAAGGAATGATTTACCTCTTTTCCCCCAAACCTGAAAGTCACGTTGGTTCTCTGTCTTGCAGGTTCTCTTTTTTTCTTAAATTCAAAGTATTTAAATAACAGTTCATAATCCCTAAATTTAATTATTTATGTAATCAATGCTTTTGTCCTTTTCTCAAACCAAAAGTAAAAGAATCGAATCCCTTTTTCTTCCTTTAAACAAACCATTTAAGAATAAGTATACAGCACCAAATAAAAATTGATTTTATTTAAGAAATAAGCATGACCTCATTATCACAAAACGAAGAAAGCTTCTGTCGTCTTTCTCTGTTCTGTACCTGAACTTAAATATAAAAATTGATTTTATTTAACAAATAGTCAAGACCTCTTTTTCACTGAACGAACAGAAAAGCTTCTGTCGTCATTTTCTCTATCTTTCATTCACCGCTCGTTTTTTTATTTATTTTTCTTCTTTCTGCGAATCAAAAAGGGGCTGACGTCCCTTCTCTCTTACTCTCGTTCTCTCTTTTCTCTCTACCTCTTCCCAAAACAACATAATGCATATGAACAGGCATCTGTTTTCTCTTTATCAAACAAGACGTGCATTGAACAAAACAAAAGAAGCCATACGAAAACGAAATAAAATAAATAATTCACATGGCTCATACATTCATGAATCAATAGAATGGGGTTTCAACACATGGAAACAAAAATCATACCACATAAACCCTAGATCAAACAGTCATAGTCAGATTTTGCTATATTCTAGTAAATCAATTTATAAAGAATGAAATAACAGCACCTACCTGGCTTTTGCTTTTTGAAGACCCAACAAAAAGAAACTCAACGTCAAAGCCTCCTCTCTCCTGGTCGTCAAGTACAAAACCCCAAATCAGTGTTGCTAAAGAAACTAATAAGATAACCCTAATCCTCATTTATGCTTATGAAGTAAAATTTCTTTAATACCCTTTAATTATATTCATAATACCCATATAGTCCTTAGGGTGTGAGACTTAATCTCAACCCTCCAATTTACTATCCACTCAAGATCTTTGACTAGCCAATAGGGTGAAGCCTGGTCAATGTTGAAAAGTTGACCAGGTCCTTACATTTGGGTTTAGTTTTGCAAATGTTGAAGTAGTATGTCTTGTATGCCAAGTATGAGAAGTGCAAGTTTTGGAAAGAAGAAGCAAAGTTCTTAGGGCATGTGGTGTCCAGGGATGGGATATCTATAGACCCATCCAAAGTAGAGGCTGTATTGAAGTGGGAATCGCCTAGATCAGCGGTAGAGGTGAGAAGTTTTTTGGGTTTTGCTGGATATTACCGGAAGTTTATAGAAGGATTTGCTAAGATTGCAGCACCACTGACCAAGCTCACTAGAAAGAATGAGAAATTTGTATGGTCCCATAAGTGTGAAGCAGCCTTCCAAGAGTTGAAAGATAGATTGACTTCAGCACTTGTATTGACATTACCTGTTAGTGGCAGAAATTATATGATGAACACGGATGCATTGCAAGGATTGGGTTGTGTTTTGATGCAGGACGGGAAGGTGATAGCGTATGCATCTAGGCAGCTGAAGCCACATGAGCTTAACTATCCTACTCATGACTTGGAATTTGCTGCTGTGGTATTTGCTTTGAAACTGTGGAGGCATTACCTATACGGGGAAAAATTTGAACTGTTCTCTGATCACCAGAGCTTAAAGTACCTGTTCTCCCAGAAGGAGTTGAATTTAAGGTAGCGTAGATGAATGGAGTTGGTGAAAGATTATGATTTTACTTTGCAGTACCACCCGGGAAAAGCAAATGTTGTTGTAGATGCGTTGAGTAGGAAGCCTAAAAGCCTCTTGTCATGTTTGATTGCTCGGGAAAGTGAGTTCACAGGAGTGGTAAATGATTTAGGGTTAGAACCAGTTGAGTAGCTCACCCACATGTTCTTATCCAAATTGAGTATACAACCTGGTATAATTGAAAATATTATTGAAGGACAAAAAGAAGATCTAGGGTTGATAGCTCTGGCAACAGATGACTCTAAGGCAGATTGGGCTGTGCATGCAAATGGTGGCATCAGATTCAAAGGCAGACTGTATATTCCCCAGGAAGGTGGTTTGAAGGAAGAAATCATGAACGAGGCTCACAAGTCTCGATATACAGTACACCCCGGTGGGAATAAAATGTATAAGGATTTGAGGAGAGTATATTGGTGGAAGGACATGAAGCGGGATATAGCAAATTTGGTGAATAGGTGTGCCATATGCCAGCAGGTAAAGGCCGAACATCAACAACCAGCAGGACTCCTTAAACCTTTGCCTATTGGTGGGTGAAAGTGGGAAGATATTTTTATGGACTTTATTATGGGGTTGCCTAGAACCAGAAGTGGTTATGATGTAATATGGGCGATTGTAGACCGATTGACCAAATCGGCTCACTTCTTACCAATCAAGCACACACCATTAACATGGAGGAGTTGGGAAAGTTATACATGGATGAAATTGTGAGGTTGCATGGAATACCGGTATCCATTGTATTAGATCGGGATACACATTTCAAATCTGAATTTTGGAGGAGCATGCATAGAGCTTTGGGAACAGAACTGCATTTCAGTACTGCTTACCACCCTCAATCTGATGGGCAAACAGAAAGGGTTAACCAGGTTTTAGAGGATATGTTGAGAGCATGTATGTTGGAGTTTAAAGGGAGTTAGGATTGCCACCTACCATTGATTGAATTTGCTTATAATAATAGCTATCAGTCAAGTATTGGTATGGCACCTTATGAGGCTTTGTATGGTAGACCGTGTAGATCTCCGGTCTGCTGGACTGAAGTAGGGGAAAGAGCAATGGTGGGCCCAGATTTGATTCAAGAAACTTCTGATAAGGTTAAAGTAATTAAAGACAGACTAAAGACAGCCCAGAACTGCCAGAAAAGCTATGCAGATCGTCGAAGAAGACCCTTAGAATTTGAAGAAGGTGATAAAGTTTTCTTGAAAGTATCGCCAATGAAGGGGGTGTTTCGATTTGGGAAGAAAGGAAAGTTGGCACCTAGATACGTGGGGCCCTTTGAGATCTTAGAAAAGATAGGAGAGGTAGCTTATCGGTTGAAGCTGCCTGTTCAACTATCCTCAGTACACGATGTGTTCCACGTATCAATGTTGCGGAAGTGCATTCAAGACCCTTCTCATGTACTAGAATTGAAGTTAGTACCCATTCGGGAAGACGTGACTTATGTGGAGACTCCTATCCGGATCCTTGATAAGAAGGAGCATGTGATGAGGAGGAAAACCATTTCACTAGTGAAGGTGCAATGGAGTAATCATGGAGAAGCTGAAGCAACTTGGGAGCCAGAGATGGAAGTGAGGGAAAAATACCCCTATTTATTCACCCAATAGGTATGTGGTTTTAATGTTGTCTATTTCTTCTTAATTTCGAGGTCGAAATTCTTTTAAGGTGTGTAGAATGTAAGGACCGGGTCAACTTTTCAACATTGACCAGGCTTCACCCTATTGGCTAGTCAAAGATCTTGAGTGGATAGTAAATTGGAGGGTTGAGATTAAGTCTCACACCCTAAGGGTATTATGAATATAATTAAAGGGTATTAAAGAAATTTTACTTCATAAGCATACATGAGGATTAGGGTTATCTTATTAGTTTCTTTAGCAACACTGATTTGGGGTTTTGTACTTGACGACCAGGAGAGAGGAGGCTTTGACGTTGAGTTTCTTTTTGTTGGGTCTTCAAAAAGCAAAAGCCAGGTAGGTGCTGTTATTTCATTCTTTATAAATTGATTTACTAGAATATAGCAGAATCTGACTATGACTGTTTGATCTAGGGTTTATGTGGTATGATTTTTGTTTCCATGTGTTGAAACCCCATTCTATTGATTCATGAATGTATGAGCCATGTGAATTATTTATTTTATTTCGTTTTCGTATGGCTTCTTTTGTTTTGTTCAATGCACGTCTTGTTTGATAAAGAGAAAACAGATGCCTGTTCATATGCATTATGTTGTTTTGGGAAGAGGTAGAGAGAAAAGAGAGAACGAGAGTAAGAGAGAAGGGACGTCAGCCCCTTTTTGATTTGCAGAAAGAAGAAAAATAAATAAAAAAACGAGCAGTGAATGAAAGATAGAGAAAATGACGACAGAAGCTTTTCTGTTCGTTCAGTGAAAAAGAGGTCTTGACTATTTGTTAAATAAAATCAATTTTTATATTTAAGTTCAGGTACAGAACAGAGAAAGACGACAGAAGCTTTCTTCGTTTTGTGATAATGAGGTCATGCTTATTTCTTAAATAAAATCAATTTTTATTTGGTGCTGTATACTTATTCTTAAATGGTTTGTTTAAAGGAAGAAAAAGGGATTCGATTCTTTTACTTTTGGTTTGAGAAAAGGACAAAAGCATTGATTACATAAATAATTAAATTTAGGGATTATGAACTGTTATTTAAATACTTTGAATTTAAGAAAAAAAGAGAACCTGCAAGACAGAGAACCAACGTGACTTTCAGGTTTGGGGGAAAAGAGGTAAATCATTCCTTGTTTATTTAAATACTTAAGGCCATGCATCAAAAATATTTAGCGTTTAGGGAATTGTTTCTTTTGAATCTGCTTGTTATTCAATGTTGATTATTGGGACTTATAAAGTCTAGCAGGGTAGCAGGGGGAGAAGGACCCTTGTGATTTTAAAAGTCTGGCAGGGTAGCGGGGGAGAAGGACCCATGAGACTTGTGAAATGTAGCAGGGTAGCAGGGGGGAAAAGACCCATTGATGCAGAAGAACCTCCAATTGTGTGATTGATTGTATGTGTAATGCTTGCATATGGGATATGTGAATTCTAAAAACAATGACTGTAGCACATGATATGTAATGAGATTGTTAATGATAATATTGATTTCTGCATACCTTTATATACTTGCTAGACACTAAATACAAAGATTAATTGCTATATTTTTGTGAATCTTGTTATAAGGAGAGAAATAGCTCCATCTACTGAGTCGTCGTACTCACTCCTACTAATTAATTTCAGGTCCTGAGAGGAGCGCAGAACCAAAAGGACAGTGAACGACCTTCCTCTTAAGTTACTAGTTTTATTTTGATAGGTGGGTCTGAACACTCTTGTAGTGATGGGATTTTATTGAGATATCAATTACGTAGAAAAGTTTAGTAGGAATTTTATTTATGGTATTTCGACGATTTTCATTATGAGATGTTATTTAGAATCCTTGAATTTTATTATTGGTTTTAGTCTGATTCGTACATTTGTCTTAAGATTGTTGTTGGCTTATGAGCGAGGTCATGCCTTGGGATACGAGCCTATATATTTATTAAGGCTTAGTACTCGGGGCGTGAAAAATACATCTTCAAAACAACAGTCATTGAGAACTAAGGAATAGTGATATAAATGTGAATTGGGAGGATATCAACGGCTTTGGGATAAAGAGGATCTAAATTTGATAGATCCTATAACCATTTATCTTGCAAAATGATTATAAGGATCCACCTTGTATTGTTTTGGGATTGTAATTTTGATAATTCAGAGAAAAATTTTAAACTTGTCACATTCTAAAAGTAGGACCTTAGGGACAAGTCATGAAACTTTTCCTCCTCATGCCTTGTGGGCAGCATGATGTTTGTATTCAGGAGAGAATTACATATCTGACTTACGTTTTGTTGATATGTATGTATCTATGTATGCATATATATATATATGTGTGTGTGTGTACATATGTATATATGTATTTATATGCACATAAGCACGCATACACAAAAACACACATGTATGTTTTTGTATGCATATGTTTGGGCGAGTGTGTGTGCCTGCACATATATACCTTTCTACATAACTAGTCTCCACCAAGGTTTACCGCCTATTGAAGTCCAAAGGTTGTGTTTGGATGCATGGAATTTGTGGATAAAGAAATGAAGATTTCAAGAAAGGAAAGAATGTAAATAAAATAAAACTTATGAAATTTATTTATTTATTTTTTATAGAGGAGAGAATTAGGAGAAAAGAAATTAAAAATAAATAAGAAATTTAATTTAAATGATTTAAATTGTTATGGAATATATTGAGTGAGATCTTTTCTTCTTGTTAATACAGTTATACCATTAATAGTGAAAAAAGGGTTTTAGGTCAGCCTTTTTGGAGGAATTGGTTTAGTTGGAGATCTTGCTTGGAGCTAGAATTCATATTGGATTTGTGGAACACTACTACCGTCATGGGAGTAGAATTCTTGAAGTGATGAAAGTATTTAGTTAAGATAAATTAGGATAGCTTTTGGATATAGATATGATTTCATTTGAAGTATCAAAGTGCATTGTAGAGATTCGTGTATTGTGGCCAAAAAAATTATTTGATTTAATTTTGGGGACTATGGAAAATGTCAAATGCTTAGAAGAAGAGCATAAAGTGAGTTTTTATATATGTATGTCCAAAGGAGATATTTAATTCGTACCAATTATTAACCTTATGACTCATGGTATAAAAATAGAAGAAAGATTGATGAAGAAGTAATTAAGAAGAATAACTCCTTGTGTGTTAGAAAATCAGTTTGGCTTTATATGAGGGGTGTTTATAATTGAGCTATCTTTAAACTTGAAAAATTATTTAAGAAGTTTAGTGAGACGAGTTGATCTAATGAAAACATGTGATACAGTAGTTAGAGAGTTAGTTTGTTAGTTAGAAGAAAAAAACAAGGAGTACTAATCAGATATATTGAGGTCATTAAAAACATATGAGGAAAGTTCTAACTAGGATAAAAGTGGTAGTTAGCTAGTCAAGTGAATTCATTAATGATACTTTTACTTAAAGAGCCAGCTATAATTATTTCTATTTTTGCTTTGATAATGGATTGATAGATTGCTCATCTTCAAGAGATGCCTTTGTGTATGATGATTATGTGATTTTTGGTTCAAAAAGAGAGTATCTGCAAACATGGAATTACTAAGCAATACCTTGAGATCAAAAGTGCTTAAAAATAAGTTAGCTCCAAGTATTTGGAATATAAATTCAGCATAATTGATAGTAAAGATAAAGCAACAGTAAGAGTTGTGAATCAAAAGATTCCTAAATGCAATCAATTTTGCTATCTCAAATCAATTATTTATAAGTAGGGAGAGATGATGATAAGGATATTGTACATAGAATTAGTGAGATGGCTAAAGTAAAATGTTAATTCCATGAAGTTATATAATCAACAGGTTCCACTTGAACTAAAAGGAAATTTTACATAACAGTCATTATACTTGTTGTAATGCTAAATCAAATGTTGTGCAATAAAGAAGCATCATATGCCAAGTTGAGCATTGGTGAGATGGGGATGTTACAATGAATGTGTGGGACGACTAGGAAATTGTTAGTGCGAATTTATTCGCTAAGTGACAATTGTATGACAAATACCCTTGGGTACTAATGTTTAAGTTCAAACATGTGAGGAAAACAGGTGTTGAAGACAAAGTTAAAAGTCTTCAAGTCAGGAAATCAAGTTATAAGAAAATTTGTGCATTTTTCTGGGTTGTCGCAGGTAATTCAGCTGTGCACGTTGGGCATAGGCAGTGGTGTAGGTGCACATTGTGCAGAAACAAATGTTAAAACGTTTTCTGAGTTGACTGCAGGCTTTGTGCAAGTGCCATAAGCAGTGAATTAGCCTTGCTGCACTTACAGATGACAGGATTTCTGAATCTGTAAATAGGGTCTCTGGGTTTTAATTGAACAGAATTTTTAGGAGGGTTTTTGAGTGCTCTTCTCTTAGGGTTCTTAGATTCTCCTCTTTCAATTGTCTGACTGTTCTGAATTGTAAAAGTGAGAAGAGAGTGAGGGTTTGTTCCTTAGATTCAGGAGAGAATTTGTCAAAAAAAAGTAAACAATTCTTTCATTTTAAACTCTTGTATTAACATTTGATTAGTGGATTGATTTTCAAGGGCTGGTCACCTTAAGACACCCAAGGTTTTACCTAGATGGATTTCTGGAGTTTCCTCGTTAGATCTGGTGCTTTGTGGTTGCTTTTATTGCCTTAATTCTTCAGATCCATAGAGATTGGGCCTAATACATAAGAATTCTCAGAAATATAATGAAGGGAATGAGTATATGTGGGGGTTTTACATGTTCCTTGAATTGAAGATATGATAAAAGAAGATAGTTAAAAATGGGTAGGGATTGTTCCATGAAGAAGACCTTCGGATTATGCAAACGTTGAGGTTTATCATGTAGATTTGCAATGGTGGAAGCTCTCGTCATGAGCACTGCAATAACCCAAACAAACGAAACTGCTAGATGACCCTGAACATAACACAATAAAGAATTACCATTATGCAAGATCTGTACCAACAATCAATAATTTGTGTATGGTTTATATAATTACACGTTTTTTTACAATGAGGAACCATGTGTCTTGGATGCAGCTGACATTCACAAGCATACTAGAACCATAGGCACTAAAAACCCCATGATCACAATTGCTACACCTGATCCGTTGAACTGCCAGATCACCCTGAATTTTCTTTTTATATCAATGATGCAAGTGAAACAGTTAGATCTTTTCCTTAGCATTTCTCGTAATTTCAAATTCAACCTGATCAAGAACTTGAATTATGAACTAAGATCATAATCCTTTGAACTGTTTGTTAAACACTGCTCTAATTGATGTCCTCGAACCCAATGAACAAACAGTTCTGGGAGATGCAGCTGAAAAAAGTGTGTATGTACTAACAACATCAAGCAACATAGCTCCTGAACGCACTAATGATGTATAACTGAACGGAAGTGTACGAGAGAGAGAATGAGAGAGGAAGGAAAAGAAATTCCAGAAGTGACACCACTTCTTGGTGATGTTAAAAAGAAATATTTTTTTATTCAGTAAAAATATATATAGTATCAAAATAAAGAAGCACAAAAATTAGTTACAATAATTGGTGATCCTCATTATGTGCACATAGAGTGTATACTAGTAGGCCTAAGATATGTGTTTAGTGACTCTCAAAGATTTGACTACACAAACCAGGCAAATAAACAAAAAGATTACAGAAATACTAATACCTTTTAAAAGAAATTTAAGAGTATAAGAAAACTCAGACTAGGACAGATGTCAAAACAAGTGGATGGATATAACCTGATTAATCACAGCATCCAGATTGCTGATGGGCAGATATTCCATAATATTGTGTTCTTTTAGCATCCTTTCTTTCAAATTCATATTCACAGAAATGCCTATAAATTCCTAGGCATAATCCATTCCTTACCCAATCTCTCCAAATAGAAAATATATCTCATGAGCCGAGCTGAATGCTGCAATATATGAGGTAAATTGTCTTCATTCATTATACTCATACATTCATTTGGAATTGGCTACCCCTTGGAAATAAAATGATTAACAGTAAGCATCTTATCACTTGCCACCGTTACTGTGGTAGACCTATTCTGGACGATGCTTATTGTGAAAGGCTTTTCCAATCTAAACATTTGCATCTGATTTAGAGAGAGAGCAAGAAATAATGCTTTCCCTGAAGACCGCTCCTAATAAAAATTTTTTAAGAGCTGGTTAGAATTGAATCATAATTTTGAACTTTAAATTATAAGATCAATGATTATTTCAGTATAAGTATGGGGGTTTAGGTTTTGAGATTCTCTTAGGAATGGTCTTTTATGTTGTTAAAATAAGTAAACTGCATTTCCATTATATATTTAATCACCATACAATGAATCAGAACATTTTAACTGCAAAGTTCAATCCATATCCTAATTCTAGCTCCTCTTTGGACTTTTTTCCTTGTAACATTGAGAACATTTGTAAAAATATCTCAAATTAAGTGTTAGTCGTTAATGGCTCCACTTCCACACCCCCCTCTCTTCTTCGCCCATCCCTTCCCCTTTCTTCCTCCCTCCTTCTGCCCCTTCTTTTGCCATCTGTCTGCTGGTCTCAAATCTTCAAAAAGCCCGAAGTTTGAAGCCCAGAATAGATGTTAGAGAGGCCAAGATAGGCCTGAAGTCCTTCTCTTTCAAGTCTTTTTTGGCTTCTGCAAAATCGGCATTTCGCATCTCTGAAAGCTTCTGCAAGTTTGCGGCAACTGTGATCCTCAAAATGGATGAGATTTGCTGGTTTTCTGGTATAGTGGTGATTCTTTGCAAAGTGTGACTCAAATGGGGTGGTGGGTTCCTTCAGGGAAAAAGGTAGAGCACTGATCTTGGTGAAAGTTTCAAATCAAAGAGGACAGTTATTTAAGCTTTATGCAATTCTATAGTATGGCAGTAGGAAGATGTTAATGTTTCCTATAGAAAACAACCTTAGTCGATGGGAATATGATTTATGAGGTATGTCCTATTGTGAATTCTCTGCTGTGGTCTATTCAAGAAAGCTATGGAAGTTCAGAAGGAATGGCTTGGTTGCAAGAAGACGACAGACCTGCATGAGAAAAGACAGGATGTTGACATTGTTCTGCAACAGGTGGGAGACCAAGTTGATCAGCAATGGAACCGCCCCTTGTTATGCAAGTCTCATAATTTAATATCATGTTGGGACCCTTTAGCAGAAGTTTTAGGTAAGACCCCTACCATACCCTTATCTTAGATGGCGGCTATTTAATTTCCGTAATCCAAAGGGCAAGCTAAAAGGTTGTTGGAACTAGGCTGGCTAAGTTTCTGCAGTCTGAAGCTTTCCTTTCATTTGTGGATGTTCAGTTTCCCTTATGGTGCAGATTTAGTGAATGTATTTGGAGTGTCGATTAGTGTTAGAGGTCTACCTTTCCATCTTTGGGCCCCGTATATCTTATCCGTGATTCGCGAAGTGTGTTATGGCTTGGATTTTCGATTTCCACCTTTCAGGGTGTTTTTAGATGAGATTCAAGGAAGTTCTGGCGCATTGTATTCCTAGAAGCATCTACATTTGGGATAGCAAAAAATCGTTTCAACGTGCTGATTGATTTTGTTCAAGAGGGGTCATCTCTGTTACAGAAAAAGTATAGTAGTGGGCGAGAGGTTGGAGGAGGAGTTGTGTCCCCACTCCATGAGCGCATGTTAGCTTTATTGCCATGGTTAGGGGGCAACAACCAGTCATTCCCAAGGCTTCTGTCAATTCAGGCTCCTGGGCTGGTAATTTTGGGCTTCCAGGGCAAAAGGTTGATTTGGATCTGAAGGCTTGTCTGGAGATGGGCCTTGAGTCGGTGCTTGTGAGAATGAATTCATCTTGTGCGATAGGCCAGTGTGCTTGGTCCATCCATTATTATTGTTGGTAGTGTTAACCTGTGAACCCTCTGAGAGCCTCGAGCTCGCCTGTATCCTCAGAGGAAAGAAGACCATGGCAACATGAGAAAGAAGAATGGTTCAAAAGAAATATCTTGCCTTGTTGAAGAAAGTTGGTGAAGATCCTTTCGGCCAATAAGGATGTTGTAGAAATTGTAGGTCAAGGTGCGATGACTGAATCGATGAAGACTGGGGACTCTGGTATCGATTCTGACTCTGTGAGAAGTGGTAGATCTCTGTCAATAGTTGCAGCTCCTAAGGAAGAAGATGATTGCAATGCAGATGACGCGAATGTGGTGATTAAGGTAGGTGATGGATCATCTCCTCTCACATTGGTCGAAAACGGTCCACTTTGGAGCGAGGTGGCAGAAAAGGACTAAATGAGATACTTGGTTGAGTAAGCCAGCAGGTGACAGGAACGGTCAACAATAGAAGAAGGTAATGGCAGTTTACTCACCTTTTGATCTGCATGAGCAGTTGGAAGTGGAAGTGAAGCCTGTTAGAATTAGCCGGCTCTCTTGATTTCATCTTGAGGTCTGATTCCTGGAAGGAAGGCCTCATCGTGGGTTGTAGACAATATCCTGGACCTTAGTTGGATGCTTGGAGTATCCTTCAAGGGTTTTAAAAGTGAGATCATGCCCTGTTTACTACTATTGAGAAGGAAAGAGGTATGATGAAAAATGCAAATAAGAGGGTTGCTAGGGAACTGAATGAACTTTCTTGGTCAATGAATGACAAGGGAGAGTAGTATACTAGCATGATGACAGTTTGATGGGCAGAGGAAGTGCTAGAAAAGGGAAATCATGTTCATCATGATGGTGAAAATTCTGTATTGGTAAGGGGTTAACTCTTCAGTGTAAGCAACCTAATTTTGCACCATAGAATTGCCCAAGATGCGTACCTTGAACTGCCACATATCTGGGCACACAAATCAAGGTTGGTATACTGGGTCCATCTTTTTGAAATAACTAGCTCATAATAAGGTGAATTTTGAGCCAATTCTAACATACCAAATTGTGCTCAAATCGAACCTCAAATGGGTAAATTATGAACAAAAGGATCTGAAAGGGCAATTTGGGAAATTTTGCTAGAATTGAAGGTCAAACTAATGGGTGTGCACATTCAGGATAAAAAATGGAGTGTGAAGGGAAGCTTAGGCCTTTTTTGGTATAACTTTTCAAAGTATAAAAGTTAAAAATTTTATAAAGTTAGTATGGCAACATGGTTTGAAAAGTTGAAAATTTATTTCTCAAAATTTTTTGAAAAGTTAAAAAAAAAAAACTTTTCAAAAGTTGAAAAGGAACTTCTCGTTCTTATTTCTCTCTCCCTTACCACCTCCACCACCAACACCACCACCTCATCTTCCACCACCACCAACTCAACCACCTCCACCATCACCACCACCGCCACCTCCACCACCACCAACAACTTCATTACTTCCACCAGCACCACAACCTCCACCTCCACCACACATGCTATTGACATAATCACCATCTCTATCATTAATATCAACTTCTTAACTTTTGAGTAGATTCTAACTTCTTGTTAAGTTGTTGTCAAAAGTCACTTTTTTACTTATGAAAAACTACTTTTGAAAAGTTAACCAAATGAGGCCTTAGGAATTTGGGAACTTGATATGGTAGTTCTAGAATCGAAGCTGGAAGTGGTTGATAATGTCACTATGGGGGATATTTAGCAGAGGAAGGTGGATTGGGTCTTCATTCCTACTCAAGGGACCTTAGGAGCATTATTTTGGTTTGGAGAAGTGATAAGTTCTTGAAAGCAAAGGTTTGGTATGGTTAGTTCTCTATTTCAGCTCTGCTAAAAGAATCTTCAGGTATTGACCTGGTTTTGGTATCATGTGTTCATGGTCCAAATGATCATTCCAAGTCCTGGAAATTTTTGGAGGAATTGGTGGCAACAAGAGGGAGTGGTGAAATTCATTTGTGTATAGGAGGTGATTTCAGTGTTATTAGATTTCCCTTTGATCGGATTGGATGCAAATACACATCTTTGGCTATGAAGGAGTTATCGGCATTCATAGGCCAATATGCTTTGCTGGACATTCCATTGTTAGGGTCGAAGTACACTTGGTAAAAAAATCAGCAATCTTCGGCTCTTTCTAATCTAGATCAATTCCTAGTGTCTATGGAGTGGAAGTTAAATTCCCAAAATTTGGTGCTTTGGTATGGCCTAGATCCATATCTGATCACTCACCCATCCTACTATCTTGTGAAAACGAATTTTGAAAAGCTTTAACTTTTAGATTTGAGAATATATGGCTAGAGGATACTTCTTTTGTCAACTTGGTTGGGGAATGATGGAAGGAACTAGACTTCCATGGTTCTCACTCGTATGTGTTCTGTAGAAAATTGTGTGCTTTGAAATTGAAAATTAAGAAATCGAATAAAGCGGTGTTTGGAAGAGTAGATGAGAAACTGATTGAATTATTATCTAAGATCAAAGTGTTGGACATGCTAGAGGAAGACAGGAATTGGCAAACCAAGGAATGGCTTGCGAGGGAAAGATTGAGGTCGGACTACAAAAAGATTGCCTCGATGTTGGAGATTAGCTGGAGGCAAAAATCCCGTGCTTTATGGCTCAAGTTGGGGGACAATAACGCAAGATCCTTTCACAAACAAGCTACGGCCATAGGGAGAAGAAATCATATTGGCAGGTTGGTGGTAGATGGTGAGATAGTTCTACAGAAGGATGAGGACATCAAGAAGGCCACTATGAATTTCCTATCGGACCTTTTTGAGTAAAGGTTGTTCTTCCTTTGTTAGATGGGCTGGAATTATAGTACTTTTTCTGATGAGCAAAGGGATGAATTGGAAGGACATATAACAGAAGAAGTTTTGTAGACTTTTAAAGGAGTTTGGAGATGATAAGTGCTCGGTTTGAATGTTTCTCGATAGTGTTTCATTAGCAATGTTGGAGATGCATGTGTGAGGATTTCTTGAAAGCTGCCCTTGAGTTCTTTGAGTCAGGCCAATTGGAGAAAAGTTTAAATGTGACGTTTATTTCCCTAATCCCTAAGAAGAAGGTGCAAAAGCTCTATGGGATTATCGTTTGATTAGTTTGGTGAATAGTTTCTGCAAAATCTTGGCAAAGTTGCTATCTGACAAATTATTTACGGTCCTACCAGCCATCATATCCAAATCCCAAAATGCAAAGGTGAATTCTAGATGCTGTTATGATCGCTTCTGAATGCTTAGATTCAGTCCAAAGGAGTGGAGAGAAGAGCCTGATGTGTAAGTTGGATCTTGAAAAGGCATATGATCATGTAAACTGGAAATTTCTTATGTTCTTGCTTCGAAGAATGGGTTTTGAGTTCAAATGAAAACAATGGATATTCTTTTGTATCTTGTCGGCTTCAATGGATATTCTTTTGTATCTTGTCGGCTTCTTTCTCAATCCTTGTTAATGGCACTGTAGTGGGATTCTTTGGTTCATCAAGAGGGTTGACATGGGGGGATCCCTCTCTTCCCTCCTGTTTATCATTGCAATGGAAGCTTTCAACAAGTTAGCGGAGATAGCAATGTCTGTAGGCTATTAGGAGTAATCTTTGGAACCGCAGGGTTGTCAATCTCTCACCTTCTTTTAGTGGATGATGCTATTGTCTTTTGTAATGCCCAGCTTGCCCAAATCCTCGTGGTAAGAGTAGTTCTTACTTTTTTTGAGGCGGTATCGGGCTTGAAAGTGAATCTTAAAAAAAGCAAGCTTTTCCAATGTGGAGAATGGCTCAGAAGCGTTAGATTTGTGTGATGTGTGAGGGTGTCGCCTTGGAGCTCTCTGAACGACATACCTTGGCATTCCTACTGGGGTTCCGCGTTAATCAAAAGCAGTGTGGATCCAGTGATGCCTCGAATGCACAACAGATTGGTCTCATGGAAAAGTAATTTCTTGTCAAAAGGTGGTAAGTTGACTTTGATTAAAAGTTCCTTGTATAATTTACCCACATATATTTTCTCCTCCTTGCTTATTCTGGCTTCGGTAGCTAAATTTTTGGAGCAAATCCAAAGAGATTTCCTTTGGAGAGGTTGGGGTGAGGCTCACAATTATCGTTTGGTGAATTGAGAGGAGGTGTGCAAAGAAAAATAAAAAGGAGGTTTGGGTATAAAAAAGATATGTTTTTTTTAATCGGGCACTATTGGCTAAATGGTGTTGGTGTTTCGATCAAGAAGATGGAAGTCTATGGTGAACAATGATCGTCTTCAAGTACGACTATAGCCCAGAAGATTGGATAACAACTCCTGTAAGTGGCAGTGTGGGATGCAGCCTATAATGTGCATCAATAGATTGTTACCCATGCTCCTTTGGAGGATTCATTATGATGTTGGAAAAGGAATCTGAGTAAGATTTTGGGAAGACTATTGTTGTGGTGATTGCCCTTTTAAGGTAAGATTTCCTAAGCTCTATAATATTTCTATATTCAAGCAAGTCTACATATCTGAAATGGGATATTACGGTTCTGAACATTGGAATTGGAACCTTGACTTTAGACACAATATTCTTGATTGGGAGATGGATTGTTTATCTCAGCTCTTTGGTTGTGTAAATGGGCAGCAGTTGAATATTAATATGGATGTTATGGAATGGGTGTGGTTTAAGTGAGGGGATTTCTCAGTATGCAGTTTTTACAAACACTATAATCAGAAAGATCTTATTTTTGACCTCTTAGGTATGCTGTGTCAACCGCCTATTCCCTCTGAAGTGGGGTTTTTTTATGTGGATAGCGGTGGTCAAGAAGATTTTAACCATTGACAATCTCATGAAGCATGGATGGCAGCTGCATAATAGATGTGTGATGTGTAAATCAGAAATGGAATTGGTGGATCACCTGTTTATCCACTGTAATGTAGCTCCTAGAATGTGGTCTTTCTTGCTTTCAAAGTTCAAGAAGAGCTGGGTACCTAGAGACCTTTTTCAAGTTCTGTGAGTCTTGGCAACAGAGTAAAAGAGCAGTCTGTAAGAAGATGATTTGGGATATGACATTAGTAGCATTATTTTGGCTTTACAGAAGGAGAGGAATAAAAGGATTTTTAAGGATCAATCTAGTCCTAATAGAACCATTCTTCATTCAGCTATCAGATAGCTGCTATTTTGATTATCTAATACAGATGCAAAGATTTGGAGTTTCAGGAAGTCATGAAGTGTGCTAACTTTGATGGCCTATAATGGGTGGTCTGTTTTCTTTCCATCTTTACACCTTTCGCGTACATGTTCTGTTATCTCTTTCTTTGGCATTAGCCTTTTCTTAATATACTCTTCTTATTACCGATTAAAGAAAAAAAAGAAAAGAAAAACATTGAGAATGGTATTCGTTTTCCTAAAAAACTAGGGTGTCCTGAAACTGAAGTTTGAAGATGATTCTGGCTGGTTTCTGGTCAAAAGATTGCAACTCCCTAATCTATTGACTCTCTCCTAATTGCTTTGACAATAGGTGTGATCAATTTACTTAACAACTGACGCCTCTGGTTCAAGTCCAGAATGGCTCAGTTATGCCAAGGAAAAGAATGGAAGCATCTGACTCCTTCATGCATGCTCCACTTGGCTCGGGGGAGTATAGCTAACTTTAATTCTCCCATTTTGGCTAAGGATATGATAAAGAAAACTGGAATTGGCTTCTAAATCAGCATTGCCAATCCAATGTTATAAAAAAGAAGCAAATTGTCACTACTAAAGAGCATGTTAGCAAGTTTACCAGCCTTTTATATGTCCATCCTCAAGATCCCTAGTTCAGTGGCCAAGAGGTTAGAGCAGATCCAGAGGAATTTCCTGTGGGAAGGACCAGGTGGAGAAGCCAAATACCACCTGGTGAGTTAGAACCAAGTGTGCAAACTGAAGGATATAGAGATTTGGCGCTCTTTAATCAGGCCCTTCTTCAGAAGTGCATATGGAGATTTGGGAGTGAACAGGGTAACCTATGGAGAGAAGTCATCTTCCTAAAATATGGTTTGTCTTTGTTAACTGGTTTCCTAGCCATTCAAAGCTCTCATTTGGTACAAGTTTGTGGAGTCCCATTGCTAAATTGGTTGGCGCTGTGGTGAAGGAAAGCAGGTTTGTAGTTGGCAATGGAGCAAGGATCTGATTTTGGGAAGATTTGTGGTGTGATAATGGTAGGCTTGAAGATAGATTCCCTACTATTTACATGTTATGCAGGAATCAGCAAGCATCGGTTAGGATTTTCTTCTCTGTAAAATGTCTCTAGTTACATGAAAGAAATCCTAGACTACTACTTGTAGATAGTGAGAGAGAAGAGAAAGAGAAAGAACAATATTCTATTTTCTGTAGAGAGAGAGGGAGGGAGAGAGAGAGAGAAACTCTTCTCTCTAAAGAAAACTTTATAAATCCTGAAAGCTACACCACTTATGCAGTTTTGTTTGGGTATAATGACTGGACTTTATAGGGTTTCTATGAGATATGGGAATGGTAGGCTGTGTCCATTTGTCTAGAAATAAAACAATTCTAGTTTCAAGTCTAATGGTAACACTCCAATAATAATCCTAATCTAAGATAAATTAGAAACATAATTAGAGACCTTATCTAAATCCTATTTTTGACCTAAAATTCGTCTACATGCTATGAATCAATTAGTTAGTATGATTAATCTCAAGCTAATTCAACTCTTATCTTAACCATGAAAACAAAAAATAATCCTCTTAAGTAAGTCAAGCATTGTCAGAGACTGATGACTTTATCATATCATTCATATTTTCAATATTTATCTACTGTATATCTATATGTACAAACACAAAAGTATCAATGTCTGAAGACTTAGTCTGAAATAAACAGAGTCTTACTAATATGACTCAGCTGATATGTATTAGGTACTGGTAAACTCCATTGAAAAATGGGGGTCTTTTTAAGGAATTGGCGAGTCATTGGAAACTTGTATCATGTAGGACCAAACTAATATTCAAAACCTTGATATGTATATATACATATGTAAATATACATACATACATATAAACATTTAAAGTGATATGTGTATGTATTCATAGACACATACATATGTAATTTATGTATACATGTATTTGGTGTGTTTATCCTTGGGCATATAGATGTACATGCATGTGTATGTGGGTGTGTTTGCATACATATTTATGTGCATGTGTTTATTTGTTGTGTTTTTTTATGTCTAACCATAACAAATAAAATATAACATTTATAGGTACTTTAATGTACAGTACTAGAATTTTGAAATAATGTTCTATTCTTATTGCCTCGTTGACATGTGTATCCATGTTAGGGTTCAGCACTGTAATTTCAAACAAAAATGAGAGGCTAACTATTATTGAGCAGGTATGCAATCTTTTTCGGATTGGATTTCCATACGACTGGGAAACATATGCTGCTAGTAAATGTTCTGGGGAAGAATGCATTGGTGTTGGTTTTTCGACAAGTGCAGCTGGGTTTGACGAGTTAATAGACAAAGCAGGAAAAGCTTCACCTGTTTGTTTAGACAACTTCCCAGTGTTCATGATACGGGATCTGTTGATGTCTAAGGCTGGTGATTCTGACAATGGTTGTTTAACTAAAACTATTTTTAGTGATTTATTTCAAAAATGCAGTGGCAATGGTTTGAAAAACCCTACCTTATCGATTCATCCCAACGTCAAAAGTAATATCCCGCCTATCAATGGAGTTCAGTTGCAGGAGGAAGCACCAACTAATATCAAGCAGAAGTGTGAAAAAGGCAAAAACATTTTGGATTCAAAACCTGAAAGAACAGAAGAGAGCATAAAATCCTCATCAGCCGATGATCAAGCTAAAATTAGTCTTGATGACTTTCATGATCCTGGAAATCATTTGCTGGGAAAAAACTGTGTGACAAGTGAAAAAGAGATATCTGTAGGTGCGTCAAAGGAATCTATTTTGCAAGTTGATGCAGAAGTTAGTATGTCCATGGTGGGCTCAAAAACAAAAAATGACACTTTAGAAGTACATGAATTCAGTGGAACAGGATATCATTCAAATAAGTCAAAGACAAAAAGCGGGGTTTGTTCAAAGATAGAGCGTAAATATATGACAAGATCCTGTACAAGGTTGGCAAGTCAAAAGACCAGTGTAGATGGTAAGAAGAAAAGAAACTATGGCTCGATGGGAGGAAATATGAAACTCTGCTTGGCTTCAAGTTCAGAAGATCGTGAAATTCCTGCTGAAAGTCCTATTGAAGAGAAAGTAGTTGGTGGCAGCAGTTCAGATAGGATTGGAGCTGACAAAATTTCAGATCAATGTTTTTCAAAAGTATCAAATATAAGAAATCCTAAAAGTAAAAGAAGATTAGAAAGCCAGAATGATCTTGGAATGCATAAAGATCTTGAAATAAAAACTGCCCATCCATTTAATTTGGGTGTGGATGGCCAGGTAGCTGCTCCAGGCAAAGTTGCTGCAACAAGAAGCAGCAAGAGATTGAGGAACTTGAAAAAGAGATACGACTAGAATTTTATGTCAATCCTTTTACCGAGCATGAAATCAGTAGCCAACTTCTACAGCCTTGGTGGAGAAAACTCAACTGGAAAACAGCAATTGAAATGTGTTTCATGTAATTTTATCACCTGTTGATGACATGGACATCAAAGAAATCTTGCGTAAATCTGCAGTCAATGAGAAGCTAAAGAACATTCAAGAAAAAAACTGATATGGGAGCTAGACATTCAGTGCTGGGTGGCTAGTTGCTACTGTGGTCAGTGCTGGTCTACAGAATATTGATATTTTTATCAATTTTGTAAATATTGTTGAGCATGAACAGACTTGTAAAAAGGTGTTTGTCAATGCGTCCTGAACTAAAGAGATTTTTTCTGAATCATTGAGAAATGCCTAGCTGCTGAACTGGCTGTTTATTTATGGAGATGACTGGATTTAAATGCAGAGTCTTTCATAACCAGTTGCTTGGTTCTCTAAACTCTATTGAATGGACCTGATTCTAAAAATTGACCATCTTGTTGTAAATTGTCATGTTTTGGCTTTGTAAACCCTACAATTGAAAGTGAGAAATGTCCAAAGTTCACGTATAACACATTGTTTTTTTGTGGGTCATTGAGAAACGAAAAGCTCAGTCAATCATGGCTTAGGTAAATTATGGTTCTGTATCTTATATTAGATATGCGGGTTTTCTCACTAACATACTTAGAGATGATAATATGAGCATCCAGAAAATTACAGCTATATGCACAAGTTTTCCTTAATGTTAATATTCTGTTGTTATTTTGGATTGTTTTAAGGGAATAATCATTTGTGATGCTTTAGTTTTCCCATTAATGAATGGTTGCCTGTAGTTTCTTCATATTTTTGAGATGCTAGGATATATTGCTTCTCTCTGTTATTGTTTTTTGCATGCCATATCAATTGTTTGTAAGGAAAGAGAAAAAGAAAACTGGTTCTTTCCCGTTGGTTAAGGTCTGATTTGCGAAACTGACCATAGTGACTTCTCTTGACCAACATGTGTTGGCCGACAGAACTACTAGCAAGCAGCTTATTACCTTCTGAAAACAAAGGAAAGGAAGGAAAAAAAATGGGAGGTGAAGACAAAATGGTAGTCTTATATACATTGCACTAGGTTGGGGTTGCTGTTGGACCAACTAAGTGGACAAATTCAATACTCAGCTTAGGTTTGCTGTTGGCTTTTTCTCTATATTCAAGGGGTTTGTTTGCATGTGAAATATTTCACTGTAGGATGTCACAATCAGAGAATTTAAAATTGTTAGTGAAAGAAAATTAGTTTAAGATTTTACTTTAATCAAAGCTGCATAAATTAAATTTGGGAGGTAAGTGGCTGTTTTATCAATTTTGTGGCCTCTACAAGTGGATGATGCCTTTTGCATGTATCTCCAAAATGTTGATGGCATATCTGCCCAGGAAACTTCTCGTCATCTGTCTTTCTAATATGCACTGAAGAATGCTGTATTCAAAAAGAGAATTGCCTTGATTGAAAAGAACTATAATCTACTTTAGCTTTGGTGAAGGGGAGAGGAATCGTGTGGTTGACAGTATCATTTATATTTGTACGTGTGCAGGAAGGTTATACGTTGAATAAACCAGGAAAAAAAACGAGGTTGCATATTGGCTATTAGTTTTAATCTTTCTTTCTTTCTTTTTTTTATTTTTATTTTTATGTCTTAATAACATGGGTTCATTTGTCACAGCCTATGTTGGAAGTTCTTTGCAGTATTGACATCAATTCCACTGTACTCACGAGTGTCCAATAACCATTCCCAAATCCACTTCTGGCAAAAGGATGTTGTCAGAGACTCATTCCATTGATGTAAGCGGGTGATGGTTTCCTGGAATTGAATTTGCTTGTTGCTTTGCTTCTACTATTAAATCAGAAAAATAAAGACAGAAAATTTCGGGGACTAGTCTATCTCTTCCCAATTTATTTATTTATGGGTAATAATTGTTGAACCCTGGTAATATCATTTTACCCAATACACAAAACCCCAGTGGTTTTTCACTGCAGAATTCTTCTGCAGGTTTGTAACATTCTTATAGGTATTCTTGAAGTATTTGAAGATTTCAATCAGTATAGGATGTTTTTTCTCTGAGACAATTTCTAGTTGAAATGGAAAGGAAATATTCATAATTGGCAATTTAGTAAAAATGGTTCTTTAGTATCTTTCTGCTCTACTTCTTCCATATTCTTCTATCCATGGATAAGATAGGTTGTGTTTTTCTATGTTGAATTGACAATGATTTGAAGTTCTCTATTTTTTTTTTCTGTAATGTCTATCTGTGGATGTTTCTGAACTTCTAATGTTGCTATAAGCTATATATAACATCTAGATATTATTTTCAAACAACGAGTTGGTTCTCAAATAGAATGATCATATTCCCTCAGACTCAATACTGTTAACTTCCTGAGACTTTCTTTCATCCTCTTGATCTGGTTGAAATTTTTAGCTCTCAATTGGTCTGCTATGATCCTTATGTTGGTTTATACCGATCATATGGTTTTTGATTGAATGATCTTTACTGATGAGTTGGTGAGCAACTAGCATGGCAGTGGGATGTGATCTCTTTGTTGTGGATGTAGTAGTGTGATGACTTTGTATCTTTTACTTGTTTTTCTCACTTTTAGATGAACATATACTGCATGAGGACATTAGTGGATGTCATGATTTTATTAAATGTGATATGTATACTATTAAATTTAATTGATAAGACTTTTATTTGATTGGATATTTTTGAATCATGTACTCTTACGGTTCTGATTTATTGTTCTTGGAACAATTATTTCTTGTGCATAATCAAGTTGAGATAGTGGTTCAATTTTTATTTTTCCCACCATATGCTTTAAAAAAATTCTGGATGGTGACTTTAGCAGAAGGCTTCTGAAAACCAATTTATTTGCTTTAAGATGACTTATGTGCATGTTTGAAGGAGGAAAAAGGGATATTCTATTGAGTTTAGCTGGTGCCATTGGTGAATTTCTTATATTTTCCACCATTTGATAAGAGAGGGGTGGGAGGGCTTCCACAGATGTAATCACAGATGCTGGTGGCTGAAGCTGAGAATTCCTAATCCCCTCAGCAGGATGCTGACGAGGTAAATAAGCAAGGCAAAACATGGCATTCAATCAAGGGTGCTGACATAAGGGAAAGCATGTGGTGAACAGGTTTGTAGTACCCATTCAAGTAAATCTAGTGTTGTGCCCTTTATATGTGGTGCATTTCATCTTTCTGCCTATTTTCCAATGCCTTTAAAGCCCATGAATTGCTTTCTGCTACTTCTCATAATTCAGTTTTTTTTTTCTTTTTTCATTTTCAGTCAGAATTCTTCTTTTATCTTTATAGAAGGATGGCAGGGCTTATATTCACTTTGTTACTGGTACAGATATCCTTGATTTGGGCAGCTCTGGTGCAGTAGAGAGTAGTTGTAGGGGTATTCTCAATGGGAGGCATACAAATGTAGAAGGCGTAAAAGTGGGCAGGGAAGAGAGACATTTAAAAGGGATCTTTTAGAGTTAGATGAGATTGCTAGGATTGTAAGTATTGAGATATGAAATTTCAATCCTGCCATCTCAAGCAATCCTGATTACCATAGCAAGAGAAAGGGATGTTGGATATAGCTGTAGCAAGTAACTGTGAGAATGGAATTTTTGGTATGTTCTTTGGGCCTTTGACTTCCAATCAGGATGGGCCTGGTGGCACTAATATTCATTCAAGATTGTTTTTTTGGAGCCTCAGAGCTTTAAGTTGTCCTGAGAGAAAGGAGAGAATGAAAGAAATTACTTTAATTGCAAGTGGAATTCTTGATTTTAGATTGATCGGGAGCATTTGGGATAGGCACGTGAATTGGAAGTACCTTTTGGTAGTGAGAAATTCAGATAACTATGCCATCCTTCCTTTTTTTTTTCCTGCTTACATATATATTTATGCATTGCCTGTCTCAAGCTTGGGCAAAGGAGAAGGATCGCCTTATCAACCCCAGAATAAAGCTTTTGCTTCTGACATGTACCCTAAACCATCATTTTGATCTTTGGTATCTGAAAGATCAGAATGGAAGAACAGGATTCTTATTCCCAACTCCATCTAGTTAGGATAAGACAATTTGTTGTGGCTGTTTCAGGAGCTACAGGGATTGCCTGGAATTGTAAAATTTTATTTTATTAGGAGGTTAGTTTTGGTGCCTTCTATGTCTTAGTCTGTTCAAATGCGTGTAAAATGACTCTTGTTAGGGTTTGTTCTGAGTGGGGCTTAATCACCCAAATTTGAGGAAACTTTCAAAGAAATTTGAAGAATATTTGTAAATGTTAGAGTTATCTGAGGTGTGAAACAGGTTCACCTGGTCAATTCTTGGACAGAATTCCGGTTGTTGCATGTTATCCAAAAGTATCTCTTTGATCTGATTTCAGCTCATTTGTTGGTGATTATTTTTGCTCTCAAGGCCAAAAGAGGCTGATTCCATTCAGTTTTCAGAAGAGATGTATCTCACATCAGGATATGAATGAGTTAATGGTTGCATAGGAAGAGAGTGGAGAGAGAGAGTGTGGTGAAAGAAAGACTGAAGATGTTGAATGAGCTTACTTTTGGCATGGTGAGAAAAATGGATGATCTTTTAGGTGAAACTCATAGAATCAATGAAATACAGGAAAAGGAGGTGAGCTTGACTTGGGTTTGAGAAAAGAAATCTTAAAGTCTCAAGTAAAATGTCTTGGTGAAGGGGATGGAAATCTATATCTATAATTACTATTAAAAGCACGAACTACCTTAAGTGTTTTTCATTTGCACATACTTAAAATATCCTTCTCTATAGTCTTTAATTTCACATATTTATCTACTTAAAAGAATTTTAGTAAATGTAAATTAGCAATGACATATAATATATTTATAATTATTACTGCAAGTCTTACGAAGTTATATTTCTTCTCCAACACTTATACTTATCTGACTAAAAGAATTTTAGAACTAATAATAAAATCCTTTTAAATTAATCCAATATTTATTATTATAATCTTTTTTACTATTGATGTGAGTCTAACAAATAATACCATATTATCTTTCTTATTTTCTTAAGTTCAAACAAGAAAGATAGTGATCACCATTATTCATATTATAATACATAACAATTATAACTAAATATATTTATCATATTTAATAGTAACAGAATAAAAAAATTAAGAAAAATATTACTTTCTTATCATACAAAATAAGAGAATTTATATTATTTTGATAAAAATAAAGAAATCGAATAGAACTCCATAAAGATAGAATTGCTCAGCCAATACAGATTTGATACTTAAGAATTACAATATTCGAATAAAAAGATTAATTTTAAATGAAAAAAATAATTTTATTATTGTTGCTAGTCATTTAGTTAGTAATAGTTAAGCTTTTAGTTTTAATATCATAACCTTTGGGTCTGTAGACTACTCAATTAATTTTAATTTTTATAGAAACCCATATATGAAAGAAATATCTAATCGAAAGATGTATTTAAATTATGAAGAATAATTTATTCATAATAATATATTGGAAAACAGGATTTAGACTCCAAATACACCTCTGGGGGGGGGGGGGGGGGGGGGGGCGCGGCGCGAGTAGTGTTGAATAGGTGGTATACAACGGATTTTAAAATTCTCTATTAATCAAAGACAAGTCCTTAATTAATAGGCATGTACAAGTCTTCAAGAAAATACTGGAAACTAATAGTCAATTACATTCAAATATTAAGCCACACAAATTGCAAGAAAATAACTAAAGCATGTAAAGAAGATAAGCAATTTTGTGACAAAGGAAAAACTCTATCAGAATTCTCACTAGAGAAAAACCCTCTGGGCTATGCAGAAGCCACCTACAAATCCACTATGCGAAGAAGACTTACGAGCCGTGATTTAGACGGTTCAACAATCCTATTGCTAGACTTTGCAACCCATAAACTGTCAAGTAATTGAAGAACCCTTTAATTTGCCACCAGCAGCACTTTGGAACTCCGAGTTTCTTCTAACACAATCACTCAAACGAACTCGTCTGGCAATGTGGGAACTCCCACGCTCAATTCTCCCCAACTTGAAACTCCAAGACTTTGAACAAGGAAGAATAAAAGAAACAACAATAGCTCAGAGGTAAGAAAAACTCAAGGAGACTTTTCTCAAAGGTTTTGGACTTATAGGGTTCACAAAATAATCTGCAAGATGTGTTAACCACGAATCCTAATGGTATTTATAAGTTTCCAAGAGATAGAGGTAAAATAGGAATTGAGTAAGTTAACTAAAAACAAAGTTTTGGAAATCTGGGTTACTAAAAACAGAGTTTTGGAAGAATAGGTAACTCATATACTATGCATGCTCAAGGCAGGGTTTTTCTCTCTCCAAAATATTGGTTTAATACGTGTGTTGGAATCCTCAAACATCCTTCAAAGACTTCTTGTTGAATTGGAAATCAAACCCGTGAAGAACAATCGTGAAGCTTAGAAAATCTTCTTAACGCTCGAAGGTTAAGCTCGCGTTAAGTATGCGTTGAACCATCGCTCCAAACATATATCTGACACGTGCAGAATGTGCGCGAGTGTTAAACTGTTCTTAAGAGAAATCACTGACAAATGCCTTGACCAGAGCTGGCAAAATGTGGTCCGATCCGATGGGTCAACCCAAACCGACCGATTTTTGAAAAAAAAAAGCGGCAAAGTGACTCGTCCCGACCTGATTAACCACATACCTGACCCGAACCCAATACAACTCGACCCAATTAACCCCCCAACCCTATTCTAATTATATTTTTTGGAAAAAAAAATTTAATAATAATAAATGGGTTGGCGGGTTAGGTTCGGGTCAGGTTTTTCCAACCTACCATAATCAAACCCGGTTAACTCCAACCCGATTATGGCCTAACCCAACCAGACCCGTTGCCAGCTAGAGCCTTCACGCACAAGCGTTAAACTTCAACGTGCGTACGTTAAATGAAAAAACTTCAACTTTGTTCTTGGCGCCTAGTGCTCAAGCAGTGCTCCACTAGTGCTCTGGTAGTTCTCCGCTAGTGCACCAAACTTAATCTTCACGGCTAGTGCTTGAAGAGTGCGGCAACATAACAATCCCACGTATGACACTTTGCTCATGCGGCATCTTGCGCCAACTGAAACTTCAGCAAGTCTTAACTCTTTTCAACCCATATTTAACCACCTTACTTAAGACACAAAATCGACATCCTAAACCTACTTTTGACCCATAATTAAGCCAATACAAATCCTAATTAAACCTAACATATATTTTATTAGGTAAATAATAAAATATCTAAATTAGAAAGATATATTTAGATAATAATATTTTCTATTATCTAAATAATAAATATTTAGATAAAATTCTATTAAATTAAAAAAATTTATCATCAATAATTTATTCTCAAATCCAATAACTCAAGGAAGATCTACAACATATATCATGGCTCGTATTCCATATTCCAAGTAGTTGTCATTCCCAGGATGATTTGAAATATATTGTTTAGTATTTTTTATCATCCCTTGTTCCTTGAGAAACAAACTCATGTTACTATCCAAGATGGTGAGTCCGAATATACTAAGCCATTAACGTCATCTCAAAGTACAAGGGATCATAACACAATAATAAAAGTAATCAAATAATATATTTAATTATTAATATAGATTAATAATTATCAAAATAATTATTTTATTTAATTAAATATTTTACTTATTAAAACAATGAATATATATATAACATAAGACTTTAGGCCATAAAATATAATGCATGAAAAATGGAGCTTTGGCCTACTATTACAATTTAAAATGATCATCATATTTAATACATTTTAGTAAAGTCACTTTCATTTTAGAATTTTTATAGGATTAATTAATCTATATTTAATGTATTTGATTGGATTCCAATTCTTTCTTAATTACATTATATGTATTCTTACAATAATTAAATAAAAATTTTAATGATTTAATAATATAAACTTAATATTTTCCTCTTCATAGTTTGCTTGAAAAAATGTGGCTTCATGCAAAGACATATACTTGCACAATAAAATTGTTATTTTAAGTAATTAATATTGTTTTCTCGTAATAGAACATAGTGAAATTGTTATGAATAGTTTGTCATACGTTTTACATTTTGAATGATCCTAACAAATTATAAATGATCTAACAAATTATGTACATGATTTAAACTTATAAATATACTGTTTAAAATAAGTGCTACTCCTTCACTACCACCATTCCATATATGTTAATTTCTATTATTTTTAATTAGCATTTCCTTAACGAAATAGGTAAATCTATTATCATTAATAAATAAATAAAATTTAATAAAAATGATATCATATGTCTCTCAATCTAACTCTTGTATAATTTTGATTTTTTAATGAATTATTATAACTCTTGTTGTTTGACTTTTACACAGCACTTGATTGAGATATTGGAGCAAATTGAATGTTTAATTATTGCAAGGTAAATAATTTATTTTATTATTTTATATGTTTGTTTTATATCTCATAGTTTATTATATAATTTGATAATAAAATTTAATAATAAATTGTTCCCAAGTTGTAATATTACGATAATTGAAACAAATTAACATTTAAATAATTGGAATTGGAATGGCATTCTACTCTATTGGAAAGCTCACACATATGCAAGCACGCGCACACACAAATATTTATCAATTCATTTGTTGTGAATTACTTTAAATATTTATTCATTTTAATTAGTTAATTTGATTTATATTTTATTACTTTGATAAGTTATCTCTTCTAACTTTATTTTCTAAGTTAGCATTAAGGAATACGAAAATGAATCTTTTAAGGAAATACTATATATTATATTATTATTATGCAAAAAGAAATTACGGTGTTATTATGTTAAGGCTAACATTTTTGTAGATTATGGATTAAATATATCAAAGTATAGATACATACTAAAAATTGGGAATTTAATTTTTTTTATCAATTTATTAATAATTAATGATATTTCCAATTATAAAACGTGCAATCCCCAATCGTTCGTATTAATATTAATGATATTTTAGTGTTGCATTAGAGGCGTGTGTTCAAAATAATAATTATTGTTATAGAAAATATCTTTATCCTAACAAAATTAGAGGAGTCTAGAAATCATCGATAAATATATATATTATATAAATATGAAAGAGTGGAAATATCCTTAAAATAGAAAATATTTTTAAGATAATTTGTATATAGTTTAAAAACGAATATCATTTTAAGATTTTTTAGCGAGTTCATCTTTCAAAAGGGGTGAAAGTGAAACACAAGCTTCTGCCATTGGACAACATTTGGAGATCTGATCGAAGTAAGAACAGATGGAAAGAGACACAAGATGAGTTCAACAACGAGCGTATTAGGAGATCAACTTTTGATAAATAATATCTGCACCGGCAAGCTACTTCAGATGCGAGGTTGTTTATCGAATTTGGTTGTTTCTTAAAAAACATTTTCCGAAGTTTCAGTTGTAGATGAAACAAGGAAATAAGATAAATACCTGCTACCGAAAGGAGCGAAAGAAGAAGGAATTTCAACACCAATTTTAACTTTCGCTTCGTGCGGTTGAAGGGGACCAACATACTATTAAGTAACACGCAAAGCTGGTACTTCGTCATCCTTTATAAGCCCAATTACATTTTGTTACCCACATCATTATATATCCGCAATTACATTTTGTTACCCACATCATTATATATCCGCAATTTCATAAAGATCAAGAATATAGGGATCATGTTATTGATATGACACTTCTCCAATAATGACTCTTCGATAGAGTATATAAAACAAAAGTAAATAAGGAAAATGAGCTTTTCTTTTTCCCTATCTTTCCTTTCTCACCTGTTCATCTGGTGGGGCCCTTTTTTTTATTGTAGCTATATATAAAGTAATTTACTTTTATGTTTTCACTAAATATAAAATAGTTTATAAGAAAATTCAATGGCATTGGGTAACAATTCTAATTTCCATTCTCTCATGTGCTTCTAATCATAATATTTGGAATTTAAGCCACCAATTTCAATTCCGTACTGAATTTTTGTCCCAATTCTTTGAACCAATGGGGGCCTTAAGGTAATTCATGCTTTTGATAGTAGTATAGACTTAGATCTCCGGTACATGATGGCACGTGCGAGTACGACGGCATCCATCCAACGAATAACATGTCTCAGCACTTTCTATCTTTATCTTGAATATGGCTTTGAAAGGTATTTTAAGGCCTTGTTTGTCAGGAAATGAGTTTTGAGTTCACGAAGTTATTTCCCAAATGAATCTGCATGATTTAAAAAGAAATTACGTTTGATGTTTGGTAAAGTTTCATTCACTTTTTGATTTGATTAGTATTAGCATTTGATCATTCACTTTTTGATTAATAACATATATATATATATCCCTGTAAGAATTAATTTTTTTTAATTAACTATATATATGACTATGTTTGTAAGAGATTTTTATTCCAAATATTTTTAGTAATATATATATATCCCTATATTTATAAGAATTAGAAAATTATTTTTAATTAATTCTATCTGATCATTTATTAATCATATCGAAAACTGAATGAGAACTATTTTCGTAATCGTTTCAACAGTTCTTGTCCCTTTTATGAGATTTCAGGCCAAATATAGGAGATACATATTTTTAGCAAGTTGGTAGTTGTAGTGCATTAATTTTATCCTTTATATTTTTTAGAGAATTTTATCTTTAATTTTCCAATTAAGGCTTTAATGGATCAAAGCAAAAAGTGAATCTTACTCTAATTCAAAATCCTTATATATGAGATTAAATTTTAAAATGAACACAAAATGTTCCTTTTCATTTAGAACCCAAAATGAATTCTCAAGAAAAAGGAAAAATATTTTTTAATTCTTACAAATAGTTTTCTTATACAAAATAATAAGAAAAATAATAATAATATATTTTTCATACTTCATTAACAAATTCTCATGCACATATAGAAATTTATCAAAATAATTATAAGTGAAATTCCTAATAATATAAGTGAAATGTTACCAATTTTCTTACATTATATTAAATAATATATTTATTAACACCTTATATCATTAAATTAAAAATGTTTAACTTTTTTATAGTCCTACTTTATAGAAACAGATCTTACTATTACTCTATTCTTTTTTTATCTACTTAACTAAATCAAAATAATATAGCTTCTTAAGAAAAGAAGATGTTTTATAATCAAATTAATACAAATTAAGTAGCTATATATATAATAGAAATAATTTATTTATAAAGTTCTTTTTTACTTTTTTTTTCTACGAAAAACAAATATTTTTATTTTCCAATGAAAATAACAAATTTATAAAATTTTACATTTTTATTACTATATTAAAGTATACCTGTTTACACCCTCTACAGACCAACAAATAGGAAGAGGCCACGTGGTATCTACATGGTCCGATTCAATTAGAAAGGCCACGTCATAAATACATGTAGGCCTTACTCACTCAGATAGGCCACACCAGCATACACGTAGGCTAAGCACTCAGCCAAAGCCACGGAATCATATAAGACAAACGTCCTCACATTTTTAAGGGATCACGTCATCATCAGCAGAGGGTCGGCCGTTAGAGAATGAGCGATTACAAGCAAGGAAGTTAGTCGTTCATAATCATCGCTAGGAAGTTATTTCTCACGAATGGATAACTACAGACGACTAACCTCCATGAAGATCGTGCAAGAGTGGGACGTTGAGCAACCATCAAGGGTTGGCTATAAAAGGTACAAACTCGAAAAGCTCGAGGACAATCTCCACCAAAAAACCGCAACCGGTTATCATAATGTTAATTTGATCATCCGTGATCTTTATCCCCTCTCCTACACCCCAAGCTATAGCATAAATTAGGACTTCTTTCACTGCTTCCAGTCGCAGTGATACCTTAGACCCCTATTTACTCCGATTGACGTTAGAACCCTGCCACCAGCGAGTAAGTTGAGGCCGCCCCTGACTCGCAGTTCTGTACCCCGATTACGACTACAGAATCCCGAGTAGCCAGTCCAGAGACTGACTTTGATCAAGCCAGGCGACTTGCATACTTTCAATTAAATAGCAATCCTAGGTGAACCCTCGAATTGACTTTGTTAGCAGCCACTCCTTTCCTCTTGCTTTTATACCCGGATTACGGCTATAAGACCAGGATAGGCAGGTCCTGCAAGCCTTATCAGTTTTCTTCTTGTTTTTATTTCCTTTTGGGGATTATCTGTTGTAACTTACGGCCATCGGCCGATTTTATAATAAAGTGACATGCCATCGACTGCTTTGACTTTCAAACAAATATAAGAACCCAAACGAAGACCGAACCCCTAGTCTTCATTCTATCGCCTGACCGGTTTTATTACAGGTGACTTACAGTACGGCTAAACCGACTCCAGTTTAGATTCGGAACAGGTGCCCGAGGTCAGGACCTGACCCGAAATCTTTGTATCAATCGATACTAGCACGCCCGCGCAGAGACACATCATCAATATCGCCACGTGTCCATACCGGCCCAATTTCGGAGGAACAATACCATAAATCGAAATCATTCTTTGAATGTTCACAACAATTACTACTTATCAAAAGAGCAAGTAAGGTGGGAAGAGATAGCAGCATGCCGGCACTTAGTCCTTCATGAGGGTCTAGCATCAAAAGAAACCTTGCCATAAATTCATTCTAATACTTGAAGGCTATATCGATCCCAGGCCTTCTCACTTTCTTCTTCCTTTTTTTTTTTTATTTGAAGAGCTTTCTTGCATGGGAACAAGTTAATGAGAAACGTGACAGGTTTGTGTTCTTGTTCTTCCTTTCGTTTTTGTTGTACTAATTCTAATTTAGTTGGTTATAGTGTTATGTATAGAAGTTTTCGGCTGTTTTTCTTTCTTTCAATTCACATGGGGTATCAGATGTAATACAACCCCCATCAATCTATACTATATATAATGCGAGAAGACTCCTTAGGATGCGCGCCAAACGCAACATGCAACTTCCAGAAAAACACTTCCCTACATTGTTAAGATTCATTAATAGGAGTGTAATTGTCATGACAATTCCCTACATTGTTTTTTTTGTTTGCTTATTTCATTCTGAGTGGCACAATTATTTACACCTTTCCTAGCAGTCATCATAGAATATTCTTAGTTCTATGGTTTATCAGGTCACAAATAAGGGGATACTTGTGATTCTATGAGAAAATTTTTACACAGATTGAAAGATGTCATGACCTACCGTCCTCTTTTGACAAAAAAGATAATCCCAGAAACATATATGTCATACACTGTACTCTAATAATCCATGTAGTTTGTTCCATTGTGTGCGAGCAGTGACTTTTCTAATCCCCCCACTTTGGAGTGCTATATGACCTTAATTATATTGAATAATTTTTATTACAATGTTAGAATCATTTAAAATAACACATCAGAATGAGTATAAATTATAAGGGGAAAACAAATAAAAGGTTACCAACTAACACCTATCAATTTTCCTTGCTTGACTAGTCGAGTAAAACTTCTTCAAATTTGAAGACCCCCAAAAGAATGTTGCACGGTATGATTCTGTACAGAGTTAATAATACTGGGCTTCTTTCTCATCTCCAGCATATTTAGATGGTGCAGTGGGCATCTACAAGGAAAGAAATTACAGACATCATTGAATTGTGAGAAGGGGGGGAAAATAGTTGATGCCCTGCAACAGAATCAGGTTAAATCTGCATCAAAGTTAGGAACAAAATGATTTCTGTAGAAAAACATGGTAACCAACAAAAATCATAATTTTGTTTCTGCAGCAATGCATGATAGTTTCTTTGAAAAACCATCTTGAATCACATTGGCCCAGACCATATTTACGCACTTAATGATCCACAAATCTTTTCCGTAAGGATGAAGAAGTATCTGATAATTAGAATAGATTGTGGCAAAATATCTTCAAAGAGATCAATGTGAAGACATTAAGCAGTGGCAACTAGGCACAGAAGAGATTATCAAAAATCAGTAAATAATTATTTTAGACAACATAGAGTTCACTAATTAATTCTTCTAAACCTGAAAATAATAAATTATATGCAGTAATAAATTTCAAAAACAGGAAATTGATAGCAAAACCTTCATGAAATCCTCGCCAGGGGATCTTGCAGACAGAATACCACAATTGGCTTTGTATTCTTCTCCTTTACTCTTGAGATACCCATACCTTAGTATGAACGACCATAGTTGTGAAAATGCCTAGGCAATGCCAGGCGATAGACCTGCCTGTAGCCTAGGCGACCGCCTAGGCGCCTAGGCGACAATTTTTCATTTCAAAATAATCAAAATATATTCATCATCCATTGTACATGGAAGTATCAAAAATAAAAAAAATCTAAAGTATCAAAAGGTCTAGATGCCATCATCCAATGTAAAATCCATATTAGTTTCTTGAAGCAAGCCTCCTGCAATCCCATCACCCGCAAGTCCCCGATTATGATTAGCTTCATCTCCATCTTCATTATCATCCAATTCTAAGTATGTGTTTTCTTCCTCACCTTCAGTTTCATCAAAGTCGGTCCATTGGGGCTCTTCGTTTTCTTCCTCTCCTTCAAAATGTCTACTTGAACTTCTTGGAGTGCTACTACTAGTTGCACTCGACATGTTGCGCTGTGGTCTTGACGGTCCATCAATACCTTCAGAAGCCCTCACAGCAATATCAACATCTAACCAACTAAGCCCTTCATGGACAATGTCTTCCGACGGCTCTTTTCCTGTGAGCCACTCACTTGAGTCATCAATATCATCAAAGCAAATGGGGTCATAGGCTTTAGGATTTTCCTTCCTTGTTAAGAATCTCTCTCTTAGTCGCTGATTGTATTGGACGAAGACAAGATCATTCAACCGCTTTTGTTCTAGTCTATTTCTCTTCTTTGTATGAATCTTTGCAAACAAAATAAAAAAAACATTACTAAAGAATCTCAAATTTTAATAAAACTTCAAATTAAAGATACAAATGAGATATATATTTTTACTCACAAATTCAAAAGTACTCCAATTGCGTTCACAACCCGAAGAAGTGCATGTAAGCCCCAGGATTCGAAGTGCTAGACGCTGAAGTTCTGGGGTATTAGCTCCATAGGTATCCCACCATTCAACTTCAAAAAGTACTATAATAATTAGTAAAGAATCAGTTGTTAATTGTTACAAATAAAAATTCAAATTTAAAAGCATTACAATGAACTTACTTGGTTGCTTCTTTTCTCTTTGCCTAATTGCCATATCTTTTCCAAAAAGGTCCCTACAATTTTTGTAAGTATCCATTTGTCTAGAGATCTTATCTTGTAACTCTTCATCTCTAACCATCCTCTCTAAACAATCAAGAAAACTCACTTCAAATTTTCCAACAGAATCATCTGAGATGTCTTTAGCTTTAAAATACAAGCTTGGATTGAGGAAAAAAGCCTGCTACATGTAATGGCTGATTGAGTTGCTCTTCCCATCTCTTATCAACAATAGTCAAAATAGGTTCGTAATCTCTTTCTTTGTGTCCAAAAAAGCTTTGGATTTGATCTCTTGCTTGCTCCATTGCAGCATAAACATAACCCATTGGTGGCTTTTCATCACCATCAACTAATCTCAAAACTTGTACAAGTGGATATGAAGCTTTCAAACAATAACTAATACCTCTCCAAAATGTTGTTGATAACACAATATTTGCAACTCTTTTTCCTTCAATTTTTTTTGCCCACTTACTATTATTCCATTCAGAGGAAACAAATAAAGCTCTCAAGTCTTGTTTATGTGTAAACAAATTTTGAAGATTCAAGAAAGCAGTAGCAAACCTTGTGACTGCTGTCCTTACTAGGTCCTTTCCTATCTTGGTTCTCATTTGATTAAGTAGGAGATGATGCTTGTAGATGAAAGAAGTAACTGATCGGGCTTTGGCAATGATAGCCTTTGTTCCCTTGAGATTCCCAATATCTTCTAATATGAGATCTAAGCAATGAGCAGCATAAGGTGTCCAAAACAGTTGTTTTCTCCTATCTATTAATTTTCTATCTATAAAAAGACATTATAAATATAAGTACAAGTAAGATAATACACTTGAATTCAAGTTAAAGATGAAATAAAATAAAATAAAAAAGACACCCAAATTACCTGCAGCAACATAGGCAGCATGGTTATCTGTAACAACTTGAACCACGTGCTCTTCTCCAACTTCTTCTATCACATTATCAAGTACTTCAAACAAGTACTGTGCATCATGTACTTTACTAGAAGCATCAATTGATTTCAAGAAATATGTTCCTTCGGGACAATTCACTAAGAAGTTGATTAAACTCCGTGTCCTCTTATCAGTCCAACCATCAGACATGATTGTGCATCCATACTTTTTCCAAGCTGTTTGATAAACTTGAAAAAGATCCTTGGTTCTATCAACCTCAATCTTAAGAAGTGGTTCTCTCAATTCATGAAATGATGGAGGCTGATAACCTGGTCCAAATTGACCGATTGCTTCCACCATTACTTAAAAACTTCTTAATTTCACTGTATTGAATGGAATTCCAGCTTGATAAAACCATCGAGCCACATACTGATTTACTTTTTTCCGATCCTCATTTTTGTATCTGTTATTAATGGTGGTCTGAACTGCATTTCCTTTAGCCCTCTCTGCAATTACTTCTTCAGGATTCCTTCTCAAAAAGCCATTCATGGGCCCCCTTTCACGTGGCTTTTTTTTAGTCACTTGACTCACTTGTGTAGATTTCTCCTTGCCTGTCCGTTTTCTCTTTTCTGCACTACATTCCACTTCAACATCTTCACTTTCTTCAACATTAATTTCCCAAGGATCTTGGCTAAAAGGATCATCAAGCAAGTCATTTTGGATTCTTTTATTACTTGTCATATGATCCGATAATTCTTTAATTATCTCCGTAGATGCTTTTGGGCATTTCTTCACATTCCCATACCCACCAATCAAATGTTGTTTTTGTCTATAAATACCTCCATTTGTTATAGTCCCACATAACTCACATTGAATTTTGTTCTTATCACTAACAGCGGGCCAAAAAGAATACTTCCACGCTGGATCCTTAGAATTGGCTTTTGGCTTGGAGTTACCGGAAGATGACATCTCTTCAAATAGACAAACACCAAACACTTTTATTAAGTAATTAAACAAAACAGTGTAGCGTTTAGAAAAGAAAAACAAAAAAAGCTAATTGACTTGAGGCTTGAATCATACGTAATTAGTAATTATGTATGACTTTTGGGTGAGGCTGGTCCAGTGAAAGGTCATCACCAAGTGAAGAATAAGTCATCAACAGTGAAAGGTCAACATACGAAGAATAAGTCATCAACAGTAAGTCATCAACATATGAAGAATAAGTCATCAGCAGGTCATCAACAGTGCAAGGTCATCAACAGTAAAAGTTTGGAATGACAAAAAACACAAAAAAACAAAAAAGAATGAGAGAGACAGAGAAATCGAGAGAATTAGAGGGAGAATGACGTTTCTAACTTAAAAACAAAAAAGAATAAGAGTGAATTAGAGAAATCGAGAGAGATAGACTTCGTAGCAAAAAAAAAAAAAAAAAGAATAAGAGAGACTGAGAAATCAAGAGAGATAGAGGAGCAGAGAACGACAACGAGACAGAGAGATAGCAGGGCAAAGAACGACAACGAGAGAGGAGATAGAGGGAGCAGGGAGCGACAACGAGAGAGACAGAGGGAGCAACAACAAGAGAGAGACAGAGGTAGCGAGCGAACCAGAGGGAGCGAGAGTTAGAGAGTGAGACAGAGAGACGTCGATAGAGAGAGTAAGACAGAGGGAGCGAGAGAGATAGGGAGCGAAAGAGAGGGAACCAGAGAAAGAGAGAGCGACCGAGAGAAACAGAGGAGACAGAGAGAGGGAGCGAGAGAAACAGAGGGAACGAGAGAGATGTGGAGCAACAGAGAGAGAGGGAGGGAGCGAGAGGGAGGGCGAGACACAGAAGAAAAAAAACAGACACAAAAGAAACAGGACGCGTTGGAGAAGAAGAGATGAAAAAAAAAAAAAAATCGACATACCTTGCGAGTTGCGATGAAGACTTGAACCTTGTGATACGACGAAGACTTAGCAGCCTTCTCTTCAATTTTTCTCTTCTGGTTTCTTCTTCAGCTTTCTTCTGGCAACCATTTCAGTTTCCTCTTTTTGCATGTTTCGTAAACGATGGTCGACGCACATAATTTTCAAACTCTTCCTCTTCCTTCATTTTTTTTTCCCTTCTTTTGCTCGCCTGGGCGCCTAGGCGACCGCCTTTAATAACATAGTGAACAACATACCATGGCAAACAAAACTTGCAAAGGAGTCCAGTATTTTACAATCAGACAACAGCAAGTGACAGCCTTGTTGCTGTTCTTCAAGTACCTGCACCTGAGTATGGACCATAGCAGCCACTTCTTGTGGATTGCATCCTGCAGGTCCAAATCGCCAGCGTTTAATTTGATATTGGGATCAGCATTTCAGTGATGGGATGTGGGCCAGAATTTCCGTGATGGGATGGATAGTGCTCTGATGGAATTTTCGGCAACCGGGATGGGTGTATCCTACATGAATCATCATAGACATGACTTCTGGCAGGCAAATGGCATGATTGATGATTCACTGATCTAAAACGCCCACTACTTAGAGATGGCAACAGTTTTGTTTTGAGAAAAACCGAAACCGAACAGTCATGTATACAAAAAACCAAAACTGAACTGAAACAGAATTGGTTTTCAAAACTGAAACTGTATACTACAAATCCAAAAACAATCCTAGTAAGTTTGGTTCAGTTCAGTTCATCAATTGTAACTGAACCAAACCATCCTTGGTTAAATATACATAATTGGTTTGGTTCGGTTCAATTGACCTCAAAAATCAAAACCAAATTGGTTTTATATAATATAAACCAAACTGATTAATAACAAATCCAAAATTAACCCTAATAGGCTCAGCCCGGGTTTCATGGAAATGGAGGATGCTCCCACTAACCTTCTGTTGCTCTAAGGCCGGCGTGATAATAGTGTGATTCTTTCTACAAACTCAGTCACTGTCAATGATGTAGCAAAATGACATCTCCAAGCACTAGAAGCAAAAATATCCAAATGATCCATTATGGAGAGTATCAGACAGATAAAAAAAAGTAAAGTATTCACCAGGTTTCTTTCTATTTTCCTTTTCTTGTTCTATTTCCTATTTTCGTCTTATTCTCTTACCCTTTTTCTTCTTGTTTGTCTCTAGTTTTTTTGGATATATTTTATTTTCTCTTTGCAAATTTCTAAAGAGAGGCAGTGGGACATGTATAGGAAATGAATCATCATCCTCCCCCCCCCCCCCCCCCCCCCCCAAGGACCATCTATAGTCACTTTCTCTCTTCCTTTTCCTATTGTTCATTTCTTGTCTTTATTACTTCCGCTCCTTTTGCCATTCTTTTATTTTGGAAATGAGGAAACAGAAGTTTAGAAACCTCTCCATTAGATTGCCTATAAATAGATATCTCCTCCTCATTCACACATTTCTCACCTTTTCTCACTCTTCCCTTTCCTTTCTCGTCATCTCTCATTATTCTCTTTCTCAAATTTTTATCATATTCTCTTTCACTCACCTCAAGCAGCATCACATGATGTCACCTTGCAACTCATATATATATATATATATAATGTAAAGAGTTTTGCCACACTTCCTCATAATTTCTCCAATTCTCCTCTTTCTCTGGTCTGTCTTGCCACTTTGGATTCTTGGAATGAGTTGGTGCATCTGTGGCAAAATACAGGATAGTTCATGTTGAATTTCCAAGTGGACGGCCAGTCTTCTAGCTGTGGGTTGACAAACTTATTTCCTGGATAAAGGTATTGCTTCTCTCAGCTATGCCAGTGATAATAACTGGTTGGAGTATTTGCTATATCAATGGAGCCCAACCAACCATATATCTATCTTGGTATCCAATGAGATTTTTCCAATTTTCTAGAAAATGTTAGGGAGATTATTGGCATTCCCATCATTGCTTTCAATCCTATTGGCAAGCTCAACCAATGTTGTCAAATTGCCAAGTTGAGGCTAAGCAATAGACATGCACATTATTGCCTAGGTAATTATTCAATCACTTGGGCGATAATTTTTTTCTCGAAACCATTCAATGATAAAACAATGACACTTACAACATAGACCAAAGTATTATATGCGTTAACTGAGGGAAAATAAATAAATAAATAACACAACCTGATTTCTCGACCTACACAAAATTAATATAGGACTTGGTAAGTTACTATACACATATGCATGTGTGTGTGTGTGTGTGTACCCAGCCAAAATAAGCGATTAGTGGCCGTCTCTTAGCCTAGGCACTTGCCTAGGAATGCTCCACCTAGGCTACTGTTGCCCCTACCCCAGAAAAAGTGCCTACACGGTTAGTCAGCTTCCTATGAACTTATGCTGAACAATACTGAGCTCAACATGAAATTTTAAGCATAGCTGAACAATTTAGCAAAGGAGGCTCCAAATTTATGAATCTGACATTGAAGCCTTGCCTTCATAATGAGGGTAACCACTGCACTTTTACCAAGTGGCAACAATAATTTTGGCAATAGCTTGCATTGAGAATCTTCAGGAGCCACATAACTTACACAGTGAAGCCTGTGCTAGACAGGTTAACTTGGATGCCCTTATTGTGTTATTGTTATGGTTTTGAAATGAAGGCAGCATCTAGTGACAAGGTTCTTAGCATGAGACACTCATTTTTGCAGCTAGCAAAATGCAGAAATCTAAGCCTAGACCACCTTTCTTGACACTAGACCAACAGCTGGACTTGCTTCATTCATCTTTGTTGCTTGTGCAAGTTTACGACCAGACAAGGACTGCATATCAATTATCTTTCAGGCATGGCTATGGGTCTTGTACAACTCCTATTTGCCAAAGTATCCCTCGCCATCATTCAAGGCAAGGGATGTGATTATGGATGGAAATGACCACCTCATCATCACTCGATATTGAGAACTTCACAAATCTGGCAATAGGTTTTAAGTTTTAACAGCCACATACCTAGGCTTTATTGAGTCATGGATGTTCAATCTACCTTCAAAGTTCTCCTTTTGATTGTATTACACACCATGCTTGTTTAATCTTCATGCACTTAATGGCATTAAATTTAGTCAGGTACCCATCCTTGGGCAAGCTTCCAATGGATAATCAGGTGTACAAGGCCATCATGACTTTATCAACCTTGCCATCTACTGATCCTTATGTATATTTCCCTCAAAGTTCTAAATTTTGGTCACATTCTGTGGCATGTCTTCAAAATTTTACTATCTCCATGGTCTTTGGCCCAAAAAATTGAACAGAAATCCTCTTTTTTCTTGTTCACCATCATGTCATTGAAATTTAAGTGGATGCTTCAATATTTTGCTCTATGTAACTGAAATTTCAACATGGAGCGAGCTCTGCTAGTGTCAAAAAAATTTGCCCCTTGAAGGATGCATCAAAAGAAATGTCACCATATTTCGTCAGCATCTCTTTATCTCACCTTTAGCTCCTACAAAACTCCATTTTAAACATTTTTTTATGAGTGTTCTGAGAATCAAAAACACTTCAACAAGAATCTCTAGTATATTTGAGGTGTCGAAAGTAGATAGTTGGGAGCAAGTGTTCAAGATGAACATGTTTGTTCTAATTTTAATCACATAAATCTAACCACATAGTGTGAAATTAATATATATTGTATAGAGAGACATGATATATGACTCTTTTGCTACTTTGATATTTCAAGAAAAATTAATATTTATTTAATTTTTTGCCTACTCAAAAATTTGATAATGGAAGTTTAATTAGTTTTGCCATAATGGATTTGTGGAAAAACTAAGAAAGACAAAATAAGAAATTAAGAATTGAAAAGTGGTTAGTAATAGCATTCATTAAGGATGAAATGAAGAGTAGGTTAAGGTGGTTTGGTCATGTAAAACGGATACCTACAAATGCACAAATGTTAGACGGTGTGAGAGTATGCATATTAAAGGGCCTCAGCGAGCAAGAGGGAGACCTAAAAAGACATGGACGGAGTCTATAAAACAAGATCTCCAAAAACATAAATTAACTAAAGATATGATTTTTTATAGAACGGGATAGAGAGACAAGATTTGTGTTGCCGACCCTACTTTGGTGGGAACTGGCTTATGAAGTTATGATAATGATGATAACATAGTCTGTTTTTTAGTGAAAGATGAAAAATGCTTACAAAATGACAAAGTAACAAACAAGTTCCAAAAGACATAGAAAAACAGAAAAATGTTAGAAAAATTAATGGCCAACTACAAATTACATTTTATACCATAAATTAAATTTATAATCATTTAATAATTTTGATAGTGAAAATTATTTAAAAATAAAATAAGAAAAGGTTAGTGGCCAATTACTCATCCAAGTAGTTGATTGTTAATCAACTTTATAAACATTTACTAACTTAAATCATAAAAGTATTTAAATTAATTAAAAATATTTAAATTTCAGAAAGCTATTTCAAAAACAAAAAATTACTGAACAGGTTACATAGATATAATAAGGCTATGCTCTATGAAAGCAGGCATGAGTTTTACATGATGAAAGGGATATATAAATGGAATGTGTTCTTTCCAAATAACACATACTTCAGAATACATGATCTTCTTGCAGATTTCCCCGCCCCAAGTGTAAAATCCCGAATTTTTAATATTATTAAAATTTTGTATTTTATTAATAAAGTCTATTGTTCATACATAAACTAATATAGGAAAGTGGGAAAGAGTTTAAATTGGGAATTTATGCTGAAATTAAAATGGTAGATATGAGTTTTTAAGGTAAATTTTATTAACTAAAGTTTAATTAGGGGTGATTAAGGAAATATGTTGTGTGGCAATGTGTATGATCATATTAGTTAGTTTATTAGATATGTAGGTAGGTAGTGTGGTGAGGCATCACACCGAATCATTTGGTGTTTTAAAAAGGAGACGGCGGCAAATAGAGGAGCTTATAAATAGTGGTCGAGAATTGTTAGGTCTGGTTGTTTGGTTCAGGAATCCTCTGGAGAATCTGAGAAAGTCTGAGAAGATAGAGTGAAATCTGGAGCATTTAGTCAAGGGAGAAGAAGGAGCATTGTGGTGTTTGCTGGATCGATCTAAGAAGCAGAGAAACATAGACCGAACAGCTGAATCTGATCAGGAGAATTGGAGTTTAGTTCAATTCAATTCTGAACCAAGTATTGTTGTAGAGTTGTAAATATTCAAATAATTAGGTAGGTTATATCAGCTCTAATTAGATCTGTAACTCCTCAAACAGAAATCGTGTTATTTCAACAGCCGAATAGGACTTTATCCATGGAAGAGTGGATCTGAGAATTCAGTGTTTGTAGAAGTAGAATTGAAGCTCATAGAGGTAAGTAGCACCCTTCAACACTGATTTATTGCTTTAATTTCGTTCCGATGATGAGTGTTCATGTTTTTGGAGAAAACCTCTGTTCGTATGTATATTCGGTGATTTAATTCGAAATGGACGTAATTATGCTTTAATTAAATCTAGGAGAGTGGAATTGTGTTATTAAGATGCTATGGAGGTAAATCGAATTGTTTTGGATGATTTAATTTAGGTCAGAGTTCATGATAATCCAGTTCCAGAAAGAAGAAATTTTACGAGTTCGTATCATCAAGGATTGCTCAACCTGGGCGCCTAAGCGCCCAAGCCAAGCGATCAAATGCTCTCAAATATACATGGGCGCCTAGCACATTGCCTAGGCCATGTGCCAAGTGACCCAACACTTTGATAATCAATATGGTCGCCCAACCCAGGCGCCTAAGTGCCCAAGGCAGGCGACCAAAACAAAATATAAATAATACGGTCGCTTAGCCAGGTGCCTAAGTGCCCAGGCCAAGCGACCACTACAATAACAGATTTTTTTTAATTGTTAAGATTTTTAGTGGCTTTATCTATAGAAATATTTTTATAAATTTTAAAGAGTGTACAATCATAGTTGAGTAAACTAAGAGATATTTTCCTATAGAATTAATCTGAAATTTCACTTTAATAAGAAATTGATGGGTATTCTACAAAAATGAGTTTATTAAAGATAATTGGTTACAAATTATAAAATAATGATTTTATTTTGATTCAGTCACTTGTAGTAGTTAACTAGGATTAATCTTAGGAGTTCTCAAAGGTAATTTACTTAAGAAATTTTTTATTAAATACTTAATTATATATTTCCTCATTTATGATATAAATTGTTGATTTATAAAAGGTGTTGAGGTTTTACTTTACATTAGAAAGATTATACATAATTTCTTGTACAAAATCACTATGTTTAATCAGGTTTACTTTTCTAGTCAAATTGGGGAAATTTAGCATTTGAACTCTATTTTGGGGATGGTTTTGGATTAACTTGACTTTATGGAAGAACTTGCATTGTTTTCAACTATTGTGAACTATTTCCGGTGATATGAGTTTTAAATGATTGCTGAGATTGAGATTTGATTTTTGATTTGTTTTCTTCCATGTACTTGGGGAGATGCTTTGGGATGCCCATGTACTTGGGTAGATGTTATACCTCCGTGTACTCGGGGATGCCCCATGTACTTGGGATGTTGATACCTCTGTATACTCAGAGATGCCCCGTGTACTCTGAATGATATGATCGTGATTGAGATGAGTTGTGCTTGCTAAACATCGTGTTTGGTTTTGTTTTAGAGTCTAGTGGACATAGCTCGATATGGATCCATTTAGGAGCTAGATAGCGGAAATGATTGTTCTTTGCTAGATGTAATTCTTTGTTTGCGTACGCGTTCCATCATGTACTCAATGAGGCCTTCTCTGTACTGGTGGGCTGCGGCGTTCCTTTATTTTATCGTGTACTCGGACTATGTCTAGTTAGTACCTATCAACCCTTCGCTGTACTGGTTGGGTTCTCCCGCAATAAGAAGATGATTGTGTACTCAGCTTCGCACATAAGCCAGGAGGTGGTATAGTGGACATTGATATTACTTTAATTAAAGGCAGTCTTATTTCATAAGTTCTGCTAGGACTTATCGATTTTTGATTCGATACTACAGATTTGTTTGACATGTTGGATTACTTGGGTTTATCTCACACTGATTGATGGATTATAATTGAATTATTCGGATTATTCGTGTTATCGTCACTGCTATATTTTGTATATCTGATTCATGTTTTAGAACTGTATAAAATGTATTTAAGCATGTATGTGCTACTTACTGGGATATTCGTATCTCATTTTGTTTTGTTTTGTTTTGTTTTCAGATCTTGGAGAGGACGATACTCTATGGGTAAATGCTTGGGGTCATGTGAGTTAGACTTGTGATACTGTATTTTTGTATTCAGTTTGGGATTGTAGTTGACTCTGATTATGTAGTTATTGCTTTATTCATGTTTTCCTTCACTCTGATATATAGATCTTGTTTGAAATATTAATCTTCGGAGAAGAGTTACGGTTTCACTACGTAACTCGGATCCGGGGCGTTACACCAAGTGTCACCCAATGTGCCCTACTCACCCACCTATGTCTGTCTGTTTTCACAATGCATGTTGCCTACCGTCCTTAATATCTACCTATAGGGATGTTGGTGAATATCAATCGAAATGAATATGATAGATATGTGGAAAAGTACTCAAACTGGTATCGTCTTACAATGAGTTAGGCATGACTGCATAGAGAGTATGTCCTAAGTTCAACCTAAGGTCAGGAGTGACAGAGATGGCACTGAACCAGCTAGACACACTTTAAGATGTGACATATTCTCATACTTGAATAATTGGATTGGCCTTATTTATACTTAACGGAGTTAGATGACTACTATTTTCCTGTTTATTCTTTGTTCCATGCTATTGGTTCTTAGCCATATTAGCCTAGATATATGAACGTTCATCCATTTTTTGCATCTATTCCTATGTAATTGTTTTTAAGGTCTACGTTACTCTAATTCAAACCTCCTCAAAGTTTCAGTCAAAATTCCAAATTTGCCCTATAACTTCCCAAAAGTTTCCACATAGTGACATTTTCTGTCACATTGTCAAAATTTTGCTGACATGTTTGAATTTCACCAAGCTCCCTAGATTAAATGGTTAGAAAAATATAAATTTAAAACATTGATTTGTGTGGCCACTTATGGCTCCCACCACTTGACTCATCAATTTTAAGTTATGCCCACTCATCCTGACATAGTTGATGATAACATCAAACTGGTCCAACTACAGACTTTATTATTTGCTGGATGCCCTGACAATGTTATTGCTTGTAATTCACAATTGCTACTGAGAGCATACCCAGCTGCCTCTGCAATCTCACCACTCGTCTAAAGTCCTCCATCGATTTACCCAAAGGATATTCCCTCAAAAGACTTCTTCCACATGAAGGACTTAAGAAGTGGTGGTACAAGAGGGAATTGTCTTTGCCAAGTGATCATATTCTCACCAGGTCTGTTTAAATGCAAGGAACGGGGGAAAACACAAAGTGCCTGAGTGCCCAGTAACACCGGCATCCCAAGAAGGAAAAACAAAAAAACAAAAAAAGGTTACAAATCAGATACAGTTTGTATTAGTGCTCACAATAATGACAAGGATTGTTCTGATAAGAGCCATACTCCAACTATCTAATCTACATCTCAACATCTTAAGCAGGTCGTGAAGCAAGGTGGCACCTCATGCCATGAAGCTTGTATGATAGGACAACAAATGATGTAATAAAGCACCCACACCACAAATTGTAGCGATTATGAGGACTAACTCATATTCTTTAACAATCCGGATGCATAAACCTTAATTTCCTCTGCACTAAAACTTCTATTTCAAAAATAAGGTTTCTACTACTACAATATCAGTCTCCACATCTTAAAGTCCTGCAAAAGGAACATTAAAAGGTTCCTAATATGATTTGTCTCCCACTCACATTAGACAAGCATTAATCCAATGATAATTTTTCTTTTTATACTTTTTGAGGGTTTCACAACAAACATGATAGTAATCACAATATTTTGGGGCATTTGTTTCTCACCAAGATAGAACTTCAAAAAAGAAAACTTTGAAAAAGTCAATGAGAGGAGACAGAAGTAATATCAAGAAAAACAACAAAAAAGAAACATGAAAAAAAAACAATTATTTTTTAATGGAAGGTTCAGTGAGTTAAAAAAAAATTCGGTTTTATTTTTGGTTTTTTATTTTTTTCGTTTTTTTGTGTATATTTGAAGTTGAGATAAGAGTAAGGAGCAAGCCCGTTAGCTTGCATTTGTGCTAAATACAGGAGGCATGCACATAAAAATTTTGTTTCTGGTAAAACACCAGATCTCATTACATTAAAGGGGAAATCAATTTTCATTTTTCTATCTCTTATGCTCCTAAATAATTATTATACATTACTGGCTCTTACCAAATTATATTAAAGTTGGAAAAAGAAATTGTTTGATGGAAACAAAATACCAGGAAACTAGCTTATTATTTGGAAAAAAGAAATGGTAAATCCACTGCGTACCTAAGATTTAGCTAGAAATATTAAAAGAGGAGAAATGAAGATGTAGTATACTTTCTAACTAAATCATCTCTAAGAAACTTAGACGGATATAATTTGTTACAGATAACTAAATATTGCTTACCAGACCAAGAGCTTCAGCTGCACTTCTCGTGAATTTGGCATCACATACGTCAACAAGCATCTTCATTAAAAATTCCCTTTGTTCTACCCTTAGATTCCTTTCAAGGCTTCTGGCTACCATCTCCATCTCAGGCTGTAGAAACAGATCCATCACAAATCATACCGCATAGAGGAGTAGGCATTTTATCATAAGTAACTAGCAACAAGAATACACAAAATCTTTCGGTGGGCATCAATAAGGCCCTCATATATGCATCTAATTTTCGTACGTCACTGAAAAGAATTCAACATGAGAACAGTCAAAATGAAGAAATAAGATCAATATAAAAGCAGAAAAATGGCAATTAGCTATATGAATGTTTTTGTTTTTCTTGGCTTAGTCCATTTTCTCATGGACTATATGAATGTTTCTTCTTATCACTTGATTTGTAATGCAATCTACACTAAAAAAGAATTTTTGAAGCAAGAAACAAGACAATATGGGTTCCAAGCATTTTTCTAAATCAAGAAACATGACAAAATCTGGTATGAAAACTCCCGTTAGGGTTCTTAACAACAAATTAAACCTTGGGAAGATGCCAATCTAACCAATATAGTGAACTTGATATCACCAACTACCAAGCTCCAATCCTTATGTAACTCATCCTTATCACCCATGACCAATGAGATTGCCCTTCATGATTTTTTTCTAATATTATAACATTTAGTTCATACTCAACCATGGACAGCCCAGTCCATGTATATATCTACAATTTAAATTTTGACTGACCAGGAATTATCCCTTGTTCAATTCTAAGTTTTAAAATTATGGTTCGGATTTCAAAAGCAACACCAAAATTATAATAAGTAATTGAAAAACAAGTAATAATTCAAATACCTTCATTAACCACCAGGACAATATATTTCCAAAAAATTATCAAGGAACATTTATCATTTGCATCATAAAAAAAATTTTTCTGAATTTGCAGAAAATCAATGGATAAAAATCATAAACTTTCATAAATAAACTAAAGTATTTCTCTTGCCAAAAAAGAGTATTGCAAGGGTATATTAAAAGAAAAATGTTCATTCACATGCAATTTTGACCATACAAAACTGTTCCACATTGGCAGTGAATCAAGACTATAAAAATCACAAAATTCTGCATTTTATGTATTAAAAATAATGTTTCTCTCATGTCTCATGCCAAAAAGAATACAATAAGGCATAAACAAGAGATACAAAAAATGGCACATACAGATGATTCTTCAGGTGGAAATGTTTGGTGAATGAGACATATCTTTGAAAGTTCAATAAATGCCTCAGAGTGTCTTCCTTGCATTTCTAACGCCTGCAGCCAAATAAATGCCATATAGAGCATAGAAATACAACCACAAAAAAGAAAAAAAATGAAACTAATAAAAACAAATAGAAAAGAAAATAACGAAGAAACAAGAAAGGATATACTTCAGCAAGCTACCACAGATATTTCTCAGATTCAGGAATGGAAATATAATAGATACTCAAATAAGTTAATAACAATAATGCTTTCACATTAGGTGTTCAGAATTGACAATATGACTCCAAAGTTGGTCAGGTATGCAAAGCCGGAACCAATACCAGAAACCCATGATTTGGGATTCCCAGACACTGAACCTGGTTTGACCTTATTATGTTAAATCATTCAGGCCTATAGATATCTGATAATATAGCAAGCCCTTATAAGCTACACAAAAAAATGTCCAGATTTTACAGAACCAGCTTTTCCTAGCTTAATCTCTAAACTCCGAATATAATTCCCCATGCCCATCTTAGATTTTTAACAACTGGTTCTCAAATCTACATTTGGAATTGTGAATCAAAGCCTAATCATCAAGCTTTGAAAACGAGGGACTCAGTTTGGTTATCCCTTTCTTATCTCAACTCTGTCAATCTATCTCATATGTTTGAAAGCCTTTCCCCTATTTCAGTCTCGTGAATCTTTTCCTCAAATAATTTATTAGAAATTGAAAAAGCAAACATGACTCAAAGCCAAAGTAGGTTTTTTCACCAATCAAGTATATTAGTTGATATCTGAATCATTTGTTGTGCTCTATCATTTTCTAATATATTTTTGGCATACATGTTTCCCGTGATAACTGATGCAATTTTACAGATAATATTCAGATATATAGGAGCTATAATGCAGCACTTCTTCACCATATGTCTAACACTTCAATGTTAATAGTTTTATCAATTTCACAACCCATCACAAACATGTATTTCATGTTTCAACAATGGAGTACCATCTGACCCATGTTTTGCTCTCTCTCTCCCAAACACTATTAGCCTTGTAACCTCCTTCAGTCAGTAACTCAAAAAGTGCCTTCATGGCTTTACCATTTTTTCTCTCTTTTTTTTTGGATAAATAATGAGATTTATATTAAATCAGAAGAAATGGAAGATACATAAAGAATACAGATACAAGTGTTAAAACGAAAAAAAATTTAGAAAAAAAGAAAAGATATCGAAACATGGCTAAGTGAGTGGTCACACAACCCACTTGACCAGGTGGTGTAGTTGAGTAACTACCCCCACTCTCTATAAAAGACAAAGGAAAAGACATGATAAAAAAAAAAAGGAAACAAAGAGAAGAGAGTAAAAAGAGATAAGCATGGGAGTGTTCAGACAAAGACAAACAGAGGATAAAGCAAAAGAGATAAGCATGAGAAGAGTCCAACATACTACGTTCATCTAGTTTCTTAATATCCCTCAGATCTATTCTGCCAATTTTGGATGCCCAAAACCCTCCCTTCCCCAAAAACAAGACGTCCACTTTTGTTTTTTCATAAGTAATGACATTTGATTAATAGAAGAAAAATTACATAGTACCTACAAATATGTAAATACAAGTATGTATGATGTCCCCTTTCTAACTCAAAAAACATTGAAAAGGGCTAAATACTATATCCTATCCCTATATGATATCCACACTAACAACACACTAACAATGCACCACCATGTACAAGAGTCACACAAAAAACTTCATCATGCTATACTGAACACATTCCAACAAACTCGTCTGAAACTGGGCCACACAAGACATCAACATTTGCTTCTTATCTTCTGGAATTTCTAACATCCAAGAGAAAAGTATCAACCACACCCACCCAACCACAACCAAAAAAAAAGACAATAATAAGTATATGTTTCCTCTCTCGTCTTTCGTTTAATTGGCAATTTTTGGAGTCCCAGACTCGTAATAAATTGTGCATTTCAATCTCTCTCCATAAATACGGAGTTCCAGACTACAGAAAATATAGTCTTAAGATACATCACATAACCAGATTCCTTGACTCAGTAATAGATTTGTCAACAAAAAAATAATCCTTGACACTATCAAATCTGTTAAAGAAAAAAATAAAAGAGTTGTTGACTCTATAAAACTTGTAGAAAACAGAAAAAAAAAAGGGAAAAATTGAGCCCCTGCACAGTCACTATCTATGCAGGGGTGACTTAGGCTCTGGGCCATGTGCTGAGGCTGTACACAGGCATAAGCCCAACACGCCTAGGCCGCTCACAAACTCAAGCATAAGCCAGAAGCACTGGGTCTAGCACAGGCTCAAACGCAAGGCCTGCAAAATGCGTCCAGTCTGCCAACCCAAGTCACCCAAAAACCCTATGTTTAAGGTTTTTGCCCTAGTTTCAACCCAATTTCAGCCCCAAAATAAATACACATAATTCCTTAAAATTTCTTCGGACTATCTCCCAAAGATCACCAAAAAAAAAAAACATAAGAACAAAAAAAAGTTCAAAATCAAAGTGCCTATCTCCATCATAAAGAGTAATTCAAAGTGCTACAATTTACGAATGAACCAAATATTTGCAACTCATGGTTCTAAGTTAAATCAACTGAAGTTTTGCATAAACCATTCAGTAAAGCATGTTCAAACCAGCCCCACATACAGTTCATATCACCAAAAGTACCTAATTCAACTATGATATAACTTGATCCCAAGATTGGGTACATAGGCAGCCAAAAAAATCAAAACCGGGTTCAACCACAACTAATAAAAAGATAAACCAAAACCAAGTTATATTCCATAAGATAAAAGTTAGAATTAAAGATTATTCTACAATATAGGATGTAATTAAGGGTCAATGATCTTGAATGAGTTCATAGCACACGAAATAAAAGCCCACAATAGTAGGTGAAATCATGTTATATCAAGAAATTTCAAATATTTGGTCAACAAGATTTCTTTTAAGCCACTTTTCCATCCTTGGTCTAGGGAAGTTCATGTAAATAAAAAGTTACAAGATTTAAATTTCAACTTTTTTTTTTTGAACCCAACCCCTTGGTCAACACAGTTTTTGCCTTTTTGGAATGCCCAATGAGACCCATTCTCCTTTTCTTACCTTGTTGACTAATAGGAAGTAAATTGATAACAGTTTACTTCCTAAAACCGAGGGTAGGAAAGTGGCTTCAGAAAAACCAAAAAAAAAAAAAAAACAAACAAAAAACAAAAAAAATAGTGTTGGCCAAAAATTTGAAATGTCTTGATCAAACATGATTTTACCCTCTATTGTGGGCTTTTATTTCATGTGGTATGAACCCAGTAAAAATCATTGACCCTTTATTACAAACAATATTGTAGAATAACTGTTTGTTTCTAACTTACAAAGTACGAAATACAACTTGGTTAGGTCTATCTCTTTTTATTATGGCTAAACACAGTTTTGATTTTCTCGGGCTACCTACTATTTAATTATGGGATCAAGTCATATCGTAGTTCAATTAGGTAATTTTGGTGGATGAAAACAGCATGGATTATGCAAAACTTCATTTATTTGACTTTTAACCATGAGTTCAGTTTATAACACTTTGAGTCATTTTTTATGAAGGACATAAGCATTTTGATTTTCATTTTTTATTGTTATTTTGAAAGATTTGGGTCTTACCAAGAAATTTTTAGAATTTTTTATCATTTTTTTGAGCTGAAATTGGGTTAAAGATGGAGCAAAAACCTTAAATATACAGTTTTCGGGTGACTTGGGTTGGTGGATTGGGTTAGAATGGACCCACACATTCAATGCGAGGCAACTTGGGCCTTCACATGGGCTGTGGGCCTCGAGCAAGTAACATCCTAGAATGATGGACTTGGCCGAGCACATCTAGCTTGCACATGAGCTGAGCACAACCCAAGCATGTTGAGCCCATGGTTTGCCGTTTCGGTGGCAGCTTGAGGTGCCGGCAAAATTTTGCTTCTCATGCGAAATTTAGTGAAACTCGGACGGAATTTCATACGAAGAGTTATATTCATTTCCTATTTGGACCAAAAAAATTTACATTTATTGTGTAAAATTACTTATTTATCCCAAGAAAATAGGTATTTTGAGCAATAAATTTAAAATTTCACCTAAATAGGGAATAATAGAGCTCTTTGTATGAAATTTCACCAAAATTAGGCTAAATTTTGCACGATTTGAGCATTTTAAATCGAAATCACTTATTTTTTTTTAGTTGTTTCACCCATCTCGCCAACTTTTTGCTGGCACGCCATTGCATATCACCGGCATCTCACTAGATTTTGCCAAAATATGATTTTTCCCTGTTTCAATTTGGGCTGTACGGTGAAATGCCAAGTGGCACCATAACTGCAATAAGACTAGCCTCCTCCACCTCCTCTGAACATTATCAGCTATATTGATCCTAAAAAGAAAAGCGGTCAAGAGAAATGCCTTGATCTTTGGAGGTAAGCTAGTTTTTTGTAATTGAGAAACAGAGAAAGGGGTAGGAGGATGGGAAAAACCGGAATGTAACAACTGAAGGACTTACAGCAAAAGACACCCGAAGGAGAGGAGGACCACAAAACCCTATTAGAACTCAACGAAGCAATAAAAACATCCTTTAGGTAATTGAACGGGGAGGCCAACTCCTCTAACTCAACTAGTCTGAGATCTCTCCCAAGCTGCAAATTTCAGAATAAACCAATTGAGGACCATGACAAGATATCTGACAAGAAGCCATCAAGACAATGAACAAGCGATAAAAGACAAGGGTGCTCTAATTATTGCATGCCTCTAACAGTTTTCCATGGGCTAGTCCTCGAAGGGCGAGAGCTCAAGTTGATAGACCATCCATCATCTCCCATACCATATTTACTATCTTTTTTAACTTCACAAACAATTAGCAGGACTGTGTGTTTTAGCTCTTATTGCATCTGAGTTAATCTAAATAACTGGTCATCATTGTTCATTCATGCATTGTTACAAACATATTTCTCAGATTCATTTGCAATAAACTTATTGCACATATGGTCTTCATTTATTAATTGCTCAGCTTCCTCTTATATGATCTAACAACTTTCTAGGGTTTAAACATCATTATTCCTTTGCCATGTACTGAAGTAGAATATATTCTCTCTAAGCTACTGAATTGTATAACTCCATTATCAAATTTCCTTGTGATAATTGGCCTTCACATGCTCATTGACCACTCTTGTTGTCTAACACCATTAATATTACATCCACATTTAGAACCTATGTCCCTTCATTAATTTATTCCAAAAAGAAAACAAAAAAATTCTCCATTTAAATTTCAATATCTTGTCTTAGAATACCTTCCGTTGTGCCTTCTTCGTTCGTCACCATTCCTAATGCAAACATCAATCGCCGTTATCATACATTGCTAGTTATCTTTTCTGAGATAACCTTGAAATTATGGCATTTACTAACTCATTTACAGTGTTTGGCTTTGATGCCCATATTGAATACTGCTTATTTTAAATTTATATTATTTTTTATCTGAAGCATGGTGTTTAGTTCTCCAGCCTATAAAAAAATTTCAGAGAAATAAAAAATATATATATAAAATCTCCAAAATCAGAAAGCTTGAGACCTATTCCAAACTCGGTGATATCATTTCTCAAAATGGGTGACAAACTTGAAAATACTGCCTTAATAGGTTGTGGCAGTTGGCATAATTGCATGATTAAACTTGTATTTATTTGTTTAACAGATAGCATTCATTTTTTCTTGAAAAACACAGAGAAGTAACTGCATTTCAGCCAACTTCATGTATTGTACATGTAGGAATAAGTGAAGAGTCAGATAGTGAGGTCCATGGTCATTCAACAGATGCAATTTTCACGATCATTTTCTGAGATGAATTTTGGGGATTCAAAATTAAAGACAAACATGCCTAAAATGAAAAATGATTTCAATATATTTTTGGCCAAAAAACATAGAATTTAATAAATAAAAAATAGAAAGAAAATGAAGTATTAACATTTAAATCTTGTTTCCCCCTTTTCCCCCTTCTTTTTTTATGGACGTCTTATTCCTTACCGACTACAATGTTAAGAAACAAATAATGTGCAAAAAAAGCTATAAAAATAAGTTGTAGCTCATGAAACCACACAAGGTGGGTAAGAAAATCAAGATCATTACCCATGCCTGCAGAAAACATGAACGTGTACGTGCAGCAACAGCTCCAGATACAATCTTCACAGCACGAATTCCTTCAAGTCCAACGTTATTAGCAAGCCCAGAAATGAATTGCTGGGCATCCTCACCATCAATTTGTACAGTAGTAGAGTGGCTCATCCAGCTGCAGCATTCCTAAACAAGTCACATATTCAGGGAATAAAATTGATACTCAGGTAAAAAAGAAAGAAAACAAAAAAGGTGGCAACCAGGAAGAAGTTTATAAATCATGCAAGCCACCTACCTGCTACAAACGTTGAGGACAAGGTTAACTGCTGCACGATAGAGATAATCGCGTGCATTGGCAGTATCAATCGAGACCCTCACACCATAATTCCTGCATATTTGACGCAACTGCTCCTCAGTACATACAAAGAAAAATGCAGATTGTTATTCATGACAAGGTTTAGGTAGTATAATAAGATAGTATGACACGCAAATTCAAGAACACCAACTTTTGCAAGATAAAAAACAATCAAATGCTGAAAAATGAAGTGATCATGCAGAAAAATGATGTATTGCCAGAAGTGATTAATTTTTGCAAATTATGATAGAAGAAGATAACAGCAAAATAATGGGCATGAGGTACAGAGTCACATACAAAGATTTTAGGGATAATCCTGTGTAGCTTATGAATTTGGAATGGCTGTTGTTAGTTAAACGCAAAACTTTTGTAAGAAATTGTTTTTTTTTTTTTTTGGGGTAAAATAGCTTGGCAGAATTAAGAAACTTTTGGGAAGAGATGCAAGGTTTCATATCAAAAAAGGAACTCATATCATAGTAGTAATTGGCTACTTTGGATTCATTCAAATTTTCCTTTTTATTTTTCATATTGGCAAAGAATAATAAATTAATTAATTGCTTATAAATTACATGAATTGCCTACAGAAACTAGACCACACTTTAAAAAAATATTATATCCAGAAAATACCAGTGCTTACAACAATTTCAGCACCAAAAAAATTTCTCATTTTCCAAGCATAAAATTTGGAGGACAATAGCTACACCATAAAAATTCAATCATGAACCAAAATTTCAGTATCAGACTAAAAATCTCAATCCATGCTGCCAAAATTTTGATGACATGAGATAATCCTCCCAAAATTACCTTTTTAAGAATACTTTCAAGACAAATGTAGCCTCAGTTCACTAACATTTCCCTCATTATTCTTTATTTCTTGAGCTAAAAGAACCCTAGGAACCATTTCTTTTTTTTTTTTGGGTCCTGAAAGCTGAGAAGATATTCCCTAGTGTTAAGAGTCTAGCATGGTCCTATATATATTTACTAAGGATTTCAAGCATCTTAGAAGCTCTAGTTTAAGGGAAATGTTTGTAACTAATTTTACGAGGTTATTTAACTTATATTCTTATTTCTATTTTGTATTTATTTGATTTATGTCAAGGATGTCTCCCCATGCTATCCAAATATATGACAAATTCATTTATCTTGCATATTCTGACGTAGTTCCTTGTTTTTTTTTTTTTTTTTGATAATTAATGAAGTGAGTATATATATTATATGGAAAGGAAAAAGTATAGAGTATGGAGTATGAGGTATACAAGTATAAACAAAAAGAAAAGACCGCTCTACAAGGACCACATGGTCCCCAAATCTGCCCTAACCGAGACCCTGTATATAGCAAAACCCAATAGACACCACACAAACATCCAAGATCCAAGTTGAACAAGCCATTCAGCTTAAGACCACCAAACCCTCGCAGCCCCAACCCCAACAACACCTAGGACATAACTGGGCTTCTCCCTCACGTTATGCAATCCTACACAATGAGAGATGAAAAACACAACTCTCTCCAATCCTTCACAATCTCTGTAGGCCATAACCCTTGGAATTCTAGAAGAACCGACGCCCATAATGCCACAGCCACCAACATAGAATCAAACACCCAGTCCACCAGTGCCCTGACGTCCCTAAAGATCCTACTATTACGCTCCAACCAAATGACCCAGACAACTGCATGGAATAACATGTCGTATAACAATTTGCCCCTCCTCCCCAGGCCCGTAACTCACCATTGAGGCACCCATGCCTCAAGAGTATTTGGCAACACCCAAGAAACTCCGATCATGTCAAACACCCGCACCCACATAGTATTGGCAAACTGACAATGAAGGAAAAGATGATCAATGCTCTCTCTATAATGCATACACATGAAGCAAACATGCGGGGATAAGGCGATCCGTTTCCATCTTCTTTGGATTAGATCCGCTGTGTTTAACCTATATAGAAAGGCAGTCCATAAGAAGGCCTTAATCTTTAGAGGGACCTTAGGCTTCCAGAGCTGACGTACTGGGAAGGATACACTAGGATGTGAAAAGTCAATTGAAATCAAATTGAAGAAGGATTTACAAGAAAACAATCTATTAGGTGAAAGGGGCCAAGAAACGTTATCAGAACCTAGGGGGTCAAGAACCACATCCTTTAAACCATCAATGAGTGAAGAGATCTCATCCATTTCAAGAGGGCGGAGATTTCTCCGAAATGGAAGATTCCAAGAGGATCCAGAAGAAGATCAATGCAGGGTATCAGCCACAGAAGCATTAGAAGGAAGGGCAAGAGAAAATAACCGAGGAAATTGGGTAGATAACTTCTGATTGCCCCACCACAAATCGTGCCAAAAACGGATCGAATCTCCAGATACAAGGCTAAACCTAATATGAGGGTAAAACAGAGGTGCCAGTTTCATAATGGCCTTTCACGGGCAGTTTCCTTAAGGACGCGCCCTCAAGTTAATAAACCATCCAGTATCATCGCTTTCATATTTACTTGTAATCACTTGGTGCCACAAACTCTCTTTTTCAATACTGAAACGCCACAACCATTTACAAGAAGAGAGGAGTTACGATGGGCTATCATTCCCACCCCAATCCCTCCCATCTTCTTATCAAGACAAACCTTATCCCACCTGACTAAGTGACTCTTCCTATTACCCCAACCTTCCCAAAGAAAGTCCCTTTGGGCTTTCTCAATAATGGCCACAACCCTCCTTGGCATCCTAAACAGAGACATGAAATAAACTGGGAGATTTGCAAGCACGGCCTTGATAAGGACTATTCTCCCCCCAAAAGATAAATAGTTCCTTTTCCATAATGCCAGACGCTTCTCCACTCTTTCAATGACTGGCTCCCAAAAGCTAAGATTACGAGGGGAAGCCCCTAAAGGAAGACCAAGGTACGACATCGGCCAGCTACCCACCTGACACCCCAAAATCCGACTAAAAGATCGAGCCTAATCTTCATCAACGTTCAAACCAACCAATGAGCTTTTCTCCCAATTCACCTTTAGACCTGATATCATATGGAAAGTGTGCAATATGCTCTTCAACCAGATCATTTGGTCCCTAGAGGCTTCCAAGAATACCAAGGTATCATCCGCAAACTACAGGTGGGATATTGTTACCTCATCCCTTCCGACTTTAAACCCTTTGATCAATCCCTGACTCCTGCCAATCATGATGAAGCTATGTAGCACCTCAACTACCAAAGTGAATAAAAAGGGGGATAATGGATCCCCTAGCCTTATACCCCTAGAAGAGGGAATAAACCCTCTCACCACTCCATTTACCAAAATAGAAAAGTGCACATTTCTTAGACACCCCCGAATCCACATCCTCCACCTCTCCCCAAAACCTTTCCATTTCAACACAGAATCAATGAATCCCCACTCAACCTTGTCATATGCCTTTTCAATATCCAATTTACACACTACCCCTGGCTCCAGAGCCCTCTTCCTACTTTCCAAACATTCATTTGCAATTAATGCACAATCCATGATCTAGCGACCCTCCACAAAAGCACTCTAATTCAAGGATATTATCTTTGGCAAAACCTTCTTCAGCCTAATTGAGAGAACCTTTGCTATGATTTATAAACACTAGTGGTTAAGCTTATAGGCCTAAACTCTTTGATACCTATTGCCCCAACTTTCTTGGGAATAAGAACAAGGAAGGTCGCATTTATTGCCTTATGAATCATTTATTGCCTTATGAATCACGCCATTCCTGAAAAACTCTTGAAACACCTTAAACACATCATCCTTGACAATCTCCCAGTTATTTTTAAAAAATCCAATTGTAAAACCATCGGGCCCAGGAGCCTTATCCCCTTCCATCTCCCAAATAGCTTCCTTGATCTCCTCCAACTCAAACCCTCTTTCAATCCAACCACTCATCTCCTCACACAATTTTGGTGTATTTCCTTTAATCTCAGCCCCATAAAAAATTTATTTGAAATTCCAAGAATATAAAAAATATCCCCACAAATTCCACATGCAGATAAAATCTTTCCTCATGCCAACAAAATATCAGTGGCATGGCATTAAAATTTTGCTAATTTTGCCTAGAAAAATTTCAAGCCAATTCTTCATTTTGTTATGTTTTATTTAGCATGACAAAACGTCAATATCTTCTAATGACATATTATGGGATTGGGCTGCAGTTGCATTCTTGGATTAATTCCTGCCAGTTCCATTATCTTCTTGCTGTTTATTTATCATGCTGCTGTCCTTCAGTTTGCTGGTTTTTTGTATTTTGGTAGTTTTTTGTTCTTGCTATTACCCATATCTCATGGATTTCTTGTAACTACTCTCTTCTTCCTTAATATTTAATATATCCTTTCATTACTCATTGAAAAAAAAAATTTGTAAAGCCTTCGTTAAGAGTTCACAAGGATAAGTAGGACCGAACAAAATGTACAATTTTTTATGAATAGTAATGAAAGATGATATAAAAGAGATGACAAAAATGTACAAGGTCAGCTCAAGCGAGATGAAACTACAAAAGAAAACATAAAACTCCCAACATCAAAACTACAATACCCCCATCCACAATGCACAGAGAGGAGCTACCCTATACCAATGGCCTCATCGACATGAGTGCACACATAGCGATCAGATCTGTAAACACCAGCCTTGGCCAATGTATCTACTACTTCATTGCCCAATCTTAGTACATTCTTGAACTAGAGGTTCAACAAAAGAGCTTAAGATCAAGCCTATCATATCAAATATCTAAGCATCCAAGGACCCTCAAGCTCCTGAGTCATCCAACGGAATAGAGATTCTAATCTCCCTTGATAATGAAATTACTAGACCCCAACCTCCCTGCCTGAGATAGACCTATGATAATAGATAGAGTCTCGACTCTAAGAGAATCGCCCTCTCCTATGGGACCACTAAAGAGGAAGATGGTCCACCCAAAAAGGTATCCCCAATACGCGACACCACAAGGTTGCCCACTCAACTACCGTCCACGTTCATCTTTAAAACGCCCATCTCTGGAGGCTACCAATGCACTACTCTCCTTGAGGAAGGAGACAAGAGTAAGATATAAAAGACCACTCTTGTAAAATGTCCAAGCCTATGAAACCTCGGAAGCTCTCAAATCCACTAATCCAAGAAACTGTGGCCACTCTGATGGTCTCCAATACTACCTCTACTGGTGAGAAGATATCCTCAAAAATCCTCCTGTTATGCTCACGCCATATACACCACAGAGTCTCCTAGAATAATACACTATAATATTTTACCTTTCTGACCCAGACCTGGAAACTGTCATTGATTGAAAAGATCTACAACTAAGGATGCTAGCACCCAATAATGGTTGCTCCGCCCCAAAAAAGATGACCCATATCTGCCTTGAAAAAGGCACAATTCAAGATTAAGTGATGAACGGATTCCTCACTCCTCCTGCATAAAAAAACACACTAGGTGACAAAGCCATCCACCTTTTCCTTTGGAGCACATAAGCTGTGTTGACCTCAGACCAAATAACAATCCAAACAAAAGCCCCAATTTTTGGAGGGGCAGATGGAGACTAAATGAGTGTAGGATTGAAAGGTGATGGAGACAAGAAGCATCCTATCTACCATTTTGAAGAAAAGCTTTGCAAGAGAACTTTCTAGAGGATTCGTGACTCCACAAACATAAGTCCGGCATGAAGGGATCAATGGGTACACTCTACAAATTGTGCAACAAGGAACATAGCTCCATCAAGTCAGCTTCTCCAGGATCTATCCTAAAATGGAAATTGCAAGACAACCCATCAAGTCTAGGAATTAGCACATTACTCACCAAAGACTCTACAAATAGAACCAACCGGAATAAATGAGGATAAAGTGAAAAAAAAGGTTCTTGACCCCACCAAAGGTCTTGCCAAATCCAAATAGAATTCCCAAAGCTGACACAAAAACACACTTGGGAATATAAAAGTGGAGATAGCAACAACACTGCCTTCCATTGGCTGGAAACCGATGGCCTAGCCCTCACATCCACTTCCCACCCATTACCAAATTGACCATACCTGCAACTAATAATCTGATGCCAAAGTTTTGTTCGTTCACTGCCAAAACGCCATAACCACTTTGCCAGTAAGGCTGAATTTCGGTCCACAACATGTCCAATATCTAGTCCACCGCTCTTCCTACTCATACACACCATATCCCATCTAACCAAGTGATCTTTCTTTGAACCTCCCCCTTCCCATAAAAAATCCTTCTAAATTTTTCTATTACCTTGGCAACTTTAGATGGCATCTAAAACAAGGACATGAAAGAAATGGGGAGGTTAGACAACATAGTTAAGAAAAAGGCCACTCACCAACCCTACACCCTAACGATCCTGCAAATTCCTAAACAATTTTATCAGACACATTAGCTCCAGATAATGAGCTCTTAGACCAATTTACCCTCAACCCTGACACTAGCTCAAAGGAGTAAAGAATACATCTCAGCTTGAACCCACTTTCCTTCTTGTGCATACGAGTGTAGAAGCTTCATGGGTGAGATTCAGAGGTTTGGGGAAGAGGGGGCTACATTATCTGTAGTCTACTCTTTCACGCTGTTGTGTGGCATATTTGGATGGAGCGCAACAGGAGGATTTTCCAAGACTAATGATCGACAGAGGGTCAGATGGTTGACTCTATCTTAATTACAATAGCTTCATGGGCGATGGTTCTACCGGAGTTTCGAGGCATATGTGTAGTTGATATTGTGAGAGTGGTATCATTGGTGTTTTTCTTCATATGTTTTGGCATATGTTGGGTATTGAGGATGTTATAGTTGAGGTGTTGAGGAGGATTACCGCTATAGGAGTGGTTGCTATGTGGGTTCGGTGTTGAATGTCTTAATCAGCACCGATTCTATTTGTGCCACTGCTCATAGTTAGGATTGGATTGTTGGGTGGCTAGGGCTGGTTTATGGGTGGTATTTGAGGTACTTTGCCTTTGATGTGGTTTCATGTGTATAGGCTTGATGTACATTCCATTTTCATTATATATATGTATATATATATACTCATTCTATCATTACTCATAAAAAATATGAGTGTAGAAGCTCTTGACTGAAAAGTCACCCTCTTTGCCCCAAATCCATTTCATGCAATCTTGTTTTGTGTTTTGATAATGACCACTTATGCACTCTAAGAGATGAGTGAGAGAATCCATCTCCCAATAAAAAATTCCATGCTTGAATTGCAGATTCCAACTAGTATCACTTGAATCTTGAGGATATAGGTCTGAAATGTATGCTTGAGGAGCTGAAGATATTGTATAGAGGTCAAGAAAAGTCATCTTTAACGGGGTATTATCACACCATAAATCCTCCCAAAATATGATTCGTTCCCCTTTTCCCAACTGAAATCTCCATCCGGGCAAAAGAGAAAAGGAGAGTCTACCGATAGGTTTCCATAATCTATATCCGACAGTGCCATTCACAAGATAAAGCAGCCAAGCAATTGGATCATAGCCATATTTAATGATAATCAAGTTTCTCCATGGCCGCGATGTTTCCCGACCAAAGTTTAACAATTCAAAAAAGTTGTATATGTCTATTTTTTTCCATAATAATAACATTTTACGATTTTATATATGTATAATTGTAAAACTTCTTCAATTCAAAAATTATTTTTACATATAAATATAATATATATATATATATATATATATATATATATATATATATATATATATATATTTATTTATTTATTTATAAAAGAAGGGATAAGCCCTTCTTTTTTTAATGGTTAATGAAGTATGAAACTTCATTAAATCAAAATAGGAAGTTAGAAGACCCATGAGATATGAGCAAGAAAAAGAAAACAAGACATAAAGAAGAAGGGAAGTCTGAAATACACAAAGAGACATCAAACCTAAACCTGATCCATAGGATAATACCTTCTTTTATAAACTCGGTCTCTACAAGAGCCAACAAGGAAGGTCGACAACGAGAAGAAGAGGGCGACGAACCAAGTATGCCAGCCCCCTCCCCTTCTCTTTCTTCCACCCTCCTCCTCCTCTCTCTCTTTCTCTCACCTCTCACTCTCTCTCTCTCTCTTCTTTCCTTTTTTGGTTTTTTTGGTTTCGAACAATGAGGGCTACGGTACGCCCTCTCCTCCTTGTCACCCTCCTTCACTTTCTCTTCTCTTCTCTTCTCTTTTAGTCTTTCTTGACTTTTGGACGGGGTTCCCATGGCACATATGACATCCCCTCAAAATTGCTTAATTTTTTACCGACACAAAACGAAATTTTGCCTGCACCAGTCGAAACAGATGAAGTTTGAGTGGTGAACCGAAATCAAGTGGTTTTATGGCCGCTTCTGGTTGGCACCGGAGAAATTTCACCAGCGTAAGCGACATTTCGTCTACACAGCAGACCATGTTTAGAAATATAGGTGCAATTTTTCTTCCCATAATTCCATAACACAAGAGAAAACTTTTTGAAGCTCAAATTTGTTAAGTTTTAACATCTTCAAATTCAGCTAAAAGCAACTCTAATTCTAAGTAAACAAAGCTAGGATATTCTCCTTTACCAAAAGAAGATAACTAGATGAAATTGTCTTAGCTTCTTCTAAGTATCTGACCTATGGAAAGAATTTTTGCATAAGGAAATTGGAGCTCAGGTCATCACATCACCATATGTCCATGTTTAGTGTTCCCAAGGCACTGACATCATTAAACCAATGATAATTAGCATTTAAATAGCATTATTGTGGCATACTAAAAATCAGCAACAAAAATAAATTAGCTTTCTTTGTCTTAAAGGAAAATTTTTATCAAATAACATATAGCATTGAACACTAATTTTTCCATCAATCAAGTACAAAACCGTCTAGCATGACCACAATACAAAAGAAGACATCCTTTCAACAAATCTTAAATCAATAGCAACAAGGACATTTCAATTACAAAAACAATATCCTCGAAAAATCAATTTAGAAAAGTCCAAATTATAGATATAAATAAGAAAACCTTAAATCTCATATCTATGCAAGGTGATGTAATTACAGACAGGTTAATTTAGCTACAAAAATGGATATATGCCACTAGCTAGGCTGGAAGAACAGAGTATTAACCACCCTGCCAACCCAACTAGTTTCAGTAAAATCTTTGTTGATTATGTCATTAGTTGATCTCAACATGAAATTTATTTAATCCTTAACACATTAAGATTTACAAAGTCACAAATCAATTGTAATCATGCAAGGAAGAAATGAGGATGAATTGAAAATCTCTTGGGAAGACATCAATAATAAAAAATACATGAAGATAGTCATCGATATAAAATTAAATAATTCATAGAGGCACTGACTTGAATTATATCATCTTCCTTGATATCCATTCCGCTCATTCTATTGTCCATGATTGCTGGAAATCAAGTTGATAAGTCGTGATTTCAGGGACACAAATTATAACAATTCCATTTATAAAAGATTTCCACAACAGAAGAAGATGCATCTTCACCTACAAAGATGCAGTAATAGCGACACCAGATCCAACATAAGCCTCATGAAAGAACTAATAAAGAATATATCCACATAAGAAACATACAGACTCACACATGCACATACAGAGAAAAGCAAATGATTCACTTTCAAGAGATAAATATGATGTTACAGACCAGTTTAAGCAGAACATATTCTATACAATGTAGCTCAACTATGACAAAGCCATAGAGTGACAAGAAACTAGGGAGAAGCAGATAATGTATGTCTATATGGAATAGCAAATGAGATGGACTTCTATCTATTACAACAAATCAAAAGCACACTTTTAAGGGTAGACAAACACTTGATGAGGCATTAATAATAAATGAGATGTTCAAAGACAATTAAAGGAGTGGTAGGGAATACCTGATTTACAATATTGATTAGGAGAGAAATATGATAGGATGGATTGGAACTTCTTCAATCTTTCCTTGTACACGAAAAATTTCGGATTAAAGGCACCATTACCCAACGACATTACTCCATTTTGATTAACAAGTTGCCAAAGGATTTTTTAGGGTCTTGAAGCATACTAAAAAATTTAACCCTGTTTCCCCTTTTATTTGGATCATTTTCAGGGAATTTTTCAATCAATTCATGTTTAAAGTGAAAGATCTGGCTTTAATTGAACTTGTTTTGAGATAGGATGAGAGAGGATTAGATTATTGTGCATTTGCAACTACAAATTGTAGAAAACATAACGCAATTTCTGGCAGCAATGGATCCAGATGTCCATCATGCTAAATCTATTGTTGAATTGTAGTGAAAATGGAATTTCCACAATGACCACAAATGCATTTAGTATAACCTAATAATAAGAATCCTTCTTGCATCCAAAAAGCTTATTATGGTTAGAATCAATCAGAGCCAAATGCCTTATACTGACAAGGCGGGGTCAGCAACATGAATATTGTTCCTTCTTTCCAATCTATCAAAGATCATATCCTCAATTTAACCTATGTATTCATATACATTCTAACAGACTCCATCCATGTTCTTTCTGGTCTTCCCCACACTCTCTTAAAATCTTTCAATGAATACTCTATTCACATCTTCAAACAACTGCCTCCCTAGTCCTTAGGTCTTCACCTTATATGCCCAAAACATCTATATCCACTTTACATTAGGCCTTACTTCGTAAAGGTAAATTTTGATAAGCCAAAAAGGATGTATTAAATATTAAAATTTCCATTTTAACCTTTCTACTTCTATAAGTATTAATTTTTGGTAACATGATCAATTCACTTCAAATCTAAATTTTCAACACACACATTTACATATGTACTTCATCATATATATTTACAGTAAAATATATATAAATACGTATTTTACTAAATGTGTGTGCATATATATTATATGGTATTATCTATTATATCTAATTAATAATATAATGAAAATGTACATATTTATATAGCATATACACGTATAATATAATATATTATTATACATATATATATAATAAAAACTTAATATAAATACATTCTTTTTTTTATGTACACCTAAATACATACATGTATATTTTAATATAGACATATATTGTGAAGTACCTTTGATTTGCAAATCATGGAGTTAAAATAAGTTTTGAAAAGTTACTTTTTTTAAGAAAAAAAAACTTTTATAATTTTCAAATAATTGACTTTTTAACTTCTTATTTGGTAACATAAATATATATATATATATATATTGTGAAGTACCTTTGATTTGGAAATCATGGAGTTAAAAAAACTTTCGAAAAAATTTAATTGTTTTAACACTTTTCCACTTCTCAAACAATCTTGACTTTTTAAATTCTTGTAAGTTACTTTCAATTTATGTTATCAAACTAGCTTTTGTCATTTTCTTAACTTTTCAAAGTTGAAAAGTAAATTGTAAAAAGTTATACCAAACAGAATCTCTAATTTGTCACTTATTTTAGTGACAATTAATAATTCTTGAATATGTTCATTCCTAATCATTCAACATATTCATCTCAATATTTGCATCTTCGCAACATTTATCCTATGGAGGAAAAACCATATAGATCATTTGGAAACAAGAATACGAGCTGGAGGCAGAAATCTAGAGCTTTATGGTTGAAGTTGGGGTACAAGAATACGAGCTTATTTCACAAATTACGCAAAGCAAGAGGGAGGAAAAACCATATAGATCATTTGGAAGTGGAGGGGTCCCTACTTTTGGAGGAAGAGGAGATAAAAAAAGCTTCAGTGGTTTTTATAAGGAGCTTTTTGATGAAAAGGTGAAAGTGAGGCCCCTCTTAGACGGGCTGGAGTTTGATTCATTGTCTAATGCCCAAAAAGATATGCTGGAAAATCATATATCTGAGGAGGAGGTTATGGAGTCTATCAGTGACATGGAAGGGGATAAGGTTCCTGGCCCAGATGGATTCACTATAGCATTCTACAAGAAATGCTGGTCACACATTCGAGAAGACTTCATGAAGGCTGTCCGCGACTTTCATGAGTTGGCCCTCTTGGAAAAAAGCTTGAATGCCACATTTATATCTCTTATTCCTAAGAAAGAAGGGGCTGAAACATTAAGAGATTATCACCCAATCAGCTTGGTTGGAAGTTTTTATAAAATACTTTCTAAGGTACTTTCAAATAGATTGAGGCAAGTTTTACCAGGTATCATTTCTCAGTTCCAAAATGCTTTTGTGGGAGGTAGGCAAATTTTGGATGCCGTTTTGTTAGCCAGTGAATGTGTGGACTCGATACTTAGAAGGGGAGAGAATATAGTTATGTGTAAACTGGACCTTGAGAAGGCATATGATCTTGTTAATTGGGACTTTTTGGGCTATCTTCTCCGTCGAATGGGTTTTGGAAGTAAATGGTGCAGATGGATACGCACATGCATATCTTCAGCATCATGTTCAGTTCTTGTTAATGGCATGGCAGCTGGTTTCTTCAGGTTTTCGAGAGGGTTGAGACAAGGTGACCCTCTCTCACTGCTATTGTTTTTTATTGTCATGGAGGCTTTCAGTCGCTTAGTTGAAAGAGCATCCAACTTGGGCTTAATCAAAGGTGTAAGCTTTGGAAATGAAAGTTTATCCATATCTCATTTACTATTTGCTGATGATACACTCATTTTTTGTAAGGCACAGACCTCCCAAATTTTGACAATTAGATCCATTCTTACATGTTTTGAAGCCGTATCGGGTCTGAAGGTAAATCTTCAAAAAAGTGAGATCTTCAATGTGGGAGACAATGTAAAGGCAGATGACCTTTGCAGAATTCTAGAATGTCATTTGGGACTCCCAACTACTTACCTAGGAATCCCCATTGGAGCCCCTTTCAAGGCTAAAGCAGTATGGGAACCGGTGATTGCTCGCACGAAAAGAAAGTTGGTGCTATGGAAAAGCAATTTTCTATCTAAAGGAGGTAAGTTGGTTCTCATCAAGAGTGCGTTATCCAACCAGCCTACTTATTATATTTCCTCTACGCTTGCCCCAATCTCAGTGATTGAAAGGCTAGAGAAGATCCAAGAGACTTTCTTTGGGCAGGATAGGATAACGCTAAGAAGTATCATCTTGTTAGTTGGAAGGATGTTTGTAAGGATAAAGATGACGGTGGTTTGGGTATTCAAGATCTCCGTTTGTTCAACCAAACTCTATTGGGCAAGTGGTGTTGGCGCTTTGGAAGTGAATCATCACGTCTCTGGAGAAACCTGATTGTGCTTAAATATGGCTATGATCCTGCTTCTTGGCTGCCTTCTCAGGTGAATGGTACTATTGGGTGCAGCTTGTCCAAACCTATTAGTAGACTTTCCCACTCCCTTATGCCTGGTTTGAGGTTCCAATTGGGTAAAGGGGATTGTATCAAATTCTGGGAAGATTCATGGTGTGACAATGCCCCTTTAAAGTCAGTACATCCAGAACTATATAACATATCTTTGGCTCCTCAAGCTTTCATCTCAGATCTATGCCATCAAGGGCTAGGTGATGTTAATTGGAACTTGCAATTCAGATGAGGGATCTTTGATTGGGAAATGGACTCCCTCACTGATCTCCTTCATCATATAGGTGGTCATCATCCAAACATGAATCAGGACAGCATGAAGTGGTCTTGGGATAAGGCGAGCGAGTTTTCAGTTAAGAGCTTCTATAGTCATTTGAACAAGAAAGGAGACGGGTTCAGTTTGTCTAAAACACTGTGGCAACCTCTCTTGCCCTCTAAAGTAAGTTTCTTCTTATGGACTGCAGTGCTGGGCAAGATATTAACCTTAGACAACCTTATGAAGCATGGACGGCAATTGGCGAATAGATGTGAATTGTGCAAGTCTCATACTGTATCAGTGAATCATTTGCTCCTGCATTGTTTGGTTGCTCAAGATATGTGGAGTGCTTTTTTGTTGAGATTTGGAGTTTTATGGGCGCAACCAAAGGAGTTAGATCAGGTCCTCAATGCTTGGGGCAAGGGTAAGGAACATCCCGCTTCAAAGTTATGTGGAGATTAACACCAGATGCTATTCTATGGACACTATGGCAAGAAAGAAACAACCGTATTTTTAATGACAAATCCAGATCCCCTAAGGCTTTGTTCCTCTCAATCCTCAGGTGTATTCTCTTTTGGGCATCCCCTACGGCCTCGTGTAAAGGGATGGACATTCAAGATGTTTTATTATGTGATAATTTCCAGGAGCTGTAGTGACTAGAACCTTTATTTCCTTGTACGCTATTGGTGTACATGTACTGTTTCTCTTTCTTTTATCTTAATACAATCTTTTCTATTACCGATAAATAAATAAATAAAAACATTTATCCTATCCATATACATGGTTCAAAGTATCGTATCGACGTGCCGTATCGGACGATCCAAAAATGGAAACGTATCGAGGATACGCACGGATACGCACTAAAATGGTGGATACGGTGGATACATAGATTGAAACCTATCTAGATAGAAAGATAAGTTAAAAATATGTTAAATAAACATGTTTCTAGCATTATAGGGCTATACAAATAATATCTATGCATTTTAGAAGCAAATAGGCACACGCGAAAATGAATGAAAATTATAATAAAAGCTATAAAAGGTTAAATAAACCAATAAATAAGGTTAGAAAATTCATTCAAGTAATATAAGTAACACACTAAGTTATTAACACTTTAAACATCAAAATCAACAATAAATTACTATCATGATTCATAACACAACATTCTCCATAATCCATTACATAAAAATAGGTGGTTTCAAAATCCAAACATACAAAGCTACTTCATGAAAACTATATCAAGAAGCATATAAATGGCATCACCAACCTCTCTTAGGAAAAAAAGTGGAACCAAAATATCAAATTTGATAAAAATATAATATTATTTTCCTATATTTTTAATTAATATTCAACAAAAACAATTATTAAAAATAATTTTATTCATGAAAAAAATGCAAGAATCATAGGGATGATAGATCAGCCCCATGTGCATCTCATATAAAAAATTGAACACAAACCGTTAAGATTTGTATAATTTTTTTCCAAAAAAATTAGAATTTTCGTCACTTTTTTCCCTATTGCAAAAAAATTTGATTTTTTACCGAAAAACGCAATTTCAATCTATGGATTTCACTTGAAATCGATAGATTCATACAAAAGATTGTTAAATCATGCTTAAATATGAAAATATAAAGATTTAGAATGAAAAAAATCGAAAACCTAACATACCTCTCAAAACTGTTGACGAATCTTACTTTGGTTGTTTGATTCGTTGTTCGAACTTGTTTTGAAGAATTTACAGCACTAATTAGGTCGAAAATAGGTTAGAATCAATGGGGTTTGACAGATTTTTGAAAGAGTTTCTCACGAAATGGCTATCGTAGTTCTTGTAAAGGGCTGTTTTTGCGTTTTTAAACGCTACAGCCAGCTTTTAAGGGACTGTATCGATCGATACAGTCCCTGTATCGACTAAATACAGTCGATACTATCGCGATACAGCTCGATACGAGCTGTATCGCAATACAATTAACCAAATCGTGCCGTAAGGCACGATACTCGAGCCATATCGCGCGATACGGCACGATACTTAGTACCCTGTCCATATATTGCTTTTTGGTTGTCCAACATTCTAAGCATACATCAAAACAATCCTAATGACCGTCTTATAAAATTTTCCTTTTAAAGTAGAACGCATCAATCACATAAAACCCCAAACTCACCTCCCCGCTTAAGCCATCCAACCTTAGTTCTATGTGCAACATCCTCATCAATGTATCCCTCCTTGTGAATAATCGGTCCAAGATAATGGAATTGACTACTTTGAGGAATCTATTGATTTTTCTTATTATTATTATTTTTATTAAAAATGAAGAAATATATTAGATGAAAGGATAAAAGGTACAAGAATAATATAAAATGATGAGATCTAGCTACAACTCCTCATGCAGCATACAACTCCAAATGGAAAAAACGTAGTAATCCCAACATGAGAAACATGCCTATCCCTACACAACCTCCATAGTGTATCCACCAATTTTTTGTGTGTATCCACCATTTTATAGTGTATCCATGCGTATCCGATACGTATCCATTTTTGGATTGGTTGATACGACACATCAGCATGATATTTTGAACTATGGTTAGAATTGATTTGGAGTAATAAAAGCATGATCTATGATTTTAGTTTTGAATTTCGTAAAATACAAAAAAATTGGAGAATTTAGTGAATTGTACTGTCACCCAAATTATGGTTTGAACGCTGTATCGAGCGCCTTTTGTTTGTATCTTTCTGCTTAGGATGTTCAATTCATCATTTGAACACCCACGTAGGCGCCCCCGCTTGTGTTTTTTTTTTAATTTCAAAACCTGATAGTTGATTTTTAGATTTTAATGAGGCCCAAGTCACCGCCCAAACGTTATAACAAGCATCCAAAGCCTGAGATCCAGAACCTTCATTGCCCGATAGGATGCCCGAGCGCTATATTGAACAATTAAATAGAATTTCCAATTTAACCGAATGCCCGAGACACCGCTCGAGCGCTCGTAATCTGTTTTCATATTTTAGGAAATTTGTGTAATTTTTTATTTTAAACTTATTTTTGAGTGATTCCAACTCATGTATCAATTAGATTAGAGTATTTTTAGAGTGTCTACAATAGCCAAAGAATTAGTTGGATTTTTTTAAAGATATTTGGTACGTTCTACTAAATGACTCTTATTTGAGGTTTATCGTTCCAATTCTTTTCCTTTTAATAAGACTTGATTTCAAAGGTTCTTACACTTGTACTTGGACTATTTCAAAGTGTTTTGAGCATTGGAATGATTTAATTCACATTTAAATTGGATTTGAATATTTAGACCAAGTTCTTGACATGTATATGTCTCCTCGTATAGGGGTTTGATTTGACAAGTATTTGTCTCCATGTATGTGGGTTTATTATCACATATGTGATTTGGCGTATGCTTATTGATTTCGCGTATACGACTATTATGACGTAAGTCTCCTACTAGTTTTGGTTTTCCACTATAAAGTGAGCTTAGCTCTTAAATGAATCCATAGAATAACTAATAAGTGAAATGATTTGTAAAGTTCGAATTCTGTACCGCTTCGGTATTGATCAGTTGCTATGTTATCCACTCCGGTATCGGTTAGACCGTACATGCTAACTCACTCCATTAGGTGTCTAATAGCCTGACCAATATCGGCTAGCCCGCCTATAATTCGGTTAGGTAATATATTGGCATAATCTGTCAATTTCCTCTGTTCTCTATTTCATGAATCCTGAGAGACTTATCATGAATTCTTGATTTATGCTTTATTTGCTTTGATTAATCTAATTATCCGTTTGCATATTTAGAACTGTATAAAACTTTACTTTTCTGCATGGCTATTTACTGAGATTTTATTATCTCACGTTGTTTTATCGGTTTTGTTTTCAAATACTCTTGGAGAGAACGTTGCTGAGCTGGATTCTCAAGGAGATTATCCTGAGTATAGAGAGGAAGACTATTTTACTATGTAGGTTTAGGATGATGGACATTTATTTTATTTTAGGGAATCATTATTTTATTTGATGATGAATAGTAGACATTTAATTATAGATTGTTTTGGGGATTATTATAGTTGAACCCCATACTAGACATTTATTTTTGAGGAGTTCATGTTGAACAATGAAATACTTGGATGCTTTGATGATTTATATATTATTTATTTCCACATTCTAATTATAAATGAAATGAAAATTTAATTATTGTCTAGTTTAGTTTTGATTTTGAGCCACAAGTTAACGTTTAGGGTTTGGTTTTGTGAATATTTAAATAAACCTGGATCCAGGGCGTCACAGCTTAAGTTTACACGTGTATCACATCATAGGTTTGTGAGTGGGCTTAAGGTGCACTAAGGCCTGATTTTTTTTGTGATTGGATTGCATTGCGCTGGGATGGCCTGAGCTGAGCTGAAACCCAAATTTTTATCCGAAAATTAATACACTTCACATTCATCCTGCATATTCGGAAGTTATACTACTTGAAGGAGAAATTAAATGAAATGAATCAGAATACAGATGATACAACAAATCAGACAAATGACACAATGCAGCAGCCAGCAGCAACCAGAAAATTAGGTAAAATAGCAAAAGAGCTCAGACCATTTCAAGCTATTGTTATGTACATACACATAAGTAGATACATACATGAGCAGAAGAAAAGGAAGCTAACACAAAAAGAACAAACCTCGAATTAGTCTATTAGCCTCCTCCTGATATTCCTGCTTGTTCATTGTAAAAACCGGCGAAGGACTCGAAAGCGGCCACCAGCTCGGTAACTTCTTTTCCACCTCCATGGAACCTCGTCTCTGTGCCACCACATCTGCACCGGTCTTGACCGTCCCACGAGCCGGCGAAAGAGGACTAAACGAAACCACAGATCCCTTCTTCTTCCCCTCCATCTCCTTGGACCTTCTCGCAACAACCACCTCTCTACCGGCAAGACTCCGATCCCTCCGAACCACAACTCCATAACCAGAACGAAACCCCAACCCCAACTTCACCAAAAACGCCACAACAGAAGCAATGACGCAACCCCAAAGAACCAAATTCGACACGAAGTGCAGAGAAGAACGGCGACAAGAGATCACCACCCGTCTATCCTCGTCGATTTTAACCAGAGTCCGCAAATCCCTCAAAGCCTCCCTACCGGAAGAAACAAATTCGTGGAACCTCGATTCGTACGATCTGACAAACTTTCTCAAGGAAAGCGAAACCCGATTCGAAATGTCTTCGACATCAATCACCATTTCGATGCTCTGATCGGACGAGGACTTGGGGTTTTTCTTCATCTTGGTGTCGCGACGACGGAACGAAGAAGAGATTGAAAGACTATCGCATCTAGGGTTTAAGTGACGCCACTGCTGGCCATTGAAGGATCGAAGCGTAGCAGGTACAGAAAAAGGGAGGATTAAATTTACAGCATTCATTACACGCGAGAGAAGAGCAGAGACGACGAACTGACTGAGAAGCTGTGCCCTCCAATCGCTGCTGTTCAAGCAGAGCTCTTCGTTGCTAATTGGGACTGGCATTCAAAATAAAAGAAAAACAATTATTAACATTAACATTTCTAAATATTAAGAAATATAAGAAAAACAATTATTAACATTAACATTTCTATAATATTTTTTTTTTATTCATTTTCCAAAATAAAAAGGGAATTTTATAAGTTGTTTGAAGTTTATACAGACAAAAACCAAAAAATTATTTGCAGAAAATTTCAATAATTGAGTAAAATGCAAATCAAAAAACAATGTGGGTTTTATTTTGAAAGTGAAGAATAGTTTAGTTTTTATAGAAAAAAACGCATAAGTGCTATAGCAAGTACCTTCTTGAGGATATTCTCATAGCTTGCCCTGCTAATCAAGGAGAAAGCCAAAACAATAATGTCAGCTCCTCTGGAGAGAGAGAGAGAGAGAAAGAGACTCTCTTAACCGTCGTTTATAAAAAGTTATACCTGACTTGGAATTATAAAAATTAAATGATTGAATCTAAATTATTTTCAAAAATCAAACGAAGACCGTCGACAGTTGCAGCGATTTTTGTCGTTTTATAAAAAGTTATAACTGATTTGTAATTACAGAAAAATAAACGACTGAATCTAAATTACTTTTAAACCCTTGCGACAGGTACGAAGCCTCAAGCCTGACACTTCAACACGAAGCACTGCTTAATATATAAGATTAGGCAGGACAATGGTTGGGTGGGGTGCCCGATCCGATATGAAGGCCCGTTCTTTGGGCAAGTTTACTGGACTGGCGGTAGGGATGGCATCGGTTCGGTTAAAACCGAACCAAACCTATTATGGGTCTTTAATAATAGGTTTCGGTTCGGTTTTGGTTTTCAATTGAAAAACCAATGCAATTTTGATTCGGTTACAGGTTTAAAGCGAAACCAAATCGACTATATATAATATACATAAGTTTTGAGTTGCACAACTACACAATCCCCTATCCTTAGCCGGTTAGTCCATTAGGGATTTATTTAAATATTTTAAAAATGGAATAGAATGACATATTGGAGAAGAGTTATTGAAACAAAAAAAACGTCATTTTAATTTTTCTTTTTCATTGTACTTCTATGGAATGAATTATTTGATACAATTTTTCATTAGCACATCCCTGTGTAGACACGTAAACTAACAAAAATTTAATCTATTTGAACTCACAAAAAGGTGAAACGGTTTGGTTCAGTTACAGTTTGGAGAATATGGATATTAAATGTTTTTGGTTTTCAAATTAGTAAACCATAAGGGTTAAGGTTCAGTTTTGGTTCTTTGCAAAACGAACTGTTGCCATCCCGGACCTGGAGGTCTCGGTCCGGGATCCTCTGTTGTTTTGGACGAGCTTAACTCGGGCGATACCAAGCTGGGACCATCTGAGTTGAAATGGACCGCTTGATTTAATCTTGAATCGAACAATCCTAACTCGGGACCACCCCAGAACTGCAAATATAGACTAACACGAAAATTTTTTGATCCAAAAAAAAATGCGAGAGAGAGGGAGGGAGGAAGGAATCGCCAGAGAGAGAGGGAGGGATGGATAGCCGGAGAGGGAGAGAGGGAGGGAGAGACCGCGAGAGAGGAAAGAGGGAGGGAGGGATTGCGAGAAAGGGGGAGGGAGGAGGGATCGTCGGTGAAGAAGCACCGTCCTACTGTAAACACCCAATTTGGGCCGGACCTCAAGAGAACTAATACCAGACCCAACCTGGGTAAACCGTAACTTAACCTAATTTAAAAAAAAAAAAGGATTTCCTTAACGAGGTTGTTGGAGATAAAAATGGAACCAGGGTCTTAACTTATCAGATAAGGAAGTGTTATCTTATCAGATAAGGAAGAATTGTGATGAGGAGAAGGATTTTGAATTATGATAAAGAAGGACTTTCATCCTCGTGTTATCACAATGAATATTGGATGAGTAACAGGTGGGGTGTATCTCTCTTTTATAAAAGGAGGTGGCGAGAGAGCATTAGAGGAAGACAACGAAGCATTGTGAGAATTGAAGAGAGAGGCACGGAAAGTATCGTGAGAGAACCAGCACACTGGGAGGAGAAGCAAAAGAGCATAGACCGTGGATAAAAAAGGGAGCACAGCCGTGGAGCACAAGAGAAAAGGATGGAATACCAGAATAATTGATCGGTGTAGATGACCAATTTTGTACACTTGACACGTCACCTGTATAATGATTTGGCATAGATGATTTGTCACATAATAATAACAAATTTGTTATGAGTTATCTGTCATCCCGACAGAAACAACCCGTCATAGGTCATCTATTACCCGACAAATTAATCTGTCATGGATTATTTGCTCAGTAAAAAGGAAAACAATAATTAAATGTGACATAATTCATTAAATTAAATATGATTATTATTTGGCATATTGGAGTGGAGATCTCCGTCTTGGGCAAAAGCCCATTAAGGGGGGGGGGGGGGGGGGGGGTTATTTGGCAGTCCTTAAGGCGTGGCGGACACAGGCGTGGGAATCGTTGGCAGCCGATGACGAACTTTGCCAACCTAGGATGATGTAGACGTCAAGTGACGTATTTTCACATCTTAATTTGTGGGATCCACTGTACCAATGAGAGAGCTCCATTATTTATTTGAAACACATAATAAGTATCTCTTATTCCATATTGAACCTAGATGTCTTTTAGACCAGATTCATGATAAAGATTAAATATCCTTGAAGCATCAGATCGTGACAAGTGTCACAATCTTGGAGACCCGCACCTGCTATAAATAGGAGAGCCCTCATTCATTTTAGGGGATCTCTCTCTGGTTCTGAGACTGCTAAGAGCAAGACTTCACTTCTCTTTCCTCAACCTTCTCCAAGCTTACTAAACATTCCCTAAGTCCTTCAGATCCTTTGTCTTCACCATAAAAGGAGCTCTCTACTTTGGTATACGGGGGGTCACTTGAATATCTCCCGTCTCTCATTCTAGCCACTGCCTACCTGTCACGTCTTATTGACTCCTCCCTCCTTCTGTTCGGAAACGGCGTGGGAACGGCTGCTGATTCGGTGGTTTAGGCCAACGTCGGAAGTACCTCTCCTATTCAGAATCCAAATTTGAAGACACGTCATCGGCATCTTGACACCGCAGAGGCAATACTAGATGCGTGGACGTGGATTCAAAAAAGGCACCTACATTTTCTGGCGACTCTGCTGGGGAGGTAAAGTCACTGACAGAAGAAACTTTGAGGAATTGACGATATGGCGAGAGCTAGAAGGACGCAAGACGAACAAAGCGATCTGGCAGATGCTGCATCTGGAGGATGTTCCCAACATCAACAGGCTCCAGCAAATGATGGGAATTCACCCTCAGCACAATCTACTCAACATACTAGCGGATTGGTGGAAACTACTCAAGAACTAGCTCAAATACTTGCTACGTTTCATGATTGGAACATGCGCGTTAAGGAACTTTTCCACATCATTCACACCAAGCACCTAGAGGAGTCTCGTCTTCTTGTCGAGGAGCTTCTCGAGCAACATAAGATACTATCAGGCTCGGTTGCTGGAAAAGAAGAGACAAAGCCTGGTGATTATATTACCATGACAGACTTTGAAAGCTTGCTGAGAAGGCGGTATTTCTAGCTCTATGAAAAAAGCTACAAGATCATGTGGTGTGCTTCAAAATGCACCAAAACTTGCTACAGCTGCCACATTTGGCAAATCTTCCCAGAGCCAGCTGCGAAACCAACAGAAGGAGGATGCTCGCAACGAAGTCAATTCTCATGGCGCGAAGGCGAGCTTGCAACAAAATTCAGACTTACGTGTGGCGTATCACGATATGAATGCTTACGTGGAGAAGATGTATTGGATGATGTTCGAAATATTTGCAGACAAGAAGCCTGCCAGACAACCAGGAGGTGTCATTGAGCGTCAAGATCCATTATCGAACATCATCACTAGCAAACTCGCTGAGAAATCTGTGAAGTTTGTTACATGGTCATATTTGAGAGGCGTATTACGAAAAGAGAAGAAAAGGCTGGATGCTGAATTCTGGTGGTGTGATTTTACTCCACCATATCCACTTTCTCTACTGGACAAGGAAATGCAGCATGGTATTATAAAAGCTTCATGACAGGATTTTATATCTGAATGATTGCTAAAATCACGACAGCTTCATTATCAAACATATGCTAGAGATCATTATAACATAACTAGCCATCTTATATTTGGGGGCTGGATCTTGTCAAGCTTGATGGCATGGATTTCAAATGCAAAGAAAATGAGCTATGCCGAATGAACACATCTGAAGAGGTCAAACAGACGTCTCTTGGCAAGATGAAACTGACTCTCTGTCCAAGTCACTTTCTCAGAGGCCTCAATATAACCTCATCATGCTAAGTCCTTAGACTGCGAGTCCATATATCTCTTATTACGACTCGAAGAATTTACAACAAAACGAGCAAAGAGCTGAATTCAAGACAAAGACATATAAGTGAGATACTACAAAATATGTTGAATGAGAAGCTGCATGAGATAGAGTATGAGATGCTGAATGAGAACCTATACGAGATATTATATGAGATCTGATTCTTCTAAGGCAAAAGATTGTGTATGGCATCGATCTGGTTGACGATCTAGACGGGAGCCACATTCTTTATGTCAAAAGAGATCAGTCCTATAGGCCAAAGGTTTGTGCATGGCACCGATCTCGCCGGAAGCCACATTCCTTATGGCCAGATTATCAACACCATGGGTTTGTGTATGGCACCAATCTTGCTGACGAGCTTGACGGGAGCCACATTCCTTATGGTTGCATTATCAATGTGAATGGTTTGTGTATGGCACCGATCTTGCTGACGAGCTTGACGGGAGCCACATTCCTCCTGGTAAGAGAGAGATTGCTAAAGGGTTTGTGTATGGCACCGATCTCGCTGATGAGCTTGACGGGAGCCACATTCCTTATGGCCATTAACACCATAGGTTTGTGTATGGCACCGATCTCGCTGACGAGCTTGATGGGAGCCACATTCCTTATGGTTTCATTATCAATGCCAATGGTTTGTGTATGGCACCAATCTTGCTGACGAGCTTGAAGGGAGCCACATTTCTCCTGGCAAAAAAGAGATTAGCCAAGGGTTTGTGTATGGCACCGATCTTGCTGACGAGCTTGACGTGAGCCACATTCCTTATAGCTAGATTATTAATGCCAAGGGTTTGTGCATGGCACCGATCTTGCTGACAAGCTTGACGAGAGCCACATTCCCTATGGACGAGGTTATTAATGCCAAGGGTTTGTACATGGTACCGATCTTGCTAACGAGCTTGACGGGAGCCGCATTCCTTATGGCAGGTTTTCAAGACTGCGTAGCACCGATCTAGCTGACAAGCTTGACGAGAGTCACATTCCTAATGGCTAGCCTTATAATGACATATGGATTGTGCAATTATGACAAAGGTGGCTCTGAAAACGCATTTTTACAACGTATTATTGCAGTTTATTCTTCTGATCAAGAATTAAGAATATGTATGAGACATGCGACAACTTGCCTATGGAAATATCATTATAGCGATGGCTACAACCTACCAACTATCGTTGGATAAAGATGGAACGTGATGTGACAAAATATAAATCCTTGGGCAAAGGCCGTGGAATGATTTCAAATCCTAGAAAAAGAAGAAAGTCACCAGATTTTTCATAAAAAAAAACAGAAGCTAATCCGCCTGGCCAATAATGAACAGGCATTGAATGCGTATCAAGTGATGAAGCCAAAGATCCTCTACACTGACAGCACTTTGACGAATGTGACAGTTATGGAGAAAGCAAAGAATTATTGCAGCATCTACAAAGCCAATGGTATTATTAGCTTATGATGAAAGCATGTACATCTATTTATGCCGAGAAATTATGTCTGGCAGTCACATGTATGTTTAACAAAGTGCTTAAAAGTTCTGTGAAGCCATGGCTCTTTTCATATTTGGGGGCTAAATCTATATCAGTTGATTAACTTAGCTATTGAAAGACAATTCTGGATTGTTGTTGTTACTGAATACTTTATCAAGTGATATGCACAGAAGCTGCCATGGAGCTTGTCAACGAATGTCACAACAAATTTAAGATTTGACGACCTAAGTTGAAGATTGTGTATGGTACTGCTCAGTAAAAGCCACATTTTCATGGCACAAGGTATTATGACATACAAGAGAATAAGAATTCTTGTTACTGTTATTGATTTTAGTGGAAGAACAAGATAGAAGGGTCTTTAGGCATACCTTGCGCTGAGACGTATCCTCAAAATAAGTGGTGATCTGCCAAGACATAAAACTATAAGCACTGTGATGAAGCATACAATATGAGAAAGTTGAGTAGCAGATTTATCACCTATCTTCAAAAGCTTTGACAGACTATCCTTGGTTTTCGTCAAAGTCTCCTTCCTCTTTGTTGCTTTATTCCATGATGAAGAAGCCCTTAAAAGATTCTAATGCGAGTGCAAGACATGTAGAAGACGAGAGAGGAGCTTTGATTAGTGTGCCACGTTCGTGAGTATGCCAATACAATCATGAGAAGCCTTCTGAATGCATATCTGTTCACAAGTATAAGTTCTGGAAGATTCATGTTAGAAAAATGTGGATATCGACTTACTTGTCATATGTCGACATTCGAGCGGAGAAGATGAAAAAAAATTTGAACAAGTCTAAGCTATCTGATGACGTGGTGAGGATTATGGCAAGGCAAAGAGAGACACCCACCATGACGATCCATGGATGGACAATGGCGTGATGATAGCTAAGAAGATCTGATCACTTGGCATGAGGCTGTCTCAGGCCACATATGCTGCTTCTTCAAACCCAACTTCTATGTCAAAGACGAAAGTGATACGTCAAGATGGGGGGCTGTGCCCAACTATCTCCAAGCCCAGGGCGCGCAATTTCATTCGGCAAACTATATGGTGCTCGGCATCATCATTGTTGATAGATTCTTTAGCTCCGGCGGGTGCAGATTCATCAAATCAGGTATAGTCCAATACACTCAATTGGCTGAGTTCTAATCCGCTTGTGGCCCTGCGGGCACGGATTCGAACATGAACACGCTTCCAGCGGGCGCGAGTTCATCTAAGCAAGCCAAGCCTAAATCTGCTTGTGGCCCTGCGGGCACGAATCTAGGCACGAACACGCTTGGCCCTGCGGGCACGAGTTCGCCATGTCAGGCAAGGCTGGAATTCGCTTATGGCCCTGCAGGCACGGATCCAAGCACTACGCTTCCAGCGGGCGCGAATTCGTCAAAGTCAAGCCAAGCCTGAACCCGCTTGTGGGCCTGTGGGCACGGATTCGGGCATGAACCAGCATGGCCCTGTGAACGTGAGTTCGTCAAGTTAGGCTAAGCTGGGATCCGCTTGTGGCCCTGTGGGCACAGATCCAAGCACAAACTCGCTTGGCCCTGCGGGCGCGAGTTCGTAAGGTCAAGCCAAGCCCAAACCCGCTTGTGGCCCTGCGGGCACAGATTTGGGCACGAACTTAGTTACGAGTTCGCTGAGTTCCATGGGCACAAGTAAAGAGCCTCAATAATTTGCTCAATTATCTGTCGTGAGTATGCATGTGACACGTCCTTTAGATCCTTGCATATATGAATCTGACATACCTATATTAAAAATAAAAATAGAAAGAAACTATGTCAAACTTATGAAAAAAAAAAAAAAAAACGAAAGTTGTCAAACATGAGATAAAAAGACATTGCATGAGAATTAAAAATAAATAAATAGAAAGGGAGAAAAAAAAAGTAGAGGGCTGACGTGATGTGATAAAAAATATTTATTGAAGTGGGGCTTCCCCAACTCCGAAATCCAACCAATGTGTATCTGGGTTGTTTTAAAAGAAAATTGTTTTTTTGGTGAAAAAGGTGATGGGAAGTGTCATACAGAGAGAGATTTGTGTGCGTGTGAGACCCTCCCTAGGTAGATAAAAGTGGAAGAGCAGGGAGAGAAATAGGGGGAGAACGAAGAGGAGAGAGAGAGAGAGAGGTGGAGGAAGAATGAGAGATTAAAAACAAAAAAAAAAAAACAAGGAAGAGACGAGGGTACGAAAGAAAGAGTGAGACTAAAACAAATATAATTGTTGGTTGTCATGTGCCTCCAATAGAAAATTTTAAAAAAATTTTTTTTTTGAAAGTGATGAAAAAGGAAGTAGGGCGTATCAGTTGGTTATGCAGCAACGAAGAAAAAGCATAAGAAAAAGGTCAAGGAAGAGAGAGAGAGAGAACCCCTTTTTAGATTTGACATGTCCGCCCAAGAGAGGACTTGACGTGGGGTGTTGTTTTTAAGCCTTTGTGTTGGTTGAATAAAGACGAAAGAGACAGAAGAGGTAAATAAAGAGAGAACGAAGAGGAAAGAAAAAAAAAGGGATTGTGCGTATAAAAAAAAGGGATATTAATAATTACCTTGTTTTTTAGATTGAGAAATCTGAAGCATCAAAATTATACTATCAACAAATATGAGATTGAGATTATGATTTGTATTTATAGAGTTTAATGCATGAGATTACTTATTTGATAGGGATTCTAATTCCCTAGAGTTGGACTTTAGAGCCAACTCTATCTTTAAGCAATTAAATCTAGTTATATTTTATCTTTAACTAGTTAGAGTCTATCTCTAACAATTAAAATCCTACACAATTCTTACTTATAATTGGACTTTATCTACAACAATTTGAGTTCAATTCTGCTTCTAACCTGTCATAGTCTTGATAAGACCTTGGCAGAGTTAATTTGGTTGAGACAAACTTTTTAAAGTTAAAAATTAGTCAAATATCGTTAATTACTAAAATACCCCATACACTTGTGTTTTGCTTTTGGCACTTAAAAGTTTCCAAAATGCAAATGGGGGCTTAATGTAGATGACCGTTTTGGTAATTCTACACGTCACATATTTAATGATTTGGCATGAATGATTTGTCACATAATAGAAACAGATTTGTTATGGGTTATCTGTCACCCGACAGAGTAACCTATCATGGGTTATTTGTTATCTGACAAAAACAATAACAATAAAATTTGACATGATTGATTTATATTAAATGTATTTGGCATATTGGAGTGGAGATCTCCGTCTTGGGCAAAAGCCCACTTGGGGGGGTTTGTGGCGGTCCTTAAGGTGTGGCGGACACAGGCATGGGAATCGTCGGCAGCCAGTGACAAATCACGGTATGTCGACCTAGAATGACGAAGACGTCAAGTGATTGATAATTCCACATCCTAACATGTGGGCCCCAGTATACAAATCAGAGAGCTCTATCTTTTATCTTCATTATCTCTTATTTAATTCTTATCTTGAACCTAGACCTTTATAAGACCAGATTCATGATAACATGAGACATCCTAGAAGCCTTAGATTGTGACAAGTGTCACAATCCTAGAGATTTATTTCTTCTATAAATAGCAGAACCCTCTTCCATTTGGGGGGGCCTAGAGACTGTGCCCTGGATCTTTGGCTGCTGAGAGCAGTACTTCTTTTCCTCTGGACCTTCTCCAAGTCTACCAGGAATTCTCTAAGTCCATCTTTGGATTTCTGTCTTCTACACTTTCTGGAACCATGAAAAGAGCTCTCTGGCTTTGCATACTTGAAGAACACTTGAGTATCTCCCGTCTCTCATTCTAGCCATTGCCTACCTCTCACGCCTTATCGACTCCAACCCCTCTTCTGTTCAGTAACGGCGCGGGAACGGCTGCTGAGTCGGCGGTTTAGGCCAACGTCGGACATACCTCTCCTACTCAGAATCGAGATTTGAAGACACGCCATCGACATTTCGACACCGTGGAGGCAATATTAGACGCGTGGACGTGGATTCAAAAAAGGCACCTACAATCGGAAATCTGCATCATGGATAACAGGTATCCTTATGCTTGTACATGATGCTTCCTTTTTTTTTTTTCTTTTTGAAATTTGTGGAATCCTACAATTTGTTTGTAGTTTAATGGATTGCTGTTATGGGTAACTGTGAGACATGGGAAAAAATTAATCTAATGATTTCCTCAATCATCACACGGGATTAAATAAAATAAAGAGTCGCCACCATTCAATTTAGGTGTGAATGGACACCAAAATATTAAATAAGCACAAAAGGCAAATTTTAGGGTAAAAATAACCCTCCTTTAAAAACAACCAGAGATAGGTAAAGGGATTAAGTTATGAACAGGGGAAGGTGTTAGGCACCCCCATTCATCCACACAAGGTGGTTGCCAGGCATTGTTCATGTTTAAAATAAAAGAAAAAGCTTGCTATAAAAATCAGGAAAAATCACAAAAAGAAGATAAAAATATATGGTTTTTTTTCATATGAATAGTCTGATCGATCCAGAACTATCAAACATGATCATACCATTCCTAGGGTTTCATGATCAAAAACAAAATTGAGATAAAATCAAATAAAATCAACTTAAAGTGAAAAATCCAAAAATCTGGCTTCAAATCAAAATTCTAGAAATCTGGAAAAATATGATTTTTATAAAATATTTCAAAATTGAACTTGAACAGTCCAGGACATAGATAAAGCCCAAATTTCACATTAAATCTGAAAATCAAAACAAAAAATACCCACGTTGATGAAAAACACCAAAAGGGGAGAATTTAGACCGTAGGGTCTTCTCTCAATAATGAAAAACAATTTTAAAAACCATATCATGAAACCCTAGAATTTACTTTCAGGCTTTTATATCCAGATCTATCATATTGATCATGATAAATCCAGGATCTTAGCCAAAAACCACAAAAATCACGAAAACAGTGCTGTAGGTGCAAATATGTGAAAAATCCAAATTTTGGCAAAAATAGGGGATCTCATGCTATAAACATCATGGATTCATGTTATTCATTCAGATATATCATAAAAGCATTAAAACATGATCAGGATATTCAAAACAGCCACATCTCACAAATTAGAGCACATGGGGGTCTACCCTACGGATCCACCTGTTCCCCTTTCCCTTAGTTCTCTCTTCACGTTTTACGGCTAGAGAGACTCTTGAGGTACTTAGAAATAGGTTTGGGTATACAAACACAATCACATGCTTTATTCTAGAAAAAGGAAAAAAAACAGATATGGGGTTCTATTCTAGGGATCCACCTGTTCCCCTTTCCCCTAGTTCTCTCTTCACGTTTTACGGCTAGAGAGACCCTTGAGGTACTTGGAGACAAGTTTAGGGATACAAAATAGATATGGCCTTATTCTACAGCAATAGAGATGATCCTATTACTTCTAGAATTGAAGACAGAAAATAAAAAAGGATAGGGGACTTACCTGGATTGAGCAGGCAGAGCAGCAGGGATTCCTTTCCTTCTCTTGGAGCTTTTGATTCTTCAAAATTCCGTGGCCTTTAGCTAGAGGAAAGAGCCTCTATTTATAGACACACCCAGGGGCATGGTTGGTCTAGAAGGATATAGCCTGGTCTTTAAGATAGAGTAAAATACAGAGATAATGCCCATCCATAGCCAACCAAGGTAGCTTCAGCGAATAAAATACTTAATTCGCTCGTTTAAAGATATATTGGACTTCAAATAAAGCTCGGAAATCGAGAGAAGGACAAAACTCGCACGTGTCTTTAATGCCCGTAAATGATTTACGGTCCAACAGAGCCCGTATTGTTACTACGGGCGCGCCTGTCTGTAGATACTTTTCGGGCGCGATGGGCCCGTGAAGGAAATACGGGCAAAGCCTGTTTATTCAATTTTTATGCTTTTTTGACCTGTTTTAAGCTCTAATTACATGTTTTTATTATTTTCTCATTTTGTAGTGCAATTTGGGGTGTCTACAGCTGCCCCCTCTTTGCTGGTGATTGGAACCAATTACAAGCAGAGAGCAAAAAGACCCACCAATTGCACTTTCTGAGATTTTTGTATAATCAATTGCACTTTGCAAGGATTAAAGGGATGATTTTTGAAAAAATAATTGATTGTGGAAGATTTGCTAAGAAATCCCTCAGCTTAAGGGCCAAATCCTCCTCTCACTGAGCACTTGTGGGCTATGAAGTGAGATTTGAGACAAAATTTTTAAACAAAAGTGGGTAAAGTGGCAATCCTTACAACTTGCAACTAATATGTACATTAATCTCTTAAAAATGTGGAGAAAATGATAAAATATGCAATTTTTGGCTTCGCCCGTATTTGGCTTACGGACAGATCCTGCCCGTAGAGGATTCACGGGCGACCGGGACTAAATTACCTTTACGGGCACCTGAAGCCCGTACTGAGTTTACGGATTTTAGGATTCTTTTTAAGTTTGCGACCGCGACCTTTTTCCTTTTCTGCTCGTATTCAAACCCTATTTCTCTTGCGACCGTAGTCTTCTCTGCGGGCGCCTCTCTTCTTCGTCAACAGTCCGATCCTTCCTCCGGCGATTACTGTTCTTCTCCGGCAGCATTTTGCTATCTCCGGTGACCACTGTTACCTCCGGCGACCTCCCATTTCAGACGAGTCTTCCTGTTTCCAGCGACTGTTCCTCTTTGATTTTGAGCTACGCTCAAGACTCCTCATTGATATTTCGAGCATCCATTGAATATCTAGTGCGGGTGAGCTCGAAGATTCAATTTTTCTTTGCTAATTTCTCATTTCGACATAACCAGGTATGTCCCAAAGACTTATTACTTTCTTTGTCAGATTGTAACCATGAATATCTCTTGCAATTTTCCTAAGCATCCGAATATGACTAACTGTTTATTACTTTGGGCACTCCATAATTTTTCTGTTTGTATTGCTCATCATGTTTGACTAGAATTGATTCTGCCTATTGGTGTGGCCGAAATTTCTCTAAGCTTCTCATGTGTTAGTAATTTTTCTTGACTTAAACCACATGCTCACTTTGTCTACGTTGGTTTGATTTGATTTGCAATTTCTATGCCCTTCTTGAATCTCTGTTTCCACATGTAAGTGACAATCCGAATCAAGCTGGATTTTGGGGATTTTTCTGTCTATATTGAGGATCCCAAAATTTTCCAGCATTTGTTTGTTTTGCTGATACCAACTGACAGTATTTCTCTGATTCTTGTTATGCCTATTTTCCATGTGATTTTCTGCTTTGATCTTGTATGCTTCCAATTGAAATTCTGATTCCCTTTTTGCCATGTGAGCACTTTAATTACAAATACTGAATCCCAAAGTTTCTGTATCTATCCATGGCTTGTATTGTTTTGATTTGACTGCCAGTTAATGAATCTTCAATTAGATCCTTGATTCCTTTTACTTTTGCTGCCTTGTTCAATACTGACTGATTCTCTGATTGTTGCATGACTCATACTTCTTCATGATTTGTTATGCTTTCTGACACACTGATGTCCTTTACTTGCAATATTCGAGATCCTTTTGCTGATTTCCTGAAATAACATAAAATTAGCAATTAGAGAATTCAAGCATTCTACAAAATCAATTAAAGACAAACCAAGGACTCTTGGGCATTTAGGAAATTCCTTCATTTTATCCTTATAATAAATCTGCGCTTCCTATATTTTCATAATTTCCTGGTTAGAGCCAAGACAGCAATAAAATTTCTCAAAACATAAGCCCCTTTAAGGAAATCCTAATTTGAAATTTCTTCAACATTTCCTTTCCTTTTTCCTGCAAATCAATTAAGCTTGGTTAGAATGAATAATCAAGCAATTAAAAACTTTTAGCAAGAATAATTAACATCTCCCTGATTTGAACCGTAGATGGCCCGCCTTAGATCAGCTTCCAGAGATCCAGCAGATGAGCCTTCCTCTTCTAGGGTTAGGCGAGATCCTGCTGATGTGGCCACTTCTTCGAGGGCCGAGAGGGATTTTGATTCAGACCTTCCTGATCTCCCTTCTGGGGATTCGCGTGAGGCGACCCCAGAGGTATTCTCTAACTCATTTGAATTTAATATTCCACATCATCTTGATTCTTTCCTCCCTTTAATTATTTTCTTTTAGCCGGCTGTTGAGGCTTCGGGCAGAGATAGGAGCCGTAGCAGGCGTCGAGCTGGAGGCCATGATGAGGGCCGTAGAGGAGGCCGCAGAGGGGGCCGTGGCAGAGATGAGGCCAGGACCAGGGTTGAGATCCCTGAGGAGGTGGCTGCCCAGATTAGGGATACCGATCTTCTGCATGGCTTGAGGACTCATCCCTCAGCATGCGTTAGGGCGGATATCCCTTTGGAGTATCCGATGTCCCATTATAGAGGGAGCTGGGCCAGCTTTACTAGATTCTTGAGAGCTTGCAGTTCGGCCTACCGTCGGGAGCTAGGCTTATATGGTTTTGGTATGTTTATCACCATCCCGGACGTACGCTTAGATCGGGCCCTCATTGCCGCATTGTTGGAGAGGTTTTTCCAGAGACATTGAGCTTCCACTTCCCAGATATTGAGATTGGGATCCGGCCTTCTGATTTCACGCTCATCACCGGGATTAGGATGATCGGTGATGTTATTCCTGAGATGGCGATGTCAGAGGCTGATGAGATTGCTGGTTATCTTGGATATATTGTGCTGCCTCCTGAGGCATGGGATCGAGGGAGAGCGAGATTGTCTCTGACATGGTTGAGAGAGACTTTCGGGAGGAGGCAGTTTGGCCAGCTTGCTGCCGGTGACCATGTTTTCCCATTTGCCTTCCGGTTTCTTTTTCTGTATATGATGGGATCCTGATTCTTCCCAGAGGACACGACTTCAGTTAGTCCTTATTTTCTAAGTCTTCTGGGAGATCTGTAGCGGGCGAGGAGGTATGCATGGGGTCCGCTTATTTTTTATACTATTCTGGCTGGCCTGCGCCGATCAGTGAGCAGCCTCTCTACCTCCAGAGGGGCTGGAGTTGGGTGCAGGTTCTTCTGGCCTTTCTTGCAGGTGAACCTTATTTCCCTTCTTTTTCTTTATCTCTTTCTTTTTATCTCTCATTTTCTATTCTTCTGACTATTTTTTTCTTTCTTGCAGTTTTTTGCTAGGGTTTATATACCCTATTTCCGCCCTACCTCTACGATGCCTGAGGAGACGTATCCCATGGCACTTAGATGGTGTCATGTAGAGCACGACTCTGAAAAGAGTCGTCCCAGGTCCGCCCGGGCCCATTTAGACAGGTTATACCGGTCTGAGGTAATCTTCTTTAATTCCTCTACTTCTTCTTTTCTTTTCTTCCTGGATTGCATATCTGATGTCCTGTTCTGTTTTTCAGCTATTTGTCCCCAGGATGGAGGACATTCATGAGGTGCTGGCCTTGCAGGCAGCCAAAGATGATGCATTTGTCCCTGACCAGAGACGACAGAGATACCAGTTCTTTATTGGTCAGCTGGGCAGCATCTGGTACTGCGGCGAGCGCTTCTTTTTTCAGCATGTGGGAGAGCCGCGGATTCCTGCCATCCCGCCAGATACTACTCCTTTCTATCCTCCTATGCCTGTTGATCCTGCCCAGTTCTTAGATTGGACTGAGGCAGAGACATTATTAGAGGAGGGTGACTATGATGCCTGGTTCAGGCGAGCTTCTGTTGGGTGCCTCATGTCACCCATGCCTGTCTGTGGCGGAGTCACGGAGATAGGAGGGGTAGTGATTAGGGCCTATGACACTACGGTATGCTTTCTTCTTTTGTGATCTTCTATTTCTATTTCATTAGCATTTTTCTGACTTCTTTCTTTGCTATTTCAGGAGGCTCAGTTGGCAGAGATCAGGTCTCGCTATGCTGATTTAGAGCGCCAGCGTGATGCCGCGATCGCTGAGCGGGACGCCCTCTATATCACCATTTCAGATCTCCGGGGGCAGCTAGCCAGAGCCCAGGCCAGGAGGGTTCATCTGATGCACAGGACCAGGCGGGTCCATCTGATGCACAGGACCAGGCGGGTCCATCTTATACTCAGGTTAATTTCTTTTTTTATTTCCCTTCCTGCTTTTGTATTTGTTTGTCTTGTTCTGACTGAATTTTTCTCTTAGTTTCAGGAGTACACAGCTGGCCCCTCTTCAACTGCTTCACCCGTGCCTATGCATTTCCGGGATGAGGTGTTTTCTGTGGCACTGGTGGAGTTCGTGACGTCTCCCAGTCCAGTAGAGGTTCCTGCAGCAGAGCCCGAGGTCGAGGCTGATATTGTACCTGCTGCTGAGGACGTGCCAGAGTCTGCCCCAGTTGCTGAGACTGCTCCTACTGCATCTGCTGATGTAGATATGGATTCGGCTATGGACGCCGCTGTGGTAGAGCCTACCGTGGAGACTGCAGTGATGGAGGAGGCTACAGCTGATCCTGTAGAGCTTGGGGTTGATGCTGATGTACCTGGGACCTCTGCTCCTGCTAGTCCTGCTATGGAGGATGTTGAGGTGACGCATGCTGCTGTTGATACGTCAGCGGAGTCTTCCCGTACTGTTTCTGATGTAGATACTTCAGGGTATGTCCCTCCTGATCATCCCACTGCTGGCCTTGTGCCTTTATGTATGTTGCATGATATTCAGTCTGTTTTGAGCAGGATGACGCGTAGCACAGCCCGCAATATTGTGCAGCATGTCTTTGAGCGCAGGCGATCTTCAGGCCGTGGTCGAGGCAGAGGACGAGGCCGTGGCCGTAGGGGCGGACCTGCATAGTCATTAGATTAGGATTATTCCATGTACATTTGTATTTTTTTGCAAAAGTGATGTAAACATTCATGTATATAAAAGAAGTTTGATTTATTTCCATTTGTGTTCTTTTCTTCTTTATTTACAGTATTTATTACCTGATGAATGTTAAACAGGGACGGGTGAAGCTTAGGAAAACCAAGGAATTTAAAAATTCCCATTTTTTTGCATTTTTTCGAAGGAACCGTATTTATTCTACGAGCAGGCTGTGCCCGTAAAGTTACTACGGGCGCACTCTGCCCGTGAAGTTTTCACGGTCAGGCGTGTCCGTAGTTCCTATACGGGCGCGCTTTGCCCGTAGTATAATTACGGAATTTACTGCCTTACGATTTTTTCTATATAAACTCCTAGGGAACGTCATTGTGACACTTTTATTGGTTGGAAAACTCCCTGAGCACGTATTTTCTCGCTGTCTTTGGCTTCTTTGGCGCTTCCATGGCTTCCCTTACGCCGCTTTCTCCTGCCGTTGAATCTCCTCCTGCAAGACAACCTGTTAGATCAAAACCTCCTAATCTTACCAGGTACAATATTGTGGATTCGTTTTATGATAGATTGGTTAACTCCATGACCCTTGATGAGGAGATTCGTTGGGATTCCATCCACTTAGGGCACATCCTACACCTCCCTAAAATTCCCTTTAAGTGGGAAATCATTGAAGCTTTGATTGGCTACTGGGTACCTGAGCTGAATCTCTTCCGTTTTGATGACAAAGAGATGACTCCCACCATAGAAGAAATTGAAACCATCCTTGGCCTAAGATTTTCTGAAAAAGTTGTGAACCCACCCCTAAAGCTTAGTTATAAAAAAGAGGCTTCCACTTTCTTGGGTATAGGGAAGAAGGACTTAGGAAATTCTGATGCACTATTGACCTTGTCCAAGACCTTTTTGACTGAAAAACTTCTGAGGAGTAATGACAAGGACGCTAGGTTTAATGCATTGACCCTGGTAGTGGTCAATCAGCTGCTTTTTCCACGGGGTGATGACCAGGTTGACTTGGCTCTCATCTCAGTTATCTGTCAGGTTAGGGAACGCGAGAGGTTGGCCCCTATGATCCTAGCAGAGATATATCAGGCCCTTACTGACTGTTATTTTAGGAAGAAGAAACGCTTCCTTGCCTGCGCCCCTATCCTACAGGTAAAAAAAATGCATATATTTTTTTTCTCTTTTTTTTTTATTCTTCCTTTCCTTTCTTCTTTTTTTTCTTCTCTCTGCTTCTTCTTCTTCTCTTTTTTCTTTCTTTTTTTTTCTCTCTTTTTTTTCTTTTTCTTTCTCTCTTTTTTTATTTTTTTCTTTTTCTTCTTTTTTTTTCTTTTTTTTTCTTTTTGGAAATAAATTGAAATACTCCCTTTTTCTGCAGCTTTGGTTGCTTGACCATCTTAGCCAGGTTGAAGAAATAACTCGCCGCTTCTTTCCAAGATTGAAAGTTCCTGTTTTGATGAGCAATAGGGGATATCCTAACATCCAAGGTGGCAAGCAAGGCTGGTTCGCTTTCTTGGGTACTCTCCAGGATGATCAAGTGAGATGGCCTGGCACTTATCAGCCCGCTCCAGAGACAGTGATTAGTTTTAGGGATAAAAACTTTCTGGCCCTAGCAGGCTTGAAATTTGCTGTTCTTTATCTTCCTTTGAGGGTTCTTCAGCAATTTGGAGCGACCCAGGGAATTATGATCCCCACAGGTTATGAGAGCTTTGTAGGGCCACTTACATCAGCCACCATGGGGCTAAATGCTCAATTAATGAAAGAGTGGTCCTATGTTTGCTTTCTGCGGGGTCCAGTCTTTTCTGAGTCCCATGTGAAGGACTATCATTTCTGGATCAAAGAACAGGTGCAGAGTCATGCCCCAGTACCAGAGGATCCTCCTGCAGTTCTTCCTCCTACCTATGAAGATATTCTGGAGTCAGAAAGGGCAACCCATAAACGGCTTCAACAAATATGGGTACGGGAGGCTCAAGAACTTAGGATAAAAGTCCTTGTTCTGGAGAGGAAGCTTGAAGAGCAGAAGTCTGGACGCATTGCCATGGAGAAGAAACTTGAAGAACAAAGGCAGGCTCGTCGCTTTGAAGTCCGAGTGATGCGGAAGAAGTATCAGGATTCCTTGGCTGACCTTAGGGCGTTGAAGAGCAAGCTTTCTTTTTCAGATGAGGTCATCTCCTTTTTGAGTGATCCTGATGCAGAGGGTGCTTCTGGAATCATTGCAACTCAGGCAGCTAGGATTAGGGAGCTTGAGGAGCAGTTAGGGAGTAGGGATTAGATTCTTTCATCTCTCTTTTTTTTTTCATTTTTTTCCATACTTTTATATAAAAGCAAACTCCATTAGTGGAAAGATATTAGATTTAATTCAAAAATAGGTTTTATATTATTGGCCTCAGAATTCTCAGATGCTTATAAAAACAGAAGTTTTATGAAAAAGTATTTGATTTCTCATCATTGGCCAAAGTATAGTTTTTTTTTTTTTTTGAAAGCTGATCCAAAACACTTAATCACATATAATTAAAGGAATTAAAATCAGGTTGAATAATGAAAAGGGTAGTCCAAGCAATAGGGAGAGACCAAATTTGTCTACCACGTGACCTTAGAATCATCCCCTAATGATTTTATCTTCATGATGGACCCTGCTAATCTGCTCTGTTTCCCGTGCTCATGCTGATTAAATTTAGACCACATGATCAACTCAACCCTTTTTTTTTTTGAAAGCTGATCCAAAACACTTAATCACATATAATTAAAGGAATTAAAATCAGGTTGAATAATGAAAAGGGTAGTCCAAGTAATAGGGAGAGACCAAATTTGTCTACCCCGTGACCTTTAGGATCATCCCCTAATGATTTTACCTTCATGATGGACCCTGCTAATCTGCTCAGTTTCCCGTGCTCATGCTGATTAAATTTAGACCACATGATCAACTCAACCCTTTTTTTTTTTGCCCTTCTTGCCCCTAGTGCCAATTACGGTTTTCACTAGGGTTGGCCTCTGCATTCCGTCATTACCAATCTTACTCTGAAAGTTGAATGAATATACTAAAATCACCGAGGTCTTAATAATAGAACGAAACACAGGCTAGGTTCGGTTTATGAAAGAAAAGGTATTAAAGGCTCAAGATTTTCTGTGTGAAAATGGGTCAACTGGACTTACAGTCATGGTGAATTCAATCCCATTCCCCTTCTTTTGTATTTGGCTTTTATTTGCCCCTAGTTTTTTCTTTTCTCTTTTTTTTCTCAAAATTTTTTTTCTTTTTGCCCCTATTGGCCTTGCCCTTATTGGCTTTGCCCTAGTATAAGGCTGTAAGTCCAGTTTGGGTTTTTTTTAAAAAAACGAACAGGCTCAAATTGGTTTGACTAGGGATTCAAATTTTGGGATATAAGGAACAATGGCCTCAGATCATTTCCTAGTAATATTCATTCATGGAAAATATTTCTTTACTGCATCAGAGTTAATTGGCTCAGGAAAATCCTTCCCATCCATTTCTGTTAAGATGAGAGCACCCCCTAATAGGACCTTCTTGACTATATAAGGCCCTTCCCAATTTGGTTTGAACTTTCCACGAGGATCTTCCAAAAAGGGTAAAATCTTCTTTAATACCAAATTTCCTTCTTGGAAAGTTCTGGGCTTTACCTTCTTATTGTAAGCCCGGGCCATCCTCTTCCGATATAATTGGCCATGACTAAGTGCCTTCAAACGCTTTTCTTCTATTAAATTGAGTTGATCATGCCTAGACTGTATCCATTCAGCTTCTTCTAATTCAGTTTCCCTTAGCACTCTTAATGAAGGTATTTCCACTTCCACTGGTAAAACTGCTTCCATTCCATATACTAAGGAGTATGGGGTTGCCCCTGTAGAAGTTCGAATTGAGGTTCTGTAAGCATGTAGAGCAAGTGGCAGCATTTCATGCCAATCTTTAAAACTCACCACCATCTTTTGAATAATCTTCTTTATATTCTTATTCGCTGCTTCCACTGCCCCATTCATCTTTGGTCTGTAAGGCGCTGACTTGTGGTGGGTAATCTGAAATTGTTCACACATCTTCCTCATGTCTTTGTTCTTAAGGTTTGAAGCATTGTCTGTTACTATGGCACTTGGCAAACCATAGCGACAAATGATGTTGTGCTTTAAAAACTTAAGAACATGGCTACTTGTAATGTTTGCATATGAAGCTGCCTCTACCCACTTGGTGAAGTAATCAATTGCTACAAGTATAAACCTGTGTCCATTTGATGCCTTTGGAGAGATCATTCCAATGACATCTATACCCCACATAGAAAAAGGCCACGGAGATGTCATACTGTGTAATTCACTTGGGGGTGCATTCTTGTTATCTGCGTACACTTGGCATAAATGACACCTTTTAACGTGCATATAGCAATCATGCTCCATAGTTGACCAGTAATATCCTAATCGCAGAATCTTCTTGGCAAGCATATGCCCATTCATATGGGGTCCACACACTCCTCCATGTACCGTTTCAACTATCCTTTCTGACTCAGTCTTTGTAACACATCTAAGTAGTATATCATTGTGTGATCTTTTGTACAACTGCCCACCACTTAGTAAGAACTGTCCTGCCAGCCTCTGTATTGTTCTTTTCTCTGTAGAGGTGACATTTTCTGGTAAGCTCCGATCATTTAGGAAGTTCTTAATGTCTTGAAACCATGGTACTTCTTCTTCTGGGGTTTCTTCTAGAACAAGGCAGTAAGCTGGTTCATCTCTGACTTCAATTTCCAATGGTCTAATATCAACACCTTCTGGCATACTGACCATTGAAGCCAATGTTGCTAGAGCATCTGCAAACTGATTTTTGGCCCTTGGCATATAATTGAAGGAAATTCGAGTAAACTTGGTGCTTATTTCTTCCAAATACTGGTGATAGGGGATCAATTTGTGATCCTTGGTTTTCCATTCACCAGTTGTTTGGAAGATGATAAGACTCGAATCCCCATATACGTCAAGTTCCTCTACTTCATGGTCTAAGGCTGCTTGCAACCCAATTATGCATGCTTCATACTCTGCTATATTGTTCGTGCATTGGAACCTTAACTTTACTGCGATTGGGATATGTGCCCCATCTGGCTTGATCAATACAGCCCCTATTCCATTTCCATTCATATTGGCGGCCCCATCAAAAAACATTTGCCATGAGCTTTCGCCTTCTTCCTCTTCAGCAAACAGGATTGCCTCATCAGGGAAGTTGGTCCTTAAGGGTTGGTATTCTGGTAAAGGGTGTGCAGCCAAGTGATCTGCAATGGCTTGACCCTTAATGGCCTTCTGTGTGATATAGGTGAGGTTAAATTCAGAGAGTAACAACTGCCACTTTGCTGTTCTGCCAGTTAAAGCCGGTTTCTCAAATAGATACTTCAAAGGGTCCATGCGGGATATCAATAAGGTGGAATGACTAAGGAAATAGTGCCTTAGTCTCTGAGTTGCCCATACTAAAGCACAACAAGTCTTTTCTAGAGGGGAATATTTTGCTTCATATTCTGTAAATTTCTTACTCAGGTAATAAATCGCCCTCTCCTTTCTGCCTGTATCCTCATGCTGTGCTAAGACACACCCCATTGATGTCTCCAAAACTGACAAGTATAAAATCAATGGTCTTCCTGGAGTGGGTGGTACTAGCACAGGTGGGTTCAATAAATACTCCTTTATTGTGTCAAAGGCTTCTTGGCAATCATTATTCCAGACTGTCGGGTTATTCTTTCTTAGAAGTTTGAAAATTGGTTCACAGATAGCGGTGAGCTGTGCTATGAACCGGCTTATGTACTGAATCCTTCCAAGAAAACCCCGAACTTCCTTCTCGGTTCTAGGTGATGGCATTTCAATGATGGCTTTAGCTTTAGCTGGGTCAATCTCAATTCCCCTTCTGCTTACTATAAAGCCCAACAATTTTCCTGATGTAGCCCCAATGACACATTTTGCAGGGTTAAGCCTTAGACTGTATTTCCTAAGCCGGTCAAATACCTTCTTCAAGTTGATCAAGTGGTCTTCTTCTTCACATGATTTGGCTATCATATCATCCACATAGACCTCCATCTCCTTATGGATCATATCATGGAATAAGGCTGTCATGGCCCTCTGGTAGGTTGCCCCAGCGTTCTTAAGTCCAAATGGCATGACAGTGTAGTGGAAGGTACCCCAAGGGGTGATAAAGGCTGTCTTCTCTTGGTTTTCCTTAGCCATCTTGATCTGATTATAACCAGAAAAGCCGTCCATGAATGAGAATAGACTATGTACAGCGGTGTTATCCACCAAGATGTCTATGTGTGGAAGTGGAAAGTCATCCTTTGGACTTGCCTTATTCAAATCTCTATAATCTACGCACATTATGACCTTTCCATCCTTCTTTGGTACTGGCACTATATTTGCAAGCCATTCGGGGTATGTGGAAACTGCTAAGAATCCGGCTTGGAATTGTTTAACCACTTCATCTTTGACTTTTAGCGTCCATTCAGGTTTTAACCTTCTCAGTTTCTGCTTAACTGGCTTGGCATCTGGTAGAATGGGTAGCTTGTGCACCACCATATCTGTGTCTAACCCCGGCATATCCCGATACGACCATGCAAACACATCTTCATAATCAGCCAAAAATCGTATCATTTCATCCTGCTGTACCTCAGATAAGCATACCCCAATCTTCACTATTTTTGGGTCATCTTCGGTCCCTAGGTTTATTGATATGGTCTCTTCAATATTGGGTTGGACCCCCTTTTCATGACGCTCTAATTGATATGTGATTTCTTTTGGAACGTCGTCTTCTTCGTCCTCGGTCTCTTCTTCGACCCCCATTAGGTCAAAGTCGAGCTCAAGGTCGAAGTCATACTCATCCTGATCCAATTCCGTTTGCTTATATGGTTCATAAATGGTTTGGACCTTTTTGAAAACTTTATCTTTTCTAGAAAAAATTGAAAAATCTTTTTGTGTTTTTTGAGAACCTTTCACAAAATCTTTCCCTGAAGACGAAGGCTCATTAAAACCTTCAGGAAAAGGGCATTCCACTAATGGAGTTTTTTTTGGAAGCCATGTCTGTTTGCCAAACAAACGCGGCTTCAAAAGTAAGGGGAGTTTCCTCCCAATTATTCAGAATGAAAGAATCTGGGGCAGGGATACAAGCCTGCTCCTCAAGCTCAGGGTCTGCATCAGAGATCACCAGTACTGGGTGCGTTGCATCGCCTGTTTCTTCTGTAGGGCCAGTTCCAGATGGAACTTCTACTGCAGCCCAATCAATAAAAGGTAGCTCCTCAACTACTTTTTCTTGGTTGCCTTCTGTCATGGCAAAGAATGCCCCTACGTCCTCAGAAAAGTCCTGCTCCTGTTCTGCCTGTGGCCCAGGCCCACCAGATGCTTGTGGAGGTGGAGGTGGAACATATGGTTGTACTGTTGAGGGTTTGGGTTTCTGGAATGGGTTGATATTGTAGTATGGAGGTTTGGCCTGATCCTCAGGAGGAGACAGCTGAATCATGTGAGACAGCTTAGGAAAAGTTTCCCTGATGTGCGGGAATTTTATAGCTTCTATCTGCCCCTGTCTTCTCCATTTCCTTGGCTTGGACCCCAATCCTGCTCTTTGAACCATCTTCTTAACCTGTACTGGTTCTATCCTTCCTTGTAGGTTAACCCCTAGACCTTTTCCAGGGTGAAAATGGTACTTTTCTAGCACATTTTTGACCATTTTTTCAGCACAGGTCAATTTTCCTTCTTTTTCCTGATACCCCCCAGGTATATAATTCACAGCTTCAAATTGGAAAGAGTGAAATGTCATCTTATCAGCAGTCATTTCCATGTTAATACAGGGTACATCAGGGGACCACATGGGGGGAACCAAATTTTCGGCCAGGACGGTAATCACCTTTTGCCCTCTAATGTACTTGACTCTTTGGTGAAGGGTAGATGGTATAGCCCTAGCCGTATGAATCCACGGCCTTCCTAGGAGTAGGTTGAAGGCTGCAGGTATATCCATCACTTCAAATGTGATGTTGAAAATATACGGTCCAATTGTGATCGGCAGTTCAACCTCCCCTAGGGAGTGTGTTTTAGAGCTGTCAAACGCTCTTATAATTCTTCCATTTTGTTTTATTTTGTTTCGCTCCAGATTGAGCTTAACAAAGGTTACTAACGGGCAGACATTGAGGGCCGACCCATTATCAATCAAGACCCGGGCTATCATACAACCCTTACTGAGTACAGCTATGTGCAATGGGTCTACATGATGGTACCCTGCTGGACTAATTTCAGTTTCAGAAAAGGTTATGACATTATGGGATAAAATTTGACCAACCATCCGGCTTAGTTGATCTGGTTCAATACTTTTAGGCACATGGGCCCCCTGGAGTATCCTTAACAAGGAGTCCCTATGTTTTTCGGAATTTAACAATAATCCCAGAATTGAGATCTGGGCAGGGACTTTGTTCAACTGCTCAATGACATTAAACTCACTCTTTTTTATTACCTTAATGAGGTCAGCAGCCTCACTGTTAGTTACCTGAGGGGCCTCTTCCCCTACCTTGGCCTTTCCTTTATTTTTTTCTCCTTTCTCCTTCTCTGTTTCTTTTTGTTTTTCTTCCACCCCTAGACATTTCCCTGACCTCATCATGAGGTTTACTTCTTCCTTGCTTTCAGCTGCAGGGCATGTAGTGGTAAATGCTTCACTGTAGTTCCATGGTACAGCCGATTCAGAGTAGGAAGGCTTGGGGACATTCACCACCAATGGGTGAAGTTTGGGCTTGGCGATGGAAGTCTGAGTAATAGGAACATTAACAACCAATGGAGGAAGTTGTTTTGGTTGGGGGTTTGCAGAAGTGACTGATGCACTAAAGGGATCACAATTTATGACCAATGGTGGCTTAGACTGAATGGGCGGAGTAAAAGTGGATGGGTTGTAATTAATGACCAAAGGTGGCTTGGCGATGTTCATCTGGGCCATGAGGGATGAGACCCGGTCCAAAGATGAGCTAATGTTCCTTGCAACACTATCATTCCCCTTTGAAATCATATTTATTTCTTTGCCTTCACTTCTCCTGTCAAAATATACTTTGACCGTTGTCCCTATGGGAGCAATTAATTGAGATGGGTCAAAGGTTATTTTGTCAGAAGAGATGACTCCTATGACATTAGATGGGCCTGCCCCATGATGCTGAGGCAGTGGGTTTTGTCCAATATCGGTTCTTGGAGGATTGGGAACCCCTGTATTGAAAGACAGGGTATTCTGGTCCAGTAAGTCCTGAATGGCATGTTTCAAAGGCCAGCACTTGTCGGTAGGGTGCCCAGGTGCACCCATATGTTAATCACAAGTGGTGGAGGGGTCAAAATTTCTCCCCTTAGATGCATTCGGATTAGGTTCTCTTAAGGTGATATACCCTCCTTGCAATAAAGTGGGCAGCAATTGAGAGGGAGTCATTGGAATAGGGGTAAAAACCCTATTTCTCCTTGCTGCAAAATAGGCATCCTTTTCTTCTTTGGTAAAAACCCTTTTTTGGTCTGAAGGTGCTGTTGGAACATTAACCCTCATGGGGGCCTGGGATGATGACGCCGGTGGGGTAGGAAAATGTGCAGGTACGTTGATTTGTATGGGCTTGTTAGGGCCAGATGGTGGCTGTACTATGTTTACCTCCCCCTCCTTCTTGTTCCCATTCTTTTTTATCCCGCTTCCTTTCTTCTGATTAGGGTCTTGCTGACTAACCATGGCAGAGTGGTCAATTATCTTACCTGACCTTATTCCGTCCTCAATTCGGTCGGCCACTTGAACCAAAGCTGCAAAATTAGTGGTGGTCTGACCCACCAAGTGGCTGTAGAATGGTTGACCCAAAGTGCTTATGAAAGTAGAAATCATTTCCTGTTCTAGCATGGGTGGCCTGACCTGGGAGGCCGTCTCCCTCCACCTCTTGGCGTATTGCCTTACAGTCTCTTCCCTTCCTTTGCTCATTCTCATGACGTCGTACCTATCTGGCATGATCTCTGAATTGAACCGGTATTGAGCCAGGAAGGCATCGGCTAGGTCCTTCCATCTTTTGATCTTTCCATGGTCCAGAGTGGCGAACCATCTTAATGCGGTTCCAGTCAGGCTCCTTTGGAAAAGTTGGATCAAGATACCCTCATCCTGCCCGAACTGGCATAGGGCACCGCAATACAACTTTAGGTGGCTCATGGGGCAACCAGTGCCATCATACTTGTCCAAGTCTGGGCACTTAAACTTAGCCGGCAGGTTAACATTGGGGTATAGGCATAGGTCTTCGAAATTGGTTCCTCCAAAGTTGTTTACCCCTTTGACTTCCCTTAGTTCATCTTGAATCATTTCTAGCTTATGCATGAACTTTCTTTCAACCTCTTCCCTTATCCTTTCCTTTTCCTTAGCCTTGTTTGACTCAGCTGTCTCATCCCTGGTCAGTATAGGTTCAGGGGTGTGTTCATAGACGGGTTCAGGAGTTGGTTGCACTGGAGGTGGAATGTTGACTGGGGGTGGAGGTGCAGGGTTGGATGTGGATGCCTGGTTCTGGGCCTGCATTTGTTGGGCCTGCACTTGTTGGGCCTGTACTGACAGTATGTTCTCTAGCATTCGGGCTAGTCCTGCCACTTGTTCTTGGAGTAGAACAACATCTGGATGAGGAGCGTCAACTTCATCTTCAATGGGATTCATGGCTCGAGCTCTTGATCTGGTTACAGGAGCTATGATTGCAAGTGTACTAGTACCTGGATAAATAAGAAGAAAAATTAGTGCCAATTTAATCTCATTCACATGTCTAGGAATGCCTATGTGCAAGCTGGGTGAACACGAGTTTGGATTTTTATTTTATTTTATTATTTGCTTCTTTTTTTTTTGAATTGTTGGAATATTCTAGGGCTTCCAACAGGTCCCACAAAAGAGAGAAAGATCTGAAATTCAAAGGCTTTCAGAGGCCCGGGGGGGTTTTGAAAAAGGTCTGAAATTCAAAGGCTTTCAGAGGCACAGGGATATTTTTGGAAAAGGTCTGAAATTCAGAGGCTTTCAGAGGCCCGGGATTTTTGATGAAAGTCTGAAATTCAAAGGCTTTCAGAGGCCCAGGGATGTTTTGATGAAAGTCTGAAATTCAAAGGCTTTCAGAGGCCCAGGGATATTTTGAAAAAAGTCTGAAATTCAAAGGCTTTCAGAGGCCCAAAAGTTCTGAAATTCAAAGGCTTTCAGAGGCCCAAAAGGAAAAGGTCTGAAATTTAAAGGCTTTCAGAGGCCCAGAAGTTCTGAAATTCAAAGGCTTTCAGAGGCCTAAAAGATAAAGGTCTGAAATTCAAAGGCTTTCAGAGGCCCAAAAGTTCTGAAATTCAAAGGCTTTCAGAGGCCCAAAAGTTCTAAAATTCAAAGGCTTTCAGAGGCCCAAAAGAAAAAGGTCTGAAATTCAAAGGCTTTCAGAGGCCCAAAAGTTCTGAAATTCAAAGGCTTTCAGAGGCCCGAAAGAAAAATGTCTGAAATTCAAAGGCTTTCAGAGGCCCAAAAGTTCTGAAATTCAAAGGCTTTCAGAGGCCCGAAAGAAAAATGTCTGAAATTCAAAGGCTTTCAGAGGCCCAAAAGATCTGAAATTCAAAGGCTTTCAGAGGCCCAAAAGATCTGAAATTCAAAGGCTTTCAGAGGCCCAAAAGTTTTTTGAGAAAAAGTCTGAAATTCAAAGGCTTTCAGAGGCCCGAGGAATTTTTTGAAAAATCTGAAATTCAAAGGCTTTCAGAAGCCCAGGATTTTTTTTTTGTTGAAAAATCTGAAATTCGAAGGCTTTCAGAAGCCCAAGAGTTTTGAAAAAGTCTGAAATTCAAAGGCTTTCAGAAGCCCAAGGAACCTTTCTCTCACATTTTCTTTCTTTTAATTATTTTGTTTGTTTGTTTTTTTTTGTTTTTTTTTTGAAGCATTTTATTCGAACTTGTTTCCCTTTATCATTATTTAAGGGTTAAAGGAAGATTTTAGTGGAAAAAACTGATTAAAGTTGAATATTCCGAGAAAACCGTATACACAGTACGGTCCAGCCCTGCCCGTATTCAAATTACGAGCAAGCCGTGACCGTATGGAAAACACGGGCGAGCCTAGCCCGTATAAAAAATACGGGCAAGCCCAGCCCGTGTACTAAATGCGGTTTTACGGAACCCTGTTATGTTTTTCCAGTTTTTACATGGTCTGATCACTTTCATTGTTCATCCAAACGTATGGTTCACCCATTGCAGAGCTTCTAAACTGTCCCAAAGTGGACCTTGGCCTTTTTTCTAAAACACATGCTTAGGAAGGCACATGCACCCTCCAAATTGACACCATATTCAAGAATATGGTACCCTTTTGTTGCCTCTTGTATGAACATAGGGTAGGATTGATTCTAAACAGAGTTAGAGACTCTTCCTATGGGCTGCACCAATTTTTAAAACATGTAAATTTTGGGACCAAATTTATCCCGAACCAATGGGTACCATGACACCCCTATGACATGAAAATAATGCAAAACAATAGGATTACCTTGTTACCTTGTTTACCTTCAATATGGCATCCGCATTATGCCCTGGTTTGTAAGCCATGCACACGGCCTTCCCACAATCATACAAACCCATATCCCCACGTAATTGTATACTTTAGCCAAAAACGTGTAACTCCACCTTCAAGCGTAGGGGTTTTGGGTTTTGGCTTAATGGCAACTTAGCTGTCAAGCCTAGTGATGACCAGAATCCCAGATCCACGTTATCATCACATCATTAGCTCAAAGTTCTAAGGTGAATGTTTTCACTTTCGCTTTCCGAAGTATCGACCTCGTTGCGCCAAGCTACACACATTCGGGTTCAACTTCCTATAGGTTAAGGGTAGGCTGTGTAAAAACAAAAGGTGCACAGTGCATTGTAAAAATAGGGTGCATTCACAACGTCCCAAACCCTTGCCACTCTTTTCGCAGCCATGCATAAACAAACCAAGGCATAATAGGAAAGCATATTTAAAATAAACAAGTAAATAAAGCAATCCTATAGCACCCAAAACAACATGCTCATAAAAAATCATCTATCATGCAAACATATGCTCATGTTATACACCCAAAATCATCATGGAGATCATGCTAAAAATTAAAACATGCTATTATAAAAATATAGCAAAAAATAAGCATGGTTCAGCAAAACGGACCTCCCCTACGCATGTTTGTAGAAACAATCCTATAAATCAAAATTAAGCATGTTTCTACCCCCATGAATTCTTAAGCAATAATTCAAATTTAAAATATACTCAACATGCTTAAGAACACAAAATAGCAAGCAAATCAAAAAATCAAAAACATGAACAAACACCAAAAGGCTCAAATCCACAAGTCCCCAGCAGAGTCGCCAGTTGTGAGACATGGGAAAAAATCAATCTAATGATTTCCTCAATCATCACACGGGATTAAATAAAATAAAGAGTCGCCACCATTCAATTTAGGTGTGAATGGACACCAAAATATTAAATAAGCACAAAAGGCAAATTTTAGGGTAAAAATAACCCTCCTTTAAAAACAACCAGAGATAGGTAAAGGGATTAAGTTATGAACAGGGGAAGGTGTTAGGCACCCCCATTCATCCACACAAGGTGGTTGCCAGGCATTGTTCATGTTTAAAATAAAAGAAAAATCTTGCTATAAAAATCAGGAAAAATCACAAAAAGAAGATAAAAATATATGGTTTTTTTCATATGAATAGTCTGATCGATCCAGAACTATCAAACATGATCATACCATTCCTAGGGTTTCATGATCAAAAACAAAATTGAGATAAAATCAAATAAAATCAACTTAAAGTGAAAAATCCAAAAATCTGGCTTCAAATCAAAATTCTAGAAATCTGGAAAAATATGATTTTTATAAAATATTTCAAAATTGAACTTGAACAGTCCAGGACATAGATAAAGCCCAAATTTCACATTAAATCTGAAAATCAAAACAAAAAAATACCCACGTTGATGAAAAACACCAAAAGGGGAGAATTTAGACCGTAGGGTCTTCTCTCAATAATGAAAAACAATTTTAAAAACCATATCATGAAACCCTAGAATTTACTTTCAGGCTTTTATATCCAGATCTATCATATTGATCATGATAAATCCAGGATCTTAGCCAAAAACCACAAAAATCACGAAAACAGTGCTGTAGGTGCAAATATGTGAAAAATCCAAATTTTGGCAAAAATAGGGGATCTCATGCTATAAACATCATGGATTCATGTTATTCATTCAGATATATCATAAAAGCATTAAAACATGATCAGGATATTCAAAACAGCCACATCTCACAAATTAGAGCACATGGGGGTCTACCCTACGGATCCACCTGTTCCCCTTTCCCTTAGTTCTCTCTTCACGTTTTACGGCTAGAGAGACTCTTGAGGTACTTAGAAATAGGTTTGGGTATACAAACACAATCACAGGCTTTATTCTAGAAAAAGGAAAAAAAACAGATATGGGGTTCTATTCTAGGGATCCACCTGTTCCCCTTTCCCCTAGTTCTCTCTTCACGTTTTACGGCTAGAGAGACCCTTGAGGTACTTGGAGACAAGTTTAGGGATACAAAATAGATATGGCCTTATTCTACAGCAATAGAGATGATCCTATTACTTCTAGAATTGAAGACAGAAAATAAAAAAGGATAGGGGACTTACCTGGATTGAGCAGGCAGAGCAGCAGGGATTCCTTTCCTTCTCTTGGAGCTTTTGATTCTTCAAAATTCCGTGGCCTTTAGCTAGAGGAAAGAGCCTCTATTTATAGACACACCCAGGGGCATGGTTGGTCTAGAAGGATATAGCCTGGTCTTTAAGATAGAGTAAAATACAGAGATAATGCCCATCCATAGCCAACCAAGGTAGCTTCAGCGAATAAAATACTTAATTCGCTCGTTTAAAGATATATTGGACTTCAAATAAAGCTCGGAAATCGAGAGAAGGACAAAACTCGCACGTGTCTTTAATGCCCGTAAATGATTTACGGTCCAACAGAGCCCGTATTGTTACTACGGGCGCGCCTGTCCGTAGATACTTTTCGGGCGCGATGGGCCCGTGAAGGAAATACGGGCAAAGCTTGTTTATTCAATTTTATGCTTTTTTGACCTGTTTTAAGCTCTAATTATATGTTTTTATTATTTTCTCATTTTGTAGTGCAATTTGGGGTGTCTACAGTAACGTGGGTTTATTGGTCGTTGTTATTGATGATGTGGGTCTATTGAGAATGAGGGTTTCACTAGATTATTTTTTTGATTGCTGGTTATGTTGCTATGCTTTGGTTAATTACTCCATGTTGTTTGGAGCGCATCATTTTTTAGGGCTTTTTGCCTTAATACCCCTATATTATTGCGTATTTGCATGTATACCGCTATGTTTTTGGTATTAGCATTTATACCCAGATATGTAATATAAGTGTTGCATTGATACCCTACCATCAAAACATGTTAAGTTTTGTTATACTTTAAATTATCATTAAATACTAAAATCGGTATTTAATTCTTTAGGGATTTGTTTTCCTTGGTCAAAAGCTTCTCTAGAGGACAAGCCCTCCATTAATGCTCCAAAAGAGGACAAGACATGTAAGTACTCTATCTTTCTCATATTAATGCTCACTTTCTCTCTCATATTAATGGTGTCTCTTTCTCTTTACTTTATTATTTCTCATCTTATCAAAAAAAAAATTTCTCTTTCCTCTTGGATCAACAACCTGTACTTGTTTTGATTTCTCCCTAAATGCCATACAAGCATGTATACAAACTAAATTAACTAATGGAGAAGCTCTCTCTCTCTCTCTCTCTCTCATATTAATGCTTATTTTCTCTCTCATTTTTTTATGAAAATCACATAGAATATATTGATAATTATAAGAGAGATATAGTATAGGGACTCATAGTAAAGAGACTCAAATAACAGACAAACAACAAGCCCAACCAATTGATGAACAGACACGCTATACTGCAATACAACATCCGGACAAAAAACTCCCCATGCCCTCATTAATTGAAAGTGCATACAAGGAATGAGATATTCTACTCATATGCAAATAGGAGGAGAGCACTTGATAACACTCAATAGTTATCCAGATAAACCATGTGAGACCATCAAGACTCATCCACCATAGGCCAATGCAGCAAAACGTTAGGAATAAGACACCTAGAAAATTCAGGAAGGATCATGACCCACGTAGCACACCACAATAAAATGGAATCCCTAACATCTTCCCATGATGTCTTGGTTTCTTCAAAAATCCTTCTATTTCTTAATTTCTTTCCAAATTCCCCATAGAATGGCATAAGGTAATAACTTTTACAATGCATTTCCCTTTCTTCCTAGCATGGAAATCCTCCATTGGTCCATCATTTGAATCATCATTCTTGGACAACACCACTACATATCACATCTTCTCATAATATCCCACCAGATTTGTTGTGAGAATTTGCAATGTAAAAATAAACGATCAACAGATTCTCCTTGCTTAAAACATAACACACACATGTGCGTAAATAAGGCAACAAATGATCTTCGCCTTTGGAGCATATCACAAGTATTTATCTTATAAAGCAATGCAGACTAGACAAAGACTTTCACCTTAGGAGGAGCAATTGATTCCCAAAGGGAGATGAAAGGAGATGGAACACTTGGACAATCTTTATCAACGCGGAAATGAGAGACCCAAGAGCGAGTAGAGAAAGTTCAAGAAGGATCAAGGGTCCAAGTGCGATAATCCGAAGAGTCGGGAGTGATCACCACATCCTTTATAAAGTGAATAAGATGGGCTAAATCCTCACAAATAGCTGGTCTTGGATCCCAGAGAAAAGAAAGATTCCAAGAAAGCCCATCTTCAAACCAAGATAAGATATCGGCAACAATAACTTATTTAAAACGAACAATTCTAAAAACTCTGGGATACAAAATTTGGGGAGGGGTGTCTCCCCACCATACATCAGACCCAAAGAAGATTAAGTTTCCACTTTGAACACAAAAGCGAGTATGAGGGAACAATTCTCTCTCTTGTTAATGTTGTCTCTTTCTCTCTGCTTTATTGGTTCTTTCCTTTCTTGTATCAACGACTGTAATATCCTTCTTTTTCTCCCCAAATGTCACACAAGCCTATAGACAACTAATGGAATGGGAAGAATCCCTACATGTGTGAGAAACTCTTTGAAATATATTATGGTTTATTTCCGCTTTCTCTATCTCCATCACTTCGTGGGTTAACGCACCAAAGTAGTTTGATTCTTTAGGGTTTATTCTCCTCAAAAACCTATTAAGGATTGGACCAATATTATTATATTTATGATTAATGTAAAATAGATTTTTACTTATTTATGATTCTTCATTGCATGTCTCTTAAATATTAAACTAGGCTATCTCCTACTTTTTTTGCCCATTAATCATGACGAATAAGGTTTGGAAAGAAAGGAATTTATAGAGTTTTCATGTAAAAATTAAGATGTAATATATATTACAGATGAGAGTGTAAACCACATTAATTTTTTTTTATATATTTTCTTAATTTTTTTAGATGAATCTCAATGATTAGATGAACACTAAAACATTTATGAACCATCACGGAAGTTATAATTTTGCTCAACACGGAAGTAACAATAGATATGAGAGTGTAAGTACTGATCATGTTGAAGAACAAGACTTCCATAATGATGATGATGATGCTTGGTCAATGTGAATCTCAAATTCAAGCTATGAATCTCCGTATAGTTCGGATGGATCTCCTTGTCATAAAGTTGTTGGAGTTGAGTTTGACATAGAAACTAATGGAGAGAACCCCCAATTTTGTGAAAAAATGTGCTTTCCCACCATCAATGATTTTCGCTGGGCATTAAAGCAGTATAGCATTGTGAACTCTTTTGACCTTGAGTACATAAAGAGTGAGCCAAAAAGAGTGACAGCAAAATGCAAAGAAAAGGATTGTCCATGGCGCATACATGCTTCATTGTTAGAAGATGGTTTTACATTTCAAGTGAAGACTTTTAATGATAAACACAATTTCCATATGAGTGATGAAGCCAGAAATCATAGTGCAACATATAGTTGGGTTGCAGAGAAAGTTGAAGTTCAACTTCGAAGAAACATAGATACAGATTGAAAAACAAGGTTTTGACTCTAAATACACCTAGAAGGGGGTGAATAGGTGAAGCACAACGGAATAAAATTCTACTAATTAAAACAAGTTCTTAATTAATAGGCATGCACAAGTCTTGATCAATTAATAACCAATCACACAAAATTGCAAACAAAGTAAAGAGACAACACAAGCAATTTTGGTGACGAAGGGAAAACTCTATGAGAACTCTCACTAGAGAAAAACCCTCTGGGCTATGCAGGAGCCACCTAAAAGATCCAATATGAAAAGAAGACTTACAACCTGTAGTTCAGACAACTCAATATCCCTATGCTAGACTCTGCAACTCACAGACTTGAAAGTATCTGAGGAACTCCTCAGATTTGCTCCACAGCAACACTTCAAAACTCTGAAGATCTTCTCACACGATCATCCAAACGAACTCGCCTGGTATCCGTAGGAACTCCCACGATCAATCTCCCCAACCCGGAACTCCAAGGTAGAGGAAGGAAGAAGAAAAGAAAGGTTTTATGGCTCAAAAGATGAAAACCTAGAAGAAGGGTTTTCAGAAGAGAAAAGGATATTTAGGGCTTCTAAAACATAGCTCTCTTAGGTTTAGAAGGTCCCTAATCCTATTTAAAGGTTCCCCAAAAAGTTTTAAGTCAATCCGAATTGAAACGAGTAAGTTATGTAATTTTTCGTAACTTTTCGGAAATTTTGCTGTTTGAACGTTCGAACGCTCAGCAAACGCCACCCTTTAAAAATTGAACGTTCGAACGGCCAGAGAACGTTGGTCTCACGCTAGTCTCGGGTTTGTCTGTAGAACATGAACGTTCGAACGGCCAGAGAACGTTGGTCAAACGCCACTCTTCAGAAATTGAACGTTCGAACGGCCAGAGAACGTTGATCAAACGTTGGGCATAACTTCTTCAATTTGACTCCGATTTTGACGCCATTTGAACCATGTCTTCTTGGACTCAAACTAAATATTCTAAACACACTTAAACACTTTCTTTTTGACACTGAATTAAGCCAAACTAAAATATTAAACCTAACAAACTCCCCCTTTGGCTAGTCAGTGACAAAACCTATACACAATATAAAAAACAAAGAATCCATGACATTGTGAACCACCAAGCAATGTCTTGGATTAAACAAACTCAAACACAACCTATCTACACTAACCTAGATAGACCAAGCTTGAATTTGAAACTTGTAACAAAACAACTCAAAGAAAACAAATACCTTGTGAAACGCATGAGAAATAAAAAAAAATAACAATATGCAATTCACATTCAATTCAATCATCAAAGCTCCCCCTTAGAAATACCTACTCCCCCTTTTTGTCACAGAAATAGACAAAAGGAAACAGAGAAGCCAGAAATACCTACTCCCCAAAGGAAATAGAGAGGCCAGAAACACCAACTCCCCCTCAAAACTTGACACAGTTTGGAAGAAGCACAAGCATAAGCTCAATTGGCTAGAATAGATAACAAAGCTGGAAATACTTTAAGGAAGACACATTTGAATCAAATTAGCAAAACTGAACCAAGAATTGAAGACAAAACACATTTGGAAGAGATGGTGAACTTAAAAAAATTCCAGATTTCAATTCAAAACGCCAACTCCAATGAAACTAACTCAACCACATGTAAAAACACTCTAAAAACATGATGAATCATGCCCCAAGCAATATTTCATAAAAACTCAAAATTTTCATATTTTTGAGAACTTTTTCACCCAAAATTCAAGTTTTTACAAAACTAAAAACAATAATCCTAAATAACTACACAATAATGTAATTAAATCACCAAGTGTGCTTGCGTGTAAGTGCAAAACCAAATACAACAAGTTTGCCTAAATAGGAACATGGTAAGGAGGATTTGGCCATTTATCAAGAAATCACAATATTACTCAAGTCTCTCTATGAATTAAAAAGAACTCCCATTCATGAATTTTGAGACCTAAAAAAAACTCTGTTTTTGAAACTTTCTCCCCCTGTTTCTTACAATTTTTTTTTCACAAAGAGTGTTCCTTAGAATATCTGAGTTTACAGCTTATGCCATGGTTGTACTCCTTGTATTTCTTTTAGAACTCAAGATGTCTGGGTTTACAGCTCATCCCAGAGTTCTTTTCATACAACCTTTTCTTTTAAACAAAAGGGAGAAATCTCTTTTTAACACAAGGTCACATGCTAGGATCTTTTTAACTTAAGATAGATAAGATTAAATCAAGGATTTCCTATCCACACACTCACCGAAATAGAAAAAAATTAAGCTTGCTTAATTGTATTTGGTGTGTGTAAGTGAAGTGCAAAACACACTAAGAGATCAATCAACCTTTGTGCATTTATATGAGATCATTGAAATAGATTTTGCAAAACAATTCTTTTAAGCAATTAATTCTCTCAATATAAAAATGTATTGTTTTCACAAACACATGCTCATGACACAAATCACCAAAAATAAAAAGAATAGAAAATCTTTTTGTATTTTTTCTGAAAAATTTTAAATCAAAAAACACTTAAACTAAAATCAAAAACCAGAAAAATAAAAACAAAAAGAAAACATGCATGCAAAGGATAATATAAGCAATATAAACAGGGCCAATGCATGCAACACATAACCTACTCAAGGAAGAGTAGTCAAATCACTCTTCTTCACCCAAACTTGTTGGTTAGAAGAGGATTTCTTGGTCAAGGACACTAGTTGTTCAGAAAGAAGCCTAGTTTGTTCAGCTAAAACCTTGACTTTTTTAGACAAATCCACATTGGATTGTCTAGAAGGAGAATTCCAAGATTGAGTAAGCTCTTCTCCTAATTTCCAGCAATTAGGTCTTATGTGACCTAGAACACCACAATGGTGGCAAGTGGGAATGAATTTTTGAGATTGAGATTCCCTAGGAAGAGATGCCTTAGCTTTAGACCTTTTGAACTTTTGGGTAGGCCTTTTTGCCTTTTTGGTCTTTGAAGATGAAGGAGCATCCTGAAATCCTAAACCTCTCTTATCAGTCACTGTTTGACTCATACCAAGCATGTGATCAAGCTTTTGAGAACCAGAAGAGAAGTTTTGCAATTGAGATTTGGACTTTTCTAACTCAGATTTCAGAGACATGTTTTGAGACTCAAGAGTTTCAATCTTCAACTTCAACTCACCAACATGTGAAGTAGACTCATCCACTTTAACTTAAAGTCCTTCCTTGACAAGTTCTACTTCATTGAGCTTTTTGAGAAAGGCCTTGTTTTGTTTCTTTATTTTCAGGCTTTCATTAAAAAGCTTTTCATAAGCCTCTTCAAGGCTTTCCTCATCTTCAGACTCACTTTGAGAACCAATATTATTCTCAAGTGGTTTTGAGTCTTGAAGAGTGTTTCCCTCATCACTTCCCACAATAGAAGTGAAGGCCATGTAGTTTGAACCCTCTTCAGATACGAAGTCCTTCTCATGTTCAGATTCAGTCTCACTATCAGACAGGGTAGCATTCATTGCTTTCCCACTTCCCTTACCTTTCAATTTCTTGTAAGTAGGACATTCAGCTTTTATGTGGCCAAATCCTTGGCAACCATGACACTTTACCTACTGAGTTGTGTTTTCATGAATGTCTTTGGTTTCCCTAGGTTCTTTCCAAAATTTCCTCTCCTTGCTAGAAGTCCCCTTAGACCATTCATTGCCCTTTTTGTTTTTCCTAATCTTAAACATCTTTCTAAAACTCTTCACAAATTGGGCAATCTCCTCATCATCCACCTCATCATCAGACTCATTAAAAGTCTTTCCTTTCATGGCTCTAAGAGCAATGGATTTGCTCTTTTTGGTTTGAGGTAAGGTAAGCTCATAGGTTTGAATTGATCTTATTAGGTCTTCAACCCTAATTTTGTCAATGTCTTTGCTTTCCTCTATGGCTGTTACCTTGGGTATAAACCTCTCAGGGAGAGACCTAAGGATTTTTCTCACAACTTTGTTTGGAGGAATTTTGTCACCAAGGTTGAAACTAGAATTCACTATGTCACTGAGTTTGGCATAGAACTCATCAAAGGGTTCATCCTCTCCCATCTTCAATTCTTCAAACCTAGTGATAAGCATCTGCAATTTAGAATTCTTCACGAGGACAGTTCCCTCATGAGTGGTTTCCAGAATTTCCCAAATTTCTTTACCGGTCTGACAAGTGGACACCCGTTTGAACTCATCAACAGAAATTGCACTAAAGAGTGCATTGACACCTTTACTATTGTGGTTGATTTCAATTAACTCTTCCCTAGTGTATTGGCTTGGGTCTTTGGGTTTAATCTCACCATCTATGGTAATAGTGGGTGGATACCATCCTCTCTCAACACTTCCCTAAACCCTTTCATCAATAGCCTTAAGATAGGCTCTCATACGAACTTTCCAATATGCATAATTACCACCATCAAAGAACGGTGGGGTGGAGGAAGACTTGTCCATGACTAACAGAGTCAAGGATCTGGTTACCCGCTCCGATACCAATTGAAAAACAGGGTTTTGACTCTAAATACACCTAGAGGGGGGGGGTGAATAGGTGAAGCACAGCGGAATAAAATTCTACTAATTAAAAACAAGTTCTTAATTAATAGGCATGCACAAGTCTTGATCAATTAATAACCAATCACACAAAATTGCAAACAAAGTAAAGAGACAACACAAGCAATTTTGGTGACGAAGGGAAAACTCTATGAGAACTCTCACTAGAGAAAAACCCTCTGGGCTATGCAGGAGCCACCTAAAAGATCCAATATGAAAAGAAGACTTACAACCTGTAGTTCAGACGACTCAACATCCCTATGCTAGACTCTGCAACTCACAGACTTGAAAGTATCTGAGGAACTCTTCAGATTTGCTCCACAGCAACACTTTAGAACTCTGAAGATCTTCTCACACGATCATCCAAACGAACTCGCCTGGTATCTGTAGGAACTCTCACGATCAATCTCCCCAACCCGGAATTCCAAGGTAGAGGAAGGAAGAAGAAAAGAAAGGTTTTATGGCTCAAAAGATGAAAACCTAGAAGAAGGGTTTTCAGAAGAGAAAAGGATATTTAGGGCTTCTAAAACGTAGCTCTCTTAGGTTTAGAAGGTCCTTAATCCTATTTAAAGGTTCCCCAAAAAGTTTTAAGTCAATCCGAATTGAAACGAGTAAGTTATGTAATTTTTCGTAACTTTTCGGAAATTTTGCTGTTTGAACGTTCGAACGCTCAGCAAACGCCACCCTTTAAAAATTGAACGTTCGAACGGCCAGAGAACGTTGGTCTCACGCTAGTCTCGGGTTTGTCTGCAGAACATGAACGTTCGAACGGCCAGAGAACATTGGTCAAACGCCACTCTTCAGAAATTGAACGTTCGAACGTTGATCAAACGTTGGGCATAACTTCTTCAATTTGACTCCGATTTTGACGCCGTTTGAACCATGTCTTCTTAGACTCAAACTAAACATTCTAAACACACTTAAACACTTTCTTTTTGACACTGAATTAAGCCAAAATAAAATATTAAACCTAACACAGATGTGGCATGGTTTAAGGTAACACTTTTTTTTTTCGTAAATTATTTATATATTATTTGTTTTATATCTTTTCAATGAAATTCTAATATGCCATTTTTCAGCATGAATTTAGTGAAAAATATGGATTGTCTCTTTCGTATCATAAAATTTGGCGAGGGATAGAAAAAGCGAAGGAGAAGATTATTGGGTCATGGGTTGAGTCATTTGCTCGACTACCAAGACTTTGCAATGCAATTCTTGTAACAAATCCAGGTAGCACTGCAATTGTGGCATCTAAGGAGGATGATGCTTTTAAGAGATTGTTTGTGTCATTTCAAGCATCAAAAGTTGGATTTATTACGGGTTGTCAACCTTTCCTTGGCTTAGATGGGTGCTACTTGAAAGGAAAAACTAGAGGTACTTTACTCGAAGTAACAGCTCTTGATGGAAATAATGGGTTGTTCCCAGTTGCTTTTGTTGTAGTAGAGGCTGAAAATGGAGCAAATTGGATATGGTTTTTGAAAATATTAAAGGAGGTGCTAGGAATTGAGAAGAAGTTAACATTTATAACAAACAGATAGAAAGGATTATTAGATGCAATAGACATGGTATTCTCTACAAAAGCAGATCATCGGTTTTGTGTACGACATATGTACCAAAACTTCAAACGTGCACATCCAGGACTTGCTTTAAAAAGGGCATTCTTTAAGGCAACAAAAGCATACTACTCTCCAGATTTTGATGTGGCTATGGAAGAGATAGAGCGATTATCTTGTGATGCAACTACTTGGATTAAAAATATCCCTACTAATCATTGGTCAAGATCTCACTTTGATGCAAGTGTAAAATGTGATTACATTAAATATAACTTGTCAAAGTCATATAATAATTGGGTGATAAAATCACGTGACAAGCCAATAATAGAGATTGTAAACATAATTAGAAGGAAGCTGATGGTGAAATTTCAAGAAAGAAGTGAAAAGGCAAAACATATGCAAGATAAGGACCAAATTTTGACATATTAATTTACTTATGTGAAACCACAATTTTCAATAAATAAATAAAGAGAATTAAATATGAATATTTGGGAAGTTAATGAATTTATTAGAAATAAATTGGAGATTTAATATATAGCATATGATTTGTGTACTTTTCATCCATCCGGGATGTATAATTGATTAATGATACGAGGATAATGAATTTGGAAATTTTAGAAGAAATCCAACGGTTAGACATGGAATTATGAAGAGAAGGGTTTTTTAGTCAATTCCTAGTTAGCTAAATAATTAAATAGAATAATTAAATAATTATTAGGTTTAAGAAATTAAGTTAGACTTAAGTTGGGTTGATTTAAGTATAAATAATGAAATATATAGCTTAATAAGTGAGAAAATGACATATTGATAATTATAGTTAATTAGGAGTCTCAAGGAAAAATAGGAGTTTTGGTGAGTTTTTGTAATATTTAAAAATAAGGGAAATAATTAGCACGAAAATTAAGAAAAATAAAAGTTTCTTTTATTTAGAATTAAGAAGAAAGAATTAGGAGGAGGAGTTGTGATAGAATAGGAAAGCTTCTAAAAGAGATTAGGAATCCTAGTGGGATTAGAAAGGTTCCTAATCCAATTAGGACTTCTATTTGAGTGAGTCTATAAAAGGGAGATATTAAGGAGGATTTAGGGTTTCTTCTAATTCAAATTAAATGGAGAAAAATGAAGAGAAAAGTGAACTTCACGTTTGGAGAAAAATAGAGAGAGAGAGAGAGAGAGAGAGAGAGAGAGAGAGAGAGAATAAGAGAATTTTACAGAGAGAAGTGGTCGCAGAAATTTCTGACGAGCGTTCATTAAAGTTCGATCTAAAAAGATTCAGCCGTTGGATCGGCCTCAAATTTGGAGTTTTTGCTTACAACTTGTGGGAATTCAATCTAAACGGTGGAGATGATGTTTGGAGGTCCCTAGGGTGATGCGATAATAGCAGAAACTTGACTACACTTCGGATTTATTGAGAAGATGGATTTCGCGTAATAAGGCATAGCAAACACTTTGAAAACAAGAGGAATTTCATGTTTTCCATATGATTTAGATGTTTTAGCTTGGTTTGCTTAAGTTCGGATCTTGGTTTAAAATGTTTAGAATTTTCTAAGATGGTTTTGTTTTTATATACTTTAAGAGAACTCAAGAAATGTGATGATCATGAGAGATTTATTTAAGTAGAAAATTCTAGATCAATATATAATTGATGAGAATAGATTAAGATTGTTTTAGAGGTGATTTAGAATAAATTATGAAGATTAGGATCAATTAAAACTATATTAAATATTTTAGATTTCGAAAATTCAGACAACCCAGAAATCTATTGGAATTTGCCCGAGTGCCCATCGACGCTCAAGCGCAATTCCAGGTGCTCCACTTGTGTGTTTTTAACAGAACTAAAATAGAACCTGAATTTCCAATGCTCGGGATATGGCTCAAGCACCATCCCGAGGGGCTAAGAAGAAATTCAACCCAGAAGCACAACATGCCGCTCGAATAAGATTCCAAGCGACCACTGCCTGAATTTTGTAAAATTTGGATTTTGAGCCCAAATCAATGTTTAATGATTTTTATGAAAATTCTAAAGTTGTAACACCTGTAATTAGGGTAATTTAAGGTGTAGGAAGTGGTGGAATTAAATTTGGATAAAAGAATATTAATTTGGAACGATGAATGTAAAGAGGTGTTTAAAAGATCAATATGGTGGAATTGGTGTACTAAATCTATTTAAATATAAATTAGGATTATAGAATCTATTCCTAAACTTTAATAGGAACCTACATGACCCTTTAGAAGTGTTAAATAATAAGAATTACAAGATTTGATACTTTTGGTTCTTAATGAGGAAACTTGGACATTATTGAGTGGCTTAATTAGAAAGGTTCTAATCAAGACCTAGGGATTTAATTAAGATTATGAACATGAGCTAACAACTGCTCTAATACTTAAATAAGTATGATTTAAGAGTGTCTACATTGGTAAAACTTATTTTAAAGATTTTATAAAGATTTTGGGCACAATCTACTAAAATGTCTTATTTTGATACTAAATAGAGTTTTGGTTCCAGATTTTATTTTAAGTCGAATTTGTTGGTTCCTACACCAATAAAAGACTATTTAAAACATGTTTTGAGTATTGGAATTGGTCATGAAGATTTTATATGAGTTTTGGGTATGATGAGTATGATTTTAAACTATAAAAGGGATTTCTTGTTTTACTTCCCTAATTTGAGAAATTTTATTAAAAACAGAATTACTTGTGAATAATTATATTTGGAATCATGGATCTGATATTGGAATTGCTGGAAATATTTTGTGTACCCCGAAGTGGGTGAATTTCCTCTCTTACTGGAATTGAGATGGGATGTTATTATGAATTAGAAAGCTTTGCATATTGAATGACAGTCTTATTATAATCAACTTCATAAGCGCGTATTGACTCCACAATACGCGCTTCCTTTGTGATTCATTTGCTTGGGAAGGTCTTCATGTACAATAAGGACTCATTTCATATTTAGCTTGCTGGTGAGGCTCATTTTAGATTTATGGTGCCGGTGAGGTTACCCCTGTACATGGTGATAAGCAACTATTCCCATGATTGTGATTTATGGTGTTGCATGCATGGTAGTACGTGCCAAAACTCCATATTCCTAGATTTATGGTGCTTGTATGTGGGCTTCTTGCGCAATAAGCCGATGGCTAGACCCCATATTTCTAGATTTAGCTTTGCTGGTATGGTGGGAACTACGGTTTACTGGCCTTGCAATAAGTCGTAAGGTGGCATAGTGGTGACTTAGTTTCTTTTCAAAGACTTAGATGTCTCATGTGTGAGAGTGGTTTGTTGAATGCTTTGGAGTTATTTATCATTGCTTTGATTTATCGTATACCTCATGGCTATTTCATAAATTGGACTGATTTCTTGCATGCACATTACTACTTGTTGAGATTTATATCTCACTCCAGTTTTTCCCATTTTTCAGGTATTATTGGAGAGGACGCCACGGGTTAAACTTATAGTGGGCTTGAAGAACCAGGGTTATCATAGTATTGAATCAAGGATATAAATTTTTGATTCTTTTGTTTAGTAGAGTTTTAGTTGCCCATTTATTTGAATACTTGATGTAAAGTGAATATAGGTTTTTAATGAATAAAAATATTATCTTAGCACACCCTATTGTCTCTTAGTTCATTTATTCTTGATCCTTGAGTTGATTTGTGTTGTATCACCAAGTAATGCCTTGATTCGGAATGCAAAAAAAAAAAAAATGACTCGGATTCGGGGCGTTACAACTTACATTTATAATCTCAATTATATATCATGAATATAATGATCTAGAGACGTTTCTTATACATTATATGTTTCTACAGGGTTGTGCTGCCGAGAGTGCAACACATACTGAATGAATTGAAAGAGGAATCAAGGATTTGGAAAATACTATGGGCAAATAATGATGAATATGAAATTAAGGTACCTGGTCAAAGTAGATTTATAGTTTACCTTAATGAAGGTAAATGCACTTGTCGTCGATGGGAAATAACGGGTATACCATGTAAACATGCTATTAAGGCTATTATGCAGAAAAAACACAATCTTGAAGAATACTGTGATAAAGCTTATCACATTCAAACATACTAAGCAACTTATGCACATGTAATTCACAGTATCCCTGATCATAACTTGTGGCTTCAAGACATTCATGGTCGTAATGTCTATCCACCTAACACATGCTGACCACTAGGACTACCCAAAAAAACATACGATGTGATGTGGATGAAGCTGAATCAAGTCAACGCTGGCCATCTAAATGTGTAAAAGGTGTGGAAATTTAGGCCATAATAGACGTACATGCTAAGAGGCAATTCTTAGTAGGGGCGAAAGGCAGGTATGGTTGTAGAAATTTCTAATTTTAAGAAATGATTTCAAAAAATTAGTTTTCATTTCAAGTTACTCATAAATTTGTGGGCTCTTTGCATCCATGTCCTTACATTATACTATATTTGCATCGGTATCCTCTTGTTTTTAATAATTATATTTATACCCCTCTATTTTGTATAATCGTTAAAATTGTACTCCTGATGCTAAAATTGTTAACTTTTATTGTTTATTTTGATTAAATGACTAAAGTAACCTTCTATAAAATAAAAATATTTTGCATTTATCCTCCTATTTTATATTATAAGTTCATTTAAATCCTTGTATTATTATATTTATTACATATATACTTTATGTCATTGATATTAATTTGCTTAATTAATAAATTTTCATTGAAATTACACCTATAGCCGTTGTCATTTGGCTATTTAATATTTTTTTCATCTTATAAAAGGATAATTTAGTGATTTAATAAAAATAAACAACAAAAGTTAATGGAATTTGACATTAGGGTACATGTAGCACCCCGGAACCAGGTCCACCTTTATCGGATTTATAGTGGCTCCCGAGCGCTAGCTTATGGCCCAAATTGTTGAAAACTAACTTAAGAACTAACCGGACACAAAAATAACATCCTAAAATTTTTCAAAAAAATGGCTATATAAACGCCTGTACATACGAGAATGGGCTAAGCCCCCAATCACAAATAATCACTTGATAAACACAGATAACATATATACATCCATTAACAAAAACTAAACCATCCAGAAATACAACAAAAATAAACTCACTAAGTTTCACACCTTCTCTCCCTCTTATCCTTTACAATATGTACAATATCCAAAAAGGTAATCTACAACTATCAAAAAGAAATTACTGCCTTCTCTAGATTTAGCCGGGGTAGTAGTAATCCTTTGGCCTATATTCTGGATAACCCTCAGCTTCTGCCCCGCTACGTGTCTCACCCGCCTGGTCTGAAAACAAAACCGGTAAAAACAAAAACTCGCGTGAGACAATTGTCTCAGTAAGTAGCATCATGCATGCTATAAATAAGTTATGCAATTTCAAATATAAATAACATGCTCAGATACAACATGATTAAACCTCATCAAATTCATGCTAAAAGCAGTTCAATATAACGAAACAGTTCATTCGCATTTAAACCATAATTGCACTACGCAGAATCATAACAATAAGCAAATAAAAACCCGATTAATCCAAAATACGAGATTTGCATAAAATCTATGTAAACCGAGATAATCACCTTTTACCTTCTAACCAAGATTCAAGGTCTAGCGGAGTGCTCCTCTACGCTGCTTGATAAATCAAGATCAAGCGGAATGCGCATCTACGCGATGCAATGAATTCGGGTCAACGGAGTGCTTCTCTATGCTGCCCGATGAAGCAAGGCTGAGCGGAATGCCTTCAACGTTGCCTATTCATACCAAGTGGAATTCCCTTCCACTTCCCAAATCATACGAAGAAACAATTTTATACATAACACAACTTTTCAGATAAACTCATACAAATCAACCACTGTTAAACAAATTTCACAGTTTTGAGCTTCTGGGGTGAATTTAGGTTCACGATCCACAATGCCTCAAAGCATGTGGTGAACTTAGTTTACGATCTCCATAACTCATATTTGTGGTGGATGGTTCACAATCCCCTGTTAGAGTGAACAACACTCCACGATCCACAAATATTCAGCTTTGTGGTGGATGCATGTTCACGATCCCCCGCTAGGGTGAACACCAGTTCACGATCCCCAACTGAGGTGAACAGCAATCCCGGTCCACAGATACCAATGACTTGTGGTGGATGCAGGTTCACGATCCCCCGCTAGGGTGAACACTAGTTCACGATCCCCAGCCGAGGTGAACGGCAATCCCAGTCCACAAAACATCTAACCATAGGCCTCGGCCCTTTTTCAGACTAAAAGGAAGCCTCAGCTTCAATTTAAATTTACATAAATCAAATCAGGTTACCAAACCAAATTAAGACTCATGAACTTTCACTAAGATGAATATTGCACATAAAAGAATACATAAAATAAAATACAACCGTTTTACCATAATTATTTTACAATTGCCGTTTACTCTGCAGAATTAGTTTAAACTAGATAATTTAATGCTAAACCTGATTCAATAGATAAGGAATTAGTATATGTGCCATACATCATTGGAAAGCTCTACGAGTCTATTTCCCAACGCAACAAACGGTTTGTAATTCAAAGTTTCCTACAGGAAGCTATGGCCGTTTTACTACAGGTGGTTTCAATCTGCCGCGAAACCTACTGGACGGAAATCATCAACTTTTTAGGATTTTTCTTGCAATACCTCGAGTTCCAATCGGTCCTAAACCAATTCCATTCAACTACAAATACCCTAAACTAAATTTTAGAATGCTAATATGAATTTTTACGCGAAGATTCCTAGCCCTCGCAAGCCACTAAAATAGTTACAAATCTACAACAGCATAACAAAGTGGTTCTATCCTCTATGTGTTAACTACGAATTGGTTCTATGCAACAAATTCAGATTCCCACCCATTTAAACACTAATTGAAAGCACCTAGAAACATTAAACTAATCCAAATAGCAAGATGCTTTCAAAACATCAGACAAACACCAATACCTGCAGAATTCTATAAGAACCATATCATTTTCCTGCATTTTTCAATAACAACCCAAATACCTCCATTGTTTGCAGAAGACAAAAATATAGAATAAAAAGAATATGATTACACAACTCTAAGAAACAAAAACATTTGCCAAATCATGCAACTCTACGGTTATATAAACATTGCATAGAATGTTGACCTGGTAAGACCTTTTAAGAGCTTCAAGCTGTACATTTTGGAGAAATATAATGGCAAGCATTACACATTCATGCTTCTGAATAATAAATTTATTGAACAATTTTGACCACACGTTGTAACCAATATCAAATAGCCAATTTTCTAAGACAATCAGTTCCTTGCATTGCTTTTCCTTACCCAAATAATATCATATCCATGCATTTTGAATAAATTCCACTGTCATTGGAAACTAGAATCAAAGACACATGTTATAGTATGCCAAGCATTTTTAATATATTCAACTTTCATTGAAAACAGGAATCAAATCTTTCTTTACAGCAGTGCGCCATAACCAACAAACAATAATGAATTACACAACCAAGACCCTAAATGATAACTGATAAGCACTAACAACTTGTTCACCATTCAAACATAATCAATCCTCTGCTCTAAAACAAAATAAAATCCAACACAACAGCTAAACCATCTGATCCCCACCACAACAGCAGAAAAATTGACAACGAGCCAAATGTGAATTGAGGCTACGACCAGAGACTAATCATTAAATCAATTCTAGCACACTTTCATCAATTTCCTTCTAAAAAAATATTTAAACATTAGAATTTGAGGAAGTAAGCATGCTGCTAGGTCTGAGAAACCAACCAGTAATCAACATGAATCGAGCAGAATAGAAACAGAAATAACCAGAAACCCAACAGCAACCAACAAGAATTGATCAAAAGTTCTATCGAAACCCCAACAATTATGATTAAGCAAAAAGAAATCAGCATACTAATCAATAGGAATCGTTCAACAGGAATTTATCAAAACAGTAATCAATCAACATAACTCATGCTCAACCTTTATCATGCTCAAACCACAGAAATCGATCGACAAACTGAAATAAAGAAGAAAACAAAAACAACGATCGATCAACCAGAGTAAACACATGCTACTTACCTGGAATCAAACGATCCACACGCCCAAAACAGACCCAGTCGCCCAAAATAGAACCCCTTCTCCTCTTCTTATTTTCTTCTCCTTTCCTCTTCTTCTTCTTCCCCACGTTTTCTTCTTCTCTCTTCTCTTCGTCTCTTTTCTCTCCTGCGTCTACTCCTCACGGATGAACCAAAACCCCCTTGCTTCCCCTCTTCTCCACGATTTCCCTTCCCTGCGTTTTTTTTCCTTCTCAAACCCTTGACGAACAAACCTCAACGAGCAACCCCCAAATGAACGATTTTTCCACTCGATTTCTTCCTCCTTTCTTCTTCTTCTATTTTCTCTTCTTCCTCTTTTTCCCCTTTGCCGCAAACCCTTGACGCCCCCTTCCTTAGATGAAACCCTTAACGCCCCAAACAACAAAACCCCCAAATGCACTAATCGTGATTTGCTTTTGTTTTGTTTTGTTATTTTGTTTTTAACCATTGATCCATTGAACCGGTTCACTTAAACTTAAACCAAACCCCATTAAACCACTAAAATAATCAACCCATATGAACCAACTGGTTTAATGAAATTTTTTTTTATTCCTCTAATTGTTCTTATTTAATAATTTTAATCCTAATTAAAGTTTTTCCAAATTCCGGGGTGTTACAGTACATCTGCAACAATTATGCTGAATAAAGGGGTATAAATAAAAATACTAAAAATAAGAGGATATTGATACAAATATATCATAATGTAGGGGTATGAATGCAAAAAGCCCTAAATTTATTTACGCCTCATAGGGACATGGCACAATATAACGAATGTCTAGGCATACATCCTAAGACAAGGTTTTGATGAACTATTGTAATGGAAATGAGAGTAAGTCTTCTATTTTACTTTGTTATATACTAACATTTTTTGACTTATAAAATATCATGTATTTGATTACTTTCACTTACTTTTATTCCACAGGAAGGAAGTTCAAATGATGAAGAAGATGTGGACACAAAGTGGGATATTATTTGTCACTATTTTTTTTTTCTTTATGAAGTGGCTTTGATAGTTTATTAAAATATTGATTCACTAGGTTTTATAGTGTTTGATATTATTCTACCTTTTATTGTTGATCGACGTATTAAGGATTATTACTTTTAAATGGTTTGATTTCAATTAATGACACTATAAATACTGATTCATATATTTTTTTGATAAATAGAGAAGCTTTAAATCCAATAGTATTTGGTGTTACCAATTCGCATATTCTTGGATAAATAGAGAAATATTAAGTTCAATAGCATCTAATGCTATGTTACCTTGTATTGTTGAACTATGTATTAAAGGATTATTAATTTCAAATGGTTTGGTTTCAACTAATCAAACCATAAATACAGATCCACATTTTCATAAATAAGTAGTGAAGCTTTAAGTCCAATAAATGAATTCACATATTTCATGATGATTGCAATGTACAAATAATTAATTAGATATTTCACCAAATAAATAGTGTTTGTGATGTATAAAAGCTATTTAAAATAGCATATTTTGTATAATCAGTTGTACAAATTGATTGCAATTAAGGACAATGAAATTGGTTGCTAAAATAATTTATGACAAAGTTTGATAAATTAGTGATCAAGAGAATTTAATTATAGAATTCATTGAGGATAATTATGTCATTTAGATTTTATTAGGTAACTTTTTATTTGGGAAAATTATTGAAAAGGGTAACTTTTCTTGGCTATTGCCAAAAACGTGCCAAGAAAAGTCTTATTGGCAAAATAAACCACCTTTTTAAGAGTATTTACGAAATTGGGGGGGGGGGGGGGATGTCATATGCGCATGTTTTCTCCCCATTTTACCCCCCATGTCAGCACATCAAAAGACGTCTCTCTCCCCTCTCTGTCAGAACTTCGTACGCACTCATTTTTTCACGCCATTGAACACTTGAGAGAGTGCTTTCTTCCCCGTTTGAAATCTCTTGCAATTTTCCGGCCACTCACTCCGGTGACCACCGATCGAAAGTGAATAGAAAGTTCGTACGCCCTTGACGAACTCTCCGGTGACCCCCATTCGTCAACACGGTCGTATTGGCAAGTGGAAAGCCTTTTGAAAGCAGACGCACTTCATGAACTCTTCGGAGACCCCCATTCGAAGCAGACGCCTCCAACAGAGGCCCCTCACTGACCACCCCATTCCGATCAGCAACGTCCTTGGCGACCATAGGGTAAGCTTTCTACTGTATTGGTTTGTAAAACTCTGCAATTTGTCGAAAATTTTGCCCTAAATTGGATAATCGGAAAGGGGAAGATTTTTTCAATTTTTGCATTTTGTGAGATTTGGGTTTGATTTATAGAATGTCATTATGTTTTTGCCTCTCCCATTTTTCAAGATGTACAATGTATGGATTTCAGTGGTATCTTGTTTGTCAAATTTGTGTAACCTCTAAGTAACGTGAATGGAAGAGAATGGTCTTCATTTTATGAATGTTTATGGACGCTTCAGAATTTTATATCAAAGGAAAAAAATGTGATGCATCACTATTCCAAGCTTCTTCCTTTGTTTGCTTAATTGTATTCGCAGCAATTATGTATTTTCTTTTCATTTATTTAATGGATCTGTACTCATTTTATGAGTTTGTTTTATTGTTTCAATCTGCTCCTATAGTGTAGATGATGATGGCAGGGCATATATTAAGAAAAGAAAATCTAACATGAAGTGGTTTTCCTTATTAGACAATGACTGAAAAAAATTTAGTCACTAGGAATTTTCATTTCGTCTGTGTGAAAATTTTCCAACTCCAAAGAACAAGTTTAACCAAAATGTGTGAGCTCGTTATGATTTTTGGGAGATGAGATCTTCCTTACAATAATTTTGGAGCTAGTTGCCCCATTGTCCTTTTCCAATCATGCTTCTCATTCCTTCCAATTAACTTGCATATCATTTTTGCATTATGAAGCATGCATTGATGCTCATTCTAAAATTTGGTGAGAATGATGGGAGGTTTTATATTATGATTCTTGCTATTGGTTTTTTAACCATACATTTGGCAAAGTATCATTTCATGCTTGTGTTGTCCGAGTTCATAAAATTTGAGTTATATTTCTCTGTTGTTGGTATGCTTAGTCATTGAGTCTATCATGTTAATAGATTCTTGTGCATTGTTTAGGCTTGATTTATCTATTTTCTTTCTCTTGCTATTCTTATATTGATTTTTCATGTGATTGGTTAATCAAATGTGGTGCATCAGTCATTAATTTCATGTGCTATTAGTTTTTGTGATTTCGGGTGGCATGACTTATTTAGTTTATTTTATATGCAATTTTAGGTTGGCGCTGTTTCAACATTTTGTGCATATTTTAGGATGTCTTAATTTTATTTCAGCACTTTGTGCATTTTGTTTCATATTTACCCATTCCATGTTTTCTTGGATTATTTTTCTCGAAAAAGATCAAATAGTTTTATTTTTGTTATCATGTATTTTTATTCTCTAAAAAGAAAAAATTAAAAAATTGGAAAAAGTGAGCCAAACCCATTATTTAGGCCTTTTGGCGTTATTCAGGCCTTTTGGCGGGTCTAATCCAATGTAAACCCAAGTTGGGCCTGACCCAAACTTAAACTTCAAAGCCCAAAAATACATGTCCAATCAAATTCAAGGGTACTCTCATTTGGCGGGATGACCCAGTTGCTGTTGGGGTGGATCCAATATTGACACAGTGCCTGCTTTGTTGTGATTATTTTACAAAATTAAATCTAAGTGGCTGGTTTTGATGTGGTTTTCGAAGTGCTCCCATTGACTTGAAATCAAGAGGATGGAATGGATTTGGGCAGTATCTTGATTCATGCTTACATTCCTGCATTTTACCTTGAACACTGCTTTTGGGCTACCATTGACCTGAAATTAAGTTTAACACGAGATGGAATAGATTTGGCCAACATCTTGATTTCCAACCACTCCCCATAAGGTTCTTGGACATCTTGCATTTCCTGATTGCTTCCTCATGTGTCTGTCATATAAGAAAAATCCTTTCAAATTGAATTTCTTTTGAAAAGTTATGGACATATGACAGTCATTAAGCTTCTTGATGTTCTAGTGGGCTTCAGTGGGACATATGGCTAGATTGCTGGCACTGACTTTGAACTTCTCTTTCTAACATGGGCATAGATAAACAAATGACTTGGTGATTGTCTAGCCAAGATTGGGATTGCTAAGGTCTTTCATAGGGGGAATATATTTAAAGCAGGTATTGTTTGGGAGGAGATGGTCCTTTAGCCTTATACTTTCCCCATGGTTTCTCTTGGGTTAGTATAAGAAAGTGTGGTAATGGTTTGGGGATCCAAGCTGCTACTTACGGGGATACAAGCAGTGACTTAAAGGGATACATGCACAATCTTTGGGGGATACCAACGTAATCTTAGGGGAATACAACCAGGGTCTTAAAGGGATACAAGCTCCTGCTTAGGTGGATACAACCAGGGTCTTAAAGGAATACAAGCGAAAACTTAGGGGGATACATGCACAATCTTCAGGGGATACCAACATAATCTTAGGGGGATATAACCAGGGTCTTAAAGAGATACAAGCTAGTTGTTAGCACCTCATTTTTGCACCCCCGGAGGTGCCGGAATTACAAACCCTAGCTGAAAATTCAAAACCTAAGGGGGCAAAAAGTTGACTTTTGATCAAGTGGTAATTGGCCACATTGCTTTATCTTAGTGGATAGAGAATCCCGACACGGTTCCAATGCAACTGAGTTTGCTGGAATTGGAGCCTGGATGAAGGATTTACAGGCCGGTCAAACTTGAGGGGGAGCATAAATTGACTTTCTGCTAAACCCCGAATCAGCTACTTAATCCTATCCCAATGGATAGAGGACTCCGATATGGTTCTAACGCAACTGAGTTTGCCAGAATCGGAGTTCAGATGAGGAAGATATGAGCAGTTGAAGTTTCCGGGCAGCAATGCCGGAAACTACACACGTGGCAAAGGAACTGCACACGTGGTGAGAAACGCAGGAAAATATCTCGAGGGGCAATCCATAAATATCCAAAATCTGCAAAATATCTCAGGGTTTAATCCAAAATTGCGCAGGGGGCAATCCGCGAATATCTCCAGTGTCAAATTGGTCAAGTCCAGGGGGCAATCTGTAAATATAAAAAATATTGGCAGAATAACCGGAATCAAATTTCGGTTCATAAAGTAAAATCAAAAATTGCCCGACAAATTCTCTGACTCCGTACCTGACAGTATTTTATTTCGGTTACAAACAAAACTAGTGTAACCGAAAATTAATTTCGGTTACAAAAATTTGTGTATAAAGAGCAACCCCAGCCATTTGGCTTGGGGTTGGCTGCTTCCCGAATTTTGCCCCCTCTCCACCCTGTTCGTGGCCTCCCTCTACACCCTCTCCTTCCTTCCCAAACACCCTAAACCACATTCCAACCCTTCTAAACCCTTCCCACTCCCCTTTTCTTCATTTTCGGGACTTGGAGGAGCTTGGTGGAGCATTGGTGGACAAAGGAGGTGCTGTTCAAATGTTGTTCCAGCCTAAGGGGAGGTCAAGAACACTCTAAATCTACTTGCCAACCCAAGGTGAGCTTCTTGGTATTCTTGTGTTTCACATATATGAAGATGATATGATTTGGAGTATAGTTGGATTTTATGCATGTTTTATACTTGCTGCTAGGGATAGACTCACGTTTGTTCCCGTTGTTTTCACCACTTTCGTATGTGTGCCAGTACAAGGGTTTTGCTCCCTTAAGATGAGATGAGTATTTTGGGAGGAAGAGGGTTCCTTAGGCATGATTTTAGGTGCTATGAAGGCACTGTTTTGGCATGATATCACTGTTATTCTCATTTTGGAAAGGGGAGTGTGTTCCTCTTATGTTTCCATCTGTTGTACCCCAAGAGTAATCCCCCCTTCTCTTCCCTTCTTTAGTTTTTTAGACTACGGGAATATATTGGGTGGATTCTACTCATGGTAAATGGTAGGTAATGCATGCTAGGCTATTTCCTTGTTTTCGTATGTACATAAGCTAGTTGTTGTTTCATTCATGCATGGGTCTCTCATCACCCAAAAGTATACATGCTAGTATTCTTAGGATCGCTAGGATGTTGTTTCTTTTATTATTTTGGTATGTTTTATCATGGGTTTTGTTTCATGACCGCCATTGTTTTTGATCTCCTGAAATCACCTCCTTTTGATTTGGTATATGTCTTACAAGCATGCTTTAGTTGGTTTCCTTCTTTTTGTACACATGTATATGTATTGATTGTTGTTTCTCTTAACTAGAAAGAACCCAAACAGAGGTATGGGACCTCTGTCTCTTGATTGAAATTAGCTCCAAAGGAGAGAAGAGGAGAGGCCCCACCCATGCTCTTTGAGTTGTGGATTCTGAAAACCCTAAGGGAAGGCTCAAGGGCTCCATTTCGAACCACTATGGGCCCACACAGACTGCATACATGTCCACAGGCATCAGGGATTGGTTTTGTGCTAAAAAAGTGGAAAAATGAGTTTCTGGAGGTTAACCGAAATGACAGGTCGGTTATGAGCATTTCCTGGCTTAACCGAAATCCAATTTCGGTTAAACCAGAAAATACAGTATAACCGAAATATATTTTCGGTATATTGTGTTTCATACTTAATCAAAATAGAATTTCGGTTACGTTCAAATTTTAATAAAAAACCTGTTTTTGAGTGTTGGTTGATTTGCTATGTTCTTGAACCGAACCGATTGAACCAACAGGGTTTCCGGGCCAATCGGAGACCCAAAATGGCGCATGGGCTTCCAAGCCCAATTGGATCCTTTAGTGGGCCTTCCAACGGGGTCCACCCAGTCCAAGATCACTTTTTGAAAATAAAACAAGATGATTAAAATCAAATAAATGGGCCAAACCCTACGAGGCCCACCAAAGCCCAAAAAAAGAAGCATGCAGGCTTAGCATAGGAATGGTTTGGCCATGATCGCGGGTACGGGCCTATCGGCCCCACCAAGCCCATTGAACCAAGCAAGGGTAGGGTCCAATACCTTAACCCAGAAAGTCTTGGGCCCCAAGCCCGTTCCTAGCCCAAATTGGAGAAGTTAATTAAGATAATTCAGAAATCACTTGGCATCCCTTGTGAGGTCCATCTAGGGGCCCACAAACAAATCCCGGCCCACCTTTGCATGCAAATCACTTAATTTTCAACTTGAACTTTAAAGTAAAATCAATTCATTAAACCAAAGCCTAAAGGGCCTCCCAGGCTTAGACTGAGGCCCACTAGAGGCATGTGGGTTGGACACAGCCCACCAAGGAATCCGTGGGCCTTCCAACGGGGCCCGCCCAATTAGGCTCACATCACCTTAAGCTAAAAAAAGATAAAATCAAGTAAAGGGACCCACACCACTTTGGCGGTCCCACCAGACTCAACAAACTGTGCATGTTGGAATAGGAATCGAGTGAGATAACCAGAATTGACTCAAACCAGGAAACCTGTGGGACCCGTCATCCGACAGGGTGGACTGGGGTGTCTACGGACTTCCCCAGACCGCAACCGAGACCTTGCTTAGAATCTTTAGCCGTAGATCGCCTAAATAGACAAACCTAGGCACCCAGGTGTCTGCCTGCACCCCATCAGGCAATGGCGACTTCAATTTCCCATTTTACCCATCCGGAGGCATGCGCGAATCCTCGTGCGCCTCGCCGCGTGCGATTTTCACATGCGCACACTAGTACTTCGGGGGATACAAGCACTGACTTCCAGGGATACATGCACAAGCTTATGGGGATACATGCATTATCCTAAGATAATGGTTTGTCTATATCGGGTATAGCGCTTCATTAGAAGGCTCTTGGTATTATTGTTGACCAAAAATTTGTAATCTTTGATCGAACACGATTTCACCCGTTTGTGTGGGGTTTTTATTTTATGGGGTGAACCCACTCAAGATCGTTGATCCTTAATTATATCCTAGGATATAGGAACACCCTTTAATTCTAACTCTCAAAGTCTACTAATGGAAATTGGGTTGGTTTATTTTTATTTGCGGCTGAACCCGATTTCATATTTGTTCGGGCTGTCTACGTACCCACTTATGGGATCAAGCTGCACTGTAGTTCAATAGAGGTTTTGAATTTGAATTTGGTTTGGGTCACAAGGATCTAGTTTAGGTTTGGTTTGAATCGTAGATGAAACGGTTTGATTTGGTTTCAATTGTTTGGACCATAAAGATCCGGTTTGGTTTGGAAATTTGCACCGTAAAAGAAATGGTTTAACTTTGGTTTCTTTTGAAGTATAGGTTGTATGGGAACCGATTTGGACCAGTTTAGTTGTTTGGCTTATACAAGGCTTGGTTTGGCTTAATGCCATGACTCATACAATTTTAGTTTTAGGACGATTCCAGTCTAATTTAGTTTTAGGATGATTCCAGTCCATTTTAGTTTTAGGACAATTTCGGTCCAATTTCGAATGATTTGGTTTAACATGGGGGACTTTGGTTCATTTTGAAAGACTTTTGGTTCAATTGGAACTCATTTGGTTCAATTCGGAATATTTGGGTTTGATTTGAGGACTTTGTTTCAATTGAAAAAGGGGTTGGTCCAATTTAGGACACTTTGAGCCACTTTTAATGAATGAAAAATGGGTATTTGATTTTTCCACTAATGCTTTTGGTGCAATTTAGGTGGATTTCGGTTCCAGAAGGCTTCAAGGATTTTTAGGAAATTTTCTAGATTTTTCCAGGTTGAATTTGGCTTGAAAATGGGGTCAAAACCAAAAATATGGGATCTCGGGTCAGATTGGACAGGGCGGACCGGGTTTGACCCCACGGATCTGGCCTGAGCAGGCCAAAACAGGGTGATGGGCGCATAGGTTGGGTTTGATTGGTCCCCGCGCGCGGACCTGATTTTGGGCCCAACGCCTTTTCTTTTTTATGGGCTGGGGCGATTTCGGCCGGACAAGAGAACTTGTGCGGGCTGCCTGTATGGGCCCGCGCTTGGGCGCGAATTGACCTGTGTGGGTCTTGTGCGCTCAGGCCGACTCGCGAGCATGCGTGCTTGGCCTATCCTGCGGCCCGGCACGCCTAAGGGCCTCTTTGGCCTGGCTTTTATTTCTCCTTTTTTTATTATTTTGGGCTGGGAGCCATTTGGGCTAGACCTGATGGGCACACATGCGTGCCCAGCTTACGCTCAGACGCATTGGGCCCGCACCTGTGCGCGGCCCGTGGCACCCCAGGCACTCGTTGCCAAGCCTGTATCGCCGAAAACCTACTGCCAACAGTTAAAATTGCCCATATCGCCGGAAAATTGCACGTGAATGCTGCCATGGTGCCTCTGACACATTTTTGCCCCTTTCTTCTACTTATGGACCATTTTTGGTATGTTGGACGAGTCTCTGCATATTTGAAACTCCCTTTCTTGGGTTTCAAACCCTTTGGGGAGATGAGGTAACACCTTTTTTAGGTGATTTGTTGGACGAAGATTGCCGAAATCTGGAACTGTAGATAGAGATGAGATGGGTCCTCCAATAACCAGGGGATCTTTATCTCATCAACTCTTTAGGGACTCTGACGTGAGGATTTAGAGAGATTTTAGGGAAGAAATAGGGAAAAGTCTATACATATCTTACCGTAGAATCTCCTTGAATTTTTGTTTCCTTCTTTCTCTATCTCCATGAAACCTCTATCTATTCGTCAATTCCTTCTGCAACTCTCCATGCTCCATCATCCTGAGATTCATTCCCTTTTTATATGGAGTGGGGTAGTTTCTCAACTACCCCCACATATGACGAATGGGTTTTGTGTGGGAAGTTTTCTAACTTCCCACAACAACCCACGTTTCTCCATATTATTATTTATTATTATTTTTGGTTGAAAATGACGTGTCAACAATTATGTAATCAGAGGAGAAGGTGTTACAACGGAAGATCTTTTTGAGACTTGTTTTTTTATCCTTTGGAGTCCTCTTATGGTCTTATAAGGTGTCACGACTTGGAACCAAGTTTGCCCCTCCAAGGCACAACCCGCCCCAGACCGTGGCAGGTGGGTCATTGTACTTAATAAGATATGGAGAATTTAAAACTTTTTCTATCGCGAGTGAAAGTGCAAACAGTTCATACTTGTGCATATCAAAATTGTGTATATATATATATATATATATTTGAAATTTAATGAGACACAAGAGTTGGTTACAAAATGACAGGTGACTAATCACTCCTCTCCAAGTATAGGTTTTACAATCCAAAACTATACAGATATGACGGAATAAAGAAAAATCCTAAGGCCTATAATAGCTTTCCTCTCTATACTCGATGGCCTTTTCCTTGCCTGTATCCCCAGCCCGGTCCTTCACACTGGACGTTGATGGATCTGAAAAATAACATAAGAAGCAACTGTAAGACGAATGTCTCAGTAAACAACACATGCATGATTCGGTGAAAACACAGTTTATGCAAATATTTTTCAATAAAACCATGGCATTCGGGTAGTTCTAATACTACAAAATCCTCGACATATAGGCATCCATTCCCTTGACGTAGGCATCCATACGCCGATTACCCTTGACGTAGGCATCCATACACCGATTACCCTTGACATACATGCATCCATTCCTGATTACCTGTGGCGAATGGGCATCGACCACCGATGATGCTGGTGCCGGGATGATACAACAATATAAAATGAAACGATAGTAACTTAGCCATGGCATATATATATACAACAACCTAATTAAGTCTATGGATCCATACCTTAAGGGTTCATTATGCTGATGTGTTTATTTATCAAATTCACAACGAGTATAGCAACAAAGAACAGAATAATAACATTTCAAATATCCCAAGCTTGAGTGGAGGATTTAGTTCTCTATCTCCAAGTTGGGAAGAACAATGGTTCACTACCCCAACTGAGATGAACCGCTCAACTACCCACCAAGACTTACTGGTCAGTTGTCCATATCAATACCTCATGCACACTTGCATGGAAAATGCTCAAGGGTAGCCCATGGCCTTAACTGAGTCAATCTTGGGCCAAGCCCTCTGTTCAATATTTATTTCAATGTCACTGGGGGGGGGGGGGGGGTCTCTGCCCTCTCATTCATCATGGCCAATATCAATGGGCCACTGCCCTTTTCATCTCATTTTACCATTAATGGGCCAAAGCCCTTGATACTACATGTTAGGTACCAGGCCGAAGCCCATCATATCATGTGTGGTGCACTTACTTTGAAAGTCAATGGTAAAGGTTTGGTTTTCTAGAAATTTCTACATTTCATGACTCTTTTGATACTTGTACAACTTTGTTTTAGCTATTGATTTCTACTTCTAAGGATTATTTGGAAGGTTTTTGAAGTGACGGAATCAATTTATCCTACTCCTATAGAAATCTGGGACAAAAACTCTCTGTAAAACCCTTTTTGGGAAAACGTATCCAAAATCTTTTTTATTTGAAATTTTGAGATACTTCCAGTTGGAACACCTCCTAGACACCTAACTCTCACTTATACATAGGTTGGTATTGAGTGAAAACAATTGGTAGTTCAATCTGGGCTAAAAATGCAAAAATTGGAAAATCTGGTAAGGGTGTTCGATAGGTCGCCTAACTCTCACTTATACATAGGTTGGAATTGAATGAAAACAATTGGTAGTTCAATCTGGGCTAAAATGCAAAAATTGGAAAATCTGGTAAGGGTGCTCGATAGGTCGCTCGAGCCTGCTTCGAGTGGCCAAAAATTTGCTCCCGGGTTCTTCTGTTTAGGTAGGTTGTTAGAGCAGTCGTTCGAGCGGCCATGCCTCAAGTCACTCCCTAAAACTGTCCCCTGATGCCGTGCTCGAGCGGCTATTCAGGCAGCTGGGGTTTCTCAGCAACTCGCGAAATCCGAACTTTTGGGATTTGGGGTTTTTTCTCAAATCTCACTTGTTCTGGGTGTTTTTGGGTTTTAAATTACTCCTAGCATGTGTAGTTATCTACTACCAACAAAACCCCTCAAAGAAAACCCTCCCATTTGTTCTAATACTCGTTTTCACATTTCAACCCTAACATTCACCTAAAGAATACGAATTTGGCCGAAATTGGAAAAATAGGTTAGGGGGTGTTGCTTACCTCTTGCAATCACTTGAACAAGTTGTCTAGCCGCCAATGCAAGCCACGAATAGCTCTTGATGTGCTCTTTGGCGATTTTCCTACAGTCTCACCAAGAAAACCCTCAAACGAAAATGGCTTTCTTTGGTGTTCTTCTTTCTTTTCTTGCAAGCAAACTCTTCCAGAGGGTTGGAAATGGATGGAGGGACGAAATGGGGGAGAAGATGATGGGAAGGAGATGAAGAAGATGAGAGTGGGAGAAGAGAAAATGAAGAGGGAACAAGGGTTGGTCGTGAATGGCTTCTCCTTTGGTTTCCTCACTTAAGTGGCTTCCCACAAGACACTATATTTTACCAGTTTGCCATTCTCATCCTATTTGCATACAACACCAACACTTAGGCATTTTGTCTTACGATTGGAAATCTTAATTAACCAAATAGAGGTTGCTCACCTCCATGGGCATTGCCTAGCCGGGGCTTAGTCGCTTTGACTTGCTTTAGGCTTGGGTTCCTCCAGCTTCACCTACACATCAAGCTCACTGATTAGGGTGTGCTAAGAATATTGGAACTGAGTTTCACATTATATCCTCTTAAAAGAAAATTTCGTCCTCGAAATTTTCCTTGTGATTCACCAAATATTGTAGGATACTTCTTTTTCATTTCGGCTTCGCTCTCCCATGTAGCTTCTTCTACATTGTGGTGTTGCCACATGACTTTTACCAGTGGAACAACCTTGGTGCGGAGAACTTGTTTTTTTCTATCTAGGATTTGGATATGACGCTCTTGAAACGTCACATCCTCATGAACCTCCAATGGCTCTAGATCAATAATGTGGCTAGGATCCGGTACATAGCAACGAAGCATGGATACGTGGAATACGTTGTGTACACGAGCTAGCTGAAGTGGAAACTCCAATCTATAAGCTACAGGCCCAACTGTCCCAATAATACGGAATGGACCAATGAATTTGGGGGACAGCTTGCTGATGTGCCTAAATTTTATACATGTTTTGTCATATGTTTACCTTTAATTTTATGCTAGTTGGTGTTTAATTTGCCTATTTATTAGAGTTTTTATGTATTTTTGTTTATTGTTGTTTAGGAATAAATAAATTGAAAGAGTCAAGAGATTGAGGAGGGGATCTACAAGATATTCTCAGAATTTTCGAATGAGCAAAAATTCTCTTCATCAAGAGAATAGGAAACTTTAATTTCTCGAGTTCCAAAAACATCCTTCAGTGTTTTGAGCATAACTTGAGCTAGAGAGCTCCAATAAGGGCAATCTTGGTGTCTATGGAAAGCTAAGAGAAGGCCCTACAAATTTAATGCTGAAGACTTTCCCAAAAACGGTCATCTTAATAGAGAAAATTGAGCATTAATATCAGAAACGGAAAACAGCTATTTTCAGAATTCAGTTTTGGGAAAGAAATAAAAGGGGTTTTTAAAGCAAGGAAGGAAATTTTATATAAGAGTTACACAAGAGAGGAGGACGTCCAGAGCTTAGAGGAGAGGAGTTTTTCACCATTGGAGAGGATTGGAAGCTTGAAGGAAGAAGAATAAAACAGAGGCTGAATTGGAGTTTGTCGATAACTAAAATTCTCGATCTACATATAGTTTCTCTCTTAACTTTCTCATCTTCTCTTTGTCCAATTTTCATTATGAATTTTAGAGATTTTATAGTTTGTTTGGATTCAATTATGAGCTAATTTCTATTGCTAAGGCTCCGATGTAATCTCTCCATGACAATTCTGAATCCTACTTCTATGTACTCATGATTTTATTATTCTTTTTAATTATACATCATTAAGTTTAATGCTTTCAATTATCTGGCCAATAGTTGAATGATTTGTTGTGCATGTTAATTTGAGAGATGATGCATGTAGTTTAGCTTCGTTTGATGTATGCCATGAATTGAACGAAAGACAGAAATGTGCCAACGTGATTCGTGCGGTTTGTTTTTGTGGGATATTATTAATCTTAATGTACTCAATTGCTTTTAAATTCGCATAAGCATATCGCGGGTTACATGTTGGGTAATTCTAATTCTACTCAAGAGAGGGTTTTAGATATATTTAAAATATTTCGCCGTCAAATAGGATAATAATTGATTAATTGCTCAGTTAGGATTTGGAATTGGATTAGTTTGATGAATCGGATGCCTTAGTGTTTTCTTCTTGGGTGAAATATCCTTCTTTTTAAGTGTTTGGTCAAGTCCTTATTTTTCAATTTAATTTTTATTGTTTTCAATTTTTCAAATTCAAAACATCCCACTTTTCTTGATTTTCAAATAATTTAGAATTAGAACAATTTTGATAGCTAATAGGTAAATAGTCCTTGTGGGTTCGACATTCTTTTCATCACTATATTACTTGTTACGATTTCATGCACTTGCAAATTTTCACAACAAGTTTTTGGCGCCATTGCCGGGGACTATTTATTTTCTATTACTTTTGATATCATCTAGTTCTAAGTTAATTTGATATTTCTTTATTTTAGTCTTACTTCTTAATTTTGTTTTATTTTTCTTTTCAGGTGTTTCGGGTTGTTCATGAAACGTAGTCGAAGCTTGGAGTTAGTACCTTTTGATCCTGAAATTGAACGCACCCTTGTCGTGTGAACAAGGAGAAGAAGGAGAATTCCACAACTGAAAACGAAGCAATGGAAAATCAACTTGGAAACAGAACTTTGGGAGATTATGCCGTTCCCTTGGTCACCGGAGCTACTTCTAGCATTAGAAGACCTGCCATTCAAGCCAATAACTTTGAGATAAAGCTAGCTATTCTTCAAATGGTCATATCAACGGTGCAATTTGGTGGCATGCCCCATGATGATCCAAATGCACACATAGCTAATTTTCTGGAGTTATGTGATACTTTCAAACATAATGGAGTTTCTGATGATGCTATTAGATTGAGGCTCTTTCCATTCTCCCTCCGAGACAAGGCAAAGGCATGGTTGAATTCACTTCCACCATTAACCATAACTACATGGGACGATTTGGTTAAGAAGTTTCTAGCAAAGTTCTTTCCCCCAGCCAAAACTGTGAAGATGCGAAATGATATCACCACCTTTGTCCAATTTGATATGGAGTCTCTTTATGAAGCTTGGGAGAGGTATAAAGAATTGCTTAGAAAGTGCCCACATCATGGACTTCTTGTTTGGATTCAAGTGCAAACCTTCTATAATGGTTTGCAACCTACAACACGTACAATAATTGATGCCGCAGCTAGAGGGACTTTGTTGAAGAAATCGCCGGAAGAAGCATATGATTTGGTGGAGGAGATGGCAACTAACAATTACCAATGTCTAACTGTAGCTACAAGACTGCACTGGCTAGCCATAAATGTCGCTAGGGTGGAAATGGATTCATCTGAAACTCCACTACGACTCGGTGCATCCGTTACTACATTAGCTTTCCCGGGGTGGTATTGAATATCAAATCTATAGTCCTTAAAAGGTCTAATCACCTTCTTTGTCTCATATTCAAATCTCTTTGGGAGAAGATGTATCTTAAGCTCTTATGATCTGAGTATATCACGAATTGTACACCAAAGAGGTAGTGCCGCCAAATCTTCAAGGCAAACATAATGGCTGTAAGCTCAAGATCTTGCGTAGGGTAATTACGCTCATGCAGCCTCAATAATCGTGAAGCATATGCCACTACTCTATCACTTTGCATCAATACACAGCCCAATCCGATGCCAGATGCATCACAATATACTGCAAATCCCTCATTCATAGCACGTATCTCCAAAACTGGGGTTGATGTCAATTTACTCTTCAGCTCTTGGAAGTTGTCCTCACACTTCTAATCCCAATAGAAAGTCACAGACTTCTTGGTCAATTTGGATAACAGGGCAGCAATCTTAGAAAACCCCTCAATGAATCTCCGATAATATCCAGCCATTCCTAAGAAACTGTGGATCTCTGAAACACTAGTAGGTCCAGGCCAGTCTGATACTGCTTTCACCTTGGATGGATTCACTGATATGCCATCTCCAGATATAATGTGCCCAAGAAAAGAAATCTGCTTCAACCAGAATTGGCGCTTGCTAAACTTGGCATACAATTGATGGTTGCGTAACGTGTGCAAAACCACTTTTAGATGATCTTCATGTTCCTATCTTGTCCTTGAATAGACTAAAATATCGTCTATAAAGACTACCACAAAGTGGTCCAAATGCTCATGGAAGATTCGGTTTATCAAGTCCATAAAGACTGCTGGGGCATTTGTCAACCCAAACAGCATCACCAAGAACTCAAAATGGCCGTATCTCGTACGAAACACCGTTTTTTTCTACATCATCTGGGGCTACTCTCAACTGGTGATAATCTGATCTCAGGTATATCTTATAAAATCAGGAGGTTCCCTTCAACTGATCAAAAAGATCATCTATCCTTGGCAACGGATACTTGTTCTTGACAGTGACTTGATTCAACTGTCTATAATCTATACACAACCTCATACTGCCATCCTTCTTCCTTACAAATAACATTGATGCACCCCACGGCAATGCACTGTGCCTAATAAAGCCCTTGGCTAATAGATCATCAATATGCACCTTCAACTCATCATACTCCGGTCTAGACATCCTGTACGGTTGCTTAGAAACCGGGTGTGTACCGGGCATAAGCTGGATCTTGAATTCCAACTTCCTCTGGGGTGGTAACCCAGGTAGGTCATCAAAAATACATCCGTAAGCTCCCGAACTACAGGTACTTCCTCGATACTTAACTCCTTGCTTTTTGCTGGTTCAACTTCAATCGAAGCAACCAAGCTAATATGGGTGTTCAACCCTTGGCTCATGAAACAGTGGATTGGATTATCTGGTTTACTGACTGTGATTGACTTGTTATGATAGTCAATGATCACATGGTGTCTTGACAATCAGTCCATACCCAAAATCACGTCATATCCACTAAAGTTCAGACTAATCAAATCTCTAGGCAACTCCATCTTGCCTAGTCTAATCATACAATCTTTATAGATGGTCTCCACAGTACTTGTCTCACCCAATGGTGTATAAATAGATAATGTAGTCTCTAAGCAAGAAGGGACTAACCCAATATGACATGCACAACTAGGGGTAATAAACGAATGTGTAGCTCGCGAATCAAATAAACTCATGGCAGTTCTACTAGAAATGAAAATAGTACCTCCTACGACTGCCGGTGCATCTGGTTTTGACTGCATGGATGGGGCATTTGCGAAGGCTTTGGACTGTAGAGGCTGCGGCTGTAGTGGTGCAAGCTGAGATCTCTGCTCTACCGGCTGTGGTCTGCCTCTACCCGCAGCCCTGCCCTACTGCCTTGGGCCTCCATGACCTTCTTGGTATGGATGTGGCCTCTGATGCCTAGGTGGGGCTGCAGTGGACGGTGCCTCAGTCAACTGATAAGGTCTGGTCTGAAGTGACTGATAGGTGGACGGATGCGAACACTCAGGAATCCGGTGACCATACTGGCCACAGCGGGTAACATGCTCCTATCGGCGCGAAACATGGTCTGGGCATGTGGAATTTGCCGCATCTCTGGCAACTGGCACTAACCATCCTCTGATTAGACTCTTTGCCAACCTGGACCCCTCCACTGGGTCTCCTCTGATCACCAGGCATATATCTCTGTCTGCCATCCCTGCCGGGATACCTTCTCTCACTCTGTGCTGGCCTAGGCGGGACCCTTTGTGCTCTCGCCTCCTCAGTCCCTCTGGACTGCATCCTCTCAACCACAGTAGCCCTCCTCACTGACTCGGAGAAGCTACAGCTCAGGAATACCTCTACTCGGTCCCTGATATCTCATATGAGACCTCTTTCAAAATGTCGGGTCTTCTTACCCTCTGTATCGACGATGTGTGGAGCGAATCTCGACAGCTTCGCGAATCTCGCCACATACTGAGACACAGTCTGGCTCCCCTGAGATATTTGGAGGAACTCTGCCTCCTTCTGAATCATGACCCCCTCAGGAAAATATCGGTCATAGAACCGATTCTTGAACTCTTCCCACGTGAGTGGAGCTCCATCTACATCCATCTCAGCTATCATTGACCTTCACCAGAAGTCAGCCTCACCCTCTAGCACATAGGTAGCCAAGCCTACCTTGTCCTCATCTCTACATCCTGTGGCTGCAAAGATCTTCTCGATCCTCACCAACCACCTCTCCGTCTCCATGGGATCAGGATGCCCATGAAAGGAGGAGGAGACATCCTCCTAAACTGTCTCATCGAATTTGGAATCTGGTCCCCTCTCTCACGACCGGGCGGATTTTGCCCATTATTATGGTTCACAGCAACCTGCTGCTGGATTAGGGTGGATACCTCACCCAAAAATCTCCAAATCTGATCTATCTGTCCCTTAGCAACTAGGATATCAGGTGGGACAACATCTGCAGCAGTTGGAACTCTAGTCGGGGGTGCGATAGGATCCTCTACTAGATCTACCACTTGGTGTGAGACACGGGAAAAATCACCGGAATGATCATCCCTCCGTCAACACACGGGGCTCGACGTAAAAAGTTGAGAGTCGCCACCATTCAGATTTTGGGTGTGAATGGACACCAAAAGAATTAAAAATAAGCAAAAATAGCAAAAAAAGTGCTAAAAGGAAAATTCTAGGGTAAAAATAACCCTACTTGAAAATCAAATTCAGAGATGGGTAAGGGGATTAGATTATGAACGGGGGAAGGTGTTAGGCACCCCCATTCATCCACACGAGGTGGTTGCCAAGTGTTTGTTCATGCTAAAAGAAAATAGGAAGCTTGCTAGAAAATCATGAAAAGCCTTGAAAAAGGAACAAGTGTATGATATCTTCACACGAAGATCCAAATGGATTTTAGACCTTCTCTTATGTCAATATCATTTCTGAAATGTCATAAAAAGATGGAAATCACAGCAAAAGTTGCATAAAACGAAGTTGAGGCAAATCCGAGAAATTTGGTAAAAAGTAATGCCATTTGTCTTGAAATCATTCAAATCCAATTTTAAATTGAACCAAACCAAATCCATTTGAAAGATCTTAGTAAATAAGGGACTCATGCAAAATTTCAAGTCAATCCGGTTGAAAACCTAGGAGTTATACTCCTTTAAAGTTGCTGCTGGGGATTATTAAAAGTGACAAGTGGGCAAGTTCGGAAAATCACCTAGAAACATCCACTTCATAAAAATCCACGAAATTTGGTGTGATTGAAGTCTGTATGGCCATCTTTCCAACGAAACTAGCCTCATACAAAAATTCCTTCGGATGTGCCTTGGGTGATCTCCCGAACAGGCCCCGAAGATCACAGATCTACCCAGAAAAGTACTGATGAACAATTCTGAGTAAATCTGCTCTCCACGACACAATTTAAATCAAAAAATTATGAAATCAATTGGATTTAAAAATAGACTCATAAAGGAGTGCCCAGAAACAAAAATCACTCGAATCAGATTTAAAACGAACACATGGCGCTCCGTCGAAGTGACAAGTTCTGTATTTGAACCTGAACTGTCCAATCAACTTCGACAGAGAGATGTCAAAAATCCGCTTGATAGAACTTAATGAAATTTGATGGACATAAACTAGACAGCCTCACCTTTCCCATGGTTCTGGAATCACTCCAAAATTCATCCGGACGATGAAGTTATGAGTGTTCGAAGTCGGGGTACAGTTGCTGTCAAGTTAAGCCCTTTTTGGATAAAACCAACTCAAAACTGTGATAAAGTGTGTGTGATTCGTGCAAGATGAACCCGAATCTTTTGAAAACCTTTTAAAAACATTCCAGAATCGATTGAGGCCATTTATTTCAGATTTATCACAATAAATGCAATAAACCCAAAATGTGAGCCTATCCCGCCAAAATAGTGCTATGTATGTGCAAGTGTGAAAAACCATATAAGAGCAATATAACAACATAGCATGCATACATATTCATCAAAATAAGTTTCTAAAACAACCTAGGGTTCCGTTCCATTATCGTTTCCCTTTGTTCTCTCTCCCCGTTAAACACGGTTCTTCAAGATAATCAATGGTACTTTGAATATGAAACGGTTTTCAATCATTCAAAAGGCTTTATGCTACATAGGTTCTAGCACTAGGGTCAATCCCCAGTCTCGTTTCTCCTAGATCCCGCATTCAAGTTTTACGGCTAGGGGGAGTCTCGAGATACTTTGAGCCGGGGAAGGATTTTCACACACATAGAAGGCCTTATTCTACAGAAAGGTAGAAGAAGAGATCTAGATCTAGAAATGTAAAGACAAAAATTAAAAAGAGGTTTGAGGCTTACCTGGGTTCTGGAAGCACTTCCGCAGCGGTTTCCCTTTTCTCTTGGAGCTCTTCTTGGCAAGAATTCAAAACAAGAGTTAATGGCCATTTGCTTAAGGAGGAGCCTCCTATTTATAGGCAAAGGCTAGGGTTAGGGTTGGTGAGAATGGTAGACACAACATAATGTCTATAGCCCACCAACCTTAACCCTAAGGTCATTTCCGAGATTTCCACTCATTTAATGAGGGATATGATGGTAAAAGGTGAAATCTCTCGGAAAACCCTAATTTTGAGAAAAACTTATGTATCCGGCATATCAGGCCGGATACACAAGGGCCTTAATGTATCCGGCATATAATGCCGGATTTCTTGTATTCGGCATTTTCCATCGGATACAAAGAAAGGTACTTGTATCCGGCCTGAGTTGCCGGATACAAGGAAAAAAGCATTTTTTTCGAATTTTAACACAGGCAATACTTATTTACATGTAATATCGTTTAAGTAAATATCGTCGTATTTTTTAATCTCCATTTACTTAAGATATTACATGTAAATAAGCAAACACCCTCCCATTTGAATCCATTAAAAATAGTTCCAGACCCAAATTCCAAGTGAATAAAAAGTCAACTTTTCAGTTCAAGGCAAAATTCCGGTTTTTCAGGTCTGGAAAAAAGGTTCAATATGTTAAAACCAAGGTATTCGTCAAAATTTAAAATCTCAAAAAATTCATTTATGCAATAACATTGCTAAAAACCTGATTACCGGGAAAAATTATCTTGAAATCTTGCTTTAAAAAATATTTCACTTTCTGGGGTCAAAAGTCAACAAAATTCAACTGGAAAAAGTTTGACTTTGCACAAAAGATTGAATTTGGGCCTTTTGCTTTACGGTTTTGGATTCAAATGGGTTAAGGATCTCAAACCTAATGCAAAGAATTGAAAATTCCAATAAAATATTTCTCTCCTTCAAGATTTATAAAAAATCGTGCAATTTTGGGGTGTCTACACTTGGTCAACAACTGGGTCTATCACTGGATCCTTCGCCGGAATATCCGCGGGATCATACTCTGGTACATAGGCAACAGCCGCTCTACGGCCTCTGCCTCTGGGTCTAGGTGCCATGATACTGAAATTTTAACAGGCGCAACCAATTTAGAAAAGAATACAATCAATCAGTTTAGACTAACACAACCAATTACAACAATCAACTTAAAACAAGAATTTACATGCATTCTATTGGTTGCAGGAGCGAGAAGAAATCTGAAGGAACACTTCATCACTACCACTCCCTTCAGTATATCTGCAGCTATATGAAGGTCAGGGTCATCACGAAAATTGCTTCACTAACCTCTTCATAATAATACATAGATATATACAGGTTCATTTCATGCAGGTTTAGCTAATAAGCTATCCCATCTGTATAAGGTTAGTCACGTCGGTATGTTCTTAGCATTGGCCGATGCTCCGTAATACTTTAATATAACCAGATACATCTGGCTCATCACACACAATCACATAGGGTACTAGTAATAATTAGCCAATCAAAAATAAGGAACGAATCCCTAGAAACAACCTAGGTGTTCTAGCTAGCGTGCACTCGCTCCTCAAACCATCCTAAGGCTTCTATTCTAGGTTGTGGACCTTATTTACGCTCTGATACCAAAAATTGTCACGACCCGGAACCTGGTCTGCCCCTCCAAGGCACAACCTGTTCTAGACCGTGGCAGGTGGGTCATTGTACTTAATAAGATATGGAGAATTTAAAACTTTTTCTATCGCGAGTGGAAGTGCAAACAATTCATACTTGTGCATATCAAAAGTGTGTATATATATATTTGAAATGTAATGAGACACAAGAGTTGGTTACAAAATGACGGGTGACTAATCACTCCTCTCCAAGTATAGGTTTTACAATCCAAACTATACAGATATGACAGAATAAAGAAAAATCCTAAGGCTTATAATAGTCTTCCTCTCTATATCCAATGGCCTTTTCCTTGCCTCTATCCCCAGCTCGGTCCTTCACACTGGACGTTGATGGATCTGAAAAATAAGATAAGAAGCAACTGTGAGACGAATGTCTCAGTAAGCAGCACATGCATGATTTGGTGAAAACATAGTTTATGCAAATATCTTTGGATAAAACCATGGCATGCGGGTAGTTCTAATACTACAAAATCCACGGCATCTTAGTGTCATACAATTTGTGCATGCATGTGCTTCGGTGTACAGGTAATCCATTTAATAGCAATAATGTATTCAATATTATCACTTGTTATCTAAGATGTTATATATAATACGCATGGCCCCATCTAGCTTCACTGATTACACATGGTGGTTAGGCATCAACGCCGATTACCCTTGACGTAGGCATCCATGCGCCGATTACTCTTAACGTACAGGCATCCATTCCCGATTACCCGTGGCCAATGGGCATCGACCACCGATGATGCTGGTGCCGGGATGATACAACAATATAAAATGAAACGATAGTAACTTAGCCATGGCATATATATATACAACAACCTAATTAAGTTTATGGATCCATACCTTAAGGGTTCATTATGCTGATGTGTTTATTTATAAAATTCACAACGAGTATAGCAACAAAGAACAGAATAATAACATTTCAAATATCCCAAGCTTGAGTGGAGGATTCTAGTTCTCTATCTCCAAGTTGGGAAGAACAATGGTTCACTACCCCAACTGAGATGAACCGCTCAACTACCCACCAAGACTTACTGGTCAGTTGTCCATATCAATACCTCATGCACACTTGCATGGAAAATGCTCAAGGATAGCCCATGGCCTTAACTGAGTCAATCTTGGGCCAAGCCCTCTGTTCAATATTTATTTCAATGTCATTGGGGAGGGGGGGGGGGGGGGGGGTTCTCTGCCCTCTCATTCATCATGGTCAATATCAATGGGCCACTGCCCTGTTCATCTCATTTTACCATTAATGGGCCAAAGCCCTTGATACTACGTGTTAGGTACCAAGCCGAAGCCCATCATATCATGTGTGGTGCACTTACTTTGAAAGTCAATGGTAAAGGTTTGGTTTTCTAGAAATTTCTACATTTCATGACTCTTTTGATACTTGTACAACTTTGTTTTAGCTATTGATTTCTACTTCTAAGGGTTATTTGGAAGGTTTTTGAAGTGACGGAATCAATTTATCCTACTCCTATAGAAATCTGGGACAGAAACTCTCTGTAAAACCCTCTTTGGGAAAACGTACCCAAAGAGGAACACCTCCTAGACACCTAACTCTCACTTATACATAGGTTGGAATTTAATAAAAACAATTGGTAGTTCAATCTGGGCTAAAAATGCAAAATATGGAAAATCTGGTAAGGGTGCTCGATAGGTCGCTCGAACCTGCTTCGAGCGGCCAAAAATTTGCTCTCGGGTTCTTCTGTTCAGGTAGGTTGCTAGAGTAGTCGCTTGAGCGGCCATGCCTTAAGTTACTCCCTAAAACTGTCCCCTGATCCCGCGCTCGAGCGGCTGTTCAGGCAGCTGGGGTTTCTTAGCAACTCGCGAAATCCGAACTTTTGGGATTTGGGGTTTTTCTCAAATCTCACTTGTTCTGGGTATTTTTGGGTTCTAAATTGCTCCTAGCATGTGCAGTTATCTACTACCAACAAAACCCCTCAAAGAAAACCCTCCCATTTGTCCTAATACTCGTTTTCACATCTCAACCCTAACATTCACCTAAATTTGGCTGAAATTGGAAAAATAGGTTGGGGTGGTGTTGCTTACCTTTTCCAATCACTTGAGGAAGTTGTCAAGCCTCTAATGCAAGCCACGAACAGCTTTTGATGTGCTCCTTGGCGATTTTTCTACAATCTCACCAAGCAAACCCCCAAACGAAAATGGCTTTCTTTGGTGTTCTTCTTTCTTTTCTTGCAAGCAAACTCTTCCAAAGGGTTGGAAATGGATGGAGGGACGAAATGGGGGAGAAGATGATGGGAAGGAGATGAAGATGAGAGTGGGAGAAGAGAAAATGAAGAGGGAACAAGGGTTGGTCGTGAATGGCTTCTCCTTTGGTTTCCTCACTTAAGTGGCTTCCCACAAGACACTATATTTTACCAGTTTGCCATTCTCATCCTATTTGCATACAACACCAACACTTAGGCATTTTGTCTTACGATTGGAAATCTTAATTAACCAAATAGAGGTTGCTCACCTCCATGGGCACTGCCTAGCTGGGGCTTAGTCACTTTAACTGGCTTTAGGCTTGGGCTCCTCCAGCTTCACCTACACATCAAGCTCATTGATTAGGGTGTGCTAAGGATATTGGAATGGGGTTTCACATTAGGGCGATGTATTTTGTTCACTTTCTCGTTGACTACAATATGCTGTATGATCCTTTTCTTATTCAGTTTTGATTCCATTCTTATGCTAAGTTGTTTACTTTACTCTTAAACCGTCGCTTTCATATGAAGCTTCTTTTTCATGTCTGTCACAAGTTTAAACTAGCTGATTGATCTTAATGTCTTTTTTCTTATCTGGGATGGGTGATTAATGTTTGTTCTTATTGGAATCCTTTTTTTGTTTGTTTCAATGGGCTTTCTTTCTGGTGTAAATAAACATGTGATTTTCCACTGCAGGTTTCAGATTCTGTGTTTGAGGTACATAATCTGTTAGATCCATCATCATCCCAAGCTGTTATGGGCATCATTTCTCTTTGCTTTTCTGTTGAGGTGTGAAGTTATAGAAATGTTTTTTATTGATTGGTTGAGATTGATGTAAGCATTTGTAGTCGGAAAAAAGTAACATTGATACTTGGACATGTTGGCAGGATCCAGTTGATACAGAAAATGTTTCTTGTCCATAGTGGTGTGTATGTAGTAAGTCATAATTCATATTTTTCATAGATAATTTTATTGCATTTACACATAGCCTCATCAGTGCCTCAGGATATATGGTGTATGCCTTAGGTGTGTGCGTGAGGACGTTCTCAAAATGTTGAGCTGCTAAATGTGTTTTATAGCTTTACGCAACTGTTTATCTATAAATATTGCTAATCATATAGAATGAAATTCGTTTAGATTGGACTTGTACCTTCTTTGATACTGGGTATACCTTTAGATGTAGGAAATATTAAAACAAAATCCCTGTTCCAGCTTCAAAGTGTGGCTTGTGTGCTAGGTTACATGGACTCGGGTATGCGTGTCAAGTGCGGGTATGTGTCTACCCAATCTAATTCACTTGACCCTCGAAACTTAGGATACCCAAAATTTGGATAAGGATATTGGGATTCGGCTGAAAGGTGTCCAAGTAAATGTTAATAATGCCATTTAACTATTATCTTTTTTGATTTATTACTTGCAAGTTAGTCATTCGATAATTATTTTCCGAATGATTTTGGGTTGCCAATTCAAAGGATTTGGCACATTTCCCATACCTATACCCATGTTGTGTCGTGTCAGACAGAGGTATTTTGAATTGTGTAAAGTGTCCATGCAACATAGCTTGTGTGGGTCTTTGAAATCCTTACGAAGAAATAACAGGGCTCTACCCCCTTTTGACTTGTTTGCATTTTGTCCAGGTGTCTTAGTTTTCTCAAATTGTAGTTGTCCACTCCTGTCACATTGATATTTATGGTTCACCGTATTATAATGTGGTTTAAGTTTATTGTCTGATAGGGAGTATGGCGTGGCTAGATTGACTTGATTATGAAAGTTGGGATTACATTGTTCACTGTGTAGCTGAAGTTATAATTGTGTAGATGGTCACAGGTTCGGTAGAATGTGGAATAGCCTAACCAATTTCTAATAGATATGCCAGGGAAGCAACTGTGGTGCTATTTCCATTTTGGAGGGGAAATTGTTATAAACGAAGAGACCAGTTCCTATCATATAGAGGGGGTAGGATAGATGCATTAATGATCAACGAGAGTACAGAATATGAGGACTTTGTGAATGATGGATGTGCATTATTCAATTTACCCCCGACGGTCTACCATACAAAGCCTCATAAGGTGTCATACCAATGCTTGACTGATAGCTATTATTATAAGTAAATTCAATCAATGGTAGGTGGCAATCCCAACTCCCTTTAAACTCCAACATACATGCTCTTAACATATCCTCTAAAACCCGGTTAACCCTTTCTATTTGCCCATCAATTTGAGGGTGGTAAGCAGTACTGAAATACAGTTCTGTTCCCAAAGCTCTAACATGCTCCTCCAAAATTCAGACGTGAAATGCGTATCCCGATCTGATACAATGGATACCGGTATTCCATGCAACCTCACAATCTCATCCACGCATAACTTTCCCAACTCATCCATGTTAATGGTGTGTTTGATTTGTAAGAAGTGAGCTGATTTGGTCAATCGGTCTACAATCACCCATATTACATCATAACCACTTCTGGTTCTAGGCAACCCCATAATAAAGTCCATAGAAATATCTTCCCACTTCCACCTACCAATAGGCAAAGGTTTAAGGAGTCCTGCTGGTTGTTGATGTTCAGCCTTTACCTATTGGCATATGGCACACCTATTCCCCCAATCTACTGTATCCCGCTTCATGCCCTTCCAACAATATACTCTCCTCAAATCCTTGTACATTTTATTCCCATCGGGGTGTACTATATATCAAGACTTGTGAGCCTCGTTCATGATTTCTTCCTTCAAACCACCTTCCTGGGGAATACACAGTCTGCCTCTGAATCTAATGCCACCATCTGCATGTACAGCCCAATCGGCCTTAGAGTCATTTGTTGCCAGAGCTATCAACTCTAGATCTTCTTTTTGTCCTTCAATAATCTTTTCAATTATACCAAGTTGTATACTCAATCTGGATAAGAACATGTAGGTGAGCTGCTTAACTAGTTCTAACCCCAAATCATTCACCACTTTTGTGAAATCACTTTCTTGAGCAATCAAACATGATAAGAGGCTTTTAGGCTTTCTACTCAACGCATTTGCAACAACATTTGCTTTTCCTGGGTGGTACTGCAAGGTAAAATCATAATCTTTCACCAACTCCATCCATCTACACTGCCTTAAATTCAACTCCTTCTGGGAGAACAGGTATTTTAAACTCTAGTGGTTGGAGAACAGTTCAAATTTTACCCCGTATAGGTAATGCCTCCACAATTTCAAAGCAAATACCACAACAGCAAATTCCAAGTCATGGGTATGATAGTTAAGCTCATGTGGCTTTAGCTGCCTAGATGCATATGCTATCACCTTCCCATCCTGCATCAAAACACAACCCAATCCTTGCAATGAAGCATCCGTGTACACTGTATAATTTATGCCACTGACAAGTAATGTCAATACAGGTGCTGAAGTCAATCTAGCTTTCAACTCTTGGAACGCTACTTCGCACTCATGGGACCATACAAATTTCTCATTCTTTCTTGTGAGCTTGGTCAGTGGCGCTGCAATCTTAGCAAATCCTTCTATAACCTTCCGGTAATATCCAGCCAAACCCAAGAAACTTCTTACCTCTGCCGCTGATCTAGGCGATTCCCACTTCAATACAGCCTCTACTTTAGATGGGTCTACAGATATCCCATCCTTGGACACCACATGTCCTAAGAACTTTACTTCTTCCTTCCAAAACTCGCACTTCTCATACTTGGAATACAAGACATGCATCCTGCTTCAACATCTACAAAACTAAACCCAAATGCTGTTCACGTTCTTTTCGTGTCCTTGAATAGATCAAGATGTCATCCACAAAGACTACGACAAACTTATCTACAAAGGCACGGAAGATCCGGTGCATCAGGTCCATGAAAGTAGCCGGAGCATTTGTCAATCCAAAGGGCATTACCACATACTCATAATGCCCATACCTGGTCCTGAAAGCCGTCTTCTGAATATCCTCTACCTTAATCCTGAGCTGATGGTAGCCCAATCTCAAATCTATTTTAGAAAAATAACGAGCTCCCTTGAGTTGGTCAAACAACTCATCAATTCTAGGTAGATGGTACTTGTTTGTTGTGGTCACCTGATTAAGCTTTCTGTATTCTACACATAATCTCAGGGAGCCATCCTTCTTCACAAATAATGCTGGGGCTCCCCACGGCGACGTGCTACGTCTAATGAATCCTAGCTTCAATAGCCCATCCAACTGTTCCTTCAACTCTTTTGGTGCCATCCTATAAGTTGATTGTGAGATGGGTGTTGCACCTAGCAACAACTCTATCTGAAAATCTATCTCACGTCTAGGAGGCAATCCAGGTATCTCTTGGAATACTTCTACATAATCTCAAACTACTGGAATATGGTCTATAGGGTTCATCTTCTATTCTTCTATCAATGCTAACATACCCAGATTCCCAAACCGTAACTCAGAACCATCAAAAGTGAAGCTCGGTCTATCTAGAGGGTAGAATGTCACTATCTTCTCGTAACAATCCACATTGGCATGATAAGTAGCCAACAAGTCCATGCCAATAATGACATCGAACTCCCTCATATCCAAAGCCACCAAGTTTGCTTCCAACACTTCATCCCCTATCCTGATTTCACAATCTCTGCAAACTTTTCTTAACTTAACAGGACCTCCCAAAGGATTACTCACAAATAGACATGCATCATCACATATAATATCTAATTCTAAGGCATTCATGCAATCCATAGAAATAAAAGAATGCGATGCATCGGTATCAAGCAAAACATGAACTGGGGTATGAAAAAGTAGTACAGTACCTTCCACAACTGCATTCGGGGCATCATCCTTCTTTGCTTGCATGACAAAGACTCTACCTTGAGGCGGTGGTAGAACTGGTGCACTCCTTACGCGCTTCAATGGTTGTATCTGTCTAGGTGGATTGGGGCAATTTCTCTGGAAATGCCCAAATGCCCCACAGTTGAAGCATTTCACTAGCTCATGTTGCACTCTAAACCCAGTTCTAACATTTTTGCCTTCTTGTCTTGGGGCCTCTTGAACTCTTGGCCTCTTATCTCTGTTCTGTTTGTGCCATGATGGTGAGCTATAATTCTGCCTCCTTCTTTGATCCTGCTTACCAGCCCTTTGGTCTCTTGTTACCTGCATTGAGTTCAATTCCCTTTCTACCAACCTTGCTGTATCCACAACATCAGCATACGTCTTGAGACGTAAAGCTACCACTCTAGATCTCATGCCTGCTCTAAGTTATTCTTCAAACTTTTGTGCCTTTGCTACCTCGTCTTCTAATGATTGAGGAGAAAACCGTGATAGCATAGTAAACTATGCCTCATATTCTATCACAGACATGCTTCCTTGTTCTAATTTCAAGAACTCCGATGCCTTTTCTGTTTTGTAGCTTTCTAGATAGTATTTCTAGAAAAACAACTTCTTAAATTGCTCCCATGACACTCCTTCGATAATACGAATCCTTGCAATCATCTCCCACCATTTATAAGCTTCTCCCTTAAGTACAAATACAGCTAACTTTACCTTATCTCCATCTCCACACCCCATACTTTCAAATATTTTCTCAATATCTGTCATCCATTCTTCTGCTTCTACCAGATCAGCTGTCCCTTTAAATATAAGTGGTGACATTTTCTGGAACCTCTCCATTGAAGTCTTATGTTGTTCCACTAGTGCAGGGATTTGTGGTGCAACTCTGGCATTTTGTTCCAAGCTCCTCTGCATCATATCTGCCATACCACCTAATACCCTCATAATATCCTCCATTTGAGAACTATGTCCCTCACTAGAACTTCCAATCGCTGCAGTTGATTCCTAGACCCTCTTCCAGCCATTCTGCATATATGACATAGAAACACAAAATATTTAAAACTCAATTCTATAACTTTAAAATTTTCCTGGAATTCAGACTCTTTTAACCTATACATCTGCAGCTGCTTGAGGTGAAAGGCTCTAACTTCCAGGAAAAATGAAACAATTGACTTGAAAACTCTACACACATTAAAAAATATTTCATCATAAAATATTTCTGATTCTGCCTTCCGTGCAAACCCAAAGTCCATACGAAAGGTCGGCGTGATCAGTGCCTTCCCTTCCTACTGACTAGACTTGTACACAGTCGGTAACCCCTAGGTATCAACCTCGCTTTGATACAATTTGTCACGCCCTGAATACTAAGCCGTAATAAATACGTAGGTTCGTATCCCAAAGCATGACCTCGCTCGTAAGCCAATATCAATATTAAGACAAATGTACGAATCACATTAAAATCAAAAATAAAATTCAAAGATTCTAATAACATCTCATAATGAAAATCGTAGACATACCATAAATAAAATTCCTACTAAACTTTTCTACATAATCGATATCTCAATAAAAATCCCATCACTACAAGAATGTTCAGGCCTACCTTTCAAAAATAAAACTAATAACTTAAGAGGAAGGTCTTTCACTATCCTTTGGTTCTGCGCTCCTCTCAGGACCTGAAATTAATCAGTAGGAATGAGTACGACGACTCAGTAGATGAAGTTATTTCACTCCATATAACAAGATTCACAAAAAAAGATAGCAGTTAATCTTCGTGTTTAGTGTCTAACAAGTATATAAAAATATGCAGAAATCAATATCATCATTAACAATTTCATTACATATCATGTGCTACAATCATTGTTTTTAGAATTCACATACACCATATATATGCAAGCATTACACACACAATCAATCACACAATTGGAGGTTCTTCCGCATCAATGGGTCTTTTCCCCCTGCTACCCTGCTATATTTCACAAGTCTCATGGGTCCTCCCCCCGCTACCCTGCCAGACTTTACAAATCTCAAGGGTCTTTCTCCCCCTACTACCCTGCTAGACTTTATAAGTCCCAATAACCAACATTTGAATAACAAGCAGATTCAAAAGAAACAATTCCCTAAACACCAAATATTTAAAGATTGATTCTTGATACATAACCTTAAGTATTTTAATAAACAAGGAATGGTTTGTCACTTTTCCCGAAACCAGAAAGGTACGCAAGTTCTCCTTCTTTCTTCCAGGTCCTCTTTCTTCCTAAATTCAAAGTATTTAAATAAAAGTTCATTATACCTAAATTTAAATATTTAGGCAATCATAGCATTTTGTCTTTTCCCAAAACCAAAAGTAAAAGAAATCGGATCCTCTTTCTTCTTTAAACAAAGTATTTAAAAGTAAGTACACAATACCAAAGAAATGATTTTATTTAAGGAATGGTCATGTCCCATTCCCTGATCAAAAGCAAAGTCTGACGTCCCACACATGATTCTCGCTCCCTAAATATTTAGCAATTCAGTACCTGAAGTTTAATATAAAATTGATTTTATTTAAGAAATAGTCATGTCCTCTTTATCACACAACGAACAGAGAAGCCTGCTATCATTTTCTCTCTTTTACATGTCCTCTCTATCACATAAGGAACAGAGAAGCATGTCGTCCTTTTCTCTCTTTTCATGTCCTCTCTCTCTCTCTCTCTCTCTCTCTCTCTCTCTCTCTCTCTCCAAAACAAGACAATGCATACTAACAAGCATCACATCCCACTTACTCTTTATCAAAACAAGACATACATTGAAACATAACAAAAGAAGACATAACCTACCAATAGGCAAATCAAATTATAAAGAATGGAATAACAACACCTATCTGGATTTTTGAAGACCAAAACAAGAACTTAACGTCAACTTCTCCTCCTTTCTCCTGATCGTCACCCACAAATTCCCAAATCAATGTTGCTAAAAAATAACAAGATAACCATAATCCTCCTTTTATATTTATGAAGTAAAATTCCTTTAATATCCTTTAATTATATTCATAATCCCCATCTAGTCCTCAGGGTGTGAGACTTAATCTCAACCCTCCAATTTAATATCCACTTAGGATCTTTGACTAGCCAATAGGGTGAAGCTTGGTCAATGTTGAAAAGTTGACCGGATCCTTACACTATCAGATCTAGGGTTTACGTGACTACACTACTGGCCATTAAAGGATCGAAGCGTAGTGTGTGTAGCCAAAGCGGTGATTAAATTTACAGCATTCACTACACACGAGCAAAAAGCAGAATCAGGAAACCAAAGATTAAAGAATGTGAAAATATTCTTTTGGAGATGAAATCAAGGCTAGCCAGCTGGAAAGCACTCTGGGAAGAGTGATCCTAATCCAATCGGTTTTAAGTGCATAGCCTATTCACTTTATGAATTGCTTCTGCCTTCGGAAAGTTATTTTGGAACAGAATGGAGCAAAGATATGGCTTCTACACATTATGTTGGGACAAGATAACCCCTCCTTAGAGCAAGGGGGACTTAACATCAAGAGATCCCACGGTATGAATGAGGCATTGGAATAAGTGCATAGCCTATTCAATTTTTTTGGAGGCTCCTTGTAGACCGTCTCACTCTTTTGGCTGGAGACAAATGAATCACTTGAAAAAGTGGATTGTTCGTGGGAGTCGATGAACTATTGCAAGTGGATGGACTGTTACAAATGGCAGGGATATCAAGATCTTAGATGATAATTGGGTTCATACTATCTCTTCGCAAGTGGCTATCCAGAAAAACCAAGATAGGTTTCAGATGTCTACTGTTAATCAACTAATTATTCAAGAAACAGAGGAATGGAATATAAATCTTCTAAACACCTTTTGGATGCCATCTATGGTGGAGAAGATGGCAGTTGTCTATATCGACCCAACATTGGATAGGGATATGAGGCACTGGTCGAGATCATCCTCTGGAATGTTCTCCGTTGCATCTGCCTATCGCTTTAAAACCTGGGCTAGAAAACCAACCTAGGGAACCTATTTGAACGAAATGTTGGCATCTGCCTCTGCCAAACAAAATCAAATTGTTTCTCTAGAATGTCTTAACAATGGCCTCCCAACCTCTACTTTGCTCAATTCTCGAGTTGGAAATTTTGATATTGCCCGCTCGCTCGAGCCTGCTGGTTAAAGGAAATTGGAGACGCTACTCAATCTTTTGGCCCCCAAGCATCCTTCTTCCATTGGTTTATTTATCTCTGTGATCTCTCTCACCCAAAGGAAAACTTTAACAAATCTGAATTCTTATCTCAGGTAGCTAACCTTGCATGGGCTTTATGGAAGGAGAGGAATGAGGAATTATTCAATAGAGGAAAACCATCTATCAAGAGGGTGTGCCAGAATTTCAAGAAGCTTCAAATGAAGTCTCGATTTTTTATAAAGGAATATGAGAAAGGTGATCATAAGATTAAAAGAGACATTCAAGTGTAGTGGACAAGTCCTGCCTTCCCCTTCACCAAGATCAAATTTGATGGCGCCTTTAGGAAATCAAGTCATAAGGCATCGAGTGTGGCTAGAAATAGCCTTGGTAACTTTCTAGCAGCTTTTGCTTCATCTGTTATGGTATCATCCTGTGTCCAAGTGGAAGCTATGGCGGCGCTGGAAGGAATCAAATTATCACTCTCCCTTGATATCTCTCACTTGATTCTAGAAGGTGACTCCAAGACCATAGTGGATCTCTTGAAGGCTCTAAATCCCCATCCATTCCTTGGAAGATCCGTGCTATCACTTCCTAGATCAAGCTTTTGTGCTGTAATTTTCAGTGTGTTATTTTCTCTCATGTTTTTAGAGAGGAGAATAGTGTGGCCGATGCTCTAGCAAAAAAGAAAGAAGAAGAGCAGTTTGTCGTCTTTTCTTCTTTTTGACGAGGCTCGTGGCTTTTGTTATGTTTGTGAAACCTTTCAATAAAGTAGTCTATTCTTGGTTGTCAACCAAAAAAAACAAAAAAACAAAAAAACAAAAAAAGAAAGAAAGAAGAAGAGCAGAGACGACAAATTGAGTCAGAAGTACCTTTTTTCCTTTTTTGTTATTAATGTGAGTCTAATAAAATGCTACTAAACTAGACAAACTTTAATTAGACTTAATCATACTGAATTTTCGTTAAGTAATTTTGACTTACCCTTAAATATTTAATTTCAATATTACTTCTCTTTTTTTTTTTTGGTTATTAACGCGAGTTTAATAAAATCTTACTAAATTAGATAAACTCTAGTTATACACTTACACTTATCTAAAGTCTTTTTTTTTGGTTATCAATGCGAGTTTAATAAAATCTTATGAAATTAGATAAATTCTAGTTATACTTATCTAAAAGAATTTAAATAATTTATATTTTTACTTAAATATTTAATTTCAAAATTACCTTAATTTTTAATTATTTTAATTCCTACTAAATTAAATAAAACTTAATTATACTTATATAAAAGAATTATAATTAAATAATGATGATTTTGTGTAATTAACAGTTTAATTAGATTAGATAATTCCAAAATTACTTATTCTTATTTAAAATAATTTAAATTAAATAAAATAACAAATATTTCAAAATTTTATTTTAATTGGAATGTTAAAGAAATATAAAATTGAAAGGATTTTGATCTGAAGAATTTTTATTTATACTTAAAAGAACATTAAAAGAGTAATATAATCCTTAATTATAATTTAAACCTCAATTATACTTATATAAAAGAATTTTAATTGATATAACCTTAATTACAGCTATGCCAGTAATAATTATCTAGTTAATAAGAAATTATTTAAACTATTAATTAATAATGTAGAAGAATTTTTTAATTTTGCTTAGAGATTTACTCTCCAAAATATTACCATTATTCATATCGTGATATTTCTTCTCCAATACTTATCTAAAAGTATTTGAAATTTTAAAAAAAAATTATTTATATTTAAATAATTCATTTGAAAATTACCTTTTTTTTAATTGCCACGAGTCTAATAGAATCCTACTAAATTAGATAAACTTTAATTACTTATGTAAAAGATTTTTAATTAAATAATATACACCTAAATTATTGATAACAATGATTTCGTGTATTTGCCCATTATTCTAGAATAGAGGATTTGAAAATTACTTTTAAACTTATATAAATGAATTTTAGTTAAATAAAATAATGAAAAAAAGACAATGACTAAGAAAATTAATCAATGAATTAGCATAACAAATTTAATTTTAACTATGATGATATTTTATTAATGAAACAAGAGGATAACAAAGAAAATAGGGGACTTTTTCACAAATTTATCTAATGATTGATTTTATATTATATTCCTTAAAGTAACCTATATCCTTTTTTTTACTCCCACAAGCACATATTATGAAAAACAAATAGAATCCTATCAAAAACAAAAATACTTAAGGTTCTGTTTGTTTCACCGGAAAATATTTTCCGGTGGAAAATATTTTCCAGAATAAAATTTTCCAAGAAAAAAATTTCCGGAAGAAAATTTTCCAAGTGTTTGGATGTAACATGGAAAATGTTTTAGAATTTTGATTTTTTTTTCTTTTCTTATACAAATGCAACTAAAAACACCTCCCCTAGAATTTTATATTTTAGATAGTCTTTATCAAAGTAAACACTAATAAACTGCAAAAATAAGAACCAACCATTCTAAACAAAAGACATAAGTCTCAAAGCATATAAGAGCATGAAATTTCCAAAATCCATGACTAACACATATTCAAACTATATCCAACCAAATGTAAATATAAAAACAAGTAGTATTTAAAATATTATAAAAAGAAATAAGTCAAAACGTATATAAACCAAAACCTAGTTTAAACTAGCACTAGCTTCATTCTGATGAATCTAGATTCTTTTAAAAAAGTATCACAAAAAAACCAATTTTCCCTTTGTTTTGTACATTCACGTTAGAAATCGTGTTTTGTACGTTTAGAACTTGAGATTACAAAAAGCATGCAGTCGAGAAACGAGCCTTTTTTTTTTTTTTTTTTATCTTTTAGCTTTGAGAAGGACTTGAATGGACCTTTAAGCAGTCGGGCTCCGCATTTTTTTCTACTCCAATTTGAAGCGGTTCTTCTTTGCATGAGCATTAGAAGTTAATTCCTTCCTTCACTCCGGCGATTCTGCAGACGAGCATCTCAGTAAGGATTCGAGATTCCCTATTTTATCTACTTCGATGAATCGATATGAAGTAAATGTTCTAGTTTTCTTTCTCCCCTTGCTTTTGTCTCTTAAATTTTTTAGGTCGAGTTTGTAAATGCAATCAGCTGCCATGGATTCCGGTGACGACGCGCCCCATCCATCATCGGAACTGGTTGCCAGCAACGACGACCTCATGACTGAAATTCTCTTACGTATTCCTGCCAGGCCGCTTCTCGGATTCAAATCAGTGTCCAAGCACTGGTTAAATCTCATCGACGATCCCAAGTTCCGTCACAACCATTGCCGCCATCAATCCAACTCTTTCACCGGAATGTTCTTGCGCGCATGTCTTAATCGTATCAATCCTGGATACGTATTCATCTCCCTCAGTGCTAAAAACATCAAATCCCCTTCCGTGCCTCTTACCTTTGTTCATAATTCTGAAGGAATTGAAATTAGTCAGTCATGTAATGGCTTGCTTTGTTGCCAAAGCTCTGAATGTAGAGATAAAAAGTCTACCTATTACGTCTATAATCCCACCAACAAGCAATACATCACTCTTCCCGAACATGGTGAAGGACATGTGCTTGATATGAGTTTAGCATTTGATCCTTCCAAGTCACCCAATTACAAAGTTGTCTGTTTTCGTTTCTTCGGTACCTCCGTAGGGTCTGGGAGGAATCAGATTGAGATCTACTCATCTGAGACTGGGTCATGGGTACCCTCTGGAGAACCTTTCACTGGATTCTATCACTACCGAGGGCTCTATCCTGGGGTGTTCTGGAATGGAGCCCTTCATTGCCGAGGAGGACGAAGAATGGAGTCCAAGTCGAGGAGAAAAAAAAAATGAAACACGAGCACGGGGCGAGAGTTCCGTTCGTAATAAGCCCCGGCGGAAAATAACTTCCGCTGATTTTTAGCGAAAGTTATTTTCCGCCGATTTTCCTCCAAATTTTCCTTCAGTTTTCGCTTACCCCTAAAACAAACGTCTGGAAAACGTTAAAATTCCAGAAAATATTTTCTTTTCCCTATTTTCCAGTGAAACAAACAGAGCCTTAAAATTTCAATTATCGTGAAAATGAAGGTTTGTAAAAGAATGATAACTTTTGTTGATTTGTTAGTTATATTAGGTATACATAAATAAATAAAATGTAGGTAATCTATTTTAGAAAAAAAAAAAAAGGTGAGAAAATATATGATCCTCTGCTCTCCTTTGTATGAGTTGGAAGAGGTTTTTTCTTGCATTTATTGAAGAGAAGAAAAAAGTTTCAATAAGATCCTCTAGCATTCTATTGTTATAAAAGACAGGTTGTCCTGACTTTAATGAAATTCTGGAAGAATTGTACCATCTGGTTATATCACAAAGTAGTAACTTGATTGAATTTCGATGACATGCCTATAATAGTATATTTTCATTCATATAATTTGGAGTGAACTTGGAAGCTTGCTAATTCGAGGTGAGGTATATATATACATTTCAAGCACAATAATAGATTTATTTCGATACTTGGCTATTATTGGAAAAAGCAGTCAAAAATTAGAGCTGAATTGTACCAAACAATTGTTGATAGTATATTGACTGATGAAATTAGAGCAGGCAAAGTTGGTCTAAGTGTTGTTTTTCCTGCATCATCTATAGGAGGACCAAGAGATACGCATTGTGGATATCTTTTTTTGGTAATGCACGCATTGTGGATATCTTAGATGTAATGCTAAGGCGAATCTATTTATTACAATGACGTGACATCTTGATTGGAAAGAAATCGGACATAAAAAACAACCAAAAAAAAAAAAAACAGAAATTGGACATAAATTGAAACTTGGGAAACTTGCACAAGACAGACCTTATTTAAGCGGATCACTTCGTTTTTATCTACAACCCTTAAATAAAGCCTCCACAGGATGCAAACACGTGTCCTGTGGCTGAAAACTGTTAGTTGCGTGTTTGCATCCACAGGACACGTGTTTGCATCTTGTGAAGGCTTCACTTAAGGGCTGCAAATAGAGCCACCACAAGAAATGAATTGTTATTTAAGTAGTTTTTGGAGAGTCCATATTCGCTAGTCCCTCACGCTGGAAGATCTGTTGGTCCAACAGTGGAGCGTGTGTACACATAGGCTTCATGCACCTATGTGGACACACATTTCACCTTTGGACCAGCAGATCTTCTAGCGAAAGGCTCCAGTGGATTTCAAGTTGTTTTTGGAGCAAAGTTACACGACTTAAAAGATTTATTGTTCAAAAGATTAGTTTTGAAGAAGTTTCTGCACATGCATACGTAATTGAGTTCCAAAAAAAAGGATTACCATGCACACTTGCTAATTATCATGAAGCCAGCGTTCAAAATCTTAGGTCCTGATTAATTTGACAAGTTTGTTTGTGCCGATACTCCTAATCCGGAACAGTACCCAATTTTAATAAAATGGTTATAAGGCATATGTTGTATGGAACTTGTGGAGAATCAAACAAGAGAAATGCCTGCACAAAAGAGGGAACATGCAAAAGTTATTACCCTCGAAAATTTTGTGAGAAAACAATGCAATGGTAAGATACACATATAGTATACTAGGGGTATCCCTCGGGTCAGTTTGGTTCGGGTTGAGGTCAACCCAAGACTAAACCAAAAATATATATAGTCAAACAGAACCGAATTGAAAACCAAAACTACTAAACCAAAAACCGAATCGAAAATATATAGAAAAAACGAAACCCAAACCAAACTGAATCGAACTACATGAAAACTATTCAGTTCGGTCCAGTTCGGGTTAAAACAATATATTCTTATGCTCAAACAAGGGTTTTTTTTTTGTAATATCCTTAAAGTTTAAAGGTAAACTTTGAAAGTTTAACATATATTATATTATATATGTATAAAATATAGATTATATGTTATAATATATATATATATATATATATATATGAATTCGGTTCAGTTCGGTTCGGTTTAACTGAACATGCAACCCAAAACCAAATTAACTTAGTTCGGTTTAGAAATTTTTGGACCGAAATTGAACCGAACCGAGTTGCAGCCCTATAGCATATAGAAGAAGGAATAATGGGAGGTAAGCGGTGCTATGCAATATGCTTGGTAATAGATAGGTTGTACCAAACAATTCATATATTCTGCAAGGTACAACCATAATATAAATGCTGAGATATATGTGTACTGGATTAAAAGCAGTTAAATATCTATACAAGTATGTATGCAAGGGCCACTATAAAGTTGTAGTACATATTTCATATAATTATGGACAAACCTTAATTGAAGAAATCCAATAATTTCAAGATGCAAGATAGGTGTTAATACATGAGGTCATGTGGAGGATTTTTGAATTTAATTTGAATGAAATATACCCAACAATCATAAACTTTTAACTGCACTTCCTAAGAAACAATGTGTTTATTATTCGGAGAACCAAAAGTTGGAGCATGCAATTTAATCTTGTAATGTTTCAAGGATAGTGTTAACAGAATTCTTCTATTTGTGCTCTTTGGATTAAAATGCTAGAAAGTATCTTTATCAAGAATTTCCTGAATGCCATGTCACAAGCAAAGCGTTGAACAAAAAGAAAGGCAAAGGAAGCTATTAGACGTTCAAAATTTTTTTTTTGGTAAAACGACAGGACACTATATTGAAACAAAACGAACGAAAGGAACCTCTCTGCCATCACTGGAGAGCAGGTTCCGAATACAAAGAGGAGGAGAGTGAACCCATAGGCAGGGGAACCTATCAAAAGGAGAGCATTATTATCTCAGATTGTTACTAAATCATGTTAGGGGACAGAAATCATTTGAAGATTTATTAACTATTAATGCAAGCAGGTGTTCATCTTTTTAAGGAGTCTGCACAAAAACGTGGGTTATTAGAATCAGTTAAGAGCATCCCAGATCATCCATAAGAAGCTACATTATTAAAGATTTTTTTTTTGGTGGAAGCTACATTATTAAAGATGCCATTGGAACTTGCAGACTTTTTGCAAATATATTGGTTTACCGTGAACCAAGTGATGTCATGTATGATGCAGGATGCAAACCGACCAACATGGAATCAAAGGTTGGTATTCCAGATAGCATCTGCTCACTAAATTGAAATGGCAAAACATAAATAATTAGTAAAATGCTGATGTAGCTCATGCTTGGACGTCAACGATGGAGTGTAAGTAATAGAGCTTAAAACTAGATATCAAATTAGGTTGCTTGCTGAGGAAAAACAAAACAAAAACATTCTCTTGGCCTGAACAATTATATTGCTCAAAATCATGTTCAGTGAAAAACAAAAACATCTTTCCTTATAACAAATTGCTGAGAGAGAGAGATGGAGAGATTAATTTTCTGACATGGAAGGTGATCCAAAGTTGGAGAGGGTAAAAATATAAAACATATAACAGCAGAAATGAAAACAAAAAAATTTGCCATCTATGGTATGAAGATCACATCAGCATGTTCAAGCAGTTATGCAGAGAACTGGCTGGTCCTTTACACGAACACATGCTTCCTGTAATTCTATACCTAAACTCCTTCAGCAGAAATCCGGCTGCTCATCAGCTTGTTTTTTTCTTTTTCTTTTTTTTTGTTTCTTTTGAAACGATCACCTTAAGGTGCACACCTAAGGGGGGATCCCAATATCTGTAAGGGGGATCCCATAACAAAAGGGAATCTTTTGTTTTACAGCATCTTATTTTATTGAGTTCAATAAGAACTGGCTCATCTTCTACACCATCCAATAAGTCCAGCTAAAAGAATGTCCTTCAGCAAAAGTTCCTGCACTGTGATTACAGCAGATTCAGTTTCTCCAGAGAGGATGGAGATAATTCTCAGTAGTAGGAATTTCATGAGATGGTGAAGTGTTTCTAATCATGAATAAGTCTTATGACGTGAACATAGAACACTATGTTCCCTGTATTTGCACAAGATTACAAAGATAATATCAGAGAAGCGCACAAAGAAGTTCACCAGAAGAAAAAGAAAAAAAGAAGCCCACAATGAATAATTCTTTAAAACTCCAATCTTTCTCAATTTTAATCATATTCTTTTTTCTCTCAATAACTGGAGTAGTATCTAAACAGGAACCATAAAAAATAATTATTATGCTGATCACCTACAAAAAAAGATACATTCTGGAGATATATTATTTCCCAGTAAGCACATAAGCATATATGCAATTATCTAGCACACAAATGCCCTGCATGCTATTTAAAGGAATGGCATTTGGAGTTCCAAAATATGCCTATACATACACATGCCAAAGACAATAATGTAAATCAGTGAGGGCATTTAGAAATATCCAAAGCCTAAAAAATTTTGAAATACAAACATAACATTCAAATGGGTTGCGGACATTAAAATAATGATTCCTAATGTGTGCATTTCACTGCTACTCAGGTGTTGGGGAAGAGGAGGATTTGGGGGTGCGGTGGGTTTTATTTTTTTTCCTTCCTTTTTCTGGGTTGGTGGTCGTTGGGTAGGGGGTGTTGGGGTTGTTGTGGTGTGGAGTGGGCAGCACATTGTGAAGAACAAGGTTGGGGGTGGTGTTTGTTGGGACAATACCCAAAAACCAGATTTTTCAAAGCACATGCCCAAATGCATGCTTCTTGTTGTGTGGCACAAGCAAGCTGATTTAGGGGATCTGGAAAGGCAGAATCCTTCTGGTATGAGTCACACCAAAAACAAAGAAGTGTTTGTGTGTGGCATATTTCCAAAATTTGAAAATCAATGTTCTGAGATGGTTGGGAAGATATTTCTATTGGGACATTTGATACTGTTGTGAAGGATGAAGTTGTAGGAACTTTAATACCCTCTTATCCAGCAAGGCATTATGCAACTTAACTGATACCATTAACACAAACTGTGGGTGATACAAATAACTCAACGAGCAGGGCTCCCATGGAATCAAACTGAATTTCAAATTACTAATGATTTGTTTGAATGGTGTCTGAAAGGAGTGATGCCATTCTGTTCACAATAATAGTTACATTTAGGAGTGAACTGGATGAGGTTGCTGTATGGAGCAGGCTACCTTGGTGCGTAGCCGGTGACTCCATTAGAATTCACGGCTTCCTTGGGTAAACACAGTATAATGAACTTGACAACTTCATGGAACAGATTTTTTGCATGGTCTAATGGGCTTGAAATTCTGAACGTCTCTATGAGACATTTCTGATTTCATCTTTGGAGGAGCACTTTCTGAAATACTGCTCTCTAGGCTGATGCCGGATCATGTTCTATAATGTTCCACTACTCTGACTGTCAATGGCCTTAATATAAACTTCTGCTATTTTGGTCTCAGGGGTTGTCTTAATGACAATCTGAAGAAAACTGACCATGTTCTGTTGAAATGGTTAAGGGCTAATGACAATCTTTCCATTTACCGGCACTCACAGATGTGTTTTTTCATAGCCAACTCTGAAGATGGCATTATCTTACATCAAAGGTTTGGGAAGGGAGAAAGCACAGAGACCAGATGAGTTTACCAACGCATTCTACAAGAATTGCAAGTCAGTATTTCGGGTGGAACTTTTGAATATTTTGAAAGAGTTCCATTCAAAGGCCGCTTTTGAAAAGGCTGCCAATTCAACCTTTTTTGTGGCAATTCCCCAAAGAGGAGATGGACTGGACATCACATATAATCAACCTATCAGTGTCTATAAAGTAATATCTAAGGTATTGTCTACTAAGCTGAAATCAGTATTGGGATCCGTTATCCCCAAGTTTCAGACTGCTTTCATATTCAGAGGACAGACCACAACACAGTGAAATACCACTCATGCCAGTCAAAATGAGGGCATTTTGATACCGCACACATTTCAAATTCAAGAACAAATCACACAATACTGATGACAAATCTGTTATAATATCTACTGAAATCACAAATTATAAAGATTAAAGGAAACTATAGATTGAAAAAAAAGATAGTCGAAATTAATCACAATAGCAGCAATGAAACTTATCGTAAGGTTGATCAAGGCAAGGTTGAGAAACCCTTGTGCTTAAAGCCTTTAACGCCCCCTTATTGGATCAAAACCTCAGTGCATGGGGTTCTAGCGCCTTAACTCCTAGAATTCAACAATCAGAGATCACACCGGTAGATCATACAGTTATATCAGGTGTAAACAAACTTCGTCGAGTGTCGCTCAGATGAAAAGTGAAAGGAGAAAGGGGTTTAGGAGAAGAAGACAGAAGATGAAGAGCGGTTTCGGCATTTTGAACAAGAGGGTTTCTGTGTTTTGACAAGAGGGTTTCTGCATTCTACTGATTTCAGATCTCAGATTATCTTTCAACGAGAACAAAAACCCATATATATACAGAACCGGACAAACCAATATGCTGGTTTGTCAGTTTGGTTACATCAGAAAACTAATAACGTTATAAAATATTATCATTGGTTACCGTTTATAAATAACATTATTAATAAAAAATAAAACGTTAAAACCAAAAAACGAGTCTCAATTGAGACTTTTTCTAAAGAGTTTAAATACAACATATACAATATCTGTAACCATGATTTCAATGTATATTTCATAACAATATTGGCATCCATGCCATATGATAGTGGATCTAGGGATCCTATACGCCAAGCATTCCCTAATACTTAGTACAACAAAACCTACCTTATTTGTCATAACTCCACTCAAACCTCCTATGCCACCCCTAAAATTTTAAAGGTTTATCAGCCATAGTGTAAAGTTTTGATACATCACTCCATATATTGAGCTCTTAGGTGGTGCTAGAAATGTGGGGTGTAATTATAATTTGACAAGTGATGTATCACAGCATTTATATCCCCTGCTGAACTACATATATCATTATAGGAGGTTGAATGCACAAAATTTTGACAACTTGCCCCCTATTTCAACCATCGCATTAATGGAATTTGATTCCAAACAACTTATTACGTGAATTCATTAATTACTTATTGATGCAAAAGTCATTTTAATGGATACTTTAATAAATCCGATGTGTTATTCCTTAAAATTGTCAAAAAATGAATGAAGGTGAGTTAATTTTTTTTTGAGGTTTTCCTTAGTATATTTTTGCATTAATTTCAGATAAATACTTGCCAAATCATACATGTAATGGATTGACACGCATTCACTATAAATTTTTGAAATTGACATATTGAAACCTATAAAAAATATCTGTAGGTATCAACCTAATTATTTAATGTTTGACTATCTCATAACTATGTGAATATTGGAACATTACATCTACACACGCGCGCGCGCGCACGCGCGCGCACGCATGCATGTATCACCCCTTCCCCCCACCCCCAAAAACAGAAAAAAATACACATACATGCACATCTGAAAAATAAACTTTTAGTGGTTATAGATATTTGATATGTAAACTATTTGTAAAGTTATATAGCAAAAAATCAATGTGTACATAACAATTAACTAATAATTTTAAAGACTTCTATTAGAGATGGAAATTGCAAAAATACATATACATGGTGGATAACTATTTAGATAATGACTACCTAACCTTATATGTTTAAGGAAACTATAAAATCACCATTTTACAAATAAAAATATTTTGTAGAAAAATTTCAAACATAAAAAAATTTCTGCTTTCAGTGTATACTTATTTGGTATATATAATTTCAGGAACTCAAAACTTTCCACACATATTTCTTGGAGTATTCAATTGACTGAAATATGCATGATACCATATGCATATACGTCCATTACTTGGTTAATGTCATGGATTTTTGTAATAATTTGGGTACTTGGTGAAAACATATATAAGCAAGCATCTCACAAGGTTTCAATAATAAATTCCCACCCTTTTTCAACGTTTCTCCATTTTCCCTTTCCTTGGGTAGCAATATATCCAAAAATATCAATATTTAAAACCTTTTTATCAGAGACCAAATATGGGGTAAGCCTTTTATTGAAACTCATCAGCCACTACATATATAGGCCTTTCTGGTGGCATGCCCCGTCTCCCATATTTTAAAGATCCGTTGATCCATTATGGAATGAAACAAGACAAGCTTTCACAAGGTCTTCTGCTATCTCAAAAGTCGGAACAAATACCAATGCCTGTCTATTGCCGGAAATGACAATCTGTGAACCACCTCTGAAATTTTTCAAGCCAACCAGGTCTTGATCATGCTGATCCACTCATGAGACAAATTAGGTCGATAGAGAATTGGGAAGAAGTATTGTTAGCTCCACCAAACGATGACACTAAACCAATGCATATCTTATAGATTTGAATGTTTTCCTTTCCATATGAAACACTCCTGTCCTCACTCATACTGATGCACTTTGTCGTATTAACATTCTTACAAAAATAAGTATAGCTAGCTCCACACTCGTCAACTATAACCTTTTACGCTTCAGCTTCTTCATATGTGTGGCACATCCAATAAAGATTGTGTAAGTTTGCTGATAACAGGTTCAAAGGCCCAAATAGGTGCGAGTCTGAATATTTGGAAGGATGAACAGTAAAAGGGACTTTGGTCTGGCAAACGTGATACCCCACTTGAAAAAGATCTTGACACACAAGTCAGATTCAAGAAGGAGAACAGATTTTTTGAGAAGAAAGTTTGTCCAAGAATAAAAATATTGATCTAAAAAAAAGTATGATGTAGAAGATATCAGTGAGAAAAAGGCTAGTCGAGAATTATGTAGGGGAATATGGTTCATCAAAGAATGTTGTACAATGTTCATGTTCACATGTAACTTCAATCTTCATGTTCCAATAAAATTTGCAATTTACTTATTAAAAGGCACTTTCCACCAAAAGAACAAAGAATTTGAGTCCTATCAATAAAATTTTTCCCATGTCAAGGTCAGTCATTAGAAAAAAGAAAATACTAAAAAAGTCTACTTATATTAGAGCATTTTGGTGTTGCTTCCCTATACCGTGGAAGTGATGCCAAGGTCTAGAAGCAGTTCATCATGCACATAAAGTTTTTGGTTCATGCTTCTAGGAAATGAAGCCAGGTGAATCGCTTCACTAGAACCCTGATTCTATTAAAGCAGGTGATTAACCATTTCAGCATTTTGAAAGCATTTCAAAGAAGTGATTCCAAAGGAAGGGCTTCACTGGAACACTGATTCTGTTGATACAATTGATTCCATGCGTACCCAAATTGCATTTGTGGTAATCAATTTTGTCACTTTAGACATTTGCATGACCATTTTATTTTCGTGTTGTTTTTTTAATACCCATTTTGGCACTTTCTAAGCAAACATTTATCAAATGCAATTTTTTTTTCATTTGAACTGGTTTTACAAGTGGTTTCAAGAGAAGCTCCATAGGAATTTATTTCCAAAGAATCTTTTCACCTTCAAGGAAGCAATGCCAAACATGGTCTACAGCTATCTGAACTAATAAATTAAATGAAGTAAAACACATACGATATATTATTCATAGAAATATTTATTATAGGGCCTTTGTTGACAGAAGTTATAAACATAATGTTCTGAGGAGTACTACCATTTTATTTGTAGACCAACAATTATCAGCCTACAGCTGAACTGCATAAGTTTCAACCCTAGTTTCAATTATTTAATTGATATCATTAATCATTGGAGCAACTCTTTGTTTTACCACCCACAAAGTCCCATAAAGTCAAAATTTGAGGGATCTGCTACCTTCTAATTCACAAATTAAAGAATATACTTAAAAAAATAAAATTTTTAAGTAATTGTGTAAAAGTGACCAAACTCCAGAAATCAGTAACTTAAATCAATTTAACCTTGGTGCATTATTCCAGTGACACCTCCATTATATAGTGTTCAAATTACAGAAAAAATGCAGTATGCTTTATTCATTTTTGGTTGCCTAATCAATTTTAGGAACTCTCAGTGAAAGGATTGTTGCAATAAAACTCTTAAAATATAGTTTTTATTTTTTATTTTCTGGGGAATGGGATCAATTTTTCATTTGATTACCAAAATTGAGTTCGGTTTTTAATCTGTAAATTGCGCAAGTTATTGATCTTTCATATGGAAGTGTATCAATGTGGAAATTTTTTTCTGACAGTTACAATGGATTCTTAATTCTTTGATTCTCGATATTTTTAGAATAGGAAAGCAACCTTTTTTTTATTAATCTTCTTTAATCTGCTTTTTCCTTTTCTTAAATTACTAGAGTTGTCATTAACAGATCATTTGATGCTTTACGGACCAAATGCTTCTACTCTTATGAAGCAGTCTGAAAACCCCAAATATGACAAGCTCCACTTTCATGTTTTTCTCCATAAAGTAAATTTAGAAATGACACGAGATCACACAGAGTCAAATATTTAAACCATCAGGAGAAACAAGTTACAGTAGCATACCTCACAAGTAACTTCAGGCTGGAAGAAGTGGCTCCCTTTCATCAGATCCAACACGGTGGCTCGCCTGAGAAAAGCAAAAAAATGTTGACTTGATTAAGAGGTATAGAAAAAGCCTTTAAATGAACTTTCTCAAAAAAAAACAGTGGATAAGGATTCTCACATCCTCATTAGCTGCTGCAGTCATATTTATGAAGGATGAATCCTTTGGCCTGGAAAGAAAAAGCATGCATAATTAACTCAAATAGAAGGATGCAAATCAACTTTGAATTGAGGATGAGAAAACAAATCATACAGAGGTCTGAAATAGTGATGAATAAAAAGGAAATAAAAAATAAAATGAAAATTGAAGGGATTGCTTGAGCACAAACAGAATGGGAAGAAGGTGCATTCATTATTTCTAGACCCACCAATAGAAAAGACAGCCAATACAATCCTCCAGCAATAAACGCATTTGGATGATCATAAAATAATTTGATTTATGGGCTTCTATTCAATTCATTTGTTGAATCATATCAAAGTAAGGAAGCAAAAAATTCAAATGTCTTAGATGGTTAAATCATCAGGTCTACTTATTGTTGGCATATCCTACATCAAAAACTTAAAGTTTGCTCATCCCTGTTCGTCAGTAAGCCATTCTTGCCTGTAAACCAATCTCAATACAAAGGCAGGACAACACCTTACTAAAATCCTAGGATACCCAGCAAGTGACACCTCTCTCTCTCTCTCTCTCTCACACACACACAACCCACCCACCACACACCACACACCACCCACCACCCACCACCCACCACCCCCACCCCACACCCAACAAAAAAAAAAAAGAAAGAAATGGAAACACATAAAGACAAGGAAAAACTGCATTTTAATATTCTGCAAATTTCAGTCCATATTATAGAAGCAAGAAAACAAGCTGACACCTGTGATTGTTCTGAACATCCATCGTTTCTAATGTTCCAGTGTCTGGTTCATCTTTGACTTTTGAAAGAGATGAAAAAAACTGCATATAAAAAGGAAGAAAAAGACACACCACCAGATAGAATGGTCAGTAATATGAGAAATATATCATGCTCTCCACTTCTCTTTTTTATTTTGAACCCATATCTCTGTGTTTGCGTGCATCTTTTTGGAGATGTGAAGGCTGGGGCCACTAATGAATTACCTGGTGCATTGAGATGAACACGATAGAGATTCCTAAGATAAAGTTTATAGTCAGCGTATGACCAAACAATGCAGCAGATGCTATGCCTGTGAAAATTGTCGCAACGGTTGATGAATACTTCTTCAAAATTGTATCTGCATTAACCAAAGAAACCATATATTGAGCAAGGCACAGTAAACAGATATTTTCACTGCATTACTATCTGCTAGTAAAAGCAAAAGTTATAGTGTAAAAAATATGCATCATAAAAATAAAAAAAATAACAACCACTTAGATCTCCCTTTTGATTATGATGCCAGTATCATTTACTTTCCCTCTTTTATTTTCACTAAATGCAAGTGGATGGTATCAGATAATTGAAGACAGTTTTGTTAGTAACCAATTTTTGGAACAGAAGAATGGCAACTTTGAGATTCTTCTAATATCAAAATCATTATTATCATTAACCTACATTGTTCTGTAGTTCCACTTAAAGAGAGTAACTTGACAAAGACAAGTCAAAAAAATTTCACCATCTGACCATATATATTTATTCTTTTTCCTTTATGAAAAATAGAATGGGGACTTTATTGATAAGAAAGAACAAGCAGCAAAAGGAAATTTAAAAGCTGAAAAACTGGGTATGGTATAAAAACAAACATCAAAATCTGCTAGAAAGGAGACACTGCTACATTTGGGAGGAGGAAAATATGAATCCCTGAGAGTGTCTTTCTCGGCCAAGTTGTCTGGTTAGGTCATTAGCTTTTATTACTTGGTAACACCCTAGAGAATCAGATATTCATCTTGGATGCCAAAGATCTAGCTAACTCAATATCTGCTTCAGTGTCTTATAAGCACATGATGAGCCTTTGATCCATTACTTAGCAATGGATCCCACGCCCCTTCTCCACTGCTCTTTGCCCCTCCTCCCACAACCACCACCACTGTAAAATCCCAGATTTTAGTATTAAATAAACTAATTGAGTTAATAATATGCAGGAGATTAGATATTGGTTCAACCCGAAGGATTTCAAAGTGAACCAGTGGAGAACTTGGAAAGCTAATCTAAGGTGAGATTTTTAAGTTTAAATTAGGGAGAAAGTTAGTTATTATAATTATTCAGATTATTAGTAAGAGCTAAGTAAATATAAAATAAACAATAAGGGAGTTGGTCAAACCCAAAGAGAGTGGGTTGACCCAAAGGGTTATTTGGTTTGAGGTTAAAGGCTTGATTGTAATTGGTTTAAAGAAGGGAGAATTTTAGTAAAAGGAAATAAACTATTAAAATAACCTAAGAATTTGCATGAGCAATTCACGTCCATCACAAAGAGAATAGCCGTCCACTTCAGTTTTTCTTTCTCCTATTCCTCTTCTTCCTAAAGTCAAACCCTAATATTCAAGAACTTGTTGGAGCCATCTTAGAAAAGGAGTATGTTTGTGCACAAAAACCCAGGTAAGATCAAACTAAGATAGAAGTTCTGTTTTGGAAAGTTTAGATGAGTTGTGAGATTCCTAAAAACATGATTTTCTTAACCCAGAAGTGATTGAGGCTTGTTGTGATCGTTTGGCAATCTTAGGAGTGATTTTTCGTTGCTTTTAGAGAAGGTTTACGTTCTTAAAACCAAGATGGATAGTAGTGCAGCACGGATGGATAGGGAAAAGGGCATCTGTGTTGATGATGATGATTCTGATCGAGAAGATGTTATGACACGAGAGGAAAGAGAACATGTTGATGAAGCAATGAGAAGATCAATTGCCGACATTCATTAAAGAGAGCAAGGAGGGAGAAAAAGTGCAGATTCTGTAGATGTTGGTTGCACACTTGGTAGAGCTAGTTATGGGGGGCGTCGTCATGGAGCTGGTTTGATGCGCAGTACAAGTGTCAGAGAAGCTTTTGACAAAATGGTTGGGAGGTCGAAGCAGCCAAGAAAGAAGTCAAGGGGATCTACTATAGAGGAGATGGATCCTTCAATTTATCGAAATAGAGATGCAAAGCAAAGTAGGTTGAAGGATGCTTGGCATCCAGGAAAATGGGCAAAGAATGTAAAGCAAGCCATTGGTAGGTGGTTTATTTACAGCAATTTATTTACAGCAATATCGCACCAAATGTTGCAAATAACCCCTACTATTAGACGATGATTGATGAGATCGCTAGGGCTGGACCAGGGATTAAAGGTCCCACTCCATATGAGATCACAGGCCCTATACTGGATGCAAAGGTGGATGAGATACAGACTTACATAAAGTCGTTTATGAAGAAATGAGATACTTATGGTGTAACCTTGATGTGTGATGGTTGGACTGGGCCTACCAAGCTATCGATCATTAACTTTTTGGTTTACTGTGATGGAAAAACAATTTTTCACAAGTCAATTAATGCTTCTGACAAAATCAAGGACAATTAGTATTTGTTCAAATTGATGGATGATGTTGTAGAGGAAATTGGTGAGAAATACATTGTACAGATTGTTACTGACAACCAATCTTCATACAAGAAAGCAGGGGAGTTGTTGATGGAGAAAAGGAAACATCTGTACTGGACCCCGTGTGCGGCACATTGTATTGATCTTATGCTTCACAATTTTGGTCAAAAGAATATGGTGAAAGGTGTGATTGAAAAAGCAAGGAGATTGACAAACTTTATTTACAACCACAACTGGATACTTAGCCTAATGAGAGAACACACCAAAGGGGAGCTGCTTAGGCCTGATCTTACAAGATTTGCCACAAATTTCATTGCAATTAATAGTATTATGTCTAAGAAGGCTAGATTGAGAAGAATGTTTTTATCAGATAAGTGGCAAGGATGTCGACCAAGACGGGATGTTATTGGAAAAAAGGTTGAGGATATTGTTCTAAGTAACACTTTTTGGAGGAAGGGACGATTGGTAGCTGAAATACATGATCCTCTTGTGAAGGTGTTGAGAGTTATGAATGGAAAGAAGCAAGCCACGATAAGTTATCTATATAAAGCTATTAGAAGGTCTAAGCTTGCTATTGCTGAAGCTGCTCCTGATCATCAAGAGATGTATTGTGCAATTATTGATAAAAGATGTAGGAAGCAACTTATTCAAGACATCCACCGTGCAGGTAATATACGTAAATTTGTTGCCAATTGTCTACTTCCTATCTTGATTAAGTTACTAATTTTTTTTTATTGAATTAGCATTTTACCTCCACCCGACGTATCATTACACTGAAAATCTTGGGGACGATACGGAATTAGTGAGTTCATTCAGAAGGGCGATGTTGATATTGGAAAGGGATCTAGAGTGTGCCAGTAAAGCACTTAGTGAGGTGATTTAGGAATTAGGAATTTTAAGAATTATTTACTTTTTTTTTTTGTAATAGACAATCACTAACAGTGTTTTTTTTTTAATAGGAGAAAACATTTAGAGATGCTATGTATGGCTTTGGAGATCCAGCCGCTATTAGGGCACGGACTACATGTGAGCTAGGTAATAGAAATTAAACAATGAAAATACTTATTTTCATTGTTCAAGTAAATTGTATAATTTGCATGTGGGAGGGATTCATTTTCTTTTTTTTTTTCGTTATTTCTGCAGTTGAGTGGTGGTTCTTGTATGGAACCGATGCATCAAATTTGAGAAGGATTGCACTAAGACCTTTATCACAGACGGCTTCATCCAGTGGATGTGAAAGAAATTGGAGCACTTTTTCTCTCATCCACACTAAAGTGCGAAACCGTTTGAGTTATGCAAAGTTGGAGAAGCTGGTTTTTGTGCACTACAACATGAGGCTAAAGATACGACATCTTCAAAAGCAAAGTAGAAGGGGGAAGGGCGAGTTTAGGCCAATTGACCTTGCACACATATTTGATGAAAATGCAGATGAGCTACTCACGGAGTGGTTGGATAATCCAGAGGAGGTAGTGCTCGATGAATTAGATGATAAGGGGAGGCCTACAAGACCAAGTAGCTATGTGGCAAACTTGGTCAATAGATTTAGTGATGATGAAGGAGGAGGAAATACTAGAGCTGCAGGGAGTAGTCGTGATCCTCCTGATGATGGTGACAACGACGACGAAGATGGAGATGATGGCGATAGAGATGACGACGATGGAGATGACGACAATGATGATGTTGGACGTCGTGAGAGTCCTTCATCACCACCAAGTCCACCACAGGGTGGTACTGGTAGTAGCTATGGTGGTGGTATTCACATTACAGAGGAGGCTGAGGAGGAGCAGTAGCAGTATGATCATGGTAGTGGCCATGGGGGACATCCTCCTTCCGTTCATAATCTTTACCATCGGAAACGACGTAGAGGCCATTCAGCACCAGGATCAGAACATGATGATATGATGAGGCCACATGGACATGATTTAGATGCCATTACACAAGGAATAGACTTGATTAATGTGGGTCTTTCAGGCATATTTGGAGGTGGACCACATTCAGGGTCAAGGTCGTCGTCTTTTGGGCGTACCTAGGAGAGGTCATATTCTTCGTATGATTATGGTTATGGCCAGGGGGGATCATCTTATCAACCTAGTTATGGATATGGTTATGAGCATACAGGCTATGGGTATGGCCAGGAGGGATCATCATCTTATGGGTAGCAGATGGATCAGTATGGTCACTATGATGGTAATGTTGGGGGTTACTATAGGCCTACTTCAGCACAATATCAGCAATTTAGAAGGGAGTATGAAGCATGGTATCGAAATTATATGGATTGGGCTTCTTATTGTCAGCATGGTTAGCGCATGCATAACGTGCCATTGGCCGATTATGAAGAAGCTGAAGATGAACCTGCACGTCACTCCTTTTGGCATTGAAGAAGATAGGGACCATGAGATAGCTTTGTATGTTTGGTTTTTGAAACCACCTATTTGTATGTAATGAATTATGGAGAATGTTGTATTATGAATCATGATAGTAATTTATTGTTGATTTTGACGTTTTTAAGTGTTAATAACTTTGCGTGTTACTTATATTACTTGAATGAATTTTTTAACCTTATTTATTGGTTAATTTAACCTTTTATAGCTTTTATTAAAATTTTCATTCATTTTCGAGTGTGCCTATTTGCTTCTAAAATGCATAGATATTCTTTCTATAGCCCTATAATGCTAGAAACATGTTTATTTAACATCTTTTTAACTTATCTTTCTATCTAGATAGGTTTTAATCTATGTATCCACCATATCCACCCGTATCCACCATTTTAGTGCGTATCCTCGATACGTTTCCATTTTTGGATCATCTGATACGGCACGTCGATACGATACTTTGAACCATGATTACTGTGATTACCAGGAAGAAGATTATTTCATTCCTGTGTAGGTTCAGGGATATGGAGATATGATTTAGCTTCTTGTTTAGGAATTGGCATTAGTTTATTTTATATTGAGGATTTTGATATTATTAGAAGGATTATTGGATATTTTATTATACAACTATAGTGGATGTTGCTTATTTGGTTTAGTTGAACCCTTTCCAGACTTCATGGGTGAATTAATAAATGATTATTTTTGTGGTTTAATTCCGCGCTTCTTGAATGATGTCTTTTTATTTCCGCAATCTGATATAACTAATGAAATTGTTTAAAGTCTAGATTAGTGCTGTCTGGGCCTTATTCTAACGAACCGGGTTTGGGTTTATGTTTTTAAATGAACCTGGATCTGGGGTGTTATAACCACCACCAAAATAAAAATAAATAAGCTAAAATGGGAAAAAAAAGGGCGGATGGGTGGGTTTTTTGTTTTGGGGGTGGAGCCTTTTTGGGTATCCCAGTCCCACAAAGAAAGAGTTTCTCCATTCTGTTGCAACTTATGACAAAGGATACAAGATGACTCCTTTAGGATGCTCAACCAACTCACTACCACACAAACACAATGCACAAACTTACAGGAATAAAGTTTTACTCCTCCCTCCTTTAAGGAAAATTAATCAGTCCAGGTCCCCACAAGAAGGCAGGTTCAAAGACATCCAGAAAGGAATGCCAGTTAGTGTTGTCCCACACATTCCAATCAAATTTCATACTTATTTTGATGACCGAAAATCACAAGATGTTCAATTCTGAGCAAGACTTCCAAAACCACTTTATTTTTGACAAGTAATAAATTTCTAACCATTATTCTCACCATATAATAGAAAAAAAAACCACCACAACTCTTTGTCCGAACGACGAACGACGAACGACTCTCAGCAACTGTGTTGCTGAATGGCAAACGGCGTACGATAAACGACGAACTCTCTGTTACTGAATGGCGAACGGCGACTATTACAGCGACGAACAATGCTGAAAGGCGAAAGTTAAAGGGGCCATTATCAGCCACTCTATTTCATCATCTGTGTCGTCGGTTGCCAAGGAAGGCATGGCAGCTCTCTCTTCTCCTATACCCATCCTCCAGCTCCCCCCTCCTCCTTCTAATCAACCTCCTTGGCGTTCTTGCGGGCCTTATGTCGAAAGAAACCGGAATCTTTCGACTCATCGGGAGAGCTTACCTTCGAGCGGTGTCTTCAGAAGGGACATCCAAATCGGCTCAAAATGTTTCATGTTTGAGTCGTTATGTGTTGCCCAACATCCTGCAACGAGGATTTCAGAAAGACGTGGTGGGATGCATGTCGACGTTGTCTTGGATAGTGATGAACTTATTTGGTTTGCAAAGAAGGCATCTCTTCTCCGAACAAGAGAGGCGAACGGCTTTTTGGGGACTCTCAGAAGTAAGAGCAGGATTTTATTAATGGAAAAGGGATCCAATGTAAGAGGATAGTTCTGTAAATTGTCCATCCTTCATACCTCTGGGCGTAGCAAATTTCTATTCTTCCCTAGAGAAAACAGCGGAAACAGATCGGAGTATCTACTATGGGGGATCAACAGGGGTTCTTTGGTTCAAGGGCAGTTCAAGAATGCTATGGAAGTTTATCAGGAGTGGTTCAACTGGAATAAAACTGAATACCTCAATGAACCAGGCCCATCTACTGATTTTACTATCAAGCAAAAGGTTGAAGTTGATGCTAAATGGGAATTTCCTTTATTGTGTAGAGTTGACAAGCCTCTGCATAACTAGGACCCTGTCACCAAGTTTCTAAATATCCCAGCCTTTATCCCTCTGTGACAGCAATCAGCTATCTTTTTCTTGAAGTCAGAGGACGAGAAGATTAGTTGGTTGGAGAAAGGGTGCCTGAAATTCAATAATCTTTCCATTAAGATGACCCCTTGGAGAGATGGTTATTCTGAAGGAGCGGAGCTCGGCCTCAATGAAGGAGTATGGGTGGTTGTAAAAGGGATTCTGATTCACTTATGGGCAAAAGAGACGTTGGAGAAAGTGGCTCTATCCTGCTGTGTATTATTGAAAATTGGTAGGTTCTCTACTGAAGGTCCAGCTACTGGTTCCTTTGAACTTAAGGTGAAAGAGACTTTGTTCCGACGTATCCCTAGGTCCGTTAGCATCTGGGATGGATGTGGTCGCTTCGATTTTTTAATCGAGATATCTCAAGGTTTATTAGGACGTTCGAAACAGGGGATGTATGTTTCATCGGAGACTCAGGTTGAAGACGACCGGAGGTGGGCCCCAAGCTATGCTGATGTGGCGAAAGAAAATTTGAATTTCGGTCTGACTGGACAGGGCTATGGGTCAGGTTATCCATGAAGGAGTTTTGGGTCTTTCCCAGAAGGCGGGCCTTCTCTAACACATAGTTTCGTACCCAACATCTTACCCTCCTTCTCCACCCGTCAAGGTGATCAAGTCCCTCAAGCAAGCAGGTCTCCTTCTAGTGACAGTCTTGAGCCCTCCTTCCCTCCTTGTTCAGGCGAGCAGGTCTTTCCTCCGACGGAGAATCTCGTCGTCACATCGAATCAGGCTCAGGCTTCACGTCAAGCGTTTGAAGACGAATCTTTGGTGGAAAAGATCGATAGGCTGGTAGAAGCTTCGATCGAGAGAAGTAAGCATTCTTTAATGGATGCGATCTCTGTAGCAGTCTCTACGGCAATTGCGATGGAAAGAGAAGTTGTGAAGGGAACTAGGCCAACCCGGAAAACCTCTTGTTTGCCTGCTAAGATCATTCAAGACTCGGAGATGTCCGCTGAAAATGTGAGTGTTCCTGAGTGCATTTCTCCCTTGCGCACCTCTTCTCGTGAGATACCATCGGAAGATAAGAAGAAAAGGGTATCGCCATCATCCTCTAACGCAGAGCTTTCAGCTATTCAAGTAAGCAGATAGAGATTTTTAATCCTTCACCCTCCCTGAATAAATCTCCTAGAGTTGCAGATTTTTCGGAATATTCAGGGGACGCATTAGCATGGGTGTTTGAAAACATCATGCATTTAAGCAGGGCCCTTGGACTGTCCTTCGATGGCTTTGAAAATGAAGTTCAGGCCTTGTTCACAGCAATAGAGAAGGAAAGAGGCTCAGGGAATAGATCAAGCAAGAAAGCTGATAGAGAATTAAGTAAGCTATCATGGTCAATGTTGGAGAAAGGAGAGCAAAATAAAGGGGTGCTGAGGAGTAGAACCGGTGCTAGAAAAGTGAAATTCTCTCATGGAATGTGAGAGGGTTAAATGCCCTTGAAAAGAAATTGGGGGTAAGGACAAGTCTTGGAAGTTGGGATCTTGACATAATTATACTTCAGGAGTCTAAACTTAGTAGTGTGAACAGAAAGGTGTCGGAGGATATCTGGAGGGTAAAGGATGCAGATTTGGTAGCGTTACCAGCTCAAGGAGCATCCGAGAGGATCATCCTAGCTTGGAAACATGCAAAATTTCAAAAAGCCCAAGTAAATATAGGTCAATATGTTATATCGGTTCTGCTCAAAGAAGATAACGGGAAGGAGATGCTGTTAGTGTCTAGAGTTTATGGTACAAACGATCAATCCAAGTCCTATAAAATTTGGGAGGAATTAGCTGAAGCTAGAGGCATTGGAGGTACAACATGGTGCATAGGAGGGGATTTTAATGTAGTTCGATTCCTGTACGAGAGGACTGGAAGAAAGTATATGTCTCAACCTATGAAAGATTTTTCTGCATTTTTAGATCAATATCAACTGATAGATGTCCCCCTTAAAGGCTCAAGATTCACTTGGTCAAGAAATCAACAATGCTCTACTTTCTCAAAGCTAGATCGGTTTCTTGTGTCTCTAGAATGGGAAGAGTTCTTTCCTAAGTTTGGTGCATCAACTCGGCCTAGAACATTATCAGATCATTCCCCTATAATTCTATCAAGCGTAAACGAAATTCGAAAGGCCTCTCCCTTCAGATTCGAAGACATGTGGCTTCAAGAGCCCACTTTCATGCATCTAGTGGGGCAATGGTGGAAGGAGTTTGATTTTCAAGGATCTCATTCTTTTGTACTGGCTAAGAAATTAGGGGCTTTAAAGTCCAAGATTAAGATATGGAACAGAGAAGTATTTGGGAATATTGACAAGAAATTGGAGGACATCTCTATTAAGTTGAAAGAGCTAAAAAGCTTAGAGGAGGAAGGAAGACTGCAACTAAAGGAGTGGACCGAGAAGGAAAGGTTGAAGATAGATTATAAGAGAGCAGCAGCGATGTTGGAAACAAGCTGGAGGCAGAAATCAAGAGCTTTATGGCTAAAGTTGGGTGATAAAAACACAAGTTTCTTTCATAAAACAGCCAAAGCAAGGGGGAGAAAGAATTATATTGACATTTGGAGGTGGATGGTTCCCTACTTCTTGAAGATAAGGAGATTAAAGAAGCTGCGGTTAGTTTTTACAAAGATCTCTTCCAAGAAAGAACCAAGGTGAGGCCCCTTTTGGAAGGATTGGAGTTTGCTGCACTGTCTAGTACCCAAAGAGTAAAGCTGGAGGATCAAATATCTGAGGAGGAGGTTATGAAGTCTCTTAATGAGATGGAGGGGGATAAGGCGCCGGGTCCAGATGGATTCACTATAGCATTCTTTAAGAAGAGCTGGACCCACATAAGAGAAGATTTTATGAAGGCTGTCCATGAGTTTCATGAGTTAGCTGTTCTTGAAAAGAGCTTAAATGCCACATTTATAGCTCTCATTCCTAAGAAAGGAGCGGCATCGATAACAGATTATAGACCGATAAACTTAGTGGGAAGCTTCTATAAGATATTGGCGAAGGTTCTTTCAAACAGGAATAAGATGGTTCTCCCTGATCTCATCTCTCAATCTCAGAATGCCTTTGTGGGAGGCAGACAGATCTTGGATGCAGTCTTAATGGCCAGTGAGTGTGTAGACTCGATCCAACGAAGGGGAGAGGAGACAGTAATGTGCAAATTGGATCTCGAGAAAGCGTATGATCATGTAAATTGGGATTTTTTAGCCTACTTCATGCGGCGAATGGGATTTGGAAGCAAATGGTGCAATTGGGTACACATGTGCATATCTTCAGCATCATTTTCAGTTCTTGTAAATGGAATGGCCGCGGGTTTCTTTAGATCATCTAGAGGTTTAAGGCAAGGAGATCATTTATCACCATTGTTGTTCTTAATTGTCATGGAGGCTTTAAGCCGTTTAATTGAAAGAGCATCTTCTCCAGGCATGATAGAGGGTGTTAGTTTTGGGGATGGAAGACTAACCATATCTCATCTACTCTTTGCTGATGATACTATAATCTTTTGCAAGGCTCAGGCTGCCCAACTTTTGGTGATCAGATCCATTCTCACATGTTTTGAGGCTGTATCGGGTTTGAAAGTGAATCTTTAGAAAAGCGAGATGTTTAACTTCGGAAACAATGAAATGGCGTATGATTTAAGTGATATTCTAGATTGCAATTTGGGTGCCTTTCCAACTAAGTACCTTGGAGTTCCAATTGGAGCTCCTTTTAAGGCAAAAGTAGTTTGGGAACCGTTGGTTACCCGAATGATGAGAAAACTAGCAACATGGAAAAGTAGATTTCTGTCCAAAGGAGACAAGTTGTTCTCATGAAAAGTGCTTTGTCTAACCTTCCCACATATTTACTCTCCTCCATCCTTGCCCCAGTTTCCATCATAAGAAGATTAGAGAAGATTCAAAGAGATTTCCTTTGGGCGGGTTGGGACAATGCTACCAAGTATCACCTTGTGGGATGGAACGAAGTATGTAAAGATAAGAATGAGGGAGGTTTGGGTATTCGAGATATTTGCCTCTTCAACCGAATCCTTTTGGGAAAGTGGTGTTGGAGATTTGGATGTAAAACATCATGGCTATGGAGAAACCTGATTGTTATCAAATATGGATATGATCCAAATGCTTGGCTGCCCTCTCCAGTGAATGGCACAATCAGTTGTAGCTTATGGAAACCTAGTAGTAGACTCTCTTTCTCTCTTTTACCTGGATTGAGATTTCAGTTGGGAAAAGGGGACCGTATCAGATTTTGGGAGGACTTATGGTGTGGTAATTCCCTGTTTAAGATGGTTTTTCCAGACCTCTATAGCATATCCTCAACACCTCAAGCATACATTTCAGACCTTTATCCTCAAAACTCTAATGTCACTACTTGGAATCTGCAATTCAGGCGTGGAATTTTAGATTAGGAGATGGATTCTCTTACTAACCTTGTTGAGTGCATAAGTGGCTACCACCCGAACTCAAATCAATATTGCATGAAATGGATGTGGAACAAGAAGGGTGACTTTTCAATAAAAAGTTTCTACACTCATATGCACAAGAAGGATAATGATTTCAAGCTGTCCAAGATGCTTTGGCAATCCCTTTTACCCTCTAAGATAAGTTTCTTCTTATGGACCGCAATTCTGGGGAAGATATTAACTTTGGACAATCTTATGAAGAGAGGATGGCATTTACCTAATAGATGTGAATTGTGCAAATCAAATATGGAATCAGTAAATCAGTGGCTTATTCACTGTTCGGTAGCTCACGACATATGGACTGCAATGCTGGTAAGAATCAGAGTTGCATGGGTACAACCTAAGGACTTAGATATGGTCCTTTCTTCATGGGGGAAGTGTTCGGGATCTTCTCGCATTCAAGTAATGTGGGGCTTAACACCGGCTGCTACCTCATGGACATTGTGGCGGGAGAGGAATAACAGAATTTTCAATGATAGATCAAGACCTCCAACACCTTTAATCCAGTCCGTACTTAGATGCATTTTCTTTTGGGTGTCCTTGAATGCCTCTTGTAATGGATTGGATATCCAGGATGTTTTTGTATGTGAGAATTTTCAGCTCCTGTAGGTTTTTAAAGGTTCTATTTTCTGTACACCCTTGGTGTAATCCTTTTATTACCAATAAAAAATATATATATAAATACATAGATGCATACATACATACATATATATAACTGGAGAGAGTTGTACTAGTAAGAGTTATTGATCCACCGAATAATCCCCCTCCTATCTAGCTGATTTATAGATTCTTTTAATGATAGGGTCCCAGATAACAGAATTCCCAGGGTTGCTCACAAGAAAAATGCCAATTATTTAAGAGGCCCAGCTCAAACCCTACAATCCAAATTCTGGCAGATAATTGATCACTCGCATCCATGTTGGTGCTTGAGGTATTAAGTCAATATCAAACACAACAATGTTTCAAAGCATCATAAAATGTTTCTCAAATTACGAACTTGCACTTCTGAAGCTTCTAAAAATAAAAGTGTTTTTTGCAAGTTGGAAAAAAGAAGCTTTAATCTTGCCTTCCTTGACTTCAAAATCCCTCATTAACCTTTATGCTTCAGCCTTTATCATAAATTTATTCAACAAGTCTCCACTAGAAGTTAAAAAAATAAGGGGAAAAAAAAGAAGGGCAATTACAGGTCTCCATACACAATCCTTGCTTTTAGATAAACCATTTAAAATAATTGAAAAGGGAACATTCTAAAACACCCATAAATCCTTATTGATTTGCTTTTGAAGCTTTAAAATCGATCATGGTATCCAAGAAGTTACATTCAAACCTATTATATGCATTCTCCCGATCCAATTTAGATAGAGTATGACTAGAACTATGATTTAGGGGTTTTCAGAAAAATTGGACTGCTAATAGCAGTATTGAACCGCAACAAACAACCAGTCCAGTCCAATATAAGTAGACAACAGCCTTTTATCAAACCCCTTAGCTGAGACAGGACTCTTCTATCCTCATCCACACTTGCCCATAATGGATTTGTACTAGCTAATCATTAAAACTATGATTGGAGCTACGGAAATCTATACTACTATTAAAAGCACGAACTACCTTAAGTGTTTTCAATTTTCACATACCTAAAATGTCCTTCCCTAAATCTTTAATTCCACGTGTAGAATTTTTCTCCAATAAAATCCTATCACATTACAACTCTTCTCCAACAATTAGCAAAACGTGGATTATATATTCTTAACCGTGAATCCACAAAACATAAATTCTATATTATATTTCAAGATTATCTTCTTCTTTTTTTTACTATTAATGGGAGTCTATTGAAATCCTATTTCTTCTCAAATTAACAATAATTAAAAAATAGATAATTATTTTGCTAACGATAATTAAAATCAAATAATATATTTAATTGGAGAATAAATATGAGTCCTTAAATCGAACTTCTTTCTTATACTTATCTATTTCTTCTCCAATTAACGATAATTAGAAAATAAATAATTATTCAATTTATAATATATGTATTTAAATATTAAAAAATATCAATAATAATAACAAAAATTTTGTAATATGTTATTTCATCTCGCTATATAATATAATAATTATTTATTTAAAATAAAATAAAAATATTTTATTTTACTATTAAAAGCACTAACTACCTTAAGTGTTTTCAATGTTCACATACCTAAAATGTCCTTATCTATAATCTTTAATTCCACGTGTAGAGTCTTTCTCCAACAAATATTATGCTTTAAAAATAAAAAATATATATACAATGTTTATATAAATAATATTAATATATATTTTGAAATTGAGTTCTAATTATAATATTCAAAATTTCATAGTGTAAAGGATCATTATAAATTCTTTTAATGGGCTCACCCAACCATATAAAAATGATATTAAAATAAATATACATAGTTCAGAAATTATTTATATCATTAAAAAATAAATATGTATAGTTTATATAAGAGAGTAGTGTGCTCTTATAATAAAATTATAGTTCATAAATTATTTATATGTGAGAAAGTAAAATGCCATTAGAATAATTTTGTGTTAAATTGGTGTAATAATTAACTTCCTAAAAACTGAACGCATGTGTAAAGTTGAAGATAAAAGCTTTGGAATTCTATAGATAAGTAATTAATTTTTGTATGGATAGTGGGTGGCAGGTGTATATTCCAGGTTCATACAAAAATGTTTTGGTAGTTACTAAAAAGAGATGAGAGAAGGAAAGTTAGAGTTGAGGTGAAAGTAGTTTTAAAAAAAAAATTAATCACTTATCCTGTAGAATATCAATAACTTAAATATAAATATGAGACAATGAAAGAGGGACAATATTACATTAAGGGGCGCAAAAATTGCTATTCCATTGATTAAAATTTTAATGAGATTACATTTCCAGCTACATGTTAATTCTTCCTTCATATCATACTAAAGCTAAAAATAAAACTAATTATATAATTTTAAATACCACGAGTATTTCTTACCTAAAAAAATTTTTTAATTTTTAATTTATCTATAATTCTAATGTATTTTTAAAATTTCCCTTCTAATTTGTGAGTCTAAAATCTAAATCATTCAGTTTGTACTGTTAAAAGTATTATATAAAATTTTCAAACAATCTAATTTAAATTTTTATAAAATACAAAACTGTTTTGATAGTTTAAAGATTAATCCTAATAAAATAATTGGATATGATAATTTCAACTTACCAATTCAAAAGGCCACAATTCTAAACATGAAATATAAATTCAATGAAACGTTCAAAAGCCAAGCATGTTTTAAATATGACAATAATAATTTGTGTAATCTTATCTTTTGATTTAATTGCTAGGAAGATAATTTTATACTCAATCGTAGCATGCAACTAATTAATTAGTTTGTTATTTCTCTTTTATTGCAAGTTGTTTGGATTTTATCTTAATAATAAATATTTAATTTTGATCAAATTGCATCATATGAATTCATTCTCATACTAACTTTAATTATTAAGTATAAATCTTTTGTATTATCATTGTATTTAAAGATAGATTGTGGTTTGATTTCATTATTAACAATAATGGTATTGTTGAGGAGAAATGACATGACATATAATTATTTCTAATATATTAAGATATCACCCTAACGTGCAACGCACGTGCTTCAACTGCTAGTATTTCCTAAAAAATTAAATGTACACAAAGAAAATATGGAGGAAGGAGACGTTAAGGTCTTATTTTGAATATAAATTGTCACAATGAAATTAAATTAATGTTTCCATAGAATTATTGCAGTGATACAGTAACGACATTTACATTATTATTAAGGAAGGAGATACTTCAAGCCAATGGCCACTAATCTCCAGAGAAGATAAATTCCAATTAACAAAGAGAGCTACAAGAAATTACGAAAGTTAAACACACATATATACACATATGAAAAGCTGAGTGTATGCCTCCAATGAAGTAGGGTCTCGGAGGCATAAACTGGCAACAGACCTAACCCTTGACATTTTTATGCAAAGTGGCTACATTAAGACTGAAGCCAATGTTTTTGTGCTCGCAAACTGGGGCTTTTACCAACACAAGAACTGATTGTCCCTTTAATGACATTCATTTTACTCTATTTTCCCCGAATTAATGAAGTTCATTTTACTTTGTTTTTCCTCAATTTCACCTCCACTAAAATGAAGTTCATTTTCCCCGAATAAACTCTAAAATGAAGTTCATTTTGCTAGATACATAGAAAACACTGCACAGAGAGAGAGAGAGTAGTTGAAATTTGGCCAGATTTGTGTTGTTTAAAGTGGCCACACCAGAATTTTGTATTTAAGAATTTTCTTTTCATATAGATGCTTTTATTTTGCGTGTCTTCAACTAAATTACATGATTATGAGCTACTTTGGCCTTTTTTAAGATCTACTGAAATTATTTGTCCATTTATTGTTACTTATCCAAAGATTGCATAGTGTGCAGAGCATGTTTGTGAAAGACAAGTGTTTAAGTAGTGTTTCGTCTATTGTAAATTATCATGCATCTGTTTATTCATTTGTTTATTTTTGTACAAAACACATTTTTTTTTTAAATTTTTATTGATTTCTTTATAATATATAGAATGGCCCTGATAAATGTCATTTCATCAATGGGTTATACCCAACCCAATAGCAGTACTTAGAAACCATGTTGGTATAAAATTCCCCTCTGATTGACCAGAGGTTTTAGTTCAGTAAAATGTGGAGATTTTTTTAGAGTTTTTGGAAACCTCAAGAGAGAAGTTTCGATAATTTTACAGAAAATATATGATTAATGCAAATATATCATTTAACTGTTTGCTGTCACAGCTCCATCAATATTAGTCCAACTGAAATTCTTATGACATTATTTTCCATGGAGATGATGACACTGTATCAAAAGATATTCTTGGTATAACTAAAAAGAAAATTTACAACAAAAAAAAAACCCCCCATAGGGTAAAAGAAATAGCAGAAGGTGAAGAAGAGAAAGGATAAAAATAACCTGCATATTTGAAGAAAAACGAGGATAGAATCCCTTGTGCTGCATTGTTGAATATTAATAAAATAGTGGCCCTTGAATGTCCCTGCAGTATATCGAAGCTACTGGGACCTGCAAAATTCCAGACGCTAAAAATCAAGTTGAAATCTCAAATTTCATATGTGAGTAAATAACGACAACTATTACAATTTCAATAGAAAATTTCTATCCAATTCTAATCTTCCTTAGTAAGGAAACTATTTGCTGTATCATTAACTCCCTCTCCTCTCCTCCTCCCTTTCCTACATTCTATTGGATCTCGTATTTTGTTTGATTGACAGCAAGTTTGTTTCCATACAGATCACTCTAAACTCCATTATCTGTGTGTCAAAAATTTTCTTCCTGGAATAGCACTACTTGGCTTAACAAAAGTAGGCTTCCTGGCTACAACATAATTTTTCAAATGGTAGTGATTTATAAACATACCTTTAAAAATTGAAATTCCAAGAATGGCAAGGAAATTGAATATGGCACCATATCCGTACAAAAATAAGTTCTGCAAATAACACAATGGTGCTTCAGTGTCAGTGTTTTCATACTGCCATGCTTAATCAAATAGTCACCAAAATTTCAAAAAATTGCAAAAGTATAGTTTTACTGGATCAAGGTAAAACTAAAAGCAATTCCCCGAAAGAGAGATAGAGAAAGATTAATAGAAATAGATGTTAGCGGATGCAAAATTAATGCAACCAAACAACCATGACTTCCGAATCCTGAGTGTATAATCATAATCAGGGCCATAGAATCACCTGAAGATAAATGCTTGTCTCAAATTGGCTCTTCAAAGCATACTCATTGTAGACTGAAGCCAAAGATGGAACAGTTACCTACACATTAATGACCTAAATAAGTGCCAATTTGCATATAGAATTCCTAAAAATCAATGTAATGCTAAGTAGGAAACAATTTTAGAACTGCTTCAGTACATGCCACAGAAACCATTGCAGGGGCATGCAGCATAGCCCATAAAAAATCCTGATAGCAATGTTGAACCAAGGAAGGGCAGCACCACTTACAAATATCAACGTATATACGTATGCACCCGTTGCAACAGGGAGACCCAACGCAGTAGTGCCCTCAGGTAATGATCGCAATTGATTCACACTAATTCCAATAAGCAACAGAGCAAGAGCTTCCCACTGCTCCGAAATAATGAAGCAGAGATCCCATATCACATGCATAAGTTGAGAGGAGCTCATATTAACTATTTTCCCATAAAACATAGAAAGTACCAAATAGGCAAAAAGAGTTGCTTAAATTTCCATGGCTGAAGCTAACCTGAATTACTGAGAATCGACGTTTCATAATCATCTTTAATAAAACAGCAATAACCAAAACCTGCATGTTTTTAATTTCCAATAAAGAATTAACAGTCTAAATTGAATTAAAAGGCCAATATTGTAGAATAATCTCAGTGTGACTTCAGAAAGAAACCAAAGCTTGATTTACAATAAGAACTTAATATGAGATGCTTAATTCTCAGCTTCAATTCACAGTTTGGTCAAAAGAATCAAGGTTCCCAGACTAGCTGATAAGAAACCCAGATTACAAGATATTTCTTCATGATCCAGGGTCTTAGCAAGTTTAGCAATGAAAAGCAGATCGCTGTTTTATTTAAAAAAAGGAAAAAAAGGTTAAAAAGGGGTCACGTTTCACATGATTTAGCACCTCAAAAGAAGAGTACTCATCTAGTGTTTCCTTTTCGTGTCACTGAAACATATAACTGCTATACAGTTTTAGCATTTGCAGGTATTTGTTTCTGTTCCTGCCACTTGCAAATGGAAATCTCATCTAGTTGAAAAGCAGAAAAAAATTGCACGGAAGAGTTGTTCTCTTTGTAGAATGCTCCAGGACTCTGTGAAACACAAATTTTCATGGCTGTTTAACAACCGCCTTGCTTTTTACCCCACATGCTAATCAAAATGCATAACCAATACGTAACCAAGCATCTTGAGTAGCAGATATTGATGTGATCCCTTTTCCAAATCAAGATCTAGGGCCATAAGTTATAGATCCATGACTGATAAAGACCCCATGGTCAGATTCAGAGGATAGAATTATATGGAAATTTTGGACCACAAGATTAGCACAACTTTTGAGGACAAGAAATCATCTTGATCCATCAGTTACAGATTTACAGAGCACATTTTAACATGATGGGACATTAGGCTAGCATGTGGCTAGAGTTTTCAGTGTTTTTCTTCAATTTTTTAAGAGATTTTATGAGTGTGTCTGAGTCCTTCTAGGAATAAGAGAATCATCATCAGATGGAATCCTGGAATCCCCATGAACCAATCTATTTCAAGCTGAATTTTGAAGAACATTCCTAGACAACCAGAGACCTTGGAGAGTGGGCGTCATAAGAAGCCACACTAGAAAATTGCTAATTCTTTCTCAAGTAACTCAGCTATTAAATTTTGTGAGGGCTGAGATCAGTGCTCTAACATTATACTAATGCAAGCCAAAAGCTTCAACACCTCAAGCCTCATAGTGTAGAGAGACTTGTCTAAAACCTTGTTGTGGCTCCGGGCACAGGGCACACAAGATTGTTCATGGAGACTAGTTCACCTGGTTTGATGTGCTATATCTATTGCCTCCACTTTGAACATATTGTTCACTCAAAAGATCAGCAATAGTTACATAGATTCCTTGCCAAAAGGGGGTACACAAAGAATTTATGTTAAAGGACATATTAGGAGGGTAGTCTTTTTTATTGTAGAAAGTGAAATTTCTTACATTCTCCTAAGTCTATAATATTTTTGATTGTGCATGGTCAGTTTGTAGTAGGGTCTACTTTGATAGGCCGCATTTAGTTGTCTCTTTATCTTCTTTGATACCCAACTCCCTCAAATAAATCCTTGTTATTTATCAAAGAAAAAAAGCATATGTGCTACCATACTATGTTCAATAAAACAGAAGATTATAAGCTTTCAGAACAATTGAGACGGCCTGAACCAAAGATAAATTTAGAAAACCCTTCCTTAACTCTCCTCAACAAAATGATCTAAATCTCTCCATCAAAATTCAATCATGGGTCGATCCTCATATTTTCTATTTCAAAAGCAAATACGTAAATTAATAACTAAACATTGGCTCAAAAAAAAAAAGGAGGTTATTGATAGTATCACTTTACTATCAATGAGAACCATGAGAGGCCTCATAGGATTGGAAGAAGGGGCCTTGATGCAAATCAGATTTCATACATTCAAATCAATAAAATGGCAAATATTATGGATGACAATATTACCTTCAGGTTGCTTAGCATCTTCACAGTCGCAGGATTGAAATATAGCTGTATAGAAGGTAGCATCATGATTAGGTACTAGATGACAACAGACATTTAAATTTTTTGATGAATAGATGACAACAGACACTTAGCACATGTATCAAAAAATGGAATCTAATTATTGATCTAGAGAAAGCATATAATAGAATCCCTTTGGCAGGGTACTAAACATAGTGAGGTTCTTTAAAACATGTATAAAGGATCTTTGACTAGGATAATAGTGGTAAGCAGTGGAATAAATGAGTTCCCAATAATGATGGGTTTACATCAAAAGCCAGTCGTGAGTTGCTACCTTTTTGCTTTAATCATATATGAATTGACTACTCATATTCTTTGGTGTATGCCGCTTACAAATTATATGGTTTTGGTGGACCTAACTACAGAAACAGTAAATGCAAAACTAGAGTTATTAATGGATGGCCTGGAATATTATGATTCCAAGCCAAAAGGATTTAGAATAAGTCAAACTAATACTAAGTATATAGAGTATAATTTTAGCACATCACAATTTCACAAAAGTAGAGGTGAAGTAATGGTAAGAATTGAGAATCATTACATTTCCAAAAGTAATCAATTTCATTATTTTGGATCAATCGTTCCTAAAAACAGGATATTGATAAAAATGTTACACACAAAATTATAGTTGGATGGCTAAGTGGAGAGGTGCTACTAGAGTGTTATATGATTTACATATTCTACTTACAGCTAAAAGAAAATTTTACAAAACAGCCATTAAGCCTGCATTGACATCTAGATCAAAATGTTAGGCAATGAAAAAGCAACATATAAGATGAATGACGATGTCGAGATAAATATGTTGAGATGGATGCATAATTAGACTAGGAAAGATACAATAAGGAAAAACATATTTGAAACAATTAAGATGCTATTCAAATAAATAATAAGATAAAGAAAAGTAGGTTAAGATGATTTGAACATTTAAAGTAATGACCAAGGTAGACTGCTATGAGAAGATGAAAAAATGTATTTATTCAATGATCTAAGAGGATGAGAGTAGCCTAGCCTATCAGGTGAAAAAAAAGGTCAGAGGAAGACCAAAAATAACCTAGACAAAGTTTAGTAAGAAATGATTTAGATGATTATAATTTGATTGCAGGTATGGCTTTTGACAAATTGGGGCCTAGGGGTTTTAATATTAAAAAAAAACAAATTGGGATGGAGGAACACGATTCATATTGTCAACGACAACTAGTTGAAATAAGAAATTTTATTATTACTCTTATTTTTTTTTTATTGTTATTGCTATGGAAAGATGGATTCTAAGTCCCAATTTCAAAAAAAGTCAAAGTTCAGTAAAGTCAATGAAGAAAAAACCACTGCCAGAAATTGGATGCATTTTCTTACTAAAGACAATTTAAACATAAAATGTCATACAAGATCTGAAAAAGAAAAACGAAGTGCTAAACAATATGCACTAAAGATCAACAACACTAATCATACCTGCATGATGAACTTTAGATAGTTATTGATAGCATACAGAAGAGCTGGAACAGCAAGAAGCACATTGTTGCGAGCTGCCTGTGAGGGAACATAACATCATAATCAGGATAAAAAAGGCATCATGCATAACTATAATCATGAACTTTCTGCTGATGTGGCCTTTGAGTATATCACACAAATATACACCCAAAAGAGAGAGAGAGAGAGAGAAGTATCAGATTGCCAGCAGTATATAGAACATGAAATATCAGATTACCAGCAAGGCTCAATAAGTATCAAGCCACCATTAATCAGTCAACCACGAACCAAGTTCCTCACAAAGAAGACAAACCCGCTAAAAACTAAGATTCACAGCAAGGCCTACTATTTTTCCTACGGTGTCCTTCATCTCCCTCATTTTCATACTTATTTTTCAATCCATGCAAATAAGATAATAATTTCACATCAATGCAAGTGAATCCCCAATGGAAAGGTTTAAAAAATTATCTATACAGCAACCTATAAAAGGATAAGATTACTATGTTCATACAAATATGGGGTTTGCTGTTGATGATATTATATCCTGTATTCAGGCCTACAACTTGCCATACCTTAAAACAATACCCTTATCTTCGTCTTGCAATATATTTAAAAAGAAAAAAAAAGGTTTTACATCTTGTTAGTAGACAAATCTTACCTGCACAAATGTGGAAACAGAGAGAAGGGGCTTTTCTCCAACTTTCTGATGCCTAGCCTGCAGAATTGACAAAAACCAAGGAAGATGAGTCCTCTATAGACTATGCTTTTGTTGAAAATTACCCAAAAATAAGAAAATAAAACTAACAATTGATTTCCCAATTCCAAAAGCTTTCCCTATATGCATGTGCATGATCGTGTATGTGTTTACTGTTATGTACACCTCTACAGCATAACCACGGCTCAAAATAAATGCCATATTGACAATTACACTCAATACATATTTAGTGCCAACGTTAACTGCATGGTACACCTATAATAAAAACAGAGAGAAAACACAAAATACTGACTGAAAAAAAAGTATTAATCCACTTTTAAACTTGCCTTTTTTCCAAAGGAAAAAGGGAAAAAATTCAAAATATCACTGAAACACACTTGGATCCATAAAATGATCTAGAACTTTGGATCTTAAGACTCAAAAACCTCAAGATTGAAGATCAAGGAAGGGTTTTCTCACTTCCTCACAATTTTTGCATGCTTTAATATAGCTATTTCATAGTTTTATGCCATATTTTTAAACTTTATGTCAATGTCTTAATGAGTTTTATTGTATCCCAAGTGATATTCATACTTATAAAAACCCCTTTTTTTTCTTTAGGGCAAAAAAAAATGTTTTTTTTTTCTTTTTTAATGAATTTTCAAAAAAAAAAACCAAAAAAATTAGTTTTTCTAAAAGAGCTTTCAAAAGTTATGCTTTGAACCTTAAATTTTCAAGTGATAAATCCTTGGCTGATTTATCAACTCCATAGAATTCATCTTATTTTCTAGAAAATAGTTAAGGGGCTAACCTAGTGCACAAGGCTTCCGCCATTGCGTAGGGTTTGGGGAGGGTCTAATGTACGTAGCCTTACCTCCACAACCTTATCGTTTCTAGAAAACATTTCCAAAATACAAAAAATAAAAGCTTCAATGCTTCTTCCAAGTCTAGAGTAATAAGAGGATGACAGAATATGAGCTACAAAATCAGGCTAACAATGTCTAATTTCAAGAATCTAGATGGTCAGTAGAATGGGTCCACGTCAAAATCTGTTCCCAAAGGTTCTTTGGTTTGAGTTTCAAGTCTACTTCTCAAGGTCTTTTGACTTAAATTTATCCTAGTTTTTCCAAAGAAGCAACCAACTTTTCACTTTTAATTGCTAAAAATAAATAAAAACTTTTTACTTTTCGTGTGAAGACTTAATCTAGAAACAATGGATCTAGGGCTGACCAATATTGGACATCATCATTTATCCAAGGCTAATCTATTAACTACATGGATTCATCTTATTTTCTAGAAAATAGTTATTTAAATAATTATTTCGCTATAGTATATCCAAAAATAAAAATGTTTTTATAAATAAATGTCATTAGAATTTCCTTTTTTTTGTGTCACATTGATACACAACTGAACTAATAATTTCATAAAGTGATTTTTTTTTATTATCAATTGAATAACTTTGATTATGCACACACAACTTGTTGAGGAATTGATACATTGAAGTAATAAAGATAAAAATGTTTATATATCAGGTAATTAATTTGTTCTTTTTTATTCTAAGACATTTCTAAGGGAATTGAGTTCTATTCTTGATGTTTGAAAAATATGATGTTATGTCTCAAATTGGCTGTATCTTATTATTTACAAGTAATTTATGTATTCCATTGGATATGAATGATTTGTTTTGTGTTTCATTACTTTATGTATTACATAATAGCTTATTCAAGTTCATTTTAAAGTTTCCATGTGCTTGCACATACACCGACTTGTTTCCATATTAGCATCTACAAGGTTAGTAAGTGTATAATATGGAACTGCCAATTCATCATTTTCAAAGCATATATTTGCATAAAAATAAGTTTTGCTTTAAATATCCAAAAATTTCTACGAGCTTATAAGATTTCCATGATTTTTTAGTTGTTTTCAAGTGTATCCAATAACTATTTTGATACGCGTTCATTTCTTGAATAATTGATGCATTCTTCAATATGATATATTAAATCATGAGTTTAACATCAGTTATTAGAATCAAAATTCAAACTTATTTAAAGAGTTGTGGTAAAAAACTTAACTCATGCTCAATAAGATTAGGTCAGCCAAAGTGTACATGGGAGATGGGACAAAAGATTATCTTGGATAGAGGCCCTCTTTTTAAATGTCACATAGGACAAAATGAATTAATTACTGTTATTGATCAATAGAGATGAAAATGCAAACCTTAAGGATTTCCCTTTTTTTTTTTTTTTTTTTTCTGATAACATGTCATGAAATTCTTGGGATGTTTCTCTTTTGTCTATCTAGGTGCTACATTGGATAAAATAATCATTTTGTCAACGACTGATATTCCTCCCTATAGGGATGTTGTATTTTTTAACTATATGCCATTCACTAGGAATTTCTCATCAAAGTGATTCCTTTGTTAACCACTTGATAAATAGGAATGGAGCATCTATTCACATAACTAGAGGTGAAATTTAATGAATCTTGGGCAGTTTAAGAATTGTAAGTGAAAACATAGGATTTGTAAATTTTGAAGGCTTGTTAATAAAGCTGTAGAAATTGATTCCAGTAGCATTTAGCAGTGATGTAAAAATAATGCATATTCCATGAAGCAAAATGAAAAGGAATTCTAAAACTAACAAAACAAAGATATTTTGAACTAGAATGAAGTTAACACACCTGAAACAAGAGCATAACAACTGCAAAGAGAACCTTTGTTGCCTCAGTTAAAAAGTTAACACTAATAGGACTAAACTTGAAACTCCCATCAACCTTGGACATAAAAACCAATATAGGCTGCACAAAAAGAAGATGTCAATAATATATTTTGAAAATTAAGAACTTTCCACTTACTGGATTTGAATTTATTTACCTGCAGACCAACCAACATGCAATCGCCAACAACCAAGAGAACATTCAATGCACGGGTTTTTGATGATATTTTGCTCCTATGCCTGTCATATGCCCTTGAAATAGTTTTTGTAGTTGGGGACACCAGCTTGGAATGGCAGACACTGCATTCTATCATCCCGTTCATTGGCTCACCCCCAAGAAGCCACTAACGGTATCTACAATGCACAAAGATTAAACTGAAGCAGCCCCAAACAACAGAAGGATCACACTTCCAATACATCTGGTAGAACTTAATGATTACTTAAACTTCCAGACAACAACAAAATACCACCACCAAACGTGACAAATATGTGAAAGACTCATATCCCCTAAAATTTTGAAATCATACACTTCTTGGAATTAACTCTTTACAGAGGATATATTAGAGACTTGATACACACACACACACACAGACATCATATCGGAGTACATGACGGACAACTGATAATCAGCTGCAAATGAGGACGGAAGAAAGATAGATGTTTCCATGTTTTTACCAGTTCGGCAAAACAAAATCTCGAAAATAAATTTTCAAAAAACTCCAAATCAATCAACGACTCGCAACATACCACGATTTCAACAGTTACATACACCGGGAATTCAACCAGATCTCGCCATCAGAACCACAACTTCCCAATCGGCGACGCCAAGATCGGAGAATCCACGAGATCTTCCCTTAGAACAAACAAACGTATTAGATCCTGCTACTTGCTTAATAAAACTGAGCCTTCTCCACAGATTTAGATTTTAGGCAAATAAAACGGCAAAATGCCATCTAAATAATCAAACTCAAGGACGCACCTCACCGAAATCAAATCCTCATCAACGTCGAGTCTCAATCGGATTCAAACAACAAATTTCCCGGAAATTCACCTCTTCCCCCCGAATCGAGCGCCCGAGTCACCAGAATTCAGCTATCTCCAAATAGATTACAACACAAACGAAAATGATAACGAAAAAAGGCGAATTTCTCGATCTGATTTGAAGTTGGAGTAGAGAACAGAGATCAAGAGCTCCCACCGGTCAGGCAATTCGAGTAACGGAGATCCAGAGTTCCGAAGAATATGCAGACTAAGAACTCTCCATAACAAGTATTAATAGCCGAAACGTCTCTCTCCCTCTCTCTTTCTTTATATTGCTTTAAATTCACAACACAGTCTTCATGTACTCACCAGTTTTTGTGTTTTTTATTTCCCGTGTTTGGAAGGAAGACGGAAAAATAAAACAAAATTTCACAAAAAGCCCTTAGTTCGACTAGAATTACATGACTGGAAATATAGAAACAATGTTTTAAAAACCAGTCCCATGTTGACCCGATAGGACCGGTTCAATCCAGAGTCAACCTCTTGAACTGCGATTTTGCGTGTCATCTGTTCTCCAACCAGCTCACGTCCCCCAAGTAGGGATGGAAACGGGGCCGGGGTTTAGGTAATATCAAACCCTAACCGGTCCCTATGGCGTCAGTAACGGGGGGTGGGTTGGATTGCCCCGATTACTTTGATACAATTAAAAAAAAAACTGTTTTAAAAATAAAATATATAAATTAATAATATAAATCTATAAATATATTACTATTAAAAGCACAAACCATCTAAAGTGTTTTCATTTTTGTATACCTAAATTACCCTCCTTTAAAATCTTTATTTAATTTCATTTCAAAAGTAACATTTTCTTTCTTTATTACCGTGTGAATCTAATAAAGTTCTAGATAAACCTTGATTACCTAAATATCTAAGAATAAATTTTAATTAATAAAATCTTACTAGATTATATAAGCCTTAATTAATACTTATATAAAAGACTAATTTAATAATAAAACCTAAATTATCAATAACAATGACTCCGTATATCTATCCATTATTCTAAAATATTTAATTCAAAAACTACTTGTACTTTATCTAAAAAAAATTTCAAATAAATTATTGAATTTCAAAATTAACTTTTTTGTTATTTGCGTGAGCCTAGTAAAATCCTACTAATTATATAAACCTTAATTATATTTATCTAAAATATTTTTGATTAAATAATATATACATAAATTATTGATAATATTAATAATTTTGCATATACCCGTTATTCAAGAAAATTTAATTCAAAAGTATTATAATTGCCTAAAAGAATTCTAATTGAATAAAATAAGAATATTTTAAAAAAAACTAATCATATTCTAAAATAGTATTAAATTAAAACAATTTTAATGTAAAACAAATGAATTAATAAATTAATATATACATATATGTGTGTGTACGTGTGTGTGCGTACATGTGCACTTTGGAAGAACACCACGTTAAAAGTATGAATCCCCTTATTGTTTGTCCACTTAAAAAGAACACCACGTTAAAAGCAAGAGTCCAAATCGCATGTGGTTCGGTTATGCTGATGTCAAATAACAAATTGGTCAAATAGGGAAAATCTTAGGGGTGATTTGGGAATAGATTATCAGCCTAGAATCTGGGCAATTCTCTTTATATATTAGTTTAGATATACTTTTTTTTTATCATCATTATCTTTCATCTTTTCTACTTATTATTTTTGACATTTAATATAAATGAAATTCCCATGTGCAACGCACGTGCATTTTTACTAGTATTAATAAAGTATGTAATTTCTATATATAATACTAGCAAGGTGCACGTGCAATACCACACGTGCATAAGAAGGAAGGGACGAAGGGAGAACATGGAAGAGGACAGTTTTTCAACTGATTCTAAGTTTTGAAAATTTTGAGGCAATTTTGACCATTGTACCCTTAAAACATAGAGTTGCCACCATTCAGTTTAGGTGTGAATGGACACCAAAATATCAAATAAGCACAAAAAGGCAAATTTAGGGTAAAAATAACCCTATTAAAAAAACAACCAGAGATAGGTAAGGGGATTAGGTTATGAACAGGGGAAGGTGTTAGGCACTCCTATTCATCCACACAAGGTGGTTGCCAAGTATTGTTCATGTTAAAATAAAGGAAAAAGGGCTTGCTACAAAAATCATGAAAAATCACAAAAAAGACAAAAGTGTATGGTTTTTTCATACGAATAGCCTAATTGATTCAGAACTTTTAAATATGATCATACCATTCATAGGCTTTCATGATTAAAACAAAATTGAGATAAAATCAAATAAAACCAAAATAAAGTGAAAACTTCAAAAATTTGGCTTCAAGTTAAATTCTAGAAATCTAGAAAAATATGATTTTTATAAAATATTGCAGAATTGAACTTGAACAGTCCAGGACATAGATATAGCCCAAATATCACATTAAATCAAGAAATCAAAACCAAAAATACCCACGTTGATGAAAAACATCAAAAGGGGAGAACTTAAACCGTAGGATCTTCTCTCAAACATGAAAAAGGACTCAAAAACCACATCATGAAACCCTAGAAATTACTTTCAGGCTTCTGAATCCAGATCTACCATACTGATCATAATAGATCCAGGATCTTAGCCTAATATCACAAAAATTACGAAAATAGTGCTGTAGGTGCAAAGGTGTGAAAAATCCAAATTTTAGAAAAAAAGTGGGGATCTCATGCTATAAACATCATGGATTCATAGGATTCATTCAGATTCAAAATAAAACCATTAAAACATGATCAGGATATCCAAAGCAGCCATATCTCACAGATTAAAGCACATAGGAGTCTACCCTACGGATCCACCTGTTCTCTTTTCCCCTAGCTCTCTCTTCACGTTTTACAGCTAGAGAGGATTCTTGAGGTACTTAGAGATAGGTTTGGTGATACAAACACAATCAAAGGCTTTATTCTAGAAAAAAGGAGAAAAACATATATGGGGTTCTATTCTAGGGATCCACCTGTTCCCCTTTCACCTAACTCTCTTTTCACGTTTTACGGCTAGAGAGACTCTTGAGGTACTTAGAGACAAGTTTAGAAATACAGAATAAAAGAAGGCCTTATTCTACAGCAATGGAGAAGATCTGATTATCTCTAGAATTGAAGACAGAAAATAAAAGGGAAAAGGGACTTACCTGGATTGAGCAAGCAGAGCAGCAGGGATTCCTCTCTTCTCTTGGAGCTCCTTGGACTTCAAAATTTCGTGGCCTTTTGCTTGAGGAGAGGCCCTTTATTTATAGGCAAACCCAAGGGCTTGGCTGGTCCAGAAGGATATACCAGGATCCCACCAGATTGGATTAAAAATAGGGATAATGCCCATCCATGGCCAACAAGGATATTTCAAACGAATAAATAAACAAATTCGCTCACTTAAAGAGATATTAGACTGAAGATAAAGCTCAGAAATCGAGCAAGAATCAAATTCGCACAAATCTCCTGCGCCCGTAAATGTATTGCGGGCAAGTGGTGTCTGCATTTGCATTACGGGCGCTGCGTGCCCATATACAAAATCCGGGCACGACCAGCCCGTAAATACAATACAGGCAATGCTTAAATTATTGAATTTTATGCATTTTTGGCCTGTTTTAAAATCCCTATTACATGTTTTCATTATTTTCTCATTTTGTAGTGCAATTTGAGGTGTCTACACAATCCATAATCCAAATAAAATCCCATAAATGGTACCGCTTCTGCGAAGGCAATACCAATCCGATCAAAGATTAATGGACCCACGACAACACATCTAATCCCAGTGCATGTGCAAGTCACAAGTGATCCTCAAGCACGGCCAAATCATAGCTCCAACATGCAAGTCACAAGTAACCTACCAACATGACCAATATAAAGCTCGTGAAAGTCGATGTCTCATTGAAGCATGCGGATGGTAACTTGAATAACAAAATAAAAACCGTTTACCGAAAACAACCTCGGCTAAGACCAGGCAGCACCTGCAGCGGTCGAGGATTGCTGCCTACGTCGCCCGCACCTGCTAGTACGACGGACCACATACTGGGGAGTTCCGAACAAGAATAACTTACTAGCCAATTCCCTTTCACTTCCTAGCTAAGCTATGGATCCATATTAAGCATTGCCCACTAGACACAACTCACAATCAAAATCTTGAATAACTCAAAAACTCAAAATTCAGTGATAAACCTTGTACCAATAATCACAACAATGTCCCAAGTGCTGTGCCCAGCAATAATTTCCAAAACCATGGTGTCCAATCAAAAGATGTTCAAAATAACCATTAAACAGTTCTTAAACAAAGTTCCAAATCATTTAATAAAAAAAGTACGAGAGTATACACAAATTCTAAATAAAAGGTTCAGATTTGAGTCGTGTTAGTGTGGGCATACTTAGTTTATCTTTCTAATTTAGTATTCAGGTTATTCTTTATTTCTTACAAAGTTTACTCCAAATCCTACACTTTGGTTCATCCTAAAATCCTTACTTTTAAATCCTTATTTACCAACTAATACCCTAAATCTCTAAAACCTTAGGGTTATGTTATTGATTCTTTCCAGAAGTTAATTTAAGTCTATTATGACTTGTTAGACTAGGTTTCATACGTAGAATCCTAATAAAAATTGTCTGAGTGCATAGGTATACCTTAACTAGTCTTCTTTGATTCTTATTACATTCAGTGTCCCAAATAATTACCCTTTATTCAAATTTAATTCCGTCACTTCCTACATCTCAAATTACCCTATTTACAGGTGTTACAACATTAAAATTCCAAGAAAAATCATTAGAAATTGAATCTGGGCATGAATCCCAAGTTTAGAAATTTCTGACAGTTGGTCGCTCGAAGGGTTGCTCGGGCGACTGCTCTAGCGGTAAGGATTCAGGTTCTGTTATTTTTCAAAGGCCTATCGCCTGAGGAAACGCTCGAGCGGTGTATCGAGCGCTCCGACTATAACACTGTTTTCTTCCCTTTGTAGAAATTTTCGAACTTTCTATACATACTATTAACTTGATTTGATTCCAAACATCTGATTTCCATCCTAAAATAGTTCTTAGACAAACCTACACTAATCCCATCACCTTTCTCCTTATCTTGAGTTTCTTTTTTTAAATTAAACTCACCATGATCAACATTTTCTTGATTTCTATAAGAAAATCACCAAACAATTCTTTATAAACAAACAAGCTTTTTCCCATGAAATCCAACTTGAAAACAATACGATCAAACATCAAAATCACGAGAAAACATACAATTCCTCCAGTTTCAAGGGTTTGCTACTTGTCTTATGATGAACCTAGATTTTTCAGAAACTTCGCCTGTACTCGTTTTTGGAGCTCGACCGCACCCCTCTAGACTTCTCCAATTTAGATCTCCACCGTTAAGTTTTAAGTCTTCCATGAGTAGAACAAAACCCTAAAATTTCAGCCTATTACAATGGTTGGATATTCCTAGCTTGCCGTTCGAAGTTGGCTGGTCGGCCATCTCTGCAACTCTTCTTCTTTCTAATTCCCTCCTTTCTTTTCTCTCTTCTCTCTTTTTATTTTGGCTCCTATCACTTATGCACGAATTTCCCTCTCCTTCTAACTTATTTTCAAAACCTAAAATACTCTTTAAACCTCTCTTTTATAGCCTCCCTACTAGTCCAACTTTAATTAGGTTTAGCTTATTCTAATATACTTAGTGTATTCCCTCTTTTACCCTTCTCCTTAATTTAACTCCTTTAACTCTCTTTTAAGGGATCTACTAATTAATTTTCGTGCTTAATCTTATTTCTAATTTTAAATTGAACTTAGGCTTTTATTATTCACTCAAATTACCTATATCTTGGACCCTAAATAGTATAATTACCATTAGGCCCTTTTTCCACCCTTTAAGCCTTAATTTCATTATTTTACATCCATCTAAGCTAAGATTTTGTCTAGTTGAATTTGTTGACTTAATAACTAATTATCTTATTTTCTTTCATGAATTTAACAAATTGAAATGATCAAATTACCCTTCCTCTTTAAATTCCTATTTTAACCTTTATATCTCTCTTTAATTCTCCTACTATTATATTCTTTAGTATTTTCCTCTATAATTTATCTTTTAATTATTTATTTTATTTTTAGGAAAATCCAGGGTTTTACACATCTCCTTGATATGGACCCCGATTCTGGCAAATTCAGTTGCGTCGAAATCATGTCGGCATTTCCTTTCTTTTGGGACAGAGATAGCGGTTAATCTAGGTTTGAGCAGAAAGTCAATTTCTGCTCCCCCGGGACTTAATTTGCCCGTAAATCCTTCATCTGGACTCCGATTCTGGCAAACTCAGTTGTGTTGGAACCGTATTAGAAATCTCTATCCATCGGGATAAGGAAAGGTAGCCAACTAGCACTTGATCAAAAAATCAACTTTTGTCCCCTTAGGGTTTGACTTCCCAGTTAGGGTTTGCACTTCCGGTACTTTCGGGAGGTGCAAAAAATGAGGTGCTTACGGGGGGTTTAGAAGAAAGAATTTAAAAAGAAAGATGTGGAAAAATTGGAAAGTATATTAGTTGGGAAGTTTCCAAATATAATTAGAATTCTTTATTAGGTGCAAATATAGAATGGGAAGGAAAGAAATAATTTAGGGTTGTTGGTTGATCCCCACGGTTGGAAGAAGAAGGAGAGAGTTTTGGACGTGGAAAAGATGAAGGAAAGAGGGATAACATATAACCTAGAGAGAGAGAGAAAACATGAGATATTAAGAGTGAAGAAAACTGTTGCAAAAGTTCCCAACCAGCCTTCATCAAAACACGATTTGGAAACGATCCACCATTGGATCGGCCTCAAATTTGGAGGAGATATTTTTGGTAGATAGATCTTCAATCTGAACAGTCAAGATGGGGTTTGGAGATCTCTAGAGTGATGTGAAATTAACAAAACGTGACTGCATTGGGTTATTCAAGAAAAGATAGATTTTGCATTCTAAAGGTAAGTAGCAACCCTTTACTTGAAGAAAATTGCATGTTTTTATGTTTAGTCGACAAAAACTAATGTTTGTGAGATTCAGTTGATTTAGAGATTATTGTTGTGAAGTTTTGATGACTTTACGTAAGGTTTTTAGTGCTGAAAAATAAAAGTATTCCTGCCTGTTCAGATTTCTATTTTGAGTTGATTTTCGAAAGAAATCTATTATTTTGATGAGAAAATATGATATGGATATGTTTAGAATGTTTTGGTAGGTGTAGATGATGGTTTTAAATGTATTAGAATTGATTTTGAATAATGGAAATAAGTTATAGAAGTTAAAGTTGAAAATTCGTCAAAATTTCGAAAATTCCAGATTTTTAGCGAATTATAACGAACGCCCAACTTACGGCTTGAGCGCCCATTATATTTCAATGGTCACCCGACATGAGGTCGAGCACCCTATTAGGCGCCCTGCCAGTGTATTTTATTTAGTTAAGAACCTGAGAGCTCAATGCTTAAGCGCCCTGTCAAGCGCCATGTTAAGCGTCCAAGCCCAAAATTCTAATTTTTAGTTTTTGACCTAATTTTCATCTACAAAATGATTTTTGATCAAATCCAACACATGTACAAGCAAGATTTGAGTATTTATAAGTGGTTTCAGTGGTCAAATAATTTTATAAAATTATACTAGATTTTGGGTACATTCTACTATAATAGCTCATGTTTTGGTTCCAAGAAGGAAAATGACTTGTGTATTTACTTGTTTTGGAAATTGCTGGTTTTCCACACTTGTAATAGTTAATTTTGAAAATGTTTTAAGTTCTGGAATTGTATAAAAATGTTTTCCTATAGATTTAGGTAGATTGAACCTATTTTTTGGATTTTGACAGTTTTGAGTAACTTTGGTTTTCCTCCATGAGGGATTTTTATCTATTATTATTTTTCCAAATGGAGTATAATTGGCATGAGGGCAGCAAATACAAATTTACTTCCATGAGGGAGTGATTTTTCCATGAGGGCTATGATTATTAAATTTTTCCATGAGGGCATTACACTACAATATATTATATTGATTTGGTCATGAGGACCACATGTTCTGTTTTTGTTGACTTGTGTCTAGCGTGCTTAGCTTGTTATGGATCCATAGTTTAGCTAGTAGTGAAGTCTGTTTATTTTTGTTTGGATTAAGTCTAGTTCCTTTATGCATTTCCTCTATGATGAAGAGGCCTTCTATGAGGGATGAGCTGCAGCAATTCCACTTCCACCATGAGGGTGAGGTCTCTTATATTCCACTATGAGAGTGATGATATTGGTACCGGATATGTTGTAGTTTGTTCTTAGATTGGATTTGTTGGACTACGACTTCACCTTTCAAAGTGGTTATATTTCACGAGTCCTGTGAAGTCACATACACTTGTGATTGTTTTGATTCTTATAAGGAGATTACGGTTTGTTTTGAAATATATTTGTGAAAAAGATTATTGCTTTGGATTGTAATTTGCTGGATTATTGTTGAAATTGTTATACCTCATGAACTGTATTTCTTATGATAGCAACATGGACTATTTTATTCATGCAATTTTTCTAAGATGTTTATCTTACCCATGTTTTTAATGTTTTATTTTTAGATATTCTTGGAGAGGACGGACAGTTGTGATCTCGAGGGTATAGTTGATGGTTTAGAATAATGCCATAGTACTTCATTAGATTATTCCTCTTGTATATTGTTGGATATTTTGTATAGGTGACTTTTAATTCAAATTGGAGGATTGTCATTATTATAGTGAGTTGAGAGTTGTTAGTTGCCTTTTCATGTTCAGACTTAATGTATATACAATTGGGAGTTTATTTTGAAGTCTTCCGCTATTATTTGAGAAAATAAAAGTTGTTTAAATTTTGGCATACTCCGATATGAAATCATGGTGTAATTATGGATTTTTATTTTGTTTCGAACCACAATACTAACACTTTGGGTTTGGATTATTCATGAGGAATATATCCGGATCTAGGGCGTTACACAAATAGAAAACCAAAAACCCCCTCCATCTCTTGACTTCTGTTAAGAGGGGTATTTAGCTTATTATAGTGTTGCTTGAGAACTTGGTTAATATAATCTAAGTATAAGAATACAACCTAAAAATAAAATACAACAAATGAGAGGGGTATTATGGCTATAAAAGTGCTGAAATTGTAAGAAGTTTTTTGTAAAAACTTAACTAAATAAGTAGATTTAATAATATACTGCATCTGTAACACCCCGGATCCAAATCTTATATCCAAACCCGAAGTGTTAAAATAACAGTGGCCCAAAATCATAACTAAACCAAACAATAATTAAAATTTCCATTTTATTCAAAATCAGAGTGCTGAATTAAAATATAATCCCTCAATAAAAGCGTGGATTAAACTAAACAAATTATCCAAGCATATTCACTAATCAATAATAACCATCAAATAAAAACTGTCTGGTATGGGTTTAACTATAATACCCTAAAATAACCCATGATCATCTACTATAAACTCCCTACTCAAATGAAACATCAAATAATATCAATCCTAGTCCTACAGAGTAAAGTAGTCTTCCTCTCTGTAATCAGAGTAATCCCCTTGCGAATCAGGCTCTGCAACGTCCTCACCAAGATAATCTGAAAACAAATCCGATAAAACAATGTGAGATAATGAAATCTCAGCAAATAGCCATGCGGTAAAGAAATATTTATATAGTTCTAAATATGCAAGCGAATAATTAGATTAATCTAGCAATTAAATCATAAAAAGAAACATTCACGATAAGTCTCGTAGGACTCATGAAATAAAGAATAGAGGAAACGACAGATTATGCCAATATGCTACCTAATTGAATTACAGGTGGGCCAGCCAATACCGGTTAGGCTATTCGACACCCAATAGAAGTACTCAACTAATACCGAAGTGAGTTAGGATGTACGGTCCAACCGATACTGAAGTGGATAACATAGCAACCGACCAATCCATAAGCGGTACTATCCTCGAGATGATGGAATGCCTATGACACAGAATCCGAACTCTAAAAACCATTTCACTTACTAGCTACTCTATGGATCTATGTAAGAGTTAAGCTCACTTGACAGTGGTAAACCAAAACTAGGTAGGAGACATACGTCACAAAAATCTGCATACGCTAAATCAATAATACAGGCATACGCCAAGTCACGTACGTGATAACAAACCCACATACGTGGATACAAATACATGTCAAAATCATGGTCTCAATAGGCAAATATGATCCGAGTGTAAATAAAATCATTCAATGCTCAAAACATGTTTAAATAATCCAAATACAAGCATAGGAACTCTTAAAATCAAATTTCATTGAAAATAAAAGCTTTTGGAACGATAAACCTCAAATAAGTGTCATTAGTATAAAGTACCCAAATTCTTTATAAAAATTCAAATTAATCATCAGCCAGTGCAAACACTCTCAAAATACCCTAATCTTACTGGTACATGAGTTGGAATTTCATAAAAATCATTTTATAATAAAAACTAGGTAGATTTCTAAAAATAACAAAAATATGTCATAAGCGCTCGAGCGCTGTTGGGCGCTATTGCAGATGCTCAAGAAAAATTGAATTTCAAGAATTTGGCTACTCGGGATGGCACTCGAGCCATATCCCGGGTGCTCGGCTTGTCAAAAATTACAACTCTCTGGTTTCAGACTTCTAAAAAAACACATGCGGGGGCGCCTTGAATGGCGCTCGAGTGTCGATGAGCATCAACACCTAACAATATGGCGCCTGGTATGGCGCTCCAGCGTCATTATAGGCATCCGTTATTTTTTTGGAAATTTATGGGTTTCACGACTTTTCCAATTTCAAACATGTTTTCCACCAATTTTAACACATCAAATCACTTCCAAATTTTGGGTTTTTATCTCCTCAACATACTAAGTTATTCCAGATCATCAAATACAAAAATCCACAAGTTTTCTATAACAAATCATTCACAAACACTCCAGAAATCTCTCGTCTAAACATGTTCTTCGATAAACCAAAACTATATTTATTTATGCAAGTTGTAAGGGGCTACTTACCTCTCTTCTGAGATTAATTCCTCTCCAAATGACTCCAGAAATCACTCTCTAATAGATTCGAACGAACACAGCAAGTCCTTTCTCATCAAAACCAAATTAAAATAATTTTCAGAAATTCCCACAAACTTAGAACTATATGCATAGGTTATAAAGCATTGGTTCTGTTCTAGTTTCTTACCCTGAATCCCACGAAATCCTTCTCCTTCTTATCCTTCTAGTCTGATCAAAGCCAAAGCAATGGGAATTGATCACTCCAGAATTCCAAACATAGAAAAGAAAGTTGCAGCTATATTTTTTCTCTTTTCTCTCTCTAACGTGAATAAGAGCTCTAAATAAATTTTTTTTTCTTCTTTCTTTTTATATTTTCATCCAATACAAGTTTAACCCTAAATTACCTTCCTATATTTTCTCTTATCCTATTTAGATTAGGGTTTCAAATTTTAACTTAGCCGTCCATCTCCTCATGGACTTTCGGCTAACTCCAAAATATTTTCTCCTTCTCTTTTTTTTAATCAATAATTAATTAGATGAACAACAATATAATAATAATATTAAATTCTAATTCAATATTAAATTATAAACTCACCTTGAATTAATTCTCTAAGTTCTCCAGGTCACCCTGAAACTCTCCGGATTGAACCAATTCCTCATTCCCTGCAATATTAATAATAATAATAATTAATTTATTTGTTTTATCTTATTTATTTAATTAATAAAAATCTAGGATTTTACAGCATCAATTAAATACACTATCTACCATATTTGTACTTGCTACTCATAGAAAATTAAGTAATTTTAACTTTATATCTTTAATAATTTATTATTTTTATTTGAATTTCTAATTCTCAAAAAAGTTATATTTGTAAATGGTTATTTCATTAAATAAGGTCATCTAGGTCATTCAGGATTATAAATAGTTTACAATATAAATTTTGCTTTAAAAATCTTATTTTTGTAAATTAATTTTCAAAATAACCTCCAAATTAATTTTTATATAATTACAAATTCGAAACAAGCTATCATATTTCTACAAATGCAATCTATATTTTTGTTATTTATGAAATATAAAAGCTTTTGTAATAGATAAAAATTATAAACTATTCAAACACAGAACAAATCCACATTAGTTTATAAATAAATTTTATTTTATTATTTTGATAATATTAAATATTAATTACAATACGTTCATTTATAAATAATTTAAATATTTATTGAAAATTATAATTTCTTATTAATGTAGGTTTATCATACATATAAAAATGCACTATTAGTAATATAAGACCAAAAACAAAGAACAAAAAACAAAATGATTAGCCTTTGTTTTTGTTGGAAAAATATCCTCAAACAATTAGACATTGTTTGTTGAGGATTAAGGTGGATTGTAGGTGATAAAATGATTGTACATTTATGGTCAGATAATTGGGTCTTTGATTACCCTAATATATATACACGAGTTAAAACCTCTTTACTTAGCTATCATAAAGTGGGATTGACAGCTAACGAGTTGATAAACAATGATAGGACTTGGAATGTAGAGAAAATGAATCAAAATCTTCTGAATTATCTATCTATTGTTAATTCCATGTTAGATATACTATATGTTAGGGAGAATACACAAGGTTTGGTGTCTTGATTTTCCCCTAGATTTAACATATTTTCTTGGATGCTTCTCCAAAAATTGATGCGTTGGTCTTCTCCTTCCACAGGATGAACCAAGGTTAACTTTGATGGATGAGTAAAGTGTCAAAGAGCAGCAAATGGAGGTGTGTTGAGTATCCATTGCGCTTGTGGAGGCTTTGGAATTGAGGAAGGAGTTGCAACTTTGCAAGAGGTGTTTGTTGACTTTGAATAGAGTAGCAAGTAGGGCGAGTTGGTTGGGTTGTGATGAGTTTAGGCTCAGCCCAAACTCGTTGTAGCTCATGGTAACACAAACTCATTAAATCCAAACATAACCCAAACTTTATTATTTGAGTTCAGGCCTAGTTGGCCCAAATAGAATGTAAATTTTTGAGTATTTCTTTCTTTTTTGCTATGAATGCAAATGTTAGAATATCACATTAGTTTTAGCATATATATCAATTTTAAGTTTTTTTATCTGAGAAACAAATGCAAAAATTTGTTATCATATATCAATAAATTTATGTTTTATAGTGGATTACATAATTATAAAGATAGTGTAAAAGGTTTAAAAAAAAATTTGTTACATATAGCGTATACATACAAATATGTATGTGATAAAGTTGATCCAGATTGGTCTTTTTGGGTTGGATAGCATGAGCTCAAACCCAATCCAAGCTCAACTTTAGGTCAGAAATGAAGCGTAGCCCAAATCCAAACCTAATTCGAAATTAAATGTTTAGTTCAGCCTTTTATTTGGTTTGATTTGATGGGCTTTAGGTGGTTCAGGTTAGATTTACAACTCTTAGTTTGAAGAGTAGAAGTCCCCGTAAAAATAATTAAAAAAATACCTCATTTTTAAAGTTATGGCCACGGCACATGTATCTCACAGCTAAGGTGTTCATGGGCCGGGCGACCCACCCAGCTTGAGATGACAAGCCTGCTCTTGGACGGGCTTGGCCATGCATTTGTTGGACATATGGTCGGGCCGGGCTTGATTTTAATGAGGCTGATTATTTTTTGGACAGGCTTGGTCATGCATGCATAAATAATTTCAAGCCCTCCCGGCCTGACCTGATGTTCTATACTATTATGATAATGGCCTACATGTTATTACGGACTTAGTTCTAAGGATTTTTGTCTAGGATAAAATCATCTCATATGACTCTTCTATTATTAGATTTTGGAGGTCTTCAATGACTCTTTCTGGTATTGATGTTTATATGAAAGGATAACAGGGATTGATGTTTACATTTTAATGGTTTGTGAGAATTTTATGATAATGTGTTTTGAAGCTTTTTTTTATCCTACTGTTTTGATGGCTTGGCAAATTCTTAAATTGTGAACCCAAAATGTGAATTTGGGCGTGACCTGGGAGAGCTTGGTCAGGCTTAGACTTCAAGGTGTTTCCTGTTGGATGGGCTTGATCATTAGTCACAGGCCTGATCTTCTAGTTAGGCGGGCTTGGATAAAGGCCATATAGGTTACATATTACCTCTGGCCTGGCCCGAACCCGCCGAAGCCCGCCCAATGAACACCCCAGCTGGACTAAAGAAAACAACGGAGAAAAAATGCCCTACCAGAAACAGAAACAGAAACAGAGCAAGAAGAAACCAGAACAAACGAAGAAGACAAAACAGAAACTGGTTTGCTCTGTCGCCTCTCTCTCTCTCTCTCCTCCCTCCCTCCCTCTCTCCTTCTCCCTTTCCTATTCCCTTATTCTTTCGTACTCACTCTTTCTATCTCTCTATCTCTTTATCCCTTTATTAGGTTTTTCTTAAAATTCAGGAAATTCGTGGATATGACCTGTTCACACCATCTCCGCTGGACTAAGAATTGAAACATTTCTGCCTTAACACGCGAAAGGATATGAAATATCAATCCATGCAGTTGTTTGATGAGTAATTGTGAGGCGGTTGGGGTTGGGATTGGATTGGATCAGTGGATGTAGGCTTTTAATCTGTTTCTCACATGTTGTTATTATGGCGTCGGCGGTGGTCTCGCTTCTGAAAAGTATTTGGCCGTTTTCTCTTCGTAAGATCGATGATTTAAAAGCTTCGGACAGATTGATTCGTGGGCTTTCAATACCTGATCAAACAAAGCAGTTCGTGTTTGCAATTCGTGAACCTGAATCCCAGTCCGTGATTTACGTTCTAGCTGCTCAGAACTTATCAGAGCGATCTGCTGTAGATGCCGAGTGCCTAATAAAGGAGGTTCGGCCTGATGTCGTTGTGGCTCAGGTCGCTCCTCCAGCCCTAGCCGAGTTTCTGGCAGAGGAGAGCAAACCAGTTGATGATCTCGCGAACTCTGTTCCCACATCGCCGCTTGAGGTGCTCAAGGGTTGTTTTGTTGATAAGATCGGGAAAGAGAAGTATGAGAACATGGCAGGGAATGTGGTCTTGAGAGAGATTTTTGGGGTGAGTTTTAATGGGCATTTCTTGGCTGCCAAAAGAGCTGCAGAGGAGGTTGGTTCCCCCATCTTGTTGGTAGAATCTCCGTTTGTAAAGGTTTCTGGGGACAACAATGGCGAGTCTGATGTGGGGAATATGTTTCAAGCTTTGGGTTTACAGGCTAGCGGTTTGGTTCCTCAGAAGATTGGTTCTGTTGTTTGCTCGAGTTCAAAAAGATTCTCCCTCACTGATAATATGCAGTCCCAAATGGTGAAATCTCTATCTCCTTATCTTTCTATGTTAGAATTGAAAAGAAATCCTTCCAATTCTGTGTCAGGTGTTGTATCTGGAGATATTCAACCGAGGTGTAATTACCAGGCACCTGCATTTGCACAGTCTGTGTATCTCTTATTAGCAGATTTACATGGCATCTTTAGTGATCTCCCTTCCATTGGAAGGGCTCTGGCTCATGCACAGGAGATGCTTTTGAATGTGGACAGAGGAGAAAACATTGATTCCAAACTCCTATCAGAGGTTCAGACCTTCTGTATTGCCGTGGAGGGATTGAGAATTGCTTTAAACAATGCTGGTCGGTGCCAAATCGACAAAACAGGAGGCCCCAACTCGGCTAAAGTTGAGTTCTCAGAGCTTCCTACAGAGGACAAGTCTCATGTTCTCTTTGCACAAGCCCTCAAAAGCCAGTCGAAGAAGTTCAGGTCCATAGTGGCAATAGTGGATGCTAGTAGCCTAGCAGGTCTTAGGAAACACTGGAATACTCCTCTGCCTCAAGAGATTGAGGATATTGTTGAACAGTTCTTCACAAGATATGAAGGTGATGAGGAGATTTCTTGCAAAGAAAATACAGAGAAGAAGAAGTTATTCACTGGCAAACCAGTGGTGGCAGTTGGTGCTGGAGCAACAGCAGTCTTGGGCGCTACGTCCCTATCCAAAGTTGTACCAGCATCAACCTTCGTGAAGCTTGTTACATTAAAAGTCCCTGCTTCACTTAAACTCTTTATGTTTCAACACCAAAAGTTGTTTGCCCTCAGCAAAGCTCTTGGCCCATCAAAGGTGGTAGCACCTGGAATTGCAAGTTCGGGGGCCAAAACTACTTCTCTCTTGAAGGCGGCTGCTTCTGCAGAGAAAATCCGCACGGTTGCTCATAGTGTTATAGCTTCTGCTGAGCGAACCAGCTTTTCAGCCATGAGAACAGCATTCTATGAAATAATGAGGAAACGGCAGGTCCGGCCAATTGGATTAATGCCATGCGTCACGTTCGGGTGTAGTGTTGCTACTTGTGCAGGGTTGGTTGCTTATGGAGATGGAATAGAATGTGCTGCGGAATCTCTTCCTGCAGCCCCTTCAATTGCCTGTTTGGGTCGTGGGATCCGGAGTTTACACCAAGCATCTCAGGTCGTCAGGCAGACAGAGAGCACAAAGATACAGGAAGCTATAAAATCTCTAATGTACAGTTTGAAGAAAGTAACTGCTAAATAGAGTATGATTCTCAAACTTACTTTTGTATATATTGATTGGCGATCTTTGTGAAGTGATGGATGCTTGGATTAGAGCCCAGAAACTTCATGTATGCAGTAAGTGCACAAAAGGATTTGTCTGTTTCTAATGGTTATTTGTTTTGAAACATGTGCTGGGCATGTAACATTACAATCATAGACAGCTTTATGGCAATAATAGATAGTAAATTTTGAAGGTCATGCTTTGTTCTGCCCATTTATTCTCAGTTTCTAATGATCTTTTCAGTTTATATTTTTAATGGTTACTTTACCCCTTATTTGAGTGAAACAAATATTTTTAAACATGGGTAAGGGAATCTCTGAAACTTAATATATGGAAACATGGAGGTAAGCTCAATAAATGGAAACACGGGTGCTCCTTGGGTAATCCGGGTCTGATGGGTGTAGGAGGAGTCTTAGAGATTATAATGGCAAGATCTTACAGGTATTTTCAGGCTCAGTTGTTGAAGGAATCTTAATAAAGGCAGAATTGATAGCTTGCTTGAAGAGATTAGAGATTGCAAATAAGGATGGGTCGAGAAAATTACTAGTGGAGGTGACTGCACCACAATTTTTGGATGGATGACGCCCTCGAATTTGGGTTCTTGGGTTTTGAGGCATTTTATTTCCAAAGCTAGAGCCTTGGCACTTGAAATGAACATCTTGTTCAAGAAGCTGCCTAGATCAGCCAACGCTTTAGCTGATCGCTTAGCCAAGATGGGTGCTGTTAGAACCGAGTTGTTTTTTTGAAGGCTGCATTATCACATTGAGAAAATGAGTTTCCATATTGGTGGGCATCTAAACGTTTGCAATCTTATTGTGTATGTTGAAGTAGGTTTCTATTCATTTTCCCATTTGTCTCTTAAATCCTTACCAAGCTTGAGAACTGTACTTGATTTCGTGTCCCTCTCTTAAATAGCCAGTATCCCAGAAATGGCCTGAGTGCAGTATTAGCTTTTTGTATGATCAATGAAAGATGTATTAAATTAGGAAATATGGAAGGTGCAAAAGAAGGATGCCCACTCTATATAACGCACCCCTTAAACAAGTAGATCCTGACAATATACCCTCAAAACGAAGAAAACTCTATACATCTGCCGGACACAAATTATATACCCAAAAAGATGTAAACTAACTCCCCAACTACCCCACAAACTCCTTAGATGGAGCCTCAATGAAGAAGTCAGCTCTTGAGGTCCCAAATTTGGCTAACCAATTTGCTATATGATTAGCTTCTGTTGGTACATGACTGAATGAGACATTCATTGCACATGCTTAGGATCTGGCTCTACTAATAAAGTGGGAGAGCCTCTAAGAGCCCACGTCATTAGTAGCCATATCACTAATGATAGTAGCTGTATCACCTTCTATCACAAAATCCTTGATGGCCTCAGCGTGCCTTGGTATGTCCAGCAAGTAAGGCTAGGAGCTCTGCTTGAATGTAATCACCATTATCCACTAGGCCACAAGAGATCATAGAAGCAATAGTCAAATGGCCCCAAAACATGCCATCGATACCAGAAGGGCTCGGGTTAGCTTAGGAAAATCCCGTTTTGAACTCATTCCTAGTTTACTTTTGTCTTCAATTGGAATTGATTTCTTCTATCATTTTCTCAGGTAAGTTATTAGATAGCGTGATTCAAAATAACTTTAACAATAATCACTATACATAGTGATTCGATTTTTATTAAACTAGTGAAATGGAAAACAACTTTTTTGCTCTTTATTTTTGTTTTTTCTTGTTTGATATTTTACTGTATACTATTAGAATCACAATAGTTTGTTGAATGAATATAATAAATCATTATGATGAAATGATGTCTTATCATAATTAACTATCCATCAAAAATAGCAAAAAAAATCACCTTGATAATGAAATAGAAAATGATGGCTATTATTTTTCCTTTTTCAAAAACAATTTAATCTTTATCAGAGTAGATATCTTCACTTATTAGATGATAGAAACGACTCAATATAAATCAATCATGTACATATGTGGTGGTTGTTACAACTTACCCATGTATACTTTATAAAAATCAACAAAAGACCACCACATGGATATGTATATGCATCATGTGGTTGGTCTTTATTTGCTGTTTTTGTCGTCTAAGGGTTAAAGATGTGAACTCACTTTAATAGTAATAAAAAGAAAAATAAGGATGTGAACTCACTTTATCGTTATCAGCTGTAAAAGTTATATTGTAATAGTCATTAATGCATGTTTGCCAGTATTATTATTTTATTTTTCATAATTTTTTAATCATCTCTATGAGAATGTGAATTTGTTAGCATCAAACCAAATGAAGCCTTTCTGGTATTTGCTTGTATTTGAAGGCTATATTATCACATTGAGAAAATGAATTTCCTTAGTGTTTGTCATTTAAACATTTATTCTCCTGAAATGACAATACAATTAAGGAAACTATTAGAATTGACAACCATGATATCCCCCTGCTAATAGGTTCAAATACCTTGGATCAATGGTATAAAAAGATAGAGAAATTGATGAAGATGTTGCACATAGAATTATAAATGGTTGGCTTAAGTGGAATGGGTGCTTTTAGGGTTTTGTATGATAAGCGTGTTTCACTTAAATTGAAGGGTAATTTTTATAAGACAGCAATTAAACCAGCTATGTTTTAAGGTGTAGAATGTTGGGTGACGAAGAATTGACATGTACAAAAGATGAGTGTTACTAAGATGAGGATACTGAGATGGAGTTGTGACAAAACTAAGAAAGACAAAAATAAGAAATGAAAACATTGGAAAGTGTTTAGGCACAGCATGCATTAGGGATAAAATGGAGAGTGTGCCTTGGGATATTTCAGATAATTCTGAGATGTAGAAATAGAGGGTAGCAACCAGGATTGAACAGGAAACCTAAAAACAACAAAAGAAAGAGAAATGACTTAAAAAAGTTGGGACAATCCAAGGTTGTGCTAGTTTTTGCATTTAAAGTCTCAATTATTCACAAATTGTGGGTTTAGGGAGCTTGTGATTTTGTTGCTTTTTTCTTTTAAATTGAAGTAAGATAGATGGGATTTCATGAATATAAAAGGATTTCCACAAGTGCAATAGATTTCCTGGGGTGCAATAGATTTTTTGAGATAGGAGGGGGGTAGTGTTTTGTTTGAGGGTTATGTTCCTGTAGTGTTGGGACAGTAATGTGTTCTACTACTGGTACACATTTTGTGTACTATGTAATCTTTTCTAATTATTTATAATATTTCCCTTTGATTACTGATCCAAAAAAAAAAGGATTTCCACAAGTGAAGTTGGTTTGAGGCTTATGAATGAAGAGAGGGAGGGAGGGTTCCCCCCACCACCAAGAAGCAAGGGATGGAGGGGTTTTAAGTTGAGAGAAAGTTGGGGAGGGTGGTTAAGGGGTTTTGATTAGTGTATCTTTTTCTTGATATCTCATTTTCAGTATACCATGACCATGAAACACCAAGGTCAATTATGGCTTCACTTTTGAGGGAGGGAGAGTGTTTCAGCTGAGGGGTTTTGATCTCTCTCTCTCTCTCTCTCTCCCTCCCTCCCTCCCTCCCTCCCTCCCTCTCATTGTCAATATACCGCAACCATGAAGCACCAAGGCAAATATGGCTTAGCTTAGGAGTTGAAGTCGTAAACTCCAGATATGAAAGGGAGTCCACACATGCATGAAAGCTGTCATACACATTCATATGTGCTAAGGATGAATTTAGGGCTTCAAAAATCCACGGAGAGTTTAGGAGCACAAAATAATACTAATTATTGATATTGGACATGATGATTATTGGGAGCAAGAATTTTTTAACCCAACATTGTCAAACTGTTAATTGAAGTAAAAATCATCAGGGGTTAAGTTAGAATTCAGTTGTAATTTTGAATCATTAATTTTAATTTTTTATATTAGTTTTAATATAAGTACGGTTTGGGTGTTTCATTTTGGGATTTCTCCTAGGAAAAGGTATTTTGTGGTTAAAATAAGTACAGTATGTTTCTTGTTATATATTTTATTGTTTTAGAATATTCTATTTTAGATAAATAATAAACAAACAATTAATGAGGTCAGGTCAGCAAAGAGAAAAAAAAAATGTTGTAGAATCAAATCATTTGAATTCTATAAATCATGTGACTAAATTATAAATTTTAAGATTTGATATAATAGTATGATTCAAACATAAACTGATTTTTTATCTAATCCATCTGGAGTCCAATCAGCTCGAATAATAGGATTCATACAATTAATTGTAAGGTTCTAATAACTGATCTTAAACACAGGTAGTAGTAGCAAGAATCACTATGCAGTAGAGTGGAACAAACTGCAGTAATAATCTCCCTAAAGAAAGAATCCAATTCTTTATTCACTTCACTAAAAATGCCAAAAAACATGATTTCTATTTGTGGCCCAGAATGCTAGTCATCATGAATGGAATTATGTAAACGCTCCCCTGTGCCAACAAAAAATGGGACAATAAAAAAAATATTTATGACTGAAATTTCTAGATAGATTCATAGTGATGGTTCAATTTTGTGACTTGATAAAACATCTGATTGCATCATGTGACATCTTTATGATGAAACACAAGATGAGCTCAAAAAACCGTAACATTCTCCTTTATTTGTAATCTATTATAATGTTACAGCCAAGATACAATTAAGTAAAGATTTCATGTGTATCTAAGACCTCTGCTGAAATGCTGCAATCAATTAAACTGTGATTATTTTTAGACCTTTAGGTGACGAATGAAGGAGTTGATGGCCATTTGACTTGTTTAGATCTTATGTGCTGTTGAAACCTCTCTCTCTCTCTCTCTCCCTCCTTTCTGTTCCTTATCAAACCATATTTTTCTCTAATTGACTTGATATGGGGTCAAGTCAAACCATTTTTCCTCTTCACTTGGCTGGCTGTCTGAACTTTCTGATTGCTGTCACTACCAACATCTGTAGTTTTAGGGTATATTAGCTCCCTCTTAAACATATATGATAGTTAAGTTTCCTATATTGGGCCCTTTGATATACATAGTTACATCTTCACCTATCAGCTTAAGCTTTTAGGTCCAACGGTAATTTACAATGTAGAAAAGTGGAAGGTCTTGTATTCGACTCGTGGGGGTGAGTTTGCCTAGGCATTTATTTGCAACCCAGGATGTGAATACCTGTGTTGGTTCTCCTAGTGTATGTTCCTGTGCAAAGTTGCACGTGTGGAAGAGTGTTTCATATATGGATATACATAGTTATACCTTCACCTATCAGCTTAAGCTTTTAGGTGCACCAGCTGTTTAATAATGATAAATAAAATACATTTTGTAAAGAAACCTATGTAGTTATTAACATTTTTACTACTACACGCATGAAATATATGATCAACATATAATTGAATGTTAAGTGGACAGATTGTGGCAAACCAAACCTTATTTTTGGCTTGCCAAACTTAATTCAATTGAGGATGGTGGGTTACCCACTAACCTATTCCATAGCTATCGCCTAGACTTTCTAGAAGATAACAGCTTCTGTTGACAACTATTTCATAGGATAGACTTGTAAATTAATAACTAACATCTTGCTAACCGCTAACAATGCCCATGTATGAGGCTCTGGTCTGGAATATTAAAGAGAGAGATAGAGGAGGGGGTGTGCGTGTGTGCAAAAATTGCAAAAGTATTAACTGAGTCTGAACAGCCAAATACAGTCAATATGATCCCATAACAACTTTTCTCACAAGGGATAATATATATTTAGGTTTCATTTGTATTTCAAAATTAAAACAAATACTCACATGAATATTTGCATGGAAATGTATTGTTGATGCAATAATATATTAGCAGATGTTGGCTCATTTCTCCACGTGGTAGACTTAAAAGTCTTACTAAGAAGTACCTAGCATGCAATTAAGAACAATATTTGGCTTTAAGAATCAACTAGCTTAAAGCCAGCAATACGTTTTCCACAAGATCAAAAACTTGGTTTCAAGTGTGGCATGTATCCACTTTTGATCTCAGTTAAGTATCATCATGGTTGGTATTAGAGCTTAATTCCTTCACCAATGAAGTTAGGTTGAAGCAAAGTATCATTTTTCACATTGAAAAACTAAAGCCCACCTATATCCAAGCACCCAAGGAGATATCTGAGATAACCAAGACCAACAAAAATGATTGATTTGTTATTAAAAAAGATGTTCTGCAAAAAGGATGTGCTATTAATTCGATAACCATTGAAGTCTAACTTTTTTTTTTGGAGGGAAACTGCTTTGTCCATTTAGCTACTGAAAGCCCATGAATTAATCTATCTGAAGCTTTTACTATTGCAATTTAGGTTGCTTAAATAACAAGTTGAACCTGAATCCTAGGCTATAATGAAGTTCTAGCTGCTGGGGACTTACCTGAGCAATGTGATTTAGATGCTGAGTGTCTTACAAAGTATGCTTGGCCTGAAGTTGTATCTCAGGTTGTTCCACTGGCTGAACTGAGATTCTGTCTGAGGAGAAAAAACCTATTAATGATCTGGCTAATGTTGTGTCTGCATCTCCACTTGAGATGCTTAAAGGTTGTTTTTGTTGACTAGAAATATGAGTATATAACTGGGATTATGATCTTAAGAATGATTATTGGAATAAGTTTTTATGGGTATTTTTTTTTCTGCCAAAAGAACTGCGGAGGAGGTTTGTGTCTCCATTTTAATTGGTAGAATCTCATTTTCAACAAGTTTTATGGGGATCACACTGGTGAATCTGACGTGTTCTAATTCTACAGCCTCACAGTTTTGTTCCTCGGATGTGGGAAATATGTTTCTTGCTTTAGTTCTACAGCTTAGCAGTTTGGTTCCTCAGACGGTGGGTTCTGTTGTTTCTTCATCATCATCATAAGCTAGTTCCCACCAAAGTGTAGTCGGCGACACGAATCTTTTTTCTCCATCCCGCTCTATCAAAAATCATATTTTCAATTAATCTACATTTTTGTAAGTCTTGTTTTATACCCCATCCATGTCTTGTTTCCTCTAGTTCAAAAACATTCTTCCTCCCTGACAATTTGCAATGCCAAATGGAAGTCTCTGTTATATTTCTCTCTTATAATTGAAGAAATCAAATTCTTGCACTTCTGTTTCAGATATTGTATCTGGAGATATTCAGCTGACATGCAATTACCAGGCACCAGCACTCATGCAGTCTGTGTGTTCCTTATTAACAGAGTGGCATGACATCTGATCTTCCATCCAGTGGGAGGCTCTGGTTTATGCACAGATGATGCTTCTGAACGTGGACAGAGGTAAAAACATTGATTCCAAACACCTGTGGGAGCTTCACATGTTTCTGCTGTGGAGTGATTGAGAATTGCTCTAAACGGTGCCGGTTACCAAATCAATAAAACAGAGAGCCTCAACTCAGCTAAAGTTCTCTCAGTGCTTCCTCCAGTAGCCAAGTCTCGCGTTCTCCTTGTGCAAGTCCTTATGGAGCCTGTCTAAACAGGTTTATATCCATAGTGGTCATAATGGATGGTAGTAGCTTAGCTGGTTTTAAGAAACACTGGAATAGTCCTGCGCCTCCACAGATTGAGGACCCTTGTTGAACAGTTTTTTCTCAAATATGAAGGTGATAAGAATTCTTGCATGGAAAATACTGCAGCACATTCTGCCTCTTCATTGAAACACTTCGGGTGATTGCCCTCTGCAAAGATCTTGGCTTATTAAAAGTGGTAGCCCTGGAATTGCAAGTTCAGTGGCCAAACCTACTTCTGCCTGGAAACCAGCTGTCTGCAAAGAATACTCACATGGTATATCATAGTGTTATAGCCTCTGCGGAGAAAATTCAACTTTTCAGTCAAGAGAACAGCATTTTATGAAATTATGTGGGAATGAAAAATCCAGCCAATTTAGGCTAAGCCATGAGTCACTTCTGGGGTGTGGCATTGCTCCTTGCAAAGGGTTACTTGCCTATGGAGATGGACAAGAATGTTTTGTGGTCTTCCTCGATGCAGCCCCTTGAACTTGCTGTTTTATGTTATGGGACCTGAATTTACACTGAGCATCTCAGGCAATCAGGCAGGCGGAGAGCACAAATATGCAGGAAGCTATAAAGTCTCTGGTGTACAGTTTTGAGGAAATAAGCATTTAATAAAGTATGATTCTCGAACTTCACTTTCATATGTACTGGTTGATGCTCTTCAAGGGCTGATTGATGCTTGGATTAGTGTCTATAACATTCATGCATACGGTAATTCTACCACAGGGTTTACTGTTCTTTCTTCCCCCCCCACCCCCATTTTTCAATAGTTATTTGATTTGACATATGACCAAGCATCTAAGCTTCAAGCATAGATGGGTAAATGGCAATAACACAAGATTGATTGCTTCCATCTGCCTCCATCTCTCATGTACTCGCATTCCCGTTTTCTTTTTGGATTTTCCACTCAAGTTTTATTCCTTCTGCCTTAACTTTTAATTTGTTCCATTTTTCACTTTGTGTCAATTGGAATTTGCTTCTTCTTATCATTTTCTCTGCTAGGCTTCTTGCTAGCACCGGTTTAAAATATCTCCAAGAATGATCCCCTCGTATGTGGATTAGACTCTCATTACACCAATGTAATGGAAAGAGTTTTTATTTTAGGTAATTTTGTTGCAAAAAGGTCATAGACTTGTGGCAAATGCTGACTATGAGTTCCCTACTCTGCAGCATTGCCTCCAACAATACCTGTGATTGGTCCCTTCTTATTTTATATGAATTTTTTTTTTTTGAAAAAAGAAAACATTATTTTGTGGTACAAAAATTACTAATCACAGGGTTCTTGTAGGAAATGCTGCAGATTACTATTTCTCCCTTAGTCTTCCTCCCGTTTCTCTTTCCCTTCTTTCTTTGCAGTGTTCATAATTTTTGTAGCTTATGGCTTTAGCATTTTTCTATGACAGGAGTGTCCACTCCAACAAATGAATCCACTCCTGCATCCTTAGGGAAATGCGTCTTGGGATTCTCGTGTTTCCCACGACATGTTTCTCTCATTTCCCGACCTTCTGAGCAAGAAATTGCATATTTCCTGAATTCTCTCAGTATCCAAATGTAGCCTAAAGGTTTTAGGGTAGAGACAATCATGTTTCCTTATTGTATTTTGGAGCATGTTCATCAAATTTATAATTTTGAATGAACAAAAATATACATTTCTTTAAGTTTAATAGTTTGCAAGATATATTGTTAAATAGTTTTGTAGCTTGGTAATGGAAGAGAAATGCAAGAGTGTCTTGACTAGATATCAAATTTAAAGCCTCTTAATTGCACTAAATCTTTTGTATTCTATGATATAATTACAACCTTGCCTGAGGTCTTGGCTACCTTGTTTAGAAAATTCTAGGGTTTTATACAAGTGTCTTGGGAGAATTCAAATAACTAGGACATGGGAACAGAGAACAGTGACCAGGTTCAAACAAGAAGCTTGGAAACAACAAAAGCAAGAGAAATGGTTTCCAAACTAAGGAGTGTACTGGGTTTTTGATAAATTTCCCTCTGCAAGCCTCTCTTTTTTCTTTTTGTTTACTTATTTTATTTTTTTATTTTCAACAGATTTTTGAATCTTGACTTTTAATTAGATGTTCTTGTGAATTCTTAATGATCATTTGACTCAAAAAAAAAAAGGTGCTGGTACTACTACCTCACTTGATTCAATTTATCTTGTGAAAAAAACCTTGTCCTAATTAAGATCACAATAGAAATAGACTATTTCTGAGATCCATCTAGGGACAGCTTTGTAGTCTTGTAGGCTTATATTGTTCGTGTCAAGGCTTTGGTTCAAAACCTATCATCACTAAATCAAAGGGAGATTTGTTTCCAATTGAGATATTTCAAGTCATTCGAGTTGCTGCTATACACAAGCTCATGGGTTTCTTCTCAAACCGTGTTATCTGAGGAGGTGAAGAGGTAAGTGTAATGGTAGCATTGAGCTTGTTCTTAAATAAATCGGAGACATACAAGATTTTCATCACATAGAGATCGAGAAATAACTCATAATTCTTCATAATGACTCCATAACCAAGTGTGGCTCCTACCAAAACTAGGTTCCAGAGGAACAAATTGAAGACACACCTAATCTTTGAAATTTTTATGCAAAGTGATTGCACCTAAAATTGAATATTTAAGAAGATGAATTACTTATTTTAATGCAAATATTAACATTGTTATAATATTAAAAATGGCTTTTGCATTAATACCCCTATAGTATTGCATATTTGAATTTATACCACTATGTTTTTGGTATTTACATTTATACCCAGATATGTAAGATAACTATTGCAGTGGCACCCTACCGTCAAAACCTGTGAAGTTCTGTTATACTTTAAGTTTGAAAGGAAATTATTATTAAATATTAAAATTAGTATCTAATTGTTTATGGATTTGTCTTCCTTGGTCAAAAGCTTCTCTACGCAAGATTTTTTTTGGTAGGAAAGACGAAACCATTGAATTACTCTCTCAAGTTGATTGTTCATATAGAGGTAGCGCCCAAGAAATCAGTGCTAAGGATAGGTTCCAGGAATGGAGGAGGGGAAAAAGACCAGAAACACGAAAATTCCTCCAGGGCAAAGTTTGCAAGAGCATTGCATCAGCTGCTCTATTGGCTTCTCTATATACATGAGAAACCTTGAAACCTTGAAATCTTTTGCAAAGTGATTTAGCTTCAGCAAAGATATTTGCAATCGTCCACGGAATTCGATTGGTCTCCCCATTCATAAAGTTGACTATACAAGCGGAGTCGCTTTTGATTTCTATTTTCTTCTCCTTCCGAGCAACCGCCAATTTGATTCCTTCAAGAATGCCTATTGCCTCTGCCATTAAAGCTGATGAGCTTCCTAGCTCGTGGGCTATGCTGCAATCAATCTCCCATCAGCATCCCTGCACACGACCCCACATGCTGCACATCCATCGCTGCTACGGGCGGCACCGTCCACATTTATCTTCACTTTTTCTCCAATAGGTCTCGTCCACCGGATGTAGATGTCTTCCCTGCCTTGGTTGCATTTATCCTTCTTTAACGTGTTCTCAGTCTCCTCCTGCATAGTCAGCAATTTGCCCAATGTCAGCTTGATATTAACTGTTGATCCTTCAAATAATACCTGATTTCGAGTGAGCCAAATTATCTAGCATAAATTAGCCCAAAAAGCTCCTTGGGAGGGTGATGATGCGTTGTCTTTGAGCCTGTGGAACCACCACTGCTTCACGTCACTTGCTATCTGTAATCCATCAAGATGGCCCCCATTTGCCGCAAATACCACCGCTCTTGTAAACGGGCATTTAGTAAAGAGGTGGAGGTCTGTTTCAGGCATGCTACCACATAGAACACATTCCTGCATTTGAGCCCCTAGTCTTCGGTGAAGTAGATTAGCAGTGGGAATCCCTTCATGCATCACTTTCCAGATGAAAAACCGTATTTTTGGGGGGCATGGCAGCTTCCAAAACTTCTTCCACAAGCTATTTGATTCCATCTCTGACCTGTTAATAAGCACATCATAAGCAGACGCAACACTAAATCGACCACCAGATAACTTCATCTCCCTCCTTGTTATGATTGGGATGAGTTGTGATGATATAGTTAATGTTAAAGAATGTATTAAATATATAAAGTTCACCCCTTACTATAAGCTTGAGCTTTTAGTAGGAACGGTGTTCTACATGGTATCAGAGCCTTAGGCAAACGCCAGGTCTTGGGTTCAAACTTTCACTCCACCCGTTGAGAAAAAAAAATATTCCACGTGTAGGGCCTCCCTAAAATGGGTCCCCTAAAAAAATGGGTTTGAGTCCGGCTCACACGTGAGGGGGAGTGTTAAGGAATGTATTAAATATATAAAGTTCACCCCTTACTATAAGCTTGAGCTTTTAGTAGGAACGGTGTTTTACAGTTAACAACTTCAAGGCTCCACATTCTGCGAAGGAGGAGTAAATCTCACTAATTTGTGCTTTTACTTATGAGGTCGGCAACTGTTCTAATGTGTGGCATCCCCTGGAGCTCAGGCGTCTTGTTTAGCTGGCTTGGACTAGGAACCCAGCTCGTGTCTGAGATAGGAATAGAGGCTCCATTTCCTACCTTCCACCCAATGCCCTTAGCAATGAGGTCCTTCGTTCCATTTAGATGCTTCCAGATAGTAGAGTGGTTTCTCTTAGTAGTACTCTCCAGGAAGGTTTTGTCGTGGAAATACTTGGATTTGAAGAATTTCATCTAGAATCTATTATCCCCATTCATCAGCTCCCAACCCTTCTTTTCCAACAAGGCATCATTGAACTCTCTCAGTTTCTTCACATTTAGATCCCCAGCTTCAGTGGGTTTGCAGATGGTGTCCCAAGCTATCGTGTGGAGGGTTCTTTCTTTATAAGGTTGGGCCCATAAGAGAGTTCGAGCCTTTTTTTCCATATTATCCGTCGTCTTCTTTTGCAATCTCATGTAGAACATAACGTGTATCGGCATACCAATGATGACTAAATTGATCAAAGTAGTCTTACCTGCTTGGTTTAGAAGTTTGCCTTTCCAGGAGGCCATCCTTCTTTGCATGCGATCACTTATCTCCGTGAAAAAAGCATCTGAAATTCTTCCCTTGTGCATGGGAATACCAAGATACTTTCTGAATCTCTTCTTAGCCTTAACCCCGATTACCCTACAGAAACAGCCCCTGGCTTTGGCTTTGATCCCTGGGCTTAGGACGAGCTCTGGTTTTTCCATATTCATACTGTGACCTGCAGAAGAGCAAAAATCATTGAGCACTTTAAGGAAATTCATACCTGTCCGGGGGGTTGCTTTGCCAAAGATCAAGAGGTCGTCTGCGAACATGAGGTGGGTTAACTCAAGGCTTCTTCTACTGGCCTTGATGCCACTGATGAGACCATTCCTTTGGGCGTCGTTCATGTACTTGGAAAGCACCTGCTGGGTTAGAATAAAAAGATAGGGGGACAGGGGGTCCCCCTGCTGGATTCCCCTTTTCGGAACGATACGACCCACTGGGCTCCCATTGATCAAAATAGAGTAAGTGACGGAAGATATACATTGCATAATAAGATACACCCAGTGGTTACCAAAACCAGCAGCCATCAATGCCTTACAGATGAAGCCCCATTTAACTCTATCATAAGCCTTACACAGATCTACTTTCAAAGCAAAGCTTCCAGAGTTAGAAGATTTTTTACCTCTTATGTATTGCCAAATTTCTTAGGCGATGATGATGTTGTCGTGGATGGACCTTCTCGCCAAGAATGCACTTTGATTAGGGGATATGATTTTGTCCATGAGAGGACGCATCCGGTTGACCATAATTCTCGAGATGATCTTATAGGAGAAGTTGCAGAGGCTTATGGGCCAGAAGTCACTGGCTTTGGTTGGATGCTCAACTTTCGAGATAAGGGCGATGAAGGTATTGTTCATACCTTCCTCCATTAAACCACAAGAGAAGAAATCTTGAATGATAGAGCACATTTTTTTTGGGACAATTCCCCAATACTCGAGGTAAAACAAGCCCTGATAACCATTAGGGCTGGGGCTTTTTCTAAGGCCCATGCCTTTTATTGTATTCACAATTTCCTCCTCCGTTACCGGACGGAGAAGGTACCAGTTGTCCTCCTCTGAAATGGAATGGTCCAAAACAACCTCATCTTGGGAAAGGTCAGTATCATGCTCATGGAAAATAATCAATAAAGCACTGTTCAATACTTTCCTGGTTATTGTGAATGGTGTTGTTGGCATCCTTTACCTGGATTATCCTGTTTCTTTGCCTTCTATTCAATGTGGTAACATGAAAGTACTTTGTGTTCTGATCACCGTACCTTAGCCAATTGATTCTTGACTTTTGTGCCCAGATGATCTCCTGTTGATTCAAAACATGGAAATATTCCTTTCTAATGCAGCTCTCTTCATTCCTGAGCCTTTGGTCGCTCTTGGATTCCAGCAATTTTTGGAGTTTTTTGAGCTCAGCAAATAAGAAAGACACCCTATTAGGAATATTGCCAATACTTTTTCTGTTCCATATCCTTAGCTCCTTAGCAAGGTTCTCTTGCTTATCGTGAAGGGATTGCCATCTCTCCTCAGCTCCTACTTTCCATGCCTTGGATATCACTACCTCACATTCCTCTTCTTCCATCCAGGAAAATTCAAACCGGAAGGGTTTTTGACTAACCCATTTAGTCGGGTTAGACCGAACCATTGAGGGGCTATGGTCAAACCCAAGGATCGATTCTTGAGATACAGAAGCATCAGGGAATTTCAAGAGCCACTTCGAGTTGCAGAAAACCCTGTCAAGCCTTTCTTTGATTCTATCCGCTCCCTCTCTGCCGTTATCCCAGGTAAATTTCAACCCTTTGGGGTTGAGCTCTAGAAGCTGGCATTCGTCAATGAGATCACGGAAGAGGTTTGCTTAATCTTCTTTATAGTTCTTGCCTCCCTGTTTCTCACTTTGGTTCATGACCACGTTGAAATCCCCGAGAAGCAACCACGGGGTGACCTGCGACTCAGCTATTTCCTTGAGAGTTCTCCATTGCTGCCTCTGGATCAAACAGGTATGACTTGTATGGACAAAAGTAATGGAAACTTCTCTGTCTGAGTTCCCATTGGAGATCATGTGGACAACCCAAGTATCCTGAAAAATAACATCAATAGAAATGGAATTATCCCACAATAGCCAGAAGCCTCCGGAGAGACCTCTGGAAGCAAAAAACATAGTGTTGCAAAAACCAATCTCTTGATTCTCCTCTCCAAACCTTTGGCAGAAGCCATGGTTTCTGAGAGAAGGATCAAGTTGGGCTTGAGATTTCTAGAGAGAAATCTCAAATAGTGCTTTGTCGAGGGTTGCCCGATCCCCCCGACAATTCCACGCAAGGATGTTCATGGGGGAGGGGGAGGATCTTCCACAGGATCCTAGAGGAGCACCACACGTTTGCCAAGATCAGAAGGAGACTTTCTTTTATAGCTAACAACACACTTAGTTTCTTCTTGGATATCTGTACGCCTTCTTTTGATGGCCCCTCTCCCATTCTCAGATTGTTGATTGGAACCGCTGCTTCCTGCTTCTTCCATGGCTATATCAGAAATGGAACCCGGCCTCGGCTTTTTGAGAGATTTCGACTTGGTAAAGACATGCCCTTTATCCAAAGTTAACTTGTCTGAAATAAGGCTTAAAGTGAGGTGAGGACCTAGGCTTCTAGAGTGTTTGGGGAAGGACTTGGGCTTTGGGTGCTGCTAGGCTTCAAAGGAGAAAATGTTGACTTGGGATGGGATAAGGGGTTAATTTCAAATGAAGGGGATACTCTAGCTATTTGGGTTTGGGAATGGATCTGCGGGAAAGGCATGTTCCAAACATCAGCTGGGCTTTGGGTGGGCCTTAGAATTGTAGAGTCATTATTAGGATCAGGCGAGACACATGAGAGGATCAGATTAAAAGGAATGTGGGTCGGGTTAAAGTCGACCCAGACACGACTAAGGATCAGCTCGTCATGGCTCTGGGGCTCACTGTGAAAGGACCGATTCGGTTGCTCAGAGAGAGAGGGGGGGGGGGGGGGGCTCAAGGAGAGAGGCTCGGAATTCGAGGAGACAGACGTTACGAGAGCCATTTGAGGTTGGGAACCGGACTGAGTGGGGGAGACAAACTCAGTTCTCAACTCGTTCTGTGTAGCACTCGGAAGCTTTCCCTTACTTTTTTGCAGAGGATTCCATCTTCGTTGGGGGGTCGCAAAGATGCTCGGACTGTAAAGCCTGCAAAGGGAGAGATCTTCCACGCCCATATTCTCATCAAAAAACGATTTAGAACAATCAACTATGCTATGGTCTAAGTAACCACAAAAGAAACATAAAGGGGGGAGATGTTTGAACTTGGACTCAATCCAAGTCTTCTTACCAGTGTCCTCCTCAAAAAACATACCAGCAGGAACCGATTGGTTGATAGGGATCGTAATACAAATTGAAGGAGCGCCATTGATGTTCACATTTTGGTTCTTAACTTCCCAAACTTTGCCGAAGTTAGAGGCCATCTGATCTATGATTTTATCATCTTTATACTTCATCGGCATGTTGTGAAGCTGCATCCATAAAGTAATGGAGTCTATCGAAACATAGGAGGCGATAGAGTCATTAGATATTTCCTTGAAATGCATCAGAAGGCCATTAATGGTCCAGGGTTGAGTTGCGACCAGTTGCTCACGCTCAGCGTTATTACGGAACCCTAGAAGGAACCTGGTTTGGAATATTTGGGTGATGGAGGATGTGGCAACAGGTTTCCAAACGCTCAAAGTAAAGTTTCTGATAGTGTTGATGTGAATGTGAGAGCCCGGCACTTCGTAAACCAGGAGAGAACCCCATTTTTCCTCGACTCTGGCTTTGTCTTCAGCAGAGGTAATGAAGGTTTCGGTAGGCCTGGGGGGAATATGGAGATGTTTAAGGCGGTTGGACAGGTCTTCCATCCCATAAAGGACGACAGGCCTGAAGGAGAAGGGGGGGGGGGGGGGCACAGCAGGATGGGAGGGGAGAGAAGAGGCAGAGGGAAGAGAACCAAAGGAAGGACAAGAGAATGCAGGTTGGAACCTGAATCAGCTCAGAAGACAGGGACAAGGCCAAAACAAACACCAGATGATAAGGAAACAGATCAAGTAGCAGTTTCCAAATCCGAAATGGGAGAGGGGCCAGATGGATTTAGCCTTCCATCAGCGACACGTTGGATTTTGGGCTTCCACGGAGCTCAAACGCACCAAAACCTTAATGCTCCAAAAGAGGACAAGACATGTAGTGTTCTCTCTCTCATATTAATGCTCACTTTCTCTCCTATATTAATGGTGTCTCCCTCTCTTTACTTTATTATTTCTCTCTCCTCTTGGATCAACGACCTGTATTTGTTTTGATTTCTCCCCAAATGCCACATGAGCATGTATATAAACTAAATTAACTAATGGAAAAGCTCTCTCTCTCTCTCTCTCTCTCTCTCATATTAATGCTCTTTTTCTCTCTCATATTAATGGTGTCTGTTTCTCTCTTCCTTATTGGTTCTCTCCTCTCTTGTATCAACGACCGTATTATCCTTCTATTTCTCCCCAAATGTCACACAAGCCTATATACAACTAATGGAATGGGAAGAATCCCTACATGTGTGAGAACCTCTTTGAAATATATTATGGTTTCTTTCCGCTTTCTCTATCTCCACCACTTTGTGGGTTAACGCGCCAAAGTAGTTTGATTCTTTAGGGTTTATTCTCCTCTAAAACCTAGTAAGGATTGGACCAATATTATTATATTTAGTAAATTACACTTACCTCCCTTATATTTTAATTGTCTATTTCATATCCCTCCCTTTTATACAAAATTTATTAAAATATGAATATGTTTTGACAAATTTACCCTTCTTTAAATACTAAAAGTATAAGATTTTGAGATTTTTATAATAAAAATAATTTTTAAAAGCTTAAAATCTTAACAATATATTTAAAAAACCATGGATGCTTTTATGATTTAAAATTTTAAAATTTTCTTATCTTAAATAAATAATTGATAAAAGGTAAAATAGTCAAATTACATTTTACAAGTTTGACAAGAGAGGTAAGTGTCATTTCAGAAACCTCAAGGGAGGTATCTACAATTGTCAAAAACCATAAGGGAGGTAAGTGTAATTTTTGATTAATGTAAAATAGGTATTTACTTACTTATTTATGATTCTTCATTGCTTGTCTCTTAAATATTAGACTAGGCTATCTCCTACCTTTTTCACCCTTTAATCATGATGAATGAGGTTTGGAAAGAAAGGAATTTATAGAGTTTTCATGTAAAAATTAAGATGTGATATATATTACATATGAGAATGTAAACCACATTAAAAAAAAAATTATATTTTCTTCACTTTTTTAGATGGATCTCAATGATGAGATGAAAACTGAAATGTTTATGAACCATCAAGAAAGTTATAATTTTGCTCAAGACGGAAGTAACAATAGATATGAAGGTGTCAGTACTGATAATGTTGAAGAATAATACTTCAATAATGATGACGATGATGCTTGGTCAACCCAAATCTCAAATTCAAGCTATGAATCTCCGTATAGTTCGGATGGATCTCCTTGTCATAAAGTTGATGGAGTTGAGTTTGACATAGAAACTAATGGAGAGAACCCCCAATTTTGTGAAAAAATGTGTTTTCCCACTTTTTGATTTTCACTGGGCATTAAACAGAATAGCATTGTAAACTCTTTTGACCGTGAGTACATAAAGAGTAAACCAAAAAGAGTGACAGCAAAATGCAAAGAAAAGGACTGTCCATGGTGCATACATGCTTCACTGTTAGAATATGGTTGTACATTTCAAGTGAAGACTTTTAATGATAAACACAATTTGCATATGAGTAATGAAGCCGGAAATCATAGTGCAACATATACTTGGGTTGCAGAGAAAGTGGAAGTTCAACTTCGAAGAAACATAGATACAGATGTAGCATGGTTTAAGGTAACAAATTTTTTTTAAAATTATTTATATATTGTGTTTTATATCTTTTCAGTGAAATTCTAATATGTCATTTTTTTAGCATGAATTTATAGAAAAATATGGATTGTCTCTTTCGTATCATAAAATTTGGCGAGGGATAGAAAAAGCGAAGGAGAAGATTATTGGGTCATGGGTTCAGTCATTTGCTCGACTACCAAGACTTTGCAATGCAATCTTGTAACAAATCCATGTAGCACTGCAGTTGTGGCATCTAAGGAGGTTGGTGCTTTTAAGAGATTGTTTGTGTCATTTCAAGCATCAAAAGTTGGATTTTTTACTAGTTGTCGACCTTTCCTTGGCTTAGATGGGTGTCACTTGAAAGGAAAAACTAGAGGTACTTTACTTGGAGCAACAGCTCTTGATGGAAATAATGGGTTGCTCCCAATTGCTTTTGTTGCAGTAGAGGCTAAAAATGGAGCAAATTGGATATGGTTTTGGAACATATTAAAGGAAGTACTAGGAATTGAGAAGAATTTAACATTTATAACGGACAGTCAAAAAAAATTATTAGATGCAATAGACATGGTATTCTCTACAAATGCAAATCATCGTCTTTGTGTATGACATGTGTACCAAAACTTAAAACGTACACATCCAGGACTTGCTTTTAAAAGGGCATTCTTTAAGGCAACAAAAGAATACTACTCTCCAGATTTTGATGCGGCTATGGAAGAGATAGAGAGATTATCTTGTGATGCAGTTACTTGGATTAAAAATATCCTTGCTAATCATTAGTCAAGATGTAACACCCTAGATTCGGGTCTGCCCTATCACGGCACCGACCCGTCCCCGAGACCTACTTATGAGCCCAATAAAACCTGATTAATACAATTAATCTGGGCAATTACAAAGTAATCATCAGAGTGCATAGGCTAAAGAATTATGGAATAAAAATTTCCATATAACAAAAGATCATCTGTATTATAATCTCCAAAACATAATATCTGTGTATGTAAAACACTACTAAGGCAACTAATTGCTCACAAGTTCTTTCCCAAATATACAGACATATACAAAAGATATCTCTCAAAGTATAAGTCCAAAAGTATTATTTGCATTCCATTTACAACTCCCAAGACAGAATACAAAATCATAAAAAGAATCCTACTGTGGGTAGTAGTAGTAGTCCTCGGGTCTATAGTCTAGATCTCCCTCTATGCGTGGCTCACCAGGATGATCTGAAAACAAATCCGGTAAAACAAAACACGCATGAGACTTTAAGTCCCAGTAAGCAGCAAACATGCATGAATAGAAACAGTTTATGCAGTTTTATAACATCATGATAATATTCACAATTATAAAGTGTAAATCTCAAGTCAAAGCATCTCAATCGGATAATACATGAAATCAAATCAAGAAATACAACCAAATACTACAAGCATGTCTTGGTAGGACTCGTAGGTTGGCATGTTTCTAAATTAGGTTAATATCCACTGTCCATTTGCCACCTACACGACTTATAGAGAGAAGCCTAGCTAGGGACATCTCAGCTAGCGAAGCACTCACGTATGGCTGGCAAGTGACAACCAAACCAATAATCAAGGCAAAGCGGAATACCCCATCCATTGCCGAACCAAACCATATGAATCACAAGAACTCCCGCTGATTCCCCCCAGCGGGTGGTTGCCACAGCACCTCTGTTCCCCAAGAGGGCCTCACTAATTCCCCACAGTGGAAAGCTATATGGACAAGGAAATTAACGCTAACAAGCCAACACCAACATACAACTAGACTCACTGGGGATCCACACTAAGAACAATGTCCAATCAGACGACTCATAATTTAAAACCAAATCAATCAAATCAAAAAGTAAAACTAGTGCTTAAACCAAAGCCAAGTGGAATTCTCCATCCACTGCCAATTCACACCAAGGCCAAGTGGAATTCCCCATCCACTACCAATTCACACCAAGGCCAAGCGGAATTCCCCATCCACTATTAATAAAACCCTAAGCCAAAAGCCCTTTTCAAATTATATAAGAGTTTTTCAACATCGCTTTCATAAATCCAAACCAATCAAAACGAATGTCATAAAATCCTCAAAACACATTTCCAGTGAGAGGGATGATCTTAGGAATCCCAAATAAGTCACCATACTAAAATTCAATGGCTTCCGAGACAAAAAGTTTTGGACCTCGAAAATATTCCAAGTCTGGTTAAAACGTTGACTTTTTAGTGTATAATTTTTCTAGACAAATCTACAAGGAATTTCAGGCTCAAATTCTGGTTGTGGTCTATTGGTGAGTAAACTAATCTTTTCGAATTTTCTAGGCTTCTGAATCACTCATTTGGGTGTCAAACTCAAAAAGTGGCCTTTTATGAAAATCAGGAAAACTGGAAATTTAGGCATAAACTGGAAATTTGACTTTTTATTAATTAGGAATTGGGCCCTAGGAGTATTTTTATTGGTTTCAAATGGGGGGTAAAACCTTATTTACATGTAAAGACTTAAGTAAATGGAGCAATAAATACACAGGAGAAGAAAGGGTGAAGAACTGTAAAAAAAAAAAAAAAGCACCCACGATTAGCCCTTGGATTAATCGCCGAGGTGCGATTAGCTTTAACCCGCGGGTGTTCCTTGTAAATGTGCGCACGTTGAGGATGGACGCTCGCGCGTTGAGGTCAAGTGAAGCCAACATTCGCGCGTCCCTCATGGATGTTCCCGCGTTGAGCTCTCGATTAATCGCGAGACTAATCCTATCCTTAACAAAAACTCATTTTTTTAGGGTTTAGGCTCAGGATTAATCGCCACCTCGGGTTTTCAAATATTTTTGACTATTTTCAAACACAAAACTCATACAATCATTCCTAACTTTTCCAAAACCAAATGGGATGATCATACATCATCCCAACATACTTAAAAACACTTTCTAAAACAGGAATCCATCTCAAATCCATAAGAACACAAATCTAACACATGAAATCTCATTCAAAACACAAAACTCAAACCCAAATCTGAAATGTGGTCAATCTAGGTTGCAAACCCATAGCAAATCAATAGAAAATAAATTAAGAGTGTTATACAATTAAAACCTATAAGTTTTAGAAGCAATTACCAACTTACAAGATCATTCCTTCAAAATAAATCAAACTCTAGAAAGAGAATACGAATTTTGGAATACATTTTGTTTTGAAGGGTTTGCTACTTACTTGCTAATGGAAAAACACAACTTCTCTTCAAGTTCTCCTCTCCTTCTCCTTCTTCTTGAAGCTTTCAAGCAAGCTCACAATCTTCCTCTCTTGTTCTATACGTTCAATACAAGAGAAAATGGGCTCAAAACTCTTAAAATATAAACTAGGGCATCCTTTTATATGCCCAACTTTTGGTCTTTCAAATCTGCCCCTAAACAAGGCTTTTATTCAACTAAAACTCTAGGGGTCACTTAAGGCATACCAGGGGGTACCTTAGTGTTATTTGTGGGGGTACCCTAGGTTTTGAGTGGGGGTACCTTAGGGTTAAGTGGGGCTACTTTGGTGTTTCAAGGGGGTTTGCCTTAGCCACTTCAAAAGGTATGTTTTAGGGATGCTTGGGAAGTGTACCTTAGTTAATATAAGAGGTATCTTAGTTATATGAAGGGGGTACCTTTAAGTAATACAAGGAGGGTGTACCCTAGGTATATTGGAGGGTGTACCCTAGGTATATTGGAGGTACTTTAGTGATATAAAAGGGGGGTACCTTAGCTATATAAGGGGGTGTACCTTAGGTAAAACAGTGGGGGTACCTTACTTATATAGAGGGTAATTTAGTTAAACAAAGGGGGTACCTTGGCTATATAGGGGGGGTACTTTAACTAATACTAGAGGGTACTTTAGGTATACATGTGGGGTACCTTAGGCGAACACAAGGGGGTACCTTAGCTAATATTAGGGGGTACTTTAGGTATACATGTGGGGTACCTTAGGCAAACGCAATGGAGTACCTTAGCTAATACTAGGGGGTACCTTGGCTATATAAGGGAGGGGGGGGGGGGGTACTTTAACTAATACTATAGGGTACTTTAGGTATACATGTGGGGTACCTTAGGCAAACACAAGTAGGTACCTTAGCTAATACTAGGGGGTACTTTAGGTACACATGTGGGGTACCTTAGGCAAACACAAGGGGGTACCTTAGCTAAAGTACCCCCTAGCTAATACTAGGGGGTACCTTAGGCAAACACAAGGAGGTACCTTAGGCAAATCAGGGGGGTACCTTAGGCAAACACAGGAGGTACCTTAGGCAAACACAAGGGGTACCTTAGGTAAATCAGGGGGGTACCTTAGGCAATACAAGTGGGGTACCCTAGGCAAACACATGGAGTACCTTAAATAAATCAAGGGGGTACTTTAAGTAAAACAAGGGGGTACTTTAGGTATTCAAATGGGGTACCTTAGGCAACACATAGGGGTACCTTAGGGATACAAGTGGGGTACCTTAAGTAAACACATGGGGGTACCTTAGATAAATCAAGGGGTACTTTAGGTAAAACAATGGGGTACTTTAGGCAACACATGGGGGTACCTTAGGGATACAAGTGGGGTACCTTAGGTATACTTTAGTGGTACCTTGGGTAATACTAGGGTGTACTTTTGGCATACAATGGGGGTACCTTGGATAATACTTGGGTGTACTTTGGGCATACAATGGGGGTACCTTGGGTAATACTTTGGTGTACTTTGAGCATACAATGGGGGTACCTTGGATAATACTTGGGTGTACCTTAGGTATAGAAGTGGGGTACCTAGGGTATACTTGAGAGGTTATTTTGGTATTCTTGGGAGATACTTAAGGTACACTTAAGAGGTACCTTGGGTATTCTTAAGAGTTACTTTAGGTATTCTTAGGGGATAATTTGGGTACACTTGGGAGGTACCTTGGGTATATTCTGAAGGTACTTTAGTTACACTTAAACTAATTGGAGGGTACCTTAGCCAGTTGAAATTGAGAACATAACATTAACTAAGCTTACCTTAATAACCTTCATTAGAGATCAATTTGATTTCCCCCAAATCCTTAAGCTTGATCCACATCCACCTCACCTTCAAAACACAAGTACTTAATTAGTCTAATAATTACACTTTAAGTAATTAAACTTAATAATTAAGGTATAATCCGGATTGGGGTTTTACACAAGATCTCACTTTGATGCAAGTGTGAAATGTGATTATATTAATAATAACTTGTCAAAGTCATATAACAATTGGGTGATAAAGTCGTGTGATAAGCCAATAACAGAGATTGTAAACATAATTAGAAGGAAGCTGATTTGTTCTTTTTGGGTCGTCCTGGTGGTTGATATGTGTTAGGTAGATAGACATTACAACCTTGAATGTCTTGAGGCCACAACTTATGATTAGGGATACTATGAATTACATATGCATAAGTTGCTTGGTATCGAATGTGATAAGCTTTATCACAGTATTCTTCAGGATTGTGTTTCTTCTGTATGATAGCCTTTTAATAGCATATTTACATGGTATACCCGTTATTTCCCATCGACAACAAGTGCATTTACCTTCATTAAGGTAAACTATAAATCTACTTTGACCAGGTATCTCAATTTCATATTCATCATTACTTGCGCATAGTATTTTCCAAATCCTTGATTCCTCTTTCAATTCATTCAGTATATGTTGCACTCTGGGCACCACAATCCCTATAGAAACATATAATGTATAAGAAACATCTCTAGATCATTATATTCATGACATATAATTGAGACTATAAATGTAAGTTAATGAATATGTCAAAATTTGGTCCTTACCTTGCATATGTTTTGCCTTTTCACTTCTTTCTCGAAATTTTACCATAATGTGGATGAAGCTGAATCAAGTCAACGCAGGTCATCTAAAAGGTGTGGAAAGTTAGACCATAATAGATGTACATGCAAAGAGGCAATTCCTTGTAGGGGCGAAAGGCAGGTATGGCTGTAGAAATTTCTAATTTCTAAGAAATGGTTTCAAAAAATTAGTTTTCATTTCAAGTTACTCATAAATTTATTTACGCCTCATAGGGACATGGCACAATATAATGAATGTCTAGGCATACATCCTAAGACAAGGTTTTGATGAGCTACTCTGATGGAAATGAGAGTAAGTCTTCTATTTTACTTTATTATATGTTAACATTTTTTGACTTATAACATATCATGTATTTGACTAGTTTCACTTACTTTTATTCCACAGGAAGGAAGTTTAAATGATGAAGAAGATGTGGACACAAAGTGGGATATTATTTGTTACTATTTTTTTTTCTTTATGTAGTAGCTTTGATCGTTTATTAAATTATTGATTCACTAGGTTTTATAGTGTTTGATATTATTCTACCTTTTACTTTTGATCTACGTATTAAGGATTATTACTTTTAAATGGTTTGGTTTCAACTAATGACACTATAAATACCGATTCATATATTTTTTGACAAATAGAGAAGTTTTAAATCCAATAGTATTTGGTGTTACCAATTCGCATATTCTTAGATAAACAGAGAAACATTAAGTTCAATAGCATCTAATGTCATGTTTGTAAAACCCCGACCTGGATTATATCTTAATTATTACTTAAAGTGTGATTATTAGACTAATTAAGTATTTGAGTTATGAAGGTGAGGTGGATGTGGATCTTGCTTAAGGATTTAGGGAAATCAAATTGAACTTTATTGAAGGTTATTAAGGTAAGCTTAGTTAATGTTATTTTTCAATTTCAATTGGCTAAGATATCCCCCAATTAGTTCTAGTGAATTGGAAATCAAATTCTGGAAAAATTAGAGTTAAGTGTGAAAATTTGCCTTAACTTGCAAACCTTGAATCGCACATATACGCACCTCGGGTGCACGGAAAAAGATTATAACATGTTTGATGGAATCGCCACTACCTGAAATGGTTCAAGTAGACACCCATTGATTTTTAGTTTGCACCAGTGATTCCGGATAAGTGACCCGATTGCAACACAGGGAAGTCCGTGAACACCCTAGGTTGCCCCACTGAAGTGGGTTCCCATCTTTTGATTTAATTGGACATTTAATGGGCTCTCTTATTTTAACTTTTCTCTTTTCTTTTTTTGTCTTTATTTTTTTATCTTATATATATGGGTTTCATGACGAATGGGGAATTTCTATGTTACATCCCAAATAAGATAAAAAAAAAAAATCTAAACATTCTACACTTGTACAAAAATGATGAACCCCAAATTAATTACAAATAAAAAAATCAAAATGTAAGTAACAAAATAAGGACAAGGTGTAACCAAGTTCGGTCAATTCAATAATAAAATATTGCTTTTTCCTTTTTTAATTTTTTAATTTAGAAACAAAGCAGCATATGCAAGGCAATGGCCAAACATAACTATGTTCGGCCACATTACCAACACAACCTTTCCCATTTCATTTTTTTTTAATTTTTTTAATATGTGTACAATGGTTTGGGGAACCAGGGATTATGTTTGTTTCGTGAAACAAGAAGTAAAAATCTAATAAGCTACAAAGATGACAAAAATTTTAAATAAAACAAGACTCAAACCAAAAATAAGGTTAAATGTAAAAAGTAAACAAAACAATGTTAAACATAATGTGGCAAAGTTCAGCCACCTCAATAGAAAAATCATTCATTTTATTTCTAATTCTTGTTGTTTTTCTTCTCTTTTTTTATGAGATAAAGAAAGCAAATAACGACATAAATAAAATTGCAGAAATGCCCAATTTCGAAAAAAAAGAAAAGAAAGAAATGCAAAACAAATGTGCTCTATTTACCTTTTCTTTTTTATCTTCAATTGTCCATTGTAGATGGGTATTCATAATGGAAAGGATATTCATGATTTGGCTTTACAGATTGGCTTATCCAAACACATGCTCTTGGTAATTATAACAATTATCTCAGCCTCCATTATTTATGAAAACACGACATAGTGGTTCAAACATGAAAGAGTGAACTTCATACAATATTTGATCTTGAGAAATACTTGTATGCTGAACCAAGTTTGGAGCTGTGGTGTCATGGACATCAGCGTTTCTCCTTCCTCTAAGGTGCTCTAGTTTAGAATTCCTTCAAATGTTCTTTCCAAAACCCTCCTGGACGTCCTCTCCCCTTTCTCCACTTCTCTTCTTCTTCTTCTTCTTCTTTTTCTTCAAAGAGTTCTCTTACTTGCTGCCCCTTACTTCTAAGACTCATCTCCTTTTTATAAGAGAATTTCACCCATTCATCTTCTTAACTCCTAGACCCCTCATCTTGTAAACCTCTCATCTTCCTCTCTTAGCAACTAGACTAAGTATTAATCTCCCCCAAGTCCTCACAAGGGTTTAATACTTCCAAGAGAGTCCCAAAAAGTCTTGAGAGAATTCAAGTTTCCAAGAGGTAATGAGTTGGACCATACATCCAACTCATCTTGCCTCTTGGCATTATTTATTTATTTATAAATCTTATTCTTATTATTATTTTATTTTTCATTATTATCCTTTTTTCTTTTTTAAAAGTAAATTGTCCAACAACCATATTGAAAAACCCAATTTCTTTTAATAAGAGGGGTCACAATATTTTACTACCACATTAGCCACATGGCAGCCACCATGGCACACACATGGCTGCCACGTGGCACCAAATTTCAGTTTTATCAAAAAATCCCCAAATTAACCTCCATTTTTTTTATTCATAACTTAGCCGTTTGAGATCCGATTTGAGCATGGTTTGGTGTATCCAAATCGGTTCAAAATTCTCTTTATTATAGGCTTGTTATTTCAAAAATATGGGTCCACTATTAAAAAAAACCTTGATTTACGTGCCCATATATGTATCGGTTCAAGATATGCATCTTGGGTAATTTTATGGTGCAAAAATGGGGTGCTAACAGCGCATTAATCGTGCGTTGAGCTAAATCCTGTAGAAACCATTTGATAAAGGTTTAATGCTCGAACGTCCAACTTTAACGTTTGCACATCCAGTATAAATTTCCAAATTTCTTGTTTTGAGCCCAAACTCAAATCGCAACACTTCTAGATCATTCTTGAACCCTCATTAACATCAATTTGGGCCAAGCACACTTAGAGCACACCCCCGAGTAAACCTAATGTACACCCTCTCATGTATACCCCAAAGAACCTCCCAAGTATACTCAAGGTACCTCTCAAGTGTACCTAAAATATCTCCAAAGAATACCCAAAGAACACCCCCCCCCCAAGTATACCCAAGCTACCTCTCAAGTGTACCTAAAGTATCTTCTAAAAATACCCAAAGAACCCCCCAAGTATTATCCAAGATGCCCCCATTGTATCACCTAAAGTACACCCATGCATTACCCAAAGTACCGCCAAGTATTGCCCAAGGTACCACCTAAGTATACCTAGAGTACACCCCTTGTATTACCTAAGGTACCCCCTTTGTGTTGCCTAAAGTACCCCACTTATATAACTAAGGTACACCCCTAAGCTTACCTAAAGTATACCCCCTTGAGCAACTAAGGTAAACCCCTTGAAACACCAAGGTACCCCTAGTATGCCTTAGGTACCCCCTAAGGATTTAGTAGAATAAAGGCTTTGTTTAGGGGTAGATTTGAAAGACCAAAAGTTTGGCATATAAAAGGATGCCCTAACTAATATATTAAGTGTTTTGAACCCCCTTTCTCTTGTATTGAACGTATAGAAGGAGAAGAGTGGGAGCTTGCTTGAAAACTTGAAGAAGAGGAGCGATTGAATAGAAGTAAGCTTCTCCATACACAAATAAGTAGCAAACCCTTCAAAACAAAATGTATTAACAAAATTTGTATTCTCTTTTTAGGGTTTGATTTAATTGAGGAAATGATCTTGCATGTTGGTTTTTGCTTCTAAAATTCGTAGGGTTTTAGTTGTATAACAATCTTGTAAAACTCTGGAATTTTAAGAATTGTAAATAAGAGCAAATAAAGATTTAAGAGGTTAATTAGATTAATTGAAAGAAAAAAAATATAAGAATAATAGTAAATCCAATTGGGTTCACCATATTAAAGTGATTCTTTAGGAGTTATTGGTTTAATGGGTTATTGGTTTAATGGATGGTTGGTCGGTTCAACAAAAGTGTTGGTCGGTCAAGTTTTGGTTAAAAAAAAAAAAGAGATAAAACTTTGGTTGGATGAAAGAACCCGTAAGTGTTCTTTCATCTAACTTTTGTTCATTTGGGATGTTAGGGTTAGAAGGAACGAAACGAAAAAAAAAAAAGAGGAAAGGGAAATCGGAGGAGAAGAAGGAGAGAAGAAGAAGAAGAAGAAAAAGGGAAAAACGTGGAGGAGAAAGGAGAGGAAGAAAAGAAGAGTTTGGGCGATTGGAGCGTGGATTGCTCGAATCAATAAGTAGCACCTTTTAAAAATTGAGCAAACGATTTCTCTTTGTGGTTTGGGCGAACAAAGATCTCTGATTTTTGGTGTATAGCAATTTCTGTTTGTTTTTTTATTGAATGCTCATAAGTAGCTAAAAACATGAATTACTTCAATAGATTGTTTATGGATGTTGTAAGATAAAATTTTAGTTAGTGTTTTTCTTATTTCTGTTGTTTGAGCAATCACTGTTTGCCTCTGATTAATTGCTGTTTGCAACTAAACGCCCAACAAAGAACAGTCATGCCAGTAGACATTTGGGTTTCTGTTAATTTCTGTTATTATTTATGTTTTGATCAATTCCTGTTAGGTTACTGTTGGGTTTCTGTTGTTTCTATTGGATTACTGTTGGTTTCTGTTGGGTTCTGTTGGGTTACTGTTGGTTTCTATTGGGTTACTGTTGGGTTCTGTTGGGTTACTATTGATTACTATTGTTTCTGTTTCTGTTGCTGTAAATTGCAATTTGGTTAGTATATTGTTTTAAGAAGCTAATTTGTCAAAGAATCTTGTAACCAACTTTGTTAGATCTAGTTGGTAATGAAGCATGCCTGTTAGGGGTAATTCGTTTAGGATCTTTTAATGATCATGTCGTGGTAAATTGATTAAGAATATGTAGTGAGTGGTCCTGATTGGAGTGCTCAGGATTTCAAATAGGTATTAATGATTTTCAATATGTTTAGATTCTGATTTGGCATGTAAGATGTAATTTCGGTTCTGATTTTAATTTGGCCTAAAAGTTTAAATTTAGGTTCTGATGTTAGGTTCTGATTTGGCAAGTGTAGATAGATTTAGGTTCATTCTGAGTTGTTTGTTTTCTTTTTGAAGGAGTGGTTTTATTAGCAGAAAAAGGTAGGAAATGGGTGTCAGAGAGTATAACTTGCACTAAAATATGGCTCTTGTCTGATGGTTATATGGAAAGAGGAATTAGTTGTAAAACTTCGTGAAATTGTTAGTTTGATAAGAGGTTTACAAAAAGGTTATTGGGGTAAGAATGACATGGAATTGCATGAAGACAATGAATTCACAATTTGAAGTTAAAAGCAAAATCCATTCTGTTATCTGGTTTCCAATCTGTGAAGATTTCGGTGGTTTGCGAAGGCTAGGATTCCTTGCGTAAAAATTCATATTAGTAATCTAACATTTAGTTTAGGATGTTTGTAGTTGAATATGAGATGTGGTAGGTGACTTGGACCCCAAATTAGGAAATTAAAAATCACCCAAGTGAAGTCATCAGCGAATTGGGTGTTTCGCGGCTGTTTTAACCACCTATAGTGAAACAGCCATAACTTCCTGTAGGAAACTCTGAATTACGAACCGTTTGTTGCGTTGAAAAATAGACTCGTAGAGCTTTCCAATGATGTATGGCGCATATACTAATTCCTTATCTACTAGATCAGGTTTAGCATTAAAGTAACTAGTTTAAACTAGTTCTGCAGAGTTAACGGTAATTGTAAAATAATTATGGTAAAACGGTTGTGTTTTATTTTATGCATTCGTTTATGTGCAATAATTCGTCTTAGTGAAAGTACATGATTTGATTTATGTAATTTTAAATTGAAGCTGAGGCTTCCTCTTAGTTTGAAAAAGGGCCGAGGGCCTATGGTTGGATGTTCTGTGGACTGGGATTGCGGTTTACCTCGGCTGAGGATCGTGAACTAGTGTTCACCCTAGCGGGGGATCGTGAACCTGCATCCACCACAAATCATGGGTATCTGTGGACTGAAATTGCTATTCACCTCAGTTGGGGATCGTGAACTGTTATTCACCCTAGCGGGGGATCGTGAACATGCATCCACCACAAATCTGGATATTTGTGGATCGTGGGTTGTTGTTCACCTCAGTTGGGGATCGTGAACTGTGGTTCACCCTAACAGGGGATCGTGAACCATCCACCACAAATATGAGTTATGGGGATCGTGAACTAAGTTTACCACGTGCTTTGAGGCATTGTGGATCATGAACCTAAATTCACCCCAGAAGCTCAAAACTGTGAAATTTGTTTAACAGTAGTTGATTTGTATGAGTTTATCTGGAAAGTTGTGTTATGTATAAAATTATTTCTTCGTATGATTTGGGAAGTGGAAGGGAATTCCACTTGGTATGAATAGGCAGCGTTGAGGGCACTCTGCTTAGCCTTGCTTCATCGAGCAGTGTAAAGAGGCACTCCGTTGACTGGGATTCATTAGGTCACGTAGATGCGCATTCCTCTTGATCTTGATTTATCAAGCAGCGAAGAGGAGCACTCTGCTAGACCTTGAATCTTGGTTAGAGGGTAGAGGGTGATTATCTCGATTTACATAGATTTTATGCAAATCTCATATTTTGGATTAATCGGGTTTTTATTTGCTTATTGTTATGATTCTGCGTAGTGCAATTATGGTTTAAATGCGAATTAACTGTTTCGTTATATTAAACTGCTTTTAGCATGAATTTGATGAGATTTAATTATGTTGTATCCGAGCATGTTATTTATATTTGAAATTGCATAACTTATTTATAGCATGCATGATGCTACTTACTAAGACAATTGTCTCACGCAAGTTTTGTTTTACCGGTTTTGTTTTCAGATCCAATAAGTGAAATGTGTAGCGGGGCAGAAGCTGAAGGTTATCCCGAATATAAGCCAGAGGATTATTTCTACCCCGGCTAGACCCATAGAAGGCAACTTATCTTTATAGTTGTAGATTCAATTTTTGAATATTGTATATGTTGTAAATGAAAAGAGAGAGAGAGTGTGTGTGGCACTTGGTAAAACTTATTTTAGATTTGTATGTCTTGATGGTTTAGTCCTGGAATGGATGAATGATGTATATTGTTTTTGTGATTATCAGGTATTGAGGGCTTAGCCCATTCTCGTATGTACAGGCGTTATATAGCCGTTTTTCTGAAAAATTTTAGGATGTTATTTTTGTGTCTGGTTAGTTCTTAAGTTAGTTTTCACCACTTTGGGTCCTAAGCTAGCGCTCAGGAGCCAATATAAACCCGATACGGGTGGATCTGGTTCCGGGGTGCTATAAATCTCATTTAGTTTTCTATTGATTTGCTATGAATTTCCAACTTACATTGATCATATTTCAAATTAGGGTTTGAGTTTGGTATTTTGAATGACGTTTCATATGTTAGATTTGTGTTCATGCGGATTTGAAATGGATTTATGTTTTGGAAGGTGTTTTTGAGCATGTTAGGATGTTTTATGATCATCCCATTTGGTGTTGGAAAGGTTAGATTATGGTTTGTATGAGTTTTGTGTTGAAAATAGCCAAAAATATTTGAAACCCCAATGTGGCGATTAATTCTGAGCCAAAACCCCCAAAAATCAGTATCTGTTAGCACAGGATTAGTCTCAGCGATTAATCGCGAGACTAATCGTGAATAAGGATTAGGTCGGCGACTAATCATGGATCTAATCCTGAGCCCTATTTTTTAACAATTCTTCACCCTTTTCTTCCCCAACCCTTTCCCAAGTAACCTAAACCTGCTATACATCATCCTTATTACATGAAAGACATTTAAGTAAATGTCATGTGTATTTTATACTTTTACTTGAGTCTTTACATGTAAATAAGGTTTTACCCCCCATTTGGAACCACTAAAATACTCCCAAGACCTAATTCCTTACCAATAAAAAGTCAACTTTCCAATTCATACCTAAAATTCTAGTTTTGCCCGATTTTCACCAAGAACCACATTTTGATTTTAATACCCAAATGAGTGATTTCAGAAGCCCATAAAATTCTAGAAAATTTTTCTACCCTTCATTAGACTACAATTCAAATTTGAGCTCAAAACTTCTTGTAGATTTGTCTAGAAAAATCATATACCCAAAAGGTCAACGTTTTTAACCAGACTTAAAATATTTTTAAGGTCGAAACTTTTTTTCTCAGAATCCATTGATTTTTTGTATGATGACTATATTGGGAATCCTAAGACTATCTCACTCATCGAATATGTATTTTGAGGATTTTATGGTATTCGTTTGCTTGATTTGGATTTATGAAAGCAAGGTTGAAAAACTCTTATGTGATTTGGCAAGGCTCTTGGCCTATGGTTTTTTTGACGATGGATGGGGAATTCCACTAGGCCACGGTTGATTTGGTAGTGGATGGGGAATTCCACTTGGCATATGTTATGATTTGGCAGTGGATAGGGAATTCTACTTGGCCCTGGTTTGAACACTGGTTTGGCTATAGAAATTGTTCTCAGAATCCATTGGTTTTGAATTGTGAGTCGTCTAATTAGACATTGTTCTTAGTGTGGATCCACAGTGAGTCTAGTCAGTGTGTTGGTGTTGGCTTGTTAGCTTTAATGTCCTTGTCCATATAGCTTTTCACTGTAGGGTATCAGTGAGGCCCTCTTGGGGCATAGAGGTGCTGCAGCAACCACCCGCCATGGGGTATTGGCGGGAGTTCTTGTGATTCATATGGTTTGGTTTGGTAGTGGATGGGGTATTCCACTTGGCCTTAATTATTGGTTTGGCTATCACTTTCTAGCCCATATGTGGGTCCTCCGCTTGCTGAAATGTCCCTAGCTAGGCTTCTCTCTCTAATTCGTGTAGGTGGCAAATGGACAGTGGTCATTAATCTAATTTAGAGACACGCTAACCCACGAGTCCTAACAAGACATGCTTGCAGTATATGATTGCTTTTATTGAACTGATTTCCTGTGTTATCCGATCGAGATACTTTGACTTGAGATTTACACTTTATATTTGTGAATATTATCATGATGTTATAAAACTGTATAAACTGTTTCTATACATGCATGTTTGCTGCTTACTGGGACTTTAAGTCTCACGCGTGTTTTGCTTTATCGGATTTGTTTTCAGATCCTCTTAGTGAGCCATGCATTGAAGGAGATATTGAGGGTGAGCTTGAGTACAGGCTAGAGGATTACTACCACCCATAGTAGGATTTTCTTTGTGATGTTGTATTATATTTTTGGGAATTGTAATGGGATGTAAATATTCTTTTTGGACTTATAAACTTGACAGTTATCTTTAGGTTATCACCTTTGTATATTAATGTTCATGTGAGAGATAGTGATGGTGAGATCTTAGTTGTCTTTTTGTATCCACAGATATCATATCTTTTGGAGCTGTTATATAGGTGATCTTTTGTTGGATGGAAATTTTTATTCCATGCTTCTTTAGCTTATGCACTCTGTAGACACCCTAAATTGCACAGTAAAAATGAAGAATAATTGACAAAAATCATTATCTCCTTTGAAACCAGCACAAAATTTGAGAAAAGTGCATTTTTCCTTGTATCCGACAATTCAGGTCGGATACAAGCATACCTTTTCGTATCCGACATAAGTTGTCGGATACAAGCAGACCTTAATGTATCCGACAACATATGCCGGATACGTGTAGGCACTTGTGTATCCGACCTGACATGTCGGATACATGATTTTTGCTCAAAATTAGGGTTTTTCGAGAGTTTTCACCTTTTACCATCATATCCCTCATTAAATGAGTGGAAATCTCGGAAATAGCCTTAGGGTTAAGGTTGGTGGGCTATAGACCTTATGTTGTGTCTACCATCCCACCAACCCTAACCCTAACCTTTGCCTATAAATAGGAGGCTCCTCCTTAAGCAAATGGCCATTAACTCTTGTCATTAACTCTTGCCAAGAAGTTGGAGATCAAAGAGCTTCGAGTGAAGAGGGGAACCGCTGCAGTCTTGCTTCCAGAAGCCCAGGTAAACCTCAAACCTCTCTTTATTTTTCTATTTTTACATTCTAGATCTAAATCTCTTCTTCTACCTTTCTGTAGAATAAGGCCTCTTCTATGTGTGTGAAAACCCTTCTCCTACTCAAAGTACCTCGAGACTCCCCCTAGCCGTAAAACGTGAAGGCGGGATCTAGGGAAAATGAGACTGGGGATTGATCCTAGTATTAGAACCTATTTGAATAAGCCTTGTGATTCTATGAAAACCGTTCCATATTCAAAGTACCCCAAGATTATCTTGAAGAACCGTGTTTAACGGGGAGAAAGAACTAAGGGAAACGATAATGGAACGGAACCCTAGGTTGTTCTAGAACCCTTTTGATTGATCTAAATGCATGCTATATGTTATTGTGTTGAAATAAGCCTTGTGATTCTATGAAAACCGTTCCATATTCAAAGTACCCCAAGATTATCTTGAAGAACTGTGTTTAACGGGGAGAGAGAACTAAGGGAAATAATAATGGAACGGAACCCTAGGTTGCTTTAGAACCCCATTGGTTTGATTTAAATGCATGCTATATGTTGTTATATTGTTCTTGAATGGATTTTTATACACATACACACATAGCACTCTTTTTGTCGGGTTTAGCTCATATTTCGGATTCATTGTGATAAATCTGGAATAAATAGCCCTAAATAATTCTGGAATATTTCTGGTTGGTTTTCAATGTGATTTCAAGCAAGTTTTGTCGAGTATTGAAGGCCTCTAGGCTCAACCTCTCGGTTTTGGGCATTTTTGCTCACTTTTTGGGGTTTTTTGGCATATCCTTCCCAATCGGAGAGGATGGTGAGCCAAACTTATGCCCCATTTCTCCTTAGAGGCTCTTCAAAATCTTTTTAAAGTGATTTTGATTCATCTTGCACGGATCACACACCTCTTATCACTGTTTTAAATTGATTTTACTCAAAAAAAGGTTTAACTTGACAGCAACTGTACCCCAAATTCGAACACTCGTAACTTCATCGTCCGGATGAATTTTGGAGTGATTCCAGAGCCATGGGAAAGCTGGGGTTGTCTAGTTTATGCTTGTAAATTTCATCAATTTCTATCGAGCGGATTTTTGACCTCTCTGTCGAAGTTGATAGGTCAGTTCTGATCTGAATACGGAACTTGTCACTTCGACTGAGCGCCATGTGTTCGTTTTAAGTCCGATTCGAGTGATTCTTGTTTCTGAATTTTCCTTCGGAAGTCTAGTTTCAAATCCAGTTGGTTTCATAATTTTTTGACTCCATTTGTGTTGGTTGTAACAGATTTACTCAGAACTGCTCAACAGCACTTTTCTGGGTAAATCTGTGATCTTCGGGGCCTGTTCGGGAGACCACTCAAGGCACATCCGAATGAATTTTTGTATGAGGCTAGTTTCATTTGAAAGATGGCCATACAAACTTCATTCACACCAAATTTCATGGATTTATATGGAGCCGATTTTTCTAAATGATTTTCCAAAGTTGCCCACTTATCACTTTTAATTATCTCCAGCAGCAGATTTTAAAGGAGCATAACTCCTAGGATTTCAACCGCATTTAATTGAAATTTTGCATGAGTCTCTTATCTACCATAATCTTTCAAATGGATTTGATTTGGGTCAATTTAAAATTGGATTTGAATGATTTCAAGACAAATGGTTCTTGCTTTTACCGAATCTTCCGGATTTAACTCAACTTGGTTTTATGCAACTTTTTCTTTGATTTCCATCTTTTGGTGGTATTCCAGAAGTGATATTGACATAAAAGAGGATCTGGAATTCATTTGGATTTTCATGTGAAAATATCATACATTTATCCTTTTTCAAGGTTTTTAATGATTTGTAGCAAGCTTTCTCATTTTTTCAGCATGAACAACACTTGGCAACCACCTTGTGTGGGTGAATGAGGGTGCCTAACACCTTCCCCCGTTCATAATCTAATCCCCTTACCCATCTCTGGATTTGATTTTCAAGTAGAGTTATTTTTACTCTAGAATTTGCCTTTTAGCTCTTTTTGATTATTTTTGAATCTTTTGGTGTCCATTCTCACCCCAAAAATCTGAATGGTGGCGACTCCCACATTTTAAGTTGAGCATGTGTGTTGACGGAGGGGAAATCATCCCGGTGATTTTTCCCATGTCTCACACACTCTGGTGATTACTTTGTAATTGCCTAGGTTAATTGTATTAATTAGGTTCTTTTGGGCCCATAAGTAGGTTTCGGGGACGGGTCAGTGCCGTGATAGGGCAGATCCGATTGTGGGGCGCTACAATGTTACCTTGTATTGTTGAACCGTGCATTAAAGGATTATTAATTTCAAATGGTTTGGTTTCAACTAGTTGTGAGACATGGAAAAATCACCAGGATGATTTCCCCTCCGTCAACACACGGGCTTAACGTAAAAAGTGAGAGAGTCGCTACAATTCAGATTTTGGGTGTGAATGGACACCAAAAGATTCAAAAATAATTAAAAAGAGCTAAAAGGCAAATTCTAGAGTAAAAATAACTCTACTTGAAAATCAAATCCAGAGATGGGTAAGAGGATTAGATTATGAACGGGGGAAGGTGTTAGGCACCCCCATTCACCCACACAAGGTGGTTGCCAAGTGTTGTTCATGCCAAAAAAAATAGGAAAGCTTGCTAAAAAATCATTAAAAACCTTGAAAAAGGATAAATGTATGATATCTTCACATGAAAATCCAAATGAATTCCAGATCCTCTTTTATGTCAATATCACTTCTAGAATATCACCAAAAAATGGAAATTAAAGCAAAAGTTGCACAAAACCAAGTTGAGTTAAAGCCAGAAAATTCGGTAAAAGCAAGAACCATTTGTCTTGAAATCATTCAAATCCAATTTAAATTGAATCAAACGAAATTCATTTGAAAGATTATGATAGATAGAAGACTCATGCAAATTTTCAATCCATTCCGATTAAAATCCTAGGAGTTATTCTCCTTTGAAATCTGCTACTAGAGATAATTAAAAGTGATAAGTGGGCAACTTTGGAAAATCATTTAGAAAAATTGGCTGCATATAAATCCATGAAATTTGGTGTGAGTGAAGTCTGTATGACCATCTTTCAAATGAAACTAGCTTCATACAAAAATTCATTCGAATGTGCCTTGGGTGGTCTCCCGAACAGGCCTCGAAGATCACAGATTTACCCAGAAAAGTGCTGTTGAGCAGTTATGAGTAAATCTGTTACCAACAACACAAACGGAGTCAAAAAAAATTATGAAACCAACTGGATTTGAAACTAGACTTCCATAGGAAAATTCAGAAACAAGAATCACTCGAATCGGACTTAAAACGAACACATGGCGCTCAGTCAAAGTGACAGGTTCTGTAATCAGACCTGAAATGACCTATCAACTTCGACAGAGATGTGTCAAAAATCCGCTTGCTAGAAATTCATGAGATTTTACAGACATAAACTAGACAGCCTCACCTTTCCCATGGCTCTAGAATCACTCCAAAATTCATCCGGACGATAAAGTTACGAGTGTCCGAAGTTGGGGTACAGTTGTTGTCAAGTTAAGCCTTTTTTAAGTAAAATCAATTTAAAACAGTGACAAAGTGAGTGTATTCCGTGCAAGATGAATCAAAACCATTTTGAAAAGATATTGAAGAACCTCTAAGAAGAAATGGGGCACAAGTTTGGCTCACCATCCTCTCCGATTGGAAAGAATATGCCAAAAACCCCAAAATTGAGCAAAAGTGCCCAAAACCGAGAGGTTAGACCTAGAGGCCTTCAATACTCAACAAAACTTGCTTGAAATCATATTGAAAACCAACAAGAAATATTCCAGAATTATTTGATTAGGGCTATTTATTCCAGATCTACCACAATGACGGCAATAGATCCGAAATACAAGCCAAATCTGACAAAGCAAGTGCTATGTGTGTATGTGTATAAAAATTCATTCAAGAATAATATAACAACATATAGCATGCATTCATATCAATCAAAAAGGGGTTCTAGAACAACTTAGGGTTCTGTTCCATTATCGTTTCCCTTAGTTCTCTCTCCCCATTAAACACGGTTCTTCAAGATAATCTTGGGGTACTTTGAATATAAAACGGTTTTCATAGATTCAAAAGGCTTATTCAAATAGGTTCTAACACTAGGATCAATCCCCAGTCTCGTTTCCCCTAGATCCCGCCTTCATGTTTTACGGCTAGGGGGAGTCTCGAGGTACTTTGAGTAGAGGAAGGGTTTTCACACGCATAGAAGAGGCCTTATTCTACAGAAAGGTAGAAGAAGAGATCTAGATCTAGAATGTAAAAACAGAAAAATAAAGAGGGGTTTGAGGCTTACCTGGGCTTCTGGAAGCAAGATTGCAGCGGTTCCCCTCTTCACTCGGAGCTCTTGGATCTCCAACTTCTTGGCAAAAGTTCTTGGCAAGAGTTAATGGCCATTTGCTTAAGGAGGAGCCTCCTATTTATAGACAAAGGCTAGGGTTAGGGTTGGTGGGATGGTAGACACAAACTAATGTCTAGAGCCCACCAACCTTAACCCTAAGGCTATTTCCGAGATTTCCACTCCTTTAATGAAGGATATGATGGTAAAAAGTGAAAACTCTCGGTAAACCCAATTTTGAGCAAAAAACATGTATCTGACATATCAGGTCGGATACACAAGCATCTATATGTATCCGACATATGATGTCGGATACACTAAAGCCTGCTTGTATCCGACAACTTATGTCGAATACGAAGAAGTGTGCTTTTATCCAACCTGAGTTGTCGGATACAAGGAAAAATGCTTATTTTCTCAAATTTTGTGCTGGTTTCAAAGGAGATAATGATTTTTGTCAATTATTCTTCATTTTTACTATGCAATTTGGGGTGTCTACACTAATCAAACCATAAATACAGATTCACATTTTCATAAATAAATATTGAAGCTTTAAGTCCAATAAATGAATTCACATATTTTATGATGACTGCAATGTACAATAATTAATTTGATATTTTATCAAATAAATAGTGTTTGTGATGCATAAAAGCTATATAAAATAACATATTTTGTATAATTAGTTGTACAAATCGATTGCAATTAAGGACAATGAAATTGGTTGCTAAAATAATTTATGAAAAAGTTTGATAAATCAGTGATCAAGAGAATTTAATTATAGAATTCATCTAGGATAATTATGTCATTTAGATTTTATTAGGTAACTTTTTATTTTATAGAATGTTATTTATTCACTTAATAAAAATAAACAATAAACAATACACTTGTCGTCGATGATACAATTGCAATGGTTATGGTATGTAAAGGAGTAAGGGTATAAATACTTAAAACATAAGGACAAAAATGCAAATATATCATAATATAGGGGTATGGATGCAAAAGCCCCAATATTAATGACTTTGGTTACAGATGTAATAAATATAATAATATAAGGGGTATAAATGCAAATATAAGCTAAAATAAAAATCATTTATTTTGCAAAAGGTTATTTTAGTCATTTAAAAAAGATAAACAACAAACTTAATGGATTTTAACATCAGGGGTATGACTAACGATTTGATAAATAGAGGGGTATAAATATAAAAATTAAAAACATAAGGATATAAATGCAAAAAACCATATTACAAAATATGGCATTCTGGAGATAGGCAAGCGATTGTTTACAAATTTTGTTGTTTTCAAAAACAAAGTTAATCGGCAACAATAAAATAGGATTAACGTTAATCATAACTTATAACACATAATAATTCTATTAACGTTAATCCTATTTTATTGTTGCCTATTAATGTGCCCATGACATGATGTTTTTTCCTTAAAAATTTAATCCTATTTTATTTTAGTTACAGTTAAAAAGACATCTCTATTGTTTAGTTATTAATAATTAATATGTATATAATCATATTTTAGTTGTAATTTACCCTATTTTAACGATTTTGGGTGTAGTTTTAATTTTAGTTAGTTAAGAATTAACAATATAGAATGGAGGCATTATACTTATAAAATAATAGTTTAATAACACTTATCTAAGTGTAGTAACTCATATAAATTTAATAGGGTTTTAATATAAATTTATTAACTAATCATATATACTTTTTTAGTGGGATTAATTAACGATATATATGTTATTTTAATAGGAATTTAATCAACATTTATTGACGTCTCTCTTATTAGTTTATCAATATACAGCTAATGTTTTAATTATTTATTTAATTAAATAAAATAAAATATTTAGATAGAATTCTAGAAAAGTACGAAATTTTATTATTAATAGAAAAATATAAAATATGCACAAACAATCCTATTCGTTTTTTCTTTCACTTTAAAGGATAAAGATTATTTAATATAAATAATGTAAAATAAAAAGTTATATATAATTCTAGATTAGGTAACTCTTTTTTGTTTTCTTTAAGCATCAATAATATAGAACTCTAAAAGAGATAAATTACTTTAATAAAAAGTGTAAAAATAAAAAAATAAATTGGAATTTCAAAAAAGGATAATAGGCTATTAATGTTGATAAATTTAAGATAAGAACAAAAAAAAAGTTATCCTCATACATGGGAATTTTCTAGTTTCAATGGGAATTTTCCTTTTTTGTTTTTTTTGTTTGATTAGTTTCGTTTTATTATATAATATCTTATTAGTTTGATTAGGTGGTTTTATCAGAGAAGGATTTGATTAATGGGATTTTCCTTTTTGTTTTTTTTGGAGGATTTGTTTACTTTTGTTTTATTAAGAGCACGAACCACCTAAGTGTTTTTTATTTTCACATAACTAAAATTAAAAATTGAAAGACTGATTGTAATAATCTAAAACAAACGCATGGTGTGATAAAATTCTTTCCACCTTATTTTTACTAATTATTATTATTTAATCATACTATAATTAAAAAAAGGTGAAAAGAAGTTAATAATTATAATTAGAAATTGATATATATCATAAAGATATGAATAACTAAAAATCCTACTATAATCAAACAAAAAATGAAGATAAAAAAAGAATTTTAAAAAAAAAAAAGGTAATAATTAGAAACGAATTTTGAAAAAATTAAAATTATCTTAATAATTTAAAAAAAATTAAATCATACTATAATTAAAAAAAAAGGTTAACAGAATTTTAATAATTAGAAATTCATATATATCTTAAAAATATGATTGAAATTAAATATTTAAGGATAAGTAAAGATTATTTAACCAGATAATTTAAGTAAAGATAATATTGTAATTATCTGACCCATGCTAAGCATGAGAACCCCTAATTTTTAATAACGCATTATTCAATAATTTATAATAGTATGTTAAAGAATGTAGCAATAGCTTCTTATTGCTGAAGCGTTACCCTGTTCTTGTTCTAATATCTGCATCTTAAAACCCATGTTTTTAATTAGGATTCTAAAATATTAAAATATATCATAATATTTTATTAAAATGAATCTTCTTAACCTTCGGGCTTGTCCAACCCTTTCTCTAGGATACATAAGGTACATAAATATCAAATACAAGTATAGGATAATTGAGAACTTAATATATAAAAAGTTAGAAGTTGATCAATATGATGTTGACCAAATCAATGAAAGACATTAAAAAGTGGAAAGGTTTGAAGATAAGAATATTCTTCATGCTTTTTAAGCTAGCTTATGTTAGTGATAACAATTGAAAGGATACTAATGAGTCAACAAATAACAATGTAAATTTGGCCAATGAAAAGAGAAGAACAGTAAGTTTTATATTTTCATAAATATTGGATAAGCTGATATTTGATAATATTAATTTTATGTCTTTTCGTACCTTCTCTAAGTGTAGATTGATACTAATCAGCTGTCACAATTGAATCAAAGATCCCAAAGGTGAATCTGTGAATAACAAATATAAGCATGAGTAAAGAAAATAACATATAAATTATGAGAATATTATATTATAACCTTATATGGTTTGTATAATCTTCGATAATAAAATATATTTTGGCAGCGTCCTTTTTCAACATAAACAAAAAGATGATAAAATTAATGACAGCACCTAGACAAAATTACAATGAGAATACTTAAACCATAAATATACTTAACAACTAATAACTTTAATTGTTTAATGTTACATTAATGTCATTTTATTTTTATTATTGTTGCTCCCATTAACATTAATATTATAATTTTTTCTTGAACATCAAATATCCTTGAATATCAAATGTTCTTGAATAATTTTTTCTTTTGAGTTTTATATTATACTGAAGTGTGTTATATTATACTCCTAAAGTTTCTTAGGTGAATGCAATCATTCCTTCTTCTTCTTCTTTTTTTTATTTCTTAAATTCTAGAGGGAGAATTTATCCGATATTGATTTGTAGACAGACTTTTTTGTCTAGTTTGTTCAGTTATGGAGAAACATTAGATATTCTTGTTCAAAAGCCAACAACTTGGCTCATTTTTGTATTTCAGGTTCCCATTTTGGTAAAATTAGTGATTGTTGTTAACATACTGGATTTCTAACCTGAGAAGCAGCAAGGAGGCTGAAGTAGGTTACCTCACCAATCTCACAGCAGTCTTGGGAGATCCAGACATGTATAGAGTGCTTGACAGTTAGTTAGGTTCACTGCAATGATAATGAGTATTGCATCTATTGGTTTTGTTTTTTTTCTGTTAACGTTTTTTTTTTTTTTACTACTTTCCAATCTGGAATTGAAATTATTTTCATTGTTAATTACATGATCTTTTGTTCCATTCTTGAGTTGCATTTTCTTGTGTTTTGGAATACATTATGTGTTAGATGAATTATATGGAATGTTTGGTGTAGTATCAAGTCAATTTCAACACATCAGTCGGAATCCATGTGAACGTGTTATTTCCAAAAAGTTATTTCTCATTAAATAGGTTCAAGATCTAAAATAATCCTCATTAGAAGAAATTAATCTAAAGTACTGGCAGAGTAATGTTTTGAACGTGTTATAATCCTCAAACGATTCAATCTAGCACAGGCAGTCAAGATCTAAAGCCTCATATGTATTTTCATTGAAAGGGAAGAAGAAAACAGAGCTAAAAGAAATAAAATACGATTCAAAACAATAAGAAACTGAAAATATAAAGCTGGGAACTCACAAAGATCTTTTCGATGAAGAGACAACGGCAATTGCAGTTGGGAACTTACAAAGATCTTTGCAATGAAGAGACAGCGACAATCGCAGCTAGGAATTCACAAAGATCTTTACGATGAAGAGACACCAGCAATTGCAGATTCAGTAAATTTTTTGGAAAATAGAGAATCATATCTTTGATTATTAATTTAGTTGAAGATAGTTATGGGTCTCTAGGGCTTTGAAAAGATAAGGGTTAATCATATATTTTAATTTAGTTAAAAACAACATATATTTTAAGAAATTATTTTAAGGAATAATTTCTTAATATATATATGTATATATATATATTAAGAAAGGGATGTCCATGTGGAGGAGAGAGAATCTAGTGTTCGATTCTGCTTTAGTGTGTATATATATATATATATATATGATATGATGTTACAAAGAAAAATCTTAAATAATTTGAGCGATATTGACTTATTCATCCAACTCATGATTGTAAGATAGAGACTTATTTATCCTTCAACCCTTTTTTTTTTGTAGGTAATATATATGTGCTTTTGTGTTCATTGCGAGTCACCATTCGTTTAAAAAAATAATTTTAATAACCACAATCAACTCAAGCATGAATTGTGCCGATATAAATACAGTAATGAGAATATTTTTGTGAGAAGAGCTTCCAGCTCCTAAGAAAACACCAACGCAACCATCTCTCATGGGCTCTTGCACAAAAATAAATTTAATAACCACAATCAACTCAAGCATGAATTGTATTAATATAAATGCAATTGTGAGAATCTTTTTAGGAACTAGAAGCTCTTAAGAAAACACCAACACAGCCATATGTCACGGGCTTAGAAATTCCTTTGTATTAACCCGTTCATCACTTAGATACTTGACCCTTTCGACGTGCGAAGTAAGCCTAATTTTGAGAACTTAAGAGAGTGAGAGAAGTACACACTTAGAGAATTGATGTTTCACTCAATGTTCTTGATCGATTACAAATGAGCTCTTCCATCTCCTTATATAGCATTTCCATTTCCTCAATGGACGGTGGGGATGGCTTTAATCTAATGGTGGAGGTTAGTTCTCTAGAACTCTCCATGAAAATATCTAGATGTTTTTTGTACAGGGCTTCTTGGAGAAGTTATCCCTATGTTATAGAATACTCTCCATGCTTTTCTTGTACTTACATGTGGAATTCCCTAGAATTATCTATAATGCCTTGGGCACTTCTTCCGTCTAAGTGAGAGTGGTTGAACCTACCTAGACCAGCCTTTTCTTTGGCGAAGGGAGCTTGTGACTAAGCGTCTATATCGCAATTCTTGTATAAAGCAATTTTTCTATAGTAACAAAGCTTGTTCAAAGAAAACCACGTCGAGTGCGGAGATAAAGATTTGAATATGGTGCAATGAAACCATGTTCATCATGTCACAAACCGTCTGCCAAAGAAAGATAGGGAACTCCATGAAAGTCTTGCATCTCAGTCAGCAAGACAAAGCGGTGGTACACCATCGCTTCCGATAGCCCGAATTTCCGTATTCGAACTCCTCTTTCTGTGGCATTCTTTAAACTAATTACCCGATCAGTCATCTAAGCATCCAATTAGGCGTGCATCCATCATGGAAAGCAATTTAGAGATGAGAAGCATAGGGATTTCAAACGCCAATGTAATGAATGCTTCCAGAAGCATTGTTTACCAAAAATATATATATATATATATTGCAGACGCACAAAATGGAAATTCACTGGTAGGTTGAGGTTACTTTTTTCTTTTCTTTTTTTTTTTTCTTTCTTTATCTTTTATTACGATTTTCCTTTTTTATCTTTTATCTTTTTTTCTTTCTTTTTTTATTTTTTATCTTTTGTTATGATATTTTGTTTCCCTTTCTTTTCCGACAGTTGAAAGCATGAAAAATGATGGCCATAAACCAAGCAAAGGTAACAATTATCTTAAATGTGTTCTTATATTTAATGTATATTTAATTAGATTCCAATTCTTTCTTAATTATCTTAAATGTGTTCTTATAATTTTTAAATAACAATTTTAATAATTTAATAATATATACTTTAATTATTATTTTCTTAAAAATTAGCTTGAAAATATGCTACTTCATCGAAAGACACATAGCTTTACAATGCAATTTTATTGTAAATAGTTGATTTTTGTTTTCTCATTCTAAAGTAACGAGATTATTATATATAGTTGTCACACTTTTTATATTTTGAATCATACTGACAAATTATGAATGATATTAACAGATTATTTACATGATTCAAACTTATAAATATATTACTTAAATAATTGTTATTCCTACAAGCTTCACCACCACCATTTCATATGAGCAAATTTCTATGTAAATAAAATTCTATAAAAATTATATTCACTGTATCTCGATTTAATTATTGTTTAATTTTGCTTTTCTTTAATGAATTAGTCAAACTCTTGTCTAATTTTATTTTATTTTTGTTTGCCTTTTACGCAGTACTTAATTGAGATATTGGAGTTAACTAAATATTTAGTAATCAAAAGACAAATAATTTATTTTATTATATTTTACTTGCAAAATTAGCAATAATATTATGCATCTTAATTAATAGTTATCTATATAAATATTCTAGCATTAATGGATAAATATACGAAATCATTTTTTGTAATAGTTTTGGTCTTATAATTTAATTATAGATAAGTATAATTAAGGTTTATCTAGCAGGATTTATAATTAAAATTTTATCCTAGATATTTATATAATCAAGGTTTATCTAATTTGGTAGAACTTTATTAGATTTATGGCAATAAAAGAACAAAGTATTACTTTTGAAATTAATGAAGACTTTTGGAAATTTAATAAATATTTTAGAGGAGGGTATTTTAGGTATGTGAAAAAAACACTTAAGGTAATTTGCGCTTTTAACAGTAGTATATAGATAGATAATATACACATATCACATATAAAAATATATATTTTATGAATAAATGTATTATCCATTTATGCATTCTACTTAAAAAATTTATATTTTTACATTTTCTAATACAACCGGGGGTAATCCCAACCTGCACCAATTTATGCATTATCAATTTACGTATTCGACTTGAAAAATGAAAAACAGGTTTGATATGAGCTAAACCCTTGTAGGAGCAGGTTTTGGGGGGTTAGATTATCCCAAAACCCATCCGAACCTGCCCCATGCCATCCCTAGACGTCGGTATTTATTTAATGGGATATCAATGTTTCTAAAATTTTTGAAAATTCATCTTTTAAAAGACAAATGTGGGGATAGAATCCGTTCTTTTTCTATGCTTTATAATAGGACAGATGTGACCATGTTATAGTTAAAAGGTATAACTAAAGAATATTGATGGTGGGATGCTATTAGGGCTTCCTTTCAAACACTACAAGTAACATACATTTTTGTTTTTTACAAAAATGTACTAATTTTATAAATTTATATATAAAAATACATACGATTATCATATATTTAAGTGGGATATCAATGTTTTTAAAATTCTTCGGCTCAAATCACTAACAAATAAGCGTGTGAAGCTCATAGTAGGAAGATCAGGTGAACACACTTCTCCCTCATGGTTTCTGACAACAAAAGATACCTCCCCTGAAATTTCTATAATGACACTTACCTCCCTTGCCATACTTATAAAATGTCGTTTGACTGTTTTTATCCTTTATCAAATTTTTATTTGAAATAAGAAGATTTTAAATATTTAGATAATAAAATCATCCATGATTTTTAAATTGATTATTAAGATTTTTAAACCTTTTAAAAATTATTTTTTGTTATAAAAGATCTCAAAATCTTACACAAAAATGGGTAAATTCGTCAAAACATATTCTAATTTAATAAAATTTGTACAAACGGGAGAAATACTAAGTAAACAAAAAAGTAGAAAAAAGATATATGTAGTTGTCAGAAACCAAAAGGGAGGTAAGTGTAAATTTCTCAAAAATAAATAAATAAATTGCAAAGGCAAATCCTAACAATGATCTTGTGAGGCTCATAGTAGGAAGAATCAAGTGAGGCAGCAAAAAAAAAATCAAAACCAAATCCTAACATTCAGAGGTTAAGAAAGTGAACCTATAATAACTTTTTTTTTTAATCACAAGGACAATCTATATTTAAGTCTCACTAGAATTTTCAAAAATTACTCACATGATGATTGAGTGGAAAAATGGAGTGGGATTAACAAGAGATTAGCAAGGTTGGCTCACAACTCTTCTTGGCAGCTTAAATTTTGGTAAAGTAGGGATGCCGTGGGGTGTGTTGACTGAATGACCGGCCCCAATCCGCCCCTAATGGTAAAGGTTTGGTAATTCATAGATCAGGTTAAGGTTTAGTTCAACCTAATTCTCACCTGCCTTGAACCTGATCTTAATCTATTAAAAAATATATGTTTTTCACATAATCCTGTACAAAAATACATATTTAATAAACAAATATATTAGTTAATTTATAAATTTTACTTGGAATCACTAATATTTTTAATATTTTACAGTATAATCGGCAATCCGACCTACCTCTTACCAACCCAATAGGTTTAGGATGAGGTTTGCTATTGATTAAATGGTTATAGGGGGGTTAAGGTCTAACAAAATCACTAATATGAATACACTTTTTTTTTTATCTCAACTAAGAATCATAATGTTTAATATCTACAGCTCAATTCCTTCAGCAACAAAGTCAGAGTAAATCAAAGTACCTATATCTTAGCACCCAGAGGACTACCTGAAATATCAAGTGGCCCTAAAATAACAAGTATTGATGTACTATAAATACATTATCTTTAGCAACGCAATGAGGAGATGGTAGTTATAATTACCTTGATAAATATTAAATATTACATGATTCTTAAAAAAAAAAAAAAAAACCTCCCATGGGTTGCAAAAGCAAATCCTAATGACAAAATACTAGTAAAAATTTTCATGCTATGTGCATTAAATCATAAAACCTTATTATGAGATTCAAATTATCAAAATCTCAATGAACTCCAGGAGATAGCTATTAGAGACATCAAAAGGAGATAGCTATTAAATCTCATACATCGGATAAAGTTATGACCATTAGAGGCTGATGTTTTGAAGATCTAGGATTCTTTTGCACATCCATGTATGTTAATGTTCGAATTCCCCCTGTTAAATTTTGGTAATCCACCATTTAACAGCTTGAGATTGCATAAAAATCAATATCTTGTCATTAGGTACAAAATACAGTTTTAGCGAAATGCATAAACAGGATCACTCTTCAGATTTTTATTTGAATTTATGGATATGCATGAACATATTACTTTCCTGCAACTTCTTGAAGACAATGAGTGCTTTGATTATTTTGTGACAAAGGCTTTAGAAAAAAGAGAGAATTTCGATTCTCTGATATATATACTTACTGCCAATAAGCATTGAACAGTGGACAGCAAAATAATGACAGATTAAGACTTGATAATCAATCTAACAACTACTTTACAAGTTCAGACTGTTGCAGCTTTGAGGGGAAGAAAATCTGAAATTTTGTTGGTGTAGAAATCTGGCTGTATAGAGTTGGTGGGACTTTGAAGCATGGACAGAGTAGTTACACCTAGTAGAAGAGAAAAGGAAATCCTACATAAAGAACAGCCCCATGCAGGTTAAAATAGTAAGGGAATAACATAATTACTTACCTGACAAAACAAGAAGGGTTTTACAACCACCATTTTGTCCAAATAAAATATCAGTATCTAACCGATCTCCGACCATGCATATCTGTGACTTGAGAATACCGAACCTGCCAGCGGTAAAAAACAAGAAACTTACATTAGGATAATACAGGCTGAACTACCACAAATTGTGTTATCACTTCCAGCTGGTTATTTTCATTTCTATGAAAGTGGAGAGTTATGGCACCCAAAACACAGGAATGAGAACAGGTGTAATTGTTGGAATAAAGTTTCCTTGTTCAGTCAATGGGAGCTTCACAAGTGTCTTAACCGACCATGTGCCTATCATGGGAATCATCAAGAGGAAAAGGAAAATGTAGTCACATGATAAAACGATGAGCTCTTAGGATGTCTCTTTCTCATACTGAGTGAACATGGCGAACAATGTTCCCATTGAACCAATAGATCATGGCAGTCTCCACATTGAAACAAAACAATAATAAAATTTCTTTCTTTTCCTGTTAACGTTTTCATATCTTCCTGTTAATGTTTTCACATCTTTCACACTACCACAAATGTGTAAATCTCAATCGGAATTGGTGGATCACCTTTTTATCCATTGCAAGGCAGCTCATAGATTATGGCCTTTCTTCCTCTCAAAGTTCAAGAAATGTTGGGTGCAACCTAAAGAGCTTGGTATGGTCTATGAATCTTAGGGATGGTGTAGAAAAGTAGGCCGGAAGCAAATGATATGGAATATGATTCCTGCAGCAACTGCTTGGGCTCTATTGAAGGAGAGAAAGAGAAGAATTTTTAATGACCATAGCCCCAAGAGAGTCATTCTTCAATCAGCAGTCAGATATATCTTATTTTGGTTGTCAAATGTGAAATCTTGCAAGGACTTGGACTCTCATGTAATCATGCACTGTTCAAATTTTGTTGCTCTATAATTGTAGGTAGTGGGGTTCTATCCTGCCGTAAACATTTTGGGTACATTTCTATATCCTCTTTCGGGGCTGTTAGCCCTCTATTAATATAAACTTCTTATTACCGATCAGGGAAGGAAAAAAAAAAAAGATAAGTGGAGTCATCAATAATCCATCCAAAAACCGAGAAATATAACAAAGAATGGCAATTAGCTGGCATACTTATTTGCTAAGTAGTCCATCATGAAGGTTGAGGGCTTTCCTACAACCAGCGGCTCACGTTGAGTTGATCCACTGATTGCACCAACCATGGAACCACCACCTGAAGTTGACAACACATTAGTTCTTAGGTATAACATTCAGGATTAAAGGTTTGCCAAAAGAGTTTCACAAAGATCCAAATATGGTGAGAAGCTAAAGAGCAACATAGCTTAATTGCCAGAAAAAGGCATTGAAGATTTCATAAAACAAATATATTAAACTAAAATTGATGTAAAAAATTAAAGCACTAAATGTTCCAAGAATCCTACAATAATATGATCAAGAAAACATTAGACGGTCCAAGACCATGAAAATGTTCCATTATTTGAACGTCGAATTAACAATCCCACAGGCTCTAGTAGCAAAATTATAACTCAAAAATCAGGATAAGGCTTGGTTCAAGGCATCAAAAGCCCAATCAAAACCCAAATTTGTGTTCTAGAATGCATAAATACTTGAAAGCATAGCTTTTAACGTTTCCTCTTTCCAAGAAAATTGTCAAGAAGAAACAGAATATCAAATTACCTAGAAAACATAAAATGGATATGGTTATATCAGAATTCATTACTAACAACATTATATATTATTCATCATTTTTCCCCAAAACCTGGAAAATGGATACGGTTATATCAGAGTTTATTATTAACAACATTATATATTATTCATCATTTTTCCCCGAAACCTGGAAAACATAACAGGGATGTAGTCATGGACTAGTAATTCAAAATATTGGGCCATATAACTATGTCCAGTAAGCAAAAATTTTGGGAGCAAAGCAACAAGCTACTGGGAATATGAGAGTATTACGGGTGGCAGCAATCAACCTAGCACATCTGGTTGTGTAGGTAGCTAGGTATTAAAGGATGGGCTTGGTCTGATGTTGAGACTTAATGAGCAACACTGGATATTGGTTAACATATCAGGTAAATTTTAGGCTAGGCTTGGGCTTTTCTCTTCAATAAATGTGGATAAGAAAAATAAATAAATAAATGTGAATAGATAAATCAAACAAAATAAGAAGCACCTTTAATCCCAAGGAAAAGACTTCTCCCTAAGAAATTAACTCCTAACAGCTGGAAGAGCAATAATAGGCTTTGACATACAGAATATAGGTAAAATATCACTAAATGCTCGTGCTTGACATTTAAATGAGAATTTAACAATATAATGTTCTTAGGAAACAGTGAATTAGTCCATTGCCTAACAATCTGAGGATGCATTAAAGCCACTCTGTAGAATATGTACCATTACAGTGACCACAAAGCCATTTTCTTACTCTATTTTGTAGAGAGATATAACTTATTTCCAAGCAGAAGCAGAAATTGACCCATACGATCAATGGCAAATAAGAAGGTAAGATAATTGGAAAACAACAACAAAGGCAGGGAAGAAGTAGACCTGCCCATTCCTGAGCATCTGTAAGATGAGTCACAGCATCACGATTTGTTGCAATAAACAGGCAACCTGGATTTTCACGTATACATAAGGTCCCATACCTTGCAATACAGAAATAGAAGTTAATAATAAGAACATTGCTGAAAGACAAGAAAGAAGTTATCTTGAGTAAGCTGCCAGACTTTAAAAATGCAAGTCAAACTTTGGTCTGTACAACATTTTCATATTCTTTGCCTAGCATGTGAATTATGTGATTCACTGAAACTGTTATGTAGAAGAGTGATAAGGCAGTATCCAGTTCAAGATATTATGAGAAGTGGCCACCTCCAAATTCTCAACATTATATGACGAACTGTGATCTAAAGCATTTGTCCACTAAGCAAAGTCAGTAAGTTCTATTCACGTAAAAGCAGCTGGAAGAAATCTAATTGATTAGTATAATAAGGTTTAAATACTTTTTTTCCTTTAGCAAAAATATTTATGTTTCATTCATTTCATTAAGCTTTTATTATGAGAGATTTTGAACATCAAGATAATTTAAATTTTACTTTATTTATTTATTTTATTATTGTTTTAACCTTTACTGGTTTCCTTTTAGAGTTAATGATGAGATATCACGCCTTGTCCTCCATCATGAATTCCCAAAGGTGATTTGCATTATTTCTTATGTCATTTTAGCTAGACTTTAGAGTCTTGGTCCTATCAGTAAAAGGTGTAGGATATAATGAAGAATGACCTCTCAAAGGATGGAGATATAAGAACCCATGAATATCAGCATGTCAGACTTGAGAGGGACTCAAACATAACATGGCGTTCAAGAGCTTCAGTGAACATATTTCAATAATCTGGGGAACTCTTACCTATAGGAAAGGAATCCTAGTGGTCTAAGCACTGTGAAAAATGATGAGCCTTGAGATCTTGTCACTCACGATGTCCTTCAAGATTTCCAAAATATTTACTTTATAATCAATTGTCTCATGACCCTTATTCTATACAATTTTTTAGATCGTTACCTATTTAGTCTCATGACCCTTATTTGCACCCCTCAATTTTAAGGGCTTTGACCAGAGTGCCATGCCTTATAAAATCAACACCACGGATATGCTTCAAAGAAGAAGCGAACAGTCAGCCCTTTCTCCTCATATTTGTTTCCTTCATAGATCATATGAAGAGTCTATCAATCATGTTTTCCTCTTCAGGATTGTAGAGCAGATTTGGTCATTTTTCCTGAGGGCTATCGACACAAAATGAGTCTTACCTTCATCTCAAGACCTGTTGTTCTGACTCTGGAGGTTCCCAAGGATTGGTAGGGAAGGTCACATCCTATACTCATTTTTGTTTCATGTGATCCTTTGGCATATTTGGAGGGAAAAGATAGGAGAATATTTGAGGATTTGTGCTCGCCCACTACTACTATCATTGAAGCCATCATGGCTTCAGTTGTATCTTGGGCCCCAATCTCTAGCGAGTTTAAAGGGATTTCTTCTTCAGATTCCTCTAGAAACTGGTGCATTTTTTGCTTTTCATCTAGCCTGACAAGTGTGAGTGGAACATGTTGGCTGCCTCCACCTAGTATATGCTCAAAGTGAACAGGTGTTTTTGGGGCAATCCAGAAAGAATGGGAGTGAGTGGTACCTCTAGAGATAAGCATGGTAACATCCTTCACGTGTTTTCTGGCCCTATGGGAGAGGGGAATTCTACTAGAGTTGAAACGCTTGCTTGACTGGACTCTTTCAAGACAAGAGAGAAGGTTTTCTGGGTTTTATAGTGAAAGGTGAGAGCTAAGTGCTACACCACTTTTCAGTGGCTAAATTCTGGCACCTCTAGAGTGTAGCCCCTGCATATTTGTGCATTTGATCAACAAGGCTAAGGCACTAGCACACAATTTGAATATTTTGTTCAAATGAGTGCCTAGAGATGCTAATGAAATTGCTGATTGTTTAGCAAAAGGAGGTGCAATGATGGTTGCTTTCTCTGCTCGCAACTATGGTCGTGAGGTTGTAGACATGGCATGAGGCTTTTGTGGTGCATTCAGGGTGACAGTCTGGCCACTGTTTTTTCTGGCTTTCTTCTTCCTGTTCCAGTTTCTTCAGGTCTAATTGTTTCATTTTTTTTTTCATTTTTCTGTTCCCTCTGTGTTCTCACCTCTCCATCCCTTTAGAGAGGCTCTAGTTGTACAGGTTTCTTCATGCATAATACATCTCAATTATTCATCAAAAAAATACATATATATATTTACTTCATGATCAGCATCAAATGCCTTCTGCGCACTCTTCAATTCATCTTCTTCTTTTTCTTTATGAAATTAGTTAAGAGAGCTGCTCAATAATAGAACTCATTGATGAATCGTCAATAATAGCCGATAATTAAAACTCAAGAGTGCAAAATAAGTTCCATTCTCCTTCAACATGCCTTCATCTATCATTGACCTTAAAACAAACTTCTCAACAATCAAGAAGAAAGATTTAGTGTTCTTGCCACCATGGCATACAACCTTTCAATCATCTATCCATGGGTAAAACAGGACATGGATTGACTCCACTGAAACAATATCACACCCTATTAACTCTTTAAATAAATTCCCAATTAAGAAAAAAAGAAGACGTGTAACACAGTAGGATATGGATTGAATCCACCAAAACAATATCACACCATATAAACTCTTTAAATGAATTCCAATAAAAAAAAGAAAAAAAAAAAGACAAGGGTTTAGGTGACACCATTACCTTACTTTTTATTATTATGATTCTCCTCTCCTTAAAAATGGAACTCATCTCCATGATGTTCATGCTTTGGATGTAAAATCCCAGATTTTAGTAATAAATAAATAAATAGACTAATTGGTTAATAATATGCAGGAGATGAGATTTTGGTTCAACCCGGAGGAGTTCAAGATGAACCAGAGATGATAGGAGAGCCTATATAAGGTGAGTTCATGATTATTGACCAAGTATAATTTCAATATAATAATTAGTTGTGTTATGCTTTATATTAGTAAGAATTAATTGGGAAATAGAGCAAAGGTTGAACAATAAGGAATTAAAGGAGTTAGTCGAACCCAAAAAAGGGTGGGTTGACCCAAAGGTTTATTCGGTTTGAGGCTTCATGGTTTAATTGGTTTGGCTTAGTGAAGGGGGTAAATTGGTAAAAGACTTTAAATAAATTAAATAACCTAAGACCATGCATGGGTTATTCACGTTAAGAGCAAAACAGAAAAATAGAAGTAGCCGCACGCACATTTCTATTCCCTGTATACTTCTCTCTCTTTTTCTTGGAGATCAAACCTAACCCTAGGCAACTTGTAGGAGCAGTTTTTAAAGAAGGAAGAAGGAGATTTTCGTGCACAAAAACCCAGGTAAGAACAAACCATAAGAAGGTTTCTGTTTTGGAAGTTTAGATGTGTTTTGGTTCTTAAAGACATGATTTTGATTTAGAAGTGAAAGAGGCTTGACGTGATCGAATAGGCATTCGTTGGAGTGATTTTGGAGAGCTTTTAGAGAAGGTTTTAGTTCTCAAAACCAGGTAAGTAGTCCCTTTGACGCTTGCATAAAATACAAATTCGTGTTTAGATGATATACATGGTTAATCGGTGATTTGATGCGTTGTTTTTGTTATTTATGATGTTTTAATTGTTGGGAATTGTTCTAACATGTTTATAAAGTGTTTTAGAATGATTTAGAATGGTTTTAATGCATTGAATATTGAGTTGTGGAATTTTTGTTGAATTTCGCAAAGTTACGGATTTTTCACGTATCGGGCCGCCTGAGCAGTCGCTCGAGCCCTTTATGTATTTATTCAAAACCCGAGAGCAATTTTTACCAGATTGAACTGTCGCTAGAATAGTCGCTCGAGCAACCTATCGAGCGACCTCCCCTGAAACAACCTATTGTGAAGGCCGTTCGAGCGCCTTTGGCTGCTCGAGTGACCTGTCTGTCAGATTTTTGGAAACTTGCTTTTCAACCTAGTTTTTGAAAGGAATCCGACCTGATTCCTATGGATCACTAAAAGCAATAATGAAGAAAAATGAACAAAGAAACACACAGATTTTACGTGGTTCACCCCAGAATAGGGCTACGTCCACGGCCGCCGATTTTCACTATGTCACTAACAGAAGAATACAACGAATGACTACAAGAACAGGGATATACCCTAATACAAAGTGAAATACACAAAATACCCTTTTGCTAAAGCGATGATTTTTTTACACTACCTTTTTGGCATCATCACTACCTTTTTGGCATCCAAGATTAAGAATTCTGATTGCAAAGTGATGATTTTTTGACACCGTGCAAGTCTCAATATGATGAATCCTTTGAATGACTTGGAGGCGTTGAACTGATAACGAGACTAGTACAGGAAAATTAAAACAAGATAACAATTTTCAATACTGATGCTCAAGAGAGTAACAATTTCGAGAACTATAAAGATTTCATAACTTTCAAAAAGTCTGTAAGATAATTTGTGGTATGGATTAGTAGCTCTTGAAGCATTCAAAACCTTCAAATAACCAACAATTTGTTGGTTGAACTTTCCAGTCTCTGAAACATGAAACGCAAAAAGGCGAAAAGATTGGTCATAAAAAAATTTGTCAACAGAACTTGCAAGCAAAAGATTTGTTAGAAAAATTGATCTCTGCAGTTAAAAAATGCAATTCAAGCAGGTAAGAATTGACCCACTCGCATGATTATCTATTTTGTCATCTATATCTTGTCCCTAGAAGAATACAAAATGAATAAGAAAGACCACTCCAATCGTTAAATCCTAAGCAAAATAGATTAAGAAGAGGACCTTTTAATAGACTATACATATATATCTGTAATGGAAAAATAGTTGCAAGAGAACAACTAAAGCATAAGTTGGAAAAATATGAATTTAATAGCATGATGACAGATAATTCTGATGGATGCATGAAAAATGGAAACTTACTGAATCTTGTAGTAGTTGACATAACGGTCAAATCCAACCACAACAGCCCCAACCTAAATGAAAATTCATTCCCTTCTTTAGTCTAATTGTAATAGGAAAATAAATTGTTGCTTCACATTTTCATTTTAAGTTTCTGAGAATAATAAACAATCCAGAGCAGACCATGCTAGCAAAAGAAAGAGAGCTATACAGTCTCATCATGCTCCATTAGAAACCCCGGTTTCAGCTCTATCTTTTTCCCACCATCTTCCTGAAAGGCATATAACATTATGTCATAACACATAACAACATTTGCATATTTATAAGGTTGAGTAGCATATTTAAGATCAATAACATGCCACACTTGGATATTCAGGTCATACACGTGGTTGCACTTTTAAATCACTAGAAAATTAAGTATAATTAACCATTATTATAAATGGGTGATTTGCGCCTTTATTTATCCTTGTGAATTTCATGGATGAGTCTTTTGCTGTCTTTTTTTTGTTATCAATGCACCAACTATTTTTTGCCCTCCAATATAAAATTTTCCATTCCTACATGGAGAGACTCATTATCATCTACCTAGATGACATAGTTGTCTAAAATAAAAACTTGGAAGATCATACAGTTCATTTAAGAACAGTGTTTCAAGTGCTCAAAAGAAATCACGGAAGGAGTTATATACTTATATGTGAACAGTGAAAAGTGTTCCTTGGCACAAAAGATCTGACCTTCATTGACCATTACTAGCAGATTGGAAGCTAAACATGGATCAGGGCAAGGTGACAGCTATCCAAGAGTGAGATGACCATAACCTACCAAGGTGATCAACCTAAGGTAATTTCTCAGATTTATGAATAATGAAGGTAATTTATAGAGAGATACTCAAGGCAGAAGCAGCCTTTTCCAACTTGTTGGAGAAACAAACAGGACACTGGTTTAAAGAATGAGAACACACCTTCGAAGATAGGCAATAATAGAGGAACCACTTCTTTGTTTACTGAATAATGTGAGTTATACAAAAGATGCACCCAACTTCACAATTGGAGGGATTCTTCTGCAATATGAACACCCCATCCAATGACATTGGGCTTAAAGATCAAGAAATGCGAGAAAATGCTTCGGGGAAATTCAGGAATCCGGCGACAATGCTTCAAGGGAAATTCATCAATGCGCAACACATTTTCTCAATATCCAAACACAAATTGAGAGAAGGTATAAAGCACAAGCAAAAGAAACAATCACTTTATCACACCTTAAAACACTAAGGCACAATCCACTTGGCTCCAATTTCTTAGTCCAAACATAGGATAGCCACCATTTATTTCCAAACAGAAAAGAAGTCCTTAACAAACATGCAAGGAATTTTTGCAGAATTCATGGTAGTGTTTGATTACAAGCCAGTAAGAACCAACCGGCAAATCAGACAGGACGAAAAAATATTCACCAAGAGGATTATTGGAATCATTGCCTAATCCATCAAAATCATGAAAAAGGTTTCTAGGATAATTGTTTTATCAGTCCCAATAAGAGTGGATGACCAACCGACCTAAACCCTGACATCTTTTTGCAAAGTGGCCGCACTCATGGTCTAACCTGCATTCTCATGCTAACAGTCTGAAGCTTTACCATCATACCAAATTCTTTTCTGTCCCTAAATTGAATCAAATAAGTTGAGGACAAGTAGATTCTCCATGCATGCTATTTCATTGAAGTAACCAGTGATTAAGCATCTTAGTTTTTCAGCTGATTCTTAACCAAGTTTTTTAAGCTCATGGGTTGAGATCTGTGCTTCTCCATTAGTCAGCACAGGATGAATAAACTAAGCCGGTTGCTTGCTTCAAGTACCTAACAAACATTGTTAAATGTTTCTGAAAAATATGGGGTCAAATTTCTTAATATGGCTGAGTTCTTATATAGCTCTACCTGTTACAGCTTATTCAAGCTTGTAATGAGTCAATAGCTACTCCACACATGATGGTGGAATGATACACAGGAAGAGCCCTGCACCTAACAATTTGCTAAAGGATGACATTGCCTAAATATATCTCAACAAGATTGTGAATTGCATGAGGAAGTGCACAGGCAAGAAGAGAAAGACTTGTCAAACACAGACCTGATGACATAATACTTAAGAAACTCCTAACTCAACAATTCAAGGTGCTGAAGAAGGTACTAATTGTTAGAACATAATTAGTATGATGTGTGGTGATTAACAAATAAAAATGTTTGTATGAGGTTCAAATGAATATTAGGCAACCATTAGAGTCTCTCCTCTTTGTTTTTTCCTAAATCATAATATATCTATGCAATACAGCAGTTTGTCTGGGTAATATAAAGACAGATATGAGATTAGGATAAGAAAAATAAATTACAATTTTCAGTCATCAAATAAGGGGTACTTGTGCTATTTGGAGACTAAATATACCGGCCCACCAAGATATTGAAATCCAGCAAGTTCAAGCTCTTTCAAAATGCCATCCTCACCAATCACATAGACCTGAAAAATAACAGAAAATATCAAGAAAAGTAACCGAAGCGCCTTATTATGATCTTTCATCATAACATTAAAACATGATTATAATTAGTGTCACTAAAGCATGATTTTATTTATGAACCAATATGTAAGGTAGTAGGATCAATACCAGATATCATAAGGAATCAGGATTTAATCATGCCTGATGGTGTCATTTAATCATATCAGAGATACATGTCATCCAATCTATTCAAGGCTGTATAAGCTTGACACAAACATAGACAATGTCCATTGAACCCATTTCTCTTTAGCTTATAATTCACCTTAAAAAAAAGTTCCAAAGTCAGTTTGTCTTTTTTAACTAAATCCTTCGGATCAAAGTCTCTTTACTTACCAAATGCTTCAGATTTTGGCATTTTCACCTGAGAAGTTTTTATTGTCCAATAATTTCACTTCAGTTACTTAAATATGATGTTTTAAAAATTACTGTAAAGTCTAAACTCATTCATGCATAGTCTATAAGAAATATTTGTATGCATACTCTGTTGCAAAATTGGCACTCCTACATGAGTTCATCGAGTGCTTTATAGGCATAATATAGCCGTTTGAAGCAAAAAATTGGAGTCACCAATATTCAAAGTGATAAAGTTCCAGAAGAAATGAGATATCAGTAAAATTTTCCTCGATGATGAGAAAAAAAGTTCCTTTTAATGAATCAGTCTTCTGTAATATATGTAGAATTCTGTTCTAATTTGATAACATGCTGCCTTGTGTTGCAATTGTGATTAACACTTTTATTGCAGTCACACAACTGGTTTCCCAGGAAATACCTTTTTATCTTTGGGGAAATTAATGGACTTCAGATATGCAGCAGCAGCAAAAGATGATGCAAAGATCTCCTCCTGAAAATTTTCAACTGCAGTTATGGATAATGACCATGATTTTTATGAATAATGAAATAGTAGTCAGAAACCAACCTCATTGACATTTAGACCAAGTGTCTCAAATTTCTTCCCATATTGTTTCCTGGACTTGGTTGAGTTGTTGGTAACGAAGACCAATCTCTTTCCCTGAATAGAAGGATAAAGTGGTGAATAGAACACATGCACTCAGCTGTACATGTTTGTTGTGAAAGAACATCAAAACATTATCGTTTTTTGAAGAAAAAAAATAGACTTCCACTAAAAGAAAATCCATAATAGTTTACCGGAAAGTCAACAGACAGAAATAGATGCTCACATAGATGCACATGCAAAAGTATAAATACACATACAGACTTTTGCTGAGTCTACATGACATATATACCAAGAACCATACATCCAGACATTCAGAGATACATATGCCCATTCACATTAAACCTTTTTTGATCCGCACGATTGATTCTAGGCAATAGTATTTAAAAATATTGCTAACACACAATACTTCATCAATTTTGATAAAATAAAAAGATCGTATGACCAAACATTCAATTTTGAGAAAAGAAAAATGGTAAAAAAATGTCAAGTTTATCCAGTAAAAAATAAAAAACAGTATTTCTGGTTACAAGAATATCAAAGCTTAAGTTAAAATAATTCCCAGTTTTTCATCACACTTCAAGAAACTTACAATAGACGAATATGTCAGGTGAACTTCTTTAGACAAAAAAACCTGGTAAGACACATAATCCATATTTTGTAGGCTTAATTGTGGAACACCACTTGTCCACTGATACATCTAGTTCACCTTAACCCAATGTTATAAATACTAAATTACAGCTCAAAAGATATTTGCCCATGTAAGCACCCAATTGTTGAACCCTCCGATCTGCCAAAAAACCCTAAAAAATCAACTAAAACCCTTGAGCCAAGAATTAGTTGGATCTTCATGCTTCACAAGCTCTCCAAACATCTTTATTCAGTTCCTTCATCTCCCTCAGTGTGGGTGACCACCATCATGTATGTAACTTACATGTCCATAGAATCCATCCATATCAAATGAAAAGGTAAAGACAAGACTTATAGGAAATCAAAAATAAAGAATACTCATCCTCCCATTTGAGATTACATTCATCCATCTCTCAGCAAATAGAAATGAAAACTTCTCAAAGAATGCTTAAATGATGGAGAAACGATCAGACGCCCAAAATAGACCACAAATGAGACTTGCTTGAATAGGAAGGGTGAACCGAGCTAAACCGAACGAGTCCAACTGGGTTAAACTGAGGGAACTTGCTTTATAACAGGATGGACCAGGGGTGTCTACAAACTTCCCTGGTTTATATGCAGGTTACTTACCCAAATTCCTAAAACGCAAACCAACCTTAGTCCAACTCTTAGGACCGGTGTCTACCTACACCCAAATAGGAAGTGGCAACTTCCGAACTTCCGCTTGTGCCCACGACCCACACGCACTCAGCCCACATGGCAAAAAGGCTTCTCTTACATCTAAAATCTTTCTTCTACAAAATTAAGAAATATCATAAAATTCAACAGTTGTTGAATGGGACAAAATACATTGAAATTGCGTGTGGGCCTTAGGTGACCATCTTTAATAACATTCATCCTGGGTGGCACATTGTCATTCTTTTCATTCCATTCTTTTCCTCATTGGTGAGGTAATTTTTTATTAGCAAATGGCTACCTTCCTCTTATAATCCTAGAAATCACAGGAATACTTTACCAGCACCTATTGATTTGTTTTATAAAGTTCTTTTCAACCTGAAAGGCATCAGCATAGACTTCTTCAACTACCGCAAGGTTTAACATATTACATAATTGAGTTCTATTTTAGACCATATAAATAGTTTTATATATTTATCATTGCCTTCTCTTAAAGCACAACATGTTACTTGCCAGGTTGTAAAAACTTGGACTCGGACTTGGTATCTGTAGAATCCTGAATTTTGAAGAAATAATAATATAATTATAAATCTGAATATTGAAAGAATAAATTTGAAATATTAAGGAATAAAGATTTAATCTAAGTATTTGGAGGATTAATATTATGATCTAAATTCACATTATGAAAATAAATAATAAGGAGAATAAATCTGGAAATTTTGGAAGAAATTCGATGGATAAACGTGTCATAATAAAGAAAAAGGGTATTTTAGTCTTTTCTATTAAGTCAATTAATAAATTGATTAATTAAATAACATTAAATCTAAAATAGTTAATTAGATCTAAGTTGGGTTGAATTTGGATTTAGATAGCTTGATTTATGACTTAATTCATAGAAAAAGGGCTTATTGATAATTATAATTAAATAGGGGCCTTAAATTTAGAATAAAGAGAGACTTTGGGGTGATTTGGAAATATTTAAAAATAGGGATTTAAAACATGAAGAAAATAGATTAAAATAGAAGTTTATTTATTTGGGGAGTTAGGAGAAAGGATTTAAAAGAAGAATTTAAATAAAATACGAAAGTAGGATTACTAGGAAGGTTTCCGAATATAATTAGGACTTCTAATTGGAGGATTGTATAAAAGATGGAGATAGAAGGTTTTGGGGTTTCTTTGGAGGATCATACGATCAAAAGAGAGAGAGAGAGAGAGAGAGAGAGGAAGGAGCTCATGATTGGGTCTAGAACAAGAGAGAAAGAGAGATCGGCTAAAGGAGGAAGAAGAAAGAGAAGAAATAAAGGATTTACTGCGTTCTAGAGGTAAGTAGTAACCTTTATAACTTGGAATGATTGCATGATTTATTGTCAAATCAACAAATATGGATTCCGAGAGTTTTGTTGGATGTTTTGGATGGTTTATAGATTTTTTAGAATGGATTTGATGTGCTTTTATGATGATTTAATATAGTTTTATTTTGAAGATTCATAAACTATCAAATATGTTTAAAGTGTTGTTTTCGGTAGGTTTTGGATTGAACTTTATTTCAAAATAATATTTTGATGTGTTTGGATGATTAGAGAATGATATTACATGATTTCTAAGTGATATGAGGTTTTGGATTGGGGTTATTTGATTTTAGTTTGAAAAATCGCAAAAAATAGAAAAAACCCAGATTTTTACAAATTTGAACTAGCTCCCGAATTGTGGTTCAAGCGCCCTTTGTTTGTACTATTTTGCTTAGGATGCCTGATCCATCGTTTGAACGCCCAAGCAGGCACCCAACCTATGCTTTTAAAATTTTGGAACCCAAGAGTCGATTTTTAGATTTGAACGAGCGCCTGATTTACCGCCTAAATGCCATAGCGAGTGTACAAGTCTGAGATTCATGAACTTCAACGCCCGACGGGACGCCCGAGCCTTGTATTGAGTAATTAGATGAAATTTTCACTTAAACCGAACGCCCGAGACACCGCTCGTGCACTATATTGAGCACCCGTACCCTATTTTCATATTTTGAGGAATTCATGTACTTTTGGATTTTAAACTTATTTTTTAGGGATTCCAACTCATGTACCAATTAGATTAGGGTGTTTTAAGAGTGTTTGCATTGACAAAAACATTATTTGGATTTTTATAAAGATTCTGGGTACGTTTTGCTAAAATAACTCTTACTTTAAGTTTATCGTTCCAAATTGTGTTCTTTATAACTTGGTTTGATTTTATTGGTTCCTACACTTGTATTGGAGCTACCTAAAGATGTTTTCAGAGTTATTATGACAGAATTGTGATTATTTTCCTTCGTGTACCTTGGAGTGGTTATTTTCTCACTCATGTAGCTTGGGTTGAGACTTAGATTTCCTCCATGTATCTTGGAGTTGACTTGTGGATTTTTTTTATTTCTGTGTATCTTGGAGTAAATTTGGTACCTCTCCATATATCTTGGATTGAGGATTTGGCTTCCCATGATCTTGGGATAATCTTTTAGGTTCCTCGACGTATCTTGGAGTTGACTTGTGGATTTTCTTTATTTCTGTGTATCTCAGAGTAAATTTGGTACCTCTCCATATATCTTTGATTGAGGATTTGGCTTCCCATGATCTTGGGATAATCTTTTGGTTTCCTCCATGTATCTTGGAGTGATTTATATTTTATATTGACACTATTGAATTACTTGGATTTATTTTGGATATTGAGGATGTTTGCCTTGTGTCTAGCGGGCATAACTTATTATGGATCCATAGTTTAGCTAGATAGCGAAATAAGTCATTTTTTGTTTAGTTAGTCTCATGTCCATTTATGCGTTTCCGCTATGTATCTTAGTGAGGCCATCCTGTATCTGGTCGTGCTGCAGCAATCCCACCCGTCGTGTATCTCGACGTGGTCATTATTTTGGACTACTCACCGTGTATCTCGGTCTGGTATTCCCACGGTTATTGATATTGTTGAAGTTTGATTGAATTGTACTTACCAACCTAATTCCGTATCTGGTTGGGTTCTCCCCTTTATTGTAGATCGTGTATATCGACCAACATCCGACGAGAGGTGGCAATTGGTGCAAGTTTTAACTTCTCAAAGAGGTCTTATTGAACGAGTCCTGTGATATCACAAATTGTGTGGTGTGCTAATTGTATTATCTAAGTATTAATTATTGGTTTTGCTTTGGAAATATGCGTTTGGATTTCATGCTTTATTATTTATGAATATTTGCTAATTGGATTATCGTTGGAACCTCATGAAAAAGGATTTTAAATTATATAGATTGTTTTCTCCAATACATGTTACTACTTGCTGGGATTTTATATCTCATTCCATGTTTTAATGTTTTGTTTTCAGATACTCTTGAAGAGGACATTCATGTTGGGGTAAAGATTCTTGAGGGTACTGCAAAGGATCTAGAGGAACATATTATATCATGTTAGATTTCTTTTATATTATGTTAAAAGATTTGTTTTGAGAGTTCTTCTTTATGGTAGATCTTGAGAAGTGTTTAGAATAGCTAGTTTACCTTTTAAATTTCAGATTTGATATATTGAGTTAAAAAGTTTATTTTGAGGATGATTAATACTTTTATATTAAATTAATGAAAGGGATGTTTATTTTGGTATACTCTAATTTACTTTATCTTTTATGCTTTTGTTCTTAATTGTTTTGTTATCACCAAGTAATGCCTTGATCCGTAAAAAAAAACTACTGGATCCGGGGCGTTACAATATCAGCCAGCTCTGAGTCCGTGTTAACTCACCTATATCGGCCGAGTCAGATCGAGACAACCCAATCAGCCCAGAAAAGGTGATTTGCACTATTCTTCTGTTCATGCCATCATCTTCTATTCATAAGAAAAAGAGAGAAGAAGAAGAAGAAGAAGAGAGAAAAGAACTTGTCACTATGTCCCTCTTTGTACCTTCGTGTAGCCGGTTACATGGATTAGTGCCTTCTTTGTCCTCTATTCTCTTCTTCTTCTTCTTCTACTCCCCACTTTTTTTCTTTGGCACATTTTTCTGAATTGTTTTTTCTGATTTCTGGTTTCAGAAAAACCAGAATTCAGGAAACAGAAATATCAGAAATCTGAAAAGCCAGATTTCTGGTTTTTCGAATTCTGGTAAGAAAACCCAGATTTTTAATGTTTTCGATTTCTATTTTTTCCCCCTTTTTTTTTTTGGCATTTTTGTCTTTCGTTGTTGTTGTTGTTCTTATTCTTTTTCTAATTTATTCACTCATCTGAATAGTCTCGAGCAGTACTGAGTTGGTACCGCCCATGATGGATACAATTCAAGCGGTACCAACTCTGTATTACGCTTGTATCAATCTCGGCCAAACTTCGGCAAGTTTGGCCAAGTTCATGAGGTCCAATGAAATCTCTCATATAATTTTTTTGTTTTTTTTTTTGTGGGTGGGGCTAACTGAGTTGACCCGACCGATGATTCCTGGTATCAGCCAAGATTTAAGATGATGCTACTAGGAAATGGTACTCTGTTATAAAATCTTGCATTGTCTTTAGCCATTGGTGGAAATCCTAGAATTTATCAATCAAGGATTAAAAGTAACTAAGAGATCAGAAACTTCAGAATTTCCCTCATCCATGTCCGAGTATTGAAAGGATTTGCATTTAGTAATTTTCATTGCACTTTGGACACCAAATACTAATTTTAGAACCAATTCAGAACTAATCCAGCTTTCATTGTTTCAAAGCATTGGAGGATGGCTGAAAGCATCCTAAATGTATCGAAACCACTAAATATATATCTGCATCACAAACTTAAGGAAAATCAGGAACCTGCCTTTACCAATCCAAATAATTGTTAGGCTTATAATCTTGGATGCAAAAAAATCCTGTTGTATGCCAGATCACTAAGTGATCTTCCAATTCATTAAATGTGATCTTGAATCTTGATATTTATAGCTGTCCTGCAATGTTGCTATAGAGTGATACTTTGGTTCTTTCTAGTTTCATAAGTCATTTTTGGCATTAAGGCATATTTCCAGTGTCTGCCAGCCAGGCGCTTACTGTACCTAATTTTATATAATCTGTCTTTTTGGATTTGTAGACATGTTGGCTTTTGTTGAAAATTAGACCATGCATTGGGTATGTAAAAAAAGAAAAGAAAGATCAAATAAGCTTTCTCATAGATTTTACGTGGTTTGCGATTGTGCCTACATCCATAGGAGAGAAGATGAATTTCCACAACAAAAAAATTAATAGGGTTCCAATCCCCAGTTACAAACCTAGCCCCAGTACATTAGATAATTCCCGATATAACCCTTACTGTATTGTGAGAGCTTATGCCCCCACAGTCCCCAACCCCTTTGTTCAAACCTGCACAAAAAAGCTGCACCATCCAAGGGAAGGACCTCTCCCTGCAAGGCCCCTTGATCTCTTCCCCTTTAAAGTAAAATAATATATGAGCCACACTCCAATAACTAGGGATGGCAATGTGTCAGGTTTTGGTGAACCCAAACCCGCCCCTAAAGTGTTTTAGTTAATACCAAATCCTAACCCGCCCCTATCGAGTCGGTAACCAGGCGGGGCGGGGTTGACTCGATTGTATTATAACATACCCAAAAAAAAAAAGGTTTTTTCAATATAACATATCAATTAATAATACAATCATTCATTAAATATATATTTTTTATAAATAATTTATATCAAAATGCTATTTAAAAGTATAAAAAATATATTTTAATACAGTAAGGTTGGGTTCAGTGCGGGTTGGGCTGAACCCGAACCCGCCCCTAACCCGAAAATAGCAATATCAAACCCTAACCATTAGGGGCGGGGTGAGTTAAACGGGTAACCCGTCTCATTGCCATCCCTACCAATAACTTCTTAATTTCATAAAATTCTTCCTTTTTCCTCTCTTTCTTTTGCTAAATGAAACCACTAGTTTTTTTTTTTTTTTTGTGTATACCTAGGATCTTAGTATCCATGATGGCTGGCATCAAAGAGGGACCAAACTCCCCCTACAAATAGGCCTGGTCCTCAAAGAAAGTAACGTGCCTCGACACATACATCTTGCGAGAAGAGGGATCATAACAGCGATACCCTTTTTGCCCAGATGGATATCACAAGATAATACACAAGCGGCAAAATGCTTATAAATAAGATTACAAGGAGATGAAAAGATCAATTATGAAAGAAAGCAAAGGGAAAAAAATGGAGCTAAAGAAAATAATTGTTAAAAAGGGGGCTAGTACATTATCAACATTTGTTAAGAGGGCTAATTATAAAGCAGCAAGGACTCGTCCTGTAAACTTCAGGCAGGCCCTTGAGTCTTGGGTCTGGTCAAAGGGTATGTCTTTCAGGGACCTAATATGGAATTCTTCTCCAGCTGCCATAGCTTGGGTATTATGGGGGGAGAGAAACCACAGAATACTCAAGGAGGCTGAGAGGAATTGGTCTTACCAGGAAAGAAAGGTTTTGAGGGTGCTTCACAGCTGATTGGCAGATAAACCTCCAATGAAAGACATATCACTAGACGATCTTATGGGCTGCTTATCTTTTTCTGAATTGTAATTAGGCTATCCTTGCTGGGGATTGGGGGTTTATGGTACACTGTTTGTGTACCTGCAGCTCTCTTTTCCTTTTCTTCTATCAAAGATAAATAAAATATATTACTTACTGATAAAAATAAAAAATAAAAGAAAAAAGGTATTGAATGATTGCTTTCAAACTCAAACTTTTATTTAAGATTTTTCATGAGGATGGACTAGAAGGAACACAACTACGTGGTTGTGAATAAGGTGGGACATCAGGTCACATTTGTTGAAAATTTGAGTGAAGAGAGATGATAAGACGAGCTTTGGGGACAGAAAAAATTTGCAGCGAAACTTAAAGCAAACCGAATAAGCCTATAGGCTATTAAAAAACTTATAGCTCAGACATTAAGCAAGTAGTAGAATTTATATGTGGGTCAAATCAATGGCCTTAGTAAAAAAGAGTAAAAAAAATTGGCATAAATTGTGACTTTAAATACGGTGATTCACATAAGTCATAAAACATTCTCACTTCAGTATCATTTTGATCAAACCAACTATAAAGATCATTTGCTTGCAATTATTTGATGCAAAAGAGAAGCTGAAAATAAGAAATACCTTGCAGAGAAGAGAAGAGTGGAGAGAAAAATTAAGAGGGAGATAAAGAGAAAAAACAAGAGAGGAGAAAAGACAGACATAGGATAGGAGAAGAAGAGAGGTAACCTAGGGAAGAAGAAAAATAAGTACTTCTTAATCCGAAAGAAAGATATGTTACAGTATGGATGCCTCCCCTTTTATAATTGAGGGCATAAGAACCTATTCTGTAATATATAAGAACAGAAGTACCTTGTTGGTATCATGCCAAAACTTATTCATAAAGTTCCAAGATGACCTTTAAACCCAACAAATCACTTCAGAATATTTATATATATGGTGGTTTTCTATCTTTTTGTTGTTGTTCAGTCCAATTTTGTCAGGTATAGTGTTTTTTCCACTTTTGGAGTTTAAAAGTTCATTGAAGAGATTGGTTTGCTGTAATTGACCAAATTATTTGATGTTGTTTTAAGAAATAGACAAAAGCCAAATGCTTGGAGGGAAAAATGATAGCAGTGATAAATAAGAATAAAGGAAATATTAGAAACTATGCCAATTATCAAGGAGTTAAGTTTAATACATAAACCATGAATGTACATGAAGAGTGACAAAGCAAAGATTAAGTGATGGAGCAAAGATTTATGCCACAGAAGTCTCCCACCAAGACAACTAATCAAGTAGGTTATGGACTATATAAGGAATATCAATCAAATAAATTGAGAATATTAAAGACATGTATGAGGGAGCACTAATTAGGATAAGAGGAGAGGATAGCAAGACAAATGAGCTCCAAATAATTTTAGGTTTACATCAAGGATCCGCTATGACTTCTTATATTTTTTGCTTCAATTATAAATAAATTAATCACTTGTATTCAAGAGTAAGTGCCTTGGTGTGTATAATTTTTTGATGATACAGTCTTGGTAATTGGACCAAAATTTTCGGAAACAAAGAAGCAACAAATGCATAAAATAAGTGTTACTAAGATAAGGAAGTTGAGATAGATAATTAAAAAGACATGGAAAGCCAAAACAAGGAACAAATATAAATAGGAGAAGTGTTACCAGATCAAATAATTAGGACACGACTCTTTAGTATTATCGCTGGTGGTGTTGCAGTTGCAGTAAAAGTTTGCATCAATGCCATTCTATCTCTATTGTTGTAATGATGTGAAAAAAGAAATTTCTCAATGTATCCTAACATATGTTTTTTGGAAACACATTCCCAAAACAATACTTTAAACCTGCTACATAAAGAAATGCACATGCAAACCTCCATTATAACAAACTAAAATGACCCATAATAAAATTAAGAAACACTTTCAACTTCCAAATTCTAATAAAGGTCTACTAACCATAAAATAAACCACAAAAATAGAAGAAAAGTTAATTACTAGCATGTCGTGTTTTTTTTTTTTTTAAATGCAGTAGGGAGGCAGACAAAATGTCCATTGTTCACATAACCACTTTTTAAGTTTATCAGAAACAGAACATAAACAGTTAATTGGAATCAAAATGTTATCTCTAAAATATTAAATTTATTTTCAAATCTGGACGTACCCTTGAACGAAGCATATCTAAAGTTTCTGGAACACCATCAATCAAACTATCCCCTTTCCATATAACTCCTGCAAGATATGAATCATTGAGAATAAAAACCTTGTAACTGCTCAGCAGATTACACATACAAATTCCACAACGGTGACCATTCTCGTCTTCCCTCCCTCAAATCAAAACTTACCAGTATCCTTAATGAATGTGAACACAAATTTCAATTGCCGTCAGATTTTTTTCAGATACAAGAAATTAAATTTCCAATTTGAAAACACATCATCTCTATAGCTTCTAAACAAACAGAACCATCCTTGGTCCACAAGTGGGATAATGTTCGGCAAATTAGAGGTTCAAGATGGTTCTCAAAAATCTTATCACATAAAACCGTCAAGGGACAGTAAACTTCAGAAACCAAAACTCACTGCAATCAAAACCCTCCAGAAAAAGAAACTTGCCAATCTCAAAACAAAATGCAGAATTTTTTGGCAAAAAAAAAAAAATTAAGGTAACTTACCATCGCAATCAAAGATGAAAGTCTCGACGGAGTCAATGAGCTCATCGGCATTCTTGAGATGCTGAGCCGAGGCTCTAGTCGTGAAATTGAAAGCCCTGCGATCCTCCATTTTAGAGTTCCATCTGGTCGTTGTAGTAGAACGAACAGCGTTTGTAAGATACGAAATCTTCTTTTGCCCTAAAAACCGAGAATTTGGGATTTGGGGGAGCAATCGAGAAGGATTAGGAGTAAGGGCCGCACAGAAATTTGCAGCCGCAGCAACTGAAAGAGAGGATCTGCTGCTCAGCATATCTCCCTTTGTTCGCTGCCTCGTCTACCTTTTTCACTCGAGCCCCTTCTGCCGTTGGAACTATCTTTAAAAGGGCCGTTAACGGTTGGCTTCCACTAGTGATTGTTTTGCCAACGTGGCAGTTTGAACGGACTAAATGCACCTTCTTTATCCAACCCAATCCATGCACCTAACGTATTTCACCGTTGGACCAGCACATATTCCCACCAAAGGCTCCAGCAGATTTTAGAATTGCTGTAGGTTGTGTTTGGAACCCTAGATTTGGGGAGAAAAGAAAAGAAAATGCTAAAATTTTATTTTCTCTTGTTTGGTTTAGATGAAAGAAATGAGTTATTTCCAAATTTTCTCTCCCTCTTTCTCTCCAATGTAAAAATTCTCTCTCAAAAAACGTAGGAATTTTGAAAGAAAAGAAAATTCATCATCTCTTATCACTATTCACTCACACCACCCACCCATCTTACCATTAGCACCATCCACCAGTGGCGGAACCAAGACTCCAAATCTGAGGGGGCAAAAAAAATTTTCAATTAACACTTTTCATAAAATATAGAAATTTAAATGAGTTGGGGGGGGGGGGGGGGGGGGGGGCGCGCAAAACATAAATTTTAATTAAAAAATAAAAGCTAGGGGGGGGGGGGGGGGGGGGGGGGCAATTGCTCCCCCTAACTTTAAGGTGGTTCCGCCACTGCCATCCACCACCACCATAACCCATCACCCACCACCACCACAACCCACCATCGCCTGTCACTACCACCCACCACTACCATCATTTGCCACCACCACCAGCTGCCACCAGCCGCCACCACCGCCCACCACCACCATCATCTCCTGCCACCACCACCACCAACAACAATAGCCACCACCACCACCACCCACTGCCACTAGCCGCTACCATCATCCACTGCCACCCAGCACCACCGCCCACCACCCTAACCCATCATCTTTATTAAAATATATATTTTTTTCTTCTCATTTCTCATCTCATCCAAACATCAGAAAAGAAAAGAAAATCAGTATTTTTCTTTTCTTTTCCTTTTTAGCTTTCTTTTCTTTTCCCCCCAAATCCAAGGTTCCAAACACATCCGTAATGTACTTTGTTAGAATTTGTAATGCCCCAAATCCAGGTTTATTTAAAAATATAAACCCAAATCTAGTTTGTTAGGATAATGGCCCCAAAACAACTAGTTCCAGACTTAAACAATTTCAATAATACAATCGGAGTACGGAAATAAAAGATAAATTCTTCCAAGAAGCGCGGAATAATAAAATAAAATCCTCTAATATTAAACCATCAATCAAAGTCTGGATTCGAGTTAACTAAAATAAAATAAATCATCATCCACCAAGGTCATCTAATTAAATAATTCAATAACCCCTCCAAACACTAAATCAAAATTTAAGTATGCTCCTTAGACCTACACAGGAATAAAATAGTTTTCTTCCTGGTAGTCAAGATAATCCCCTGAAGTGTCTACCCCTGCAGCGTCCTCTCCGGGAATATCTGAAAACAAAACCGATAAAACGAAAATGTGAGAAACAATATCTCAGTAAGCAATCATGCAAATAGTTTGTAAAAAAAAATGCAACGAATAGTCAGGTTAATCACAAAACAAAAATACAAAATAATAATTTAATGAAACTTTAACAAACAAAACAATTCAACCTCATGGGACTCGTGAAATAGAAAACCAAAGAAAGAAAGTAGCCATGTGCCAATATGCTACCTAACCAAATTACAGGTGGACCAGACGCAACTATACAGACTGGCTATTCAGCACCCAACGGAAGAACCCAACCGACAACCGGAATGAGTTAGCATGTACGGCTCAACCTATCCAGGAGTGGGTAACGTAGCAACCGACCTATCCAGGAGTGGTACCATCCTCAAGATGATGGAATGCCTATGACACAGAATTCAAACCACTCTAGAAGACTTTTCACTTACTAGCTATTCTATGGATCCATGCAATTGCTAAGCCCACTCAACGATGGAATACCAAACTAGGGATTGGACATATTTCCCAATAACACCTGCACACGCGGAAACACAGCCATCTCAATAATAACAAATCCACATCTACGGAATAAACAACCATGCATCTGCTGTAAGACCCCGAATATTTAAGTACTTTTAATTAAGAGAAAGTAGAGATTAAAAATATTTAATTAGAGTTATTAACTCCAATTGGTTAATTTGGCTTGGTTTACTTTTAAGTAAATAAGATAAAATGGTTTGGGTTGGTTTACGTGAGAAGGTTTGGTTTAGTTAGATTAGGTTCGGTTGGTTGGGTCCGGTTCAGATGGGGTTCGGTTCATTTAATTGGTTTAATTCCATTTAAGTGATATATATATTGTATTTGAGGGAAAGAACCTGCAGGTTCTTTCCATTCATATCTAAGGGTTGGGGAGAAAGGAGAATAAAGTAGAGAATAAGGAGAGGAAGAAGGAAGAAGAAGGAGAAGAAGAAGAGCGGAAGGGGGTTTCGGAAAGCTCTTAGCTGGATTTGCACACCCAAAGGTAAGCAGCACCCTTTCAACTCGTTGTTTTCAAAGAACTCGGAGTTTAGACGAGAATGACATGTTTGATGGTTTCATGCAAATTTGGGGTTTGTTTGTTCAGATCATGTGAAACAAGTTGTAAATGGTTGAATGTTCCTTCTTGAGTGTTCTTGACGAATTTTTGAGCTTTAAGTTGAAATAAATTGGAATTCTAGCAAAAATTTCTCAAATTTGGGTATTTTAGGTCACGTGAAGGATAACCCTAGATTTGCCGTTAGTTCTAGGTTAAATTGTTTTAGAATCATGTTAAAAAGTATCCTCAAATGTTTTAGAAGCAATTCCCAAAGTTTTAGAGTCATTGGATTAAGATTTGGTAGTGAAATCTCAGAGAAAAACCTCAAAAATCGCGTCTTTTCCGTAACCTGTAGAAACCTTGATTTTTGGCTTGGCGCCTGAAGAATGGCTAGAGCGACTTATCAAGCGACCAACCAATTTTAGCACTAAAAACAAAGCGCTTGAAGAATGGTTAGAGCGACCTATCAAGCGCCCAACCTCAGTTTTCTAAACTCGAGAGCTAAATTAGGCCGCCCGAAGCAGGCTCGAGCGACCGTTCGAGCACCCAAGACAGAAAATTCATATTTCTTTCCAAATTGAGTTGATTTTCATTACAAAAGTGTTTTTAATCAAATCCAACACATGCACACTTAAGACTTAGGTGTTGAGGGAGTGCTTGCACGGGCTTTTCAATAAAATTCCATTTTATAAGGATTTTGTGCATGTTTCCTAAACTATTCTTTTTAAGATACTTTTGATTTTATATCCTCACCAAAATGAAGTTATTTTGTTTTCTCTAGCAAGAACATTCTGAGATCTTTTCTAAAGTTTTCAAAGATCCAAATGTTATTTTCATGGTAATGAGTATTTTGAAAGGCCAAGGGTGTAGCACCCCAGATCCGGGCCTGCCTTATCATGGCACCAACCCGTCCCCCAGACCTACTTATGGGCCCAGTAGAACCTGATTAACACAATCAATCCTAGGAAATTACAAAATAATTATCAGAGTGCATAAGCTAAAGAAGCATGGAATAAAAATTTTTCATCTAACAAAGATCATCTGTATTATAATCTCCAAAACATGATATCCGTGTATACAAAATACAACTAAGGAGATAATTGCTCACAAGCTCTTTCCCAAATATACAGACATATACAAAAGATAACTCCCAAGAGTATAAGTCCAAAAGTATTATTTACATCCCATTTACAACTCACTAACAAAATACAATATCATAAAGAGAGTCCTACTGTGGGTAGTAGTAAGAGTCCTCGAGTCTATAATCTGGGTCTTCCTTAAACTCTCCCCCAATGCGTGGCTCACCAGGAGGATTTGAAAACAAATCCGGTAAGACAAAACACGCTTGAGACTTAAAGTCCCAGTAAGCAGCAAACATGCATGGATAGAAACAGTTTATGCAGTTTTATAACATCATGATCACATTCACAATTATAAAATGTAAATCTCAAGTCAAAGCATCTCAATCGGATAATATATGAAATCAAATCAGCAATTACAATCAAATACTACAAGTATGTCTTGTTAGGACTCGTGAGTTGGCGTGTCTCTAAATTAGGTTAATGTCCACTATCCATTTGCCACCTACACGACTTACAAAGAGAAGCCTAGCTAGGGACATCTCAGCAAGTGAAGCACCCACGTATGGGTTGGCAAGTGACAACCAAAGTAATAATTAAAGCTAAGTGGAATGCCCCATCCACTGCCGAACCAAACCATATGAATCACAAGAACGTCCCACCAATGCCCCACGGTGGGTGGTTGCCGCAGCACCTCTATACCCCAAGAGGGCTGTTAGCACCTGATTTTTGCACCCTCCAAAATGCAGAAAATAAAAATTTTAATTAAAAAGTCAAACCTTGAGGGGGCCAAAATTTGACTTTTTTATCCAAAAATAATTGGCCATCAAACTTCCTCTCATTGAAAAGAGCATTTCGACGCGATTCCAAAGCAACCGAGTTTGCTGGAATCGGGGTCCGGATGAAGAAGTTATGAGCCGGTCAAACTTTTGGGGAAGCGAAAGTTGACTTTTTGCTCGACCCCAATTCAACTGCCCAATTTTATCCCATTGGATAGGGCGTTCCAAGCTAATTCCAACGACATTAAATTTGCTGAAATCGGACATCGGATGGAAAAGTTATGGGCAGTTGAAGTTTTAAAGAAAACTGCCCGTGTGGCAAAAAGGCAGCAAAAAAGCAGAATAAATGAATAAAATAAATAAAATAATTGTTTATAGAAAATATCTTAATTTTTAATAATATTTTAATTAAAAAATCTCGTTTTATAATAAAATAATCAAAGAAAATCAGATGAAAATCTTGCGAAAAATCAAATTTAATAAAAGGTTTGAAATCCAGCATTTAAAAAACGAGCTCGCCCGTATTTGAAGTACGTGCGAGGCATGCCTGTACTTCAAATATGGGCAAGCCTTCTAGAAGTGGGACACGCATCCCGTACGGTGACAGCTAGCCGATTCGGCGAGATTTGAAAACGTGTATTTCGTTCGTATTTGAAGTACGGGCAAGCGGGCAGGAAAATTTTTTCTATAAATAGGCCCCCCCCTCCATTTGAGAAGCTGGTCCCCTTGGCCGTTCCCCCTCTCTTTCTCTACCTTTTCCTCGTCCAACCCCTGCCCAAGCTTTGCCAAAATTCCACTAGCCTAGAAAATCCCCATTTTGCCCTTAGACCCTGCCTAATCCTTTCCCTTTCACCCTTTCAATCTTGAAAGCCAGTGAACCCCTTTTCAAATCAATTTCGGAAAATCAACAGGAGTGCGGAAGTGCTGCCAAAATCTCCTGGAGAACCGCCGCACCTCAGGACAAGGAAGTAACAGCAGGGTGAGCCCTTTCTGTACCTTTTATTTAATATATGTGAAAATCAAATCATTCTGCCAAATTCCTTTATTGTGTTCATTTAAAGGATTAGATCTTGTTGTATCTTCCTAACCCACTTTGCTTTCTGTGCATAACATGTGAGCTCCTACGGTAAAAGGAGCTCACATACTTAAGGACGGGAATAGAGAGGTTCCACGTAAAATAAAGAGGCTCATTTTAATACTATTGTTCTAACTCTTTTTGTGCTAATTTAATCATCTTATTTTGGAGGGGTTTGTCCTCCTAAAAATCCATTGTATCCCCACACCTTTTTTCCCCCCTTTCCATCTTCAAAACTAACGTGCAGGTTTGCTAACAGTTCAAAAGATGGTAAAATGAGAAAGTCTATCCTTCTTTGACGGAATTGCAAACGGAAAAGGCGGAAAATGGGGATTTAAGTCAAGTATGGAATATTCCTGTCATCATGGAGTTGCTGTAAAACCTCAAAAGAAGTCGCCGGACATCCCAGAAGACTTGTTGGACCGATCTCGGCCAAAAACAGTGCAAAATTGAAAAATCGGGTATATGCCCGTATTTACTATATGGTTAGGCATGCCCGTATTTGCTATACGGGCGGACCTGAACCGTAGTACATTTACGGGCTAAGCCCGCTCGCATAGTAAATACGAGCAAGTTAAAGAGTAACTTAAAAATCATCTTTTTTGGACCCTGTTGGATCCAATTCGACCCATTTTTGTAAGACTTGACCCTATGGGCTTCTTGGACTGTTCCAAGCCCATTTCGAGACTGTGGGCCCCCCAATAAGGGCCCACACCCATTTGGCCCAACCAAGGCCCATTTTGATAAATGTGCCCAAGGCCACTTGATTAATTGCCAGTAGGCCAAATCCAAGCCCATTGGGCTTTAAAAACTTCAACTCACTAATTGTGTAAATATTTAATCAACCTTTAAACCAAATAGCCAAATCCAATCAAGGTTACCCAATAACCCGAATTGGGCCTTGGGCTTGACTTAAGCCCAACATGGATTCCACTGGGCCTTCCAACAGGGCCCATACCAGACCCACTACATTAACAGATAAAAAGATAAAATCAAATAAAAAGGGGACCCACACCATCAATGGTCCCCACTAGACTAAATAAGTGTGCATGCTGGCCTAGGAATTGGGTGAGAATTAAGTTGACTCAAACCAGGGAGACCCATGGGACCTGTCAACCGACGGGGCGGGCTAGGGTGTCTTCGGACTTCCCTAGATGTAATTGAGAACTTACTCAAATCTCTAATAAGCCGCAGACCAGAATAATTAGGCCCGGATAGGTGCTCCTTTGTGTCTGCCTGCACCTCTTAGGCAGTGGCGACTCCAAACAATCCTGAGGCGAGCATCATTTCGCATGCGCCTCGCGTGCGGCTGAAATCGGGTGAACACAAGGGCCTCACTGATACCCCATAGTGGAAAGCTATATGAACAAGGAAAATTAACGCTAACAAGCCAACACCAGCACACTACTAGACTCACTGTGGATCCACACTAAGAACAATGTCCAATTAGACGACTCACAACTCAAAACAAACCAATAAAATCAAATCCATGAGTAAAACCAGTGCGCAATCCAAGGCCAAGTGGAATACCCCATCCACCGCCAAATCACAACATAAACCAAATGGAATTCCCCATCCACTATCACATCAAACGAGGCCAAGTGGAATTCCCCATCCACCGCCAGTAAAACCATAAGTCAAAAACCTTGCCAAATCATATAAGAGTTTTTCGACATAGTTTTTATAAATCCAAGCCAATCAAAATGAAGGTCATAAAATCCTCAAAACACATTTTCGGTGATTGGGATGATCTTAGGAACCCCAAATAAGGCACGATACCAAAATTCAATGGATTTCGAGACAAAAAGTTTTGGACCTAAAAATATTCCAAGTCTGGTTAAAAATGTTGACTTTTCGGTGTATACTTTTTCTAGACCAATCTACAAGGAATTTCAGGCTCAAATTGTGGTTGTGGTCTATTGAAAGGTAAACAAATCTTCTAGAATATTTTGGGCTCCTGAATCACTCATTTGGATATCAAACTCAAAAAGTGGCCTTCTATGAAAATCGGGAAAACTGGAAATTTAGGCATAAACTGGAAGTTGACTTTTTATTGGTTGGGAATTGCGCCTTGGGAGTATTTTTATTGGTTCCAAATGGGGGGTAAAACCTTATTTACATGTAAAGACTTAAATAAATAGAGCAATAAATATACAGGACATTTACTTGAGTGTCTTTGATGTAATAAGGGTGCTGTGTGGGAGGCTTAGGTTGTTTGGAAAAGGGTTGGGGAGAAAAATGGTGAAGAATTCTAAAAAAAATAGGGTCAACGCGCGGATGTTGAGGTTGGACTTGCGCGCGTTGAGGTAATACGCAGGGCAACGTTCGGGCGTTAAGATAATAGGCAAGGCAACGTTCACGCGTTGAAGGTGGACGTTTGTGCGTCCAGCCAAATCCAAAGGGATGTTCGCGCGTTGAAGCTCGCGATTAGCCTCATGATTAATCGTGGGGACTAATCCTGCCTTAACAGAAACTCATTTTGGGGGGTTTTAATCGCGAATTTTCAGGATTAATCGCCACCTCGGGCTTTCAAATATTTTGAACTATTTTCAAATACAAAACTCACACAATCATTCCTAACTTTTCCAAAACCAAATGGGATGATCATAAATCATCCCAAACACACTTAAAACACCTTCTAAAACCAAGATTCATCCCAAATCCTCATGAACACACATCTAACACAAAAATCTCATTTAAACCACCAAACTCAAACCCTAATCCGAAATATGATTAATCTAGGTTGCAAACCCATAGCAAATCAATAGAAAACAAACCAAGAGTGTTATACAATCAAAAACTATGAATTTTAGAAACAAATAACAATATGCAAGATCATTTCTTCAAATAAATCAAACCCTAGAGAGAGAATACGAATTTTGGTTATTCATTTTGTTTTGAAGGGTTTGCTACTTACTTGTTAATGGAGAAGCAAAACTTCTCTTCAAGTTCTCCTCTTCTTCTCCTTCTTTTTCTTCTTCTTCAAGCTTTTCAAGTGAGCTCCCACTCTTTTTCTTGTTCTATATGTCCAAAACAAGAGAAATGGGTTTTCAAACACTTCAGTTAGAAATTAGGGCATCTTTTTATATGCCCAAGTTTTGGGTCTTTCAAATCTGCCCCTAAACAAGGCTTTTATTCAACTAAAATCCTTGGGGGTACCTTAGTTATACAAGATGGGATACCCTGGTGTGAAGTGGGGGTACCTTAGTGTTATTGAGAGGGTACCTTAGTGTTTCAAGGGATTTACCTTAGTCATTCTAAGGGGTAAACTTTAGATAAGCTTAGGGGGTGTACCTTAGTTATATTGAAGATGGGTACTTAGCTATAGAAGGGGTTGTACCCTAGTTATATGAGGAGGTACCTTTAAGTAATACAAGGAGGGTGTACCCTAGATAATATAAGGGATGTACCTTAGGTATATTGGAGGTACTTTAGTTATATAAAGGGGGTACCTTAGCTGTATAAGGGGGATGTACCTTAGGTAAATAAGGGGGTACTTTAAGTAAAACAGTGGGGTACCTTAGTTAAAATAAAGGGATACCTTAGGCAATACAAGTGAGGTACCTTAGGTATAATTAGGAGGTACTTTAGGTATTCGAATGGGGTATCTTAGGCAAAACAGTGGGATACCTTAGCCAATATGAGTGAGGTGCCTTAGGTAATATAAGGGGGTACTTTAGGTATACATGTGGGGTACCTTAGGTAAATACAAGGGGATGGCTTAGGTAAACACAGGGGTACCTTAGGCAATTAAAGTAGAGTACCTTAGGGATACAAGTGGGGTACCTTAGGTATAATTGGGGGGTACTTTAAGTAACACTTGGGTGGTACCTTGGGTAATACATGGGTGTACTTTAGGTATACTTTGGTGATACTGTGAGACATGGAAAAATCACCGAGATGATTCCCTCCGTCATCACACGGGCTCAACGAAATATGGGAGAGTCGCCACCATTCAGTTTTAAGGTGTGAATGGACACAAAAAATCATCAAAAAGAGCAAAAATGCAAAGACTAGAGTAAAAATAACCCTACTTGAAAATAAAATCCAGAGATGGGTAAAGGGATTAGATTATGAACAGGGGGAAGGTGTTAGGCACCCCCATTCACCCACACAAGGTGGTTGCTAAGTGTTGTTCATGCCCAAAGATAAGAAAGCTTGCTAAAATAATCAAAAACCTTGAAAAAGTATTAAACAAATGTGTGATACTTCCACCTGAGAAATCCAATAAATTCCAGATTCTCTTTTATGTCATTATCACTTCTGGGATATCACAATTAGATGGAAATCAAAGCAAAACTTGAATAAAACCAAGTTGAGACAAATCCGGAAAATTCGGCAAAGGATAGTGCCATTTGTCTTGAAATCATTCAAATATAATTTAAATTGAATCAAACCAAATCCATTTGAAAGATTATGATAAATAGAAGACTCATGCAAATTTTCAATCAAATCCGGTTAAAATCCTAGGAGTTATGCTCCTTTGAAATCTGCTGCTAGAGATGGTTAAAAGTGATAAGTGGGCAACTTTGGAAATTCATTTAGAAAAATTGGCTCCATATAAATCCATGCAATTTGGCATGAATTAAGTATGTAGAGCCATCTTTCAAATGAAACTAACCTCATACAAAAATTCATCCGGATGTGCCTTGGGTGACCTCCGGAACAGGCCCCGGGGATCACAGATTAACCCAGAAATGTGCTGTTGAGCAGTTCTGAGTAAATCTGTTACCCACGACACAAATGGATTCAAAAAATTATGAAACCAATTGGATTTGAAATTATACTTCTGAAGGAAAACACAGAAACAAAAATCACTCGAATCGGACTTAAAATGAACACATGGCGCTCAGTTGAAGTGATAGGTTCTACAATCAGACCTGAACTGGCCTATCAACTTCGACTGAGTGGTGTCAAAAATCTACTTCATAAAAATTGATGAAATTTTGCAGGCATAAACTAGATAGCCTCACCTTTCCCATGGCTCTGGAATCACTCCAAAATTCATCCGGATGATGAAGTTACGAGTGTCCGAAGTTGAGGTACAGTTGCTGTCCCGTTTTGCCACTTTTAAAGCAAATCAACTCAAAACAGTGATAAGGTTTGTAGAATGCAAGCAATATAAATCCAAATCATTTGAAAATCATTGAGAAATGTCCCAGAATTGTTTGGGGTTATTTATTTCAGATCTATTACAATGAATGCAATAGATCCGAAATACAAGCCGGTTCCGACAAAAACAAGTGCAGTATGTGTATATGTGTAAAAATCCACTCTTCAACAATATAACAACATATGGCATTCATATCAATCAAATAGGGTTCTAAACAACCTAAGGTTCCGTTCCATTCTCATTTCCCTTAGTTCTCTCTCCCCATTTAACGGTTCTTCGAGATAATCTTAGGGTACTTTGAATATGAAACGGTTTTCATATAATCAAAGGCTTTTCAAAAGGGTTCTAACACTAAGGATCAATCCTTAGTTTCATTTCCCCTAAATCCTGCCTTCACGTTTTACGACTAGGGAGAGTCTTGAGGTACTTTGAGTAGAGGAAGGGTTTGCATACACAAAGAGTAGGCCTTATTCTACAAAAGGGTAGAAGAAAAGAACTAACTCTAGAATGTAAAGACAGAAAAATAAAGAGGGGTTTAGGCTTACCTGGGCTTTTGGAAGCAATGCGGCAGCGGTTCCCTTCTTCACTCGGAGCTCTTCAATCTCCAACTTATTGGCCATTTGCTTAAGGAGGAGCCTCCTATTTATAGGCAAAGGCTAGGGTTAGGGTTTGCATGATGGTAGACACAAAATGATGTCTAGAGTCCACCAACCTACACCCTAAGGCTATTTCTGAGATTTCCACTCCTTTAATGAAGGATATGATAGTAAAAAGTGAAAACTCTCGGAAAACCCTAATTTTGAGCAAAAGGCTTGTATCCGACATATCAGGTCGGATACAAGAGAACATATATGTATCCGACATCTGTCGTCGGATACATTAATGCTTGCTTGTATCCGACAACTTCTGTCGGATATAAAAGGATATGTTTGTATCCGACCTGAGTTGTCGGATACAAGAAGAAATGCACAAATCTGAATTTTTGTGTTGGTTTCAAGGGAAAGAATGATTTTTGACAATTGTTCATCATTTTTACTGTGCAATTTGGGGTGTCTACAGATACTTTGGGTAATACTTGGGTGTACCTTAGGTAATGCATGGGTGTACCCTAGGCATACTTGGGTGGTACCCTTAGTAATACTTGGATGTACTTTGGGTATATAATGGGGGTACCTTGGGTTATATAATTGGCACTTCAGTGGTTTTTGGGAGGGTACCTTGGGTATACTTAAGAGGTTATTTGGGTATTCTTGGGAGACACTTAAAGTACACTTGAGAGGTACCTTGGGTATTCTTAAGAGTTACTTTAGGTATTCTTAGGGGATAATTTGGGTATACTTGGGAGATACCTTAGGTATATTCTAAAGGTACTTTAGACACACTTAGACTAACTGGAGGGTACCTTAGCCAATTTAAATTGAGAAATAACATTAACTAAGCTTACCTTAATAACCTTCAATAGAGATCAATTGATTTCCCTCAAATCCTTAAGCATGATCCACATCCACCTCACCTCCATAACACAAATACTTTATTAGTCTAATAATCACACTTTAAGTAATTAATCTTAATAATTAAGGTGTAATCCGAGTCGGGGTTTTACATTCTACCCTCCTACAAAATAAATTTCGTCCTCGAAATTTTACCTTGTGGTTCTTCAAATAAAGTAGGATACTTCTTCCTCATTTCTGCCTCAGTCTCCCATGTGGCTTCTTCAACTGTATGATTTCGCCACAAGACCTTTACTAGGGGAATGGTCTTGGTACAGAGTACTTGTTCGCGTCTGTCCAAGATCTGTACCGGACGCTCCTCAAATGATGCATCCTTACGTACCTCGAAAGGCTCTATCTCAATGATGTGGCTAAGGTCAGGTACATAACGATGAAGCATGGATACATGAAACACATCATGTACTCGAGCAAGCTGAGATGGTAAAGCTAATCGATAAGCCACGGGTCCTACTGTCTCCAGTATCTGAAATGGACCTATGAACCTGGGTGACAATTTTCCTTTCTTGCTAAATCTCACAATACCACGATAGGGAGATACTTTTAAGAAAACTTGGTCTCCAACCTCAAATTTCAGATCTCGTCTTCTTGTATCTGCATAGCTCTTTTGACGACTTTGAGCAGTTTGTAGACGTTTCTTAATCAGATTAACCTTGTCTACACTGTCTTGCACAACTTGTGGTCCCAAATACTGCCTTTCTCCTATCTCTTGCCAAGACAACGAGGATCTACAAACTCTACCATATAAGGCTTCATAAGGAGCCATCTTGATGCTTGCTTGGTAGCTATTATTGTATGCAAATTCCACTAGAGCTAGGTGCTTGCTCCAACTACCTCCAAAATCCAAAACACAACATTTGAGCATATCCTCTAATGTCTGAATGGTACGCTCAGATTGCCCATCAGTCTGTGGATGAAAGTTGGTACTAAAATTCAACTCGGTACCCAATGCTTCCTGAAGACTTTCCCAAAATTTAGAAGTGAAACGAGGATCACGATCAGAAACAATGGACACAGGCACACCATGTAATTTGACGATCTCTCGGATATATAAGTCTGCTAGTAAATTCAATGGTTGTGTTTCTTGAATAGGTAAGAAGTGGGTTACTTGGTCAATCTGTCTACAATGACCCAAATAGTATCATGATGTTTTGTGGTCCTAGGTAATTTTGTGACAAAATCCATGGATATGTGTTCCCACTTCCATTCAGGAATGGGAAGTGGCTGTAGTAATCCAGGAGGACGGTTGTTGTAAAACCCCGAATTTTCATTAAATAATAAAATAAATTAATAAATAATATTCTTGAGAGTTATAATTGATGGAAATATTTTATTATTGTAGGGGATGATATAATTAGTGGAGATCCAGAGTTGGACGCAGATCTGACCGTCCGATCATGAGATATTGAGGTATGTGTTCTGATTGGGCAGTGTGTATAGGAAAGTTGTATGTGAGATACATGGGATCAAGAAGTATATATAATAGTTTAATAACCTAAAACACATACGATTGTATTTTCGTTTGTATGCTTCAGCCGCAAGCGACAAACCAAGCTTGAACGACCGAGTGACTGAGGAAGAAGAAGAAGGAGGAAGAAAGGCCTGGGTTTTGTGTTCTTCATCGTCCAGGGTATTGCTGGGTGATAGAGAATCATTGTTTAGAGAAGAGAAGGAGAAGCAACCGTAGACAGAGGTAGGTGACACTGTTTTTGTTCGTTTGATTTTTATTTATGTTCGTTTAATCGCAAAAGCATGTTTTTATATGAGCTATTGATGTATTTAGTTTAATATCAATGTTATATGTATGATAGAATGATATTGGACGAGAAAAATCACGTTTTTAAAGTGTTTCTGTTCGTTTTTGGGAGACTGCCGACCTCGACTGTGCTCGGTGATCCTCGGCGCTAGTTATAAATCTTAGACCGCCGAAGACCGCTGGAAGACTTATCTTCGGTGTCCTATTTTGCACTACTGCCGACCACAGACCGCCGAGGCGATCCTAGGCGCTCTGTGCAGAATTTCCAGATTTTCGTAATTTCGAACCTGAATCAATTCCAAACTATTTTTAGACAATTTTAATGATTAATTAAGATGTTTTAAGACCAAAATAAATTATCTAATTCCTTGTTTTACAGAAAAATAAATTAGGAAGATATTTAGGACATTAGTTGCCAAACTTTGAAAGTAATTGAGAAATCTAGTTTTTGGAAAACCTAACTATTATTTAATTACTAGGACATCTTTTAAACTACACTATAAACCAGAAAATTATATAAAGAGAATTCAGAACTCAGATGACTCGAATATTGAAGTAATTGACAGATTTAACCTTTATATGCTGCTAGGCACCAACCCTTATAGAAATATTATATTTTAGGGAATTTTGGAGTCTAGTGGGCATAGCTTGTTATGGATCCATAGTTGTTGCTAGATAGCTGAGGGATATGTCATTTGGGTTGAGTTTCTCCCTTGTGCGACGCGCTTCCTTTGCAAGTTAGTTTGTCTGGGAAGGTCCTATGTCTGGAAGGACACCCCGGTGAGCCGCTGGTGATTCGCTGTACATGTGGATAAGTGACCATCTCCATGTATTGATTCTGGTACTGCATGCTGGTGGTACATGCCAACTCTGATTGGTACGTGTGCAATAAGTCAGTGACTACGGCTCTTGTCTAAGCTGCGCTGCATGGGTGTAAGCACCTCATTTTTGCGCTCCCAAAAAAACCAAAAATGCAAACCCTGGACAGAAAGTCAAACCCTAAGGGGTGAAAAGTTGACTTTTTGATCAAGTGAAAATTGGCCACCTCGCTTTATGCCATTGGATAGAGAATCTTGACACGGTTCCAACGCAACTGAGTTTGCAAGAATCGGAGTCCGGATGAAGGTTCTGCGGGCGGTCAAACTTGAGCAGAGCAAAAAGTTGACTTTCTGCTAAAATCCGATCCAGAGGCCTACCCCTAGGTCATTGGATAGAGAATCTCGACACGGTTCCAACGCAACTGAGTTTGCAGGAATCGGGGTCCGGATGAAGGTTCTGCGGGCGGTCAAACTTAGGCAGAGCCAAAAGTTGACTATCTGCTAAAATCCGATCCAGAGGCCTACCCCTAGGTCAGGGATAGAGGGCTCCGATACGATTCTAACGCAACTGAGTTTGCAGGAATCGGGGTCCGGATGAAGGTTCTGCGGGCGGTCAAACTTGAGCAGAGCCAAAAGTTGACTTTTTGCTAAAATCCGATCCAGAGGCCTACCCCTAGGTCATGGGATAGAGGGCTCCGATACGATTCTAACGCAACTGAGTTTGCAGGAATCGGGGTCCGGATGAAGATTCTGCGGGCGGTCAAACTTGAGCAGAGCCAAAAGTTGACTTTCTGCTAAAATCCGATCCAGAGGCCTACCCCTAGGTCATGGGATAGAGGGCTCCGATACGATTCTAACGCAACTGAGTTTGCAGGAATCGGGGTCCGGATGAAGGTTCTGCGGGCGGTCAAACTTGAGCAGAGCCAAAAGTTGACTTTCTGCTAAAATCCGATCCAGAGGCCTACCCCTAGGTCATTGGACAGGGAATCTCGACACGGTTCCAACGCAACTGAGTTTGCAGGAATCGGAGTCTGGATGAAGAAAATATGAGCTGACGAAGTTTCCGAGCAGCAAAACCGGCAATCTGCGCACGTGGCAAAAAGCTGCACACGTGGCGAGTGACGCAGGAAAATATCTCGGGGATCAAATCCGTAAATATCCAAATATACGAAATATCCCAGGGACTAAATCTGTAAAAATCCAAGAATATCGGATTAAATTGAAATTGGCCAGGGACTAAATCTGAATTTTTCAGATTTTCCAACCGGTGAGCGGCGGCATTAAATGATTTTTCATCATTATGCCGCTCGCGCGAACATGGCAGGCGGGTATCCGCTCAGCGCAGGACTGAGCAGATCCCCATTTTAAGTGAGCGGATACCCCCTTCTCCCTTGCCTATATAAGGCCGTGCGAGATTTCGCGCAAAGGGTTGGATGATTTAGGGTTCGAGGATTTTTGGTTGGAAGATTTTTTTGGGTGAAAAGGGTTTTGGCTGGCGAGACTTCGGTTTTCCCTCCCCTCCTTCATCCGAGCTCCCTGTCTTCTCATCCCTCCTCACCTCCGAAAACCCCCAGGCACCACATCCCTATTGTCAGACACTGTCTTCCCCTCCTTCGTTCTCATCCATTTCCGGTTAAGAGGGGGAAAGCTTGTTGCTGTTGGTGGAGCAAAGGGACATTCCAACTGCTATCGGAGCTCCAGGGGAAGGCCACGCACCACGAGAGAACCTCAAAACTACCAAGTATCACTCCTCGACACTCTCTCTTTCACATATATAAAAGCAGAGACATGGTGCCATGTTTAGAAAAATTTCTCAGTAGATTGCATGCTTCTTTTTTCACATATCGGGTAAGGTGAGGGTCTCTAAAGGTAAGAGAGACCCCATGCCTAGTTCCCTCTTGCTGTCATTGTTACCCAAGTTTGCTGCCTGAGGATTCTCAGTCATCAAGTAAAGGGAGTATGTTCCCTCACGAGAAGCCTATCCAATGTATCCCGGATAAACCCCCCTCCTCTTTCCCTTCTCTGAATCTTCCTGAGTTGAAGTAGGGATTTTAGGTTCTAAGGTTGTGTTGATTCGTAGGTGATGCATGCTAGGTAAGGATCCCACTGTCATGTTCATATAGGGTTTACTATTCCCACTGCTGCATGCATGTGTTCTAGCTTGGGTTATCCTGTATGATTCTTCTTGATTTCCTTGAGGGCTAGAAGCATACGCACACACCCTGTGGTCTGAAATAATCTTACATGAGTTGTGCTATTTTCATTTGAATGCAAGTTTAAGTGTCTTCTGGGGAGTGGTCGAAGCCCTGGGAGGGCTTACAGAGCTTAAAAATGGAGTACAGAGCTTAAAAACCATTAAAAATGGAGTTCGGGAAAAAAAAAAAAAGAAAATCAGGGTATATGCGCTCACTTCATTTTTGGGTGCGCTCAGCTCGCGCCCACTTCATTTCTGGATGCGCTTAGCTTGCGCTCACTTAATTTTGGATGCGCTCAGCTCGCGCTCACTTAATTTTGGATGCGCTCAACTCGCACTCACTTAATTTTGGATGCGCTCAGCTCGCGCTCACTTAGTTTTTGGGTGCGCTCAGCTCGCGTCCACTTCAATTTTTGGGTGCGCTCAGCTCGCGCCCACTTCATTTTTTGGGTGCGCCCACTTCGCCCGCGGCTCGTTTTTTTGGTCCGCCCACCTCGCTGACCTTGCGCCTAGTGCCTGAGGTCGGCGCATATCCCGAAAATGCCCTTTACCTTGATAAATCCCGAAAATGCCCTTTACCTTGAAAAATCCCGAAAATGCCCTTTTACCTTGAAAAATCCCGAGAATGCCCTTCACCTTGATAAATCCCAAAAATGCCCTTTACCTTGAAAAATCCCGAAAATGCCCTTTACCTTGAAAAATCCCGAGAATGCCCTTTACCTTGAAAAATCCTGAAAATGCCCTTTACCTTGAAAAATCCCGAAAATGCCCTTTGCCTTGAAAAATCCCGAAAATGCCCTTTACCTTGATAAATCCCGAAAATGCCCTTTACCTTGAAAAATCCCGAAAAATCCCTCCCCTTGGACCCAGTATAATGAGCCAGTTTTTCCCTGACAAAGTGTCAGTCTTGTATATTTTTTGTGATTATTGCTGGATGTGAGTGCCATTTCCGAACCAAACCGAATAAACCAACAGGGTTTCCGGGTGACCCGGAAACCCAACATGGGACTTGGACCCTTGGTCCAACTTGATTTCCAGTGGGCCTTCCAACGGGGCCCACCCGGCCCAATAAACATGTATGCATGCAACTTAATCAAGATAAGCAAAATTAACCGATTAAACCGGGCGGGCCAAACCTAAGGCGGTCCACCCGAACCGGACTTGTGAAATTGATGCATGAAATGCGTGGTTTGGCCGAGACTAAGGGCAAGGGCCTATCGGGCCCGCCAAAGCCCATGAACCAACCGAGTAAGGGTTCAAAACCCTAACCTCACATAACCTGGGCTTTCAAGCCCTAATCAGGACCACGGGCCCCAAGCCCAGTGTCCCACCCATTTTTTTTGGAAACTTAAGTAAGATATATCCAATAAATTACCAGGCCACCATGTGCGGCCCACCCAATGGGCCCACAAACCAAACCGGCCCGCTTTGCATATAAATCACTTAATAATCCAACTTGAACTCCAAAATAAAATCAACTCATTGAACCAAAAATCCTAAGGGCCTCTCAGGCTTAGACTGAGGCCTACAAGGGTACATGGGCTTGACCAAAACCCACCAAGGACACCGTGGGCCTTCCAACGGGGCCCACCCAATCAAACTCAGATTACCTAGTTAATCAAGATAAAATCAATTAAAGGGACCCACACCACTCAGGTGGTCCCGCCAGACTTAACCAAACTTGCATATCGGATTAGGAATCGGGTGAGACCAAAGCGAGTTGACTCAAACCAGGACAAACCTAAGGGACCCGTCACCCGACGGGGTGGACCGGGGTGTCTACGGACTTTCCCGGACCGCAACCGAGACCCTACTTAGAATCTCAAAGCCGCAGACCAAAAGCCCTAATAGACAAGATTAGGCACCTAGGTGTCCGCCTGTACCCCATTAGGCGGTGGCGACTCTGAATTTCCCCTGTCGCGTTTCCCACGCGCGCACAATGGGACTTGAGTATCATTAGTAGCATTGCTTCTAAGACGCACGGTGGTATAGCGATTGGTCGATAATCATCTCAAAAGGTTTATTTATCTTTGTGAGTCCTACAATGACACTGAAATCACAAACACTGGTTATTATTATTGTATACATGCTGGAGGCATGTGATTGAGATATTGGCCGGATGTGATTGTTTAGTGCATCCTAGCAAAGTATGAATTATGTTATTGATTTTGATATTGGATTTTTATATTGGAACTTGCTGAAATACATCTCTAGAACTGTTTATCATACTGTTTTGTATTCATGAATGACACGAATGATTATACGAGTTTGCTTAGTCGATATTGCTTAATCGTGCATGAACTGTTATTTTACTTATATGAACTGGTTAAACATACATGTGTTACCTACTGGGATATTTGTATCTCACCCTACTTTTATTTCATTTTTCAGCTGATATGCAAGAGGGGGATCATAGTGATTTCCAGGGAGAGGTAGCTGAGTATTCACCGGAGGATTACTTTTATCCGGATCTTGTTTGAGGTGGAGGATTGTTATAAACTTAGTCATATTTGATAGACTATTATTCATTTGGATTTGATGTACTATAGAGATGAGAGAGATAGTAACCATTTTATTTTACCAGACTTTGATATTAATGATTGATGATTAACTTTAATGTTTATTTGAGGATTTTAGACTACACTTCCGCACATACTTGTTTCTGCACTCTGATAGTATAATAAAGTGAATGGATTTTTAATTCTATTGTCTGGTATATTATTGATGATGCATTTGATATGGGCCAGTAACACCTCGGATTTGGTTGTTGAACTGAATTCGGGTTGTTACAGTAGCGAACTGGGTTCGGGTCGAGTGCCGTTTTGCACTGACCTGGGTTCGGGGCGTTATAGTTGTGCTCAGCTTTCACTTGCTGACACACCAGACATTTGGATACAAACTCGGCTACTTCTCTTTTCATGCCACTTCACCAATAGACATCTCTCAAATTCCGATACATCTTAGTACTTCCTGGATGCACGGTATATCTCGTTCTATGACCTTCCTCAAGAATGACTCTCTTGATGTCCTCATCGTCCGGTACACAGATTCTACCTCGGAACCTCAAAAGACCATCTCTAATAGAATCTACTGTAGTCTCTACATTTCTGCCCACAAGCTCTCTGGTTTTAACCAACTCTGCATCTACCAACTGCCTTGCTCTTATGCTCTCAATCAGATCTGGCTCAATCTATAACTGTGCTACACTCACACCTCCATTGGACAATCTGAATTCCCCAGGCCAATTCCTAATTTCATCAATAAGACTACACTGACTCGCCATGAATGATGCCAAGGTGGCAACAGACTCATTTGCTACTCCTCTACGGCTCAGTGCATCCGCTACAACATTGGCCTTTCCGGGATGATATTGGATGGTGCATCTGTAATCTTTCAATAAATCCATCCACCTTCTTTGTCTCATGTTCAAATCCTTTTGAGAAAATAGATATCTCAGGCTTTTGTGGTCTGAGAATATCTCAAATTTAGCTCCAAATAAATAATGGTACCATATCTTCAAAGCAAATACAATGGCGGCCAACTCTAAATCGTGGGTAGGATAGTTACGTTCATGAGGTCTAAGAAATCTGGAAGCATAAGCTACTACCCTGTCGGACTGCATCAATACACATCCAAATCCAACATGTGATGCATCGCAATACACCACAAACCCATCATTCACTGTGGGTATGATAAGAACTGGAGCTGTGGTTAGCCTCTTCTTTAGCTCTTGGAAGCTTATCTCACACTTCTCATCCGACTTGAATGCGACGGCTTTCTTTGACAAGTTGGATAGTGGGGTGGCTATCTTTGAAAATCCCTCAATGAATCTTCTATAATAGCCTGCCATGCCAAGAAAGCTACGCACTTCTGTGACCGTAGTGGGTCTTGGCCAATTAGACACTGCTTCTACTTTTGCTGGATCCACTGATATACCATCACCAGAAATGACATGACCCAGAAAAGAAATCCGATTCAACCAAAATTGACATTTGCTAAACTTTGCATACAACTGATTACTACGAAGTACATGGAGTACAATCTTCAAATGACCCACATGAGCTTCCCAACTCTTGGAATAAACCAAGATGTCGTCGATAAAAACTACTACAAAGCTATCAAGATACCGATGGAAGATCCGATTCATTAAGTCCATAAACACGGCAGGTGCATTGGTTAGCCTGAAGGGCATAACTGTGAACTCAAAATGTCCATATCTTGTCCTAAAGGCAGTCTTCTCAATATCCTCTTCAGCCACTCTCAATTGGTGATAACCTGATCTTAGGTCTATCTTTGAAAACCAAGTGGCTCCCCTAAGTTAATCAAATAAATCATCAATCCTTGGTAAGGGGTATTTGTTCTTTATGGTCACTTGATTCAGTAGTCTATAATCAATACATAATCTCATTGACCCATCCTTCTTCTGCACAAAAAGTACTGGTGCACCCTAAGGCGATGCACTATGCCTAATGAATCCCTTCTCCATCAACTCATTCAATTGAATTTTCAGTTCATCATATTCAATCTGTGACATCCGATAAGGTTGCTTTGATATAGGTTGGGTGCCAGGCAAGAGATGAATCCTAAACTCAATCTCTCTTGGAGGTGGTAAACTTGGCAAGTCATTTGGAAACAAATCTGCAAACTCACAGAAAACAGGCACCTTACCCACACTAGACTCCTTGCCATCCTCTACCTCCACTTCAATTGAAGCTACAAAACTAACACGAGTATTCAACCCTTCACTCCGAAAACAATGGATAGGATGCTTTGGACTACGGATTGTGATTGTCTTATGGAAACAGTCTATAGTCACAAAGTATTTTGAAAGCCAATCCATTCCCAGAATTACCTCAAACTCCCCAAAATTCAGAAATATCAAATCATTGGGCAACTCTAACTGGCCTAGTCTAATCATGGCATCTATATATACAGTTTGTACCTTACTAGTATCTCCAAGTGGTGTTCGAACAGATAATGCAGACTCCAATAATGAAGGTAACGGACCAATACGCATAGCACATGCAGGAGTAATAAATGAACAAGATGCTCCAGAATCAAAGAGACAGATAACAGAACGGCCACAAATAAAAATGATACCTCCCATTAGAGCTTGGGTGTCAGGCTCAAGCTCGGGCTCTGGCTCAGGCTCCTGCCCCTCATGAGTAGCAATAGCGTATGCTTTGGCCTGTGGTGGTGGTCGTGGAACAGCTGGCTGTGGCCTCTGATATGTTCTTTGGGGTCCACCTCTGCCTGGTGGCCTACCTTGGTGCCTCGGGCCTACCAGTGCTCTCTGATCTGGACACTGTTGGAAGAATCGTATGGGAGGGGCTACAATAGGTGGTGTTGGAATCTGCTGTGCTGGCCGGGTCTGTGGCATCCGATATGTGGAAGGGTATGAGCACTGCCCGGCGTGATGACCAAACTGACCACACCGATAGCAAGCTCTCTGTGGTGCAAAACTGCTAGTATGACCCTGACCTCTTGAAGATCCGGCCCCATCAAACCTCCTTGGCTCTGTATAGCCAATCCTTTGCCGCTTATCTCCCCCAAACCTCTGTCCATACCTCTAACCAGTAGGAGGACGAGGTGGTACTCTCGGCCTCATCTCCTCCACTTGCCTCATAATAGAGCTCTCCATAACAGAGGCCCTACCTACGGACTCATAAAAGTTTGTGCTCATAAAAGCCTCCACCTTCTCTCTAATGTTAGGACGAAGTCCTTTCTCAAAGTGTTTGGCATTCTTCCTATCGGTGTCCATGATGTGTGGAGCAAACCGAGATAATGCATCAAATTTGGCCTCATACTATGCAACAGTCAAATTTCCTTGTGTAATAGTCATAAACTCCTTCTCTTTTTGTGCCCTCACTTCCTCCGGGAAGAACTTGAGATCGAACCGATTCCTAAACTCCCCCCAAGTAATCTCTATATCTCTTCCTACCAGTTCTTGGTGTAAAGACCTCCACCAGTGTTCAGCCTCCCCTTCAAGTACATACACATCCAATCTCACCTTGTCCTCTTCCGGACACCTTATAGCTTCAAATACTTTCTCAATTCTCATCATCCACCTCTCCGCCTCCATGGGATCAGGGTGACCATGGAAGGGAGGAGGGGACATCTTCTGAAATTCCCCCATAATCTTGGAGGATCTATCCTCCACTTGTCCTTGACCCTTTTCATTTCTGGGCTGATTCAAATTTTGCCCGTGTTGATGGTTTACAGCAGCTTGCTGCTGAAACAGGGTTGAAACCTCCCCAAAAGCTCCCCATACAGTGTCCATCTAGACTATGTGAGCTGGGGCCTCAAGTGGTGCACCTACTGGAACATTAGCTGGAGCATCAGCTGGTACACCAGCTGGAATATCAACTAGCTCCTGGGCAGCAGCAGCAGCTTTACAGGGTCTACCCCGTCCTGCCATGCTCAACTGCATTACAAAGAAACCTGGTTAAGCACAAGAACACTCATCTTATGTATAATAACTTAAAGACGATCTATCTAACGAGCACTCAATCCCCAAAACACTACTTAAGGCTTCTAATTCCTAGTTTGGGATCTTATCCGCTCTGATACCATTTGTAACGTCTCAGACCTATACCCATCAAAATATTGTCAGCTCTGGGCCCAATGGGCCCTCATGGATTTATTCTCAAGGGACAACACGAGAAAACTTCCCAGTGGTCACCCATCCTAGCAGTGCTCTCACCCGAGCACGCTTAACTTCAGGGTTCCAAGGGGATTTAGTCCCGTGTTGTTCCTTAAAAGGCCTCTTGCTTAGTTGGGGGCCTTAAGACTACTTATAGCATCCTTGAGCGTTGTGGGATCCCAACCATATGTACATCCATGCCTGGTAGCTCTCCATGTAAGCTCTACCCCTTCACAGCTGCCTGACAGGATGTTACAAATGGTATCAGAACCTGTCCCGACCGGAAACTGTACGGGTCCGACCCCAACGTGAGGACGCGTTGTCCCATGGAGGGGAGTATGTAACATCCTGTCAGGCAGTTGTGAAGGGGTAGAGCTTACATAGAGAGCTACCTGGCATGGATGTGCATATGGTTGGGATCCCACAACACTCAAGGATGTTATAAGTAGTCTTAAGACCTCCAACTAAGCAAGAGGCCTTTTAAGGAACAACACGGGACTAAATCCCCTTGGAACCCTGAAGTTAAGCGTGCTCGGGTGAGAGCACTCCTAGGATGGGCGACCACTGGGAAGTTTTCTCGTGTTGTCCCTTGAGAACAAATCCGTGAGGGCCCATTGGGCCCAGAGCGGACAATATTTTGCTGGGTGTGGGTCTGGGACGTTACAGAGGGCCTATGGTATTGGTATGGTGTCTTTGTGGGTAGTGGATGGTCATTCACCTTGGCTAGGGGTAGTGGACTATTGTTCACCTTAGCTAGAGGTAGTGAACCTGCATCCACCACAAATGAGGAATCTGGGGGTAGTAAATTGAAGTTCACCACGTGCTTGGACGCAATGTGGGTAGTGAACCCAAATTCACCCCAAAAGTTCAGAAATGTGGAATCGTCTAATCGTGGTTTGTTTTATTGATTTAACATTGGTTTGTTTTATTTTTTGGTGTTGCTTTGGTATTGCAAGGAAAAGATGCTTTTGAAAGTAAATGTGCTGAGATTGTTGAACCGTGGTTGTTGAATCGTGGTTTGGTGGGCTTGGTTGTAGATTAATGGATCCATGTCTAAGCCAGGTAGTGTGTTGGGATAACTTGTGTGAAAAGTTTTACTCTTGTCCAACATGTGATACACGGTTCTAGGGGTTATGAACGGCCGTTCACCCTAGCTCGTGAGGGGCCGGGGGTTGTGAACTTGCATCCACCTCAGAATGTGCCATAGCAACCCGTAAAGTCAACTCGATGGTCTCATAGAGATGAGATCACTAACTCGATGGTCTATGAGAGATCACTAACTCGATGGTCTGAAAGAGATCACTAACTTGCTGAATGGTTGGACTGGGTTGTACTTGCCAGCTCATGCATGTCTCATGCTTGAGTGATCCGCTTGGGAAGAGCGATCCTAGCTAGATCTTTCCCTATAAGTCGTGAGGGGGCGAATTGGACATGAGATTGTTATTGAGATTTTACTGATATTGCAGTTTGGTTTAATCTGGGTTTATCTGGTTATGATTTAAGATTCCATAAAGTTCAAGTATTGTTTACATGAGAATGAAATGCCTCTTTACATGATTTTGCCAGAGATTGATTGTACAGTATATGAGCATGCTACTTTAATGTTTGGAAAACCTGCATAAACTGTTCTTATCATGCGTTGTGCTGCTTCCTGGGATGTTAGTCTCATGGTTTTGTTTTCAGATAGATCTACAGGGCAAGCCCGAACTGGGGTAGGAAGAAATAATGAACCTGATGATGATTACCACCCTGAGGATTATTACTATCCTGAATAGCACTTTTTGTAGTTGTCTATTTTGGATTTTGTATAAATTGTGTATGGAGAGAGAGACTGTGTGTATAAAACTTAGTGGAACTATATCTGTAGATCTTTCTTATTGGATATGTATACATAGGTTTAGCTTTTGTCTTCACTTGCACCCACAGTGATGATATATATATAAATGCGTTTTATCAGGTGTTAAAGTCTTCACACAAACTTACTATTTCAGTTGTTATATAATAGTTTTCCATTAATTTAGGAAGCATTTCTGGGACCTCACCTGATGTCAAGGAATCGGCATATACCTTTAATGAACATGTTCGGGTCCGGGGCGTCACATCTGCCTTTTCACAACTGTGACCCAAAAATCGACACAAATGGCACCAATTCATATATGTCCAAACTCTAGGTTTTAACGGGCAACTATGTCCTAGATGTGTTTCAAATCCTTCGATGCACAAAACACACTCAAATAACCCAAATACAGGTGTAGGAACTTTTAAAATCAAGTTTAGTTTAAAAGGGAATTGTTTGGAACAATGGTTCTAACTTAAAAAGCCTTTTTAGCAAAACGTACCCAAAATCTTTATAAAAATTTATTTTAATGATCCGCTAGTGCACACTATCTCTAAATACTCCAATCTTAATGGTACATAAGTTTAAATTGAATAAAAACAATTTCGTGGTGAAAAACTAGGATGGTTGGATGATTTCCAAAAATCTGACAGAAGAGCGTTCAAGTAGCAAAGGGGCGCTCGAATGGGCTAAGTATAACGGTGATTTTAGGGATGGTCACTCGAGAAATCGCTCAAGCGACGCTTCGGGCGTTCACCTTCTGGGTTTTGATCACTTTCGGATTTTTCTATAAAAAAAAGCACAAGCGGAGCACCCTCGATATCACTCGAGCAGTATCGAGCGCCCACGAACTGCTTCTCAAGACCCATACAGGCGCTTGAGCGGCGGTTTGAGCAACCTGTCGCAAAACACAGTTTCTAAATTTTTCCGAAAAGTTGCATAAATCATTCAAAAATCGAAAACTCGAATTCTACAACATCAAATCCATACTAAGCCATTCAAGAATACTTTATAAACATGACGGAACAATTTTAAGCAATTAAAACTCAATAGTACACAAACGAGTCATCAAACATATGAATAAACATGATAATCAAATAAACACGAAATCTGTTTATGCAAGTTTTAAAGGGACTAACTTACCTCGTTTTGGGACTTAAACCTTCTCTAACAGCACTCCAATATCACGCCAAAGATGATCCAACAATCACAGTAAACCTTGATCTCGTCTGGTTCAAAAATCACATCTTTAAGAACTCAAAAACATGTCTAAACCTCCAAAACAGAAACTTTTCTCTAGTTTGTTCTTACTTGAATCTTTCTGAACGAAAATCCTCCTTGTCTCCTTCTGAAAAAGCTGCTCCAAAGGTTGTTTAGGGTTAGGTTTAATCACACGGAAGAGAAGTTGAAGAATATAGGAAGAAGAAGTGGACGTGTGGCTGTTCACTTGCTTTAAATGTGGTAGTCGTATGCAACAATTAGGTTATTTTAATCTTTATTTTCCTTTTACTAAAATACCCCTTCATTAAACCAAATAAACCTCAAACCATTCAAGCCTCAAATCAAACCAGTTCCGGGTCAACCTCCACTTTCTCTCTGGGTTCGACCACCTCCTCTTAATTTTTGTTTAATTAGATCAATCACTATAACAATCCTAAATATTAGCAAATAAAATTTCTACTTAACTTAAATTTAAAATCTCACCTTAGATTAGCTTTCCAAGTTCTCCGGGTCACCTTGCATTTCTGGGTTGAACCGGCTCCTCACCTCCTGCTTTGATAATAACTTAATCAGTTTATTTATTAATTTCAATTAGTTTATTAATAAAATCTGGGATTTTACAGAATTGTTGCCTGCTGTTGAGGTGGGATGCTTCCACATGGAGTATCCATGGTTAGTGTTTTTCTAAGTAGGCCCCCACATAAAACAGAATGAAATTTTCTGCAATTTTATACTACATTCTTCATTGCTATGGCAGTGAGATGCTGCCATATGGAGTATCTCACGGCTTGTGTGTTTTTATTGTTTTGCATGGGACCTACTTGAAAAAACACAAGCTGTGAGATGTTCCAAATGGCTGCATCTCACGACTATAACAGTGCAAATGCAGTATAGCACTGCAACAGATTTCATTCCACTTAAAACATCTATCAAAGATGAAAAACAGTAACGTCCCACATCAACAACAGGCAACAATATCGTAGGCGATTTCATCCTAGGGAGGGCAATGAGGGTAACTTGCCCTGCCCCTAATGGTTAGGGTTTGGTATGGCTAAAATCTGGTTATGGGTGAGTTCAGGTTTAGTCGACCCTGCCCCAAACCCAACCCTTCATGTATTAAAATATCATGTTTATATGTTTTAAATATTAGTTTGATATATATCACTTACAAAAATACATATTTTATTAATAAAAATATAATTAATATATATTCCATTTAAAATTACCCATAGCCTAAAATCATAAGAATAAAAAAACCCTAATTCACGTTAAAACCCCCATTTAACACGTTCTAGCCTTGTTTGGAGCTTAAAAGGCCATTAAATAAGAAACTACCAAGGAGTTTTAGGTCTTTGAGACACATGACCCACAAGGATTTGCACCCGTGGGCAACCCAACTGTAAACACCCCAAATTGCACTACAAAATGAGAAAATAATGAAAACATGTAATTGGAATTTAAAACAGGCCAAAAATGCATGAAAATCAATAATTTAAGCCTTGCCCGTATTGTATCTACGGGCTGAGCGCGCCCGAATTTTGTATATGGGCACGCAGCGCCCGTAATACATATACGGACACCGCTGGACCGTAAATCATTTACGGGCGCATTAGATTTGTGTGAATTTTATCCTTTCTCGATTTCTGAGCCTTATCTTTAGTCCAATATCCCTTTAAATGAGCGAATTATATCTTTTATTCGTTCGAAATATCCTTGTTGGCCATGGATGGGCATTATCCTTGTGTTTAACTCAATCTAAAATTCTATCTTGCCGAACCTTGGACCAACCATGCCCCTGTGTTCGCCTATAAATAGAGGGCCTTTCCTCAAGCAAAAGACCACGAAAATTTGAAGTCCAAGGAGCTCCAAGAGAAGAGAGGAATCCCTGCTGCTCTGCTTGCTCAATCCAGAAGTCCCTTTTCCTTTTTATTTTCTGTCTTCAATTCTAAAAGTAATAGGATCTTCTCTATTCCTGTAGAATAAGGCCATCTTTTATTCTGTATTCCTAAACTTGTCTCTAAGTACCTCAAGAGTCTCTTTAGCCGTAAAACGTGAAGAGAGAGCTATGGGAAAGGGGAACAGGTGGATCCCTAGAATATAACCCCACCCATATCTGTTTTTCTCCTTTTTCATAGAATAAAGCCTTTGATTGTGTTTGTATACCCAAACCTATCTCCAAGTACCTCAAGAATCCTTTCTAGCCGTAAAACGTGAAGAGAGAGCTAGGGGAAAAGAGAATAAGTGGATCCGTAGGGTAGACCCCCATGTGCTCAAATCTATGAGATATGGCTGCTTTGAATATCCTGATCATGTTTTAATGGTTTTTATGTTGAATCTGAATGAATCTATGACGTTTATAACATGAGATCCCCACTTTTTGCTAAAATTTGGATTTTCACCACTTTTGCACCTACAACACTGTTTTCGTGATTTTTGTGATATTAGGCTAAGATCCTGGATCTATCATGATCAGTATGATAGATCTGGATTCAGAAGCCTGAAAATAAATTCTAGGGTTTCATAATGTGGTTTTTGAGTTGTTTTTCATGTTTGAGAGAAGACCCTACGGTCTAGGTTCTCCCCTTTTCGTGTTCTTCATCAACGTGGGTATTTTTGGTTTTGATTTTTTGATTTAATGTGAAATTTGGGCTATATCTATGTCCTGGATTATTCAAGTTCAATTTTGAAATATTTTATAAAAATCATATTTTTCTAGATTTCTAGAATTTAACTTGAAGCCAGATTTTTGAAGTTTTCACTTTAGATTGGTTTTATTTGATTTTATCTCAATTTTATTTTGATCATGAAACCCTAGGAATGGTATGATCATATTTGAGAGTTCTGGATCAATCAGGCTATTCGTATGAAAAAACCATACATTTTTGTCTTTTTGTGATTTTTCATGATTTTTGTAGCAAGCCCTTTTTCCTTTGAAAAACATGAACAATACCTGGCAACCACCTTGTGTGGATGAATAGGGGTGCCTAACACCTTCCCTTGTTCATAACCTAATCCCCTTACCTATCTCTGGTTGTTTTTTTAAGAGGGTTATTTTTACCCTAAATTTGCCTTTTTGTGCTTATTTGAAGATTTTGGTGTCCATTCACACCTAAACAGAATGGTGGCGACTCTGTGTTTTTTACCAATCCCGTGTGATGATAGAGGAAGTCATCGAATTGATTTTTTTCCCATGTCTCACAACTGGCGACTCCGCTGGGGACTTGAGGATTTCAGCCTTTTGGTGTTTGTTCATGTTTTTGATATTTTTGGATTTGCTTGTTATTTTGTGTTTTTAGTATATCTTTGTTTTTCTTGCTATTTTGTGTTCTTAAGCATGTTTGGTATGTTTTAAATCTGATTTATTGCTTAAGAGTTCATGGGGGTAGAAACATGCTTAATTTTGATTTATAGGATTGTTTCTAGACACATGCGTAGGGGGAGGTTCGTTTTGCTGAACCATGTTTATTTCTTGCTATATTTTTATAATAGCATGTTTTAATTTTCAGCATGATCTCCATGATGTGTTTTTGGGTTGTATAACATGATCATATGTTTGCATGATTGGATGATTTTTATGAGCATGTTTTAGGTGCTATAGGGACTGCTTTGTGTATTTGTTTACTTTATATATGCTTTCCTATTATATCTTGGTTTGTATATGCATGGCTACGAAAAGAATGGCAAGGGTTTGGGACATTGTGAATGCACCCTATTTTTACAATACACTGTACACATTTTATTTTTTACACAGCCTACCTATAACCTATAGGAAGTTGAACCCGAATGTGTGTAGCTTGGCGCAACGAGGTCGATACTTCGGAAAGCAAAAGTGAAAACATTCACCTTAGAACTTTGGGCCAATGATGTGATGATAACATGGATCTGTGATTCGATTCTGGTCTTCACTAGACTTGAGTGCTAAGTTGCCATTAAGCCAAAACCCAAAACCCCTACGCTTGAAGGTGGAGATACACGTTTTTGGCTAAAATACACAATTACGTGGGGATATGGGTTTGTAATTGTGGGAAGGCCGTTTGCATGGTTTGCAAGCCAAGGCATAATGCGGATGCCATATTGAAGGTAAACAAGGTAACAAGGTAACCTTAATTTTTGCATTATTTTCATGTCATAGGGGTGTCATGGTGTCCATCAGTTTGGGATAAAATTGGTCCCAAATAGGCATGTATCCTAAAATTGGTGTAGCCCATAGGAAGAGTTTTTAACTCTGTTCAGAATCAATCCTACCCAATGTTCATACAAGAGGCAACCAAAGGGTACCATACCCCTGAATATGGTGTCGATTTGAAGGGAACATGTGCCCTTCTAAACAAGTGCTTTTGAAAATAGGTCAAGGTCCACTTTGGGACAGTTTAGAAGTCTTGCAATGGGTGAACCATATGTTTGGATGAGCAATTAAAGTGATCAAATCATGTAAAAACTGGAAAAAACATAAAAGAGTTCCGTAAACTGCAATTATAACACGGGCTGGGCTCGCCCGTATTGGTTATACAGGCTGGGCTTGCCCGTGCTAACTATACGGTCACGGCTTGCTCGTAATTTCAATGCGGGCAAGACCGGAACGTACTGTATATGCGGTTTTCACGGACAATTTAATTTTAATCAGTTTTTCCTACTAAATCTTGTTCTTTTAACCTTTAAATAATGATAAAGGGAAATGAGTTTGAATAAAATGCTTCAAAAAAATAAATAAATAAATAATGTGAGAGAAAATCCTTTGGGCCTCTGAAAGCTTTTGAATTTCAGACTTTTTCTCAAAAATCCTTGGGCCTCTGAAAGCCTTTGAATTTCAGACTTTTTCTCAAAAATCTTTGGGCCTCTGAAAGCCTTTGAATTTCAGACTTTTTCTCAAAAATCCTTGGGCCTCTAAAAGCCTTTGAATTTCAGACTTTTTCTCAAAAATCTTTGGGCCTCTGAAAGCCTTTGAATTTCAGACTTTTCTCAAAAATCCTTGGGCCTCTGAAAGCCTTTGAATTTTAGACTTTTTCTCAAAAATCCTTGGACCTCTGAAAGCTTTTGAATTTCAGACTTTTTCTCAAAACTCCTTAGGCCTCTGAAAGCCTTTGAATTTCAGGTCTTTTTCCTTTGGGCCTCTGAAAGTCTTTGAATTTCAGACTTTTTCTCAAAAAAAAAAAATCTCCGGGCCTCTGAAAGCCTTTGAATTTCAAACCTTTTTCAAAAATATCCCTGGGCCTCTGAAAGCCTTTGAATTTCAGATCTTTTTCCTTTGGGCCTCTGAAAGCCTTTAAATTTCAGATCTTTTTCCTTTGGGCCTTTGAATTTCAGATCTTTTGGGCCTCTGAAAGCCTTTGAATTTCAGATATTTTTCCTTTGGGCCTCTGAAAGCCTTTGAATTTTAGATCTTTTTCCTTTGGGCCTCTGAAAGCCTTTGAATTTCAGATTTTTTGGGCCTCTGAAAGCCTTTGAATTTCAGATCTTTTTCCTTGGGCCTCTTAAAGCCTTTGAATTTCAGATCTTTTTCCTTTGGGCCTCTGAAAGCCTTTGAATTTCAGATCTTTTTCTTTTGGGCCTCTGAAAGCCTTTGAATTTCAGACCTTTATCAAAAATACCCCTGGGCCTCTGAAAGCCTTTGAATTTCAGACCTTTTGCAAAAAATATCCCTGGGCCTCTGAAGGCCTTTGAATTTCAAACTTTTCCCAAAATATCCTTGGGCCTCTGAAAGCCTTTGAATTTCAGACATTTTCCAAAAATACCCCTGGGCCTCTGAAAGCCTTTGAATTTTAGATCCTTTTTTCTTTTTGTGGGACATGTTGGAAGCACTAGAATATTCCAACAATTCTAAAAAAAAAGAAAAGAAAAGAAGCTAATAAAGAAACAAATCCAAACTCGTGTTCACCCAGCTTGTACATAGGCATTCATAGGCATGTGAATGAGATTAAATGGGCACTGATATTTTTTCCTTTATTTTTTGCCAGGTACCAATACACTTTTAATCATAGCTCCTGTAACCAGATCAAGAGATCGCGCCATGAATCCCATTGAGATTGAAGCTGATTCTCCTCACCCAGATATTGTCCTGCTACAGGAGCAAGTGGCAGGACTAGCCCGAATGCTAGAAAACATATTGTCGGTGCAGGCCCAACAAGTGGAAGCCCAAAATCAAGCATCCACTTCCAACCCAGCACCTCCACCCCAAATCAATATTCCACCTCTAGTTCAACCTATTCCTGAACCCGTTTATGAACCCACCCCTGAACCTATACTGATCACGGATGAGACAGTGGAATCGGACAAAGCCAAGGAAAAGGAAAGGATGAGGGAAGAAGTTGAAGGGAAGTTCATACACAGACTGGAAATGATCCAAGACGAACTGAGGGAAGTAAAAGGGGTGAACAACTTCGGGGGCACCAACTTTGAGGACTTATGCCTGTACCCTAATGTTAACCTGCCAGCTAAGTTCAAGTGCCAAGACCTAGACAAATATGATGGCACTGGCTGCCCCATGAGCCATCTGAAGTTGTACTGCGGTGCCCTATGCCAGTTCGGGCGGGAAGAGGGCGTCTTGATTCAGCTCTTCCAAAGGAGCTTAACTGGAACTGCGTTGAGATGGTTCGCCACTTTAGACCACGAAAAGATCAAAAGATGGAAGGACCTAGCAGATGCCTTCCTAGCTCAGTACCGGTTCAATTCAGAGATCGTGCCAGATAGGTACGATGTAATGAGAATGAGTAAGGTAAGGGACGAATCGGTGAGGCAGTATGCCAAGAGATGGAGGGAGACTCCCTCTCAGGTCAGGCCACTCATGCTAGAGCAGGAAATGATTTCCACTTTCATCAGTACACTGGGTCAACCATTCTACAGCCACCTGGTGGGTCAGACCACCACTAATTTTGCGGCTTTGGTACAAGTGGCCGACCGAATCGAGGACGGAATCAGGTCGGGTAAAATAATTGACCACTCTGCTATGGTCAGTCAGCAAGACCCCAACCTAAAGAAAGGAAGTGGGTTGAAAAAGAATGGGAACAAGAAAGAAGGGGAGGTGAACATGGTGCAGCCACCATCAGGCCCTAACAAGCCTATACAAATCAATATACCCACTCCTTTTCCTACTCCATCTGCTCCATCTACCCAGGCCCCCATGAGGGTTAATGTTCCAGCAGCACCCTCAGACCAAAAGAGGGCTTTTACTAAAGAGGAAAAGGATGCCTATTTCACAGCAAGGAGAAATAGGGTTTTCACCCCTATTCCAATGACTCCTTCTCAGTTGCTTCCCACTTTATTGCAAGCAGGGTATATTACTTTAAGAGAACCCAATCCGAATGCATCAAAGGGGAGAAATTATGACCCCTCCACCACTTGTGATTTCCACATGGGTGCACCTGGGTACTCTACTGACAAGTGTTGGTCGTTGAAACACGCCATTCAGGATTTGCTTGACCAGAATACCCTGTCTTTCAATGCAGGGGCTCCTAATCCTCCTAGAACAGATATTGGACAAAACCCTCTGCCTCAGCACCATGGGGCGGGCCCATCTAATGTCATAGGGGTCATTTCTTCTGATGAAATAACCTTTGACCCATCCCAGTTAATTGCTCCAATAGGGACAATGGTCAAAGTTTATTTTGACAAAAGAAGTTGCAATAAAGAGGTAAATGTAATTTCAAAAGGGAATGATTGTGTTGCTGAGAGCATTAGCTCTTCTCTGGACCGGGTCTCATCTCTCATGGCCTAAATGAATATTGCAAAACTACCTCTGGTTATCAATTGCAATCCATCCACCTTTACTTCACCCATTCAATCAATATCACCACTGGTCATAAATTGTGATCATCTCAATACTTCTGTCACTTCTGTAACCACTCAACCAAAACAATGTCCATCATTGGTTGTAAATGTTCCTCCTACTCAGAACTCATCATCCAAGACCAAACTTCCTCTATTGGTGATAAATGTCCCTAAGCCTTCTTACTCTGAATCGGCTGTACCATGGAACTACAGTGAAGCCTTCACCACCGCATTTCCTACAGTTGAGGGAGAAAGCAAGAAAGAAGTAAACCTCATGATGAGGTCGGGAAAATGCACAGGTGAAGGAGAAAAACAGAAATAAAATGGGAAGGAAGAAGCTGAGAAAGAGAAAACAAAAGGACAAGCTAAGGTAGGGGATGATGCCCCCCAGGTAATTAACAGTGAGGCTGCGGAACTCATTAAAATCATAAGAAAGAGTGAGTTCAATGTTGTCGAGTAGTTGAACAAAGTCCCTGCCTAGATCTCAATATTGGGCTTATTGTTAAATTTTGAAAAACATAGGGACTCCTTGTTAAGGATACTTCAGGGGGCACATGTGCCTAAAAACATTGAACCAGACCAACTAGGCAAGATGGTTGGTCAGATTTTATCCCATAATGTCATAACTTTCTCTAAAACCGAGATCAGCCCAGCAGGGTACCATCATGTTGATCCTTTGCACATAGCTGTGCTCAGTAAGGGTTGCATGATAGCCCGGGTCTTGATTGATAATGGGTCGGCTCTGAATGTCTGCCCTTTAATTACATTTGTTAAGCTCAGTCTGGAGCAAAATAAAATCAAACAAAATGGAAGAATCATAAGAGCCTTTGATAGCTCTAAAACACACTCCCTAGGGGAGGTTGAACTGCCGGTCACTATTGGACTATATATTTTTAACATCACATTTGAAGTGATGGATATACCTGCAACCTTCAACTTACTCCTAGGAAGGCCGTGGATTCATACAGCTAGGGCTATACCATCTACCCTCCACCAAAGAGTCAAATATATTAAAGGGCAAAAGGTGATTACTGTCCTAGCTGAAAACTTGGTTCCTCCCATGTGGTCCCCTGATATACCCTACATAAACATGAAAATGACTGCTGACAAGATGACATTTAACTCTTTCCAGTTTGAAACTGTCAATTTTATACCTAGGGGATATCAGGAAAAAGAAGGAAAGTTGACCTGTGCTGAGAAAACGGTCAAGAATATACTTGGAAAGTACAATTTCCACCCTGGAAAAGGTCTGGGGGTTAACCTGCAAGGAAGGATACAACCGGTAAAGGTTAAGAAGATGATCCACAGAGCAGGATTGGGGTCCAAGCCAAGGAATTGGAGAAGACAGAAGGAGATGGAAGACATGAAATTCCCTCACATCAGGGAAACTTTTCCTAAACTTTCTCATATGATTCAACTGTCTCCTCCCCAGGATCAGTCCAAACCTCCATACTATAACATCAACCCATTTCAGAAACCCAAGTCCTCAACCGTGCAACCATATGTTCCACCCCCACCTTCACAAGCATTGGGTGGGCCTGGGCCACAGGCAGAACAGGAGCATGATTTCTCTGAGGACGTTGGAGCCTTTTTTGCCATGACTGAAGGCAACCAAGAAGAAGGAGCAGAGGAGCTACCTTTCATTGATTGGGCTGCAATAGAAGTTCCATCTGGGATAAGCCCTACAGAAGAAGCAGGCGATGCAAGTCACCAGTACTGGTGATTTCAGATGCGGACCCTGAACTTGAGGAGCAGGCTTGTATCCATGTCCCAGATTCTTTTATGTTGAACAATTAGGAGGAAACTCCCCTAACTTTTGAAGCCGCGTTTGTTTGGCAAACAGACATGGCTTCCAAAAAAAAACTCCATTAGTGGAATGCCCTTTTCTTGAAGGTCTTAATGAGCCTTCGTCTTCAGGAAAAGATTTTGTAGAAGGCTCTCAAAAAACACAAAAAGATTTTTCAATTTCTTATAGAAAAGATAAATTTTTCAAAAAGGTCCAAACCACTTATGAACCATATAAGCAAACGGAATTGGATCAGGTTGAGTATGACTTCGACCTCGAGTTCGACTTTGACCTAATAGGGGTTGAAGAAGAGATCGAGGACGAAGAAGACAACCCTCCAAAAGAAATCATATATCAATTGGAGCGTCATGAAAAGGGGGTCCAACCCAATATTGAAGAGACCATATCAATAAACCTAGGGACCGAAGACGACCCGAAAATAGTGAAGATTGGGGTATGCCTATCTGAAGTACAGCGTGATGAAATGATACGGTTCTTGGTTGATTATGAAGATGTATTTGCATGGTCGTATCGGGATATGCCAGGGTTAGACACAGACATGGTTGTGCACAGGCTACCAATTCTACCAGATGTTAAGCCAGTTAAGCAGAAATTGAGAAGGTTGAAACCTGAATGGACATTGAAGGTCAAAGATGAGGTGGTTAAACAATTCAAAGCTGGATTCTTGGCGGTCTCTACGTACCCTGAATGGCTTGCAAATATAGTGCCAGTACCAAAGAAGGACGGAAAGGTCAGAATGTGTGTAGACTACAGAGACTTGAATAAGGCAAGCCCAAAGGACGATTTTCCACTGCCACACATCGACATCTTGGTGGACAACACTGCTGTACATGGCCTGTTCTCATTCATGGACGGGTTTTCTGGGTACAATCAAATTAAGATGGCTAAGGAGGATCAAGAAAAAACGGCCTTCATTACACCTTGGGGTACCTTCCACTACACTGTCATGCCATTTGGGCTTAAGAATGCAGGGGCAACCTACCAGCGGGCCATGACAGCATTATTCCACGACATGATCCATAAGGAGATGGAGGTCTATGTGGATGATATGATAGCCAAATCATGTGAAGAAGAAGACCACCTGATCAACTTGAAGAAGGTGTTTGACCGGCTCAGGAAATACAGTCTAAGGCTTAACCCTGCAAAATGCGTCTTTGGGGCTACATCAGGAAAATTTTTGGGCTTTATAGTAAGCAGAAGAGGAATTGAGATTGACCCAGCTAAAGCTAAAGCAATCATTGAAATGCCATCACCTAGAACGGAGAAGGAAGTTCGTGGTTTTCTTGGAAGGATTTAGTACATAAGCCGGTTCATAGCACAGTTCACTGCTATTTGTGAACCAATTTTCAAGCTTCTAAGAAAGAATAACCCAACGGTCTGGAATGACGATTGCCAAGAAGCCTTTGACACAATAAAGGAGTATTTATTGAATCCACCTGTGCTAGTGCCACCAACTCCAGGAAGACCATTGATTTTATACTTGTCAGTTTTGGAGACGTCAATGGGGTGTGTCTTGGGGCAGCATGATGATACAAGCAGAAAGGAAAGGGCGGTTTATTACTTAAGCAAGAAATTTACAGAATATGAAGCAAAGTACTCTCCTTTGGAAAAGACCTGTTGTGCTTTAGTATGGGCAACTCAGATACTGAGGCATTATTTCCTTAATCATTCCACCTTACTGATATCCCGAATGGACCCTTTGAAGTATCTATTTGAAAAATCGGCTTTAACTGGCAGAACGGCAAAGTGGTAGCTGTTACTCTTTGAATTTGATCTCACATACATCACTCAAAAGGCCATTAAGGGTCAAGCCATTGCCGATCACTTAGCTGCACACCCTTTACCAGAATACCAACCCTTGAAGACCAACTTTCCTGATGAGGCAATCTTGTTTACTGAAGAAGAAGAAGGTGAAAGCTCTTGGCAAATGTTCTTTGATGGGGCCGCCAATATGAACGGAAATGGAATAGGGGCAGTTTTGATCAAGCCAGATGGGGCACACATCCCAATCGCAGTGAAACTGAGGTTCCAGTGCACAAACAATATTGCAGAGTATTAAGCATGCATAATTGGGTTACAAGCAGCCTTAGACCATGAAGTAGAGGAACTTGACGTATATGGAGATTCGAGTCTTATCATCTTCCAAACAACTGGTGAATGGAAAACAAAGGATCATAAATTGATCCCATATCACCAGTATTTAGAAGAAGTAAGCACCAAATTCACTAGAATTTCCTTCAATTATATGCCAAGGGCCAAAAATCAGTTTGCGGATGCTCTAGCAACATTGGCTTCAATGGTCAGTGTGCCAGAAAGTGTTGATATTAGACCACTGGAAATTGAAGTCAGAGATGAACCAACTTATTGCCTTGTTCTAGAAGAAACCCCAGAAAATGAAGTACCATGGTTTCAAGATATTAAGAACTTCCTAAATGATCGGAGTCTGCCAGAAAACGTCACTTCTACTGAGAAAAGGACAATACAGAGACTGGCAGGATAGTTCTTACTAAGTGGTGGGCAGTTGTACAAAAGATCACACAATGATATCCTGCTTAGATGTGTTGCCAAGACCGAGTCAGAAAGGTTAGTTGAAACTGTATATGGAGGAGTTTGTGGACCCCATATGAACGGGCATATGCTTGCCAAGAAGATTCTGCGATTGGGATATTACTGTTCAACAATGGAGCACGATTGCTATATACATGTCAAAAGGTGTTATTTATGCCAAGTGTATGCTGATAATAAGAATGCGCCCTCAAGTGAGTTGCACAACATGACATCTCCATGGCCCTTCTCCATGTGGGGTATAGACGTCATTGGAATGATCTCTCCAAAGGCATCAAATGGACACAGGTTTATACTTGTAGCAATTGATTACTTCACCAAGTGGGTAAAGGCAGCTTCATATGCAAACATCACAAGTAGCCACGTTCTTAAGTTTTTGAAGCACAACATCATTTGTCGCTATGGTTTGCCAAGTGCCATAGTATCAGACAATGCTTCAAATATTAAGAACAAAGATATGAAGAAAATGTGTGAACAGTTTCAGATCACCCACCACAAGTCAGCTCCGTACAGACCTAAGATGAATGGGATAGTGGAAGCAGCGAATAAGAACATAAAGAAGATCATTCAGAAGATGGTAGTGAGTTTCAAAGATTGGCATGAAATGTTGCCACTTGCTCTACATGCTTACAGAACCTCGATTCGGACTTCTACAGGGGCAACCCCGTATTCTTTAGTATATGGGATGGAAGCGGTTTTACCAGTAGAAGTAGAAATCCCTTCATTAAGAGTGCTAATGGAAGCTAAATTAGAAGAAGCTGAATGGATACAGTCAAGACATGATCAACTCAATTTGATAGAGGAAAAGCGTTTAAAAGCACTTTGTCATGGCCAATTGTACCAGAAGAGAATGGCCAGGGCTTACAATAAGAAGGTGAAGCCCAGAACTTTCTAAGAAGGAAATTTAGTATTGAAGAAAATTTTACCCTTTTTGGAAGACCCTCGTGGAAAATTCAAACCAAATTGGGAAGGGCCTTATGTTGTTAAAAAGGTCCTGTCAGGGGGTGCTCTCATCTTAACAAAAATGGATGGGAAATATTTTCCTGAGCCAATTAACTCTAATGTAGTAAAGAGATATTTTCCTTGAATGAATATTACTAGGAAATGATATGAGGCCATTTTTCCTTATTTCCCAAAATTTTCATCCCTAGTCAAGCCAATTTGAACCTGTTCGTCTTCTTTGATAAACCTAAACTAGACTTATAGTCTTATACTGGGGTAAGGCCAATAGGGGCAAAAAGAGGAAAAAAGAAAGAGAAGAAAAATAGTGGCAAATGAAAGCCAAATACAAAAAAAGAGAGAATGGGGTCAAGTTCATCATGACTGTAAGTCCAGTTGACCTATTTTCACACTTAGAAAATTTTGAGCCTTTAATACTTTTTCTTTCATAAACCGAGCTTAGCCTTTGTTTCGTCCTATTATTAAGCCCTCGGTGATTTTAGTATATTCATTCAACTTTCAGAGTAAGATTGGTGATGACGGAATGCAGAAGCCGGCCCTAGTGAAAACCGTAATTGGCGCTAGGGGCAATAGGGGCAAAAGAAAAAGAAAAAAAAGAAATAAAAAGAAAAAAAAAAGAGAAAGAAGAATAAAGGGTTGAGTTGATCATGTGTTCCAAGTTTGAAGTCAGCATGAGCACGGGAAACGGAGCAGATTAGCAGGGACAGTCATGGAGGGAAAGCCATTTGGGGACGATTCTAAAGGTCACAGGATAAACAGATTTGGTCTCTCCCTATCGCTTGGCCTACCCTTTTCATTGTTCAAAATGATTTTAATTCCTTTAATTATATGTGATTAAGTGTTTTGGATCAGTTTTCAAAAAAAAAAAAAACTATATTTTGGCCAGTGATGAGAAATCAAATACTTTTTCATAAAACTTTTGTTTTTACAAGCATCTGAGAAATCTGAGGCCAATAATATAAAACCTATTTTTGAACTAAATCTATTGTCTTTCCACTAATGGAGTTTGCTTTTGTATAAAAGTATGAAAAAAAGAAAAGAAAGAAAAAAAAAAGATAAAAGAATCTAATCCTTACTCCCTCAACTGCTCCTCAAGCTCCCTAATCCGAGCTGCCTGAGTTGCAATGATTTTAGAAGCTCCCTCTGCATCGGGATCGCTCAAAAAGGAGATGATCTCATCTGAAAGTGATTGCTTGATCTTCAACGCCCTAAGGTCAACCAAGGAATCCTAATATTTCTTCCGCATCGCTCGTACTTCAAAGCGACGAGCCTGTCTTTGTTCTTCAAGTTTCTTCTCCATGGCAATGCGACAGGACCTCTGCTCTTCAAGTTGCCTCTCCAGATCAATACCCTTTATCCTTAGCTCTTGTGCTTTTCGTACACAAATTTGTTGAAGCCGCTTGTGGGTTGCCCTTTCAGACTCCAGAATGTCCTCATAAGTAGGGGGAAGAACTGCAGGAGGATCTTCTAGTACTGGGGCATGACTCTGCACCTACTCTTTGATCCAGAAATGATAGTCCTTCACATGGGACTCAGAAAAAACTGGACCCTGTAGAAAGCGAACATAGGACCACTCATTCATTAATTGAGCATTTAGCCCCATGGTGGCTGATGTAAGTGGCCCTACAAGGCTCTCATAGCTAGTTGGGATCATAATTCCCTGGGTCGCTCCAAACTGTCGAAGAACCCTCAAAGGAAGATAGAGAACAACAGATTTCAAGCCTGTCAGGACCAGAAAGTTCCTATCTCTGAAGCTGATCACTGTCTCTGGATTGGGCTGATAAGTGCCAGGCCATCTCACTTGATCATCCTGGAGAGTACCCAAGAAAGTGAACCATCCTTGCTTGCCGCCTTGGATATTAGGACACCCCATGTTGCTCATCAAAACAGGAACTTTCAATCTTGGAAAGAAGCGGCGAGTTATCTCTTCAACCTGACTCAGGTGGTCAAGCAATCAAAGCTGCAGAAAAGGGGAGTATTTCAATTTATTTTAAAGAAAAGAAAAAAAGAAAAAGAAAAGAAAAAAAAAGAAGAAGAAGAAAAAAAAAGAAAGAAGGGGAAAGAAGAAAAAAAAAAGAGAAGAAAAAGAGAAGAAGAAGAAGAAGAAAAAAAAGAAAGAAAAGAAAAAAAAAAAGAAGAGAGAAAAAATTATTTTTATTTTTTTACTTGTAGGATAGGGGGCGCAGGCAAGGAAGCGTTTCTTCTTTCTGAAATAGCAGTCAGTCAAAGCCTGGTATATCTCTGCCAAGATCATAGGAGCCAATCTCTAACGTTCCCTAACCTGGCAAACAACTGAGATGAGAGCCAAGTCAACCTGGTCGTCACCCTGTGGAAAAAGCAACTGATTGACCACTATCAGAGTCAAAGCATTAAACCTGGCATCCTTGTCCCCACTCCTTAGAAGTTTTCAGTCAAAAAGGTCTTGGACAAGGTCAATAGTGTATCAGAATTTCCTAAGTCTTTCTTCCCTATACCCAAGAAGGTAAATGCCTCCTTTTTGTAGCTAGGCTTTAGGGGCGGGTTCACCACTTTTTCAGAAAACCTTAGGCCAAGGATGGTTTCAATTTCTTCTATGGTAGGAGTCATTTCTTTGTCATCAAAGTGGAAGAGATTCAATTCAGGAACCCAGTATCCAATCAAAGATTCAATGATTTCCCATTTAAAGGGAATTTTAGGGAGGTGTAGGATGTGGCCTAAGTGGATGGAATCCCAGCGAATTTCCTCATCAAGGGTCATGGAGTTAACCCATCTATCATAGAAGGAGTCCACAACATTGTACCTAGTGAGATTAGGAGGTTTGGATCTAACAGGTTGTCTTGCAGGAGAAGATTCATCGACAGAAGAGAAAGGGGCCAGGGAAGCCATAGAAGCACCAAAGAAGCCAAGGAAAGCAGAAAACGGAAGGCTCAGGGAGTTTTCAAACTATTAAAAACGTCACAGTGACGTTCCCCATGAGTTTATATAGAAAATTCGAAAAGGCAGCAAAATCCGTAATTATAATACGAGCATGGCGTGCCCGTATAGAGAATACAGACACACTGTGACCGTGAAAAATTTACGGGCAGAGTGCACTCGTATTAACATTACGGGCACGGCTTGCTCGTAAGCTAATTACGGTTTCTTCGGAAAAATGCAAAAAAATGGGAAGTTTCAATTTTAATGCTTTCCCAAGTTTCACCTGTCCCTGCTTTAACATATAGCATGCAAGAAAGCTATAAATAAAAGGAAAAAGAGCAGAAATGAATAAAAATCAAACTTCTTTTTATATATATGAAGGTGTACATCATTTTGTCAAAATACAAGTACATGAATGAATCCTAATCTACTGTCTATACAGGTCCACCCCTACGGCCACAGCTACGTCCTCTGCCTCGGCCACGGACTGGAGATCGCCGACGCTCAAAAACATGCCGCACAATGTTACGAGCTGTACTACGGGTCATCCTGCTCAAAACAGACTGAATATCATGCCACATATATAAAAGCATAAGGCCAGTAGTGGGATGATCAGGAGGAACGTACCTTGAAGTATCTACATATCTCGTAGACTCAGTATTAGAATTAGTAGAGGCAGACTTAGTCGCAGGACCAGCGGCAGCAGGCGTCTCCTCTGTAGGCACCGTGGCGAGATCAGCAGGAATGGACGTCCCAGGAGCATCAGCATCATGTATCACCACGGCCTCCTCGATAGGCTCCACCACAGCGGCATCCCTGGCCGGCTCCATATCCATATCAGCAAACGCATCAGGAGCGGTCTCAGGTGCTGGAGCAGACTCTGGCACATCTTCAGCAGTAGGTGCAACCTCAGCAGTAGGTGCAACCTCAGCCTCGATCTCAGGCTCTGCTGCAGGTACCTCTACCGATTTGGGAGAAGTCACAAACCCCACCCGTGCCACAGAGAAAACCTCACCACGAAGATGCATAGGCACAGGTGAAGCAGGTGAAGAAGGGCCGGCTGTGTCATCCTGAAAATAAGAAAAGGAATTTTAGTCAGAACAGGATAAACAGAGATAAAAGCAGGAATGGAAAGAGGTGAAAGAATTAACCTGGGTATGAGATGGACCCGCCTAGTCCTGTGCATCAGAAGGGCCCGCCTGGCCCTGTGCCCTGGCAAGCTGTCCCCGGAGATCAGAAATAGTAATGTAGAGGGCGTCCCACTCGGCAATAGCAGCATCTCGCTGACGCTTTATATCAGCATACCGAGATCGGATCTCTGCCAACTGAGCCTCCTGAAATAGAAGAGAAGTGTCAGAAAATGCCAATACAAATAGAATATATGAATTGAAGATCAAAAAAGAGAGGGTATACCGTCGTGTCATAGGCCCTGATCACTACCCCTCCTATCTTCGTGACTCCGCCACAGACGGGCATGGATGGCATGAGGCACCCAACTGAAGATAGCCTGAACCATGCATCATAGTCACCCTCCTCCAATAATGTCTCTGCCTCAATCCAATCTAGAAACTGGGCAGGATCAACAGGCATAGGAGGAAAGGAGGGAGTAGTATCTGGAGGGATGGCAGGAATCCGAGGCTCTCCAACATGCTGATAAAAGAAGCGCTCGCCGCAATACCAGATGCTGCCCATCTGACCAATAAAGAACTGATATCTCTGACGTCTTTGGTCAGGGGCAAAAGCATCATCTCTAGCCGCATGCAGGGCCAGCACCTCATGAATGTCCTCCATCCTAGGGACGAACAGCTGAAAAATCAGAAAGAATAACATTAGACATGTGATTCAGGAAGGAAAAAAGAGGAGGGAAGAAGAATTAAAGAAGATTACCTCAGACTGATATAGCCTGTCCAGGTGGGCCCGGGCAGACCTAGGATGACTCTTTTCAGCGTCGTGCTCCACATGACACCATCTACGAGCCATGTGATATGTCTCCTCTGGCATCGTAGAGGTAGGGTGGAAATAGGGGATATAAACTCTAGCAAAGAACTACAAAAAGAAGAAAAAGGGTCAAGAAGAATAGAAAAGGAGAAAAGAGAAAGAAAGAGAAGAGAAATAGATATTTCACCTGCAGGAAGGGCCAGAAGAATCTGCACCCAACTCCAGCTCCTCTGGAAGTAGAGAGGCCGCTCACTGATCGGCGCAGGCCGGCCAAAATGGTACCAAAAATGAGCGGGCCCCAGGCGTACCTCCTCGCTCGATGAAGATCTCCCAATAAGCTCAAAAAATGAGGACTGACAGAAGTCGTGTCCTCTGGGAAGAAGCAGGAGCCCATCATATACAGAAAAATGAAGCGGAAGGCGAATGGAAAACCTGGATCACCGGCGGCAAGCTGGCCAAGCTGCCTCCCCCGGAAGGTCTCTCTCAACCAAGTCAAAGACAATCTTGCTCTCCCTCTATCCCATGCCTCCGGAGGTAGCACAATATAGCCAAGATAAGAGGCGATCTCCTCGGCATCCGGCATCACCATCTCGGGAATAATATCACCGATCATCCTAATCCCGGTGATAAGAGTAAAGTCAGACGGCCGGATCCCGATCTCAACATCTGGAAAGTGGAAGCTCAGTGTCTCGGGGAAGAACGTCTCGAGCAGCACCGCAATAAGGGCTCGATCCAGTCGAACATCTGGAATAGTGATGAAGAGGCCAAAACCATACAAGCCTAGCTCCCGGCGATAAGCGGAACTGCAATCTCCAATAAATCTAATAAAGCTGGCCCAGCTCCCTCTATGAGGCATGGGATACTCCAAAGGGATGAGTCCTCAAGCCATGCAAAAGATCGGTATCCCTAATTTGGGCAGCCACCTCCTCAGGGACCTCAACCTTGGTCCTAGCCTCATCTCTGCCACGGCCTCCTCTGCGGCCTCCTCTATGGCCCTCATCATGGCCTCCATCTCTGCCTCCGCTACGGCGCCCTCTACGGCCTCTATCTCTGCCTGAAGCCTCAACTGTCGACTAAAGAAAAAATTGGAAGGGATAAAGAATCAGGGTGATGCATTTTGTGAAGGAACGTGAAATTTCAGAAAGGTTAGAGTATACCTCTGGGGTCGCCTCACGCGAATCCCCAGAAGGGAGATCTGGGATATCAGAATCAGAATCCCTCTCGGCCCTCGAAGACGAGGCCACATCAGCATGATCCTGCCTAACCCTCGAGGAGGAAGGCTCATCTGCAAGATCCCTAGAAGCTGATCGAATGCGGGCCATCTGTGGTTCAAATCAGGGAGATGTTTCATTTAAAATTTTTTTTGGCTTGATTTCCATTTTAACCAAGTTTAATTGATTTGCAGAAAAAAGAAAAAATGGAGAATGGAAGAAATTGCTTCAGAAACTCCAGACCAAAATCAGAAGTCAACTATGGAGTTTATTTTTGAGAAATTTTATTGTTTTAATTACTTGTCTTTGCTTTAATCAATGAAAAAAAAAAGAAGAAAAAAATATGTATATTGATCTTAATTTTCTCTTTTGGGATTTTCTAAAAAGACCTAACCATTTAAATTTATTTGGTTCCAGGATAGAAGCTCAAGCCTACTTGTGTTGATACTGAGGCAATAGAAGAAATGCAAAGTCGGAAATCTAATTGCCTCAAAGAAAGGACAATTGACTTCAATTGGAAGCTAGCCACTCAAGGGCAAGGATTCCAAGCTCTCATATTTGCAGAAAAATCAGATATCAAAGGATAAGAATCCTAATCTCACAATCAAAGGAAATCAGCCATTGGTCAAAGCATGAGTTTATCAAGATACAAATCAAAGACTTGGGGAGCAGATAGGCATGCTTGGACACAGTGAACATGAAAATAGAAATTGTACAACATTCAAGTTGATGGAATTGCACAGCAGAAGTTAATTATTTAACACATGCAAGAATAAAACCATGCATTTTGCACAGCAGTTCTGGAGGAAGCATATAGCATTCACAGCAATCAATCAGAAGCAGAAAAATGCAAAGAGTGAATTCAGATAGTCAAGCATGAATTGAGAAATTATCATTTGGAGACAGAAGGTATGCCTGGTCACAGAGATGCAGATAAATTCCCAAAAGGTAAACATGGAATCCGGGATTATTCTCAAAACCATCAATAGTGAGCCAAATTCGTGCATGAACCAGATTTGTCCAGTTATAGAGATGATATCACTGTTTGGTTTACTAAAGGAGAGGTTCGGCCACTTACTTGTGTCAGTCGAAATTGGAAAACTTGAAAACAAAGATCACACCTTGCTTCGCCTGAGCATCCACAGAAGAAATTCGAAGAAGATTAATTTGTCGAATTGAATCCTGAGTGGATAAGGAAACGGCTGCAATGTCAATGGGGAAGTCTAACAAATGATGAAAGTCACCGGAGAAGTTGGATCAATCACCCAATGATCAGGAAAGCAAGTCGCCGGAGAGAGTGAAGCCGCTGGAGTTAATGGAGAATATGAGAATCGCCGGAGTAAACGGTGGTCGCCGGAGTGAACAGTGGTAGCCGGCGAAGTCGAGTCACTATTGGAGGAAGCGAGGACCGGAGAAAAGGTTACGGTTGCAGAGAAGTTAGGTCAGAAATACGAGCAGAAATGAAGAACTGTTCACGGCCGCGGTTAAGAAGGAAGCCAAATTCCGTAAATGAAATACGGGCCACAGGCACCCGTAAAGGTAATACGGTCGACTTCGCCCGTGTTCAAATTACAGGCATCATCTGCCCGTAATGCAAATACGGGCGAAGCAGAAAATTGCATATTTTATTATTTTCTCCACACTTTTCAAGAAATTAATGTTTATATTAGTTGTAAGTTGCAAGGATTGCCACCTTACCCACTTTTGTTTAAAAATTTTGTCTCAAATCTCACTTCATAGCCACGAGTGCTCAGTGAGAGGAGAGAGTAGGATTTGCCCCTTAAGGTTAGGGACTTTTCAGCAAATCTTTCACAATAAATTCTTTTTTCCAAAATCATCCATTTAATCCTTGCAAAATGCAAGTAGTTAGACAAAGATCTCAAAAAGTGCAATTGGTGGGTCTTTTTTTGCTCTCTGCTTGTAATTGGTTCCAATTACTAGCAAAGAGGGGGCAGTTGTAGACACCTCAAATTGCACTACAAAATGAGAAAATAATGAAAACATGTAATTGGAATTTAAAACAGGCCAAAAATGTATGAAAATCAATAATTTAAGCCTTGCCCGTATTGTATCTACGGGCTGAGCGCGCCCGAATTTTGTATACGGGCACGCAGCGCCCGTAATACATATACGGACACCGCTGGACCATAAATCATTTACGGGCGCATTAGATTTGTGCGAATTTTATCCTTTCTCGATTTCTGAGCCTTATCTTTAGTCCAATATCCCTTTAAATGAGCGAATTATATCTTTTATTCGTTCGAAATATCCTTGTTGGTCATGGATGGGCATTATCCTTGTGTTTAACTCAATCTAAAACTCTATCTTGCCGAACCTTGGACCAACCATGCCCCTGTGTTCGCCTATAAATAGAGGGCCTTTCCTCAAGCAAAAGACCACGAAAATTTGAAGTCCAAGGAGCTCCAAGAGAAGAGAGGAATCCCTGCTGCTCTGCTTGCTCAATCCAGAAGTCCCTTTTCCTTTTTATTTTCTGTCTTCAATTCTAAAAGTAATAGGATCTTCTCTATTCCTGTAGAATAAGGCCATCTTTTATTCTGTATTCCTAAACTTGTCTCTAAGTACCTCAAGAGTCTCTTTAGCCGTAAAACGTGAAGAGAGAGCTAGGGGAAAGGGGAACAGGTGGATCCCTAGAATATAACCCCATATCTGTTTTTCTCCTTTTTCATAGAATAAAGCCTTTGATTGTGTTTGTATACCCAAACCTATCTCCAAGTACCTCAAGAATCCTTTCTAGCCGTAAAACGTGAAGAGAGAGCTAGGGGAAAAGAGAATAAGTGGATCCGTAGGGTAGACCCCCATGTGCTCAAATCTATGAGATATGGCTGCTTTGAATATCCTGATCATGTTTTAATGGTTTTTATGTTGAATCTGAATGAATCTATGATGTTTATAACATGAGATCCCCACTTTTTGCTAAAATTTGGATTTTCACCACTTTTGCACCTACAACACTGTTTTCGTGATTTTTGTGATATTAGGCTAAGATCCTGGATCTATCATGATCAGTATGATAGATCTGGATTCAGAAGCCTGAAAATAAATTCTAGGGTTTCATGATGTGGTTTTTGAGTTGTTTTTCATGTTTGAGAGAAGACCCTACAGTCTAGGTTCTCCCCTTTTGGTGTTCTTCATCAACGTGGGTATTTTTGGTTTTGATTTTTTGATTTAATGTGAATTTTGGGCTATATCTATGTCCTGGATTATTCAAGTTCAATTTTGAAATATTTTATAAAAATCATATTTTTCTAGATTTCTAGAATTTAACTTAAAGCCAGATTTTTGAAGTTTTAACTTTAGATTGGTTTTATTTGATTTTATCTCAATTTTATTTTGATCATGAAACCCTAGGAATGGTATGATCATATTTGAGAGTTCTGGATCAATCAGGCTATTCGTATGAAAAAACCATACATTTTTGTCTTTTGTGATTTTTCATGATTTTTGTAGCAAGCCCTTTTTCCTTTGAAAAACATGAACAATACCTGGCAACCACCTTGTGTGGATGAATAGGGGTGCCTAACACATTCCCCTGTTCATAACCTAATCCCCTTACCTATCTCTGGTTGTTTTTTTAAGAGGGTTATTTTTACCCTAAATTTGCCTTTTTGTGCTTATTTGAAGATTTTGGTGTCCATTCACACCTAAACAGAATGGTGGCGACTCTGTGTTTTTTACCAATCCCGTGTGATGATAGAGGAAGTCATTGAATTGATTTTTTCCCATGTCTCACACCAACAAGCTTGACCCCACGAGCGGTTCTCTCCGACCCGAACGCCCACACTACACCTGACCTCTAGCCCAACGCCCACACAAAAGTCACCTAGCCTGACCAACCTAGATTATGCTAACGCGTGCACGATCCATTCAAGATCAGGGCTGGATTGTCTGGCCGTGAACCAAACCGATTTGATATAACGCCTCGAACCAGGGTCAGTGCAAACCGGCACCCGACCTGAACCCGGTGCGCTACTGTAACAACCCGAATTTAGTTCAACAACCAAATCCGAGGTGTTACTGGCCCATATCAGATACATCATCAATAATATACCAGACCAAAGAATTAAAATCCATTCAACTTTATTATACTATCAGAGTTGCGGAAACAAGTATGTGAGGAAGTGGAGTTTAAAATCCTCAAATAACATATAGTTTGATCATCAATCATTAATATCAAAGTCTGGTAAAATAAACTGGTTACTATCTCTCTCTCATCTCTCTAATACATCAAATCCAAATGAATAATAATAATCTAATCAAAAGTGCTAAGTCTATGTCATTCATCCACCTCAAACAAGATCCAGATAATAGTAATCCTCCGGTGTATACTCAGCTATCTCTCCCTGGAAATCACTAAGATCCCCCTCTCGCGTATCAGCTGAAAAATGAAATAAAAGTAGGGTGAGATACAAATATCCCAGTAGGTAACACATGCATGATTAAACAGTTCATATAAGTAAAGTAATAGTTCATGCACGATTAAGCAATATCGACTAATTAGGCTCGTATAATCACTCATATCATTCATGAATATAAAACAGTCTGATAAACAGTTCTAGAAATGAATTTCAGCAAGTTTTAATATAAGAATCCAATATCAAGATCAATAACATGATTCACACTTTGCTAGGATGCACTAAGCAGTAACATCCGATCAATATCCCAATCACATGCCTCCAGCATGTATTCAATAATAATATCAAGTATTGTGATTTCAGTGTCATTGTAGGACTCACAAAGATAGATAAACCTTTTGAGATGATTCTCAACCAATTGCTATACCACCGTGCGACTTAGGAGCAATGCTACTAATGATACTCAAGTCCCATGCAGCGCAGCTTAGACAAGAGCCGTAGTCACTGACTTATTGCACACGTACCCATCAGAGTTGGCATGTACCACCAGCATGCAGTACCAGAATCAATACATGGAGATGGTCGCTTATCCACATGTACAGGGAATCACCAACGGCTCACCGGGGTGTCCCTCCAGACATAGGACCTTCGCAGACAAACTAACTTGCAAAGGAAGCACGTCGCATATAGGAGTAACTCAACCCAAATGACATATCCCTCAGCTATCTAGCTACAACTATGGATCCATAACCAGCTATGCCCACTAGACTCCAAAAATTCCCTAAAATATAATATTTCTATAAGGGTTGGTGCCTAGCGGCATATAAAGGTTAAATCTGTCAATTACTTCAATATTCGGTCATCTGAGTTCTAAATTCTCTATATACAGTTTTCTGGTTTATAGTGTCATTTAGAAGATGTTCTAGTAATTAAATACAAGTTAGGTTTTCCAAAAACTAGGTTTCTCCATTTCTTTCAAAGTTTGGCAATTAATGTCCTAAATACCTCCCTAATTTATTTTTCTGTAAAACAGGGAATTAGATAGTTTATTTTGATCTTAAAACATCTTATTTAATCATTAAAATTGTCTAAAAATAGTTTGGAATTAAATCAGGGTGTGAAATTATGAAAATCTGCAAAACTTGAACAGAGCGCCTAGGATCGCTCAGGATTGCCCTGGCGGTATATGGTCAGCGGTAGTTCAAAATCGAACGCCGACGATACGTCTTCAAGAGGTCTACGGCAGTCTGAAATTTATAACGAGCGCCTAAGATCGCGGAGAACAGTCGAGGTCGGCGGTCATTCGAAAACAATCAGAATCAGTTCCAAATCATGATTTTTCTCGTCTAAACTCATTCTAACATATATATAACATGATTATCAACATATATACATCATTATATATCATAAAAACATGCTTTTGTCGATTAATCACATGTAAATACAAAAACGAAGGTAAACGGTGTCACCTACCTCTTGAACGAACGTTCCTCTTCCTCTCTTCTCTCAACAACGATTCTCTATCACCCAGCAACACTTTGGACGATGAAGAACTCAAAACCAGACCTTTCCTCCTTTTCTTCTTCTTCTCCTTCAGTCAGGTTTGTCGCTTGTGGCTGTCGAAGACAAACGAAATACGAGCGTATATGATTTAGGTTATTAAACTAATACTTATACTCTCCGATCCCATGTATCTCACATACACCAAATTCCATACACACGGCCAATCAGAATACATACCTCGATATCTCATGATCGGACGGTCAGATCTGCTAGGACACTGATGGTACAACTCACCACCATAAAGTTTGATGGTGTGTGTGGATGCATGAACACATCCTAGAAATAACAAATTTAGCTGCAAGGCTTAAGGTTTTAGCGATTAAGTTGAAGGATTCAATCCTTGTTCAATTTATTATGAATTCCTTGCTTCCTTGGTATGGACTACATTTTATTGCAACATTATTAAGGACAAGTGGATATAAATGATATATCAAATATGCTCGTACAAGAGGAAACAAGGCTTAAACAACAAGGAAATCATCATGTTCACCTTATAAGCCAAGAAGCCGAAAAGAAATAGAAGAAGTCTATGGAAAATAATAAGCCTCTATGTTACGTAATTTTTTAATCTTATTTAAGAGCTCTTCCTTCTAATGCTCAATAGATTGATTCAGGTCAAATATTCATACTATGCAAGGATTCCTTATAATCTAGACTATAAAACCAAATGCTCACTTTATTGTCATGAGAAATGGGACTAGAGCTAGGGTTGAAACCATTGGGACATACCGTGTAATCCTTGATATTGGACTTCATTTTGTATCTTTTTGAGACTCTTTTTGTTCCTTTTATTTCTCACAATTCGGTTTCTTTGTCTAAACTTGACATTTAGGATACTCTTTTGATTTATGCAAATCAAAATTAGTTTGTTTAATTAGAAATTTATCTTTTATTAGTTTAGGATATCTATGAGATGGTTTATACAAATCGAATTTAAACTCTCAATTTGCTGAAAGCTTATTAAACCAGCGTAGGAATGTTGGAACTAATTGGAGCCTTAATGATGAGAATTCCTTTATATTGTGGCATAAAAAATTGGGTCATGTTTCTAGAGAAAGAATAGAGAGGTTGGTAAAAGATTGGGTTCTTCTGAATCTTGATTTTACTGATTTCAATTTGTGTGTACATTGCATTAAGGAAAAGCAAACTAAACACATTAAGTAAAATGCCACAAGAAGTGAGGGACTTATTGAAATCATCCATACATCTATATGTGGACCTTTTGACTCACTATCTTTTGATGAAAGAAAAGTATTTCATCACTTCTATAGATGAATTTTCACATTATTGATATGTCTATTTGTTGCATAAAAAGTCTTAGGCAGTGGATGTCTTAAAGTTGTACATTATTGAGGATGTATAACAACTTGAAAGAAAAGTAAAAATCATTAGAGCAGATAGATGATGTAACCCCCCGGATCCGTGTTGTTTAATAAAGATATAACACTTCTCACGGAGGTTATGTATGGGCCCACATTTCAATCAACGACTCCACTTGATACATGGGTCATACGTTAGAGTGCAGAAAATAAGGGTTCATTTATTAAGTGTGGGAATCAACCAACAAGAAGATTAATAGTTCTAAACAAAACTGAAAATCAACTAGGTTTAATCCATTACAACTTCCACAGTTCAAAATGAGAAATAGAACCTACAATCTCTAAGGAAAGTAGTAATCATCAAGCTCTACCCCAACGAACGGGTCCTCACCGAGAGTATCTAAAAAATAAAACAAAACAAACGTAATGAGATACGAATATCCCAGCAAGTAATACATGCATGATGAAAACAGTGTATAACAATTCTAAAATATGCAACGAATAATACACAACCACGAATAACCAATAAGAATTATCATACAGTTGGAAATCACAAATTCTCAATGTTAGAATCAAGACAAAACCCAATCAGCAATGATAAACCATACACTTGTGGCCAATGTCATGAAGTTCACTTGTATTGTGTAATTTACATGCCGGAGCGACATCCAAGCCTCCTGGAACACAGTCCGGTCAACATAGACGCGGAACTTTGAAATGACTGCCTATCAAGGAACTTTGTCATCCAATGCCGGCCTACTCCGGGTTTCGACATTGACAACCCGGCCTACCAAGGAACACGGGCTGCTCTACCTTGGTCATGGCAACACTCATGGCCATGCAATTACCACAATAAAGATAACTCATTACATTACTAAGCTTAGTCTAGGATCCGGGACAAGCTAGACCAAAACAAGACATTCAACCCATAAACCAAACTCTGGTAGCAAGGTATACCAACCTCTGGTAACACCCAAACCAAATCTACAACCTCACGGGTCACTTAGGACCAGAACAAAGACTCATGATACTGCAATTGAGATTCTAAAACCAGAAACAACAATCAACACTTTTCCTTGTATAAACATTTACCAAAGAAAAGCACTTGTTATAAATTCTGCCCGGCATAATAAAGTCGGTTAAAGCTCCGTTTAAAAAGTGTCACAAACCTGAAATTAATAATAAAACACGAACCAATCCAAACCATGAATTCATAGTGCCAAACCAGCAACTTACTCACTAATAATCACCTTAAATCTAACCTTTAATCATAATAAATCCTACTAACAATTGATGGAGTAGTTCTAGCAAGTTACAATCACTTAGTCATGTTTATAATCTCTTAATCCAACTTCCAGACAAGTTTTTGAACCAATGAATTTGGGAAACCACCTCAAATTTACATTTCGAAACTTCTACAGGTTTTTGGAGGGTGCGCCGACCTGCGCCCAGTAAGTGACAGGGGCGGCAGTTAGTGGATATAAACATTTGAACTACCGCTGAGTGCTGCCGAGTAATGTCAGTGAGTGGCACTCAGCGCATACCCCCTTACTTTCTTGACAGCTATTCCTAGCCTCTGTTAGCTCGAGATCAACACGACTGACCTAAATGTAAGCTTCTATGAAGACAAATCCAAACTTCTAACACCTCTAATAGTCTTATAACACCAATTTGAAATTAAGCTACTTAGGTTCATGCTTTGAATTGAAAATTTGATCGCAAAATGATCTCCCAATGAAATTCTAAATTTACAACACCTAGATCATATTACAATCATGCAATCGGTCACAAAACTATGAAGAAATCCCGTGTTACTTACTTGATTTGCTGATTAAGTCTTCTAGCTTCCAATTCTCTGCCCGAACACCTCCGAAATGGCAATTTCCACTGCCGATTGCTCCTGATCTACAAAACGTCTAGATCTGCTCAGATCTAAGTTGCAATTGCTTCCTCACTTGAATTTCTTCACTAATTTATTAACAAAATGATCCTTACCTGATCTCTGCAGATCTGCACTTGATCGATCACAATTTCATAACTCTCAACATTGATATCTCCGATCAGCAAGACCTTCTCCTTCACTTGATTCCAAACCCTCCAACTCCAGCAAACTCTCAGAACCCTTACCTTTCTCCAGTAGCTGTTCTCTGATTTTTACCTCCAATTTAGCAAACGAACCAGCAACTCACGCAAGCAACCTATTTATAATTTCCGATGGCGCCTAAACCTTGCTTGATTTGTTGGCTGCTCATCCACAGCTGATTTCTACACCAATACTTCTCATCCCTTGATTAAATACCATACCACTCCAGCAATAATGATCTAACATCCAAAACAACCTAATTTAATTTTTGTAACATAATTACCTATTAAATTAAGTTATAACCATCACATACCTTAATTTATAACTTTGCTCACTTAATTTCTAGAAATTCCACCTTTACCCGTGCTCTTCAGATATCTGAAAATTCCACAATTAACTATAATTAGAATTTCTTAATTAATTCTCGCAATTAACGTTAACCAAAATTCGAGATCTTACAGATGAGGTAAGTATTATGGTTGGTATAATGGATGTGGCCAATATCCTGAACCGTTTGCTAAACTACTAGAAAAGCATGGCATTGATGCACAATATACATACTATTCTAGATAAGCCATAGGAGAATGGTGTTGCTAAAAGACATAATCTTACTGGATATTGTAGGGAGTATGATAAATAATTCATATCCTATTTAATTGTGGATGGAAGCACTTAGAACCGCTGTTTTTTTATTGAATCAGATTCCTAGTAAGGCAGTTCAAAATATTTCCTTTGAATTGTGAACTGGTAGGAAATCGAGTTTGAGACACCTGCATATTTAGGGTTGTCCAGCAGAGGTTAGAATTTATAACTCACAAGAAAAGAAATTGGATTTTAGAATAGTTAGTGATTATTTTATTGGTTACTCTAAAATATCAAAAGCATATAAGTTTATTGTCCTAACCATAGTACAAGAATAGTTGAAAATAGTACTGCCAGATTTCTTGAATTTTGTGAGATCAGTGGGACTGATGAACCACAAAATGTGGTTATTCAACAAGTTAGGGTACCTGTCCCATCACCTATGACTTTTGATTGGATTGTTGTTCCTATTGTTGTTGTAAACATCCCAAATTGTACCAAATAATGCAAAAGTACATGAAATTATTTATATTTGTATCCAAAATATATATATGTATTTGTATATGTCAAAAATTCAAACATATGGTTTAAATACAAATATTTTTCTTCTATGCCTGCATCATATTTATATGCCAGTACGTGGTTCACTGTTAATAGATAGCGATGCACATCGTTTTATATACATGGTGTAGAGATGACTAGCTGAGGTGGCATTTCGAACCTTGGGCTATTGTGCCACCTCAATGCCAACAGGTGGGTTATAATAGAATTTGCATCATTTTATTGAGATGATGGTGGAATATATTGCTTTGCATCATGGAGTTTGCATGTTGCACATAAGTTTCGCATCATTCTATATCAATGATGCAACATAAATACTTTAAAATTGAAACTTCTTGCAATTTTCCTGTTTTATTACGTAAGAACCTCTCTAAATATTTGATCTACCTAATTTAATCCGCAAATCCTTCCCAATTCCACCAAATTCATGCTTTAACTCCAATTTGGAATGATCTAGATCTATATTTGTGCATGCCCTTGAGAAAATTTTGTCCCCAATTTCTTCTATAGATAGAGGCCTAGGCATGCTAGGGGTTGAAAATTTGAATTTGAAGAGAGCAATCCTTGCTTGAAGAGGGGAGACTCTTTATCAAATTGTCTACTTAAGGTCCAAGTGTTCAATTGTGCTCACTTTCTCATTCCTACAGGTACTTTGTTTTTACATTTCTGCAAAATCTTCTTAAATTTTAAATGATTCTCTGCTTTTACTCTCTTCTCTAGGATAGAGCTTATCATGTGTAAGTAAACATTCTTTAGTCCAAGTACCTAAAGCTTCTTTCTAGCCGTAAAAAGTAAAGAAGAAACCTAGAGGAAATGATTTGAAGAATTCACCTAGATCTAGAACCTATATCTTCAAAAGTAAATTAAATTTGAAATGATTTGTATTTTGATGCTTGTTTTTGCTTAATTTTTCTTCAATTTGGGAAGATTATTGAGATCTAGATCAATAAATAATCTTAGATCCTTAATCTCCCCTATATTAATCTACATTTGGATGGATTTGAATGCATTTACTTGTACACAAATGCACACAAGTACACATGCATGAATTTCTTCACGTTTTACGCAATTTCTCATATCTATTATGTTCAATATGGCTAAATCTAAGATTCAAGCGTTAAATTAATCTCAGGCCCTCTGATGTTGTTTTAAGTAGGAATTGATCATAAGGAGAAGGTCTCATAGTCTGATTCCTTATATATGGTTTCAATAGTAAGAATTTTAGATCGGATTTGGTTTAGACCCTCTTCTTCATGAGAAATATGAAAAAACCAAGATCGTACACGTTTAAATGTTTTTAGCTTCATTGTACACGGTTTTGGATTTGATTTGAAAGGTTTATGCTTTGATTCATGGATTTTGGTTTACTTCAACTGGTTTCTTTAGAACTTGGACTGCGTATAAGTATGGACTTAAAGAGCTCATAAGTTCAACATCCGAATGAATTTTTAGGTGATTCCTGTCCCATACAAAAAGTACATGTGTTTCTAACCAATTTCATGGATTTATATGGAGCAAATTCTTTCTATGTTTAATTGAAGTTTGATAAATCCATAAAGCAACAATTGCAAAATCTGTCACTTCAAATGAGCACATCCAGCTCATCTCAGTTTTGTTTAAGTGATTTTTGATTTTGAGTCTTCCTTAATAAGTCTATTTTCACATGGAATTAGTTTGAATTGTTTTGGTTTATATTAAATTCTCTATGATTGATTGATCTTGTGCTACTATGTAGTAGAACATAGGATCAAGATGTGATCATTTCAGTAAGTTTATGGATTCACACATGCTTCAAATGGATGAATCTCCATGTGAGACTTATGTCATTTGAAAGCTAAGACATCCTAGTTTAATCACGCTAATCTGTAGAAATTTATATGGAGCCAAAATCTACGAATAGTCTATCAAAGTAGGTCTGTTTTGCATGCCAGCAACTTTGACTAAATGTGTATCTCTCATTTTAAATCAATTTCAAATGAATTTACACAATATTTTCCTTATTAAGTACTCTTTTAAATGTACTGGATTCAATGGGTTTGGATTTAATTTGAGCATGTTATGCTTAAATAAACCTGTACTACTCTTTATCAGTCTAATGGTTCAGTTGCATAAGTTTAGATCTGAACTTTTGAAATTGGATTTTTCATGATTTTGTTTTAATCATAATTTGTTTAGAGTGTTTTGAAAGTGACAAGACAATGAGAAGCATCCTAATCCATAGGATGTACCTCATTGGAAGTCATACACTCTTTTTTTTGCATTTTTTGTTTTATTTTATTCATTTCTATTGCAAGCAATGGTTAAATGAAAAAAGGCTTGACAACCATATTCAGGTGGATGAGTAAGGGTTCCTAACACTTTCCCGCACTAACGACATAACCCCTTTATCTTGAGACCCGGTTAAGACCAATGACTTGTCTATTTTTGCACTTTCGTGTTTTTTGAACAATTTGATGACCATCCACACCTTAATCCCCAATGAATGGTGGCAACTAGGGGTGCAACGTGGTGTAGTTCGGTTCGAGTTGGCCTCAACCCAAGATCAAACCGAACTCAATGAGAGCTGACCCAAAACCGAACCGAATCGACTTTAGAACCAAATATGCTAAACTGAAGACTAAAACAATCACAAATGAAATAACCGAAACCCAACCCAACCCAAATCAAATTGGCTGAACAGAGGATTGAGAGAGAGAGGAAGGGGGGGGGGGAGAGAGAGAGAGAGAGAGAGAGAGAGAGAGAGAGAGAGAGAGAGAGAGAGAGAGAGAGGGGAACAATTCAGGGAGAATGTACTACATGCCCATTTTAACTTCCACATTGCTTGTTCCTTACTCTACATCAGGGATCCCTCCAACCACAACCCTTTGGATGAGTGCTACTTCAATGTTGCCACTGGTCCGACCCGAGCTCTACCACCAACCATGGGTTCAACAACCTTTGCTTTCTTCCATGATGGAAGTAGCATTAGTGGAGGACATGCCGATTCTTCTTGATGATCTTGTTTGTTTGGGAAGAGAAGCTCAGTATGCCCAAATCCTACGACAAACACATAGATGAGAAGATTTGATTTCGACTTCAGTGGGCAGCTTGAAAAACCCTTTCTTAGCCAATGAGCTCTTCAATGGTGAGAGAGAGATAGGGAGAGAGGGTGAGAGTAAGAGGAGGGAAGGTGGAGGGACAAGAAATCAAAAAGAGAGAGGGTGAGAGGGAGGGAGAGGTGATTAGAGGAAGGAGAGAGATATAGAGAGAAGCAGTCAAAAAAAAGAGAGGGAGAGGGAGGGTGTAAAATCTAGAAATTTAATTTAATTTAATTGGATTTTTTTTTTATCTTTAAGCTTGGTCATGTGGTGACTTTTTGCAGAAAAAATTAGTAGCAAGGTGGTTAGAGAGAATTTCAAATGTCTAAAGTGGAGAAAGTAATTTGTTTAAGGAAATAATTTAATATTCTACATTAAATTGAGTATTTTAAAGTTATGTTGTATTAATATTGGAGCGTGGTTGGTTGAAATATAGACTTATTGTGGAGTGAACTACGTGGGATCATGAAATTCAAGTGGAGAATTGGCAGCAATGCCTTGCCTATAAATAGGAGCAGCCGGTTTAGTTGTTTGTTTTGAATGAAGCTAGAGAATTTTAGTACTTTAATTATTCTGGAGATTGGGAGTTAGGGTTTGAAGAGAAGGAGGAATAGAATGCAGCTATGTGCCCGTGTTGATCCGGACGTCTGCATGGCTGCTGGGATCTCCTTGGGAGAAATGGGGAAAGAGAGTCGCTACTGCCTGATGGGGTGCATGCAGACACCTGGGTGCCTAGTGTTTGTCTATTAGGTGGTCTGCGGCTTGAGATTTTGTTTAAGCGCCCGATTACTATTCGGGGAAGTCCGTAGACACCCCAGTCTGCCCTGTCGGGTGACAAGTCTCACGGATTATCCCTAGTTAAGTTTGATTGAATCAACTCACCTGTTCCTAATCCAACATGTATATTTGATTAAGTCTTGATGGGACCACATATGTGTTGTAGGTCCCTTTACTTTGATTTTATCTTTTTAGCTCAAGTAATTTGAGTCTGATGTGTGGGTCCCGTTGGAGGGCCCACAAGATGCCAAGTTAGACCGGGAGGTGGTCTAAATCCCAATTTAGGGTTGCTACATAGGGTAGCACCCTTTCTGGTTCAAGGTTGGTTGGTTGGACTGGATGGGCCTCGTTGGAAGGCCCACAGATATTCAATTTGGGCCCAAGGCCCAATTTGGGTTTTGGGTTGATCCAAAACCCTGTTGGCTTTGGTTGGTTCCATTGAAAGAGGTTTAAAATAATCAAGGAAAGCAAAATCTGCAGTTTTTGGATTTTCTGGGTGTATCCGAAATTATATTTCAGCTACACTGAAAATACATATAGCCTACACTGAAAAATATGCTTGACCGAATTGTGTTTTCGGTCAAGTTTAAAAAACTTGTTTTTGCAACTTTTTAATGGGGCTTGGGTTCCATGGCCTCTTGGGGTAACCAAGGGCTGTGTGGACCCACAGTGGTCTGAACTTAAGGGAATGAGCCTAAATAGGCTATTTTTATTATTTTTTTGGATCAAAGGGAGGGGGACTAAGGCATGGTGCCTTCCCTCCCACCTTGAATTGAAACTCAGAAATTCAAATAGGGACCTTAAGTAGCCCTATTTTGGTATTGAAGTCATCCTCCCCTCTTCTATGAGGAGAAGAGAGGAGGTGATGTAACGCCCCGGATCTAGGTTTACTTAACCACATAAACCCAAATCTGATTCGTTAGGGAAAATGGCCCAAAACTATTCCAGACTTAAACAACTTCATTAAATATATCAGAGTGCGGAAATAAAATCATCTTTTAGAAGGGCGGAATTAAATTACCAAATAATCCTTTTATTTTTCATCTATGAAGTTTGGAAAGAGTTCAACTAAATAAACATAAATAACATCCACCAAGGTGTGGATTGAAGATACCAATCATCCTTTCAAAAGACATCAAACTCCTTAATATAAATACTGAAAATAATCCCTAAGAACATAAATCTAAAGGTCTCTCTATGTCCTACACAGGAATGAAATAATCTTCTTCCTGGTAATCACAGTATTCTCCCGGTGTCTCTACCCCGGCAACGTTCTCTCCAGGAATATCTGAAAACAAAACCGATAAAACAATAATGTGAGAAACACTATCTCAGTAAGCAGTCATGCAAATAGTTAACCACAATAAAATATGCAACGCTTAATCCGAATAGCCACAATAAGAATCAAGACAACAATGAAATACAATTTGTCCACCTCATGGGACTCATGAAATAGTATACCAGATAAAGAGAGCAAGCATGTGCCAGTATGCTATCTAACCGAATTACGATGGACCAGCCGCCCTGTAGTCTGGCTATTCAACACCAACGGAAGAACCCAACCATAAGTTAGCATGTACGGCTCAACCAATCTAGGAGTGGGTAACATAGCGACTGACCAATCCATGAGTGGTACCATCTTCGAGATGATGGAATGCCTCAGACACAGAATTCAAACCCCTCTAATACACATTTCACTTACTAGCTATTCTATGGATCCATATAACTGCTAAGCCCACTCAACAGTGAGAAAACCAACCAGGGTAATGGACATACTTCTCAATAACACCCACCAAATACAGAACCATATCTGTACACCAAATCCGCCCATGCGGGATACAATAAAACAGGCACCATGCCTTGTCACACCAGTGACCCAAAACCAAAACAGAATGTACCAAGTCATATGTCCAAAACACCAGGTTTCAACGGGCCAATATGTCCCGAATGTGTATCGACTCTATCGATGCACACAATACCTTCATATCACCCAAATACAGGTGTATGAACTCACAAAACCAACCTTGGTTAAAAGTAAAATCTTTTGGAACAATAGAATCAAGTAAAGGTGCTTCTTTAGAAACATCTACCCAAAATATTTATAAAATTGAATTTAAAACATTCGCCAATGCAAACACTTCCCAAATACCCCAATCTTGATTGTACATAGGCTAAAATTGAATAAAACCATTTCCTTAGTGAAAACTAGGTTGAAAAGTCAAGTTTTCTAAAATCTGACAGACAGGTCGCTCGAGCGGCCAAGGGCGCTCGATCGGCCTTACAAAACAGGTTATTTCAGGGTAGGTCACTCGATCGGTCGCTGGAGCGACTGTTCTAGCGGTAGTTCAATATGGGTAAATTGCTCTCGGGTTTTCAACTGTATACATAGATCGCTCGAGCGACTGCTCAGGCGGTCCGATACGTGAAAAATCCGTAACTTTACGAAATTCAATAAAAATTCCACAAATCAATATTCAATGAATCAAAACTATTCGAAATCATTCTAAAATACATTATACACATGTTAGAACAATTCCCAACATATAAAACATCCTAAATAACGAAATCAAAGCATCAAACATTGAATAACCATGAATATCGTCTAAACACGAATTTAGATTTTATGTAAGTGTCAAGGGACTACTTACCTGGTTTTAGGAACTTAAATCTTCTCTAAGAGCAACGAAATATCACTCCTAAGTTTGCCAAACGATTCCGGAAAGCCTCGATCACGTCTGGGTTCAAAATCACACTTTTAAACCTCTAGCAACACATCAATCTCTCAAAAAATAGAACTATTGTTTACTTGCTCTTACCTGGTTTCTGTGGGCACGAAATACTCCTCCTTCCTCTCTAAGACGGCTCCCACAATTGTTTAGGGTTTACGTTTGATCACAAGGCAACTAGGAGAAGGAAAAATAGGAAACATGCTAAACTCACGGTTGATTCTAAATTGAGTTTATAACTCCACGTAAATAGCAACTTCATGCACTACTAGGTTTAGTTTATTAATTAAAGTCTTTTACTTATTTGCCCCTCCTTCATTAAACCAACTTAAATCAAACCATCTTAAACCAACTTAACTCTCGGGTCAACCCACTACCATTGGGTTCGACCAACCCCTTTGTATTCTCCTTGATTATAATACAATTAATTCTTACTAATAATATAATAGCACAATAATTAATATATTAAAATTATATTTTGGTCAATAATTAGTGTAAGCACCTTATTTTTACACCCCTGGAAGTGCTGAAAATGCAAAACTCGGCTAAAAAGTCAAACCCTGAGGGGTCGAAATTTGACCTTTTGATCAAGTGAAAATTGGCCACCTCGCTTTATCTCAGTGGATAGAGAATCTCGACACGGTTCCAACGCAACTGAGTTTGTTGGAATCAGAGTCCGGATGAAGGTTCTGTGGGCCGGTCAAACTTGAGGGTGAGCCGAAAGTTGACTTTTTTTTCGACCCTGTGCTAGGTGCTTAGCCCTATGTCATTGGATATAGGGCTCCGATACGAGTCCAACGCAATTGAGTTTGCCCAAATCGGAGTCCGGATGAAGGAGATATGAGCTGTCAAAGTTTCTGAGCAGCAAAACCCAGAAAGCTGCACACGTGGCAAAAAGCCGCACACGTGGTGAGTAGCGCAAGAAAATATCTCGAGGGGCAATCCGTAAATATCCAAACATGCAAAATATCCCAGGGTTTAAAGCAAAATTTCGCAGGGGGCAATCCGTAGATATCCAAAAGTGTCAAATCGGTCGAATCGGTCAAGTCAAGGGGCAAAACCGTAATTTTTTGATTTGTATCCGACCGAATATATCGGATACACATAGGTTTGTGTATAACCGACATCAAATGTCGAATACAAAGATTTGCTCGGCGAGATTCGCGCCGATTCCCCGACAAATTCGCGGCGGCATTTAATTTTCGAAATGATTGTGTTTGTATCCGATATAATATGCCGGATACAAAGGAAGTGCAGTGTATCCGACATAATATGCCGGATACAAAGGAAGTATAGTGTATCCGAAATTAAATGCCGGATACAAAAATGTTTCTATAAAAAGGCAACAGCAGGCCCATTTCCGGGGTTGGCTTCTTTTTGGCCCTTTCCCACTTCTTGTTCCCCACTATCCCTGGTACGAAACCACCCATTCTCACCCCTCCTTTCTTCCTTTAACCGCCAAGTACCCCACCTTGCTCTCTTAACCCTTCTTTCCCCTCTTCTTCTTCACTTCCACTCAAGCAAAGGGAGTGGTAGCTGTTGTTGGTGGCCAAAGAAGGAGCTCCAGCAGCCACTTGTGCTCTAAGGAGGCTCTACACCTTGCTCCAGGGTTCATAAACACCAAGGTAATGTTTCCCATGGTCATTTGTCCATCATATATGAAAGAAAGCTCCATGTGAGTAGGTTTTTTTAGCCCCGTTCTTCTTCCCCCTTTTAGCATGTTCGTGTGTTCTTTCTCTGCTTCCTCTCCTCCGTTTTCGCACAAGAAAGTCCCATGGTAAGGGGAAGAGACATGGTCAACTTCAAGGGAGGATGAGGAGTCCTATTGCCCCACTTTCGGCTTCACCAAGCCACTGTTTTGGGTATGTGTGTGTTTGTTTTAAGAGGAAACCTGCTTCCTCATGCTTAGTAATCTTTTGTACCCCGTGAGTAACCCCCCTTTTCCCTTCTTTAAATGTCTTTATTAGGATAATGAGATAGTATATATTGATAGGGTGCTGTAAATAGTATGGGATGCTTGTGTGTTTATGCTTTAGCTTTCACTTGCATGTGGTCTAGTGGCGGTGGTATGCTTGCATGGGATGATCACCCTTTAAAGCATGGGTTTTGCTACTTCTAGGATCGAGTAGGCTTCTCTGTTTATTTGCTATTTTGTGTAAGTTAATGGTGGGATTTTCTGGGAAAAGAAATCGAGAATAAGGGCACTTGAATCCCTGTTTGTGTAATGATTTGGTCTAGAAAAAGAGGGGGCAAATCCTAGCCCCCATCTGTTCCCTTTAATTCACAAAACCCTTCAAGAGAGCCAAGTGGCTCTCACCTGAACTAATGTGGGCTCACACAGGAGCCCACGCAATCACTGAAACACCCTAGAGGACCCAGAAACCTAACCCCAATGCAAACATCCGAAAAACAGCTTCTGTAGGTTGATCCGACAACTCAGGTCGGATCAACAGAGATGTATGCGTAGTCGGCAATAGATGCCGGATACACAGAACATTGTGTGTAACTGACATCTTAGGCCGGCTACACTGACAAATTGCTTTTTTTTTGCCATTTTTTGATCTTGTGATGATTTTTCAGTTTGTTCGATCAATCCGGATAAACCGGAAGGGTTTCTGGGCACTCAGAAACCCAAGATGGGCCACGGACCGACCCGGTCCAAATTGATTTCCGGTGGGGCCTTCCAACGGGGTCCACCAATCCCGGCAAACCCATTTTTGCTAAATGAAGATAATTAAAAGAATTGAGTGGGCCAGACTTATTGAGGCTCACCAGAGCCCATTTTGAGGCATACATGTGTAGATTTAGGTATGGTTTGGCCGAGACTGCGGGTAGGGCCGATTGGGCCCGCTAAAGCCCATTGAACCATACCTACTTAGGGTTTCCAAACCTTAACTCGGGAAGTCTTGGGCTTTCAAGCCCAAGCCCAGGAAAAGGGCCCCTAGCCCAAAGCTTGGCCCATTTTGGCACAATCAATCAAGATAATCTGAAAATTATTTGGCGACTAACTGTGTGGCCCACTCAAGGGCCCACAAAGCAATCCCAGTCCACTTTGGCATGGAAATCCACTTAAATAATCAAACTTGAAATCCAAATAAAATCAATTCATTTGAACCAAGCCCAAAGGGCCTCTCAGGTTTAGACTAAAGCCCACCAAGGGAACACGTGGGCTTAACCAAGCCCACCAAGGGATCCGCAGGCCTTCCAATGGGGCCTGCCTAATCAGACTCAGATCACTCTAAGTTGAAAAGATAAAAATCAAGTAAAGGGACCCACACCACTTTGGCGGTCCCGCCAGACTTAAGTAAATCGAATGCTGGAATAAGAATCGGGTGAGAGAGAGACCCAAAGTTGACTCAAAACCAGGAAGACTATGGGACCCGTCACTTGATGGGGTGGACTAGGGTGTCTACGGACTTCCCCAGACCGCAACCGAGAACTTACTTAGAATCTCAAGCAGCAAACCAAGCCTTAATAGAAGAACTTAGGCACGCAGGTGTCTGCCTGCACCCCATCAGGCAGTGGCGACTCCAAACGAATCCCGAGGCACGCATCGTTTTGCATGCGCCTAGTCGTGCGACCGAAATCAGGTGCACACAATTAGGTGCTCACCTTATATAGGCTCTCCTATCATATCCGGTTCATCTTGAACTCCTCCGGGTTGAACCAAAATTTCATCCCCTGCATATTATTAGCCAATTAGTTTAGTTACTAAAATCTGGGATTTTACAGGTGAATTGATGGGTCTAGGCCTTGGTCCAACCAGCCAAACCATGGCACATATATACACAAGCAATCAAAATAGAACATTCAACATGCATTACATGACACCCTAAGCATGTCAAATAACTTATGTGAATGTGTGTGCAATATGGAGTGTTCATGTCGAACTAAAGACATGCATGGCCCTACGTTAGAGCAACAAGCATATGAGTGGGTGAGTGTACATGATCATTCCCTTATTCAAATACATGGAGAACTCCTAAAGACAATGAGCAAGCCTTAGAGATGTGTGTGTGCAACATGCCACTTGTGTATGCAAGCTTATACAACCACTCTATACTATGATACAATGACAAATCATGTTTACAAAGGATTTAGAGAACAAATAAAAGGAAGGGATAGGGGGCTTTAATGGGATACATGAGATTTGAGAGAGAGAGAGAGGAGAACATGCTCTCCTTTCATTTAATAAAGCATGTAAGTGCATGAAAATGGAGACTTAGATGTAACTTTGCCATCAAGTGGGCTCTCAACTCCTCTTATTCGGCCTATTCATCTCTCCTTACCATGAGAGTTCTTCTTTATGAGGGGAATAAAGAAAATAAGAAGAAAAGAAGATAAAGGGACAAACCATAGTGAGAGAGACTCAACATCATGAAGGCATGCTCATATTCAACTTATTCTCATATATGTTATGCACAAGAAGCCTAGAAGGCTTACCTTGAGGATAGCAACCTTCTTGTTTGTGTGTTGAAACTCCTTGAAGTGAAAATAGTAGCTAGAATACACCTCTTTTGCTCCACAAGACCTCCATTGGTTCTTTTTCTTAGTTAAAGTAAAGAAGAAGAGGTTAGGAGAGGATTGGAAGGTGTTTGGGAGAGATTTATGTGCTTGGGGGTGATGGAGAGGGGTTATAAAAGATGGACGTATCGGGTAGAGGGGTTAGATATGAGAGAAAACATCCAACCCTCTGAAATGAGCTGTTGTTGCTCATTTATAGACAAAAACAGTGTAACCGAAATATCAGGTCGGCTACACTATTTTTTGTGTATAGCCGAAAATAATTTTTGGCTATATACAAGTACATCACATCAAAAATCATTATTTGCAGGGATAAGGTTAGAGAATCTGACACAAAAATCTGGAAATCTTATCTTGTATCCGAAATATATTTTCGAATACTTTTAGATTTTTTCCATATTTACCCTTTTCTCTCTCCAATTTAGATGATTTGATGTTGATTCTCTCATTAATGAGAGAATCCGGATTTTTGATTTGTTTCTTTATTTTAATTAGTTAAAAGGAGATATTTTAGATATATTATTATTCTATTCAAGATATTTTGCTTTTTTGTCCTTTTGTCCTTTAATTGGCCATTTGGCAAATGTGACTTGCACAGTTGCTACGTGGACAGGATTTCTGCATTTATTTAAAATTTTGCCCTTAGGGTTGTTCTGCTCATATCTTCTTCATCTGGACTCCGATTCTGGCAAACTCAGTTGTGTTGGAACCGTATCGAAATTTCCTATCCATTGGGATATGGTATGTCAGTCAATTCAAGCTTGATTAGAAAGTCAATTTCTGCTCCCTAGGGTTTGACCTGCTTCAAGGTTTTGCTGTTTTTTAGCACATTTTGGTTTGATCAAAATTTGGGTGCTTACAAGCTAAATTCAGAAAACCTTTTACAACAAATTCTTAGAAGCAAGTATTGAAATCGGCTAGAAATTGTGGAGAATTGGGAAGTTTTTCAATTCACATCTGGAACGGGTAAGATTTGATTTAAATCTATTAAGTTTCATCTAACCTAACAATGGGGAATTGATTGGAGCAAATATGTGGGGGTTCGATCATTTGAATTTTGAAACCAGATTTGATCGTAGAATTGGGAAGAAGCTGCGAGAGAATTGATTTCAAATCTGAAGATCAAGAGCTGGACTGGAGCTAAAATCAAGTAAGTAGTACCTTTCAAAGTAATTTGAATGAATAGATTTCATTTGGATTTGTGATGTGGCCATGGTTTGAAAAGAATATCATGTTTTGTGGGTACAATGAGGAGAAGATAGAGATTAGGTTGTAGATCGATTAAAATAAAGACGAAACAAAATATATGTGTTTTAAAGATGTTATGGAATACAATTGAGGTGGTTAGAACATTTTAATTTAGGTCAGAAGTAGAGAAATCAAGTTTATAGAATCTATAAATTGCCACAGATCTGAGTTCCAGGGATCGCTTGACCCAAGCGCTCAAGTGCTTAGGTCTAGTACCCCTTAATTCTGGAGAAGCAAGCGATCCTGGACGATCTAATTTAGGAATTAAATAACAAATTTATTTGTATAAAATATTAAAATTCAGTTAAAGGCTGAGCACTCAACCCAGGTCGCTCAAGCGCCTTGTCGAGCGCCCAGGCCAGAAAAACTTCATTTTCTAAATTTTGAGGAAAATTAAATTACAAAATGGGTTTTAACAAAATTCGATGGATGTACAAATAAGATTAAGAAGTTTATGAGGTTTTTCCACAATAAGTATCTTAAAATTCAAAAATATTGAAGAGTTTGGGCACATTCTACTGAAATAGGTTTTTAGAGACTTTTGGTTCTAGATTTCAATAGAATGAGATTTTGATGAATCCACCTATTCTAACATCACTCTAAAACAATTTCTAAAGTTATTCCAAGCCCAATTGTAACCTTGAGCTCAAATTTATACTTCAGCCTTCTATATCATAATTTTAGCCTACTTTGAGTTAAAATTTGGGTTGAGTTTCAATGTATTTAATAAGACCTCAAAAGAACAAATTACCTTAATTATAGGTTAAATTAAACTTGTTACATATAAGATAAGCTTCTAGAATGTATTTTTGAACAGATTTAAGAATTTGGAGAATTTGAGCTCTATTTTGTATCATTTTGGACTATTATGACTTTGTTTTGGAAACTTGCAATGGTTTCAATTATCGTGAATTATTTCCATTGATTTGAGAGTTAAGAGACACTTGAGATTGAGATTTGGTTTCTGGTTTGTTTTTCTCCATGTACTTGGAGTGATGGATTGAGATGCCCATGTACTTGGGTTAATGTTATACCTCCGTGTACTCGGAGATGCCCCATGTAATTGGGATGATGATACCTCTGTGTACTCAGAGATGGCCTGTGTACTCGGGATGAGATAATTATGATTGAGATGAGTTGTACTTGTTGGACATCGTATTTGTTTTTTTTAGACTCTAGTGGGCATAACTCGATATGAATCCATTTAGGAGCTAGACAGTGAGAAGGATTGTTCTTCGCTAGATGTAATTCTTTGTTCGCACACGTGTTCCATCGTGTACTCGATGAGGCCTTCTTTGTACTAGTGGGCTGCGGCTTTCCTTCATTTTATCGTGTACTCGAACTATGACTAGATAGTACATGCCAACCCAATACTGTACTGGTTGGGTTATTCTGCAGTAAGACAATGATCGTGTACTAGGCTTTGCACATAAGCCGGAAGGTGGCATAGTGGACATTGATATTACTCTAGTTAAAGGCAGTCTTATTCATGAGTCATGCTTTGACTTAATGATTTGAGATCGACACTACTTATTTGATTTACATGCTAGATTATTAGGGATTACTCCTTAGATGATTTGATTTATTGATTGATTACTTGGATTCACTACAAAAAAAAGTCTTTTTATTACGGCACTTCAAAAGTGCCCTTATAATATAGAAAAATGCCGTTATAACATATAACGGCATTTTGATAAATTGCCGTTTTAAGTGGTGTTGCATTATGTTATAGCGACAACTTATAATGACACTTTGGAATATGCCGTTATAAAGTGACTTTTTACGACATTTAAAAATGCCATAAAAATATAAGCTATTACGGCATTTTTTTAAAGCGTCGTAATAAAGTTTATCAACACTTGAAAGCTTTAGCGGCAACCACCAAATGCCACTAAAAGTATATTAATTTAAAAAAAAAATTTAATTTACCCCCTCCCAAAAAAAAATAATTTACCCCACCCCCCACATTTAATTTACCATGCTAGCAACCAGATTTACTTAGTAATATCAATTCCCAACAACCGCAAAGTACTTTATGCTTCAACTTAAGTAGGAAACCTACTCAAATACTCAAGAATTAACTGATCTAAAATTATAACAATATGTACGATTCCTTTTGGAATAGATATAGCAGACAACACATGCATTTACATTGAAAACAAGACGTGTGAGAAGACTTGCACAACTGGTTTGAGCTGGAGAAGAAATGAGCAACAATTCATCTAATCTCATTGACATTGCATCTCCAGGAGGTCAATCTTGATCGACTTACTATCTCCATACCTGTTTCGAGACAAGTAAAAAAAATTACAAGAATACCAGCGAATTAAGAGTAACAATTTAAAACAAAATATCATGATACAAAAAACATCAAAAACTGGACAGACAGATGCCGTCTACTTTGTTTTTTTGGTATTCCTTCATCTTCTTTCTTACTTAAGAGAAATCAACCACGTAATTGGCTGAATCAAGGCATTTTAAATTTTTACCTGAGAGCATGAATTCCATGCCATGAAAAGCTCTCCAGTTACAAGCATGGGTGGAATCAAGAAAGGCAATCCAACAACAGTTGAACAAAATAGCATCTCCATCTGCGGGAATTTTTAAAATGTCAAGGTTAACGACTTTTTCATATGAAATCACTTCAAATTAGAATACTCATCTGAAGGAATGATATCAACAACGAGTCACCTGTGTTGCTTCTGGATTCATGGTAAAGATTGCTTCTTGCAAATTTCCCAGAAAGGAATCCATGACCAAAGCACCACTTACCATCACAACACCAATCATGGTGAAGTTTGGTGATGTGGGCATCAGCCAAGGTGAAAAGGATCAGACCCACTACCAGAAATAGAGCAGAAACATATTCATGTAACGGGTATTTCTGTCTCAGACCTGGAATGAAGGCACCCATTACCATCACAGGTGGCACCCATTACCATCACAGGAATGAAGGCACCTGAATTCCCAAAATAAACAGAAATTCATAAACCAGAAAAACAGAAATGGACACAATAGAGATGCATTTCACAACTGGTTAGTTCAAATGATTAATAAGAAATGGAAGTATCAATAATCATAACCAATGCAATTCGTAATACTGGTCATACGACATCATCATTATGTTCAAATCACCTTCCTCAATTCTCAGGATAATAAACATTAATTCTTAGATATTCATATAAAAAAAGTTCAGCTCCATCTATATTTTTTGAACAAAAAAAACTACTGGATATTTCATTTCAACAAGTTTGATGAGAAAAGAAAATTCCCATATTATTGTGCTTATATTACCTTGGTTGATTTGAACATAAGCTGTGCTGGGTAGTTCAGAAAAGCCAAAGATCCTTTGGTTAGTCCATGTGAACCCATAAGAACAGCAGAGAGCTTAACTTATGACAGCAGCTAAAAATAGACTCAAGTAAGTGAACAAAGCTAAAGAAGAAAATTAATCACAGCCCCATTATTCAATAAATTTGCCCAGGGGTATGTGCATTAGCACTTACAGTGTAAGGAATACCACTTGATATCAATGACTCCTCTGCTTTTCTTTTCCAGATCAGCAATCCCCAGAACAAACTTTAATAGTGCAAATTAATGTCAGTCCAAAGACTTAAGTAATTGATACAGAAAATTAAAATGATAATTTTCCTTTGTCAATAGCTCTACCTGAAATCAAAATAATAAACTTGTTTTGAAGATTTTGTTGGAATAGAAAATATTAATCTTACTTAAAGTATAGCTGCAGGAAATCCAATCTTGTTTGTTCCCAATGATGTAACCATAATAAAATGAATAACTTTTGCAACAGTTGCTTCACAATGGAGAAAAAGAAAAGTACTCAGCTTCTCACATTTTTGAGGTTAATGACAGAAGGTTAGTTAAAACATGATAAAATATATTTAGATCCCCAAGATTGAAATCTTAACAAATGATGCATACCTTCAAAATGAAAAAATAAAGAAAGAAAAATAACGGAGGAAGAATGCCAAATACGAATCTGACATCATTTGCCCAACCGCATATTTTTAAGAAATTGCAGACCTAGCATTTAACCAGGTGTTGTTGATGGCCGAGGGATAACTTGGATATCAATTATAACATGACATTCTTGTGGGTCTTCAAGGTTGCTACCTGCATCAATAAGGTTTTTAGCAGCCTTATAGTCAATCCGATAGTTGAACAGTGAAAGGTCAAAAATTAATTACAAATGGTGAACAGTAAGTGGGTTTTATACCCACAAGCTAATTAAACTAATTACATCAACAATCAACAATTAACACTACTAATATCTAACACTCCCCCTCAAGCTGAGGCATAGATATCGATCATGCCCAGCTTGCAAAGAGAAGATCTCAGAAGAGAAGGACCAACAGGCTTGGTAAGAACATCTGCTGTCTGCTCTGAGGATGGCACAAAATGAGGAACTATAGCACCAGACCGAACTTTCTCCCGAATAAAGTGAACATCTATCTCAATGTGTTTAGTTCTCTCATGTAGAACAGAATCAGATGCGATCAATATTGCTGACTTGTTATCACAGTATAGAAGTGAAGGTAACCGAACAGGAAAGCCAAGCTCTCCAAGAATAGAGTGAAGCCACATAATCTCACAAGTGCCCTGGGCCATAGCTCTATACTCAGCTTCTGCAGAAGACCGGGAAACCACAGATTGCTTCTTACTTTTCCAGGAAATAAGATGATTCCCATAAAAGGAACAAATACCAGACGTGGATCTCCTATCGGTTTTAGACCCAGCATAGTCCGCATCAGAGAAACACGAGACATCGGAGGAAATGGTGGAATCATAAAAAAGACCAAGGCCTGGACAAGACTTAAGGTACCTCAAAATATGATAAACTGCATCCATATGAGCAGTCCGTGGTGCATGCATAAACTGACTCACCAAGCTTACAGCGAAGGCTAAATCAGGCCGGGTATTGGTCAAGTAGATAAGCCTCCCAACCAATCTCTGATAGATACGAGGATCAGGTAAAAGATCACCAGACTCAGCTGAAAGCTTGATATTAACATCCATAGGGGCAGATGCCGGTCTACATCCTGTCATCCCGGTATCACTCAAGAGATCTAAGACGTACTTCCGTTGAGAGAGGGAAATACCACGCTTTGATCTAGCGACTTCAATGCCCAGAAAATACTTCAGATTACCCAAATCCTTAATGTCAAAAACTGAACTGAGGTCCTTCTTGACCTGAGTAATCCCACCATCATCATCTCCAGTCAAGATGATATCATCAACGTAGACAGATAAATATACACACTTTCCTTTAGGATTGCGCCGGAGAAAGCATGTATGATCATTATGACATCTCAAAAAGCCCATGTTGAGAACCACATCACTGAACCGAGCAAACCAAGCTCGAGGGGACTGCTTCAACCCATACAGCGATTTCTTCAGACAACAAACCATGCCGGCAAACTCCCCCTCAGCCCGAAAACCCGGAGGAGGATCCATGTAGATGACTTCATCGAGATCCCCATTTAAAAAGGCATTTTTAACATCCATCTGGTGGAGGGGCCAGGAGTGAGAGGCAGCAAGAGAAATCAAGAGCCGAACAGTGGTAAGTTTGGCGACTGGAGCAAATGTAGCAGTAAAGTCCTTGCCAGGCACCTGAGTAAAGCCCTTAGCAACAAGGCGGGCTTTAAAACGACTAACAGTCCCATCAGCATGATGCTTGACACTAAACACCCATCGACAACCGACTGGTTTCTCCCCCTCAGGAAGAGGAACCAAGTCCCACGTGTGATTAGCCTGTAATGCCCTCATTTCCTCCTGCATAGCAGATGTCCAAACCGGACTAGAAAGGGCCTCCCCAACTGACCGTGGAATGGAAATAGAGTCAACGGCCCCAAGAAAACCCTGAAAAGATGTAGATAAAGCACTATACGACATATGCCGCTCAATGGGATGGTTAGTGCTACAAGATAAGTTAAGACGATCAGGGGGCCGACGATCCCGGAGAGGGTTTCGTCGAGGGGAGGTAGAGGAGGAGGGAGAGAGAGTACCTTCATTCGGAGAGGAGATCGGTAAGGGGGGCCGAGGGCGACGGCTATACTGAAGAAGGGGAGGACCTGCAACAGAAGGTGAGGTGTCCAGAGAAACAGTGCTAGTATCAGTAGGGGTATCAGTAGAAACACTAGTAGGCGGATCAAAAACAGGAAGAGGACAAGGTATAGATGGGCCACAGGAAGGCGGCGAGCTGCCCTGAACATCAAGGGAAGAGAAAAAAGGGGTAGACTCCCAGAAAGTGACATCAAGGGAGGTGATTAGACGCCCAGAGGAAGGGTCAAAACATCTATACCCTTTGGATTGGGAGGCATAACCCATAAAGACACAGCGGATGGATTTATCGTCAAGCTTTGTTCGAGAAGGATGCCGATTTTGAACAAAGCAGACACATCCAAAAACTCGAAGAGGAAGGAGAAACAAGGGTTTATCGGGCTGAAGAACACTAAGTGGAGAAGAACCTCCCAGAACTTTGCTAGGAACCCGGTTAATAAGGTAAGTGGCTGTAAGCACAGCCATATGCCAGAACGACTTGGGGACAGACATTCCCCGAAGGAGACATCGGGTAACGTCCATAAGATGACGGTTTTTGCGTTCAGCTACGCCATTTTGTTCAGGGGTATAAGGACAGGTGAGCTGGTGTAGAATGCCCAAGTTGGACAAGTGAGCTACAAGATCATTGGTGAGGTATTCCCCCCCATTGTCAGACCGAATACCCCGAACAACAGTGGAAAACTGAGTTTTAACCATAGTGAGAAACTGGCACAGAGTAGCAAAGACATCAGATTTTTTCTTAAGCAAATAAACCCAAGTACATCGAGAAAAATCATCAATAAAAGTAACATAATACCGATGACCAGACCTAGCAGTAACGGGGGAGGGCCCCCAAACATCAGAGTGAATTAAATCAAACATAGTGGTAGAGCGATGCATACGAGAAATATAAGGCTTTCGACAATGTTTCGAAAGTTCACACACATGACATTTAAAATGAGATTGTTTGCAAGCAACAGACAGACTAGGAAACATTAAACAAAGATACTGAAAATGAACATGACCCAAACGAGCATGCCACAAAGGAATGTCATGGGCAGAAACAGAAAAAGGAAAGTCAAACACAGGAGTAGTAGCAGCACGCAGAGCATAGTCAGGAGGCTGAGAAGGTGGTGGATCGCCAAAGTAGTATAGTCCATCACGCTCATACCCCTTGCCAAAAATCCTCTTCGAAGTCCGGTCCTGCAAGAAACAACGATCAGGTAAGAAGATAACAGCACAATCAAGGGATTTTGCAAGACGACTAACAGATAAAAGATTAAAAGCAAATTTTGGGACATGAAAAACAGATGAAAGAGTGATATCTGATGAAAGTTTGACTGCGCCTTCACTACTAATCGTAGCAACGGACCCATCAGCTAATCGAACAGATCTATGAGTATGAGTCAAGGGGGAAGAAAAAAAGGATAACTCACCCGTCATATGATCATTGGCACCGGAATCAAGAACCCAAGAGGGGGACTCAGAGCGAACGTGGAAGGCAGTGGGGATACCTGAGGATAAAGTAGTGGTGGAGCCTGGTAATGACAGTTGGGCAATCTGGGCCTGAAGTGCTGCCACCTGAGCAGAGAGGGAAGGGGCAGGAGGCTCTGTGGTCTCGGCAACAGCAGCAGCTCTAGGAGGGAGGCCAGTCTTCTTTTGGAATTGAAGCTTCAACTCGGGGTGAAGTTTCCAGCAAGTTTCCTTAAGGTGTCCGGGATTCCCACAATAGCGACAGGTCGACCGCCTTTTTCCAGAAGGACGAGTATTAGACGAACCTGCTGAGGTAGCAAAGGCCATCTGATCTGTAACCTCGCCAGTAGGAGGTATCGCAATAGGAGTGGAAATAAGGCGTCGACGCTCTTCCTGATCAATCATCGCAAATGCATCCATCAAAGATGGAACTAGAGTAGAGTTTAGAATCTGGGTGCGAAGATTCTCAAACTCGGGCTTAAGCCCCATAAGAAAAGCATAAGTATGAAGACGATCCAACTTCTGAACCGCCACAGAGGCCATCGTCCCAAAGTCACTGACGGGATCATACTGAGCCATCTCATCCCAACGAGTCTGTAGGTAGCCAAAAAACTGAGAGACAGTCAATCCAAGGCTCTCCTGAGTGGCACGAGCAACCTCCTGGTACAACTCAAAGTGCCGAGCCTCATTCCGGGAATGAGCATACATCGCAGTCAAAGTAGTCCAAAGACTAGCAACATTCTCATGATACATAAACATATTGAAGATATGTGGCTCCATAGAGCCATAGATCCAACTCAGAATGAGGCAGTTATCAATATCCCATTGATCTGCCTTAGGATCATCATCAGCGGGGCGTGGAGCTTTTCCCAAAAGCCAAGCAGACTTACCTCGGCCACCAATAAACAATTTCAAGGACCGAGACCAAGCTGCAAAATTACGTCCATTCAACAGAACACTGGTAACTCTTCCACCGGTTAGAGGAGGTGCCAAATCCGAACGGGCACTAGATGATTCTGCCATGGAGAATCAAAGGAATAACCAGGGAAGAAAGAAAAACAGCCCTTAGGGCATCAACAAGTTGCAAACGACTTCACTTTTTTGTCTTGTGAGATGCAACGTGAAATGGAGGATCCAATCTCGAGCTTCAGCAAAGCCCTAGCTTCGTTCTACAAACACCTCCAGACCAGCTGCGAAGCCGTCAAGGAATCTGTTGAAAGGCGACCCATCCCTCTTGTCGCAAACGACTTCACTTTTTGTCTTGTGAGATGCAACGTGAAATGGAGGATCCAATCTCGAGCTTCAGCAAAGCCCTAGCTTCGTTCTACAAACACCTCCAGACCAGCTGCGAAGCCCTCAAGGAATCTGTTGAAAAGCGACCCATCCCTCTTGATTCAGCGTCTTCAACCTTCGTACAATGCCTCAATCGACGAGTTTCGTCCGCAAATAAGGAAGGTCCCTGCGCGCGCGCGAGAAGAGGGGAAAGAGAGGACCTGCGCGCGCGCGAGAAGAGGGAGAGGACCCGCGCGCGCGAGAAGGGGACGGAAGGGCCTGCGCTGCGCGCGCGCGAGAAGTGGAGAAGAAGGACCTGCGCGCGCGCGCGAGGAGAAAGGGAAAACGAGGGTTCTGTGCGGGGAAGAAGAAGAGGAAAGTTGGGGACGGTGGTGCTGTGCGGCGGCGGCGACGGAGGTTGGTTTTTTGTTGTTTGCTCTGATACCAAGTTGAACAGTGAAAGGTCAAAAATTAATTACAAATGGTGAACAGTAAGTGGGTTTTATACCCACAAGCTAATTAAACTAATTACATCAACAATCAACAATTAACACTACTAATATCTAACACCGATATGGTCCAGTGATGTCAAAAACCTCCTCACAAGAGCACACATGATAAAGAGAGAAAGAGATGCAACACATGGGATGGCAAAGGGTAAGGGAAAATTTCGGTGGAAATATGTGGAGAGCAACAAATCCCTGTAGTGTGAAAGATGAGAAGTGACATGAATTGAAAAGAAAAAGTTTGCATAACAGAATACTTTGTATTGGGTATAAGAAATCATGGATTGCATAAGCGTGCAACCTCAATGCCACGAAATTCAGAAACTAAGTTTTATGATGTATCATAACATTTTTCAGTCACATCTACGCAAATAAAAATACAAGTTTGTAAACTAAAGGACCTGTTAAAAGAAACAAACATAGAAATACAAAAACTGCACAGCAAGACTTGACTGAAAAAGTTAATAAAACTATTCATAAAAAATCAAAATAAAAAATTTAATAAAACTCATTAGTTAGCTAGATAAAATAAGACATATGAGCAGAAATGCACCTTTATTTCTGGTCTGTAGGACTAGATGCTACAACAAGCAAACTTGTATTACATTGCCCACCATAGAGTCAAGCACATAGCTTGTTGAGAAACCGTCTATGAGACCTATGGCTGACATGATTCACACAAAATCTTGGAATCTATTCTTGGACTAGCCAACTGTTATAGTGGGTCAGAATTGGCATAAGAGAGATATAATTGATATGCTAAAAGCATGTTAACATTCGCCATTACTACTTTAGAAGCAAAGTTGTGCTTGGAGACGTTATCCTTGCATATATCTCTTTTGGACAGAAGATATGTTATCCCTACCATTCAATAACTTGTAAGCTTGTAAGACGCCACTACTACAATCGATTTCCATAAAGTTGCAGCACCGAAGGACCAGCGCAATAAACAACAGTTTCATCAGCAACATTAATGGTAAGACGTACTCAGCATTTCTAGAACATTAACCAATCAACAAATCAAACAGATTTACATCAACTTCTGAAAAGCGCAATTCACTTGGCCCATTCAGAAAACAAAGAACATGAAATTCAAAAGAACATCATGAAACAAAATTCAAAATTGAAATAAGCTCATAAATTCATTAGAAAAGCTAATAGAAGACTAATACAATAAAACTAGCAACATGAACAACACTCATTTATCCATACAGTGAAAGACACTAAATAAACCTCAGATTTAGAACCAATCAGACAACCAAAAACACTATAAGGATAAGCGATGCCAGAAGATTAGAAGAGAAGAGGAACCTGTAATTTTTGTGGCGCGTTCTACAGGAGATAGGCAGAAATCGAGGATGCGGCACCGGCTGCCGCGCATTCGAGTGTTTGCAGTTCAGGCCACTCCATCCATGGCCAAATAACAAATTCGACACTTTCGTCGCCATTAAAGCTCTGCAGAACAGCAGAGAGAGAACCGCATATGCTCATCGATCAATGCACTTGTAATAAAAATTAAGATCTTATAACTTGAAGATCTCGAAGATGGAAAAACAAATGGACTTGTAATAAAAATGTCGACATACGATTCAAATAATCGAGAACGAGGATTCCGAATCTTAAATGAGAGAATGCCAATCGATCTCCGCTATCTACAAAAGACCAATCTAATTGCAATGTGAAACCAATGAAATAGAAAATCGGATCAACGAAGAATAGAATTACCTAGGAAACCCTATGGATTTGGCGTTGTGGAAGTGGGAGAGTCGAAACAACGATGGTGCTCCGATCTTCACAGCTGCCAACGTTTCTATTTAGGTCGTTCTTCGTAGCAAAGATTGAAAAAAAAACGGAAAATTTGTTTTTTGGGGTAATTTTAAAACTAATTCATATTCAGTCATGCCAACGTTTCTGTTTAGGTTCGTAGCAAATATTGAAAAAAAAAACGGAAAATTTGTTTTTTGGGGTATTTTTAAAACTAATTCATATTCAGTCATCCCAAATCTTTCTAATTGGCAATTAATTAAGTTTAGTTTAAATAATTAAGAACAAATCTTATTTCAAATAATTGCATGACTAAATCTAAATTATTCTAAAAAAACATCATTAAAACAAAGTTTCACAAAATATATTTTATTTTTAATAATTATTTTAAATTTTATAGCGGCATTTTATAATAAATTGCTGTAATAAAATATTTTATGAATTATTTTTTAGCGGCATTTGATGGAGAAGTGCCGTAATAATTTGTTTTATAGAGGCCTTTTTTATAAGAAATGCTGTAATAATTTGCTTTATAATGGCATTTCTTAGAAAATGCCGTAACAAAATGTTTTATAGGGGCATTCAATTAGAAAATGTCGTAATAAATTATTTTATAACAGCACTCGCTAGAAAAATGCCGTAATAAATCATTTTGTAGTGGCATTTTTATAAGAAACGCCGTAATAAATCATTTTATAATGGCATTTTTAGAAAAATGCCGTAATAAATTGTTTTATAACGGCATTTGCATACAAAATGCCGTATTAAGGCACTTATAAGGGCACTTTTATATAAGTGCCCTTATATTAGTGTCGTTATATCACTTTTTTTTTTGGTAGTGATTATCTATGTTATCATCATTATTATATGTTTTATAACTTATCCATGTTTAAGAACTGTAAAACTGTATTTGAGCATGCATGTGCTACTTGTTGGGATAGTCGCATCTCATTCTGTTTTGTTTTGTTTTCAGCTCGTGGAAAGGACGCTACTCAAAGGGTAGATATTACTGGTGACTTTCCAGAGTATAGAGCTGAAGATTACTACGTGGAGTAGTAGTAGTCTTTTATTGGATTGTAGACTTTATTGCCATTGTACTTTGATATTGTGAGTGGACATTTTGATACTGGATATCAATTCATATGGATGATGATTGGGATTTAGTTGACTTTGATATTGATGTTCTATGATATGATCATATTCTTTTCATGTTTTCCTTTACTCTGATATAGATCCTTTGATTTTAACTAACTCTTCGGAGATGAGTTATGGTTTCAATTTTCATTACGTAACTCAGATCCGAGGTGTTACAGAGGGAGGGTGATTAGAGGAAGAAGAGAGAACGAAAAAGAGAGAGGAAGGAGGAGAGAGGAGAGGCAGTTAGTCGTTTCCTTCTTTGGTGTTGATGAATGTGGCTTAGATTATACCTAGACCTAAAAACCTAAGTAACAAGAATTGTAAAGACGATTTTTCGGTTCGGTTTACCCAAGCCTTTAACCCAAAACCGAACCAAATATATTCAGTTCTTCATTTTCAAAGCCAAAACTGAACCAAAGAATTTAAAACCCAATCCAAACCAACCCAAAGTCAGTTTGGATATGTTCAGTTTCGGGTTTAATCGACCCAAGTTGCACCCCTAGTCGCGACTCCAAATTTTTGTATGTCCCAAGTAAGATGCATGGTGATCCATCGATCTTTGTGGTTTTACAATATCATGTATGTAACACCCTAGAAAATTAATAGGGATATTTTAGTCTTTTCATAAATAACATAAATAATTAATTAAACTTTTAATAGGCTGAAAATTTAATTGGAATTAATTTAGGTTTAATTTGAATCTAAATATGTAGTTTTATTATAATTAAGTGAGAAAAGGGTATTTTAGTAATAGTATACTTTAGGGAGTCCTAATTTAGTAAATAAGTTAATTAAAAGTGAAACTAGCAATTATTTAAATTATTGAATAAAATAATTACAAAAATTGGATTTTAAATAGCCACTTGGAATTTTAATAGAATTAGGTTAACTTAATAAGTGTAATTCAATTAGGAAACCTAACCCTATTATAAATACTAGACTAGGATTTATTATTAGAAATTTTTATCAAAATTGGAAGAAACTTGGACATGTGAAACCTAGAAGAAGGCTTGGGCATTGGAGAGAATTGAAGAAAGCTTGCAATCAAGGATTTAGCGAAAGAGGTAGGTGGATCATGGACTTAATTCTGTTTGGAGATTTTAGAATGTAAATTTGGCTAGTAAAATTTTATTATAATGTTATCAATATATTGATAAAAGAATTAATGTTGGCATAAAAATCTGGTTGTTTTCTAAGGTTGTGTCCTGCAATTTGAACTATATGTATGAATTGTTCTAAATTGTTTTCTATTTTATTTTTGATCAATATTTAATGGTTGCAAACAAACATGAAATAGTAGATATTGTTTTTTATATTATATGACCAGAAAGGAATCAGTCGACAGTTTCATGGGGGTTTAACGCAGGGTTAGAGTATGATAAATTTTAGTAATCATTATTAAATTGCATGCCTGTATCTTGCGATTTATTGTGCTAATTAGAGGAAGAACAGATCAAGAGAGATTGTTGTTGTCGTTGAACATAAAAACTAAGTAAAGAAAGATAACAAAACAGAGGAAAAGCTTACTACTTAGTGTTTGTGTTCATTGCATAGCTCTGTTAGATAGAGCTTATGTGTTAATAGAAAAGCAACCAAATCTACTAAATACATGGGATAAATAACAAATTTCGAAAACAGCATCTTATTCTCTTAAAGGCTTGCTCTTTAGCCACACGTTGTTGTTGACCAACTCCTCAGCAATTGTTCAGCTATTCTTCAGTCCATATGCAGCTACTTAGGCATTCTTTCAACACTCCTCCTTGCCTTAATAGCTGCATAGACCAAGTTTATTTCTTAAAGCTTCAAAACTGGCTTTTTGGTAGAGCTTTGGTAAACATGTCTACAATTTGATCCTTGGATCTATAATAAATCAAATCAACTTCTCCATCTTTTTGCACTTCTCTTAAGAAAAACAACTTGATCTTGAAGCGCTTAGTCCTGCCATGAAAAATAGGATTATTTGCTATTGAAATTGCAGCTTGGTTGTCTATATGAATCTATGTTAGTTCATTTTTGCTTCAAATGTAAATCTGAAAGTATCTTTTTGATCCAAATTGCTTGATTCGCAGCTGCAGTGGCTGCCACATATTCAGCCTCAGCTGTGCTTTGAGCCACCACATTTTGTTTCTTTGAACACCATGAAAACATTCCTAATCCAAAGTTGAAATAAAAGCCTATTGTACTTCTCATGTCATCAATAGAACCTGCACAGTCACTATCAAAATAACCATGAAGCATAAAATTTTGACAGTGAGAATATTTGATACCAAAATTTATTGAGCCCTTGATATATCTTACAACCTATTTGGCAGCTAGAAAATGTACTTCATTGCCACAATGCATGAATCTTGAGAGTAGACTTACAGCAAACATGATGTCTGGTCTGGTTGCTGTGAGATACATCAAGCACTCGATTAGGCTTTTGTACAGGCCTTTATCAACTTTGTCTGCTCCATCATCCTTAATAAATTTCTCCTTCTTATTCATTGGAGTACTTGTACTTTTGCAGTCTTCCATGTAAAATTTCTTTAGTATTTCCCTTGCATACTTCTTTTGGCATATGAAGATTCCATCATGACTTTGCTTCACCTCCATTCCTAGAAAATAGCACATCAAGCCAAGGTCTGTCATCTCAAATACTTTGAGCATTTCTACTTTAAACTCCTTTATCAGCTTCTCATCGCTTCCTGTTACAAGCAAGTCATCAACATAAATAGAAACTATAATCAGATTAGTATATGTTCCTTTTACATATAAAGTGGCTTCATTTGGACTTTTAACAAAACTGAGACAGTGAAGATGTTCATCAATTCTACTGTACTAGGCCCTGGAAGCATGTTTAATTAAGACCATACAAGGCCTTCTTGAACAAGTAGACCTTCTCCTCTTGTCTCGAGACTTGAAAACCTTCAGGCTATTCTACAAAAATCTACTCCTCCAGATAACCAAACTTTAAGAAAGCAGATTTTACATCTAGTTGATACACCTTCTATGAAACCCTAGTTTCCAGTACCATTAGTACACCCTAATCAGTGAATGTGTTGTGTAGGTGAGGCCGAAGAAGTCTCGACTTGAAGCCAGCCAAGTGGCTAAGTGTTGATTGTTGCGTGCAATAGGTGGAATGGCAGAGTTGTAAATTTTATGTCTTGTGGGAGGATTTTTGTTTAAGTGTAAGAGAGCCCAAAAAGCCCCATTCTTATGCCCTTTTCGTGAACCACCCGACCCCTTTCTTTTCTTCACTTCACTTCCTTCTCTTCCACTCTCCATTCTTCATCTTCTTCTCCTTGATTTCTTTCCTTGATCTCTCCCTTTCATCAAGTTCCATTTGAAGAAACCATTACTAGCAAGAAAGAAAGTAGAAGCCCAATCTGAAGCCATTTTCGTTTGAAGCTTTTCTTGGGGATTTGTGGAGAAATCTCCAACGAGCCAAGAGGTGCTGATTCGTGGGTTGCAAAAGGATCTAGGAAGCTTGCTTGAGTGATTGCAAGAGGTAAGCAACACCACCCTCACCTGTATTGTAAATTTTGGCTATTTTCGTATGTGAAATGTGGAAGTTAGGGTTTGAACGTAAAAAGGTCTATTAGTGCAAATAGGAAGGATTTCTTTTAGGGGTTTTGTAGGGAATAGATAATCACACATGTTAGGAGCAATTTAGAGCCCAAAAAACACAAAAAAAAACAATTGAGATTTGAGAAAACCTAGAAATCTCAAAAGTTCGGATTTCGCGAATTGTTAAGAAGCTCAGGCGCCTAAAGTACCGCTCGAGCGCGGTATCGGGCTACGTTTTAGGAGTTAGTTTAAGGCATGGCTGCTTACTGACCGCTTGAGCAACTGATCAAGCGACCTACCTGAACCAAAAGAACCCGAGAACTGTTTTTCAACCGCTAGAAGCAGGCTCGAGCGCCCTGTACAGTTTTCCCAATTTTTGGATTTTTAGCCTAGATTAAACTACCAAATGTTTTTATTCAAATCCAACCCATGTATAAGTGAGATTTAGGTGTCTAGGAAGTGTTCCAACTGGAAGTATCTCAAAATTCCAAATAACAAGGATTTTGGGTACGTTTTACCAAAGAAGGTCTTATAGAGAGTTTCAGTCCCAGATTCTTATAGAAGTAGGATAACTTGATTCTACCACTTCAAACACCTTCCCAATAACCCTTGGAAGTAGAAATCAAGAACCAAAACCAAGTGGTACATGTATCCAAAGGTTTGAGGCTTGAGGCATAGGTTGCCCAAATGAGTCGTGAAATGTAGAAGTTTCTGAAAAGCTATTCTTTTGTCATGGATCCTTATTGTGAGCATACCACACATGATATGAAGAGCTTCGGCCTGGCATTTGGCATATAGTATGAAGGGCATTGGCTCGTGTTGAATTGCATGACATTAGGGCGTTGGCCCATTACTTGATAGCATAAGATGAAGGGCAGTGGCCCATTGTTATTGTTGTAATATGGAGGGCAATGGCCTAGATTCCATCAGGCATGCCAAAGGGCATTGGCCCAATTGATAGCCATTGTGGATGATGAATATTGGTGGGTTGTGTATGCGGTTCACCTCAGCTGGGGGTAGTGGACTGTTGTCCACCTTGGCTGGGGGTAGTGAACTAGCATCCTCCACCAAGGTTTGGGAATTTGAAATGTTATGTGCATATAACACTTGTTGTGAAGTTGATAAATGAACACATCAGCATAATGAACCCTTAAGTTATGGATCCATAAACTTAAACTAGAATGTTTGTGTATAAATGACATGACCAAGTTACTATTGTTATTGTTCTCTATTGTTATATCATCCCGGCACCAGCAACATCGGTGGCCGATGCCCATTTGCTACGGGGAATCGGCATATGGATGCCCACGTCAAGGGTAATCGGCGTGGATGCCTGGCCACCATGTGTAATCGGTGAAGCTAGATGAGGTCATGTGCATTGTATATTAAACATCCTAGATAACCAAGTAATAAGAATTGAATGGGGATTGTTATTAACTGGATTACTTGTACACTTAAGCACAGGCATGCACCTATTGTATGGCACTAAACTGTTATGTATTACTTGTGATTTCAAATACCCGCATGTCATGGTTTCATCGAATATTATTTGCATAAACTACGTTTGAACCGTGCATGCATGTGTTGCTTACTGAGACATTTGTCTCGCAGTTGTTTTATATCTTATTTTCAGATCCATCATCATCTAGTGTGAAGGACCGGACTGGGGATAGAGGCAAGGAAAAGGCTTTTGGGCATAGAGAGGAAGATTACTATAGGCCTTAGGGTTTTACTTTATTGTACATGTATAGTTTCTTTTTGGATTGTAAACCTTACACTTGAGAGGAGTGATTAGTCACCCACATTTTGTAATCTCCAAATAGTTATATAAATTGTTTTGTAGTCCATCACCGCATTGTTTCTTGTACACTATTATTATGCACATGTATAAACTGTTTAACACTTCCACTCACAATAGAAAAAGTTTTTAAATATTCCGCATTATATCAGCTATAAAGACCCACCCGTCACGACCTGGGACAGGGGGATGCCTTGGAGGGGCATACCTAGTTCTGGGGCGTGACACCTTCTATCCTTTTTGTGTTGACAATGAAAGCAACATTCTGATTGTATCAAGTAGTGCTACTGGAGCAAAAGTCTCTGAAAAATCTAATCCAAACACCTGACCATATTTCTTCACAACTAATTTGGCCTTATATAAGTTCGGTTCTATAAACCAATTGACTCCTATGCGTTTTTTGTGTGTTGAGGTTCGTTCACCAACTCCCAGGTGTCATTCATTTCAATCATTCTGAGCTCCTCTTCCATTGCTTCAATCCACTTATCATCCTTTTCTGCCTCTTTAAACTCTGCAAGCTTAAAGACGGCAACATCACATCTTCAATAAATATTAGACAATGAACTTGTACCTCATACTGGTTTATCATCCATGTTATCGGTGTTTTGCCAAATTTCTAATTGCTGCTCCTTTACTAACTCCTTCTAGCTCCATGTTTATCTTCCAGGAATTTAACATCCCTACTTACAAGAATTTTTCTTTTTTGTGGTTGAAAAATCCTGTAAGCCTTGGACGTGTTGCTATATCCAATAAACACTCTTGGTTCTGCCTTTTTATGAAGTTTGTCTCTTCTCATCTATGGCACATGAGAAAAACATAGGCAACCAAAAATTCTTAGATGTTTTAGGTTAGGTTTGTAGTCAAACCAAGCTTCAAATGGAGTTCTTTTCTACAAACCTCTAGTTGGCAACCTATTAAGCAGAAAAACTACAGTATTTGTAGCCTCTGCCCATAGTTTCTTTGGCAACGCCTTTTCATGCAGCATACACCTTGTCATCTCCATAATAGTTTTGTTTTTTCTTTCACTTACACTGTTCTGCTGTGGGGTATACGATGTAGTAAGTTGGTGTTCAATACCTGCTTCTTCATAGAACTTATTGAAATTTGTAGATGTGTATTCCTTCCCATTGTTTGACCTTATCATCTGCATCCTGAAATCACTTTGATTCTCTACCCATGCTTATTTTTTCCAAAACACATCAGCAACTTCAAATTGAAATTTAAGAAAATAAATCCAATAGAATTTGGTATAGTCATCAATAAATGCAATATAATATTTGCTACCATTAAAGAAGCAATTCCCTGAGGACCTCCAACATCTGTGTGTATTAGTTGAAGCTTGTGTGTTGCTCTCCATGCAGCTTGAGGGAAGAGCATTCTAACTTGTTTACCATACTAACAATCCACACAATCAGACAGCCTATCCTCCAACCATGGTACCCCTTTCACCAGATTGTGTTGTTGCATATATATGAGCCCAACATGATGAAAATTGTAAAACCCCGAATTTCCCTTAAATAATAAATTAAATTAGTAAATAATATTACCCAGAGTTATGATTGATAGAAACATTTTAATATTGTAGGGGGTGATCAACTTAGCGGAGATCCAGAATTAGACGCAGATCTGACCGTCCGATCATGAGATATCAAGGTATGTATTCTGATTGGGCATGTGTATGGAATTTGGTATAGGTGAGACACATGGGATAAGTGAGTATAAGTATTAGTTTAATAACCTAATTTTATACGCGTGTATTTTCGCTCGTATTGATCAGCCGCAAGCGACAAGCGACCGAAGGAGAAGAAGAAGAAGGGGAAGAAGAAAAGCTTGGGTTTTTGGAGTTCTTCATCTTCCAGAGTGTTGCTGGGTGATAAAGAAGCGTGGTTGAGAGAAGTGAGGAAGAGGAACCTTCGTGCAAGAGGTAGGTGACACCGTTTTGGTTTTAAATTCGGATTTATCTCTGTTTAATCGCAAACGCATGTTTATATGATATGTAAAGTTGTATTTAGTTAGCTAAGCATGTTATAAATACATTAGAATGAGTTTAGATGAGAAAAATCGTGATTTAGAACTGTTTCTGTTCGATTTGGTGAGACCGCCGACCTCGACTGTGCGAGGCGCTCATCGGCGATCTTAGGCGCTGGTTAAATATTTGAGGACGCCGTGGACCGCGGGACGACGAACCGTGGGTGCTCGGAATTGCACTACCGCCGACTGATGACCGCCCGGAGCGATCTTGAGCGATCCCAGGCGCTCTCAGCAGAATTTCCAATTTTTCATAATTTCGAACCTAATTCAATTCTAAACTATTTTTAGACAATTTTAATGATTAATTAAGGTGCTTTAAGACCAAAATAAATTACCTAAATCCCTGTTTTACAGAAAAACAAATTAGGGAGATATTTAGGACATTAGTTGCCAAGTTTTGAAGGTAAACGAGAAATGTGATTTTGGAAAAGCCTAACTACCATTTGACTATCTAAACACTTTTAAATGGCATTATAAATCATAAGACTTTATAAAGAGAGTTCATAATCCGAATGACTGAATAATGAAGTGAATGTACAGATATAACCATTATATGCCGCTAGGCACCAACCCTTATAGAAATATGATACTTTAGGGAATTTTGGAGTCTAGTGGGCATAGCTGGTTATGGATCCATAGTCGTAGCTAGATAGCTGAGGGATATGTCATCTGGGTTGAGTTACTCCTATATGCGACGCGCTTCCTTTGCAAGTTAGTTTGTCTGGGAAGGTCCTATGTCTGGAGGGACACCCCGGTGAGCCGCTGGTGATTCCCTGTACATGTGGATAAGCAACCACCTCCATGTATTGATTCTGGTGCTGCATGCTGGTGGTACATACCAACTTTGATGGGTACGTGTGCAATAAGTCGGTGACTACGGCTCTTGTCTAAGCTGCGCTGCATGGGGCTTGAGTATCATTAGTAGCATCGCTCCTAAGTCGCACGGTGGTATAGCAATTGGTTGAGAATCATCTCAAAAGGTTTATCTAACTTTGTGAGTCCTACAATGACACTGAAAACATAACACTTGATATGATTACTATTGTGCACGTGCGGGATGCATGTGATTGGGATATTGGTTGGATGTGACTGCTTAGTACATCCTGGCATTGCATGGATTATGCTATTGATTTGTCTATTGAGATCTTATATTAAAACTTGCTGAAAATCATTTCTAGAACTGTTTATCAAACTGTTTTGTGTTCATGAATAGTATAAATGATTATGCGAGCCTGATTTATCGATGTTGCTTTATCGTACATGAACTGTTACTTTCCGTATATTAACTGTTTAATCATGCATGTGTTACCTACTGAGATATTCGTATCTCACCCTACTTCTATTCCATTTTTTCAGCTGATACGCGAGAGGGGGATCTTTTAGACTTCCAGGGAGAGATAGCCGAGTATTCGCCGGAGGATTATTATTATCCAGATCTTGTCTGAGGTGGATTGATGTTATAGACTTAGCATTTTTAATTGGTTTATTATCATTAATTGGATTTGATGTATGAGAGAGACAAGAGAGAGTTAGTAACCAGTTCATTCTACCAGACTTTGATACTATTGATTGATGGTCAAGCTTCATGCTTGTTTGATGATTTTAATCTACACTTCCGCACATACTTGTTTCCGCAACTCTGATAGTTTAATATATGGATTGGATTTACTTTCTTTGGTCTGGTATGTTATTGATGTTGTAATTGATATGGGCCAGTAACACCTCGGATTTGGTTGTTGAACTAAATTCGGGTTGTTACAGTAGCGAACCGGGTTCGGGTCGGGTGCCGGTTTGCACTGACCCGGGTTCGGGGCGTTACAAAAATGCCTGAGCCTTTTGTGCCATAATTCTACATTGCTTGTAAGAAAGGCTATTTGCTCCTCTTCCATTAGATTACAGCAAAGCTTTTCACTCTTATTTTCACCTTAAATACATCTTTGCCTCTATCACCTTTGATCATGCACCATTTGTGTTCAAATATGACTTTGAAGCCCTTCTCAATCAGTTGCCCAACACTAAGCAGGTTTTGGTCAATGTCAAGCACTTATAAAACATTAGAAATATACTTCAAACTTGATAAGCTTTCTATAGCCATAGTTCATTTGCCCTTGACTGAAATGTATTCACCATTTCCAATTTTTACTCTGCAAGTAACAGTTTTGTCGAGCTCCTTGAACAGTTCCTAGTTATAAGTCATGTGGTGTGCGCAACCACTATCGATCAGCCAAGAGTCATTAGAGCTATTGCTTGTAGCAAAACATGTTGCTACAAACAACTGCTCCTCTTCATGTTGTTCAGCAATTGCATTTGCTTTACCTTCATGTTGTTGTGATCTACAGATCCTCTTCATGTTTCCAAGCTGACCACACTTCTTGCATTTGATATTTGGTCTCCACTAGCATCTCCTTTCTGGTGATTTGTTTTTCTTATAGTGTGAACAGGGTGGATAAGTTTCCCCCTTGCTAATCTCCAATTTGTTGTTTCTTTTGTCTTTACCTCCTCCTGAATTTTGTGCATTTGCTTGAAAAGTACCCTTCAAAGATTCTTGTCTCATCAATCTCCTTTTCTCCTACGTTTGCAATGCATTCACCAATTCTCCCAAGGATATGCTAGATAAATCCTTTGACTCTTCTAATAAAGAAATCTTAGACTCATATTTTCAGGCACAATTACAAGTAATTTTTGCACAATTCGTTCATCAGGAAAGTCCTTACCAAGCAATCTAACCTTGTTTATTATGCTCAACAGCTTGTCAGAGTAGTCCTTGATACTTTCTGTCTCCTTCATTCTCTGCATTTCAAATATCTGATCAAGTTGAGCACCTGCATGTTTTTGTTTCTTTCATTTCCCTCGTATGCTCTGAGATAGTCCCAAATATCCTTTATAGACTCTAGGTTCATGATTCTTGTGAATACTATGCTTGACACAGTAGAAAATAGATAGGCTTTAGCTTTGGACTTCTTGGTTTTCTTCTTTTTGTGAGCCTTCAATTGGGTTGTCGTAGGATTTGTAGGCAATGGATCTCAAGAAAAACAGAATACAGAAATTAGGAAAGATACCTCCCAACTCAGCTGCTTAGGTGGAACAAGTTAGTTAGGATTATTCCTTTTTGTAACAGAATTTGTTATTATTTTGATTCTTTCTGATAGCTTCTAGAAAACTCTTGGCTTGTATATATATTAGTTGTTCTGTATACAGATATATCAATGAAAACACAGCAGATTTTCATTCTCTACTCTAGTCGTTCATCCTTTCTCTTTGAATTTTCTTTACATGGTATCAAAGCAGGTTCACTGATCTTTGGACCTACTTCATCATCTCTCAGTTTCTTCTTCACGACCATATTCTTTGCATCTAGCTCAGTTTCACTTCCTTATCTCATTTCTTGAATTCAAACCTTTCAATGGCAACTGATAAGTCATTTAGCTCAGTTTCACCTACTGAAGATCCAACTCAACCTTTTTATCTGCACCACAGTGACAATGCTCACACCGTGGTCATTTCACCTCCACTCTCGGGACCAAACTACATCTCATGGAGTCGATCCTTCACCTTAGCCATCTCAATCAAAAACAAGCTGGGATTTCTTGATGGAAGCATCTCAGCTCCAGAAATAACTGACCCGCTTTAAACCCCTTGGCTTCGATGCAACAATCTCATTCTTTCATGGATCCTCAACTCTGTTTCAAAAGAGATTTCCTCCAATGTCTTCTACATCAGTTCTGCAAAGGAGGTCTGGGAGAAGCTCAGAACACGTTTTTCTCAACCTGACAATGTTAGGATCTATCAACTACAGCAACGACTTGGATCAGTTGTGCAAGGGACACAATCAGTAAGTGAGTATTTTACTCAGCTCAATGCCATCTGGGAAGAACTACACAACTACAGACCACTTCCTTGTTGTTCTTGTGGACTCTGTACTTGCAAGGCACTCAGTTCTGTTGGTGAGGTACAAATATCAGACTATGTCTTTAAATTTCTAATGGGATTGAATGATTCTTATGAGAGTATCAGAGGGCAAATCATACTCATGAGTCCCATTCCATCCTTGGACAAGACTTTCTCTATGGTCTTACAAGAGGAGAGGCAGAGAGAAGCACGAAACCTAATGCTGCCCATTGCTGAACCTTCAGCACTTGCTGCGTTCAATATCCAATTCAAGAAACAGGAGAAACGTGAACTTATTTGCCAACATTGTGGGAAAACTGGGCATACTCGAGAGAAATGCTACAGGCTGATTGGTTTTCCACCAAATTTCAAGTTCACAAAATCCAAACCAGGCTACCCTAGCAGCAACAGCAGTTCATTTGGGACTCATTTAGCTAATCAAGTGATCTCTCAAGGTCAAGAGAACAGGCCATTTGAAGATCCTTAGTTATCTCTCACTCAAGAACAAGTTCAGAAACTTATGGCTCTTGTCAATGGACAAGCACGACAGCTTAATAAAGATCAATCACTTGCTTCTTTAGCAACAAATCAGTCCACACCATCCATACAACCTCAATTGAACATGGCAGGTATACCATCTTGTTTTTCATCTACTTCACATTCATCCATTTTTTCAAATGTCCATCATCATCATCTTCAATCTCTTTTGCAATCCAAGACCTCTAATGTTCAACCAGCACCTTGGATTGTGGACACTGGAGCTACAGATCATATTATCTGTTCCCCTTCTCTTTTCACAACCATTACTTGCACCACTCAAGCTCATGTTCAATTACCTAATGGTACTCAAGTTGCTGTCACACACATAGGAACAGTGCAGCTCTCAGAATCTATCACACTCACAAATGTTCTGTGTGTTCCTTCCTTCACATTTAATTTATTATCTGTCAGCAAGCTCACTCACAATTCCCCTGTATGTCTTGTATTCTTGCATAATTATTGCTTCATACAGGTCCTCTCTTCATGGATGATGATTGGGCTTGCTAAGAATCGTCATGGCCTTTACTATCTCATCTCCAGCTCACTTGGATGCCAGGCTTCCAGCCACAACCTTAAGCTTCCTTTGTTTTCCTCCAATACTCGGGTCTGTCAAGCCATGCAACAGCAGGAGTTTGATGTCTGGCACTTTAGACTAGGACACTTGTCAAATCAGAGGCTAAGTTTAATTCAGTCCTCTTTTCCTGATGTAAAATTTAGGGAACAAACTCATTGTACTGTTTGTCACTTGGCTAAACAAAAATGGGTTCCATTTCCATCAAGCAATACTTTGTCCTCTTCAGCTTTTGACTTAATACATTGTGACATCTGGGGACCATATTCACAACCTTCTTTGCAAGGACATCAGTATTTTCTCACCATTGTTGATGATCACAGTCGTGTTACATGGGTATACTTAATGAAATTCAAGTCTGAAGCTAGGAAAATATTGCAAACTTTCATTCAAATGGTGCAAACCCAATTCAATTCTAAGATTAAATAGGTCAGAACAGACAATGGTTTAGAATTTCATATGCTAGATTTTTTCAACTCCAATGGTATTTTACACCAAAAGACTTGTGTTTACACCCCACAACAGAATGGGGTTGTGGAGAGGAAGCACCAACACTTACTCAATGTTGCTAGAGCCTTACTTTTTCAAGCTTCTCTCCCACTCAAGTTTTGGGGTGATGCCATCTTAACAGCCACATATTTGATTAATAGGATACCTACCCCAATTCTCAACAACAAATGTCCATATGAAATCTTATTTGGTTCCTTACCATCATACTCTCACTTGAAAGTTTTCAGTTGTCTATGCTATGTCTCTACCCTCAAGCATGACAGAACCAAACTTGATCCTAGAGCCAAACCATGCATTTTCATTGGTTACCCAGCTGGAGTTAAAGGGTATAAGGTTTATGACTTGAACAGCCACACCACCTCTATTTCCAGAGATGTGATTTTCTTGGAGTCAGTTTTTCCTTTCCAAAAATCCAATTCTGCTACTAACTCTTGGTCACCTTCTAATTCTAATTACATCCCTGCATCCACTTCCTCTTCTACCTCAGGTTTAACTTTGCCACCAGCTCTTCCAGATATTCCATTGTCCTATCCTTCTAGCTCCACATCATCTTCCACAAACAATTTGCTTTCTGTAGAACCTTCCTTTTCTTCATCAATTCCTCTTGAACCTGATTCTAATAACTCTCCTCGCTCCTCATCTATTGATTCAGAGCCTGTATGTAGCACCCCAGATCCGGGTTTGCCCTATCACGGCACAAACCCGTACCCGAGACCTACTTATGGGCCCAAAAGAACCTGATAAGCATAATTGATGTGGGCAATTACAATGTAATCATCAGAGTGCATAAGATAAAGAAGCATGGAATTTAAAATTTTCCATATAATAAAAGGGCATCTATGTAATAACTCCAAAATACAACAATTAGGTATACAAAAGGCTACTAAGATCTCTCCATCACTGCCTCTCACATGAGCATTCATATACAAGAATGATAATTTAAAGATAACTCCCACGTCTACAAATCCAAAAAGAATAATTACATTCCCATTGATAGTTTCTAGGAACGAAATACAATAACATAAAGAGAACCCCTACTACGGATAGTAAAAGTCCTCGGGCCTGTGCTCACGCTCACCCTCAATAGCTGCCCCAATACATGGCTCACCAAACGGATCTGAAAACAAATCCGGAAAACAAAACGCGTGAGACTTAAAGTCCCAGCAAGTAGCAAACATGCATGAATGGAAGCAGTTAATACAATTCACATAATATCATGATTGGAACAGCTTAGGCAATTTATATAACATCATGAGTAGAGGCAGTTTATGCGATTCATATTCTCAAGTCAAGCATCTAAATAATATAACCCATAAAAATTAGCTAACAAACCTGGTATGACTGATAATGTAAGTCAAACCTGTAGAGCTCACGATGTAGGACAAACCTTTATCAGCAGTTACTAGAACCAATATCACATCCCACAAACCAAGATATAGTACTAAATTCACAAACCAAGTGGAATTCCCCATCCACTACCATTTGGTCTAGGCCAAGTGAGATCTACACCGTCACTGGCATTCAACAAAGGGGCAAGTGAGATCTACACCGTCACTGCCAACCAACCATGACCAAGTGAGATCTACACCGTCACTTAAATCACATAGAAGAAACTCATCACAGCTTTACCAAATCAAATTAATATTCCCAATGCGTAAGAACTAACCAACAAGCACTTCACAGCCAAAGCCAATTCACAGTAAAACACATACCCCTTAAGGTCCACAAATTACGCATTTAAGAAGTGGGATAATCTTAGGATCCCCAATAAATTCACCATACCAAAAATCAACGGATTCCGAGACAAAAAGTTTCGGACCTCAAAAATATTCTAAGTATGGATAAAAACGTTGACTTTTCGGTGTCGAATTTTTCTAGACAAATCTACAAGGAGTTTGGGGCTCAATTTCTGGTTGTAGTCTATTGGAGGGTATACAAATCATCTAGAATTTTCTGGGCTTCTGAATCATTCATTTGGATATCAAACTCAAAAAGTGGCCATTTTTGAAAATCGGGAAAATCAGAAATTTAGGCATGAACTGGAAAGTTGACTTTTTATTGGTTGGGAATTGGGCCCTGGGAGTGTTTTTATTGGTTCCAAATGGGGGGTGAAACCTTATTTACATGTAAAGACTTAAGTAAATGGAGCAATAAATACACAGGACATTTACTTAAATGTCTTTCATGTAAAAAGGGTGCTATGCGAGAGACTTGGCTTGGTTGGGAAAGGGTTTGTGCGAGAGACTTGGCTTGGTTGGGAAAGGGTTTGAGAGAAAAAGGCTAAACAAATCATGAAACAGGGTCCACGATTAGGTCGTGGATTAATCGCCCGGAGGCGATTAGCTCAATGTTCGGGCGTTTAGGTTAAAGGTTCGCGCGCCCAGGTTTAAAACAGGTTCAGCGCGCGCGCGGTAAGGTTTAACGTTCGCTCGCTAAGGTCGCGATCAACCCTAGGCGATTAATCCTGTTTCACGATTTATTTTAATAGAACCTGATTTTTGGGGGTCTTGGCTCAGGATTAATCGCCAATCTGCAGGATTAATCGCCGGCTCGGGTTCTTACAAAATTTTGGGTATTTTCAACACACAACTCATAGAAATCATTCTCAACCTTTCCAACATCAAAGTAGGTGATCACAAAACATCCCAACACACTTAAAAACATCTCCTGAAACAAAGATTCATCTCACATCTACATGAACACAAATCAAACGCATGAAACCTCATTCAAGACACAAATCTCAAACCCTAATATAAATTAAGATCAATAGAGTTGAAAAGTCCATGGCAAATCAATAGAAAAATAACCAAGATCATCATACAATCAAAACCTACGAATTTTAGAAGTGAATAGCAACATGCAAGATCATTCCTTCAAATAAATCAAACCCTAGAGAGAGAATACGAATTTTGTAATTCATTTTGTTTTGAAAGGGTTTGCTACTTACTTGTTAATGGAGAAGCAACCTTCCCTTCAAGCTTTTCTCTCCTTCTTCTTCTTCCTCTTGAAGCTTCAAGCAAGCTCCCACACTTTCTCTCTTGTTCTATACGTCCAAGACAAGAGGGAGTGTTCTAAAAATACTTAAAATAGAAATTAGGGCATCATTTTATATGCCCAAGTTTTGGGTCTTTCAAATCTGCCCCTAAACAAGGCTTTTGTTCAACTAAAACCCTAGGGTGTACCTAAGGCATATCAGGGGTACCTTAGTGTCATTCGAGTGGGGGTACCTTAGTATTAAGTGGGGTACCTTAGTGTTAAGCGGGGTGTTTGCCTTAGCCACTTCAAAAGGCATGCTTTAGGAATGCTTGGGAGGTGTACCTCAGTTAACACAGAAGGGTACCTCAGTTATATAAGGGGTACTCTAGTTATTTGAGGGGGTACCTTGATGTTTCAAGAGATTTACCTTAGTCATTCTAAGGAGTAAACTTTGAATAAGCTTAGGAGGGGTACCTTGATTATTGAGGGGTGTACTTTAGTTATACAGGGAGTACCTTTTGGAAATATAAGGAGGTGTACCCTTGGTAACATGAGGAGTGTACCTTAATAATCTAAAAGGGTTACTTGAGTTATAGAATGGGTGTACCTTAGCTATAAGAGGGGGTACCTTAGCTATATAAGGGGTTATACCTTAGGGAAAACAGTGGGGGGTTACCTTACTTATATAGGGGTTACTTTAGTGAGACAAAGGAGGTACTTTGGCTATATAGGGGGTGTACCCTAGGTAAAACAGTGGGGGTACCTTACTTATATGAGTGGAGTACCTCTAGGAAATTCAAGGGGTGTACCCTAAGTAATATAGGGGATGTACCTTAGGTATGTTGGAGGTACTTTAGTTATAAAAAGGGGGTACCTCTAGCTGTATAAGGGAATGTACCTTAGCTAAACAAGGGGTACTTCAAGTAAGATAGTAGGGTACCTTAGTTAAAATAAGGAGATACCTTAGACAACACAAATGAGGTACCTTAGGTATAATTAGGAGGTACTTTAGGTATTCGAATGGGGTACCTTAGGCAAAACAGTGGGGTACCTTGGCCAATATGAGTAAGGTGCCTTAGATAATATAAGGGGATACTTTAGGTATACATGTGAGGTACCTTAGGCAATGCAAGGGGATATCTTAGGTAAACACAGGGGTACCTATAGGCAAACACAAGGGGATACCTTAGATGAACACAGGGGTACCTTAGGTAAACACAAGGGGATACCTTAGGCAAAACAGTGGGGTACCTTGGCCAATATGAGTAAGGTGCCTTAGGTAATATAAGGGGGTACTTTAGGTATACATGTGAGGTACCTTAGGCAATGCAAGGGGATACCTTAGGTAAACACAGGGGTACCTATAGGCAAACACAAGGGGATACCTTAGATGAACACAGGGGTACCTTAGGTAAACACAAGGGGATACCTTAGGCAATAGAAGTGAGGTACCTTACGTATAGTTAGGGGGTACTTTAGGTATTCGAATGGGGTACCTTGGGCAAATACAAGATGATACCTTAGGTAAACACATTGGTACCTTAGGCAATTAAAGTAAGGTACCTCAGGGATACAAGCGGGGTACCTTAGGTATAACTGGGGGGTACTTTAAGTAACACTTGGGTGGTACCTTGGGTAATACTTGGGTGTACCTTGGGTATAAAAGTGAGGTACCTGGGGTATACTTAAGAGGTTATTTGGGCATTCTTGGGAGATACTTAAGGTACACTTGAGAGGTACCTTGGGCAATATAAGAGGGTACCTTAGGGATAATTAGGGGATACTTTAGGTATACTTGAGTGGTACCTTGGGTAACACTTGGATATACTTTGAGGTGTACTTGAGTGATACCTTGGGTAACACTTGGATATACTTTGAGTAATACATTCGGGTACTTTGGGTAATACTTTGGTGTACTCTAGGTATACTTAGATGGTACCTGAAGTAGTACATTGATGTACTTTGGGTATACAATGGGAGTACCTTGGGTAATACAAGAGGTACTTTAGTGGTATTTGGGAGGGTACCTTGGGTACCCTTAGGAGGTTCTTTAGGTACTCTTAGGAGTTACTTGTGGTAAATGTGAGAGGTACCTTGGGTACACTCAGAAGGTACTTTAAGTATACTCCGGAGATGATTTGTGGTACACTTAACTCCAGTTTTTCCGAATTTGATTTCCAATTCACTAGATCTAATTGAAAGATATCTTAGCCAATTGTAACTAAGACATAACACTAACTAAGCTCTTCTTTAACAACTTCAATTCGATTCCCCTAACTCTTTAGGTATAATCCATACTTACCCCATCTTCATAACACAATTCCTTAATTAGTCTAATAATCACACTTTAGATAATTAAGCTTAATAATTAAGGTATAATCTGGGACGGGGTTTTACACTGTACCACCAGCTGAACCCACCTCTCCTCTCAATTCTCAACAGCTTACTCATCTTAGGCGCTCGGACAGAATTAGGCATGCACCTTCTTATTTAAATGATTACCACTGTCATTTTGTCACTACACCAACTTGTGATCATCTGCATCCTCATTCCACTGCTCATCCACTTGCTCATCACCTCTCATACAATCAACTTTCCCCTTCTCATAAGTCCTATGCATTATCTCTTTCTCTTATCCATGAACCAAGATCTTATGATGAAGCTGTTGTTTCTAAGCATTGGCGTGATGCCATACGGTCTAAGATTGATGCTCTTGAAGCTAATGGAACTTGGACCATCATCCCCTTGCCCCCTGGAAAAAAGGCTATTGGCTGCAGGTATGTCTTCAAAGTTAAATTGAAGTCTAATGGCAGTCTTGATAAATGCAAAGCCTACTTGGTAGCTAAAGGCTATACTCAAAGGGAAGGGTTCGATTATCAAGAGACTTTTAGTCCCGTGGCCAAGCTCACTACTATCAGGTTGTTCTTAGCTTTGGCTGTTGTCTATAATTGGCATTTGATTCAATTGGATGTTCACAATGCCTTTCTTCATGGCGATCTTGATGAAGAGATATACATGGACCTTCCTGGTTTTCAGCTTCAGGGGGAGTCTCAAGCCAAGGTTGACAAACTTGTCTATAGGTTACACAAGTCCCTCTATGGCTTGAAACAAGCCTCTAGACAATGGAATTCAAAATTCACCTCCTCACTCATTGCCATTGGTTTTCACCAATCAAAGTCAGACTACTCGTTATTCACTAGAAATGATGAATCTGGTTTTATAGCTCTCCTAGTTTATATTGATGACATCATAGTGGGAAGTAGCAATTTGAGATCTATTGAGTTTATCAAAAGCTATCTGCATACTCAGTTTAAAATCCGTGATTTGGGAGTACTTAAATACTTTCTTGGACTAGAAGTAGCGAGATCAGCTGCTGGGATTCACATTTGCCAAAGAAAGTACACTTTGGAAATACTTGAAGATGCTGGATTACTTGGATGCAAACCTGTCAACACTCCAATAGAGCAGAATCACAAGTTGTCACACTCTTCCACAGAATTTTTAAGTGATGCTACAAGCTATCGCAGATTGATTGGGAGGCTTATTTACTTGTCAATTACCAGGCCAGACATAACTTATTCAGTCAATGTCCTTAGTCAATTTATGGACAAACCATCTCAAGAACATCTGCACATAGCCCATAGAGTGCTCAAGTACTTGAAGGGATCAATTGGGCAAGGTATTTTCTTCTCTTCCAAATCACCATTACATCTCAAAGCTTATAGTGACTCAGATTGGGCGGCTTGCCTTGAGACACGAAGGTCAATCACTGGTTTCTGTGTATTTCTTGGAGACTCATTAATTAGTTGGAAGTCTAAAAAGCAAGCTACTATGTCTCGGTCATCTGCTGAAGCAAAATATCGAGCATTGGCACATACAAGTTGTGAGATTGTTTGGCTGATTTCTTTGCTGAAAGACTTCAATACAAATCATGAACAGCCATCTATCCTTTATTGTGATATTCAATCAGCAATTCATCTCACCAGAAATCCTATATTCCATGAAAGGACTAAGCATGTGGAACTTGATTGCCATTTTGTTCGAGAGAAAGTTCTAGCTGGAATTATTGCAACAGTTCATGTGCCCTCAAAGTTACAATTGGCAGACTTATTTACAAAGGCTTTGTCGTCTCCTACATTCTACTTTCTATTGTCCAAGATGGGCACTCTAAATATATATGCCCATCTTGAGGGGGAGTCTCAAGAAACAGAATACAGAAATTAGGAAAGATACCTCCCAGCTCAGCTGCTTAGGTGGAACAAGTTAGGATTATTCCTTTTTGTAACAGAATTTGTTACTATTTTGATTCTTTCTGATAGCTTCTAGAAAACTCTTGGCTTGTATATATATTAGTTGTTCTGTATACAGATATATCAATGAAAACACAACAGATTTTCATTCTCTCACTCTAGTCGTTCATCCTTTCTCTTTGAATTTTCTTTACAATGGAGGAATTTGATAGTCTTCCTCTACAGCCTCCCAAAGGTCTAATGCATCAAGATGGACTTTCATTTGAGTGGCCCAAGCTTGATAATTTTCACCATAAAAAAATAGTGGTGCAAAATGTGAGATGGTATTTTCAGTTTCCATTACTAGGTTGTGTTTATGTTTCTAGTTATGTGTTTAAGGTTTGGTTTGTGTTTGTGGACTCACTCAACTAACAGATCCCTCAAGACAACCTAGCTCTGATACCAATGTTATTGTTGTTGAACATAAGAACTAAGTAAAGAAAGATAACAAAACAAAGGAAAAGCTTACTATTTAGTGTTTTTATTCATTGCGTAGCTCTGTTAAATAGAACTTATGTGTTAACAGAAAAGCAACCAAATCTACTAAATACATGGGATAAATAACAACTTTCAAAAAAATTCAAAAACAGCATCTTATTCTCCTAAAGACTTGCTCTTCCGCCACATGTTGTTGTTGACCAACTCCTCAGCAACTGTTCAGCTATTCTTCACTCCACATGCAGCTACTTAGCTAGGCATTCTTTCAATAGAAATGCTAGCACTGTGTTATGGAAGAGCTTGAGAAAAGGTAGGAAACTTACGGTGGTGAGAGATAAAGCACTTCAAAGAAAATTAAAAGAAATAGAAAAGAGAAAGATAGGGAGATGGGGTGTTCGTATGGTTTGGGAAAGATAGATTTAATAAAGGAGAGGAAGCTAGAGTGATGGGGTTGCAAACTGTTATGAGAATCGTTGGGTTTACGTTTTCGAAAGAGAGAGAAAACGTGAGACAGAGAAAGAGAAACAAGAGAGAGAGAGGAGAGGAGAAATAAGAGAGTTGTCTGACTTTTGACTTCACGGAAGAAAGAGAAACGTGGTTCGTTATATGCAGGGGTCTCTTATTGTAAATTTGAATTAGTTTCAGGTTTGTTTGATATTTAAAAACTTAATGTTTAAAAGAAGTTTAGTATTTACATTTTAACCCCTCATCATAACTTCTTTTGTTGTTTTAAAATAGCAGGGCTATGCTGTAATATTAAAAAGGCTTTCATTTCTCCTTCACATGTAATATATTATATTATATTTTTTATGATATGACCATATTATTTATTATAGAGAAATTAGAAAACTGATTTGTGTATATGCATTGTAAATACATATTAATAAAATAAATTATTTATCTTATTCAAGGTAGATAAATAAATAAAATATATTTTGGATGTCAAATAATTGTAGGAATGAGTTCCTAATAAAATAAATTAGTTACTCAAAAGACATATGAATTATTAATAATAAATTGTGAGATATATATTTTAGATATTGTTTGATAATTTTAGTAAATCCTTAATTGTTTATGTTTCTAAATAATTACTGTAGATATGAATTTGAATGACTTTGTTTTATCCTGATATTGATCTAAATTTATATTAAACTTAAGGATGATGCTAAATGAATGTGAAATTGTGCAATGCATATTATTTTACTATTCTTGATGATATTTCTTTAGTTGAATGATTATAAATACCTGTGCATAAATTATGTTTATGACCTTTAAATCTATTCTTACATCATGAGTTTAATTGTAACATGTTTAAATTAATTGTTTATGGTTGTTGATGAAAGCCATGTCTGACTCAATATTAGATTTGCATATTTGCATATATTGAAAAATAATCATGGCATTGATTATGAAAACATAATTAATAAATTTGACAAATTTTGCATGAGAAGAATATATGAAAGATATATACACACTCTATGAGAGAGTGAGGGTTGAAGCCCAACAGTCACCAATAACTCTATGGTTCGGGTGAGGTGTGAGGGTTGGAGCCCAATAGTCACTAACAACCCTGATATATGTGGATATTACTTGTGAACCATAAATAAAAAATAGTCTAGTGTGATAATTTCGATAAGACCATGTTATGAAATTTGGGGTCAAATATTACAAAGATATTGTGGGCATCTTGGGAGTAATCCCCTTCCTAAAAATATTGGTTTGGCATTGTGATCTGATCGGTTGAAAGCCCATAGAACTTTGATGTACACGTAGAATATTATAGATTACCATAAAGAGGTTAGTGCCTCGGGACTTTATAATCAGAACGTGTGCTATTTGATATACTCTAAATGTTATATCACATACACTTGGCAAGTTGTAAGAAAGATGGGGGAATAGTCTTACAACTTTGCAACTCTATGATATCCATAACAAGGGTAGAAGTTGAATATCTATGGTGGATGCACGTACTGCATGCATCTCATATTTGTTTGCGTATGGACTTGTGGATTTTTGGAATATTTATTTCATATAGATATTATAGTTAGAAATACATGCATCTTAGGATTTTAATAATTGCATAAAAATAAATTTCAATAAATACATGAATTAATTTGATTATTATTTAATTAATTTTTCTTGCTTATTCTGTTAATCTAGGGATTTCAATTGATATTGAGTTTGTGAGATGAAACCTACTTAGCATATTTGCTCACTCTTACTATTTTGTAGGTATTTATGATGCAGCATACGAGAAGCAGGATGATGCTTAGGAAGTAGACTTGATACGGCATGTTTGACGTCGTGTAAAACCCCGAATTTTCAACAAATAAATAAATAAAATTAATTAGGGATATTTGGAATGTTAATGAATTTGTCAAAATAAATTGGAGATTTACTATATAGCATATGATTTGGGGATTTTATTGATGTAATCAATTTATAAATATAGGTGATCACATTGGTAGTAGAGATCAGGAGTTTGGCGCAAATTAGGCTGTTCAATCGTGAGTTATCGAGGTAAAAATTAATATTTTTTTATGTTGCTGAATTCCGATTGGATGAGCATATGGGGGTTGATGCTGGTGTGTTGCATGGAATACTAGGTATTTAAGTGTAGAGAGTATGCCCTAGAGAATACGGTAAGTATTCTCTCCGTATATTGTTTTTCGCTGGTGTGTTTGCGGCTGAGAAAAATCCACGACCGAGAGCGACCAAACAAGAAGAAGAAGAAGGAGGGAGGGAGAACCAAGTTTCTCCTTGTTCTAAGGCCTGTCTTGCAACCGTGAAGAGGTGTGAGTGTTGTTGTTTAGAGAAGGAATAGGAGAACATGAGATCAGAGGTTGGTAGCACTCGTTTTTTACGCTCATTTTGTATTCAATGGTTAATAGATTCGTTTGCATGTTTTTATGATATATTTATATGTATTTAGCATAATAATGATCTTATATGAATGATAGAACTGGTTAGACCATGAAAAATCGGATTTTCCATACACGATTTGCCGCTGTTCAATGGGCGCCAACCTCCTTGTGCTCAGCGCCCCTGAGTGCTAGTTAGCGCTTGTGTAAAATTTTTGGACGCCGACGACCGCCAACTGACAACAAGTCGGCGTTAAATATTAAACTACCGCCAACCTGGAACGCCCAGGCGTCCCTGAGCGCCCAGTCCAGAAAAATTGAATTTTTCCAAATTTAATTCCTGATTCAATTCCAAACCATTTTTAATCAATTTTATTAATTAAATAAGATTTTTTTGAGTCAAATTAAATTACCAATTACCCTGTTTTACAGAAAAATAAATAAGGAGTTATTTTAGAATATTAGTTACCTAAATTTGAACTTAATAAGAAATTCTAAGCTTTTGGACAAATAAACTTTATAAATGGAGATAAATAACCAAAAGACATTATTTTACACACCATAAACCAAATTTCTATAGATAGAAACTTTAAACCAGAAATTACCTTATAGAATTTGGAGAAAGAACCCTATATACCTTTAGGCCTCATTAGTTAATTAAATCGGTTTACCTTAATTTCTCTCTACTAAATAACAAGTACCATATTACTTTATGTGATTACCTCTAAACTTTAAATTACTTTAATCGATCTCACCACTACCATTAACCACCTAAGTCTTGTATTACTATAATAATTACATAACAAGACCCCGTCATTATGAGTACACACTAATGAACTGAGTTTGGAACAAGATTTTGGATTACCGATTGAACATGAACGAACTATGATTATAAACAATATTGGAATGTGGATGATTTGTAAAATGGCTTGGTGGCCAGTTTGATTAACAACCTGCTTGGTGGCAGAGATTATTACCTGCTTTGTGACAGAGATTATTACCCGCTTGGTGGCAGAGACCCTTAACCTGCTTGGTGGCGGAGACCCTTGACCCGCTTGGTGGCGGAGACCTTTACCTCCTGCGGAAGAGACATATATTCCTCTTGTGGGGTAGATGTAATTCCGATGGGATTGCATCCTACAAGAGAGGTACCACATGTGGGGGAGATGTGATTATACTTGATTACAACCCACATGGGAGATGGGTGTGTGAGTTACCACTGAAAGGTGAGGAAGCTATCCCCTGCAGTAGAGGTAGATGCTGTGTGTCCACATCCTGCGGTTGAGTTATACTATCTTCTGCAGAGGGTACCTGTAGTTGTAGAGATGTGCATTCTCCTGCGGAGTTAGTGTGGATACTATGTGTTTGCGTCTTGCAGCAGAGGTAGGCTACTACCTGAAGGTGGGCTTCTACTCCTGATTATATGATTGATTCTGAGATTGGATGATCGGGTTAAACGTATCTGACAAGATTGTTTATTTTAAATGAAATATTGAAATGTCATAATTGAACGGAATTACTATGACTTAATTTAAACTGTTAAAATTGAATATTATGGAATCATGAATAAAATGTAGAATTGTTCTTAGGAATACACAAATTGGAATAAATTGGAAACCAGGTGATTGTGATTTATGACACATTGTTCTTCTAATTGTAATGAATTTACATGTTAAGCTTTCTTCATTTCGAGCACTAATTTGAGGATGGTTTATATCATGATTAATTGTTTATCTTACCGATCATGACTATTCGCTTATTTTATCGAGCATGAAACCATTGTTATTTTCCATATATATATTGTTTTCCCTCATGCATGGTGTTACCTACTGAGATATTCATATCTTACCCCTACTTTATATTCTATTTTTCAGGTCATCTTGGAGAGGACGCCACAGGTTAGACTGATAGTGGGCTCGAAGTCTAGAAAATCCAGAAGACAAGTGTCGGACATTTTATATAGTTTTATTTATTCTCTTGAATTAATAATAGATGACCTAGTAGGATTTATGAGTTAGTTAACTTGTAGTTGCCGTTCATTTGATTAATTGATGTAATAGAAAGATTCAGGTTCTAATGAATAATTTAAGCTTCCTAGCACTTTGATAAATCTTAGTTCTTTATTTCTTTATATTTTGAGATGATTGTAAAGTACCACAAGTTAATGCCTTGATCCGGGTAAAAAAAAACAACCCGGATTCAGGGCGTTACACGTTGATAGGGTCTACAAAGAGTAGAGTATTTATTTATGGATTTATTTTGATGTTTTATTAGCATAGTAGGTTATTTTCATGATTTTGTATTAGTGATAGGTTTATTACTTAGCAGATGGGTTTATTATTTATATGCACTTTGATACTATTTTAATTAATATACGTGAATTTTAGTTGCCTTACATGTGCAAGATCTTGGTATTTAAATTTATTGTTTTATTTAGAATTTTATTTATGTGATGTTTTATATATCAATGCACTTGAGAGTTGGTTATCTGCTTGGGTTTTCGCATTAGGGTGTGTGGAAACTACAGCCATGTCCTAAGATTCCTATTACCTTGTTGTCCTTATTATTTATTATTAATTATTAATGTTATAGGAATATTATATGTATAAATTTCAGGGCATGACAATGTAAATATACTATTTATTCAAGAAAAATCTATTATGATATAAGAGATAAGAGTTTAATGAACTTACCTTTGTAAGTAAGATGATTTTGATGAGTCTTGAAGTGATTTAGAGCTCCCGCAAGAGGTTTTCAACAACTTCAGATCTTTGTGCTTTACAAGTTAGTATCTTCACTTGTTTTCAAGCTTGCATTGGAGATTCCTAGATTTGAAGAGGGTTTGAGTTGATTTCTGAGAGGTATGTGTGCGCACCTGATTTCGGTCGCACGACGAGGCGCATGCAAAATGATGCTTGCCTCGGGATTGTTTGGAGTCGCCACTGCCTGATAGGGTGCAGGTAGACACCTAGTGCCTAAGTTTGTTTATTAAGGCTTGGTCTACGGCTTGAGATTCTAAGCAAGTTCTCGGTTACGGTCTGGGGAAGTCCGTAGACACCCCAGTCCACCCCGTCGAATGACGGGTCCCATAGGTTTCCTGGTTTTGAGTCAAATTTTGGTCTCTCACTCACCCGATTCCTAATCCAGCATTCAAATTTGGTAAGTCTGGCTGGACCGCCAAAGTGGTGTGGGTCCCTTTACTTGATTTTATCTTCTTAGCTTAGAGTGATCTGAGTCTGATTGCGTGGGCCCCGTTGGAAGGCCCACGGATCCCTTGGTAGACCAAGTGTGGTCCACATGTTCCCTCAGCGGGCCTTGGTCTAAGCCTGCGAGGCCCTTTGGGCTTCGGTTCAATGAATTGATTTTATCTTGAAATTCAAGTTTGATTATTTAAGTAGATTTTCATGCCAAAGTGGGCCGAAACTGCTTTGTGGGCCCCACAGTTGGTTTGCCAAGTGATTTTGTGTTATCTTGATTAATTATACCAAAGCGGGCCAGGCATTGGGCTTGGGGCCCTTTACCTGGGCTTGGGCTTGAAAGCCCAAGACTACCTGAGTTAGGGTTTGGAAGCCCTATCCTGGTCTGGTTCAATGGGCTTGGTGGGCCCGACAGGCCCTGCCCTTGGTCTCGGCCAAACCATGCCTAAATCTAAGCATGCTTCCAAAATTGGGCATTGGCAGGCCTCAAAGGGTCTGGCCCACTCAATCCTTTTAATTATCTTATTTAAACACAATTGAATTGTTCGGGCTGGGTGGGCCCCGTTGGAAGGCCCACTGGAAATCAAGTTGGATCAGGGGTCCAAGTCCCATGTTGGGTTTCTGGGTGGCCCGGAAACCCTATTGGTTCATTTGGTTCGGTTTGAAAATGTCATCCACACCCAGAAAAATCACAGAATATACATAAATCACAAATCACAAAATATACAAAAATGGCATTTTTCAAGGGAGATCGGCTCACTTGACAATCTCCGATGGGGTTGGAAATGATGGCTCATATTCTGGGTCCAAGGGGAGGGACCTAATCGGGTCCTGATCTAAGAGGTTGAAGCCTCGAAGCAGCAAAATGGAGCTGGGTTGGGTCGGCTGCAAGCAATTCGGCAATTAAGTGGGTGCCCTGACCTCAGGCGCTTGGCGCGAGGTCAGCGCAAGCTCGACGGAACCAAAAACAAAAAAAAGACGCCCGACGCGAGCTTGGCGAACACAAAATCGCCCGGCACAAGCTCAACACACACCCTTGATGAAACACGATTCTCTGTTTTTTTTTTGAAACTCAGAGACTGGTTTGATTTCCGTCTCTGTAACACCTTCCTGGTGTTCCTTAAACTCCCAGAAAACGTCTAAACTCAACTCGAAATTAAACTAACCTACTCCATATCCCGAATCATAACCTCTTTTGTGAACCTCCACATCCGAAAACCGAAAAAGGAACGCGACTAACGAAGAAGGGAAAAGGGGGGTTCACATCGGGGTACATGAGATGAAATGGCCATGGGGGAACATGCTCCCACCTTCGAATCAGACAAGCAATAACAGCAAACAACGTGATAAAGATGGAAAACGCCCTAACATGCTTGAAATGAGCTTATTCTTTTTTATATTGAGCAGGGAACATTACCTTGGTGTTTTAACACCTTTCCGAAGTGGGCGAGTTCCCTCTGGCAACACGACCGTGGCTGGAACCGCCTTATTCACTACCAACAGCACGATCTACTCCCTTGGCTTGGATGAGAAGGAAGAGGAAACGAGATACCCGGGGGTCGGAGGAGCTTCAGGTGATGTCGGAGGGTTTTGTGGAGGCACGGCATGGCAAAGGAAGCTGCGAGAGTGGGGCACGGGCCAAGCGAGGGGTGAAGAAGAAGTGGAAGAGAACCAATGCGAAGAAAAGGCCAACCAAGGAAATCGCCCAACTTAGAAAAGAGCCCTAACCCAAAAAAGCCGAACCCCTTCGCAAGAGGGGGGGCCGCGGTTTATAGGAGAAAATTGGGGTATCCGCCGGGTTGGCGCCGAGTAGCTGGAGCTCAGCGCAAGCGACACAATGATTAGAAAATTTAATTCGGCCGCTAATTTGTCTGAAAAATCTAGTATTTACAGATATAGTCCCTGGGATATTTTGAAAAAAATATTATTTTATTTAGATATTTTCAGACATTTTCAGATTGGTCCCTGGGATCTTTTGAATGTTTTGATATTTACGGATTTGATCCCCGAGATATTTTCCTGTGCCACTTACCACGTGTGCAGCCCTTTGCCACGTGTGCAGTTTTCCAGTTTTGCTGCTCGGAAACTTCGACAGCTCATATCTTCTTCACCTGGACTCCAATTTGGGCAAACTCAATTGAGTTAGAATCGTATCGGAGCCCTCTATCCAATGGCATGGGGGCAAGCACCTGGATCGGGGTTTAGTAGAAAGTCCACTTTCGGCTCCCCCTCAAGTTTGACCAGCTTGCAGAACCTTCATCCGGACTCTGATTCCTGCAAATTAAGTTGTGTTAGAACCATATCGGAGTCCTCTATCCACTGGGATAGGATTAAGCAGCAGAGAGTCAACCTTCGGCTCCCTCCCAAGTTTGACCAGCCTGCAGAACCTTCATCAGGACCCTGATTCCAGCAAACTCAGTTGCGTTGGAACCGTGTCGAGATTCTCTATCCATTGAGATAAAGCAAGGTAGCCAATTATCACTTGATCAAAAAGTCAACCTTTGTCCCCTCAGGGTTTGACTTTTCCGCCAGGGTTTTCATTTTCAGCACTTCCGGGGTGCAAAAATGAGGTGCTTACAGATACTGTAAGCACCTCATTTTTGCACCTCTCGGAAATGCCAGAAGTGGAAACCCTAACAGACAGGTCAAACCCTAGGGAGCAGAAAATTGACTTTCTAATCAAACCTAAATTGACTGCCATACCCTATCCCAATAGATAAGAAATCCCGGCACGATTCCAACACAACTGAGTTTGCCAGAATCGAAGTCCAGATAAAGGAGATATAAGCAGAACAACCGTAAGGGTAAAACTGTAAATAATTGCATAAATTCAGTCCACGTGGCAACTAAGAAAAAAAAAGAGAAAGAAAAGAAAATCGCAACCGTATACCTTATACGAACATGTTAAAACTCTCTAAAAATGAGCAGAACAACCTTAAGGGCAAAAATGCAGAAAATCTGTCCACGTGGCAAATGTGCAAGTCACATTGGCCAAGTGGCAAATCAAAGGACAAAAAAATAAAATAATATTAATTTTCAAAATATCCCATTTTAACTAATTAAAATAAAGTGAAAAGCAAAATTCGGATTCTCTCATTAAGTAAGAGAATCCAACATCAAATCAGCCAAATTGGAGAGAGAGAGGGTAAATCTAAAAAAAAATCTTTTTTTTATAAAAGCAACCGAAAATATATTTCAGATATACACAAAATGTGTATATCCAAATTATATTTTCGGATCTAAGGATAAGGTTCTTGGATTTCTCCCCAGATTTTCTGACATTATCGCTGAAAAAAATGATTATTGATTTGATGTGCTTGTATCCGAAATTATATTTGGGATTCAAGTATTTTGAGTATAGTCGAAATTAATTTTCGGCTATACTCAAAATTATTGTAATCGAAATATAATTTTGGTTACATGTTTTTTGTCTATAAAATGAAAACAGCTGCTCATTTGCATGGGTTGGCTGATTTGGCTCTTCTCCCTCTCCTCCCCCTGTACGAAACTCTTCCCTAACCCCTCTCCATCACCCTCCAAGCCCTTAACCCACTTCTAAACCCTTCTTAACCTCTTCCGTTCCCCTTCTTCTTGATCTTGAACCTAGAAGGAAGCCAAGGGAGGTCTTGTGGAGCAAAAGAGAGGTGCTCCAGGTACTGTCCAACTTCAAGAGACTTCAACACATACTCAAGAAGGTCTCCAAACCCCAAGGTAAGCTTCCTTGGTACATTTTATTCGACATATATAATAACGAGTTAAATGTGAGCATGTTCCATCACTTTGGTGTCTTTTGCTGTGTTTTTGCTCCTCCACCCTCTTTTTCTCCATCTTTATCCTTATCTCTTCCATAGAAGTAGTTCCCCATGGTAAGGGGAAGGTTTTGTGCACAATGGAAGGGAGGAGAGGCCATGTTGTTGTCCAAGGTCACACTTTAATGCACTTTTCGTTGCTCCCCCTTATCTTTTCTTCTTATCATTTAAAGGAGGGCATGTTCTCCTCTCTTACATCACATGCACCCTTTAAATCCCCCGAATCCCTTCTTTAATGGTTTCCATGGTACTTTCAAGCTTACTTTTTATTCTTCTTTTATTATGAAGTGTGTTGTGTAAGGCTATAGTTTTAGGCACTTAAATAGCACGTTCTACTAACTTCATTTCCATGATCACATGCTCATTTTCTTCGTGCTGTTTTGGTTTCTCTTGTGTGTTATTTTCATGTACACCACGCCACATACATGTGCATGATACCCTTAGGCAACATGTCTAGGTTCCCCCCTTCTCTTGTTCCCATGTCGTTCTTATTTACACATAGCATGCTTGCACCCACTCGCATATGATCTTTTAAAGCATCTTAGGATCATGTTTTATCTCTTTATTGCTTGTTGTTTTGGTTATTTCTTCCTATATGTTGCACACACGACACTATGCACATGTATGGTGCACTTATAATGCATGCTTAGGTTATCTTTCTCTAATTCCACCTCATTAACATGTACACCCATACACAAGCACGTACTTTAATCCACTGTTTCATAGCATGCCTTAAGCCTTATTTAGTTTGTCTTCATGTGCTATTGATGATTGGTTTGTATACATATGCATAGTGTGGCCGAATGGACTATGAAATTGGCCTTCCGGGCCACCTCCCTTCTTTCCTCATGAAGAAGGGAAGATTGTCTTCCATACCAAAGTAGGGATACCTTATATCCCTACGCATATCATGGGTGAAAGCTCATGAGGGGAGAGAAGGCCCCAAGCCTCATGATGTGTTCGCAAATGTGCTGCTCCCAATTGCAGGAGTGTCAAGTTGTATTACTTGAGTGAGCCCCAAGGTCGATTTCCACAGGGACACGATGATTAGAAGTAAACCAGAAATGATAAGTGCTGAAAGAACTAAATTAACAGAGAGAAATGAATAAATCCAAACCTAAACATCTAATTAACAAAATATTAACTACACTACACAAGTAAGGTAAAATACTCTTGTTTTATACACTAGGAAAATGATAATATAGAAAATTTTGTGAAGAAACCCATATTAGATTATCTACTTAAACATGAATAACTAAATACACTTAGCAAATTTTAGGGACAAAATAAAAGTTAAATTTAAGAACAAACCAAACTACAAGTAAAAAGTTCTAATGATCAAAATACCAAACACCAAAGCTACAGGTATTGTTCTTTAATGGGTTGTATCCATCTTCCTCTCAGATCTTCTCCCCTTCAATTACCAACTCAATCATGAGATTGATAATCAGATGATTTAACAATATAAACCGAGTTTTTGATCCATCCAATCTACCCATTGAACTTCAGATCAGATCTGGAATGCATATCCAAACAGAGAAACCCAATTCGAAAGCTAAGCATCCATTGTGCCTTTTGTCAACAGTGGATCAAAGATTTGTTTGAAGAATCTCTGTTTTAATATAATAAGCACTGATAGAAGATTCAAAAAGACATACACAATAAAAACAATGTGAAGATCAAAGGAAACAGAAACTACAACCCGTTGAAGAACTCCACCTGAGCTTAGGAATGAATTCACTCACACATGATGTAGGTTCTGATGTGTTCGTTCAAACCCAGCTCTAGGAAAAACGAAAATACAGCGAAATAAAAGTGAAGAAGAAAACTAAAAGCTAAAACCTAAAACCTATCCGAAAATCCCCCTTTTCTTCAACGACCTCCTTCTCTTTTCTCCTTTTTTCCAGCTTTCTCTCCCATTCGTTTTCTGCTCCAGCTCCCTATTCCCCCTTTCGTTCCTCCTCAACGAACTCCAAAACCATTAGCCACATCAGCCACCAGAACCAATGAATGTTGGTTTCTTTTGTTTTCCTCATTTACCCCTGTAATAAACAAACAGTAGCATTATTAGTGAGGGGTATAAGGGTAAATGTAAAGTTTAAACTAATTGCTTGTGGTGGCAATATAGAATGCCACATGGAACTTATGTCATCTGATTTTATTTCAATCCATATCATGCTCATCTAACCCATGCATAATCTCAAAATTGATGCCAAGACATCTCTTTACCCAAAATTAAACCAGAAAATTCTAGGCAATCCCAAGTTTCTTATTAAGCACACTTTCCATGCACAATTAAGCCTAAAAAGCATAATAAAAAATTCAATTCAAAGCTTAGGCCACCAACACAAGTCAATGCATTATTAAGCAAATATAAAGGGATTTTTTTGTATTTTTCACCTCAATAAGTGGTTTAAATATACAATTTAACCACTTAATCACCTCACCGCTCCCCCATTGGTTTAGAATTGGGGTTATATGCCTAATTAGGCTTAAAACCCTTTCGCACAAACCACTGTGGGCCCATGGAGGGGCCCACACAGTTGCTGATTTTTCCTAGAAGCCAGAGAATCCAATCTCCTTTAAAAATCACAAAAATTGGTTTTCTATGCTTGCCCGAAAACTTGGTCAGGCAAGCAATTTTCTTCACATAGCCAAAATATAATTTTGGCTATGTGTATATATAGCATGACCGAAATTATATTTCGGTCATGCTATATTAGGGTGTATCCGAAATGCAATTTCGGTTACACCTAGAAAACCCTAAAATCCTTTTTTTAATCCCTTGTCTATTTTAAACCTTTTTTAGTTAAACCAATTCATCCAGTAAGGTTTTGGGTCTTTCCTTAACCCAACATGGGCCTTGGGCCTAGTGGGCCCAACTTGAGCACCTGTGGGCTTTCCAATGGGGCCCACCCAGTCCAACTAACACACTTTAATTAATTAACAAACAAATAACTTAACCCAAGGGCCACACTACTTGAGGCCCAGTAAAAGCCCAATGAGAAGCATGTTTGGTTAGATTAGGATTGGTTTGGCCGGGACTAGGGCTTGGGCCTATCGGGCCCTACCTCTTTCTTTAAAGAGAGCCCATTTACCAAATTAAGGTGGGGACCCACATCCCTTACCTAGCAAAGTCTTGGGCTTTCAAGCCTAAAGCCTAGGAGATGGGCCTCAAGCCCATTCCTAGCCTATTTGGTGATAAAGCAAAGATTAAGATAATAAACCAAGGAAGAATCCCTTGTGAGGCCCACCTAAGGGGCCCACACATCATCCAGGCCCACGAAAGGCATAAAACCCTAATCTTAATTCTTTTCGAAACTTTAAATAAAATTGATCAAACTATACCAAAACCCTAAAGTGTTTTCTAGGGTTAGTTTGAAGCCCACCAAAGGGACATGTGGACTACATCCAGCCCCCTAGGGATATCGTGGGCCTTCCAAAGGGGACCACCCAATCAAACCAAAATCACTAAAATAAACAAAGATAACAATAAAAAAAGGGGACCCATACCACTCAGGTGGTCCTTACATAGACCTGAATTTATGAGAGCATATTAGAGTAGGATTGGGTGGGATAAACAAAAGTTGACTCTAAACCAGGAAGATCCATAGGACCCATCACCTGACGGGGCGGACCAGGGTGTTTACGGACTTCCCCGGACCATAACAGAGAGCTTAGCTAGAATCTCAAGCCACAGACCACTAATAGACAAACATTAGGCACCCAGGTGTCTGCTTGCACCCTATCAGGTAGTGGCGACTCCAAATCTCGATTTTCTGAAGAGAGGCACGCAACCATGTGCGCCCCAACAGTGCGATTCCACGGAATGACGCACGCAACCACGTGAGCATTTCTTATTTTTTTAATTTCTGATATTTCTTTATTTTTAAAGCTTTTTTATTATTATAATGAAAATATTTTTGATTTTTTTGTTTTTGCCTTCTAAACTTTTTCTTTTGTCGTTTTCTAGTTTTGCTTTAATTTGCTATGTGGGCAAATGTGCACAAAGCACATTCTTGCCACTTGGCATAATTTTTGTAGATTCTTACAAGAAATGCTCTTGAAATTGTTTTGACCATAGCTCTTTTATTTGGACTCCAATTTACACAAACTTAGTTGCATTGGAATCGTATTAAAGTTGTATTTTCAATGGTGTAGAGGCTATTGGCAAAATCAGCTTCTGGTAGAAGACAAAAATTTGGCTCTTAGTTTCAGCCGTTTTAGGGTTTTGATGTATTTATCACATTTTTTGTTAGAGCAAAACTTGGGTGCTTACATATGGAAATATTAGGGACTAGACCGGTACTTGACATGTTTACATTTGCAACAGCTTTGCCACACCTATAGGCCTAATCTCAGTATTTTGTTTGAAGCACTTGCTGCTGATAAATTTCCTGATAATCATATTAGGAGGATTGGTTACCCATACACTTTTTTGATCGCCACATGTAGAACCATGGGAATCGATAGGATTCCACACATCCTACACGGGACTTAAAATAGGAGTTGCCACCATTCAAGGGGTCTTGGTGTGAATGGTCACCAAAGTGTACAAAATGAAAAAAAAATGAGCCAAAGATGCTCAAATTCATGGTGTATACTAGATTTTGGGTAGCGCGTAATGCCCCAAACCCGGGTCAATGCAAACCGACACCTGACCCGAATCTGGTTCGCTACTGTAACAACTCAAATCTAATTCAACAACCGAACCCGAGGTGCTACTAGACCCATATGAACATATCATTAACAAATTAACCAGATTGAACATTAGATGAGAATCCAATTCATTACTATCAGAGTGCGGAAACATAATGTGCGAAGTGTAAATCTAACATCATCATAAATATAAAATAAGTGAATAACCATCAAATTCAAATGAATCAAGTCTGGTAATCAATGGGTGCTAAAAACTCTCAATCTTTCTGTCTCTAGATACATCAAAGCCAAATAAATAAAATAAACTGTCAATAAGTTCTTAATCATCTTCTCTCCTCAACCTTAGCTCACTCCGGATAGTAGTAATCCTCCGGCAAAAAGTCAGCAAAGTCTGCCTGATAATCGCCACTAAGATCCCCCTCTCGCGTATCAGCTGAAAAACAAGATAAAAAGTAGGGTGAGATACGAATATCTCAGTAGGTAACACATGCATGCTGCAAGCAGTTTATATATATGAAAATAATCATTCACGCACGATTAAGCAAACACGGATAAGCAAGCTCGATTAAACAATCATAGCGAACTTGAAACACAAATCAACATTTAAAACAATTTCTAAGGATCAGAGAATAGAAGAATTTATAATAAGAACCAAGATTCAGAATTTTACGACATAATCCAAACAATGCAGACAACTCAGTGTCCAATAAAACTAGGATGTACTAAGCAGTCACATCCATCCATAATGTATCACATACATGCCTCCCGCATGTGCCAAAATAATAGTAACTAATGTTTCAAGATATCAATGTTATTGTAGGACTCACAAAGAAAGATAAACCTTTGAGATAACCCTCGACCAAATGCTATACCACCATGCGGCTTAAGGGAAATGCTACTGTGACTCTCAAACTTGAGACATCTCTTTAGCTAAGAGCCATAGTCATCGACTTATTGCGCACGACTCAACACAGTTGGCATGAACCACCAGCATGTAGCACCGGAATCAATACATGGAGATGGCCGCTGATCTACATGTGCAGGAATCACTAGCGAAGCTCGAAATGACCCTATAGACACGGGACCCTCTAGTGCAAACTAACTTGCAAAGGAAGCGCACTCGCACAAGGGAGAAACTCAACCCAAATGAAATATCTCTTAGCTATCTAGCTTATTCTATAGATCCATACTCAGCTATGCACACTAGACACCAAAAATCCCTAAGGACTCATCTTTAAGTAAATAATAGTGCCTAGCGGCATATAAAAGTCAAATCTGTAATTTTTGTCAATATTGGGTTATCTGGGTTGAAATTATGATCTAAATGTTCTTCCTGTAGAAATCTGGTTTATGGTTTGTATAATAATGTCTCTTAATTAATAATCCCAATTATAAAGTTTATTTGTACAAAAGATTAGAATTTCTCATTAAGTTCAAATTTAGGCAACTAATAATCTAAAATAACTCCCTAATTATTTTTGAGTAAAACAGGGTATTTTGGTAATTTATTCTGACTTAAAACATCTAATTTAGTTGATAAAATTCATTAAAAATCATTTAATATTGAATTAGGAATCAATTTATGAAAAATCTGCATTTTCTGTTATGGGCGCTCAGGATAGGGCGCCTAGGTGCTCTGGGTTGGCACCAATTCAAATTCAGGTGATTTTTATTTTCAACGGGCGCTCAGGGATGCCCAAGCGGACCCAGTAGGCGCCCGCTTTGTTTTTCAATACCTACCCTCCTCCTCTAAGTAGAGGTGGGCGGCCAAATATTTTACACGAGTGCCTACAGACGCTCAGGGGGTCAAGGTAGGCGCCCAAACAAAAAGAGTGAATAGCGTCTGAAAATTCTATTTTTCTCTGTTCTGATCGTTTCTAACACATATATAAGATCATATTCGAGCTAAATATACATCATGAAATCATGCAATACGATTAATCCAATTGAAAACCAAAAACGAATCGAATAAAACGCGTGCTACCTACCTATTACGCTCGTTCCACTCTTTCTTGTCTGAACAGCAACTATCACAGATGCAAGACACTGCTCTTAGGATGAAGAGGAACCCACGACAGATGCTCTCTCTTCCTTTTTCTTCTTCTTTTTCTCTTCTTCTTTCTGGCGGTTCTCGGTTTTGGTCGCTCACAGCCGCAAACTCCCATCGAATACAATGAGATACGAAAAGAATACTAAACCGTATTCTCCTAGGGCAAATACTCTCTACACTTAAATACCTACGATTCCATGCAACACACAAACATCAACCACCATACACTCATCCAATCAAAATTCAGCAACTTTAAAATACTAATTTTTACCTCGTTAACTCACGATCAAACGGCCTGATCTGCGCCAAACTCCTGATCTCCATTAATAATAATATCACCTACAATTATAAATTATTTCATCAATCAAAATCCCCAAGAATATTAATTATTAATTTATTTCTATTATTTAAGAAATTTTCAGGGTCTTACATAACGGGGTTAGGTTATGAGTGAGGGAAGGAGTTAGAGACCCTCACTCATCCACACAAGGTGGTTGCCATAGGTTTCACCATGCTACGAATGCTTGCATACACTCAAATCATTTAAAAGGAAATAAGACACAAAAGGATGTATGATTCTCTGTGAGAGTTATCCAATTGATTTGGATACTCTCTATTGATTTATCACCCTAAGGACACTTTGATTAAATCAAAAATCAAAGCAAAGTTCAAAGAAAATATATTAACTCAAATATGGAAATCAGGAAAGCAAAGAGCTATATGAGCGGTGCACATTCAATTAACCATAATCCACTCATTTGAAATCCAAAATTGATGAAACCAAAGCCATTTGAAAGCTTATTTGAAGCGCCAAACACTGTAAAAATTTCATTCAAAACATATCAATATCAAATGAATATTGCTTGGTTGAAGTTGTTATTTCATCACAGTGACCGTGATTACCAGCATACCTTCACAAGTCTATTCATGAGAAACCACTCCATATAAATTTACAAAAATTAGTGTGGATGAAGTAGGAAGTGCCCTCTTTCAAATGGTATAAGGCTCAACCAAAACTTCATCCATATGAGGTTTGTGCGCTCTCAGAAAGACAATATAATCATCACAGATTGATCATGTAATTTGCTACTGAGCAGTACTAGGTCAATCAAGTACACATCAATCAATATTGCTTGAAAAATTATGAAATTAATTTTTTTTGAAAATACACTTATCAAAGAAGATTTAGAAACAAGAATCAAACAAATCAAAATTCAAATGAGCTAATGGTGCTCGAACGAAGTGATAGGTACTGAGATCTATCTACCACAAACCTATCTAGTTCAATCAACTATAGAGAGCAAATGGCTGAATGAAAAATCATGAAAATTTATAAGATTAAACTAGACTATAATATCTTTGGCATGTAACTGGAACCTCTCAAAAATTCATTCAGAGGACAAGTTATGAATGAAACAAATTGCTGCTTAGGTATAGTCCAAATTTGGGACAAATGAGTGAAATCAATATCGAAATCAATAGATCTACACACAGAGCTCTTCAAATCAAGACTAAAATAGTCAAAGTGATCTAAGAGAGCTCTAAAAAATGTTTAGGGCAAATTTTGGCTCAAATCTCTCATTATTTGGAGAGTGAGAACCAATTGGAGCCCAAATTCACTTTGAATTCATAAAATCTGAAGAGATCAGGCCACGAGGCCTTCTCTAAGAGTTTGTAACCATTTAAAAATTTACCAGAAGTCCAGAGATGTTGACTTGAGCCTAAATCCTCAGATCTACCATATTGAGTATGATAGATATAGGGATTCATACCTAAAATTGAAGAAAAAGCACAAGTAAGTGTGTGCACTTATAAAGTGTGTAGAAAATTAGAAATATAGAGGAATTTAATATCTAATGCCATGAGTTGGCCTAGATCCACGAAATTCCTCTCAAATTAAAGAGAAAAATTACACAAATCAGCTAGATCCATGGAATTCCTCTCAAATTAAATAGAAAAATCACACAAATTAGCAATCAATACTCAAACAAAAGGAATGAACCAAAATCAAAGCAATAGGCTCTAAATCCTAAGGATATATGTAAAATCCTAGATTTTAGTAATGAATGAATTGATTTAGTGATTAATAAGCAGAGGTTGAGGCATTGGTCAAACCAGAGAAGTTCAAGGTGAACCGAAGGAAGGTGGGGAAATTATATAAGGTGAGATTTTAATTCAGGATAAGTAGGAATTTTATTTGCTAATATTCAAGATTGATAAAGTGATCGAATTAATAAAACAGAGAAACATTATAAATCAGGTGGTCGAACCATTTGAGAGTGGGGGTTAACCCGGATGATTGGGTTTATAAAGTTTTGTTTTGGTTAGAAGTATGAAGGATAAAACAATAATATGAGTTTTTAATAGGGCTAAGGGGTAAATGGATAAAAGAATTGAAATAATATAAAAAGAAGAGAGAGTTTGAAAGTTGCTATTCATGTTGAAAAGAAAATAAGGAAAACTAGCCGTAACCTGTTCTTCCATCCGCGAGTTTTCCAACTTCTGATTTTCGTGCACTTGCTCATCAGATAAGAAGAAGAGGAAGAAAGGATTTCATGTAAGTTTAAGTGAAGGAGATTTGCTGTGTTCGTGGGGTTCATTAGGAAATAATCTTCGGATTGATAAGAGAAGGATTCGATCTCAGAAGAAAGGTAAGTAGTCCCTTTAAACTTGCACAAAAATATATTTGTGTTTATTCGATATCCATGGTTATCCAATGGTTTGATGAGTTGTTTTTGTGTTTGATGATATTTTATTTGTTGAAAATTGTTCTAACATGTTTATAAAGTGTTTTAGAATTATTTATAATGGATTTGATGCATTGGATACTGAGTTGTGGAATTTTTATTGAATTTCGCAAACCTTCGGATTTTTTCGTATCGGGCCGCCTAAGCAATCGCTCGAGCGCTCTTGGTGTGTTGTCAAAACCCGAGAGAAATTTTTCCAGAATGAACTGTCACCCGAGCAGTCGCTTGAGCGATCTATCGAGCGACTACCTCTGAAATACCTTGTTTTATTTAGTTTTGTGGGCGCCCTAATGCCCGCTCGAGAGCCCTCCTGTCAGGTTTTAGAAAATTTTCCATCCAGCCTAGTTTTTCACTATGGAATTGTTTTTATCCATTTGTAACCTATGTACCATCAAGTCTAGGGTATTTGGAGATCGTTTGCACTGGCGAATGTTTATAATTCAAATTGATAAGAAATTTGGGTAGATTTTACCAAAGACGCTTTTCAACTTAATACCTATGTTCGAAACACTTTTACTCTTAACCAAACTTGAATTCAAGAGTTCCTACACCTGTAGTTGGACTATCTGGACATGCTTTGAGTGCCGAATGATTTTATATACACCTGGATTAATTTTCCCATTAAAACCATGAGTTTATGATATGTATTTGACTCTGCTTGTGTGGGTTTTTGGGTCACTGTTGTGACAAAGGCATGTGCCTGGTTTATTATTTCACAGGGCGGATTTGGTTATTGGTATTTGGTTATCCTAATCCGTGTACTCGGTGGGGTACTTCCTAATCCGTGTACTCGGTGGGAAGATAGTTATTGGTTTATCCTAATCTGTGTACTCGGTGGGATGAATGTTATGTGGTGGCTGTTGCCTGTTATCATCAGTCCGTGTACTCGGCAAGATGTTTCAGTGTGGTTGTATTTCTATGCCACCGTACTTGGATTTATGTTTCATTATAACTGAAATCATGTGATTAATCGAATTAAGCGTTGCATATTTTATTGTGGTTAACTATTTGCATAACTACTTACTGAGGTATTGTTTCCCACATTATCGTTTTATTGGTTTAGTTTTTCAGATATTCTTGGTGAGGACATTGCAGGGATAGACACTTCGGGGGATTTTACTGAGTACCAGGATGAAGATTACTTTCTTCCTGTATAGGTTTAGGGATTTACATTAATAAAGTTGACTTGGTATTGGAAGAATTGTTTTAGATTACTTTTATTTAGATGACATGGGTGATGTTTGTTTTATTCTAGTTAACCCTTTTCAAAGTTAGTTGAGGAATTGGTGTTGAAGGTTTTCCTTTGTATTCCGCGCTTCTTGAAAGAAAAATAAATTTTATGTTTGTGCGCATGGTCGCACGCAAGGCGCACGTGTCTTGTGCGTGCCTCGGGAGATTTCCAGAGTCACCACTGCTTGAGAGGTGCAAGCAGACACAAAGGGTGCTTATTCGGGCCTAATTTTTCTGGTCTGCGACTTTTTTAGAGATTCGGGCAAGTTCTCGGTTATGGTCCGAGGAAGTCCGAAAACACCCTGGCCCGCCTCATCGAATGATGGGTCCCTTGGGTCTCTCTGGTTCGAGTCAACTCAGTCTCACCCTATTCCTAGGCCAGCATGTACCTTTATTAGGTCTGAGTGGGGATCATTGAAGGTGTTGGTCCCCTTTATTTAATCGATTTTATCTTTTTTATCCTTTTGGTTAAGTGAGTCGGAGATGGGCCCTGTTGGAAGACCCATGGATTACCATGTTGGGCTTAAGCCAAGCCCATGGCCCATTAGGGTTATTGGGTTACCCTTATTGGATTTAGTTATTTGATTTTTGATGTAATTTTATTTACAAAAATTTAGTGGGTTAAAGTTTTTAGGGCCCAATGGGCTTGGACTTGGCCCACGGGCAATTAAGCAAATGGCCTCAGACCCATTATCGAAAAGAACTTTGGTTTGGGCCAGACTGGATGCGGGCCCCGTTGGAAGGCCCACAGTGCATCAAGTTGGGCTTGGAAGGCCCAGGGCTCATTTTGGGTTTCCGGGTCTTTCTGGAAAAATCAAATTTTTGTACTTTTTCAAGGAAAATGAATTTCAAAGGCTCATGGGCCTATCCAGGATCTATGTGGGCCCTTGTGAGGGCCCACAGTGGTTCAAATGGGGCTTAAAAGGCTTCTTTTTGGGGTTTTTTAAATTAAGAACAAAGGAGAAAGTTTAGGTCCTGCCTTCTCTGATTTTTGAACCAGATTTATCAAGGTAACAGGGACTTAAGTGTCCCTATTTTGGTTTTCATCAATCAAAGGAAACAATAGCTTACATATATACACAACAATCACCCAAAGAAAGATTCCATGAATAAATCTCATACCAAAATAAGTGTTTGTGTGTATTTGCCATACTTAAGAACTGAAGAAACAGATCTATATACATGCAAAAATAAAATAAATAACAAGATACCCTAAAACATCTAAGTGTGTTCGTAGTAGGCAAAAACATGAGTATATACATGGAGCATATGAGAAACTCAGTGGAGTGATTTTAAGTGGTCAAAAATCAGCAACTAGACTTAACAAAAACCATAATAAAACATGCACAAAACAATAGATAAAGAGGATGCTCACATAGTCTTAAATAACAATATGCATGCTTTTAAAAAAAAACAGTAGGCAAAAACATGAGTATATACATGGAGCATATGAGAAACTAAGTGGAGTGATTTTAAGTGGTAAAAAATCAGCAACTAGACTTAAAAACCATAATAAAACATGCCCAAAACAGTAGATAAAGAGGATGCTCACATAATCTTAAATAACAATATGCATGCTTTAAATGATGATAAATAGTGAAGGACTACCGTGCATATCGAAAATCTGCTACATACACATGTGAGAAAATAAACCTATATTATGCCTATTCCATATCATAACCATATATTCATTCACCTAGCCTAGAGAAGAAGATATCTAAAGAAAGGAAGAAGAAGGGGGGTTCATGTGGATTACAAGAGGTAGAGATGAAGGGGAACACACTCCCCTAATAAATGAAGAGAAAAAAACAGCAATAGTATTAAGAGAAAACAACGACTTAAAACACTTAGAATCAAACTAGAAAAACCCTCATCCTCTCTTTAGTTCAACCTATTGCTTCTTCTTACCTTAAGAGAGTAGGGATCTTTAAAGAGACATAAAAGAGAGTAAAAAAACAAGAAAAACACGCACATGCCATGTAACAGAAATATCAACACATGTATGAAATTTCATATGCTTCAGATTAACTCATATTCACATATGTTCAACAAAAAGGCTACAAGAGGCTCACCTTAGGTTCAAATACTTGTTTTAAAGTATTCTTACACCTCTTTTAGACCATGGCAGCACCTGGACAGCACCTTTTTCACCTCCAAAGATCTCCCTTGGTCTTCCTTCAAACTTGGATGGAGAGGGCAGGAGAAAGAATGAAGAAGAATAGAGTTTTGGGGAGGTTTGGGGGCTTTGAAATGGAGTAAAAAGAGGAGGGAGAGGGGGTCGTATGGGAGCAAAGGGGAGAGGAAAAGAGGAAATGAGAGAGGTGAGAAAGATGGATCCAGAAAAATGAGCTGACCCCCTTATTTATAGTAAAAGAATTGAACCGAAAAGTAAATATTTGTTAGATCATGTTTTTTTTTAAAGAAAACAATGATGGCTTTTTTTCTTATCCTCCAATTAAGTTTTGGACGAATTCTCCACATGGGAGAATTCGTCCATTCTTATCTCCTAACCTTTTTTTTTTTTTGGATTTTATTATTAGATTTTTTAGATTTTATTATTATTTTATTCACTTGATTTTTTTTATTTAGATGCACATGCGTCTTTAATTTTCTTTTTATTTTTTTTATTTAATTTAATTACTTAGATATTTATATTATATTATTATTTTATCATTAGATTTTTATTCTTTTGTCTTTTCTTTAATTCTTGCCACGTGTGCAGATTTATTGAAATTTTGACTGCTCACAACTCTTTCATCTGATATCCGACTACAACAAACTTAGTGGCGTTGGAATCAGGTTGAGATTCTTTATCCACTGAGCCAGAGTTTGGTAGCAAATTCGGGTTTTTTAGCAGAAGTGCAAAGTCGCGTCCCGGAGCTAGTTTTGCTCATATCTCTTTATCCGGGACCCCGATTCCGGCAAAATTAGTTGCGTCGGGATCGTGTAGAGATGTTATTTCTGCTAGTATTAATTTGGGCAGCTGATCTGGGGTTTAGCAGAAAGTCGATTTCTGCTTTTCTCAGATTTGACCAGTCCATAACTTCTTCATCTGGTTTCTGATTTGAGCGAACTCAATGTCGTTAGAACCGTATCGGAATCCTTTTTTCAATGGTATGAAGTTTGGTGGTCAATTTGCACCCGATCAAAAAGTCAACTTTTTGACCCCTTGGGTTTTGACTTTTTCAATTAGGATTTTATTCTTCATTTTTGGGGGTGCAAAAATGAGGTGCTGACAATGTTATTTCCGCACTCTGATTATATTAAAGGAAATTGTGTAAGTTTGGATTAGTCATTTTGGGCCATTGCCCTAACGTTCTAGGGTCGTGTTTGTGTTCTTAAATAAACCTGGATCCGGGGTGTTACAATATATCCCATAAATCGTTTCCCCTAGCCTTTCTCTTCACGTTTTACAACTAGAGGGAAGCTTAAGGTACTTTGATCAAGGTTTGGGGCTTATACAAACTCAAGCTCTATCTCAAAGAAAGGTAGAAGATTAGAGAGATTCAAATGTAAAGAGAATACGGAAAATAAACAAGGAATTATACCTTGGTGATCTTGGAAGCCTTGGATGCTTGAGAAGACACTTGGGCAGAGTTTCCCAACCTCCAATAAGAGCTCTTGAGCAACAACTGTCCAGCCCTTTTCATGGAGAGGAAGCCTTGTATTTAGAGGTACATGGAAGGGCAATGCTTGTCCAAGGGTAGGCACCAAAATTCTCTCTAGATCCTTTTATTTAAGGATCAAAACATGTTTAGAATGGAATTAGAGAGAATTTCAAGGGTAAAGCAGCTAATCCAAGGCCTTTAGAGAGAGGTAGAGACTATAAATTAAGCACAAATCTCGGCTTCTTTCAAAATGATAAAAATCATGAAGAACAGTATATATAATATGGTTCTTAAGAAAATCATGAAGAACCATACTTATAATAAGGTTCTTAAAAGAAACATTAAGCACCATATTTAATATACGGTTACCATTCTGTTACGCTCCCATGTGGTGCTCCTTACGTGGTGTAATGGCCGAAGCCTCTAGAAGTCACGTCAGACGCAACCTGTGCTCATACAAAATATGCCTTCAAGGTAAGGTTACTACCGTATTCAAAATATGGTGAAACACAAATGTATGCAACTGTATTATATATACAGTTCTGTATAAATTTTACAATTTTTAAAATTAAAACACATGTATTTTAATCTCAAAACACTTCCATCATTTCTCAAATTTTGGTACAATTTGAGGTGTCCACACCACTTCGGGAAGATTAGGATGTTTTTGGATACTTTGGGATGATATGATATCTTTCTAGATCATCATCCATAAATCTTGGATGGTTCACATGGGTATCATTTACTTTGGAAAGTAGTTCCAACTCTAATTCATACATGACAAATCACTTACAAAAGCTCAGTATGAACATTGGGAGGAGCTTCAAAAGTTGGCAGACAACTTAACATTGTTCTAGATTGTCCTTGTAGATTTTAATGTGGTGTTGCACCAACATGAAAAGCGTGGAGGCCTCTAAATAAATGTAACTTTTTTTTTGGAAGAAGCCAAGATTAAGTATTAGCATTAACATAAAAAAAGAGACATACATCTACAATTGTCATGGCCTGATAGAGCAATACAACACATACAAAGACAAAACAAACGATAAAAAGAACATCAACTTGAAACCTACTCAAACTTGCAAATGCTACTCCAACAACAGAGAAACACAAGGTATATAGGCGCGTGGACAAGGCCACCTGAACCAATGGAGAACCATTGGAACTAACAAAGTTGGGGTCTGCACAAGGCAGATTGCAAGCCCCTTTGGGGGGAAAACCGTCGAGCACTTGACAGGGAATAGGGGTGTCGGGAACTCAACACAAAAACAGTAGAGTAGCACTAGTGAGCAGAAAGGGAACAAATCGACCTTCACATTAACACAAAAAACACTAAAAACCTGCGCTAGGGAGAGATCCATGAGCAATATGAGCTATAGATCCACCACCCTAGCGCCCAATATAGAAACCTCCAATAGACTAGACATATGGATCCTAGCAACCAAAATGAAGACAAGAAGAGGAGGAGGAGAACAGAGCATGCTATTTGTAAAACCCCGAATTTTTGAATATATTAATATAATAAATAAATCTAAATATTGGATAATAAGTTAGATAAACTTGAAAAATATTAATGAATAAAGAATTAATCCAAGTATTGAAGGATTAGAATTATGTTCCAAGCATGTATATATTAGTAATTAAATAAATGATAGTAATTACAAGTTATTAGGAATTGGAATAATAATTAAATTAATTGGAAGATTAATTATAGATTTGGCTTTAATTAATAGTAATAGGAAAAGTGAAGAATTAATTTAGAATAATTGGGAAAGTAAGTTAATTATGAAGTTTGGGAAAGATAGGTATTAATCCAAGTGTGTATTATAGCCAAGAATACTATAGATAATAAATTGGAAATTTTGGAAGAAATCCAATGGGTAGATATGAGATTATCAAGCGAAGGGTATTTTGGTCAATTCCTACTAATTATTGGTAAATAATTAAATAGATTAATTAAATTATTATTAGACTTGAGAAAATATGTTAGACTTACGTTGGGTTTAAATTGATTATTAATAATGATATTTATAGCTTAATAAGGGCGAAAGTGCATATTAGTAATTATAGTTGATTAGGAGCCTTAAGTTGAGGAAAAGATGAGCTTTGGGGAGTTTTTGTAATATTTAAAAAATAGGGGAAATAGTTAGCACGAAAATTAGGAAAAATATAAGTTTCTCTTATTTTAAATTAAAAGGAAAGAATTAGGAGGAGTTGTAAAAGATTAGGAAAACTTCTAAGTGAGATTAGGAATCTTGGTGGGGTTAGTTAGAAAGTTTCCTAAATCAAATAAGACTTCTATTTTGGGTGAGCCTATAAAAGGGAGGCTTTAAGGAGGAATTAGGGTTTTTCTAATCAAATCATATAGAGGAAAAAGAGGAGAAAAGAGGGCTCTCACATTTGGGGAATATAGAGAGAAGGTGTTGCAGAAACCTTCGACCAGTGACCATCAAACTTAGATCGGGAGAAAACTAGCCGATGGATTGGCCTCAAATTTGAGGGTTTTGTTCATGACTAGTGGAGCTTCAATCTGAACAGTGGAGATGTTGGTCTAAGTTCTCTAGAGGGGTACGATAATAGCAAAATTTCGGTGGGAACTTGAAGAGAAGGATTTTACGTTTTGAGGCAAGTAGTAACACCTTGTTTTGTTTAATCATTCCATGATTTTAGGTTTAAACGTTTGGGTTTGATCTGGAATTAATATATGATAATTTAAGATACTAAACCATATATTTTATACAATAGATTTTGTGGGTATGAATGCTTTTAGATTGGATTTATGAAATTTGTTAAGTATGCTTTCTAATGTTGATTTTCTAAGGTTTTGATTTACATCGTTATTCTAATTTGTTTAGAATGATTTAATTGGATTTACAGATGATATTAGATGTGTTAGAAGTGGTTTGAATTGTTGGAATCATGTTTTAAAGAATTAAAAGAGAAAAATTACAAAAATCGGATTTCCAGATTTAGCCGTAGTTGGTCGAGTGCCTGGCAGGGTCGCCTGATCAACGTAGTTGAGCAACTCACCTATGTTTTTTTAAGTAAGTCGCCCAACCAGATCGCCTGAGTGACTAAGGGTGAGTGATAGAAGAAAGGAACTATTTTACTCTAGGTCGCCTAACGGATTGCCTGGGCACCCATGATGAGCGCCCGTTGATTTTAAATTTTTGTTTTAAAACAGTCAACCACCCAACTAGATCGCCTGAGTGATGGGGTTGAGCGACCAACACTGAAACTTGGTTTTTATTAAATTAAAGAATTACTCTAATACAAAATGATTTTAAATGAATTTAAATATATGAACCAATAGATATTAAGTGTTTACAACTGTTTTCAATGATCTTTTGTATTAAAAACAATTTGAAGAGTGATTTAGGTTTGTTTGCAAAAAGGTTGTCTTACTTTGGAAATAAAAGGATTTTAGAGACTATTTCACAATCTGATTTGAGTTGATTCTTACTCAGTAAAATATATTTTAAAGTATCTTGATTTTTGAACTTTAGAAGAACTTCAGACCATAAATATAATTAATATTGGCAATAGGTTTTGGATTATTGATTGAACATGAACAAACTATTTTATATACAATATTGGAATGTGGATTATTTGTACAATGGCTTGGTGGCAAGATTTATTGATTACCTGCTTGGTGGCAGAGATGTGTTACCACCTGCGAATGAGATGTGTTAATTCCTGCGGGAGAGACCTCCTATGGGGGAGATGTGTGTGTTACCACTTGCGGGTGAGATGTGTTACCTCATGTGAAGGAGATGTGATTACTCCATGATTGCATCCCACGTGGGAGATGGGTGAGTGAGTTATCACCTGAGGGTGAGGAAGCTATCTCCTGTGGAGGAGATGTAGGTGCTATGTATTCACATTCTGCGGTTGAGTTATGCCATCTCCTATGGGGGTGCCTGCGGTCTTAGAGATGTGCATTCTCTTGCGGAGGAGGTGTGGATACTATGTGTTTACATCCTGCGGTAGAGGTAGGCTACTACCTGAAGGTGAACTTTAATTACTAATTATATATCATTTGTTTTCTTTTAAAAAGAAAGAGATTGATTGATCGGTTTAGCCATATTTTGATAATAATGGTTTTGAAAGAAATATTAAAATGTCATAATTAACATGATGAATTGTTTTGGGAAAAATTATTTGTATTAATTTGGGGAAAATTGTAGATTTGATTTATACGACTTTGTCTTCTTGTTTTAGTGATACTTGTGATATTGTTTTGCAACTCATGAAAGATTTGTAAATGATATGTATATATATATATAAACTATTTTCTTTTATGCGTGTTGCTACTTGTTGAGATTTTATATCTCATTCTTGTTTTTAAATGTTTTGTTTTCAGGTGATCTTGGAGAGGACGCCTTGGGTTAGTCTAGTGGGCTTGAAGTGTCGAATATCCAGAAGACAAGAGTAGGATATTGATATAGGTATTTTTATTTTCTTAGAATAATAGTAGATGATTTAGTAGAGTTTGAGAGTTAGTTAAATTGTAGTTGCCTATCATTTGATTAATTGATGTAATAGTAAGATGTAGATTCTAATGAATAATTTAAGCTTCATAGCATTTTGATAACTCTTAAATCTTTTGGTCTTATCTTTTGAACTAATTGTGATGTACTTCAAGTTAATGCCTTGATTCGAGTCATTAAAAAAAATAAAAAAATAAAAAAATAAAAAAATAAAAAAATAAAAAAATAAAAAAAAATAAAAATGACCGGAATTCGGGGCGTTACACTATTGCCGGCGACTAACGTTGAAGACATGGGGTACAGTGGCTGAAACACCAAAGAGGGCGGTTGCTGCACATTGGAAGGTACCACCCGCGGATCTCCTGCCCTGTAAACCCAAAATGCCCATAGACCGCAATCGGAAAGCAGCACACCTTGATCATCGTCTTCATCATCTCCTTCATATACTTCCCCCTCCATAGCCAGCACTATCATCAGCCCTGAAATCCGAGTGGAATGGCAGAGGATCTCTCAAATCTCACATATCAAACTCCCTTATGGACTTCAATTGATACCCTATTGTGAAAACCCTTCTAAATAAATAAAGGTAATTCCAACATCTAATTTTCTTCAGTTAATAAATGACTGTGAGACATGGGAAAAAATCAGATCTAATGATTTCCTCAATCATCACACGGGATTAAATTAAACAAAGAGTCGCCACCATTCAATTTAGATGTGAATGGACACCAAAATATTAAATAAGCACAAAAGACAAATTTTAGGGTAAAAATAACCCTCCTTTAAAAACAACCAGAGATGGGTAAGGGGATTAAGTTATGAACAGGGGAAGGTGTTAGGCACCCCTATTCATCCACGCAAGGTGGTTGCCAGGCATTGTTCATGTTTTACAAATAAAAAAGGCTTGCTATAAAAATCAGGAAAAATCACAAAAAGACAAAAATTGTATGGTTTTTTTATATGAATAGTCTGATTGATCCAGAACTATCAAACATGATCATACCATTCCTAGGGTTTCATGATCAAAATAAAATTGAGATGAAATCAAATAAAATCAATTTAAAGTGAAAAATCCAAAAATCTGGCTTCAAGTCAAAATTCTAGAAATCTGGAAAAATATGATTTTTATAAAATATTTCAAAATTGAACTTGAATAGTCCATGACATAGATAAAGCCCAAATTTCACATTAAATCCGAAAATAAAAACCAAAAATATCCACATTGATGAAAAACACCAAAAAGGAAGAATTTAGACCGTAGGGTCTTATCTCAATAATGAAAAACAATTTAAAAACATCTCATGAAACCCTAGAATTTATTTTCAGGCTTCTGGATTCAGATCTATCATATTGATCATGATAAATCCAAGATCCTAGCCTAAAATCACAAAAATCACGAAAACAGTGCTGTAGGTGCAAAAGTGGCAAAAATCCAAATTTTGGCAAAAAGTGGGGATCTCATGCTATAAACATCATAGATTCATGTTATTCATTCAGATATATCATAAAAAGCATTAAAACATGATCAGGATATTCAAAGCAATCACATCTCACAAATTAGAGCACATGGGGGTCTACCCTACGGATCCACCTGTTCTCTTTTCCCCTAGTTCTCTCTTCACGTTTTACGGCTAGAGAGACTCTTGAGGTACTTAGAGATAGGTTTGGTTACACAAACACAATCAGAGGCTTTATTCTAAAAGAAAAACAGATATGGGGTTCTATTCTAGGGATCCACCTGTTCCCCTTTCCCCTAGTTCTCTCTTCACGTTTTACGGCTAGAGAGACCCTTGAGGTACTTAGAGACAAGTTTAGGAATACAAAAACAAATATGGCCTTATTCTACAGCAATAGAGATGATCCTATTATTTCTAGAATTGAAGACAGAAAATAAAAAAAGATAGGGGACTTACCTGGATTGAGCAGGCAGAGCAGCAGGGATTCCTTTCTCTTCTCTTGTAGCTTCTTAGAATTCCTTGGACTCAAAATTTCGTGGCCCTTAGCTAGAGGAGAGAGCCTCTATTTATAGACACACCCAGGGGCAAGGCTGGTCCAGAAGGATATAGCCTGGTCTTTAGGATAGAGTGAAATACAGAGATAATGCCCATCCATAGCCAACCAAGGTGGCTTCAGCGAATAAAACACTTAATTCGCTCGTTTAAAGATATATTGGACTTCAAATAAAGCTCGGAAATCGAGAGAAGGACAAAACTTGCACGTGTCTTTAATGCCCGTAAATGATTTACGGTCCAATGGTGACCGTATTGGTACTACGGGCGCGCCTGCCCGTAGATATTTTGCGGGCGAGATCGGCCCGTGAAGCCAATACGGGCAAAGCCTGTTCATTCTATTTTTAGGCCTTTTTGACCTGTTTTAAGCTCTAATTACATGTTTTTATTATTTTCTCATTTGGCAGTGCAATTTGGGGTGTCTACAGCTGCCCCCTCTTTGCTGGTAATTGGAACCAATTACAAGCAGAGAGCAAAAAGACCCACCAATTGCACTTTCTGAGATTTTTGTATAATCAATTGCACTTTGCAAGGATTAAAGGGATGATTTTTGAAAAAAAGAATTGATTGTGGAAGATTTGTTAAGAAATCCCTCAGCTTAAGGGCCAAATCTTCCTCTCTCTCCTCTCACTGAGCACTTGTGGGCTATGAAGTGAGATTTGAGAAAAAAAAATTTTTTTTTTTTTTAAATAAAAGTTGGTAAGGTGGCAATCCTTGCAACTTACAACTAATATGAACATTAATCTCCTAAAAATTGTGAGAAAATGATAAAAATATGCTTTTTTTTTCTTTCTTTCGCCCGTATTTGGCTTACGGACAGACCTGCCCGTAGAGGATTCACGGGCGACCGGGCCCGTAGTGCTTTCACGGGCTTCTGATGCCCGTACTGTTTTTACGGATTTTGAACTCCTTCTTAATCTCGCGAACGCGACTTTTCCTTCTCTGCTCGCATTTTGCCCTAATTCTCTGCTGCCCGTATCTTCTCTTACGGACGTCTCGCTTCTTCTTCAGCCTTCGTCCGCACTTGCCATCTTCTTCTCCGACGACTCGCTCAACTTCGCCGGCGAGTACTGTTCACTCCGGTGATTCATATATTCTCCATTGAATCCGGCGGCGACTGTTCTCCTCTATTGACTCCGGCGACAACCGATTCGAACGTCCCTTGGCAACATTGAGTTTTTTTTTCTGTTCGCTGTATCTCATTCCGGTGAGGCACGTTTTGGTTTCTCTATTTGAACTCCTCTATTTTCACCAGCAAATAGGTATGTTCCCTATACCTCTCGATTGTCAAATGTATGATGCCATTAAAACACTGATTGCATCCTTGTTGATTGACATGAAATACTGATTTTGAACTTTGATTTTTGATTGGCCATATGATATTTGCAATACATCTCTGTTTCGGCCCTTCTCTGAATGTTTGAGTATTCCACTAGTTAACCTTGGGATTCTCTGTTCTGATTGGTAGAAATCCTGACCTTTCTCATGATTCAATGCATGATCTTGGCTAGCCTCTGATACATACTCCATGCTTGAGCTATTTGCATTTCTAACTTGCTGATTATTGGGAATCCTTGTTCTGATTAAAGAGACTCCCTTGCATTGCTGTATTTGCTTCATATTTCAATACCTAATTGCTCCGTTTCTTGATTTACTTGAGGCTTGTTACCTGTATATTTGCATGACTTTGAATTTTCTGTTCTTGAGCTGACAACCAGTTTGCCTATTGCTCCTTGCATTGTTCTGAAATATTACTTGCAATTTTTCTGATTTTTTTTCTTAATTCGAGGCTCTTGTCCTTGAATGGCTAGTCCATTATCTTGATACGACCAATAGCTTTATGACTCTGTCCTTCTAGTAAGCTTGAACTTCTATCCTGAAACCAAGTAAATTTAAATGGTTAGGTCCTTTTTTAGAAAATCCAAAAGAATAAGTTAAGATCCACTCTTAACATATATTTTTTCTTCTTTCATATAAAGAGAATATACAAGAAACCTAAACTTCCTATATGTAAATTTTAGACAAATAACAATAAAATTTTCAAAATTAAACTCCTTAGTTGACTTCTGATTTTAGTCGTGAGTTTCTGAAGCACTTTCTTCCATTCTCCAATTTTCCTCTTTTCCTGCACATCAATTAATCTTGGTTAAAATGAAAATCGAACAATTAAGAATTTCAACAAGAAATAATTAACATCTCCCTGATTTGAACCGTAGATGGCTCGTCTTCGATCAGCTTCTAGGGATCCTGCAGATGAGCCTTCCTCTTCGAGAGTTAGGCGAGATCCTGCTGATGTGGCCTCGTCTTCGAGGGCTGAGAGGGATTCAGATTCTGATGTCCCGGATCTTCCTTCTGGGGATTCGCGTGAGGCGACCCCAGAGGTATTCTTTATCTCTCCTTTCTTTTTCTCTCTTTCTCTTTTCCTTATCTCTCCTTTTCTATTCTTCTGACTATTTTCTTCTTTCTTGCAGTTTTTTGCTAGGGTTTATATACCCTATTTCTGCCCTACCTCTACGATGCCTGAGGAGACGTATCCTATGGCACTTAGATGGTGTCATGTAGAGCATGACTCTGAAAAGAGTCGTCCCAGGTCCGCCCGGGCCCACTTAGACAGGTTATACCGGTCTGAGGTAATCTTCTTTAATTCCTCTACTTCTTCTTTTCTTTTCTTCCTGGATCGCACATCTGATGTCTTGTTCTGTTTTCAGCTATTTGTCCCCAGGATGGAGGACATTCATGAGGTGCTAGCCCTGCAGGCGGCCAGAGATGATGCATTTGTCCCTGACCAGAGACGACAGAGATACCAGTTCTTTATTGGTCAGCTGGGCAGCATTTGGTATTGCGGCGAGCGCTTCTTTTTTCAGCATGTGGGAGAGCCACGGATTCCTGCCATCCCGCCAGATACTACTCCTTCCTATCCTCCCATGCCTGCTGATCCTGCCCAGTTCTTAGATTGGACTGAGGCAGAGACATTATTAGAGGAGGGTGACTATGATGCCTGGTTCAGGCGAGCTTCTATTGGGTGCCTCATGTCACCCATGCCTGTCCGTGGCGGAGTCACGGAGATAGGAGGGGTAGTGATTAGGGCCTACGACACCACGGTATGCCTTCTTCCTTTTCTGATCTTCTATTTCTATTTCATTAACATTTTTCTGACTTCTTTCTTTGCTATTTCAGGAGGCTCAGTTGGCAGAGATCAGGTCTCGCTATGATGATTTAGAGCGCCAGCGTGATGCCGCGATCGCTGAGCGGGACGCCCTCTATATCACTATTTCAGATCTCCGGGGGCAGTTAGCCAGAGCCCAGGGCCAGGAGGGTCCATCTGATGCACAGGACCAGGCGAGTCCATCTGATGCACAGGTTAATTTCTTCTTTTATTTCCATTCCTGCTTTTGTATTTGTTTGTCTTGTTCTGACTTAATTTTTCTCTTAGTTTCAGGAGTACACAGCTGGTCCCTCTTCACCTACTTCACCCGTGCCTATGCATTTCCGGGATGAGGTGTTTTCTGTGGCACGGGTGGAGTTCGTGACGTCTCCCAGTCCAGTAGAGGTTCCTGCAGCAGAGCCCGAGGTCGAGGCTGATATTGTACCTGCTGCCGAGGACGTGCCAGAGTCTGCCCCAGTAGCTGAGACTGCTTCTGCTGCATCTGCTGATGTAGATATGGATTCGGCTATGGACGCCGCTGTGGTAGAGCCTACCGTGGAGACTGCAGTGATGGAGGAGGCTACAGCTGATCCTGTAGAGCCCGAGGTGGAGATGACTGCTACTGAGCCTGTGGAGCCGGAGGTTGATGTACCTGGGACATCTGCTCCTGCTGGTCCTGCTATGGAGGCTGTATAGGAGACGCCTGCTGCTGTTGATCCCTCTGCGGATTCTTCCCGTACAGAGTCTGATCCCGATTCTACGGGATATGTAGATACTTCAGGGTACGTCCCTCCTGATCATCCCACTGCTGGCCTTGTGCCTTTATATATGTGGCATGATATTCAGTCTGTTTTGAGCAGGATGACGCGTAGCACAGCCCGTAATATCGTACGGCATGTCTTTGAGCGCAGGCGATCTACAAGCCGTGGTCGAGGTAGAGGACGAGGCCGTGGCCGTAGGGGTGGACCTGCATGGCCATTAGATTAGGATTCTTCCATGTACCTTTGTATTTTTTAGCAAAAGTGATGTAAACATTCATATATATAAAAGAAGTTTGATTTATTTCCATTTGCGTTCTTTCTTCTTTATTTTCAGTATTTATTACCTGATGAATGTTAAAACAGGGACAGGTGAAGCTTAGGGAAACAAAGAAATTAAAACTTCCCACTTTTTTGCATTTTTTCGAAGGAACCGTACTTATACTACGAGCAGGCTGTGCCCGTAAAGTTACTACGGGCGTGCTTTGCCCGTGAAGTTTTCACGGTCTGGCGTGTCCGTAGTGCCTATACGGGCGAGCCTTGCCCGTAGTATAATTACGGAATTTACTGTCTTACGATTTTTTCTATATAAACTCCTAGGGAACATCATTGTGACACTTTTATTAATTGAAAAACTCCCTGAGCACGTCTTTTCTCGCTTTCCTTGGCTTCTTTGACGCTTCCATGGCTTCCCCTACGCCGCTTTCTCCTGCCGTTGAATCTCCTCCTGCAAGACGACCTGTTAGATCAAAACCTCCTAATCTTACCAGGTACAATATTGTGGATTCCTTTTATGATAGATGGGTTAGCTCCATGACCCTTGATGAGGAGATTCGTTGGGATTCCATCCACTTAGGGCACATCCTACACCTCCCTAAAATTCCCTTTAAGTGGGAAATCATTGAAGCTTTGATTGGCCACTGGGTACCTGAGCTGAATCTCTTCCGTTTTGATGATAAAGAGATGACTCCCACCATAGAAGAAATTGAAACCATCCTTGGCCTAAGATTTTCTGAAAAAGTTGTGAACCCACCCCTAAAGCTTAGTTATAAAAAAGAGGCTTCCACTTTCTTGGGTATAGGGAAGAAGGACTTAGGAAATTCTGATGCACTATTGACCTTGTCCAAGACTTTTTTGACTGAAAAACTTCTGAGGAGTAATGACAAGGACTCTAGGTTTAATGCATTGACCCTGGTAGTGGTCAATCAGCTGCTTTTTCCACGGGGTGATGACCAGATTGACTTGGCTCTTATCTCAGTTATCTGTCAGGTTAGGGAACGCGAGAGGTTGGCCCCTATGATCCTAGCAGAGATATATCAGGCCCTTACTGACTGTTATTTCAGGAAGAAGAAACGCTTCCTTGCCTGCGCCCCTATCCTACAGGTAAAAATATGCATTTTTTTTTTTATTCTTTCTTTCCTTTCTTCTTCTTTTTCTTCTCTCTGCTTCTTCTTCTTCTCTTTTTTTTTTTTCTTTTTTTATTTTTTTTTTAATTTTTTTATTTTTTTCTTCTTCTTTTTTTTTTTCTTTTTGGAAATAAATTGAAATACTCCCTTTTTCTGCAGCTTTGGTTGCTTGACCATCTTAGCCAGGTTGAAGAAATAACTCGCCGCTTCTTTCCAAGATTGAAAGTTCCTGTTTTGATGAGCAATAGGGGATGTCCTAACATCCAAGGTGGCAAGCAAGGCTGGTTCACTTTCTTGGGTACTCTCCAGGATGATCAAGTGAGATGGCCTGGCACTTATCAGCCTACTCCAGAGACAGTGATTAGCTTTAGGGATAAAAACTTTCTGGCCCTAGCAGGCTTGAAATCTGCTGTTCTCTATCTTCCTTTGAGGGTTCTTCGGCAATTTGGAGCGACCCAGGGAATTATGATCCCCACTGGTTATGAGAGCTTTGTAGGGCCACTTACATCAGCCACCATGGGGCTAAATGCTCAATTAATGAAAGAGTGGTCCTATGTTTGCTTTCTGCGGGGTCCAGTCTTTTCTGAGTCCCATGTGAAGGACTATCATTTCTGGATCAAAGAACAGGTGCAGAGTTATGCCCCAGTACCAGAGGATCCTCCTGTAGTTCTTCCTCCTACCTATGAAGATATTCTGGAGTCAGAAAGGGCAACCCATAAACGGCTTCAACAAATATGGGTACGGGAGGCTCAAGAACTTAGGATAAAAGTCCTTATTCTGGAGAGGCAGCTTGAAGAGCAGAAGTCTGGCCGCATTGCCATGGAGAAGAAACTTGAAGAACAAAGGCAGGCTCGTCGCTTTGAAGTCCGTGTGATGCGGAAGAAGTATCAGGATTCCTTGGCTAACCTTAGGGCGTTGAAGAGCAAGCTTTCTTTTTCTGATGAGGTCATCTCCTTTTTGAGTGATCCTGATGCAGAGGGTGCTTCTGGAATCATTGCAACTCAGGCAGCTAGGATTAGGGAACTTGAGGAGCAGTTAGGGAATAGGGATTAGATTCTTTTATCTCTTTTTTTTTTCTTTTCATTCATCATTTTTTCATACTTTTATACAAAAGCAAACTCCATTAGTGGAAAGATATTAGATTTAATTCAAAAATAGGTTTTATATTATTGGCCTCAGAATTCTCAGATGCTTATAAAAACAGAAGTTTTATGAAAAAGTATTTGATTTCTCATCACTGGCCAAAGTATAGTTTTTTTTTTTTTTTTGAAAGCTGATCCAAAACACTTAATCACCTATAATTAAAGGAATTAAAATCAGGTTGAATAATGAGAAGGGTAGTCCAAGCAATAGGGAGAGACCAAATTTGTCTACCCCGTGACCATTAGAATCATCCCCTAATGATTTTTCCTTCATGATTAGCCTTGCTAATCTGCTCAGTTTCCAGTGCTCATGCTGATTTGAACCTTAGACCACATGATCAACTCAACCTTTGATTTTTTTTTTCTTTTTTTTTTTCTTTTTTTTTTCTTTTTTTTTTTCTTTTTTTTTTCTTTTTTTTCTTTTCCTTTTGCCCTTCTTGCCCCTAGTGCCATTTATGGATTTCACTAGGGTTGGCCTTTGTATTCCGTCATCACCAATCTTACTCTAAAAGTTGAATGAATATACTAAAATCACCGAGGGCTTAATAATAGGACGAAACAAAGGCTAGGCTCGGTTAATGAAAGAAAAGGTATTAAAGGCTCAAAATTTTCTAAGTGTAAAAAAATGGGTCAACTGGACTTACAGTCATGATGAACTCGATCCCATTCTTCTTCTTTTGTATTTGGCTTTTATTTGCCCCTATTTTTTTTTTTTTCAATTTTTTCTTTTTGCCCCTATTGGCCTTGCCCCTATTGGCTTTGCCCCAGTATAAGGCTGTAAGTCCAGTTTGGGTTTAACAAAAAAACGAACAGGCTCAAATTGGTTTGACTAGGGATTCAAATTTTGGGATATAAGGAACAATGGCCTCAGATCATTTCCTAGTAGTATTCATTCATGGAAAATATCTTTTTACTGCATCAGAGTTAATTGGCTCAGGAAAATCCTTCCCATCCATTTCTGTTAAGATGAGAGCTCCCCCTGATAGGACCTTCTTAACCACATAAGGTCCTTCCCAATTTGGTTTAAACTTTCCACGAGGATCTTCCAAAAAGGGTAAAATCTTCTTTAATACCAAATTTCCTTCTTGGAAAGTTCTGGGCTTCACCTTTTTATTGTAAGCCCTGGCCATCCTCTTACGATATAATTGGCCATGACTAAGTGCCTTCAAACGTTTTTCTTCTATTAAATTGAGTTGATCATGTCTTGATTGTATCCATTCAGCTTCTTCTAATTCAGCTTCCATTAGTACTCTTAGTGAAGGTATTTCCACTTCCACTGGTAAAACTGCTTCCATTCCATAGACTAAGGAGTATGGGGTTGCCCCTGTAGAAGTCCGGATTGAGGTTCTGTAAGCATGTAGAGCAAGTGGCAGCATTTCATGCCAATCTTTAAAACTCACTACCATCTTTTGAATAATCTTCTTTATATTCTTATTCGCTGCTTCCACTGCCCCATTCATTTTTGGTCTGTAAGGCGCTGACTTGTGGTGGGTAATCTGAAATTGTTCACACATCTTCCTCATGTCTTTGTTCTTAAGGTTTGAAGCATTGTCTGTTACTATGGCACTTGGCAAACCATAGCGGCAAATGATGTTGTGCTTCAAAAATTTAAGAACATGGCTACTCGTAATGTTTGCATATGAAGCTACCTCTACCCACTTGGTGAAATAATCAATTGCTACAAGTATAAACCTGTGTACATTTGATGCCTTTGGAGAGATCATTCCAATGACATCTATACCCCACATAGAAAAAGGCCACGGAGATGTCATACTGTGCAATTCACTTGGGGGTGCATTCTTGTTATCCGCGTACACTTGGCATAAATGACACCTTTTAACGTGCATATAGCAATCATGCTCCATAGTCGACCAGTAATATCCCAATCGCAGAATCTTCTTGGCAAGCATATGCCCATTCATATGGGGTCCACACACTCCTCCATGTACGGTTTCAACTATCCTTTCTGACTCAGCTTTTGCAACACATCTAAGTAGTATATCATTGTGTGATCTTTTGTACAATTGCCCACCACTTAGTAAGAACTGTCCTGCCAGCCTCTGTATTGTTCTTTTCTCTGTAGAGGTGACATTTTCTGGCAAGCTCCGATCCTTTAGGAAGTTCTTAATGTCTTGAAACCATGGTACTTCTTTTTCTGAGGTTTCTTCTAGAACAAGGCAGTAGGCTGGTTCATCTCTGACTTCAATTTCCAATGGTCTAATATCAACCCCTTCTGGCATACTGACCATTGAAGCCAATGTTGCTAAAGCATCTGCAAACTGGTTTTTGGCCCTTGACATATAATTGAAGGAAATTCGAGTAAATTTATTGCTTATTTCTTCCAAATACTGGTGATAGGGGATCAATTTGTGATCCTTGGTTTTCCATTCACCAGTTGTTTGGAAGATGATAAGACTCGAATCCCCATATACGTCAAGTTCCTCTACTTCATGATCTAAGGCTGCTTGCAACCCCATTATGCATGCTTCATACTCTGCCATATTGTTCGTGCATTGAAACCTTAACTTCACTGCGATTGGGATATGTGCCCCATCTGGCTTGATTAGAACAGCCCCTATTCCATTTCCATTCATATTGGCGGCCCCATCGAAAAACATTTGCCATGAGCTTTCACCTTCCTCCTCTTCAGCAAACAGGATTGCCTCATCAGGGAAGTTGGTCTTTAAGGGTTGGTATTCTGGTAAAGGGTGTGCAGCTAAGTGATCTGCAATGGCTTGACCCTTAATGGCCTTTTGTGTGATATAGGTGAGGTCAAATTCAGAGAGTAACAACTGCCACTTTGCTGTTCTGCCAGTTAAAGCCGGTTTCTCAAATAGATACTTCAAAGGGTCCATGCGGGATATCAATAAGGTGGAATGACTAAGGAAATAGTGCATTAGTCTCTGAGTTGCCCATACTAAAGCACAACAAGTCTTCTCTAATGGAGAGTACTTTGCTTCATATTCTGTAAATTTCTTACTCAGGTAGTAAATCGCCCTCTCCTTTCTGCCTGTATCGTCATGCTGTCCTAAGACACACCCCATTGATGTCTCCAAAACAGACAAGTATAGAATTAGTGGTCTTCCTGGAGTTGGTGGCACTAGCACAGGTGGGTTCAATAAATACTCCTTTATTGTGTCAAAGGCTTCTTGGCACTCATCATTCCAGATTGTCGGGTTATTCTTTCTTAGAAGTTTGAAAATTGGTTCACAGATAGCGGTGAGCTGTGCTATGAACCGTCTTATGTACTGAATCCTTCCAAGAAAACCCCGAACTTCCCTCTCGGTCCTAGGTGAAGGCATTTCAATGATGGCTTTAGCTTTAGCTGGGTCAATCTCAATTCCCCTTCTGCTTACTATAAAGCCCAACAATTTTCCTGATGTAGCCCCAAAGACACATTTCGCAGGGTTAAGCCTTAGACTGTATTTCCTAAGCCGGTCAAATACCTTCTTCAAGTTGATCAAGTGGTCTTCTTTCTCACATGATTTGGCTATCATATCATCCACATAAACCTCCATCTCCTTATGGATCATATCATGGAATAAGGCTGTCATGGCCCTCTGGTAGGTTGCCCCAGCGTTCTTAAGTCCAAATGGCATGACAGTGTAGTGGAAGGTACCCCAAGGGGTGATAAAGGCTGTCTTCTCTTGGTCTTCCTTAGCCATCTTAATCTGATTATACCCAAAAAACCCATCCATGAATGAGAATAGACTATGTACAGCGGTGTTATCCACCAAGATGTCTATGTGTGGAAGTGGAAAATCATCCTTTGGACTTGCCTTATTCAAATCTCTATAATCTACGCACATTCTGACCTTTCCATCCTTCTTTGGTACTGGCACTATATTTGCAAGCCATTCGGGGTATGTGGACACTGCTAAGAATCCAGCTTGGAATTGCTTAACCACTTCATCTTTAACCTTCAATGTCCATTCAGGTTTTAACCTTCTCAGTTTCTGCTTAACTGGCTTTGCATCTGGTAGAATGGGTAGCCTGTGCACCACCATATCTGTGTCTAACCCCGGCATATCCCGATACGACCACGCAAACACATCTTCATAATCAGCCAAAAATCGTATCATTTCATCCCGCTGTACCTCAGATAGGCATACCCCAATCTTCACTATTTTTGGGTCATCTTCGGTCCCTAGGTTGATAGATATGGTCTCTTCAATATTGGGTTGGACCCCCTTTTCATGACGCTCTAATTGATATGTGATTTCTTTTGGAACGTCGTCTTCTTCGTCCTCGGTCTCTTCTTCCACCCCCATTAGGTCAAAGTCGAGCTCAAGGTCGAAGTCATACTCATCCTGATCCAATTCCGTTTGCTTATATGGTTCATAAATGGTTTGGACCTTTTTGAAAACTTTATCTTTTCTAGAAAAAATTGAAAAATCTTTTTGTGTTTTTTGAGAGCCTTCTACAAAATCTTTCCCTGAAGACGAAGGCTCATTAAAACCTTCAGGAAAAGGGCATTCCACTAATGGAGTTTTTTTTTTGGAAGCCATGTCTGTTTGCCAAACAAACGCGGCTTCAAAAGTAAGGGGAGTTTCCTCCCAATTATTCAGAATGAAAGAATCTGGGGCAGGGATACAAGCCTGCTCCTCAAGCTCAGGGTCTGCATCTGAGATCACCAGTACTGGGTGAGTTGCATTGCCTGCTTCTTCGGTAGGGCCAGTTCCAGATGGAACTTCTACTGCAGCCCAATCAATAAAAGGTAGCTCCTCTGCTACTTTTTCTTGGTCGCCTTCTGTCATGGCAAAGAATGCCCCTACGTCCTCAGAAAAGTCCTGCTCCTGTTCTGCCTGTGGCCCAGGCCCACCAAATGCTTGTGGAGGTGGAGGTGGAACATATGGTTGTATGGTGGAGGGTTTGGGTTTCTGGAATTGGTTGATATTGTAGTATGGAGGTTTGGACTGATCCTTAGGAGGAGACAGCTGAATCATGTGAGACAGCTTAGGAAAAGTTTCCCTGATGTGCGGGAATTTCATAGCTTCTATCTGCCCCTGACTTTTCCATTTCCTTGGCTTGGACCCCAATCCTGCTCTGTGAACCATCTTCTTAACCTGTACTGGTTCTATCCTTCCTTGCATGTTAACCCCCAGACCTTTTCCAGGGTGAAAACGGTACTTTTCTAGCACATTCTTGACCATTTTTTCAGCACAGGTCAATTTTCCTTCTTTTTCCTGATACCCCCCAGGTATATAATTCACGGCTTCAAATTGAAAAGAGTGAAATGCCATCTTATTTGCTGTCATTTCCGTGTTAATACAGGGTACATCAGGGGACCACATGGGGGGAACCAAGTTTTCGGCCAGGACAGTAATCACCTTTTGCCCTCTAATGTACTTGACTCTCTGGTGAAGGGTAGATGGTATGGCCCTAGCCGTATGAATCCACGGCCTTCCTAGGAGTAGGTTGAAAGCCGCAGGTATATCCATCACCTCAAATGTGATGTTGAAAATGTACGGTCCAATTGTGACCGGCAGTTCAACCTCCCCTAGGGAGTGTGTCTTAGAGCTGTCAAATGCTCTTATAATTCTTCCATTTTGCTTTATTTTGTTTCGCTCCAGATTGAGCTTAACAAAGGTTACTAACGGGCAGACATTGAGGGCTGACCCATTATCAATCAAGACCCGGGCTATCATGCAACCCTTACTGAGCACAGCAATATGCAATGGGTCAACATGATGGTACCCTGCTGGACTGATTTCAGTCTCAGAAAAGGTTATGACGTTATGGGATAAAATTTGACCAACCATCCGGCCTAGTTGGTCTGGTTCAATGTTTTTAGGCACATGAGCCCCCTGGAGTATCCTTAACAAGGAGTCCCTATGTTTTTCAGAATTTAACAATAGTCCCAGAATTGAGATCTGGGCAGGGACTTTGTTCAATTGCTCGATGACATTGAACTCACTCTTTTTTATTACCTTCATGAGGTCAGCAGCCTCACTGTTAGTTACCTGAGGGGCCTCTTCCCCTACTTTGGCCTTGCCTTTATTTTTTTCTTCTTCTTTATCCTTCTCTGTTTCTTTCTGTTTTTCTTCCACCCCTACACACTTTCCTAACCTCATCATAAGGTTTACTTCTTCCTTGCTTTCAACTGCAGGGCATGTAGTGGTAAATGCTTCACTGTAGTTCCATGGTACAGCCGATTCAATGTAGGAAGGCTTAGGGACATTCACCACCAATGGGAGAAGTTTGGACTTGGCGATGGAAGTCTGAGTAATAGGAACATTAACAACCAATGGAGGAAGTTGTTTTGGTTGGGGGTTTGCAGAAGTGACTGATGCACTAAGGGGGTCACAATTTATGACCAATGGTGGCTTAGACTGAATGGGCAGAGTAAAAGTGGATGGATGGCAATTAATGACCAAAGGTGGCTTGGTGATGTTCATCTGGGCCATGAGGGATGAGACCCGGTCCAAAGATGAGCTAATGTTCTTTGCAGCACTATCATTCCCCTTTGAAATCATATTTATTTCTTTGCCTTCACTTCTCCTGTCAAAATATACTTTGACCGTTGTCCCTATGGGAGCAATTAATTGAGATGGGTCAAAGGTTATTTTGTCAGAAGAGATGACTCCTATGACATTAGATGGGCCTGCCCCGTGATGCTGGGGCAGTGGGTTTTGTCCAATATCGGCTCTTGGAGGATTGGGAGCCCCTGTATTGAAAGACAGGGTATTCTGGTCCAGTAAATCCTGAATGGCATGTTTCAAAGGCCAGCACTTGTCTGTAGGGTGCCCAGGTGCACCCATATGGTAATCACAAGTGGTGGAGGGGTCAAAATTTCTCCCCTTAGATGCATTCGGATTAGGTTCTCTTAAGGTGATATACCCTCCTTGCAATAAAGTGGGCAGCAATTGAGAGGGAGTCATTGGAATAGGGGTGAAAACCCTATTTCTCCTTGCTGCAAAATAGGCATCCTTTTCCTCTTTGGTAAAAACCCTTTTTTGGTCTGAAGGTGCTGTTGGAACATTAACCCTCATAGGGGCCTGGGTAGGTGGAGATGGAGTAGGAAAATGAGCGGGTACGTTGATTTGTATGGGCTTGTTAGGGCCAGATGGTGGCTGTACCATGTTTACCTCACCCTCCTTCTTGTTCCCATTCTTTTTTGTCCCGCTTCCTTTCTTTAGGTTGGGGTCCTACTGGCTAACCATGGCAGAGTGGTCAATTATCTTACCTGACCTTATTCCATCCTCAATTCGGTCAGCCACCTGAACCAAAGCTGCAAAATTAGTGGTGGTCTGACCCACCAAGTGGCTGTAGAATGGTTGACCCAAAGTGCTTATGAAAGTAGAAATCATTTCCTATTCTAGCATGGGTGGCCTGACCTGGGAGGCCGTCTCCCTCCATCTCTTGGCGTATTGCCTTACAGTCTCTTCCCTTCCTTTGCTCATTCTCATGACGTCGTACCTATCTGGCATGATCTCTGAATTGAACCGGTATTGAGCCAAGAAGGCATCGGCTAGGTCCTTCCATCTTTTGATCTTTCCATGGTCTAGAGTAGCAAACCATCTTAATGCGGTTCCAGTCAGGCTCCTTTGGAAAAGTTGGATCAAGATACCCTCATCCTGCCCAAACTGGCATAGGGCACCGCAATACAACTTTAGGTGGCTCATGGGGCAACCAGTGCCATCATACTTGTCCAAGTCTGGGCACTTAAACTTGGCCGGCAGGTTAACATTGGGGTATAGGCACAGGTCTTCAAAATTGGTGCCTCCAAAGTTGTTTACCCCTTTGACCTCCCTAAGTTCATCTTGGATCATTTCTAGCTTATGCATGAACTTTCTTTCAACCTCTTCCCTTATCCTCTCCTTTTCCTTGTTTGATTCAGCTGTCTCATCCCTGGTCAGTATAGGTTTAGGGGTGGGCTCATAGACGGGTTCAGGAGTTGGTTGCACTGGAGGTGGAACGTTGACTTGGGGTGGAGGTGCAGGGTTGGATGTGGATGCCTGGTTCTGGGCCTGCATTTGTTGGGCCTGCACTTGTTGGGCCTGTACTGACAGTATGTTCTCTAGCATTCAGGCTAGTCCTGCCACTTGTTCTTGGAGTAGAACGACATCTGGATGAGGAGCATCAACTTCATCTTCAATGGGATTCATGGCTCGAGCTCTTGATTTGGTTACAGGAGCTATGATTGTAAGTGTGTTAGTACCTGGTCACAAAACAAATGAGAAAATATCAGTGCCCAATTAATTTCATTCTCATGCCTAGGAATGCCTATGTGCAAGCTGGGTGAACACGAGTTTGGATTTTTCTTTATATGCTTTTTTTTTCTTTTTCTTTTTATATTTTTTTTATTTTTCTTTTATTTTCTTTTATTTTTTTTTTTGATTGAATTGTTGGAATATTCTAGGCCTTCCAACAGGTCCCACAAAAGAGAGAAAGATCTGAAATTCAAAGGCTTTCAGAGGCCCGGGGGGTTTTTGAAAAAAGGTCTGAAATTCAAAGGTTTTCAGAGGCCCAGGGATATTTTTGGAAAAAGTCTGAAATTCAAAGGCTTTCAGAGGCCCAAAAATTCTGAAATTCAAAGGCTTTCAGAGGTCCAAAAGTTCTGAAATTCAAAGGCTTTCAGAGGCCCAACAGATCTGAAATTCAAAGGCTTTCAGAGGCCCCAAAAGAAAAAGGTCTGAAATTCAAAGGCTTTCAGAGGCCCAAAAGATCTGAAATTCAAAGGCTTTCAGAGGCCCCAAAAGGAAAAGTTCTGAAATTCAAAGGCTTTCAGAGGCCCAAAAGGAAAAGGTCTGAAATTCAAAGGCTTTCAGAGGCCCAAGGATTTTTTGAAAAATCTGAAATTCAAAGGCTTTCAGAGGCCCAGGGATATTCTGAAATTCAAAGGCTTTCAGAGGCCCAGGGATGTTTTGATGAAAGTCTGAAATTCAAAGGCTTTCAGAGGCCCGAGGAGTTTTTTGGAAAATCTGAAATTCAAAGGCTTTCAGAGGCCCAGGAGTTTTGAAAAATTCTGAAATTCAAAGGCTTTCAGAGGCCCAATATATTTTTTTTTTGAAAAATCTGAAATTCAAAGGCTTTCAGAAGCCTAAGAGTTTTGAAAAAGTCTGAAATTCAAAGGCTTTCAGAAGCCCTAGGAACCTTTCTCTCACATTTTTCTTTTAATTATTATTTTTTTTTGTTTTTTTTTGTTTTTTTTGTTTTTTTTGTTTTCGAAGCATTTATTCAAACTTGTTTCCCTTTATCATTATTTAAGGGTTAAATGAAGATTTTAGTGGAAAAAACTGATTAAAGTTGAATATTCCGAGAAAACCGTATACACAGTACGGTCCAGCCCTGCCCGTATTCAAATTACGAGCAAGCCGCGACCGTATGAAATTCACGGGCGAGCCTAGCCCGTATAACCAATACGGGCAAGCCCAGCCCGTATACTAAATCCGGTTTTACGGAACCCTGTTATAGTTTTTCAGTTTTTACATGGTTTGGTCACTTTTATTGTTCATCCAAACGTACGGTTCACCCCTTGCAGAGCTTCTAAACTGTCCCAAAGTGGACTTTGGCCTATTTGTAAAAACACATGCTTGGGAGGGCACATGTACCCTCCAAATTGACACCATACTCAAGAATTTGGTACCCTTTTGTTGCCTCTTGTATGAACATTGGGTAGGATTGATTCTAAACAGAGTTAGAAACTCTTCCTATGGGCTGCACCAATTTTAAAAACATGTAAATTTTGGGACCAATTTCATCCCAAACCAATGGGTACCATGAACCCCTATGACCTGAAAATAATGCAAAACAATAGGATTACCTTGTTACCTTGTTTACCTTCAATATGGCATCCGCATTATGCCCTGGTTTGTAAGCCATGCACACGGCCTTCCCACAATCATACAAACCCATATTCCCACGTAATTGTGTACTTTAGCCAAAAACGTGTAACTCCACCTTCAAGCGTAGGGGTTTTGGGTTTTGGCTTAATGGCAACTTAGCACTCAAGCCTAGTGATGACCAGAATCCCAGATCCACATTATCATCACATCATTAGCTCAAAGTTCTAAGGTGAATGTTTTCACTTTCGCTTTCCGAAGTATCGACCTCGTTGCGCCAAGCTACACACATTCGGGTTCAACTTCCTATAGGTTAAGGGTAGGCCGTGTAAAAACAAAAGGTGCACAGTGCATTGTAAAAAATAGGTTGCATTCACAACGTCCCAAACCCTTGCCACTCTTTTCGCAGCCATGCATAAACAAACCAAGGCATAATAGGAAAGCATATTTAAAATAAACAAGTAAATAAAGCAATCCTATAGCACCCAAAACATGCTCATAAAAAAATTATCTATCATGCAAACATATGATCATGTTATACACCCAAAATCATCATGGAGATCATGCTGAAAATTAAAACATGCTATCATAAAAATATAGCAAAAAATAAGCATAGTTCATCAAAACGGACCTCCCCTACGCATGTTTGTAGAAACAATCCTATAAATCAAAATTAAGCATGTTTCTACCCCCATGAATTCTTAAGCAATAATTCAGATTTAAAACTTACCCAACATGCTTAAGAACACAAAATAGCAAGCAAATCAAAAAATATCAAAAACATGAACTAAACACCAAAAGGCTCAAATCCACTAGTCCCCAGCAGAGTCGCCAGTTGTGAGACATGGGAAAAAATCAGATCTAATGATTTCCTCAATCATCACACGGGATTAAATTAAACAAAGAGTCGCCACCATTCAATTTAGATGTGAATGGACACCAAAATATTAAATAAGCACAAAAGACAAATTTTAGGGTAAAAATAACCCTCCTTTAAAAACAACCAGAGATGGGTAAGGGGATTAAGTTATGAACAGGGGAAGGTGTTAGGCACCCCTATTCATCCACGCAAGGTGGTTGCCAGGCATTGTTCATGTTTTACAAATAAAAAAGGCTTGCTATAAAAATCAGGAAAAATCACAAAAAGACAAAAATTGTATGGTTTTTTTATATGAATAGTCTGATTGATCCAGAACTATCAAACATGATCATACCATTCCTAGGGTTTCATGATCAAAATAAAATTGAGATGAAATCAAATAAAATCAATTTAAAGTGAAAAATCCAAAAATCTGGCTTCAAGTCAAAATTCTAGAAATCTGGAAAAATATGATTTTTATAAAATATTTCAAAATTGAACTTGAATAGTCCATGACATAGATAAAGCCCAAATTTCACATTAAATCCGAAAATAAAAACCAAAAATATCCACATTGATGAAAAACACCAAAAAGGAAGAATTTAGACCGTAGGGTCTTATCTCAATAATGAAAAACAATTTAAAAACATCTCATGAAACCCTAGAATTTATTTTCAGGCTTCTGGATTCAGATCTATCATATTGATCATGATAAATCCAAGATCCTAGCCTAAAATCACAAAAATCACGAAAACAGTGCTGTAGGTGCAAAAGTGGCAAAAATCCAAATTTTGGCAAAAAGTGGGGATCTCATGCTATAAACATCATAGATTCATGTTATTCATTCAGATATATCATAAAAAGCATTAAAACATGATCAGGATATTCAAAGCAATCACATCTCACAAATTAGAGCACATGGGGGTCTACCCTACGGATCCACCTGTTCTCTTTTCCCCTAGTTCTCTCTTCACGTTTTACGGCTAGAGAGACTCTTGAGGTACTTAGAGATAGGTTTGGTTACACAAACACAATCAGAGGCTTTATTCTAAAAGAAAAACAGATATGGGGTTCTATTCTAGGGATCCACCTGTTCCCCTTTCCCCTAGTTCTCTCTTCACGTTTTACGGCTAGAGAGACCCTTGAGGTACTTAGAGACAAGTTTAGGAATACAAAAACAAATATGGCCTTATTCTACAGCAATAGAGATGATCCTATTATTTCTAGAATTGAAGACAGAAAATAAAAAAAGATAGGGGACTTACCTGGATTGAGCAGGCAGAGCAGCAGGGATTCCTTTCTCTTCTCTTGTAGCTTCTTAGAATTCCTTGGACTCAAAATTTCGTGGCCCTTAGCTAGAGGAGAGAGCCTCTATTTATAGACACACCCAGGGGCAAGGCTGGTCCAGAAGGATATAGCCTGGTCTTTAGGATAGAGTGAAATACAGAGATAATGCCCATCCATAGCCAACCAAGGTGGCTTCAGCGAATAAAACACTTAATTCGCTCGTTTAAAGATATATTGGACTTCAAATAAAGCTCGGAAATCGAGAGAAGGACAAAACTTGCACGTGTCTTTAATGCCCGTAAATGATTTACGGTCCAATGGTGACCGTATTGGTACTACGGGCGCCCCTGCCCGTAGATATTTTGCGGGCGAGATCGGCCCGTGAAGCCAATACGGGCAAAGCCTGTTCATTCTATTTTTAGGCCTTTTTGACCTGTTTTAAGCTCTAATTACATGTTTTTATTATTTTCTCATTTGGCAGTGCAATTTGGGGTGTCTACAATGACTGTAGCTTAATTGAAAAGCATGCCAAGGGCCTTAAGTTTACGTGGAATAATTATAGGTCTAGTCTAGGAAGAATTTCTGAAAGAATAGATAGAACCCTTTACAGCCCCAGTTGGTACCTCCTATTCCCTGAAACCCAAGTTTGGCAAGATCCCATAATAGGTTTTGATCACAGTCCCACTTCTATTGAAACAATTCCCCGATGGATCAAAGGTCTTAGACCTTTTTGATACGAAAAATTATGGATTGATGATGAGATTTGTGGTGAAATAAATGACAAGATTTGGCTCAACCAAAGTAGCAAATCCCTCCACCAAAAAATGCATGACCTTAGCAAGTATCTTAGAAACTGGAACAAAGAGAATTACGGGAATATTTAAACCAAGGTTCAGGAAATTTACCACAAAATCAACAGACTTAAAAAATTGGTTGAGATTTCAAATAATTCTAGACTCATAGTTGAGGAGCAAGAAATCTAGAAAGAATACAAAAAATTGTTAAAATACCAAGAATCTCGTTGGACTTAAAAATCTAGGATTAGGTGGTTGAATGAAAGGGATATGAACACTAAGCTCTTTCATCTCTCTACCTTTACCCGAAGACAATCTAACAAAATTTTCTCTATTAAAGATGATGAAAACACTTAAATTATTGATTGATCATAGCTTTATCAATTATTTCCAGTATCTTTAATTGGGTGACACTATTGAAAGTACCATTAACTTACTCCGCTCAGGAAAACCAAAGGCTCCAAGATTATATATCTAAATCTGAAATCTGGGGCCAGTTAACCAATTGTATGCCCTCAAAACTCCGAGTCCAGATGGTTATCAGGGTATCTTTTACTAGAAATACTGGGTAACAGTTGGGGCTAACATCTGCTGAATTATTAAAGAATTTTTTTTGTACAAGTTACTTTGACCCTTGCATTAACCATAATTTTCTCTCCTTTGTCCCCAAGATTGACCACACAAAGAGACCTAATGCATTTTGTCTCATCAATCTCGGTAACTTTACCTATAAGATCATAACAAGAATCATTATTAATAGAATGAGACTTATAATGCAAAATCTTGTGGCACCAAATCAAAGTGCATTTGTCTTGGGTAGAGTGATCCATGATAACATTATATTGGCCTAGGGTTGCTCGTGGGCTGGCCCAGCACGCCTGGGGCGTGCCGGGCGGGCCAAGGTATTAAAACCCTTTTTTAATAAAAAAATCACAAAAAATTCTGAAAAATATTTTTATTATTCACAAAATTGTTTTACACTTATTGGGATTGATCTTGCTCAAAAATATAAATTACACCCATTAAAGATTTAAAGTAGTCTAATTAAAAACCATGGACTTAACAAATATATTTAATTGGAGATTTATAACAACTTTTTAGGCTTATTTATACCTAATTATTTTCTTAGTTTTGATTGATTATGTAAGAGCTTCTATAATTATAGGTATCCTTAATTTTTAGCTAAAATAATTTAATTATGAAACTATTGATACAAGAAGTTGCTATGTTTGAGTGGTTAAGGAGACAGATTTCACACCTGTTGGGCAAGATTCAAATTTCACTACCAACAATTTTTGGGTTAAATTAATAAACTAGGCTAGTTGGGCCGCCCAGGCGTGCTTGGGTGTGCCCCATAGCGGGCCGGCCCGCCCCGGCCAGCTTTGCCGCTGGCCAGTGGGCACGCGTGCCACGGCCCGCTAGGCTGCGTGCCCTGGCAGGCCGTGCCCAAACGGGCCCTAGGCACGGCACTGCACACCCTAGTGGGCGTGTCATGCCGTGTCGGGTTGCAGGCGTGCCCGGGCCGGCCCAGGCACACTTGTGGCGAGCACGGCACGGCCCAGTAAGCAACCCTATATTGGCCCAAGAATTTATCATTCTATCGTGAAAAGAAGAAAAAGAAAGTGTCCCACTTCACCCTTAAATTAGATCTTGCTAAAGCCTATGATAGGATTAGTTGGCAGGCCATTAGGAATTCCCTTACCTCTCTTGGGTTTAATCATCATTGGATTAGGCTTGTGATGTATTACATTTCCTAGCTATAGTATTCATTAGTGGGTATACCATGGGCTTCATCACGTATGATAGGGTACCGTCAAGGAGATCCTTTATCCCAGTTTATTTTAATCTTGCAAACCCATCTCTTGTCTTATGTATGCTGATGACTTATTCCTTGTCAGTAAAGCGAGCACTGTGAATTTGCTGGATAGTTAGTTAATGGAAAAAATTTGAACTCTCATTCCATTCTACCATTGTGTAGCATTAGATGTAATTTGGCTAGGACTTTTTGTTAGTTAAACCTATTAAAAAAATTTTCAAGTACCTTGGTGCACCCATGATTAATGGGAGATTAAGAGCCAATCAATCCATGGATCTCATTGCCTGGGTCTCTAAATGTCTTGTTGGTTAGAAAGCAAAATTCTTCGCAAAGGCTGAGCGTGTCACACTTATTCATTCTAACATTATGGGCATACCTCAGCCATGATGAACTATATGAAACCACCATGCCTTATTTTTGGAACAAACGTGGTAAAGAAAACAATTTCCACACAAAAATATAAATAAAAGATAAAAATCAAAAAACACTTTCCACATCATTTGTTGGGCTAGGGTATGCCAAACAAAGAGGCAAGGTGGGGATTAGCATGTAAGATCTCAAAAAATTCAATGAAGCCCTCTTTTCCAAGAAAGCCTGGGCAATCATTAATAAAGACAAGACATTTTGGGTTGAAGTGTGAAGCACAAAATATAATCAGGGATTAACCTTTCTTAATGAATCCTACAAACCAACATCTTCATGTATTAGAAGCATATATCTAGCACAAAAAAATCATCTAAGAGAATATGGGCTGGTCCATAGCTTCTGATCCAGCATTGATATAACTAATTCTTCTTGGCTCTTGGATAGAGCACTCATATGTTTCTTGAATGCTCTCTTGTTAGAGCTATGTGGTTTGCAGGAACTAGGGGAAGAATTGACTACCTACAACAAAACATGAGCATAAAGGAGGGGTTCTTGAGTTTGTTTGAATTGCAAAAAACAAATGTAATTAGAAACATCAATGTTGTAGCTAAATGGGCCAACATGTGTTGGGTCATTTGGAACACTAAAAACTAAGTAACCTTTGAAAACATACAACCTTCAACCCAACTAACTCTGGTTTCATTTTTTCTACACCATAAGGACTCTCAATCTTTGCAAATGGTGACTGGTGCCAAAACAAATAGCAAGAAGGTGCTGCCCTACATTCTTTGGAGATGACCTCAAGACCCAGGAATGAAAATTAATACTGATGGGGCTGCTAGAGGTACACCTAGGAAAGCCACCATTGGAGTAATATGCAAAGATAGCAGGGGCATATCCCCTTGGAGCTGTATCTACCCAAACTGGTATTACCACTACACTTAATCCTAAAGCTATAATTGTTTTCTAGAGTCTCAAGCTAGCAAAAAACTTGAACAGAAGGCGAACTGAGATTGAGTGCGATTCTAGTGCAATCACCCACTTTTTCACCCACCCCTCTGGTATTAGACCATCAACTGTTGATGGAATTATGTCCAAAGCTTATAAAGTCAATCAAACACGTCAGAATTGTGCAGATTTTTAGAGAAGCCAATGTTGCAGCACACAGCGTTGGCTAACTTTGCATTGGAATTATTTTTATTGTTTCTAGAAAATTTCTCTTCCCTCTTATTTTACTAAAATACTTAATGCCGACTATATTCGCAAGACTACTGCCCAATTTGTAAACTGCTATTCTTAATAATAATAATATATAAAATTGTATTTTTGTGTTTTCTACCCAAAATATGAAAAAAAGCCCTATTTAAGTCATACCAAATAGAATTTATGCTGGTCCACATACCATATAATATGACTAATAATAATTTGCCATATTTCATGCAATATTAGTTTATATTACTTCCATTCTAGAATCCCACTTACCACGTGCAGATCAGCTCATCGTGCGCATTTTAGCAGATGCAAGAACACTAAGCGGGTGAGTCGTACAGGGACTACAGTCCAAGAAGACAAAAACCCTAGTGCAATTAAATTACGTATGCACACAGCAGAGGCGAACGACAACAAAGCAGTCAAGGACAGTCTCGTAATATTTTATCGATCTTTCTCTGTCTAGGAATTTTCATTGAATTTTCTTCGGCGCGTTTTCTCTCTCTTAGTATCTCCGCCAAACCATCTCTCTTTTACGCTTCCGTGCGTTCTCTCTCTACTCTGCGATGTGTTCTACGAGCAAGGACTCGCCTTTCATTGCCAAGCTTCCCTTCAAGGAGCCTCTCCTTTCTCTACAGCTCGAGACTCTCAGAAACCCCAGCACCAGCAGCGACACCGAAGAGAAAAACCCTAACCCTAATAGTATCCCCAACAACAATCATAATCTCGTAGACTTCAACATGGCGGAGAAGTCTTCTTCGTCTCTGATGACGGAAGCAGCAGAGGAGGACAGGGTTCTGTCCAAGTCGGAATTTCTGACTCGGGAAGAAGTCATTCGGCGACGGTCTCGAAGGGCTAAGAAACTGGTGAGGTGTTACAGGGATCATTATTGGGATTTGATGGAGGAACTCAAGCTGAAGTACAGGGAGTACTACTGGAAGTACGGGAAGAGTCCTTTTAATGAAGAAGAGGAGAGGGTGAATGGAGGAGTGAGTGGCGTCGAGGGGAGTGGAGATAGTGGTAGCCGACCAGGGTTAGGGTTTGGGGAGAGCAATGGTGTCGATGGGAAGATTAATGGGGGAAACAATAGGTGTGCGTTTCTGGGATGCAAGTCGAAGCCCATGGCGCTGACGAGCTACTGTCATCCGCATATCTTGTCGGATTCCAAGCAGAAACTTTACAAAGCTTGTACTTTTGTCATCAAGAGGTTTGAATTCTTATCTTCTGTTGATTTTCGTGATTAGTTGTGCTCGTTATGAAATCTGATACTGTTTGTTTTATTTAATTGTTTGGGAATTTGATTGATGCTTTTATTTTGTTCTAATTCTTTGGTTTGGGTGTTCCTCTGATTATTTCTTTCTTCCTTGTCTTTTTGATAGATGGGATTTGAAAATTACAGTTGTTTTTTTTTTATATATTATGAATTGAGCAATTCAATTTGCTTTGCTATAATCATTCTTTGGACTTTGTTTCTGGGGTGAATTTGGTCCCTGAGGAATTGTATAAGGTTTTGAAATGGAATACAAACAATTTTGAAAAATTTGGAAATGTAGGAATGGCTTGGAAATCTGGAACAAGACACATTTAATAAGTGTGAAAGATTATGGATTGAGTGCATTGTAGAACAGCACACTTGGATGGGAACAAAAACTTACCTGCTGGTGTGTATTGAAACTTTTAGAAACTTATATTTGAATTTTTTTTTAACATGCAATAATAAGCTTCAAAATTCGGGAATATGAGTATGGAATGCCAAAATAACAAACATTTAGATTATAGAATAAAGACATGAAATGTAAATTATGAGTCTATAATAAATATATGAATAAAGTTACAAGTCCAATATCAAGAGGCCTCATCACCTGGTCCAAAATAACTAAAGAAAAAATGGTAGATGATATAAACTACAGCTAGTTAAATTAAAACACTAAATATTATACTTGGCATAGTTTCAAGCAAGCTTAATGTCATCTGTAGGTGTCTCATATTTACCCAGTAGCTTGCTATGCAAACATTGGATATCCTTAAGGTAGTCAGTCCATTTGGATGTTTATAATATCCAGCTCTATGAAGATAAGGATCCATATTCATTCTCTCTTGTTCCACTCATACCCTTGACAAAGTGATCATCATTAACCGTAACAATGCCTTGGAAAATAGCTTACATACCATGTAAAGGCGTGGGATCTTAGGCTAGCTTCGGTGACCTTGATGCTCAGAATGTCAAGCTAGTTGTCTCTACTGCAAATGGTGTCAATAGGGGATGCTGTATGATGGGTCCCAAGGTTAATTACCGATAACAACTAAACTGAATAAAATTTTTCTCTTCGGGTGAGAGAAAACCACAAGTGAAATTTAATAATTACTCTCTTACTACAACCCACAGCTTTGAAACTTAAATAAGCCTAACCTAACAACCTTTGCTAAACATAAGATTCAAGAATCCTATCTCTACTAACAAAATAAGCTTATCTCATCACCCAATACCAAACTCCCACTTATCCCCAACACATGATATCAATTCCCTCTTATCCCCAACAACCCCTCCTCATCAACGGTCCTGATTTACCCCATGTATTTGGGGTTCTTCTTACGTGTACACTGGGAACGCCATGGCTTATCACTGTAGCCTATATCCAAAGTGTCATGATCAAATAATTGCTAGTGAATAAAAGAAATCCCCATGGACTCCCACAATTTGTTTCCTTTTTCTTGTGAGAGCCCTCCCAATTGAAGGGCTTGAGGCAGGCACCTTCTAGTCATTAAAATGAAATCAAAGAGATCCAACTATCCGTGAACGGAATAACTGAAGTCAAGGGCTTGGAGCACCTTGGAGATCTCATCAACATAAACTCCTGATTGACGTTTAGTCATGCTCTCTTGGTGCTACGCAATTGGGTTGCTCTGCTTGGCTCCCCCGCAATTGGCTTTATTAGTTCATTGAATTTTCCTGAACATTTAGATAAAAAATAATAATTTTTCTTTTTTGCTTTTCTTTCATCATCAAAACTATCTAATAAAATTTTCCTTGGGTCATTGAACTATTTAGTAAGGAAGTTCTCATTAAAAACCTTCGTAAACTTATTGGCTATAAATCCACTTCCTCTCTCTTGTAATCCGTCATGAGGTACTTAAGCCTCAACCTTATATTGTATTGTGCACATAAACAAACTTTTATAATTTTAAGTAGTTGATGAAATTCTGCACTTTAGTAACGATCAGTAGAAAGGTGCTTCAATTCATGAAATACGCTAGATAAAGCAACTGTGGTAAAAATTTCGAAGAAATCTTTCTCATATTTAGGCATGAATGCTATTAAAAAAAAAAAAAAACCAAAATCCTTTTTATTACCTTGTCGTTGTTAGTATAGCACCTGCATTTTTAAATACATAAATGGATTCTTGAATAGAAAGAAACTTGTTACTTGGAAGGGAGGTTAGTTTTATAATGCAAGTAAAATGACAACCATAGTTTTCTTCTTAATGAATTTACATATGCGCTTTCTTTTGTTATTCATTATTTCCATTTCCATTTCCATGACTACGCGCGGAAAGGCATCAAAGATACTTTCTTTGGTGTGGTGAAGGTACAACAAACTACAAAAAACAACAATTTTATATGTTCGCCACACTAGCTAGGGCTAGCAATATGAATTATGCTACTCCATTCAAATCGGTCAAAAGCCATATCCTCATGCAAATTATAGATATCAAAATCCGTTATAATTGACTCATCTGGTTAATTTTGGTTTTCGTTTTACCCTCTTAGATCCTTTAATGATTACTACTTGGTAATTCCTCACAGTTGCCTTCCTAAGTCATTGCTTTATACGTCTAAATCATCTTAACGTAGTGTCCTTCATTTTATTTCCTACTTGGGCAGCATTCAATCACTCTTGGACAATATCATTCCTTACTCTATTTTTTAAGTCTTTCTACACTTGCATGTCAGCTTTTCTTTCTGAGAAACACCCATCTTATGCATTTTTTGCCTCATAGTTTTCCAACATTAAAATCCATATCTCATAGTAGGTCTTATAGTTGTGCTATAAAATTCTCATTTTAGTTTGAGTGGAAAAAGTTGTTCGCGTGGTATTATAGATACTTTTTATTGCTTGCAGGAATCCTAGGCATAGTCTTGTATCCTTAGTTTTATGTGCAATTGGAGGATTAGGAAGTAGAAAATGAATCATGGATGGAGATTATTGTGGCTAAAATATGGCCGCATGAAGTTAGAATGAGAGAAGTGCATCACTGGGCAGCTTGAGGTTCATTTTATGGGATTCATAGTCCAATGTCTGTATCGATTTCAGCATGGCATCTTGCTCGGAGTGGACGATGGATCATAGTTTGCTTTTGGGTAGTGAGACATCTCCCATGGTATCCTTCCCATGTCTATTTCAGCCAGCTTTGTATGGAGACATAGGTTAAACAACTTCATGAATCTTTCTTTATGAAGTAAGTCATCACAGCCAATTCTAAGAAAAGGTTGAATGATTTAAAGTGTAGAGTGGTTAAGGAAGTTTAGTTCTTCTGAAAATGACTTCTCATTCTAGCTAAGGTCAAGAACGTGTTTTCTTGTAATCCATGGGCATCTTGTTTGTCTGTTCATTTTTTAGTTCTGATAGGCAGACGACAATTCTTCTAAACAAGCTACTTACAACGGATCATCTTATTTCAAGAAAGTGGACCTTGCCAAATAAATATTTGCTTTGCAAGGAGCCCTTTGAGTTGATTGATCATCTAAATCTCCATTGTAGCTTCTGTTCTAAGGTATGGGCAACAATGCTGGATATATTTGTATGATTCAGGCCTTCTCTTAAAAAATTTGTTGGGCATCTGGAGATCCAGCATTACAAATAGAGGTTGCCTTTGGATGTTTTGACGTTTGCCATTTGTCAGGGACAGTGAGAAGACAGGAATGGCAGAATTTTAGAACGGAAGAAGGGCAGAAGCTTGGATATCATGTTGTACTTTGTCATTTGGACCTTTTTGTAGGGGTTCTTGGTGTAAATTATTTTAAATATTTTTAGGGACTTCCCTGTATTATAAGGCTATGATTTTTCTGTCTCTAATATCCACACACAAAAAAAAAAAAAAAAGAAGGAAAATCGAAGCTTAAGTGCAGAAATGAATGAATGAGTATCGCGAACACGTTGATCCATAAGCAAGAAAGAACAATAATGATATGAGTGTCATTAAAGGTGCTTTCCTAATCACCTTGGCAGGTGTGTAGGTGAGTAGGTGGTTTTCCTGGGCACTAGTCCAGGCATAACATGCCTAGGTGAGCACCTTGGACTCTAGGTGACTACCTAGGCTAAAAGGCCACTGCATAATTGCCTATTCTACCCTGGCAGTTGCCTATTTGTGTGTGTATGTTTACATGTGTGTGTACATATATGCTTACATATATTTGTGTGCTTGTATATCTATGAATGCGTATATCTATGTATCGATATATATGCGACTACATATATATGTACAAGCGATTTTATTTCATCCAAACCATATCATAGTTATTATGTGATTAATAATTGCAATAATCTATATAGGTAGAAATCATGTTATTTTTTTTGATCGATAATAAAAAGGATTATATTAAAGCTTAAAAAAACAAGGAGTATAGAAACTAAACAGTACACGATCGGTGTACATGATCCGTTCTACAAATCACAAAAGTTCCCACACTCAAGAAACTCATGAGGAATCATCCCTTTACAAGATTCATAACTCAATGCTCAATACAGTAGGTAGTTGAGAGATGATTTTAATAAACCCCAAAATGAACTAGATGAATCTTTAAAAATTCTCTTGTTCATCTCTTTCCATAATGCCCAAAGAATAGTAGCCAGTGCCAAATTCCACAATACATCGTACCTCAGAACACCTTTGCTATAATTCCAAGACTGTAGCACTTGAATTAAATCTCTAGGCTGCACCCATAATTTGCCAAATCTTTGTAGGATAACAAACCACAAATCATGGGCAACCTTACAATGAACAAACAAATGATTTACAAACTCTGAATCAGATTTGCACAATACACATCTGTTTGGGATTTGCCACCCTCTTTTCATGAGGTTATCTAATGTCAATACTTTCCTCAATGCTGCTGTCCATATAAGGAAACCAATTTTGGATGGAAGATTAGGCTGCCATAGCATTTTTGAGAGCATAAATCCGATGTCCTTCTTGGCTAGATGCTTGTAGAACTCTTTTACAGTAAACTCACCTGATCTATTCCCCACCCATTTCATCCCATCTTGATTTGAGTTCGACTGATGGCCGTGAATGCTAGCTAACAGTTGAGCAAGAGAGTCAATTTCCCAATCAAACAGGTTCCGTCTGAAATGAAGATTCCAATTCCATCCACTCCCATCATAGGAACATAGCTCAGAAATGTACATCTGCGAAGTAGTAATGCTGAAGAGATCGAGAAATCTGGCTTTTAACGGCTCTTACCCACACCATATATCTTTCCAAAATCTTATTCTATCTCCTTTCCCCAACTCATACCTCAAACTAGAGATCAGGTGTGAGGAAAATTTACTAATAGGCCTCTAGAGTCTACATCCAATATAGCCATTCACACGACTTGGCAGCCAATCATTGGGATTATAGTTGTACTTGATTGTAATCAACTTCCTCCATAGACTTGTAGGTTCTTTCCCATACCTCCAACTCCATTTGGATAAAAGGGACTCATTAAAGAGTCGCAACCTTCTGATACCCAATCCTCCTTTTTTTAACTCTACACACCTCCTCCCAACTCACTAGGTGATATTTGTTTGCTTCATCCCAACCCTTCCAAAGAAAGTTTCTTTGGATTCTTTCAATGCTTTCCACTACTGATGCCGGGCAAATCAAAGAAGAAAACAGATAAGTCGGGAGATTTCCTAAAGAGTTATCTTCCCACCTTTCGATAAGAAGTTACTTTTCCAAGATACTAGTTTCCTTTGCATTTGAGAAATCACTGGCTCCCACACCACTTTAGATTTATAAGGCACCCCAATTGGTATTCCAAGATATGAAGTAGGTAGAGAACCTTCACGACAAGCCAACAAACAACATAGCTCATTTGCTCCCATGCCACTCCCCACAATGAACATTTCACTTTTTTGTAAATTTACCTTCAAACCTGATGTAGCTTTGAAACGTAAGAGTAAAGCTTTAACATTCAGCACTTGAGAGGATTGGGCTTTGCAGAAAATCATTGCATCGTCCGCAAAAAGAAGATGAGATATAGACAGGCGACCATCTCCAAAAGACACACCTTCTATGAGCCCTATCGACTCTGCTCTTTTGATGAGCTTTCTCAATGCCTCCATGACAATGATAAACAAGGGGGAGAGGGGATCACCTTGCCTCAACCCTTGCCTCAACCCTCGAGAGGAGCCAAAGAAACCCGCTGCAGCACCATTAATGAGAATCGAGAAGGACGCTGAAGATACACAAAACGACATCCATTTGCACCATTTGGCCCCAAACCCCATATGCCTTAGAAGATGCCATATAAATTTCCAATTTATATGATCATAGGCTTTTTCAATGTCAAGTTTGCACATTACTTTCTCCGCTCCGCTCCTCTGGATAGAATCTATACACTCACTAGTTATCATGATTGCATCCGATATTTGTCTACCTCCCACAAATGCCTATTGGGATTGAGAATAATACTTGGAAGGACCATACGAAGCCGATTTGCCATCAACTTAACAATGATCTTGTAGAACCCGCTTACTAGGCTGATCAGGCGATAATCTTTCAATGATAATGCCCCCTTTTTTTTAGGAATGAGAGATATGAATGTTGCATTCAAACTTTTTTCAAATCTAGCTGATTTGAAAAATTCTTGGACTGCATCCTTAAACTCAACACGAATAGTACTCCAACATTTCTTGAAGAAAGCAATAGTAAACCCATCTGGACCGGGAGCTTTTTCACCATACATACCTTTTAACGTTTCTAATACTTCCGCTTCCGAGACTTGATTTTCCAACATACCCCTTTGTTCATCTGTCAAAGATTTAAACTCCAACCCATCCAGGAGGGGCCTAACACTTTCCTTCTCTTCAAATAGATGAGAAAAGAACTCCACTGACGCGTTCTTGATCTGCTTTTCATCAAGAAGCATGGTGCCACCAACTTCTAAATGATCGATCAGGTTACTTCTCCCCCTTGCTTGGCCTGCCGTATGAAAAAACCTTGTATTTTTATCCCCCAGCCTTAACCATAGAGCTCTAGACTTCTGCCTCCAAGTAATCTCCATTAAAGCAACCAAATTCTTATAGTCCAAATTCAGTCTTTCTTTCTCCATGCAATCTTGAAAGACCATACTCCCTTCCTCTTCAAGCTGTTCCAACACTTTCAACCTGGAGGTGATGTTCACCAACTTCTCATCTACTCTTTCAAAGACATCTCTATTCCACTCTTTTATCTTGAGTTTCAAAGCATGCATTTTCCTTGAAAGAATATAAGGAGAGCCTTGAAACTCCATTTCTGCCCATCAATTACTTACAAGGGTTGCAAAGGACTCATCCTCAAGCCACATGTTTTCAAATTGAAATGGGGAAGCTTTACAAAATTTATTTTCGGAAGATAGGACAATTGGAGAGTGATCCGAGAGTGTTCTTGGCCATGCTGAAGCTACAAACTTGGGAAACTTCTCTTCCCATTCCAAAGACATTAAGAAACGGTCTAATTTTGAAAGACTCGAGCATTGCTGATTTATAGACCATGTGAACTTAGAGCCTTTTAATGGGACATCCACCAATAACTGATTCTCAATAAAATCTGAAAAGTCTCTCATTGCTGCAGTAAAATTCCTCCCACCCAATCTTTCTGAGGGGAATCTCGTTACATTGAAATCTCCCCCAATACAACATGGGGTACCACCAATCCCTCTAGCTTCTATTAGCTTCTCTCGTATCTTACCAGACTTAGAATGGTCGTTGGGACCATAGACTCCAGATATAAGAATTAAATCACTTCCTGAATTTTCCTTGAGCAGAACTGAAGCTACGAAATGCCCAATCCATACTTGAGCTTTCTGAAACTTTGACTTCTTCCATGCCAATATAAGACCTCCAGATGTCCCCTGCGCTGGAATAAAGACCCAATCCACTTCAGGGCAACACCAAATTGATCCCATAATGCTGCTGTCCACTATATTCAGCTTGGATTCCTGCAAGATTATTACCTCCAGGTCCCATAAACGCAGGCTCACCTTTACACCTGCCCTCTTTTCTTGGGCATTCAGCCCCCTCACATTCCACGATAGAATCTTAATGATCATTAAACTACTGCTTTCCCCTTTCTAACGCTGCTCTTGCCACAGGACAGCTCCCCTAACTGATTCCCCTTCTCAGCCAAAGACCAAGACAGTTTGTTGAGTTCCCTCTCAGTCTTTTTGTTCACTTCTTTCTTCTGATTCTTTTCACTTTCAATGGCTGTAAACAAAGCCTTCGCCTCTTCTTCAAAACCATTGAAAGATACACCCAAGGCTTTACTTATATCAATAATATTTTCTAGGACCCATGTGGATGCCTTACCCGATGGAGACTTGAGTGAAGGTGGGGAGGAACCATTTAGCTGCACCTGCATGGGCAGATAGATTGAAAACTCTTCCGAATCAGCCACCTAAAGATTTGGAGGAGGAGCTGATTCAGAGAGCTCTCGGTCCCCTAGTCCATCATATCTGAAGGAAGAAGATGTCAACCCCTTCTCAAAGATTGCAGCCACAGGCGAACAATCTTGACTAGGAGATATTGCCTCAAGAGCTCCAGAAGAAGTATGCTCAGTTAATTCCCCATAGCCAGCAGCAAAACTCCCAGCTGCACCCACTCCTGGTTTCTGATTTGAATTCATAACAACTTACAAACCCATTGCTTCTTTCCCCTTCTTATTCCTCTTCTGATTTTCAGACAGCTGAATGCTCCCACTCTTTCGAAGTGAATCACCAAGTACTTGCTGAACCTGTTGCATAATCCCCTAGCGACAGCTCTCAAGTGACTCATCCAACAAACGAGAGAATGAGGGATTCGGGTTTGAATTTGGAAAATGATCTGCTGGGGGAGAAGATGGATGAGGATTCACATATTCAGTAGATTCTGGTTCAGCACCCTGCCCATTAGCTAAAGGACTCGCTAACGCCCCATTCCAAAGGGTTAACGCGCCTTCCCCACAATCACTATAATCCACCGAAATAGGCCTAGAATTAGTCCCAACATCTCGACCAGGATCAGTATCTGAAATTGAAATCCTCCAAGGTGCGACAACGTCAACATAGGAGGAATGGACATGTGGAGCCATCCCTAGATCACCTTCAGCCTCACAAATTGAAATTGCCTCATTCATCTGCAATGATGTTGCTTGGAAAACTTCAATAAGAACTTCATGGCGCATAGAGCCATCCCAAATGCCAATACGTCTTGGGATTCGACGAATACAGGATTCCTTCACTTTTATTTTGAAACAACTGGTGAGCGGACCTTCGGAGTAGAATCGCCCCTTCTGAATTAGGCCACCACAAGAGTCTCCGATCAGCTCCAATGCCTTTAGGGACCAAAGATGAAATGGCAACCCTCTTACTATAATCCACAGCCTCCCTTCTTCCCCATCTCAGCCCCTTCTGAGTACCCAGACAGACAAGGGTGAAACGACAGGACCAACTGCTTAATACGGAGTTCACCTCTTTGCAACCAATCCTCCACCTCCTCAGATTGCATAAAGAGCATGGCTGAAGATTTCGATAGAGGGATGAAATGAGGAAAATGCATTGCTCCAGCCACCATGTCCCAACATTCAAGAGGCTTTTCTGATTTACACAAAAATTGGGAAGTTCCATTGATCCCCTGACTGCATCGGGTTCTAATGGATGGATATATTTGAGGATGGCATTGAATCTGCGTCTACTTCCACTACATTACTGATGAACCAGTCCTCAAAGACTTCCATAGCTTTCTTGAATGAGCCCCTGTTTGGGCTTTGAAGGGCAATGCCCCACAGAATATAATCCCACCTATTGTTATCATCCTCTTTAGGGAAAAATAAAAATCTCTGCCTCCCAGCATGTGGAAGGATTGAGAGTTTACAGAATTCCCCTCTCATAATTTTACCTTTCTCCAGAAACAGGGCTTTTTTTACTACTCCGAAATGAACCCAAAAACCCATTCGCATCTCTTAAACGAAGGCGAGTCACTCTATCCTCAAACCAACGATGTTCCTCTGAATCCAAAACAACCGAAGAAGATACAGAGCCTCGACACTCCAAGATGCGAATTGTAGGCCTATTTGATGCAAAGAAACTTTCGAACGAGAAGCACTTCCCTCCAATCTTCACCTCTCTACAAACCACGCCTCTACTTGGAGCAATAAATTCTCGACTAGAACCCATGGCTACGAAATCCAACACCAGAAAGACAGGCGAGAGCCCACAGGCCTTGTAGCAGCGAGTGATGACCTTGGAGCAGCAGCGACAGACCTTCAGTGACAACCTTGAAACAATGAGTGTCAACCTTGGAGCAACAAGCGATGACGATGACCTTCAGAGGCCAACAACCTTGGAGCAGCGAGAGACGATGACCTCAGAGGCCAAACTTGGAGCAGCGAACGATGGCGACCTTAAAGAAATGAGTCGTCGTTGACAACGATAACCTCAACGACCTTGGAGCAACGAGTGAGACTTGTAACACCTCGACGACGACCTCAGTTGCAACAGCGAGCAAGCGATGGACCTTGACAACCTTCTCTCGACGATGGCCTTCAGCAACAGACGACCCTTCTCTTGATAGACGACATTCACGACCGCTCTCTAGAAATCATGTTATTTTAGTGATTAGTTTTTTAATTAATACATATATTGCTATCATATGTGTTGTAAATGTAGTTACTTATCATTGGGTTGTTTCCAACAAAAAAAAAAAACTTGTCCAAGCGAATGCCTAATCTCCTAGGCAATAGGCAGGTCTATTGCATAGGATCGCCAAGACAATTTGACAACCTATTGAGACCAGGAACTGTCAGTTTTGTTTTGAGTTTTACTGAATTAGAAAAAATAAAAAGCAGGAGGGTGAGGGAATTCATATTAGCTTTTTACAGAATACAACACAGAAGCTAAAGTGGTAAAATAGATCAATGACTGTCAGAAACACCTAAATTCACAGACTAAAAGGGTTATAAAATAAAAGGAATTTGAGGCTACCACTGAAAATTGTTGTCTTGAGATGTACTGAAATAAATAGAATGATAAATTACAGAGAGAGCAAAATTATTATTTTTTATTGGTAATAAAAGATTATATTAAGATAATAGAAAGGAGGTACATGTACACCAACAGTGTACTTTTATGTACCTATAGATCCTGAAAATTCTCACATACTAAAACAGTAGATAATAGTTTTAAGTACCTACAGAGAAAGCAAAATTATCCTTTCAATACTTTTGCGATTGGGTTATTGTATAGAATAGAGCTATTAACTTTTCAGACTGGTAGCTCGTGTTAGTGTGAGCCGGGGAGCTACTGGATAAAGGTGGTAAGTTGGACCCTAGGCAGTTGCTAGCTTGGAAAAAACTTTTATCTGGGCTTATTGATGCAATACTACCTGGTTTACTCTGACCAGTGGTTAGGCAAATTGTTTGCATAGGTAACCTAGGCAATTCCATAGCTACAATGATCCAATCCAAGAGGTGGCTCACAACCAGTCTAACTAGGTGCGCTAGATAATGACTAGAATTTTTTAAATAATCTTGGGATTTATTTCTTTAGAAGAATTGATAAATAATTGGTAATGATTGCTTGACTGATATTCTTGATCTCTTGGCTGTCTTCAACAGTTCTCAGACAGGACCTATTTTGTGTGGGAAGCCAATTCTGCGCTCTACTGTTCCATCCCTCTGTACTGCCCACTTCCAAAAGGCTCAAAAGCATGTTACCCGTGCCCTGAAGAAGGCAGGTCTTAACATCTCCTCATCAAGTAAGCTTGCTCCCAAGTTCCATGTTGTAGTTGCAGAATCAGTGCACCAGATCCAAGCAAAAAGAAGAGCAGCACGAAGGGCAATTAAGGAGGAAAATAATTTTGCGGCCTCTTGAGTTCTGATCGGTGACAATAGATATGTTTTATGTTATATCTGAGTGGGTTCGAGTAGTATATGTCAGAACACACAGATGAACCTCTATAAACCAACGGATCAAGGCTTCTGTCAGGACAATCCACTCTTTCATTGGAAGAAGAAACATCCCCATTGAAGGTAATTCATCACCTTGTGATTTCTATACTAATAGTTTGCTTTTGTCTTTTGTAGTATGCTATATGTTCCCTATTTTGGTTTATGAGACTCATAATTGCATCTAGACAAATTCGTCCTTTTTCAATCTTAAATTAGGTCCAGATACTGTACCAAGACAGAAATATTGGTTCTGTACCATTCAGAAACTATCCCTGAATTTGGTCCCTACCGCGGAGATGTGATGTCATTCTGTTCGACCATTCTATATATAATCAAATCTAAGCATGCATTGTTGACTATGTTGTAAGATGTGATACTTAAATCTCTGTTTTCCAGATGGCAAAGATAGGAAGAGGAAATGTGGAGTCTGATGCCAGATCTTTTATGCGGAGAAGTTGGAATGTAGAACAAGCACTATGATTAGCCTATAAGACAATGACCAGCATGAGTGAAGTTATTGACGTATTCATGGTATGACAGTCCCAGCTTTCATATCTAAACTTCGGGAAGTAATTATTCAGCATGAGGCTATCCATTGAATACTAGAGGATCCACGGTGGTGGACATGGTTGGTCTTTGAAACTATGTCTTGTATGGCACATCCTGAGCTGCTCTTCTCCTAATTTCTTCATTTTCCAAACATGGAGAAGGGTTTTCCATTACATGAGAGTTGTATCAATAGCTAAAGTATCTGATCCTAATCAGGTTGTTCATTTGTGTAGTTACTGATATATCACCTGGATCCGGGAAGGTAAGAGGATACATGTGCTGAAGCAGCTTGGATAAAGAAACAAGTTCCTCTTGCCTCTTGAAAGGCGTGCAGAAGTACACCTTGATATTTTCCATGCAGTGTGAATGAATCCTGTCACTATTTCAGACTGCTAGAACCCAGGTTTGTGGCATGTGGATCGTTGCTAGCTTCTTTCTGAAGTCCATGTTTCTATTATGCTATATTTGGCTGGGAGAGCCACTTCTTAAAGAGTATTGGGGGAATTCACATTGTTCACCGGAGCTTCGTTGCTTGATTTGGATGTGTTTGCTGTGGGTAAAGGTTGCACACGATTCACTACAACTTTGCTTGGCTTGGATATATTGATGACGGCCAAAGTTTGTATACATACTTGTACAAACATGTATTTGTGTAATTGAAAGACTTACCATGAGCTTTGGTTGATGCTGATTCATAAACCAGGTTTGTCTTGTTTACTCTTCTCAGCTTCACAGATTTGTGTGCTGGTACTGGCTTTTGTTGGCTTTTGGAATTTTACAAAATTTATACTGTCTTTTGACATTCTTGTGCCTTCAACCTTCTTGACAATTTAATTTACATCAAAAGATGCTGAAGATGGTGAACGGATACATACAATGTCATTAGCCTTTATGTTCTGTTTGTCATCCTTAGAAATTTGAAATGCAGAACGATATCAATGCATGGATGATGGTTGGAATCGCCAGCACTGCTAAGTTCTTGTGAATGATCTCTGGAAAATAACTGAAAATATCGGTTATGTGATGCAATTTTATTTAACTAAATCAACTTTTAAACCTTTTAGCGGGGATCAGTCTCAAGTCTGATTTCATTTAGGATGTTCGGGTTTGGCTGCAATACTTTTCATAAAAAAAGACCTTGTCTCAGCGTTGAAGTGCATGTATAAGAGACAAAAATCACAATACAATTAACCTACGAAATGGCCTCTTTGAGTTTAAAAATCACAATACAATTTACCTATGAAATGGCCTCTTTGGGTTCACATCTTGTAGGGCCTTTATTTACAGCCTTATTTGCAGCTTTTCATAGGATTGCTTAAAAATTTACAGTTATACCATTCACAGTACACAGCATGATCCCAAATAAAGTATGGCATGATCCCTATCCAGGCTGAAAATAAGGTTGTAAATAAGTTGTTCTCTACAGGACTCAAATCCCAGGTTATAGCCATAAAGTCTGCAACAGCAAGCGGGTCAGCCCATAAGGTCTTCTTTTAATACATGGACCTGGAACTCTGGATGACTGATTTTCTACTACAAATATCAACATTCAGATTCAATCCCAAGACGAGGAAAGGAATCTGCTGCTTGGTGAGCTTCACCTTTGACGAGATTTTCAAAATATTTCTGGGATATTGCTATAGGACTTCTAGCTTTAAAACAGTCCTTGATTTTAGGTTCTATTCAATCAAATGTTACCTTATTTCATATTCCCAATAACCCAATTGAAATTTGTTTATGTATAATCAATTGGACTGGTTTGATGGACCTCTCATCCATTAAAGCATTCACACCACGTAAAAACCATTCTTCTGTTGAGCTTTGAGGTCAAAGTTTCTCTTCAAGACCTTCATTTCCAGCGAACCCATACATATGATTTTAGATGGAGAGACAAGATCCGTATTGCCGACCTCACTTTAGTGGGAAACTGGCTTATGATGCTGATGCTGATAATATATACACACACACATACATACATATATTTAAAAAGTAAAATTCATAAACTTTAATGTCATATTACACATATACCTATATTTATCATATTGAACATGTGAATTTCTTATGTAGAGATATGAAGTTTCGCTTTCCATAAGAAAAACTAGTAATTTATATATTTAATACAATTTAAGCTCTTTCATACCAATATTTTGAAATATCCTTCAAAAACAATTGATTTTGAGATTTAAATTTGGATTTTTGAGGTATTAATGCTAGGTTATGGGTGTTGCTTGGCCATGGAGAGTGCTAAGATGGGCCAATCCTACACTTTTGTACCAAACAGTGCGGCCAACTTGGCTTGAAAATTCTATTGCCGCTATTACAATTATACGTTTGGCTGTCAAAAGGGATGCAAGAAAAGGCTATAAGAAATGAAAAAAAAAACAATTCATTAGAAACAACATATGTAGGTGTCATTTTTCTCATGGTAAATTTTTTTTTTCGCTTCTGCAACAGGGGGATAGATCTGTTAACAAATCAAAAACCCTTTAGACATTTAATCATTTGTTGACTCCATTGAATCAAGATATCTGATTGGATTAGCAGATCAATATTGAGACAGAGACATTACCATAATGCACAAAGGACAACATAAAAATAGAAGCAATATAAGGAATAAAAGTTTAAATGATAACCAATGCTATTGCATTGGTGATCAAGTTAACCTTTTATGCATAATTCGATCAGAATCAACCAAAGAGCCTGAAAATTCAAAGACTCAACCATGTACACATTTAACTACATGGCAGATTTTGGAGAACCTGGGCTGCTACTGTATAAAGTGCTAAAATAACCAATTTACAGTTAGGCAATTATCTCCGACATTGTGCATCAAAGTGCAGCTAATTTGATAGACTTCCAACACTTGGGAGGGTGTATAGGCAATGGTGTTTCAAACTCCACATGATCCAACCAAGTAGGCATTTCCTCTATCAAAGTATACAGAAAGTTCAATCTTGCCACACTTGGAACACACATTACAATGTTTCAGACAAAAAGAATAGATGCATTCAATCAAATAGACCACAGATCTGTTTGTAGGAGTTCACTGACCAAAATCTGCTTCAAGAGCTTTATGGGGAAAGCTCAGTAGATTTCTAATGCTTTTCGGCCACAAGTTTTGCACAAATAGCAATAGCACCCTCCAAGAAAGGCATGTCACAGTTCAGTCAGAATCATGATCCTTACTTGTAGACCTCCTTTCATGCTGATGGGAATGTTTTCCATGTTTGTGGCGCTTGCGAGAATGTTCTTCCCTATCCAAGGAGCTCCTCGGTCTCCGAGGGGGTGACGGGATCTACACATTGAGAAAAGAAAATTTCATAAATGCCTTTTTTGCAACGAATTCAATGAGTCAAGATGGGAAAAAGTTTGAGCACACAAGAATAATTGCTAGCTGTTATATGTTTAGTCAGGATCCACATGATAACAGCAGCTGATTTTTTGCTCATACCTGAAAACGTGTCATATATCTTCCTTCTGGAGGAGGTGGAATGCCAAGCCTTTTCAATTCATCATGAGGAATCGGTCGCCTGGGTAGAAGAAACAGTATTTAAAATTTTAGCTGTGAGTGATGCTGAAGTTAGTAATTTAAAAGGAAATTCAAGAAAACTTTAATATTCTCTTTTCCTGTTACCTCCATATATACGTGGTTTATAAATATGAATTTGAAAAAAAGCTTACAACTGTACAACCAAAGTTTAAAAAAATGGTACCAGTGACAGTACTGGCCATGCCGGCAAGGTTTTCAGGGCGTGCCGCCGAAAAATCGTTTTTTTTCAAGTGTCGATGCGTTTTTTCAGGGATCGGCACGCCCATCAAAATCGAAATTGAAAACCTTGCATGCCGGTACCAAGTTAAACTGGCCAGTATGGCCATTACTGGTCGGTATGTAATGGTACAAGCTGAAATTTAAAACCTTGCTTGCAACAATGACATTTTGAGGAAATTTCGACGAATATTTTGCCTAACCATAAATACCGCTCACAAAAAGTATAACAAATTTTAAGATAAGGAAATATCAATATAATAAAAATTTTAATGCCTTATGAAACGGAGAATTTTGGGAAATATAGTATGTAAACTTGGAGATAAATACTACATGAGGAAAGATAATATCAAGTATACTGCGGCAATAGAATTTTGCCTCTAGAATCCATGCAGCCAGATGAAGAAGGGGTTGACTCTTCACGAGATCAAGGCTAACATTGAAGTATGCAATTTCAGGGAGGTCATTGACATGAGTTACTAGACCCTCATATTCTATCAATAATTAATTGAGGGGAATGGGTTTCAATGTAGCAATACTGCAAACAAGAATGATTTTTAAAAATGATTTTGAGGGCGAGCTTTGGCGCAACGGCAAGGTTGCTCCATAAATATGTGCTGTGCAACTGGTCGGCAATAATGTTATTAACATTGTAGCTTTCCTATTGTTTCTAGTACTGCTGTTTCACTTTTCTTGATTCCCTTCTCATGGATTCCTTCTATTCTTCGTTACTCTCTTGATATTCAGAACATGCAACACCTATGTCTATAATTAAAAAATAGAAAGAAAAAAAATTTTCTGGGCTGAAGAATGCATGCACAGCTGTTGCGATAAAGCCAGAGATTATCCCTTTTCCTCACTTCAAGGGTGCCGTTTCCACCCTTGATCTTCTGAGCAAACTTTGTTCTGCTTTTGAACTTAACTGTTGGAAATGGGACTGCAAATTGAATTTCCACCACCATAAAATTTATTTTGAATAAATTTTCTTTTACATAAATATGGTTAATTGAAAATTAATTGATTTCCCTTCGAACTTCCACTAACCATGGGATCAACAATTAAAAATTAAGTAGGTCATAAAAATGGTAATTTTCCTTGCATGCAATCAAGTATATCTCATGTAAATAGGTATAACATTCCCAAATACCTCAGACACTGTGTAAAATCCCTAATTTTAATGTAATTAAAATTATTTATTTTAGTAAATAGAATAATGTTAATTCGCAAAATTTTTCAGAAAAGGAGATCAAAGGGGTTCAATCGGAGTTCTCGGGTGAATTAGCTTGGAAAATATTATTTATGAAGGTAAGAAAAATTATTTAATTTTGATTGGGTGATTTATGATGGCTGGATAATGAGGCATGCATTCATAATAAGCAAATATGAGTGTTGGTATAGGGAGATTGGTGGAGTGCCGTAATAGGGGATCCTGATTTAATTTGCTGAAGGCGGCCACTATTTAAGTGATTGTTATTTTGTTGTTGTTTCGTTTAGCAGTCGAGCAAACCACCAGGAGATCAGAGAGAAGAGGAAGGGAGCTAGGTTTTGAGAGGATCAGAACTGGAAATTCAGTGGAGGTTAGGGAGAGATCTGATCCGAACCTCTTCTCTGTTTGATTTGGAATTGAGATATACCTGCGGCAGCACTCCAATTCGTCCAGGAGCTGTGTCCAGCAAAATTCAGATAAAATCCAGTAGGTTTGCATTAATCTCAGATGTTTTCGGTTAATTCTATTGTTAATTCAAAGCAGATTTCAGATCTGTATAATCTGATCAGGTTAGCGAAATTCTACTGAAGAAACTCAGTTGTTTGGATCTGGAGAGGAGATTTCAGAAATAAATTGTGAGGCTAAGATTTCAGCAGCTCGAAAATAGCACCTGAGAGGTGAGTAGCATTGGTTTTCCTCTGATTGTTGAAGCTGAATGCATGAATTTAATCGAGATAGTATGTTGCTTGTATTATCATCGACTGAGATTTGTTTTACGAGTAAATTTGTGGATACGGAGCATGATCTTAGTAGAATTAATTTCGATTTGATTTTAAATGACTGTTAGAGGTGTGAGGAGTATAGATTAGCTGTTGTAGAGGGTTAATTTTAGGTTAGTCGTGGTTAGATTGAATTTTTGTTTTTGATTGATAATGAAATCAGATATATAAATAGGAAAAAACTTGAAGGTACAAGAGATACAAACATAGAAGGATCCTCCACCGTGTTAGAATGAGGCATTCTACACATAGTGGAATAAAGGACTACCTACTTTTTTTTTTAATAAAAACCCACTAAAATTAGTGGCACTCCAATGGTGGAAGGAGGGTTGAGGCAGACCTTGACCTGTAGATTAATGCCAACAAAAAGGATACACCTAGCCATGGGGGACATAAGATACCTTACCCCTCAAAGAGAATCTAATTACAAGGCAAAGCAAAACTTTAAAACCTAAAACTATAAAGACCTGTTTTATCATGAAATAATGCATGTTTAGCTTTTACAGGTAGAAGAGACTCAAAATTGAAGATTTGAAGATGAGAATAATTGCAACCTTCATTTGCAAGAGTGTCTGCCACACTATTGGCTTCACGATATACATGTTGAATGTTTCTATTATGCTTGGCTATTCTTGAAAGTATCTCCTTCCACCAGAAAGAGCATTTCTAAGGGATGGAGGAATGGTGATTAATTGCATCAGCAACTAATTTTGAATCCGTTTCAATGATGAAATCTTGAAATCCTTCTTGATCAGCAATTAAAGGACTACCTACTTAGATACACCCCAGAAACATATCCAAGACCTACTATTTACCATTCACATACCCCTCCCCCATACCCGTCACCCGTCAAAGTACTTCTACCATCCTTAAACACATAGAGAGCCCAACATATTTTAATGTCATCAATTGAATAACCCCTAAAAGAAGGAAGCAAAACGGCCCAAGTCGTGGTTAGATTGAATTAACAGTGAGCAAAATTGAATATCGGGAAATCAGGGGGTATCCGCCGAGTGCCGCCCACTGACAGGGCTCAGCGGCACTCAGCGGCTATACAAATTTTGGATGCTCCGACCTGGCGCCTACTGTCTGGAAGTCAGCGCACCCACCAAAACTTCAGGTTGAGTGCAGCTGACTGTTTTGAGCTAATTTTTCCCACTTTAATGGTTCAAACACCTACCAAATAGCTGAACTAACCTGCTGGAAATAATATTAAGTGGTCGTAACCTCCTGAAATTATTCCGTCAATTTTTGGTAGGATTTATGAGTTCTAAAAGTCAGGTTTAAAGGGCTGGTTGGTAGTTTATTTGCTGTCTTGATACCATGAGTTAGTGGTTTTGTTTTATCCATGTTTTACTGTTATTTTCCAGTTTGTGTAATTGTTTAACTTGAGTTTTATCGAATTAGAAGGTGCTGGGCAGAATTTATATAAAAAAAAAAAGTCTTTGGTTGAGTAAAGGATTATACAACCGGTTTGGATTTGTGTTTTTGGGTTAGAGTATCAACTGAAGTTCCATGAGTTACTGTTCTGGTCCTGAGTGACTTGTGATGAGTTTGGTTTGTGTTATTAATGGTGATACTAGAGGTTGGTGTATTTTGTTGCTAGAGATGAGTTTATGCTTTGAGTATTCTGTTTTGGTTTAGCTTGTCCTGGATCCTAGACTAAGCTTAGTAATGTAATGTTATTGCTTCATTGGGGTAATTGCATGGCCTTGTGTGTTGCCACGACTGGTGTAAAGCAGCCAGAAACCCTGAGTAGGCCTGGTTGTCAATGCCGAAACTCGGGGAGTAGGCCGGCATTGGATGACAAAACCTTGAGTAGGCCATCATTTCAGAGTTCCAAAACCCTGAGTAGGCCGGAACTGTGTACATGGAGGTGTGGATGTCGCCTTGGCATGTCAATTAGTCAATTTAAGCAACTATATGACATTGACCAATGTTGGTATTTGACTTTATTTGACATGATATGTTTTATTCGCTGGTTTATTACTGCAGAGTAGCCCATGATAAAATACTCTATTGGTGCGGAGTGGCCCATGATAAACACTCTAGTATTTCGAAACCCTAAGTGATTTGAAATTATGATTTCATCGATGTATGGTTACCTGGTTATACGTGATTTCATGGCTATATACGAGATTTGATGCCGATGTTATTAATTGGAGTTATATGATGGATTTCTGTGTTTATATCAATTGGATTATTTTAATGTTGTCGGATTACTTGAATTATACGTGTTATCGTCACCGTGTATGCTTTTACTGTGGTATGTTTAGAACTGAACTAAATGGTTTTGTGCATGCATATGCTGCTCACTGGGATATTCGTATCTCATTCCGTATTGTTTTGTTTTGTTTTCAGCTGCTCTTGAAGAGGACAATACCTACGGGTAGTTGCTCAGTCATGTGAGTTTATTTAATTTTGGGGATTTTTAGCGTACTCTGATTATCTAGTTATTGTCATTCATGTTTTTCCTTCACTCTGATATTGCGATCCTGTGTTATATATTAACCTCCGGAGATGAGTTATGGTTTCCTCTACGTAACTCAGATCCGGGGCGTTACACACTGTGATCGCCACGAGGTTACCACACCTTGATGGTTCCTATAAGGACTCTTAATTGACCACAAGTTTTTTAAATATAGGAGAAAGCCAATTTTTCATATCATCTGTTTGCATATTTCCAACCCCAACTAGTTGGGACATAGTAGTTATTCTTGTATTATTTTTTTTTTGGGGATCATTAATGAAGCGCATGTGCGCACACACACATATAATATCACTAATTTAAAATATCTTGCAATTGATTTTTCAATCTAGAGTTATTTCTAATTCATTAATATTTTGTTTTAATATGCACTTGTTAGTGTAATGTCTTACCCTACTGCATTTGTAACAAGAAATTTCTTTATTCAATTTTTTAAGAGATTTTGATTTATTGGAATTCTTTAAAGTGCTTGGTTTATTTTCTTTTGGTTCTTCCTTTAGTTTCTTATGATGTTTATATCTTTTGGAAAAATTTTTATACTTTTTATGAGATTTATGTGTTTTATCTTTTTATGGTACTCTTGATATTTTGGAAACCATATTGTTTACAAAATGATCATAACTCTTTTTTGGTTGTTAATTGTTCTTTCTTAATTTGTTGTTTTAATTTTAAATCTGTGCAGATTGCTAAGCCTTCTGCATTAATTGCTGTTATTAAATCTCCATAGGTTAATTTATTGTATGGAATGATTCCTTTATATTGTTCTTGTAAGTTTTATTTAACTTTTGCTGCAAAAGATTGAGATAATCCAGAAAGAAAATTTTCTTTCCAAAAAGGTTGACTACAATCATCTCTCATCATAACTTTTGATAACAAGATGTCTCTATACCATCAAAAGTCTTGCAGTTTTCTGCATCTTAAATATAATAAAATTTCTGATTAATTGTCTTTTAATTTTGAAGGATCTCCTAAGTACATTTTAGCAATTGAATAAATTAGATTTGAAACTGACTCTTGGATTTCTTGTCCTTCTTCACATCTTAGTGATATCAAAGCCATTTCTTTGCTGAGGGTGAGGAGTTAGGATTCAAAGTTTATTGTCTATTATCTAGTGTTTATTGTTCGGACTCTTGTCTCTGTCTGACCCTAGGTCATGTAGTCTACAAGATTGGGAATATACCATTTTTAGACATAAAAAGGTGATAGTCCGGGAGAAAGAACACAATTTACTTTTTGATATTCAATAAATTAGAATTTTAATGAATTACCTAAAGCGAAGTATGTCTTTGAGATCATTATCTCAAGGAAAAACTTTAAATATAAAAGAAAATAATTTATCAAATATAGAAAAAGATCTTCAGCAAAAATACAATCTCTTTAACAAATGAACATGAAACAATTCATTTATTAAGCAAAAATACAATAGAAAAATATAGGCAAAAATACAATTACATACACATAGGTAGGCAAAAATACAATTACATACACATAGGTATGGTCCAAATTGCAGTCAAGCCCTTGATTCTTCAAGGTTTGAATACATCAATTCTTTTATGTTTAAGAGATTGTAGACATAAACAATTTATGATTCATTATTGGGAATAATAGAATCATGCCTATATAATGAACCAATTTATTTTAATTGTTTTCCAAACTTCTCTTTCTAGCCCCCCATTGACACCCCCCAACCAAAAAAAAACCCCTCCCTTTGATGAGCTTTGCTTCCAAGCTACCAAACAAGTGACAGCAAGTTAGTTCGTTCTCTCTCCTCTATCTCTTTCTCGCTTGCTCTCACAATAATCATCTCTCTCTGTCTCTTTCTCGCTATCTCTCGTAGAAATCAAACATGCTTGTAAGGCAACAGTAGCAAAAAGTGTCGTTCGTCGTCGATCAACCTTATGTCGCCTCGTGAGAAACTAATAACTATCAAGGCCTTAATGGCAGGTTCTCCACCCCCACCCTCCCCCGGTGATTGAACAAGTGACGGTAGGTTCATACGTCCTCCCTCTCTCTCCCCCCATCCCCTCTCTCTCTCTCATGTTTTTTTCTCGGTTTTTTTGGTTCAGTTTAGGATTAAAGAAGTAGTTTTGGTTTGGTCTTCGATTTAAAATCATAAGCTAAAATCCGGTTTGGTATAGTTCTTGATTTTAATCAACATAATTCGGTTTGGTTTAGGTTTGACAAAAACCAAACCAAACCGACCGAATTACACCCCTAACCACTAGGCTCTGTTAGTAATTTTTTTTTAAAAGAAAAAGGTAGATAACAAAAGGAGACAAAGAAAAGAAAAGATTTAAAAATGAAATAACAATGGATCTCACTTATGAGTAAATAATAAACACATATAAAAACAACCATGAAAGTGAAGATCTTTTATTTCTCTTAAGTTTAGTGACTAAAAAGAATTTAAATGAATCCGCATAAATAAATAAAACTAAAGAACGGTTCACGAACAAATTATTTCACAATAAAGACCAAAATACTCTATTTTAAACCATATTTATTCCAAGAAAACAAAATGCCTTGCCTTAAGCCATGTAAAATAAAACCAGCTCTTTTACAATTTATTTCTTTCAAAACTCAAGATAAATTCATAACAGAAAGATCATACATCAAAGAAGTGAACAAAAGCAGGGAAGAACCAAGGGCGGCAAATATATGGAGGAAAAGCAAGGAATTCTCCAATTTCAGTGTAATCACATCTACAATGGTTTAAATGCATGACTAATTTCTTCGTTTAAATTTATATTTATTGCAAAAATAATATTGTTAATCACCCATGGTAACTAAGAATGGATGGAGCAAATAGACGTGATGGTAAAAGAATGGAAGATAGAGATTATACAAAATTCATACAGGGGAGCCCGGAATGGTCTATCTCGTCCTCCAAAACGTAGCTGGCCAGATTCCTTTCTACCTCCTAGGCCCCCTCCTGTTAAACAAAAAGAAAAGATAAGATCTCAAAATGATGTGTGTAAAATACTGCATTTTACGAAAGGGGAGGGTTTCACTAACCTAATCTTCTCGGGATCCAACCTGGCATCAACTGCTGCCTGTTGTAATCCACTATAATTTCACAATCATCAATGATGGAGTGATGAGCATCCTGCACAGCAGAATAAAATTACAGAATAATTGTTGAACAGTATTGGTTGCCAATATCAATCCTTAATTTTTTCTACATGGGAGAAACATCTACGTCCTAAATAAATCCAATATCTTCAATGTTTTTTTTTTTTTTTTTGACAAGTAATGATATTTGATTAAGAGAAAAGCAGTACATAGTACCACCAAGTGTGAAAATACAAGTGTGTATGAGGATCCAATATCTTCGATGTAGACATTGGAACATTTCCATAAATAGAGAGGCTCCAGATATTTTATACCCAGTAGATTCAATATGAAATGTCATGCAACAACTAGATGAGTAGAAGAATTTCCAAGACAAATATGGATGCAAGAAATAGCTCCTAAAGACATTATTTTATGCTAGTAACTAAATGAATATTGAAATTAAAGTTTCTATTATCAACTAAATAGTATACCTATAATTTTTTTTGTATTTTTCTACTTTCTTTTTGTTTATTGCAAATTATAATTTGTGACTGAGTTCTTTTGAAATGTCGGTATTGATTTATTGCATCTCTCAATATATTTAGCTTTTGAGATACTAAAAGGGATGTTTTCATTTTTATCAGTTTTCACAACATTATTTAAAACTAATTTTTAAAATTCATTACAATAACTTATATCAAATAGATTACAAATTATTCACTCAATAATTATTATTGATAATTGATATCAGAAAATCTCAATTAGAGCTTTCTAAGCAAAATTTTGGTATCAGGGCTTAAGAATCCATATGGGTCTCTCGCACCAAATTGTCACACATCATGCTTTTGAAAATGATTAAGGCCACCATATGATGGACCCCAATGAAGAGATTAAATAAGTAATTTCTCAAATAGAATAAATGATTTTAGCCCTTTCATTTAATGTATTATTTGGATAGTGTAAAATTTAACATGCAAATCAGATGGCTCAAAGTTTTGAATAATTTTGATCTTTTGCATGGATATTGTTATAAACAAAAAAAATATTATATTTTGGGACTAAAGGACACTACATTGAGTGTTTAAGCCTCAAACTCGAATGTTCTTTCTGTCAAATCCAATTTTGTTAAAAAAAAGTGTACATATACTGGAATTTATCCACTTCAATAAAATTTGAAGTCAAGATACTGTTTTTGCATAAAGACGAGTCTATTATTTAAAGGTATAATATTTAAGAGATGCCTATTTTCTCAATTTGTAAATAAAAAATATATGTTCACCCTTCACCAAAAGATTACTATCAAGACAAAATGCACGATTATTTGGAAAAAAAAACACACATTTCCTAACCCAGTTCCCACTGTTAAAAAAACATTCTAACAAAGAACTACAACATAAGAAAAGAAACACAGCTCTTGCTAGCCATGGGTATCAGCAAAATCAAACAAAATTGGAAATGAGCAACTTTTCCACTCCAGTCACAGATAACTCATAATTGTAAAGAAAAAAAATAAAAACAACAGAAACAGAAGGGAGAGAATTGCGTTTGTCACAGAGTTTGCCTTTTCATCCATTGCACATAATAATAAAGTACATGCATAGCATCAATTTTAGATGATCAATGGTAGACTGCTTCTCAGATGACCACAAGAACCATGGCTTTTTAATCTCATAAATTGTTCCAGAGTGAAATCAAAAGATCATTAATCAACCTATAAAGATATCAGCATTCTGATTTGAACAGAGCATTAGCTGATAGGTCACAAAGTTACCCCATCTAGCCATCATACATAAGAATTACTCAATATAGATCCCACATGTATATAAGTACAAATGACTTGATTGTAAGTTTACGACTCTATCTCTGCAGTCAATTTGGGCCATGTGATTTCATATGGAATGGGACACTCAACTCCTAGCCCAAACTTAGTAAGTTCATAAGTACAAATGACTTGATTGTAAGTTTACAACTCTATCTCTGCAGCCAATTTGGGCCATGTGATTTCATATGGAATGGGACACTCAACTCCTAGCCCAAACTTAGTAAGTTCAAAATCTTCGCCTTATAAAAATTGATGCTTTGCTGCAATTTGGGGGATATTCCTGTAAATAAACCATTTTTAGTTGGCTTGCTTCATTCTTGAGGCTCATGGATAAAAAACATCCTTCAAGGCACATTGTTAGGTACCACTATTTTTAGGAATCCATTCTTAAAAAAATTTATCATGATCACAGCAAGGAGACTAAGTTTCATTTGTCCTCTCACTCAAATCTGTTCTTATAATATCAGGGTATCTGGAGAAATAACAAATTATGACTTTTAAGCCTAGCCAAACAGATATTCCACATTATTTTGATGGGTAAGGTAATTATTGAAATCTTTGCATTAATATAACTTTGGTTTTTGATAGTTTGTTGATGGATGTATTGGATCACATTTTTGTGATAATTTTTGTTGATAGACATTTACAACTTCTATTTATTACAGATTTAGATGACCATCTTTCGATAAAATTTTCTATGAATAGCATGGTATCCTTTTTTCCATGTCATTCAACCTATGTATAACATTTTCCAATTGGATAAAGTATAACACAGTTATTATAATGTTAAGTTTGCCATTATTCCCATGGTAATGTATTTCACATAATCATTATGATTAATGGCTAGCAGAAAATGAAACCCCTCTTAAACAGCACAAACAATTAAAAATTCCATCTACAAATCAAACTTATCCTACAGACCCCCCAAAATTCACCAATAGAGGAAACCAATGAACCAGTAATATACCCATCTCATTAAGAACATAAAACAGTGGTGTTTCTTTGTTTAAAATTATACCATTTTATTCCTTCCACAAGCTCCAAATAATCACATAAGACACCAACTCTGGCAGAATGTTGAACAATCTACCATAAGTAACTGGCTGCCAGCAACAAAGATACCAAAAAAAAAAAAAAAAATGATTTAGGGCTGACCCAAGGAAAGTATGTAAAAATTTTGCACATACTCAAGGTCCTTCTTGCCTAAAGGGCATCTGTTCAGAATCAATAAAACCACATGATTGAAATGATAAAAAAAAACCCCACCCCAAGGGGAGCCACTAGCCAGTCAACCCAAAATGTTCTGCAAAAAAGCACTGCAACAGAACAATGACAGCATTGAAACATGGAATGACTACTAAATAAGTAAAACATGTAAAATGCACAATAAACAAAATAGAGAATTTCTGCCATAGGACACACGACCACCTCATCAAAAAAATTTCAATTAACTTTTTCAGTCAGTCACTTAACTATAGGCATGAGCAACGGGCCGTGCCGGCCCGAGCCCGGCACGCCTGTGGCGTGCCTAGGCTGGCCCGGGCACGCCACGGGCCTGGCCCTGGGGGCACGGCTCGCCAGGGCCCGCGTGCCAGCCCGGGCCCCGGCGCTGAGCGGGCGCGCGCGTGCCCAGGTGGGCTGGCCCGCACGCCGGCCTGCTGGGCACGCGCCCAACGGCAGGCACGCCGGCCCGCCTGGCCCGCCAGAGAGCTAGCCAACGGCTAGCTCTCTTTTCCCTCCATAAAAGTGGCTTTTATGCCCATTTTACCCCCCCAACAGCCATATAACAGCTATATTGGGGGGCTATAGTTGTAATTGATGATTAAAAGACCTTTTCTACCCTTCCAACTGCAAAATAACAGTCATATTGAAGGGTAGAGGTGGTAAAAAGCCACTTTTAATTTTCTATAAATAGCCACTCCCTTTCCCACTCCAAACCACACCACTTCTACAATCTCCTACTCTCTTCTAATTGATTATCAAATAGTTTCTTTGCTCTAATTGTTGTAATTGGAAATTGGTGATACTCAATCTCTTCAAATTGTTCAAGCATCAAAAGTGAGAAATTGGACTCTGGAGGTTGAAGGCTTCAATTGCAAAGTTCAAGATTCATTCTAAAGAGGTATTCTTTTATTTAATTTTCCGATTTTAAAATTAGTATAAATATTATTATTATAAGTAAGTCTCTCCTTCTACCTTTCTTATAAATTAGTATCACCAAATATTTATTATAATATTATTTAGTAAGATTTTTTTTTCCAAAAATTTGATAATGGACCCTAGGTATCCTATGTTTTTTGACACTGAAGAAAGGGAATATCTTAGACCCCTTTCTGACCCAGTATTTTCTGATGATATAACCCAACCCCAATATAATGATCCTTTCATCCAAGATCTTGAAACAGAATTACCTTCACAAGATATGGGATCGTCTTCCCTACCACCCAGGAGCACTAAGAGGAGTAGAACCTCTAGTGTTTGGCTTAATTTTACAATTGAAAGTGTAGGGAGTGAAGAGAAGGCAGTGTGTAACCATTGCAAAAAACAGTTTAGTTGTAAAGGCAAAGGTGGTACAGGCCACTTGAACCAGCATTTGCAGAAATGCCTTCCAAAACATGGCCAAATTGACCCTAGGCAAACCCAAATTTCTACTAGTAGTGTTGCTATAAGTAATTTTATTTTTAATCAAGAAGAAACTAGGCTTGAAATAGTAAAGTGGGTAATTCAAGAAGAATTACCCTTTAGATTAATAGATTCTAAAAGATTTCACCGTTTACTAACTAAATATTTAGCACCACAATTTAAACCTTTTTCACGCCACACTTTAAGAAAGGATGCCATAAAATTATATGGAAAAATGAAAACTGTATTAATAGAAACTTTGTCAAACAGTACTTTTAAAATAGCTTTAACTTCAGATATTTGGACAAGTAGACAACAAATAAGTTATTTAGCTATAACCGCACATTATATTGATGAAAATTGGAATATGGAAAAAAGAATAATAACTTTTGAACCACTAGATGTTAGCCATACTGGAATAAATATATCAAATGCTATAAGTAGAAATCTAAGAAATTATAAAATACACAATAAAATAATGGCTCTAGCACTTGATAATGCAAGTGCTAATAATGTTGCAGTAGGAATATTAAGACAACAATTAAACTTAAATATAGATGGAAGTTTATTTCATGTTAGGTGTGCTTGTCATATTCTTAATTTAGTTGTGCAAGATGGATTAAAAATTGTTCAACATCATTTAATAAATATTAGAGATGCAGTAAGATTTATAAAACAATCTAGCACAACCACTAGAGAATTTAAATATTATTGTGAAACTTTAGGAAAACAATATAAAAAAATTACCCTAGATGTTGAACATAGGTGGAACTCAACATATATAATGCTAGAAATTGCATTAGGATTAAAACAAGAAATTACAATATTTTATAAAAGTAAAATGCCTGAAAGTGACTTAGAGGATCTTGATTGGCAAATAGCCGAAATTTTAAGAGATTTTTTAAAAGTTTTTTATGATGCAACAAGATATTTATCAGTAGTTTATTACCCAACATCCTCAAGTATTATAACTTGTTTATATCAAATAAATATTTGTTTTAAACAATATAGAAATGTACCCATTGCTAAGGAAATTATCCCTGCAATGGAAACTAAAATTTTAAAATATTGGCAAGAGATGCCTAATTTATATTGTTTAGCTACTACAATGGACCCTAGGGTTAAATTAGGAGTTGAAGACTTAATAGATGGAATAAATGAGAATATGAATTCTACTTTTCAAATAGATATAAGAAAAATAAGAAATCTATTAGAAAGACTTTTTTGTGAATACGATACTAGTAGTAGTATACAAGGTCATACGCAAACCCAACAAACACTACCAGATAATTCCCCTTGGAATTTTTTAAGTGGGAGAAGAAAGGGAAAACAACCAGCATCTAGTAGTGGGGGATCATCTGAATTAATGATTTTTTTAGAAAGCCCCCCAATGAGTTTCAATACTATAGAGGAGCATAATGCTTTTAACATTTTGACATGGTGGAAGCAAAATCAGGTTAATTATCCTGTACTTTCTGCCATGGCACGTGATCTACTAACGGTTCCGGTGTCCACAGTTGCATCGGAATCAGCTTTTAGCGCAGGTGGACGAACCGTGGATGATTACAGGAGCAGATTAACGCCGGAGATGGTGCAAGCATGTGTCAGTCTTACAGATTGGTTAAGAGCAGAACTGAGAGAACAAGAATATGAAGATGATCAACTTGTTGGAGACTTTGATGATTTGAATATTGATTTTAGTCAACCAGAGTAGTCTAAGTTTTGTTATAATTTTTGTAATCAAAGTATAGGAATCGTACTTTATCTTTTTTTTTTGTTTCTTTTAAACTGCAAATGATAGATAGATGAGTGGGTGCCAACCTAGTTGGGATGTGTTTATACTATAGTGATGCAGTATTATTTGTTCAAGTAATTATGTAATTTTTGCAAAGTTGTAAGTGTACTTGTGATAATTAATGAATTTATATTTTTTTGAGCAAAATTTATCTCAATATGTGTAAGACAATTTTGTGAACAATAAAAGTATTTTACAGAAATTTTTTGGGATTTTTTTGGGATTTGTTGGGATTTTTTAAAGTTTTTTTTTAAATTTTAAATTAATTGGCCCGCCGGCCCGGCGGGCTAGGCCCGGCACGGCACGCCCCAGCTGGGGTTATGGGCAAACGGGCCTGGCATGCCGCGGCCCGCCGCCCATGCCTACTTAACTATATTTGCAACAAGATAAGAATTGTTGTTTGTTATTAAAAATTAAATAATGACGAACAACTCCAACCTCAGTTTAAATCCCAAAATGATCTTCACAATTCACATTAAATAAAATCTCAATTTTCCAACAAAGTATCATAGATTGGTTCTCTTTCCCAGTAAGTAAACAAAATACTTGTGAATAGAGTGATAAAACCAATTAAAAAGGAAGATAAGTCATATCCTCAGGAAAAAGTAATAGAGAGAAGACAGTAACAACGAAAGCAAAGAAGTTGCCAACAAGCCCATTCACTGATCTGGTCCAATCTTTGAGAAATGTATTGGCAGTGTTGCATGCCGTTTCATATCTCAAACTGATATCATAAGGCAGACTTCTGAAGCAATTTTCTAATCTTTTTTATTTAAAAAATTCTTCAATATTAATGAAAATGAATATAGTACCTATATGTATGACTTTTTATTTACATTGCAAGATACATATGGACCAGTGGATGGAAAATAAGAAACAGATGATACAGAATCTTTCAAATATCATCATAGATGTCAAAGTATCATCCTAAATACTATATTACTTCAATTCATCTTGAATAAAAATAGGTTCTGAACACTTGAGATTCTTGAAGCACGAAACTTCAACAATCCAAATTTCAGAAACTTGACTGACAACTTCAGAAACTTCAACAATCCTTAATTTTCCATGATCATATCTACGTACAAATTCACTCCTAATAGATCTTTCACTATCCTTTATCCACTTTACTGACAGGTTGCAGACAAGCAGATGATTTGGAGCAATTTAGAGTGAAATGTGGCCTTGATTATTCCAATTATAGTAAATTTTAGTTTATATTAAAAGCAGTTTTATTGTATATATTCAGGCCTAGATAAATCACATCAAGGCTATACCTAGCCTCAAAGTTCTACACATGCCAAAAAAAGTATAGGTATCCAAAAATAAATTAAATCAGATTATAAATAAAACATATAACAGGAGAGCGACAGGTGAAGAACAAAATCACAGCACCTCATATGCACGCCGCATCTCTCTCTCAGTTTCATACTCAACAAAAGCATAATGACGGGAAGCACCTGTGACTGGATATCATGTAACAAGAAGTTAGAACTGTAGATCCTTACACAAGAACGAACTTTATTCAGAAAACCAACTTTGTGATACCTTCTCTTTTCTCTCATTTTTTGTTTCCCAAAATTTTCACACACTAGTTTGAACAATATGAACAAATATTATTTGAAAAGGAGACTTTATAACATAATATTAATCAAACAAGAAGTGTAGCAAGGAACCAAATCAATGTTTTTGAGACATGTGCTAGAAGATCTTCACCAGCATCAGTCAAAAGAAGATCATTAATACAAGTTGAAGGTTCAAAAACAAATCTAGATTATTAAAAAGAAAAAAAAAACCATTTTATGAGATCATGAAAATGCATCAACGGGAAGAATATGAAGAAACAAAAACATGGACTGAGATAGTTGCAAGACTGCAAACAAATTCATACAATAAAAATCCAGGAAAAATTGGCCTAAGGCAATTGAAAAATAGAAAACAGGAGCGTACAAAAGCTTTCACCAAAGAAAACTAAGTCAGTGTTTTTAAGATGTGTGCATGAAGGCATACTCCAGCATCAGTCAAAAGAAGATCAATAATACAAATTGAAGGTTCACAAAAGAATCTGAATTATTAAAAAAAAACATTAAATAAGACCATGAAAATGCATGAACATGCCAAATATGAAGAAACAAAAACAGAGATTGAGATAGTTGCAAGACTGCAAAAAAAAAAAGACAGGAAAAATGGCCAAAGGCAAATGGAAACAAGAAAACAGGATAGTTCACAAGCTTTATCAAGGCCTCTTCAGTGTATGCTATTCACAGCCCCCTTCTTTGCAAAATGGTCAACCAATCCATCCACAAATCAGTGCATCCACTTGAAAAGGGAACTGATTTTTATGGCTATGGAATTGGCTATTTTAATGAGAACTAAATAGCTCCAGGATTTTACACACATACATGTCACCCAATTTAGAACCAGTGAAGAGTCTTTTTTCTTTTTTTTTTTTCCTTTTTGGGAATTGTTTGATCTGATGTGGGGATCAAATGATTTTGAGGACTCCTTTGTGAGAGAGAAACCTAGGGCTTTCATGAATGCTCCTATGCTCCTATTTTCCCACATAGGGTGTGCCTTTAGGGTTTAGAATACAATGCTTAAGAGTGATTTTATGGCATTTCGAGCAGTTTCCACTTTCCAGCCTTCACATCACTCTTGATTGTGTTCATCCATGGACATAGCCAGTTTTTGCATTTATCACATATATTCCTGGGTTGGAACAATCTCAACTTTGCAGACTCACATGCAAGCTTCTTTTTTTCCCTCTCTTCTTTTAGGTGCATATCTTCTAGCAAGTAATACAATAATATTGATAATATAGCTCTTTGGAATGATATGCTCCCCTTGTTACTTATCATGAATTCATGATTGCTTTTGATTTTGTTAGAATGACACTAATGCATGCCTTATGTGTTAGTGCTCCTCCCATGCAAAACTTTTCAAACTTCAGTTGAACTCTCGTTGTATGCCTTTAAAATTTGGCTCCTCATTTTATATTAATTGTTTCAACCACATGAGTTCCAAAAGTTTGAATCTTCATCCATCATCTTTCATGAAATATAGAACCAAATATCTTTTCATAGACGTACACAGCCATCATGATACTAATTACTCTCCTTACAATATCAAAAGCCATCCAAAACTCCAGTTTTGCCCTCTCAATATCCAGAATTTTTGTCTGGATTCAGCTTAGATACTGAGATAAAATAAAGATAACAAGTTGTCCTAGAAACAGAGTAATGAAACATCAAATCATCCATACTTCATAAGTATCTGAAAGTAGGAAGCAAGAAAAGAACCTATGAAATGAAGAAATTTCCATGGTAGGGGATCAAACCTTCTATTATTGTAAGGGTTCGAATGGTTAACAAGAAGGACTTCACTGGCATTCCTTTTTAGTATTTTATAATTTTTCTAGAAGCAACCTGCATAAGAATTCTTGTTTTATTAAAGTAAAATTTGGTTCTTCTAGAAGTGTTTCCACAATAGATGTATGTTGGATCAATTTTAGAAACTCATGTCTAAACAAGACACAAGTACTAATATAGTATTCCAGTTCCAATGTCTACTTTTTCCTTCTATGCTTTTGGCTTACTGAATTGTGTCACATTAAACAGTTAAATTGTGTAAACCAAAGTTCTAAGCCCCTATTATCTATTGCCAAAAGTGGAAAAACTAAAAACTTATAACCCATTTCATGGTAGTGTAATGGAAAACTCAGAAATTCAACATTAAGATCAGCAAGATGCCTCATAACAACTAACTGTATTGGCAACAAAAATCTTGTTTTACAATCTAAACTTATCAATAACAATATCTTCAATCAAATCATAATTACTGAAATCATATTTTTACTGACCCCATCCAAAGCCTTTTATTCTTCCTTTAGCCTTTTTAGATCATTTAGTATACAACTTTGTCATGCTCTCGTAAGTGTTTCCTTAGGTCTTAATTTAAAGGACTAAACCAAGGGCTCTCCCCTTGGGTGTGTTAATTTTTTATTCATATTTCCCAGTCTTTATTTATATCCATTTTAACTATGCTAATCAATCTCAAAACCCAAAGACTATTTGGGAAAATTTGACAAAAATTTCTACTTGTCAAGAACATTTGTTTCAGATATTAAATCTGAAACCTAAGATATCAAACATAACTGCTGATACATAATATAAAAATTAAAATTTCGAAACAAGGGCCTTATTTTGAAGCAAGCGCCTTATTTCGAAAATTACAGGTATCAACAGTGAGACACAAAGTGAAAATCAAAACATAACAAGAACACTCATGAATCCATTTTTGGAACAACACCCGGAAACTAAGGTATCAACAGTGAGACACAAAGTGAAAATAATACCAATGTGCCGAACCAATCGCAAGTTCTTCACTCTTCCGTACTTGCTCATAGCCTGCATCAAAAGGGGAAAATCAGAAAAAAATAAAATAAATAAAATAAAATCCAGGACTCCATCAATGAAAAACGAAAACACTAATCAAACTTTAAATCGTTCCTACAGAAATTCACACAAGGCTTTTACCTTACGCAGCGTGTCTTCTGTAGTTAGGTGGGAAAGGCGTCCAACGAACAAAGTGCAATAAGGTTCTCCAATAACCTTTGGATCTCCAAGTGGATCATCTGCAGAACCATATTCGAATAAGATAATCACAAGCTAAATTCTAAATCGAAACAAAAGATATTGCTCCCAAAAAAAGTGAAGAAAAAGAAGTGATGAGAGCTCTTTGTGGGGAATTTACAGAGGCCAGCAGAGGAACAGAGAAGAGCTCGGTAAACTGCGTTGTCGTGAGGGAGAATATCTGTGCCATCGATGCTTCCCGCCTGGATCGGATGGTAGGAATCGGCATAGAAGACGGAGTTCACGTTGCTTCCGCTCATACTTCTACGTCTATTCGTCGGTCGGGAGAAGATTCTGTGTTCCTTTCATCAGTTCATTCCTTCCAAAAGGATGCAAAGAGCACGTATAACCTCCCTCTTTCTCTCTCTCTTCTCTCTCTCTCTCGTACATCTTTGATTCTTTTTTGGGAAAATTACGAAAAAGGGCTACTTTATAGCCATTATTACAAAAACATGCCATAAAGATGCTTAATTTAAAAAACATGCCACTTTTAAGATTTAATGTCAGAAAGGGTCATTACACGTTTGGCATATTTGCAATGCCCAAAATGCCCTTGAATATAAGGGGGGAAACACGTGCCGTCGTTGTTCTCTCCTCTCCTCCCCTCTCTTGTGCGAAAAACCCTGCGAAAACGAACGAACGCCGACTCCTTTCTTCCCCGGCGAACGAGGCTTGTTTCCCGAGCAACTTTGCTTCGTCTCCAAGTCCGACGAACCCCCACAAACCCCGACCCATTGTCATCTTCTTCTCCAAAAAACCGAAACCCTCTCCTTCGCCCATTCCTCTCTTCGCCGGCGAATGCGGGTGGTTTCCCCATTCCGATTTTCGTCTTCTTCAAGGCCGATGAACGCCGACCAACTTTCCCCCACTCTCCTTCCCCATTGATCTCTTCTTCTCCAAAAACCCATTTGCTACCTGGACGAAACCCTCTCCTCCTCCATTTGTTTCGTGCATTGTTTCCCTCTCCATCGTTAATTAACCCTCTATAATCGAAAACCCTTTGTCTGTTTGCACACATTGAGGCATTGGTCGTTGGAGAGCCACCGCGGTTGAAGTTTGTCACCGTGGGAGTGTTGTCGTCGACGACTCTGCTGTTTCATCGAAGTTGGTTTTCGTTGCGGTGTGGAGTGTTGCCGCAGGCAACCTTGCTGTCTCATCTAAGTTGCTGTTCGTCGCCGTAGGGAGTGCTTGTAAAATCCCAAATTTTAATAAAAATAAAAATTTGGATTTTAGGGTGGATTAATTTAGGTAATTGTTAAGAAATTTCAGAAAAGAGGGATTAAGGTGTCAAATCGGAGTTTGGGTGAACCGGTTGGAAAATTTTATTTAAATAAGTTGGGGATGTTGTTAAATTTTAATTTGGCTAGGTTGGGAATTTTCAGATGTTGTGGTTTATGGGGGGATCATGGCCATTTAGCCTTGCTGATGTAGGAAAGGTGTAGAGTGTCAAAACATGGAATCATGTTTAAAGCACTCTTCTGGCGGCAGCTATATAAGGAGGCTCATTTGTGTTTTGGTGGTCTGTTTCATTGGTTGTGCGAATAAGAGATCTGGAAACCAGAGAGGAGAAGGAGGGTTAGGGTTCTAAAGTAGTTTCTGGAGGATTAGAGCTGGTCAAAGAGATTTGATTGATAGTCGATTGATTCCTGTTCAAGAGAAGTGAAGCCTCTTGCGGCAGCTGTTCCAAATTCGTTCAGGAACTGGAATTTCTACAATTGGATTCAATTCCAGGTGAAATTATCATATTTGGAATAAATTCTGGTAGAAAATTATCAGAGCATCTCAGATCTGTAGAGATTTGATCTATTACCTCAAAATCTGAAGGAGAGTTCAATTCCAGTTGAATTGGATCAGTTTTCGCTGGCGGCAGATGTCTCATCCCTTTTGGACCAGAATAACCTTGAGAAATTAGATCAAAGGAAGGTTGGCGGCTGGTGAAATTTTGGGTTGCTGAGTTGTGCTAGGTGAATTGGGAAAACCTGAAGCTGTAGTTAGTCCTCCACCAGGTAAGTAGCACAACCTCGTCTTGGATTTGAATGGTTTAAACTGGGAAATTGGTGATATTGCGATGAGCATGCAATCGAACTCTGTGTGTTGCTGTTTTTGGTGCTCAGATTTAGTTAGACATGATATTTGCTTCGATTAAATTTCCAAGGCAGGTCTGTAGTTTAGTAGTATTACTATTGTTATGCTGAAGATGAATCCTAACTAAAATATCATGTAATGCATATTAGAAGTAGAGTAGGAATCATATTGCTGTAGCAGAATTTCAGTTTGGAGAATTGGCACAAATGAATAACGTATGTGGTATTGATTGATAATTGAATAAATTTAAAATGAGTGTTTAAAGTATGTATAGAGGAGTAAGATGATCTTAGGTATAATATGAACGAAAAATCTATAGTTAGTCTTGCTGTTTCCACTCTAGTCGTGAAAAAGTTGGAGGAACAGAGACCTGGAGCTAAGTACTAGTGTCTGCCGCTGATCACTATTAGTTGGCACCAACTTCAACAGAGGTCAGCGCCAGCCCCATTATAGTTCAATTTTTGTCTAAATAAAATGTTCTGTTATCGGTTAAGGCATTGATCCTATGGAGGTGTCTCAATGAAGAATTTGATTGGGCAGTATACTCGTATATATATGAGAAATCATGGTTTTTGTTGTCGAGCACTTTCATCTGGCACAAACCTCATCAGAGGTCAGTGCCAGGTACCTTGCTCTAGCGAAGAGTGGCTGGTTAGCTTATAAAGTACTGAATGCTTTAGCTCATAAATAAATATCAGATTATACTATTGAGTGCTGGCAGTTCAGTAAGAAAAGATGTTCTATAGATCTGATAGAGTATTGAGGAAAGTGTTGTGGTGCCTACCCTCTCAAGGGTTGGCTCCAGCTCTTGAAATTCAGATTTGGTGGTGGTTATTAATTTCAAGTACTGGACTTACTCTTAAGGAACTTTAATGCATGTGATTATAGTATCTTGGATGATATATAAGTGTGGGAAAACTGAGGATATACCAATTTATTAAGTGGTAAAAATCTGAAACTTGTTAGAGAAAGTGTTATAGAAAATTCCTAGGTGCTGTAAACTCCTCCAGCACATCCACAATTTTGCATTACAAATCTTAATTTGGGAAATCACTTGAAAACAAAGTAAAAATGATTAAATGGAAGTAGAGTGGGTAATTAGGTTCTGAAATCAGAGGAGAAATGTGTGGGCGCCGGGTATTGTTGAGTGGCGCCCAGCTTCATTACAATTTAAGCCATTATATTTAACTCTTTTGGAAATTATAATTAAACTCTACCTTGGGGAAAATATTTAGGGACTTATTTAATATTTAATAAGGGGCTTTTAAATGAATGGGAGGTAGTGTGTTGGGATCAGACCTGAGTTTTGAACTGATGTAAATTAGGACTCATAAGCAATGTTGCTGAGTTTTATTTGAAGATTGGCTCGGTGCATATGTTTGTGTAAGTTGTTTGAGCAACTCAATTAAATCTGAACCTGTGCAAAAACATTAATTAGAGGATTAGAATTATGCTGGAAATAAAGAGGGATATTAGAGAGTATAAATTAGAATTGGAAGGATTATAAGATATTACATATAAGAATTATTGATTAGGCAAATAGTGCTTATAAAATTTTCTGATTTTGTGAATACAATTAAACTTTGATTATTATCATTGGTTTTCATCTCGGAGTAGGCGGGATTGTCATGATTATGGAAACTTTACATCGAATTGTTTTATGCGGATTCTCCGAAAAGGGATTTTTTTTTTAAAACTAAATATGAATGTTTGGATTTTGATCTTGAATTGGGTTTTCCTTCATGTACCTGGAGAGACATTTTGTGATTCCCGTGTATCTCGGGATGTTGTTGCCTCCGTGTATCTCGAGGATGCCCCGTGTAGCTCGGGATGATATGATTGAGATTGAGATGGGTTGTTACTGGATTTCTCTGATAGTTTTGGTTTTAGAGTCTAGTGGGCATAGCTCAATATGGATCCATGTTAGGAGCTAGATAGTGGAAAGGATTGTTCTTTGCTAGTCGTAACACTTTGTTCACGCACGCGTTTCCATCGTGTATCTCGATGAGGCCTTCTCTGTATCTGGTTGGCTGCGGCTATGATAGGATAGTACATGCCAACCCATTACTGTATCTGAATGGGTTCTCCCGCAATAAGTCGCTGACCATGTAGCTCGGCTTCGCTCATAAGCCAGGAGGTGGCATAGTGAGCATGGTCTTACACTAGTTAAAGGCAGTCTCATTTAATGAGTCCTGCTGTGACTTATCAACTGTTGTTTTGATGATACAGATATGTTAGTTATACTGGATTATTCTTGTTATATCACACTGATCGATGGTTTACTGTTAAATTACTCGGATTATTCGGAACTAAGGTGTTATCGCTACTGTTGCATGATTTACAACTGTATCATATTTTTAGAACTAATAAACTGTATTTGAGCATGCATGTGCTGCTTACTGGGATATTTGTATCTCATTACGTTTGTTTTGTTTTGTTTTTAGTTTTTGGTAAGGATGGCAATCAGCGGGTATATGCTTGGTTCATGTGAGTTAGCTTTGGTTATTGTATTTAATATTTGAGCTTGGGTTATAGTGCACTCTGATTTTATAGTTATTGTTTAATTCATGTTTTTCCTTCACTCTGATTTGCTATCCTGGATTATATAATAACCTTCGGAGATAAGTTACGGTTTTATCTATGTAACTTGGATCCGGGGCGTTACAGTGCTGCCATTGGCGACCAGGTAGCTGCCGAGTGCCTCCCTTGAATTTGATTTTGCCCCAAACATTTGCATATGTAATTGAATTTGAATTTGCACATTTGCATATTTCCACCTATTTAAATGGTAATCTTGTTGCAGAAATGGCTTGAATTTGAATATGGGTTGTTTGCCTTAGCGAAATGGGGTTTTTCGAATTTGAATATGAGTTTATGGTATGTTTTTCGAATATTGGCTGTAAATGTTCAGACCATGGTTGTGGAGAGAGGTGTTGATGTGAAGTTTTCAAATGTTGCTGGGCTAGGGAAGATACGGATTGAGCTTGAGGAGATTGTCAAGTTTTTCACACATGGGGACATGTACTGTAGGAGGGGAGTGAAAGTACCAGGATAGGTTTCTTTGAACTGATATTGGATTTTCGTTTATTATGAAATTCTTAGATCCATATGAACGTTAGTATCAAAGTAAATAGTCTTTATATTTTCACATTGAATTCAAGCAAATTTTTTGCTGGTGTTTTTTGCACTTTGTTGGATTTGATGGATATTGTCATGAATTCAATGTCCAACATAGCACATGTAGTTCTTCATTTTAGTTCTTTAGCTTATTAATATCTTAAAGCTATTTCTTTGTGGCTTTTCTTGTTGGTGGGATCACTTTTATATTTGTCTATGAACCTAGAAAGAGAATTACTATGATTAAATTCTAAATTTAGTTCCCAGTTCAAACTTTTCAGTCTGATATCAAGTAGGTAGGCATTGCATATGTTTTATGCAACTTTGAGATTGTTTTACCATCCAACATTGTGCATGGTCTGTGGAATGGCTTGATTCTCTGGAAAATGTTGTGGATTTCAAATTGTAGCTATCGTTTTGTCCCTTAAGCTCATTAATTGACACCCAGGTCCTAACCTAAATCTTAATGCCATATGATACTAACCTGAAAACAGAAGGAATCAACCAATTATATTCCTAGGCAATTGTTACATGTTTTTCTCATACAACTTGAAGCAAAAGTTTATGATCTGCGTAAGGGTTTAAAATTCCGAGGATTTCAGTTTGGGGACATGATAATATCTGCAAATGTAGCATCAATTATGCAATTAAAGTTGAGTTTCATCCCATGGAACAAGTTCTCTGACTATTGCTTTGTGTGTTTTTTGTTGTGTATATTTTAGGATTTATTAAGTTTTGCAGTGCTAGTGGTTCAAGGTGATTTTGCTTCAATTAAAATTTCCTTTTTATAATCTGTTGTTTTATTAGGTGGTATACTTCTTTCTATGGTATAGTTTGCGATGGTCCTAATGGATCTTTAATGACTTCTGCAAAATTTATAACTAATGGATCCTTGAAATATTTTTACAAAAGAAAGAATGGTAGATTGTGAAAATAATTCTTTGTTACCAAATATTTGTAAAGTATTTTTCTCTTGTTTCTATTTCTGGTAGTTGTTTTGAAGTGAAAACCTCCTACTAGGGAAATAGAATTAAAATTTAACTCTACTACCAGATACCTGATGATCTCAATATGACAAAACTACAGAAAAGCAATCCTATTGTTTTGGTAGCCTGGTCCATATTTACTCTTAATTTTTATTTTTATCCAATTTGTGTATCTATGAACGAGTTGAAGATCCTGTAATGATTGGATTTTGCCATAATTGATAGCAACATTCTCCTTTTTGTGACGTTGTTTTACTTATTTCAAGTTGGATAAAACATCTTCATTTCATTCCATTTATTTACGTTTCTTCTCAATAGTTATAGGATAAACTGGAACATCTATTAGATGACAAATATGACATGGCTGAGCTATATTTGAAGTTTAAAATTGTCTATCACCATTTGGATCAAAACTCTTAATGAGATGAATTGGAAAATGATGCAATTGAAGAAGAGGATATATGAGCATAGTTGAAACAATTTGATCTCTTAATCTTATGTATAAACTCATTAAATCAATTACCATGACTTGGAATGACTAGAAACTTTTCCTTTGTGTATCTGTTGTCAAAAACTCCGCAAGGTTTGTTCCAATGTTCCTTTTTGTCTATTTTTAATTTGAAATCTTTCATTAGGTTCTATCTTTGTGGGAATGTAAGGCTATCCCAATTTCCCACATGTTAAATACATGTATGCTTCTATGCCATGCCCCATTTCTGTATCTTCTCTTATTGATTCTATGTTTATTTGTTTTTCCATTTTTTGTTTTTTCATAATTTCTTAAATGAATCATCGCTAATCTTGATAACTATGATATGTTTTAAACATTCTATGATGAAACTTGCAACAATCAAATCAATGTACCTTTTACTCATCCCCGTGCATCGCACGGGGTATTTGCTAGTTTAACATGTAATAAATTCCTGATGGCCATAGGACATCTCCTTAGAAATCCAGAGTCATAGGTGCAGGCCTTCTTTGTCCGTATCAAAGTATAGAATCAAGTTTTATCTATTATTTTTCTCTTATATAAAGCTTTCATAATCCATTAGTATGCGAGAAACTTTATTGACATCCTTTGCAGGTGGATTTTGATTTTGTGGGATAGGACCTTTTGCAGATATATTTGTCTTGAAATCATTCATTCTCTCATAAATATGTACTTAAATACGCACACATTCACACTTATAATGGATATCTATGTACTTTAAAGTGGAACTAGATTTTGATTCTATTAGTATACATCCTTTGCAATGGTTATATGCCCTAATCATTTTGATTACTCACGATTCTTCCTACTCCTGGGCATGACATATCTTTGTTCTGGGGATAAAAAATTTGAATGTGTGATGCATTCCATGCTGTTTCAGAGTTTTTCAGCAGGTCCCAATAGGACACTGGTTTCGAATACAGGTGCCAAGGTGCCTCTAGGTGGCAACGTGGCTCTAGGTGAATGCATCCTAACTATTGTGAAGTTCAGACGATGGTGTTAGTCTAAAGCACAACCTTTATTTTTTATTTACAATTTTTTTTAGTCTAAAGTCTTCCCCAACATCTATCTTCAATTAATTTGAGGGGATTTGAGGGGAATTGACTGACATACCTGATCTGTCTATGTATTCTTGTCTACTGAGCCATATTTATTTTAGTATGTTGTAATATTTCAAATTATATTTTTTTCCATAATATTTCAAATTAGTATGTTGTAATATTTTTTCGGTGGACAGTGCACAATGTCAGGTGAGATTCTATTCTGTTTTTGTCACATTGGAGGACAAGTAATCACCAAGGAAGATGGGTCAATGGGGTATAGTGGGGGAAGTAGTAAGGGTATCGATCTAAATAACAACATGAATTATACTGAGGTAGTTGAAGCTGTTTGTCGATTATTGAATATATCCCCGGTGAGTGTAAGTATGAAGTACTCAGTCAAGTTTGACAAGAGCGTTCTACTGGCACTCACTGATCAAGATGCGTTATCGTACCTATTTCGTTACAACGAGGGTTGGGCCAACATTTATGTCTATTATGATGAAGGATCATCACAAGAAAGAGACACTTGTCGGAAGTAATTTTCATTAACCATACATGGGATTATGTTTCTTCCATATTATATGTAATGATAGTCATATATTTTTGTAATTTCAGGACGAGTGTACCTTTAAGTGGTCACTCTGTACTTCCGTGCAATGACAATGAAGTAGAGGATCGGGAGACTCCACTTCTTGAAAGTTGCACTGAAGTCAGCAGAGGTCCGCTTGTATCTAGCCTGTGGTAGGATGCAATTACTGAGGTCGACCAGATATTTAAAAGCCCTAAGGAGTTTAGAGAAGCAGTGTATAAGCATGCCATTGCCAATAGGTTTGAATATGTGATAAAAAAAAATTCTCCAGCATACATTAGTGTCTGTTGTGCAGGCACGGATTGTCCTTGGAAGGTAGCTGCAAGACGTGTGAGGGATACGAGTTTTATGAGGGTGATGAAGTTTGTGAAGGAGCATAGACACTCAGCCCAAGAGCAATTGTCTATGAAACCGGTTGTGAGAACGAAGTGGCTTTCGGGTGTGATTGAGAAGACAATTAGGATCACTCCAAGTTACTTGCCACGACAAATTGGCAAGGACTTTTATCATGATCATGCAATGCCATTGACATATCAGCAATGTTGGAGGAGCAAGGAAAAGGCGAAAAAAAGGATAGATGGTAATGTGGAGTAGTCTTATAAGTTCATCCCATGGATGTGTGAACGGCTGCAAGAGACCAATCCCGGCACAGTGGCAAGTTGGGCAGCAAGTGAAGATGGAAAATTTAAGCAATTGTTTATTGCTTATGGTTGTTCCTTGAGGGGATTTGCAGTTGGTTGCAAACCACTGCTGTTCATTGATGGAAGTCATCTCAGCGGGCCATACCAGGGCACGTTGCTTTCTGCTACAGCCCTCGATGCTGATGACGGCATGTTTCCAGTTGCCTTTGCAATTGTTAGTGCTGAGAATAATGAGGATTGGATGTGGTTTCTACAACTTCTTAAGTCATCCATAGATGTCAGAGAGGATTTAGTCATTGTAAGTGACAGGAATCAAAGCATTATAATTGCAGTAAGTGCTACATTTGGCGCTAGGAACCACTCTCATTGTCTTCGACATCTGATGGAAAACTTTAGTAAATTCGTTGGATCCTTTCATTTGAGGGAGGGAAAGAAATTTGCCTTACGGTTACTTGATGATATTGCTTACGCAAGGCTCCCTCGGGACTACGACAAGGCATTGGCTGCCATGCATGAATATGCACCTGACCTAGCTGATTGGGTGAGGAGAAATGGGCCCGAACATTGGGCCAATTCATTGTTCCCTATGAAACGGTGGGATAAGCTGAATTCAAATTTAGCGGAATCATTCAATGCTTGGATGGTGGAAGAAAGGAAATTGCCTGTAATGCGGTTTTTTGATGCACATCGAGTGAAGCTGACGGAGCTATTGGTGAGGAAGCGGAGTTGTATTGACACGTGGGCGTCCAATGTCGGTGGTCGAATTGATGCCAAGATTCAGGAGAATCTCACTAGAGCATTGGGGCTGGGTGTCATTCAATGTGGGCAACATGAATACGAAGTTAGAGGTGATGAGATCTATATCATGGTGCATTTAACCCGTCGTGAGTGTACGTACAAACAATGGCAGATGGTGGGCATTCCTTGTGCACATGCATGTGCTGTCCTGAACTTGGTAAGGCTCAATGTGTATGACTTTGTCGACCTATGCTACCACAAGGCAACGCAAGGGTTGATATACGACGAATTGATGCATGTTGTGCCAACACATGACTTCCCCATGGTTGAGGACATCGACGTGGTTTCCATAGCAGATTCAAGTGAAACCCCATCTATCTCGTTCCCACCAAAGACAGCAAGGCGTCCAGGGCGGCCTAAGCAGAAGCGCATTGAATCGCAATTCCAAGACAAGCGACAGGTTCATTGTTCCAGATGCAAGGGTGTTGGACACAACCGAGCAAGTTGCAGAGCTTCAATATAGAGACTGGCGTGGTATAATGTGCAGGTTGTTGTAGTCCACCTTACATCTATTCATGCATCTAAGTTCTTGCTGTAGCTTGTAATTAACTTTGACTTACCAACGTCTAATTTGCAGGTTGGCGCGATGTGTTTTGCTGGGGGTCGTAGTATGTGGCAACATTTGATCAACAACCCCACGATTCCTTATTTTTATTATTGTTTTATGAAGAACTGGTTTGCCACATAGTCATGTTAGTAACATTGTGAAACATGTTGGTTGTGAAACATATTTTACTGGCAACGTTGGTGGTTTGTTAGTTGCATTGTGAAACATGTTTTTGTGTTTATTATGACTTTGGGTAGTTGTAATGTTGCCTTACTATGACTGTTTGTGTTTGTAATCTTACCTGCTATGTAATTACTACTAACCTTCCTTGGTTTTAGTATCCGTGAGTTATATTATTTTAGTTGCAGCTGAATAATGGGTAAGAACAAGAAGGATGTCGTATCCGGTAGTTCTTCTAGTGGCCCATTGCGTCCTGCCAACGCCTTCCTCATATTCAGGTGACGAAGTATAAACTGATAAAGCATTGTTGTTTTACTCTCCAAACCCGAACTAAGTGGATTTCTAATGTTATGTTTACTTCTTACAGAAATGAGTACCTTGAAACAATTTGGAAGAGTAGGTCTTCCATAAATGTTACGACGGTGAGTTGGTTAAAGTGCTATATATTAGTTGATAATGTTTACAGTGCCAATTGTAAGAAATATAGTTGCATCACTATTTTGTAGATCACGTAGGAGGCACAACGGCTATGGAAAGTGATGGATGATGGTGCGAAGCAGAAGTATAAAGATTTATACAATGAATGAATGACAGAGTGGTTGGCAGCGGCTCCGACTCCAACAGGAAAAATAAGAGGAAAGGTATAACTTGATTTCTTGAACATTATGAATGTTTTGTATGCAGTTGCATTATACTAACACATGTTTATCTAAGTGTAGGCGTCTCTGGGAACAAGATGCTCCCCAAAGCGATTTGTGCATTTCCTGACTTCGCTTGACGAGGACCAGCGACGTGTAGTTGTTGAGATAGGATTTGGTTCTCTTCTCCAGATGCGCTGCACATCCCTATGTGTGAAGCTTTGCGCCTGGTTAGTAGACCACATCGATGTACATAGTCGTAGTTTGAGGATTGGTTCCTCGGTTGTCCCCATTACCCTCGCCGTTGTAAGTACCATCTTGGGCCTTCGGAGCGAAGGGCCCAAGGTTGTCATAGATGGTCCCATTGAGCAGCTTGCCCAGCTTCGTGCAAGCTTTACTTTTGATAGGCATGGCATAGCACTGAACGATATAGAGTCCAGATTGGCCACTCTAGGTTCCGGCCATGCCTTTCAACATGCATTTGTATTATTTCTTGTAGGATGTTTGTTATGTCCGGTGTAGACACCTGATTTTTGCACCCCTAAAATGAAGAAAAATGAAAAGTCAAACCCTGAGGGGGTCAAAAAATTGACTTATTGATTCAAGTGAATTTGGCCATCAAACTTCATCTCATTTAAAAAAGCATTTCGATACGGTTCTAACGCAATTGAGTTTGCTGGAATCGGAGTCTGGATAAGGAAGTTATAAGTCGGTCAAACTTTTGGGGAGCGAAAAGTTGACTTTTTTGCTCAACCCCAATTCAGCTGTCCAAAGTGATCCCAATGGATAGGTGGTTCTGAGCTGATTCCAACGATACTAAGTTTGCTGAAATCGGACACCAGATGAAGAAGTTATGGGCAGTTGAAGTTTCAAGAAAACTGCCCGTTTGACAGAATAGCAGCAAAAAAGCAAAATGAATTAACAAAATCAATAAAAAACATTTAACAAAACATATCTTAATATTTTAACATTTAAATAAAAAGTATCTTAATATTTTAATAATATAATCTTAGATTTTTTAATAAAATATTAAGAAAATTGGAGCAAAATCTTTGATTAAATCAAATTGAATAAAAGATTTCATATCCGGCATTTAAAAAACGTGCTTAACCGCACTTGAAGTATGGTTTAGTTTGAACCGTGCTTCAAATACGGTTTTGATCTTCTAGAAGGTGAACGCGTGTCCTGTACGGCGACAGCTGGCAGATTCGGGCAGATTTGCACGTGTTGAATGCCAACCGCACTTAAAGTGCGGTTTTTGTTTTTTTAGTGCAATTTTGTTACAACCGCACTTGAAGTGCGGTTGTGACCAAACCGCACTTCAAGTGCGGTTCCGGCACTTTTTTGCCTATAAATAGAGGGCCAGCCCCTCATTTGGAGCAAGCTGGCCCCCTCGGTCCCCACACCCTCTCTCTGCCTTTTGTTTGTCCGAAAAAGTGCCAAAGCCCTGTCTCCCTCAAAACCCAACCTCAAATCCCCAAAATACCCTTATTTTGCTCAAACCTTGCCTAAACACCCTCTCCTTCCACCCATTTGACAAAGGAACCTGTCAAATCCCTTTCAAATTCAATCTGTGAAATCTAACGCGACGTGGAAACGCTGCTGAAATTGTTAGGAAACCACAAAGCACAACCAATCAACAAGAAGGCCACATTGTAAGTATTTCTATAATTTTTGCAAGTAAAGTATGATTGCTTTTAACATCTCTTTGTATTTTTATTTATCCTAATGCTTCTAACCTGTTTGTTGCTTGTTTAAGGCCATGAGAGGCTAAAATTAAGATGATTATTTCATTAAAAGGGAAGAGGCTATCCATGAATTAACATGGATACTTTAAACTAACTCATTTTGCTATAATGGTTTTTTTTAGAACTATTCCACCCACCCCTGTAATTTTCCCTTTTCCCTCCTGGAAAATGACTATGATTGACCAAACAAAAGAAGGAGAAGTGAGCCCATGACTACAAAGAACATGAAAAGAGAAGAAATGGCTTTATAAGCCAAATGGAGAAAATAGAGAACCACAGAGGTGCTGGAAGCCTGACGGAGGTTGCTGGAGGTCCCAGAAAAGTTACCAAACTGATCCAGATCAAGATCGGCGCAAACAAATAAAACTGAGTAGAAACCGCATACACAGAGCGGTTTAGGCAAAACCGCAGTGTATCCACGGTTCTGACCAAACCGTACTGTAAGTACGGTCAGATTGGAAAAGAGACTTAAAAGTTAATTCATTTGGACCGGTTGAACCTGATTCGACCTGAACCGGCTTGAACCAGTCCCTTAAACAATTTGGGCCATCTTAAGCCCATCTTTGGACCGTGGGCCCATATGGGCCCACCAAGACTACCATGGGCCCACTTGTGGAGCCCACCCTAGACCGGCCTCAAACCAAGCCCGTTTTCAATAAAACAGGTCCAAGGCCACTGGACTTTGGCTAATGGGCCCATTCCAAGCCCACTAAGCCCAAACTAAAATTGTAAATAAATAAAACTTAATAAAATAACCAAACGGGTTATCCAATAACCCAACTGGGCCTAAGGCCCAACCTTGGCAACTCATGGGTCTTCCAACGGGACCCATACCCGACCCAGTTCATCTAATAAAAAGATAAAATAAAATAAAAAGGGGCCCAAACCATCAAAGGGTCCCGCCAGACCAAACAAGGTGGCATGTTGGTCTAGGAAGGGTGAAATTGACTCAAAAACCAGGGAGACCCGAGGGACCCGTCAGACCGACGGGGCGGACCGGGGTGTCTTTAGGACTTCCCTGAACCGTAATTGAGGACTTAGCTAGAACTCTGAAAAGCCGCAGACCAGACCTAGACCCGGATAGGGCAAAACAGTGTCTGCCTGCACCTCTCAAGCAGTGGCGACTCCGAAAGTCCCGAGGCACGCACGAACCGACATGCACCCCGTGTGCGATCTAGATTTAGGTGCGCACACCCGGGTTCGAACCCACATGTGAAGCTTCATTTTCTGCATGCCGTAGCTAATATTAGTAGGGTTGGGCAGTACAATTGGGTGCTTTTGTACTCGATGTGTTGTTTAATGAAATTGTGAAATATCGAGAGAAAAAAAAAACCAACATTGGTGGATGCCTCCTATTTTTACAGGTATGTTCGTCTTTGATTTGTTTTTAGTTGTTTGGTTGTATTGGTTCAAGGCGACAAGTATATGCTGAAAACACCATGACTTCCCATATTTTCTTAATGTTTTAGCTTTTCTACTATGAAGTTGTACGCATTGGTGATATTGAATCAAGTCGTCCAACGCCACGTCTGGGGTGGTGGGATGACGATCGTGTGAAGTCACGGGAGAAGGCTGAAAAATCAGCAGGTGGGTATGGCAATGGGGAGGTAAAACATCATTTTCTATGCCCCTTCATATTCTACATGGTCTATTGTGGATGGGCTATTAATATAGTATAGTCGATGCAGGTGGTGGCACTCACGGTGCGTGTTGAGGAAGGAGTTAGAGATGTTGATGAAGGACCTATTCCAGGGATTGATCCAGTAAGACTTGTCACCTCCTACGTTGGTCGTCGGCGTTGTTGACATGTTTTACAATGTTCTAAATTATGAATACTTTGTTGTTAGGCATCCCAACAAGCGTTGGATCGCATGCGTGCATCGTTGCGCATGATGCAGGACGAGTATAAGATGGCTATTGCTTATGTATCCCAAATGGGTAGGCAAGATGGTATGTTCCGCACTAGACCTGGTTCCGAGAACCAAGTCTTGTAGATACAAGATTGTAGTAGAATTGTATAAATACTTAACATGTGCTTACTGTTCTTGTCATTCGAAATTGGTTTTGTTTCGTCTTTGTTCTTTATAGTTACTTAAGTCAATGTTTGTGTCTGTGAATGTGTAGACACCCCAAAATTGCATGATTTTTGATAAATCTTGAAGGAGAGATATATTTTATTAAAATTTTCAATTCTTAGCGTTGGGTTTGAGATCCTTAACCCATTTGAATCCAATGCCACAAAGGAAAAGGCCCGAATTCAATCTTTTATGCAAAGTCAAACTTTTTCGGGTTGAATTTTGTTGACTTTTGACCCCAGAAAATGAAATATTTTTTAAAGCAAGATTTGAAGATAATTTTTCCCGGTAATTAGGTTTTTAGCAATGTTATTGCATAAATGAATTTTTTGAGATTTTAAATCTTGACGAATACCTTGGTATTAACATGTTGAATCTTTTTACCGGACCTGAAAAACCGGAATTTAGCCTGGAACTGGAAAGTTGACTTTTTATTCACTTGGAATTTGGGTCTGGAAATATTTTTAATGGATTCAAATGGGGGGGGGGGGGGTGTTTGCTTATTTACATGTAATATCTTAAGTAAATGGAGATTAAAAAATACGAGGACATTTACTTAAACGATATTACATGTAAATAAGCCTGGTCTGTGCAGTTAAGGCTCAAAACAAACCAAAAATGTGCTGGCCGCAGTATATGTGCGGTTTTGGTTAATTTGGTTTGAACCTGTATGTGCGGTTTCGACCGCATACACAGCACGGTTGATATCCATGCTTGTTGCGTGAGCTGCCACGTGGCGTCGAGAAGCTTCGGCCGTTGAGCCACGTCGGCAGCAATCATGACGAGCGTAACTGAATGGAACCGCCCTGTATGTGCGGTTGAGGTGTATTTGCATAGAAACCGCACATGAGTGACGGTTCTATGGAAACCGCACTGTATATGCGGTTTTGGCTGTTTCGTGCATTTGCGAAAAGGCTCGATCTCTGAGCCTTATTTACGCACATTACCTCTCTCTCAGGGACTTGAACTCCCTGTTTTACCCTCCGAAACCTCTAGATTTACATCAATTCAAGGCTTTAACTTGAATTGGAACAATCTAGAGAGATTTTTGGGCATACCCTTGGGACTCTTCTACCCTTGGCTTTGCCTATAAATAGAGGGGTCCTCCTCTTGCAAATGGCTGATAATTTGAAGCTTGGAAGCTCTGCAAGAAGAAGGAAAATTCTACTGGATTGCTGCCTCAAGTGTTCAAGCTACCAAAGGTAAAGCTCCATTTGGTTTTCTAGCTTCCTCTTTACTTTTCCAGCAATCTCTCATTCTACCTTTCTGTAGTGTAAGGCCTTGGTGATTGCTTGTAGCCCCAAACCACATCCAAAGTACCTGGGAACCCTCTCTAGCCATAAAACGTGAAGAGAGAGCCTGGGGAAAAAGATGTTGGAATGGACCCTCTAGGCTTAGAACCTACTTTGAATGGCATGTTGATCTTATAATAATTTTGTGCTTGATGTGATTTTGATTTGCATATGGAGAGGATGCAAGGATCCATGCTCTCAATAGCAATGGATCCCAATCTTCTCCTAGAAATGTGATTTTCCACACCTCTTCACACACTTTTCACTATTTTCATCAAATAGGCTAGATCTTGGGTTTTCCATGCTCAATATGGAAAATCTGAGGTCCCAGGCCTTATAATGAACTTTTAGGACTTTATGAGTTATTTTTCATGATTTTAAATTGTTTTGGTCGAATCCACTTGCACACATGCATTGATTTTGGCTTTTTATTCAAAGTTCTTCAAAACAGGACAGCATCTGTTGCCTGTCTTAGAATGCTTATAACTTCATCCTCCGGATGAATTTTTGAGTGATTCAAAAGACATGTGATAGATGAGTTTGTCTAGTTTATATCTGGAAATTTTTGTTCAATTTCATGAAGCCAATTTTTGACACCATCTGTTCAAAGTCTGTAAGTCAGTTCAGCCCAGATTGCTGAACTTACCGCTTTGATGGTGTGCCATTTGCTCAATTTTAATCCATTTTGAGTGATTCCAATTCCTGAGTTTTCCTTGAGAAATCTATTTTCATTTCCAATTGGTTTCAGTAGATTTTGATTTGATTTGAGGCCTGTGTGCTAGATTGACTCAGAGCTGCTCGCTGGCATAGTCCAGAGCTAATCTGTGGTCTTCTAGGCCTGTACAAGAGAGCACACAAGCTACATCCGGATAGAGTTTGGTGTGAGACTTATTTCTTTAGAAAGATGGCACAACATACTTCTTTCATACCAATTTTCACGGATTTTCATAGAGCCAAACTCCACGAATAGGACTTTGAAAATGCCTACTCACAGCTTTTTCCGAGTTATAACAGCAGATTTCAGACGTAGATTTCTCTCTCGTTTTAAATCGGATTGAGCTGAATTTTTTACTGTATACTCTACTATATACCAGTTTTCAAATGGCTTTGGTTTCATTGGATTTGGATTTAAATTGAGTGAGTTATGGTTAATCGAAGCTTTCAAGTTCTCATAATCAGATTTTTCCATATTTGCCTTGAATTGGTTTTGCTTCAATTTTCACCTTGATTTTTATTCACTCATGAAGTTCTAAGATGTGATATATCCATGGAGAGAGTTCATATTTATTGGACTACTCATGTGGAATAATCACTTACATTTTGCTTACTTTTAAGCAACCTTTGTCTATTTTGATTAGCAAACAATTCTTGGTATGAGCAAGCATGTGGCAACCATCTTAGACGGATGAGTGGGGGTGCCTAACACCTTCCCCCGCTCATAAATAATTCCCCTTACCTAATCTCTGGATTTTTCCTTGTATTAGAGCTACTTTGGCTCTATTTGGCATAAATGATCCCTTTGGTGTCCATTCACACCTTAACTTGAATGGTGGCGACTCTTTACTTATCAATCCCCGCGTGACGATATAGGAAGTCATCTTAGGTGACATTTCCATGTCTCACAGAATGCAGGTCCAGGTGCAAAATGAGGAAGAAGACTGGCTTTGTGAAATCTCCATCAAGTTATCATTTGGGAGTAAAGGCTGCAGGTAGCATGGTGCTCCCAAGTGAATGTTTCGTATACTATTATATTTTTGTTTTTGTTCCCCCTTTCCTACATCATAATACCAATGAGCAAGTTTTTTTGGACATTTGTAATTCTTTCTTTTAGTTGCTCAATATGTTGAAGTTTATTTTAATCATATGCTTCTTGTACCATGTTTGTGCATAATGAAGGATTATATTGTTTCAGACATCTCAATTTGAACCCAGGAGGCTCAAGAATGTAATTATTATTTGCTTCAAAAGAAGTGGCATCATTGTCCACTAAGCTTGTAAATAATATGAAATTTCTTTTACTTCTTGGTATATTACCCTCTAATTCTATTGGAAGTCATGTTACATAAGGTGAATCTAGATAAGAGCAGTATGCTAGGAAATGATGTTGGGACTTGGTCGTTTCTTGGGTAGGGGGTGAGTGCAGGGGAGACACAGTACCAAACTCAAGACAGGGGAGACTTCTGTTGCACAGTAAAGGTTAATTTGTCTAGGGGAGACACAGTACCAAGAAGTAGGGGTATACTTGGTGTCTATTGACAGACCAGGATGTGGGGAGAGTGATACAAATCCTAAACGAACAGTGAAGAGTACAGCTTTGGATATAGAAGAACTTGCTGATCAGTTAGAACTAGGTTCCAAATTTTATTTAATTGGGTTTTCAATGGGAGGGCAAGTGATGTGGAGCTGCCTTAAGTATATTCCTCACAGGTATTGTGTTCCAAATTTTTTATTCTCCTTTCCACCGATATATAGAATAGATATTTCTCTCAATTTCTTATTTTAGTATGTCTCAAGTGATAAATTTGGGCTACTGAAATTATTTTTGTGGAAATATACGCTAGCTAGATCTCATGTATGTACACGCACACACACACACACACACACACACATACATGTATAAGTTTTTTCATTTATTGATGTTTTATCTATAAAATTACAAATTTACCTTTACTTCTTATCTATGAAAGACAAAAATAGTCTTTGAAAGTGAATACTTATTTTTACCCACAGACAAGGTATATAGGTTATAACTCTTAACATCAAGAAAACTAGACTGGCAGCCAGGGTTGATAAATTATACCTTTTTGTATGCATATATTATTTTGATGAAAGTGTGTGTGCAAATTGAAGTATATGGTCTTGACTCTCGACCAAAAGCTGTAAGCCAAATGAAACAAAGATGCACATGTTTAAACATATTGTGTTTTCGTTAGAGGGTCTCATAATATGTAAGGGCTTTATTATCAATCTAGAGTTACTCAACTGACCTGGGAGCTTGCATAGAATTGCAAATATATAAGGGGCATTATTCAAGAGCTCTTACAATAAATGTCAAAAGCGAGTAAATACTATTTTCTTTTCTTGGAAAAACCCAGTTCATTTCCTTCCTAGGCCTTGCCCCCTCTCACCCATGAAAGGAAATGCTTGAGAGCTAGGTACCTTGGTCAGAAGGGTTTGTGATTGAGAAGGGTCAAAATTGCCCCCTGCAGAGGAGAGGTGAATTGATAAACTGAAAATATGCAGTGGTTGGGGAATGACAAGAATGCTCTTTCTCCGTCATGAAATATCATTGAAATGGGTTGTCTCTATGCTTGAATATGTATGTCATTTTTTTCTCTTTCTTTTTCAAGTTTACCACACTGGAGTTCTCAAAATTGGTATGAGCTTAAAGATCAAAATTGGTATGATCTGATATGTGTATGTGATCTTCTGTTGCATAGGGCTTGTATGTAATTGGTCTGATGATAGGAGCTCATCTGAATTTTAGATAAGAAAGAAGCGACATAAGAATAGGATGAGCATTATGGAATATACGCATTTTCGGATGGATAAGTGAGAAAACTGAGAAAAATAAGGTGAATGAGCAGATCCAAGAGTATTTATATGTTGCCTAAATTTTATACTAGAGAAAGGATAGGTTAAGATGGTTTGAACATATAAAGCAAAAAGACTTGAATGGATTCAGTCATTAAGGGTTTTGATTCTTATAATTTGATTGAAGATATGGCTTTTGGCATGTTAGGACTGAGTAGTAAAGTTCGTGGACCCAGCTAATTGAGATAAGGAGTTTGCTGTTATTATTGTTGTTGCTTTATGGTAGGAGTCCTTTCCTTGCAGTAATATTTAAAAGTTCTGAGGAAAAACAACAAAAGCTGGAATCTTCGTGACCAACACTGCCTTTTTGCAACTAGTAGGGGGTCTTTATGAATCTCCTCCTTTAGTTCCAGCCTATACAGATCGATACCTTTGGTCTCCTGAGAACCTTTGATGCTGATTTGGTGGGACCTATATTGGGTTACGGTAATAGATGAATGATATTCATGTCAACATCCTCAGTACCTCATCACATTTCAACTTCAGGTTTTTGAGGTGGCTCCTTCTCTGCACATGGTGGAGCTCCGGAAGACAGGAGGGGACACATTGGAGTTTCACAAGGCATGTTTTTAATTCCTAAAATTATTTTAAGCTTTCTTTGCATGCCCTTCTTGATATGAGTTTTGGTTCTTGAAAGACTAGGTATGTTAGTTGACTAATAGTAGGTATTACCCAACTCTCTGAGAATATGTAGTTCTACAAAAGTTTCTCTCTAGGATTAAAAGATATCGTCTGGAAGCTTGAATCAAACAGTGAAGAAACGAGGTGCTTTCTCTCTCCCTCCCTCCCTTCCCCCTTTCTGTTTTTGTGTATAAGTCGAAATCAGATTTCTGACACGCTTTTGCATATACAGATCATAACATAAACAAAGTTATGGCTCCAGTACTGCATTGTTCCCTATGAATGATTACTATCAAATCCCATTTACACCTGTGGATTACAGAATGTACATAGTGGTCCATGAAAGTAGAACGCTTATCGGGTTACGGAGTTCAATGCTAAAAGAGATGCCTAAAATGAGGGAGGCCGGAGGCACAGCTCATGGTTTGGTTGGCATTCGGTTTGAATTATATTTGATGGGGAGAAGATGAAATAAATTTATTGCGAGGTATCTAAAGGTGCCGTTATTCCTAGCCATGTTTTTCCTGCTCTAATGAGATGGAATTCTCCATTTGTTGCTGCATTTGAAGATGACTGCCTCAATTATGAAAGGGAGACCTTTACAGCAGAGGGTGTTTTTATTTTTCCTTTTTTCCTGTTTTTTGAGGTTGAGATTCTTTAACTTTATGAGGAGACAGTTATGATTCTTGTGAGTAACAGCATTTGATTTACCTTGAATGTTTTACCTTGCTTTTAAATACAGTTGGTCGTGGTACCACATGGTGGGAACTACAATTATAATAAATATTGGATTTCTTCAGTCATATGGAATCTGGGATGTCTCTCAAATTTATTGAGCCAGTGCATTAAAAGTGCACCTAACGGCTACATTTCGTCAAGCTGCCACAACAAGATAACATTTAAAGCAACTACTTTATCACAAGAAGTGCTTTGCATTTGGTCATCTGTAGCATTTATAGATTAATGCTTTGCATTTGGTCATTTGGGTTGATGGGCCTAGTTACAATGTTTTGACAGATTGACAGTGGAAAAGGGTTTCATCTCAGCCTGTATTTATTCCCAGCTTCAGTCACTCCTCTCCATACCGGGGTTGCAGGCAGGCATGGGAGACTTCAAGCATTTGGTAGTGGTGAAGTTCAAGGATGGTGTCACAGTGGATGAAATTATGAAGGGAATGGAGAAGTTGGTTTCAGAGATCAACACTGTCAAGTCCTTTGAATGGTAATTATATGATCTTTAAAACCAAAATAACATCAAAGTCCTCATCTTTCCATTTATGAGTTCTCTGTTTGTTTTTGTTTTAACAGGGGCATGACACGGGAAGCGAGGAGATGCTTAGACAGGGATTCACCCATGTCATCTTGATGACATTCAGCAACCGAGAGGACTTCAATGTGTTTGTCAACCATCCCAGTCATGTTGAATTCTCTGGTGTATTCTCAACAGCTATTGAGCAGATACTTCAATGCGTTTGGGTTTTGGTTTTTCTTATTGTTATATTATGTTATCTTCCCAAGGGTTTTTTGACTTTTTTGTTGTGTTTTTAACTATTTTTGCTCAATCCTTGTGGGTACCTTGTACTTTTTCCCCCTTTTAATATTTAGGTTTCTGAAACATTCAAATGTACACATTTGTTGTAAGTGGAGTTTTCCAGTCAACAGTTATGGATTTCTGCAATAAGAAAATCTACAAAGTTGTGTGATTTAAATGCCTGTATCTAGCTGTGAGATTTAAATGCCTGTATCTAGCTGTATCTAGATACAGGATTCAAATGCTTGTACCTAGCTGTGTGATTTAATAGGTTACTTCACAGTCTTTGGAACCATGGTCCGGTCAATGAATTGATTATAGAATTTATTTAGCTGTCTGAGTCATTAGATAAACCCAGAAAAATTGCTGAAGAAGATAAATCCTTTTGTTTGTTTTTTGGACATTTGTGTTATGTATTGAGATTGTGAGATCCTAAGATAGTAAAAGAAAGGGCGTTTCTTTGTTTTTTTTTGGGTGGTACCTGCTGCATTTTTGAATGTGAGCTTCAATTGTGATACAGGTAAAAGCAACGGAGTTGATTAATCAAATGGAAGTTACAAGGCGTGGGCCATACAGTGGTGGACTTATACAGGGGTAGCGTTTTCACCATTTTGGGACAAGCTGCGAAGAACACTGGCTGTGTGAAATACTACATATTTTGTTGCCAGTTCTTGCTTCATGTGCTCTAGTTTTTGCTTCCTAAATGAAGAGTGATTGAGGCCTCCATTTTCACTTTTTCCTTTATTCCTATTTTCTGGGCACTATATGATGTAAGTTCTTTTTCAATAGACCTTTAGTGAATGTAAACATTGTATCAAACATAATGTTATTTTTTCATGAAAATGGAAATAAAACTACTTTTAGGTTCTCGTACATGGTCTTTAGTTACATATTACATAATATTTACTAGGAACTTGTCTGACCAAATAAAACTACATTTAGTAGCACTTTTTAATCAAAACTCAACGATAACCACACCAAACATGCATCTCCATCACCGGTAAACCAATTCATTCGTCCAGTTTAACTTTGTCAATGTCGTGAAGCACTCACGGTATATGTCGGACATCCTTCTCGCATGGTCACGCTCCTCCTGCAATAGCCGTCGTTCTAGTTCCCATGCCCTTGGTTGTCTTTGTTCAATGTTTTCTGCATCGCATGAATTCGACGATTCACCCTTTTCTACCCCAACTTCGTTCAACCAGGAGAAGAAATGGCAGCTTTGTTCGCCCTGGAAATACAATGACATGAAGATCAATTAGGAAGTCCCTATTTTGCAAAATATCTCATGTGGGAGGAACGTATGCGAGTGCTATACAACTCCACACATACTTCAAAAGGACATCGGTAAAATCTTCTCCCTTTGTTCGTTGGAGTTTTTGCGGTTAACACACGGCATGGTCCCCTCCCACATTCACACAGAAATAACTCATCGCACCAAACAAAATACCCACATCCATTCCCACCATTGCCCTGTAAGAAATAATGCATTTAATTTAGACAGTCTTATAATAGTTGAATGGCCAGATTCGTATAAAGGCATACTTACAGACGATGGATAAGTGAAAAAATAACGCCCTGGATTACGTGAGGTGTGGGAGAGTTTTCTTTTAAGCATCCCTTTCCCGCATGGACATGGGACTCGAGCGTGGGGATCCGTAGCCTTTGGAGAAACTTCCATTCTTCCTTCGCACAAAGTGTAGCGCATAATTGATTCTCTTGAAACACTTGTATTTATAAACAAGTCGGAAGGCAGGCCCATGTGAAACACGTTGGTTGTATTAGGAGATGCGAGCGCCAAAAATATGAGGGGACTTGACCTATTTACTAAGGACTCGACCGTACTTGACGTACGACTCAAGCACACCAACATAGGACTTTTAGTAGGAGGGACTCGAGCAATTTTACATGGGACTCGAGGTAAGGATAGGCGAGACCACGGGACTCGAGCTATTTTACATGGGACTCGAGGTAAGGATAGGTGAGACCACGGGACTCGAGCTATTTTACATAGGACTCGAGCAATTTTACATAGGACTCAAGCAAATTTACATGGGACTCAAGGTATTTTACATGGGACCCGAGCTAAGTATACACCTATATCGAGCAATTTTACATAGGACTCGAGCAATTTTACATGGGACTCGAGCTAAGTATAGGTGGGACTTGAGCAATTTTACATGGGACTCGAGCTAAGTATAGGTGGGACTCGAGCTAAGTATACATGGGACTCGAGCTGAGTATACGTGGGACTCGAGCAATTTTACATGGGACTCGAGCTAAGTATACGTGAGACTTGAGCAATTTTACATGGGACTCGAGTTAACAATAGCCGGGACCACAGGACTCGAGCAATTTTACATGGGACTCGAGCTAAGTATACGTGGGACTCGAGCAATTTTACATGGGACTCGAGTTAACGATAGGCGAGACCACGGGACTCAAGCAATTTTATATGCGACTCGAGCTAAGTATACGTGAGACTTGAGCAATTTTACATGGGACTCAATTTAACGATAGCTGGGACCATGGGACTCGAGCAATTTTACATGGGACTTGAGCTAAGTATAGGTGGGACTCAAGCTAAGTATACATGGGACTCAAGTTAACAATAGGCGGGACCACGGGACTCGAGCAATTTTACATGGGACTCGAGCTAAGTATACGTGGGACTCGAGCAATTTTACATGGGACTCGAGTTAACGATAGGCGGGACCACGGGACTCGAGCAATTTTACATGTGACTCGAGCTAAGTATACGTGGGACTTGAGCAATTTTACATGGGACTCGAGTTAACGATAGGCGGGACCACGGGACTCGAGCAATTTTACATGCGACTCGAGCTAAGTATACGTGGGACTTGAGCAATTTTACATGGGACTCGAGTTAACGATAGCCGGGACCACGGGACTCGAGCTATATTACATGGGACTCAAGCTAAGTATACGTGGGACTCGAACAATTTTACACGGGACTCATGCTATTGTACATGGGACTCAAGCTAAGTATACGTGGGACTCAAGCAATTTTACATGGGACTCCGAGCTAAGTATACGTGGGACTCGAGCAATTTTACATGGGACTCAAGTTAAGGATAGGTGGGACCAAGGGACTCGAGCATTTTTACATAGGACTAAAGACGCGTGAGACTCGAGCTAAGGATACATGGGACTTGAGCTAAGGATCTGTTGGACACGAGCTAGTTTTGAGATCACTGCTGACTTTGGATAAACATGTAATCGCAAATATATTATATGCAAAGATATTCAGGGATATGGACCCCTACTAATACAATACCCTCGCTTGATACCAATATATTATATGCAAAGATAATAATAAAATATCAACAATTATAAAGATCTGATAATCATTATCACATGGTTTTGATCAATAGACAACCTTAAAGTTATGCCAATCGGACTTTACATCCATCCTTTCTTCTCCCCCATTTCTGTAATCCCCATCCTTTTCGTAGTCCTATTCACGATATGGAAAATAGTACGCATCCACATTCTCATCAATTACCCGTACTGGATAGATCCACGCTTGCTTGCATACACAGAAAAATGTTGTAAGCAGACAAAGAGACATCATGAAGGACACGTAAAAGAAGGTCGAAGCTAGCATCAAGATCATTGGTGCTAAGACAAATGACTTAAAGTGAAAATAGACTTACAATAGGGATTTTTCCTTAAGCATCTCAATTAGAACGGGTACTTGATTCCGTTTGCAGGGTGGAGCAATAGGTATGCTAAAAATTCCTGCCGAAAGTGTCCAATATTTTCCTGTTACAATTTAAATGAATCACTTGCCATAAACAATTGTGTAAGTCTTAACCACATCAAGTTGCATAGGAAAATATATACTTGCTTGCCCAAACCTAGTCGACAATTGATGTCCATCCCAATATTCCATGTACTTCATTACAAATACACCACAATCGTCACTACACAACAAATGGAAAAGATCAAGAGAAGGTAGACATGGCAAATAACTGGAAAATACAGGTGTTATTGGGGGTAAGGTAAAGCTATAATTCAATGTAGTAATTATTCATGATCGAACAATAATGATTTCATGTTTTTACCCACTGTATTTAATGCATGTAATATTATTGCAACAATAAGGATACTTTTAATTTCATGTCAAGATTTATTCTTCAGTAAAAATCACCATTATTCAGATGATAATACCCAATGAATCTAGCTAAAATAATTTTAATAATCGGAATTACTAATAAAATCCAAATACATTAGACTCCTCCAATACTTATCTTGCTAAAGAATTTTAATAATTGGAATTATTTATATCACAATACCCAATGATATACCTATAATATTTGAGTTTCAATCTCAAAGACTAAAAGAATGTAGCACCCTGGAACCAGGTCGACCCATATCAGGTTTATATTGGCTCTTGGGCGCTAGCTTAGGGCCCAAACTAATGAAAACGAACTTCAGAACTAACCAAACACACAAAAATAACCTCCTAAATTTTTTTTTCAGAAAAACGGCTATATAACGCCTGTACATACAAGTATGGGCTAAGCCCTCAAATACAAATGATCACCTGATAAACACAGTTTATATATCCACTCAAAAAAACTAAACCATTCAGATATACAACAAAAATAATCTCACTAAGTTTACATCCTCTCTCCATCTTCCCATCTACATCCTCTTTGAGCTCCACAGGTTGCTTATTTGGAAATAACCAAATAAGCAACCTAAGGGCATTATCCAATATCTGTATAATGCTTATGTAACTTACGGTAACATATAAGTGATAAAATTGGGAACTTACGAACTACTTTGACAGGGCATGGACACAGGCACTAGTGGCCACTCCTGCACTTTCTTGTCACAGCCACGTTTAAGCTCCTCAAAGACTTTTACAGAAAACTTTGTCTGCAATGAAAATTGAACCATTCAATATCAAATTATATAATACATTGAAACTATATAGTTCTTTACATACCAATTTCGTTGATACAGCATGATAATCACCAGGTCGACTCTTCGGTACCGAATCTAGCACTTCAACCCGCTGCTCCTTGATGTTCAAAACAATCAGGAACCAATGGTTCCTCCTCAATATCGGTAGGAAAACCTATCAAATGACAATACAAGGTGTACAAGGCGTTAATAATTATGTAAATGAGAGTAATAAAATATTCGAAGTTTATCATACCATATGACATCGAAGCAAACTACATCCTACAACATCTCGTGAAAATTGACTTCGTACAGCATCTTCTACAGTCAATGTTCCTTTTAGGATTGCAGCCTGTAAATCACAAGTACAATATATTAGTCCGCTGTAGTACTCCTTATGTTTTTATAATTAATTATTGTAAGCGTCCTAACATACAATCATGTATACGTACAGATGTGTAGGGTGTAATATAATGACGACGGATAGTTGATGAATGTTCCCGCGTAGATTTGACACGGGCAAGCACATACATGTGCATAACCTATTCCACAATCACCTTAGTGAGAAAACTAATCCAAGTACCATTGTAACCTAAAACAAATGATACACTTTTCAATACAAAAAACTGACCAGGTTGCTAACCCTTCGTTGTGGAAAAAGACCAAGTAGCTCGAATCGAGTCGCATAGCAATCACCGAAATCAACAAGTTTTTCCCTGCATGCGTCAATTCCACTTATAAGGCCAAAAAAAAAAAAAAAACAACAACCAACTATGAACACAATATTGAATGGTGTAAGGATTCCCAATATCATCATAGGCTCATGGCATGAAGTAATGAAAGGAAGTAAATACATCTAACATGTAAAGCTTCATTACTTGACAAGAAAGGCAGAAATATTTACCTGCAAATCCAAAATATTGTAAGGATTCCCAATATCATCATAGGCTCATGGCATGCCAGGGCATACCTATACTCTCCATAAACAATAAATCTAGACTGGTGAATGCTTGAAAGGAGAACAATCATAACAGTGAAGTCTTTACTTGAACTCTGCAAATGTGTTCTATGAGATGGGGACAACAGGGTTCCATATCAAAAAGAGATTTATAAAATAGGATGAATTAAAAACTCAAAGATGAAATTGCAAAAACTTGTACCTTGTTTTCTAGTTATCCCATGATCCTTCCATAGCTACTTCTTTGCCACCATAGCCCCATGTGATCATTGTTGGTATCCTTTGCTCATCAAACATGTCCTCGTAGTATTTAGCATCTTGCTTGCAGCAAGCACCCTCAATGTATGCATACAATGGTAGTTGTTGAAGAAAAATAAAATATTTTAAGTAGGGTTCTTTCTTTTGTTTCATACTTGTTACAAAGCATGGAAATGTTTTGTTTGAACAAATAAAATATAGAAATAAAAAAAAAATGAATTCCTACTCCCTGATATTTGACAAATAAATCCACAAAAGGTTGTTATAAGCATGTAAGGTCATAGGAACACAAACAAATCCACAAAAACTCCTACATTTAATTATTAGTAAATTTATTATAAACCATCTAAAATAAAACATCTGCAAATCATTATGAAGAGTTGAAAACACGTTGTAACAGAGGCAGGCTGATAGAAAATTTAATTAAGAACATAATAAGTCAAACAAAAGTGGAACTTGTCTGATATTTTGCATTCCACTTTGGAAATAAACATAAGAACACTGAAAGATTTTCTAGAAATGCTAAGAAAGAGATGAAATATAGCTATAATTGACTGCAAGTGAGGCCTGTGTGAGAAGAATACCAACAAAAAGGCTACATGAGAGGAAACATTTGGAGAAGGAAGATGAAATAAACATGGTGGATAGAAGACCAGCAGCCATGGTTTACAATTTTGTTTTTTGATGTTTGAATTGTCATTATTTTGAGTTGCGGTTGTGAGAGACGTTTTCTTCCATTATAGGTTTTGGTGTGAGAAATAAAAGAAGAGAAAAACTGAGTCTCCAACCACCTCAGAATATGGCTTTGGAGTTAACATGATTGAGAGTCTGAACTCTGAAGCTCTCAGAGTGGTTCAAGAAAACAAATCTTTACGACATACATATAGCAATATATGATCCAACAAACATATGAAATCTAGCAAACATGTAGCAAAAGACTAAAATAAAGCAAATATATACCCAAATAAAATGAATGATGAGTAGCACTAAAATTAAATTTCTCATTTTATCTACTCATATATAGCATATGAAATTTAAAATGAATGATGAGTAGCACTAAAATTAAATTTCTCATTTTAACTACCTGTACATAGCATATGAATTTTATGGGGCATTGTATGGTTAAAATAGTTGTAGTGAACTATTTTTAATCAATTAGAAATGAATAGGAGACTACTATTATCATAAAACAAATCATACAGGAACCAAATTCTTATGTTAAAAAAAAATTTGAATTGTACACAGAAATTCAGCAAACATGTATCAGACAACCAAAATAAAGCAAATATATAATTGCTAAAATCACAAAGGAAATTAGCAAACATGTAGCAACAAACAAAATAAAGCAAAGGAAATTAGAAAGAATCCGTTACAATGGAGAAACATGTTTTTCTATTTTTCCCAGCATATGAGCCACATGTTTAAATTTTCACCATTATGGGATTTGAGCCATTAAGGCCTTTTAAATCATTGTAAAAAGAGGATTAATTTTAAGATTTTCTATAAAACCCTGGAATTTTGAGAAATTGGAATTAAGATTTAAAATTTTTAAATAAGAAAAAAAAAAAAAAGAACCTCACGCAATTGACGATTTGGAATTTGTGGGTTTTATTTTTGGTGCTTGGGTCATTAGGGGTAGAAGAAGAAAACGGAAGAATGGGAAATCGTGGAAGGGGAAAATCGTTGGGGGAAGAAGAGAAGAGGAAGAATAAGAAGAGAAGGAAGAGATTTCCATTCCTCTTGGTCGTTCGTGGGAAGAGAGGCAGAAATCAAGTGGAAGAGAAGAGGAGAAGAAATCGTGGAAGAAGAGAAGAAGAGGAATGAGGAAGGGGTCGTTCGTGAAGGGTAGCTAAAGGGGAGAAGAAGAAGAAGAAATCAAGGGTGTCGTTCGTGTGAGGGCTGGCCGCAGGAAGAAAAACGAAGAAGGAAAAGGGAGAAAGAGAAAAGAGGTTTTGGACGTTTGGATTGTGCGAAAATCGATAAGTAGCACCTTTCAATTGCAAATTCAATTTCATTTTCGTTTTTAATTTTGGTTTGTTGGTTTTGCACCCCGTTCATGTTTTCTCTAAATCTGTTCTTTACTCTTGGGTTGCTCTTTTAAGTTCTTAGTCATTAGAACTAAGAGGATTTTTGACGATCGGGTTTATTTGTTCTGTTCTGGTTCTGAAATCCTATTATTTCTTGTTGAATGGTGTGTCGATGAGCTAGTTTTGTGTTGGAAATCTATGCGTATGTGTTATTTTTAATGCGATTTATAATTGGAATTCTGTTGGTTTGTGCAAGCCCTTTTATTTGTTGTAATTTGCTTGTTTAAGCAGTCTATCAGTAGAGGGGTAAATGGGGTTGTCAGTTGTAATCTGCTTGTTTAGGATATGAGATTCTTAGGTTGTCTTTACTGGTTCGTATAATTGTGTTGTGCCTTTCCTCTTCCTCTACTCCTTTTTCTTTCTCTATTTATTGCTTGAGTGTTGAGTGCATTAAACGGTTTCCTGTGAAGATTGGTTTCGAACCTATGTGGGGATTTGATACTTTTTATTTAGACAATCCTCAAGTAACTTTTCTTTCATTTTGACCATTTGGGTTTTATTTATCATATTGTTTTCTTTATTTTAAAGAAGATTATTTGGTTGGTTTAAATATTTAATCCATATCTATCTTGGATTTCCAATTGGAGTGGGGAATCTCTTCTCATTGAAAATCTTATAATTATTTTTAGTCCAATGCTTAACAAATAAGGGAAGTTGGAAATTCTCTTTTTCAAATTTACTATGTTTTAGCTTACTAGAATACTTTCAACATGTAAGGACCTTTGTTCAGTTTGATTTTTGGGGAATGCCTCAGTCAATGGACAGGTCAAGGATTAAACTGTCAACATGTAGCCCAACTTGTTTGTATAAAATGGTGTGAGGTGTGTCATCCTTATTGGTGTAGGAGCTCTTTCCCAAGTTACTTGTGTGTTAAATTGTTATGTTCTAATGGATATTTATGGTGTACATCTACTGACAAAGTGCTGGTTTGATGAATAAAGTTATCAGTCTGACCTCGTTATGTGAGCAATCATGAAGGATTCTCTATGGTTTTCTTATTAGAGATTACAATGGTTTTTCTAGTAGTTTCAAGAGACCTCTAACTGTGATGAGAGTTTTAATTTAGGTTTGATTTGGCATAAGAAAAATACTGATTTAGGTTCTGAAATGGGGCTAAGGAAATGAGACTTGTCTAGGCTACCTTCTGTCAGAGAACCTTAAGATGAGGTCAGCAGTCTAAAATTTTGACGGCTTGCAAAGGCTAGGAATCTTTGCGTAAAAATTTATATTAGTAGTTTAAAATTTAGTTTAGAGTATTTGTAGTTGAATGGAATTGGTTTGGGACCAATCGGAACTCGAGGTATTGCAAGAAAAATCATGAAAATTTGATGGTTTCCGTCCATTTAATTTCGAGGCTGTTTTAAACCACCTGTAGAGAAACAGCCATAACTTCTTGTAGGAAACTTCGAATTACAAACCGTTTGTTGCATTGGAAGTTACACTCGTAGAGCTTTCCAACGATGTATAGCACGCATACCAATTCCTTATGGATTAGATCAGGTTTAACATTCAATTAACTATTTAAAATCAGTTCTGCAGAGTAAACAGCGATTGCAAACCCACCGTGGATATTTTGTATTGGTCTTCTCTAAACATGAAATTGATTTACTTCCAACTTGTGTTCAAGAAGTGGTTATAGAATTACTCTTTACCTTTATTCATTAATAATTTGGTTTGATAGCATGTTTGGAGTTGTGGGGTCGGAAATCGAAGCTGAGGCTTCTTGTTAGTTGAGAAAGGCAAGAAGCCTATGGCATACTGAAGGACAGAATGGCCTAGAGATTAAATGGTAATTGAATAGCGAAATTCACTTGGTTTTAGTTGTACCTTGGTAGTTGATTTCTTATGGGTATTGCGTGCGTTGGGATGAGGTAACACAAGCCTAGTATGGCTCCCTCATCAGGTATTGCGTGCGTTGGGATGAGGTAAGACAGGCCCAGTGTGGCTCCCTCATCGGATATGGTGTTAGGATGAGGTACATAGACCCGGCATGGTTCCCTCATCAAGTTTGACATGAGATTGGTACTGGATTGGTCTTATATTTGGGTTGTACATAATTCACTCCTGCATGTCTCATGCTTGAGTGCTCCGCTTTGGAAGAGCGATCCTAGTTAGATCTTTCTATTGTAAGTCGTGAGGTGGCGATTGGACATTTGTGTTAAACTGTTGTTATTGGTTGTTATTGAGATTTTGCTGAGATCGTGGTTTGGATTAATCTGATTTTATTGGTTTTATGATTCCACAGAATTCAAAGTATTGTTATTACATGATATTGATATGGTTTTAGCATGAGTTGCCAGAGTTTGATTGTATATTACATTATCATGCTACTTTAATGTTGCAACTGCATAAAATGTTCTTATCATGCATTATGCTGCTTACTGAGACGTTAGTCTCAAGCGTGTTTTGTTTTACCGGTTTTGTTTTCAGATAAACCTGTAAAGCGAGCACAAATTGGGGTAGGCAGAACTAGTGAACTTGAAGACGACTATCACCCTGAGGATTATTATTATCTTGGATAGGGTTGGGCAATGTATTTTTTTCTAGTCATTTATTTTTTGATCTTGTATAAATTGTAAATGAGAAAGAGAGTGAAAACCTTAGTGAATTTTATTTTAAATAGATGTTGGATGGTTTAGTTTTTGGAATGATGTATATTGTCTATATGCTTTCTTGTGTCTATTAGGTATTGGTTTGAGGGCTTAGCCCATTCTTGTAAATATAGGCGTTATATAGCCGTTTTTCCGAAAATTTTAGGATTATATTAACTTAGGTTTACATTTGTCTTGATTTGAGAGTTGGGTTAATGTAATGTATTTTGTATTCAGTTTAGTGATGTAGTTGTTTTTGGTGTGGTTGAATGTTGTTCATTTCATGTTCTCTTTCATTCTGATATATCGATCTTGGTTGAAAAAGATAACCCTTGGAGATGAGTTACGGTTATACTACGTAACTCGGATCCGGGGCATTACATTTTCTTTCTACCATTATAGGTGAACCTGGTTGAAAACAATGCCTAGTCAATTAAATATTACTTTTTTTTTTGGCCTTCGTTATTATTTATTTAGAAGTTTATTCTCCATTATAGCTATAGCTACACCCTTTCTCTAGAATCAATGGCATCAGCTTGCTCTCATAGAGCAACATCTATGTCATCCCCAATGTCATCCTGTAAATTCCTGAAATTTAATTCTTAATAAATTTTGGATGCTTGATAGTTTTAAAATTTTGTGATTTATATAGGTACAGAGAAATGAAAGAGATAAAATAGAAGATGGAGCAGATTATGGAACCATTAAGGTAAATCAAATATTTTCATTTTAATATTTGAGTGAGTAGATATGGTGGTATAGCATTACATTATGATATATTTTAATTTGAGTATAAGTGAGAACGTAGATTTTTTTGGGTGGAGAAGCATAAAGGGGATCTGAAGACATTTTAAAGATTGATGGTTGGCGGCAAGTATAAATAGCTTCTAATTGGTTAGTTGATTCAGTCTTGTTTAGTCGTTTGGTTTTGTTTCTCTAAAGAAGTTGAGAAGAATCCAGAAGAAGGATTGGGAGCTGGAAGTCTCTAGAGATTGAGAGAAGAAGGCTTGAGAAGGAAGAAGAAGATGAAGAGGAGGAGTCGCTAAATTCATAATATTTCCTCATTGGTTTCTCAAAATCAAGTGTCAAATCTGATGGAGTTGTGAAGTAAATGGATTTTCGTTTAGATCAGAGAGGAATTCCAGGTTAGTATCAATTTAAATTCAGAAGTTCTCGTATCAATTAGTAGAAGAGTTGAAATTTGTGCAGATTTGAGTGGATCTAACGAATTTAGATTGAAATGCTGTTTAGAGGAGTTTGAGTGGGTGAATCGGTAGATCAGAAGTAAACAAAGAGGATTTCAAGCTCAAATTGAGGTAAGTAGCACCTTCTCATTTTGATTTATGTATGAATTTTCAAGTGATTGAAGAAGAGAATGCTATTTAACCTTCTGTTGAGTTAAATAAGGAATGTTTTGAGAATTTTAATGGAATTGATTGATCCAAATTATACTTGTGTTTAATTGTTGTTTGAATTAGTAGGAAAGTTTAAATTAATGATTTAGAAGATGTTTATAAAGTTTTAGATGGATCAAAACATGAACTGATAGGTTAGATTTTGAAAATCTCAGAAAATTCTGGATCTGTTCGTGAACTTGAGTTTTGGCCGAGCACCTGGAATCGCGTTCAAGGGCTTTCCCGAGCGTCCCGTCTGTGTTTTCTTTAAAAAAAATTCAGAACCCGAAAGTTAACAATTTCATATAAGCTGAGCGCCCAACACGATGCTTGAGCGCTATGCCTAGCGTCAACTTCTGGAGTTTTGTTTCTATGGACGCTTATCTGGCCACTCGAGCGCCCAATCCAGAACTCCTTATTTTCACACTTTTGAGTACTTTTCAATTATAAAATGATTTTTAATCAAATCCAACCTATGTACAAATAAGATTTAGGTGTTTATAAAGTGTTTCGACAAGATTTATCTTAAAATTTCATTTAATATATAGTTTGGGCACATTCTACTAAACAAGGTTCTTGAGAGACTTTTGGTTCCAAATTACAATAGATTGAGTTTATTTTGATTCCACCACTTATAACACTTCCTTTAGATCATTTCTAAGGCGTTTCCAAAAACAAATTACATAATTGGGCTTTTACCAAATATTTGTCCACTTAATTCCTGATTTTAGCCTATTTTGTTGCTTAAAAAGGTGCTTTGAGATTTCACATTAGATTGAAAAGATTATAAGGATTTTCTCTTTATGAAATCATTGTAATTAATCTTGTTTTGGATCAATAAACTTCTAAGATTACATTTCTGGTCCGATTTATGAAAATTAGTATTTTGAGCTTTATTTTGGGTTGTTTTGGAATAGTTTAACTTTGTTGGGAAATTTACATTATTTTCAACTATTGAGAATTATTTTCAGAGTTTTCAGATTTATATTAATCTTGAGATTGAGATTTTGGTTTTTGATTTGGTTTGTCTCTGTGTACTCGGGGATGCCCCATGTATTTGGGATGTTGATACCTTTGTGTACTCAGAGATGCCCTGTATACTCAGGATGTGATGAAATGTTTATGATTGAAATGAGTTGTACTTACTAGACATCGTATTTGGTTTTGTTTTAGAGTCTAGTAGGCATAACTCGATATGGATTATTTAAGAGCTAGATAGTAGAAAGGATTGTATTTTGCTAGTTGTAATTCTTTGTTCATGCACGCATTTCCATCATGTGCTCGATGAGGCCTTCGTTGTACTAGTGGGTTGCAGCTTTCCCTCATTTTATCGTGTATTCAGACTATGACTAGTGTAATGCCTTGAACTCGAGTCAGTGCAAAACCGGCACCAAACCAGAATCTGATTCACTACTGTAACAACTCGAGTCCGGTTCAACAACTAAACCCGAGATGTTACCACGAAGTTGGGGTCAGAATCAAACTAAGATAAACAAGGAATTTTAAATTTAATTAACTATATCAGAGTTATGGTGCAAAATAAAACAATTCTTTATTCAATTTAATCAAATCAGATTACAATAATATTTGTCTATTCAGAAAAGGACAATAATATCATTTACAATTCTATCCATAAAGTTCTACCCCATCTTCGCAATTTCTCCATGCAATACCTAAAAAATAGGTGAAAACGGAGTGAGATTTACATCTCAGCAAGTAGCAGGTGCATGCAAATAAAAAAACAGTCTAATTTAAATAAATAGTCATGAGGTATTCGATTAATCCACGCTAAACTAATAAATCCAAAGCAACCGGAGACAATCCCAAATAAAGCGATAGTGTAAAACACAGAATTTTAGGAAATTAAATAATTAAATAAAATAATTTGAGGTGTTGATTAATTCATGCAGGGAATGGGGAATTGGTTCAACCCGGAGAACTTGGAGGATTAAATCTAAGGTGAGCTTATAAATTTCGGTTGAGGAAAATTTTAATGTAAATTACCTTGTTGGTGCTATGATTTATATAATAAAATAAAGATAAAAAGAAAAGAGTGAAAGAAAAGAATTTAAAGGTCGAACCCCCATTGGAGGAGGTGGGGTCGGTCTGACCATACTTGGATTTTAGGTTGTGTTGGTTTAAAGAATGTGAAGGGCAAGGTAGTAAAAAGGAGGAAAAATTAGGTTTAATACTGGTATGGGCAAAAGAGTAAAATAGCAAATCAATTAATAAACAAACCTAATCTAATGTTGCAATTCACGTACAAAGAAAAAGAAAAAGGGAGGAGAACAGCCGCACACCACTTTCGTTCAACTATTCTCCTTCTCTTTTGAGGTGATTCGAACCATAATCCATTGGCACTTTTGGGGTAGATTTGAAGGAGGAATAAGGAGTTTCGTTTGGATTTACAGGTAAGAATAGGCTTGAAAAAAATTCTGTTTGTAGAATTTAAAACGGGAAAACAAGTTTTGAAAATACTTTACTTGATCTAGACAAGAAAGGGAGTTGCTGGGTTCGTTTGGAACTATTACGGGGTGATTTTCAGAGTTGTTAGAGAAGGCTTTGATCACAGAAAAGAGGTAAGTAGTCCCTTTAATGTTTGCACAAAACAGATGTCGAGTTTATTCGTTAACCATGTTTATTCGGTGGTTTGAGGAGTTGTTTGCATGTTATATGGTGTTTTATTTGTTCGAAATTGTTCCAACATGTTTATAAAGTATTTTAGAATAATTTAGAATGGATTTGATGCATTGGTTTATGCGTATTCGAATTTTTATGGATTTGCGTAACTTTTCAGAAGTTGCAGCCGCGACAGGTTGCCCGAACAGTCGCTCGAGCGCCCTGTCTGTCTATTTAAATTTTGGAAAACCTGAGAGCAATTAATGCTCAGAAGTACTGTTGCTTGAAGCGTCGCTCAAGCGATCTATCGAGCGACCAACCTCTGAAAGTGTGAGACATGGAAAAATCAATTCAATGACTTCCTAATCATCACACGGGCTCAATAAAAATCAAGGAGTCGCCACCATTCAATTTTAGGTGTGAATGGACACCAAAATAATCAAATAAAATACAAAAGACAAAACTAAAGTAAAAATAACTCTACTTTAAAATAAAAAACCAGAGATGGGAAAGGAGATTAGGTTATGAATAGGGGAAGGTATTAGGAACCTCTATTTATTCACACAAGGTGGTTGCTCAGTATTGTTCATGTTTTTAAAAAAGGGCTTGCTAATAAAAATTAAATAAGAAGTAAAAGAATAAAAGAATAAAAGATGTATGGTTTTTTTTCCATATGAATGATCCAATTAATTCTGGATCCTTCCTATGAATACACCATTTCTTGGGTTTTATGATTGAGTAAAATCAAGATAAAGAAAACAAACCTAAAGTAAAAACTTCAAAAATTTGCTTTAAGTTAAATACTTGAAATCTAGGAATTATATAATAAAAATTAAAAAAAAAATCTTTTAACAAACTATTGAGGAATTAAACCTGAACAATCTAGGATACAGATCTGGTCCAGATGTCTCATTAGTTGAGATATCTAAACCAGATACACCCATATTGATGAAAAACATAAAAAAGAGAGAGTTTAGACCACAGGGTTTTATCTCAAAAATTAAAACAACTCAAAAATCACCCCATAATATTGAAGAATAAATTTGAACAATTCTAGGGTACAGATCTGGTCAAGATTTTTCATTGGTTGAGAGATCTAAACAAGATACACCCATGGTGATGAAAAACATCAAAATGGGAGAGTTTAGACCATAGGATCTTCTTTCAAAAATTGAAAACAACACAAAAAATCACCTCATGAAACCCTAGAGGTTACTTTAAGGCTTATTATTTCAGATCTACCATATTGATCATGGCAGATCCAAAATCCTAGCCTAGTGATAACCAGAAAAAAGAAAACAATGTGGTGGGTGTAGTTGTGTGAAAAACCAATATCTAGGAGGAAAAGGAGATCTAATGCTATGAACAGCATAGATCCATGATATTCCTCCATATTTCATTAATAAACCATTACATGACATAAACAGAGTATTAAAACTACACATATCTAAGATTACAACACATGGGGGTCTACCCTACGGATCCATTCCTGTCCTCCTTTCCCCTAGATCTCTCTTCACGTTTTACGGCTAGAGAAGATGCTTGAGGTACTTGGATTTAGGTTTTGGGTTACAACCATACACAGGCCTTATTCTACAGAAAGGGAGAAGATCAAACTAATCCTAGAATTTAAAAATAGAAAATAAAAGGGAAGAGAGGCTTACCTGGATTTGAGAAAGCAGAGAGGCAGGGATTCTCTTCTTCACTTGGAGCTCTTCTAGTCTTCAATTCTCAGCCATTTGCTTGAAGAGAGACCTTCTATTTATAGGGAAACCCAGGGGCACGGTTGGTCACAAGGGTATGCCAAAATAGGGTTCTAGAATGTTCCAACTAAGTTTTAAAACTTGAGTTGGGGTAAATCTAATAAACTACGGAGGGTAAAAAGGGGAGGACGAACCTCCTAGAGAGAGGTAAGAGTGGTAAATATGGCTCAAAAATCGAGTATTTGAAAATTCGCAAAAATTACGCGTTACCGCATTTAGATTGAGGTCATGCCTTGACCGCATTCTAAATGTGGTCAAGTATAAACCACATATCAAATGTGGTCAAGGCCAAACCGCATAGCAAATGCGGACAAGACCCAAAATGGCCTGTCTACACAAATTTTGCATAGCCTTGACCCTTACCTGCACAAGCAATACTTATTTACATGTAATATCATTTAAGTAAATGTCATCGTATTTTTTAATCTCCATTTACTTAAGATATTACAAGTAAATAAGCAAATACCCCCTCATTTGAATCCATTAAAAATAGTTTCAGACCCAAATTCCAAGTGAATAAAAAGTCAACTTTCCAGTTCAAGGCTAAATTCCGGTTTTTCAAGTCTGGTAAAAGATTCAACATGTTAATACCAAGGTATTTGTCAAGATTTAAAGGTTCAAAAAATTCATTTATGCAATAACATTGCTAAAAACCTGATTTATCGGGAAAAATTATCTTGAAATCTTGCCTTAGAAAATATTTCATTTTTTGGGGTCAAAAGTCAACAAAATTCAACCGGAAAAGTTTGACTTTGCGCAAAAGATTAAATTTGGGCCTTTTCCTCTGTGGTTTTGGATTCAAATGGGTTAAGGATCTCAAACCCAATTCCAATAAAATATTTCTCTCCTTCAAGATTTATCAAAAATATGCAATTTTGGGGTGTCTACAGAAAGAACTTGTTAGCTTAGCTGTTCAAGCGCCTTTCTGTCAAATTTTAGAAATTTGCCAATCAGCCTAGTTTTTCACTGCGAAATTGTTTTTATCCAAATTTAATCTTTGTACCATCAAATTTAGAGTATTTAGAGATAGTTTGCACTGGCGGATGTTTAAAATTCATTTATAAGAAATTTGGGTAGATATTACCTAAGAGGCTATCCAACTTAATACCATTGTTCCAAACAATTCCCTTTTTAATCAAATTTGATTTTAAAAGTTCCTACACCTGTATTTGGACTATCTGAACATGTTTTGAGCTCTGAATGATTTTATATACACCCGGATTATCTTACCCATTGAAACCATGATTTTGAGATATGTATTTGACTCCATGTATGTGGGATTTTGATTCACTATTGGGACGAGGCCATTCCCTATTTTATTTATTCCGCCATTGTGGTTTTGTTTTTGGCACAATTGTGTCTCCTCAGTTGCGGCTAATTCATTGGTGTTTATTTTATCCTCAGTCTGTGTACTCGGCGACTTCCTCAATCCATGTACTAGGTGGGAAGCTTGTTAGTTGTGGTTATCCTCAGTCCGTGTACTCGGCGGGATACTTCCTAAATCCGTGTACTCGGTGGGAAGCTGATTATTTGTATTTATCCTCAGTCCGTGTACTCGGTGGGAAGCTTGTTATTGGTATTTTCTTCCTCAATCCGTGTACTCGATGGGAAAAATGTTATTTGGTGGCTGTTGCCTTTTTATCCTCAGTCCGTGTACTCGGCAAGATACTTCATTGTGGTTGTAGTATATTCCACGATGCTTGTATTTATATTTCATTGTATCTGGATTTATCATGATTAGTTGGATTAGGCGTTGCATATATTTTAATCTGTTATAAACTATTTGCATGACTACTTACGGAGATGTTGTTTCTCATATTATCGTTTTATTGATTTTGTTTTCAGATATTTCTGGTCAGGACGTTTCTGGGATAAACACTTTTGGGGATTATACTAAGTACCAGGAAGAAGATTACTTTATTCCTGTGTAGGTTAGGGATCTATATTATTAAATTTGACTTGGTATTGGAAGAATTGTTTTAAATTACTTTTATTTAGATGACATTGGTGATGTACGTTTTATTTTAGTTAACCCTTTCCAGACTTAGTTGAGGAATTGGTATTGGATGTTTCATTTTTGTATTCCGCACTTCTTGAAAGAAAAAAAAATTATCTGTTATTTTCGCACTCTGAGTTTATTAATTGAATTTGTTTAAGTCTTGATTAGATATTTTGGGTCATTATCCTAACATTCTAGGGTCGAGTTTATATTTTTAAATAAACCTGGATCCGGGGCGTTACAAATAGAATATACAAGTAAACGTAAAATACCAGAGATAAGATGTTATTAATAAAATAAAGTCGACAAAAGCGATAAAACACTTGTGTCTTTGTAGGATTCACAAAGAATGATAAGTTTTTGAGATGACACTCGATCAAATGCTATACCATCGTACGACTTAAGGGCGAAGCTACTAAGACACTTAAACCCGAGACATCTCCTTAGATAAGAGCCGTAGTCATCGACTTATTGCGCATGAACTCAACAGAGTTGGCATGTCCACCAACATGCAGCACCAAACTCAATACATGGAGATGGCCGTTTATTCACATGTACAGGAATCACCAGCAAGGCTCGAAATGACCCTACAGAAACGGGACCCTTCAGAGCAAACCAACTTGCAAAGGAAGTGCGCTCGCACCAGGGAGTAACTCAACACAAAAGAAATACCCCTTAGCTATCCAGCCAAAACTATGGATCCATATATAGCTAAGCTCACTGACACAAACCACGATAAAACAACATACGGGAGGACACGCTACTGTAGGAGGCATACACACCTTTATCGTAAAGGATTACACATCTTTACGTAGAGGAGTACACATCTCTACAACAGAGGATTACCCATCTCTGCCGTAAAAGCTAGTATCAACTCAACCACAGGAAGCAGTATCACTCAACTGTAAAAGAAGAGCGATTAAATATCATACCACAATCCAATCCACACCAATTATCATGTTATTAACCAAAATATCCAATTCCAAGAAAAAACCATGACTCAATCCTTATCAACCCAAAATAAAGCCTTTTTGCGGAATAACATATGCAATTTCTCAATCATATTCAAAATAAAACTCATGAATCATAAATTCAATAAAAATCAGAATTAATGTAATTTCCAGAAAATCAGTATTCACATTTTAAAGCACAAACACCAGTAATTCATGACATTCCTAAAGTTTCCATATTCATTCCCTTATTATATTCCAAGTTTCCATGACTAATACCTAAGGTAACCACTAATCCAATTTTCTGTATTTTTAATTTCCAGCACATTCCATAAACCAAAAATATAGTTCAGAAGATGATTTTAACCCATAAATACAAGCTAATATTATTCCTATCATTATTCACTATAATTTAGTCCTTTTCATACACTATCCTACCATTATGACTTCCAATTAATTGGTTATTTACCAAATATAATTTTATAAATTTCTATACCTCAATTAGGTCATTATAAAGATGTTAGAATAATTAAGTTACTGTAATAATTATTAGATATTTATTCGTATTGCAGAAATCCCCAAATTTTGACTTTTCTGTACAGAGCGCCTACCTCTGGGCACCTGAGCGCTCTTGAGCGCCCCTGAGCGTCAGTTCAGTTTCTGCTATAATTTTTCTAGATTTGCCAAGTTCGGATTTTTAGGCTTTTTCTTTGAATTTATTTGCTCTAAACTAATTTCCTAATATTCTAAATCACACCTACAATGTAACGCCTCGGATCCAGATTTATTTAAACACATAAACCCAAATCTGGTTCGTTAGGGAAAATGACCCAAAACAACTATTCCAGACTTAAAAAATTTAATTTATTATATTAGAGTGCGGAAATAAAAACATCTTTCAAGAAGCGCGGAATTAAACCACAAAAATAATCCATTAGTATTTCATCTATAAAGTCTGGAAAGGTTCAACTAAATAAAATAAATAACATCCACCAAGGGTGTGGAATAAAGATACTAATAATCCTTCAAATGACATCAAAATCCTCAAATAAAAATACTAAAGTTAATTCCTAAGAAAATAAATATAAATATCTCTCCATGTCTTCCTGGACTTACACAGGAATGAAATAGTCTTCTTCCTGGTAATCACAGTAATCCTCCGGAGTCTCTACCCCAGCAACGTCCTTTTCAAGAATATCTGAAAACAAAACCTATAAAACAATAATGTGAGAAACAACATCTCAGTAAGCAATCATGCAAATAGTTGACCACAATAAAACATGCAACGCTTAATCAAAATAATCACAATAAGATTCAAGACAACAATGAAATACAATTTGTCCACGTCATGGGACTCATGAAATAATATATTAGAAAAAGAGAGTAGACATGTGCCAATATGCTACCTAACCAAATTACGATGGACCAGCCGCCCTGCAGTCTGGTTATTCAACACCAACGGAAGAACCCAACCATGAGTTAGCATGTACGATCCAACCAATCCAGGAGTGGATAACATAGCGACTGACCAATCTAGGAGCGGTACCATCCTCAAGATGATGGAATGCCTCAGACACAGAATTCAAACCCCTCTAATACACATTTCACATACTAGCTATTCTATGGATTCATATAACTGCTAAACCCACTCAATAGTGAGAAAAACCAACCACGGTAATGGACATACTTCTCAATAACACCCACAAAATACAGAACCTTATCTGTATAACCAAATCCGCCCATGCGGGAAATAATAAATCAGGCACCAGCCTTGTCACACTAGTGACCCAAAACCAAAATAGAATGTACCAAGTCATATGTCCAAAACTCCAGGTTTCAACGGGCTAATATGTCCTGAATGTGTATCGACTCCATCGATGCACAAAATACCTTCATATCACCCAAATACAGGTGTATGAACTCACAAAACCAACCTTGGTTAAAAGTAAAATCTTTTGGAACAATGGAATCAAGTAAAAGTTCCTCTTTAGAAACATCTACCCAAAATCTTTATAAAATTGAATTTTAAACATCTGCCAATGCAAACAATTCCTATATACCCCAATCTTGATGGTACATAGGTTAAAATTGGATAAAAACACTTCCGTAGTAAAAACTAGGTTGAAAAGCCAATTTCCAAAAATTTTACAGACTGGTTGCTCGAGCGGCAAAGGGCGCTCGATCGGCCTTACACAATAGGTTGTTTCAAGGGAGGTCGCTCGAGCGACTGTTCTAGCGATAGTTCAATCTGGGTAAAATTGCTCTCGGGTTTTGGAATAAATACATAGGGCACTCGAGTGACTGCTCAGGTGGCCCGATATGTGAGAAATCTGTAACTTTACGAAATTCAAGAAAAATTCCACAAATCAATATTCAATGCATTAAAACCATTCTAAATCATTCTAAAACACTTTATAAACATGCTAGAACAATTCCCAATAATTAAAACATCATAAATAACAAAAACAATGCATCAAATCATCGATTAACCATGTATATCATCTAAACATGAATTTGTATTTTATGCAAGCGTCAAGGGACTACTTACCTGGTTCTAGGACTTAAACCTTCTCTAAAAGCAACGAAATATCATTCCTAAGATTGCCAAATGATCACAACAAGCCTCGATCACGTATGAGTTAAGAAAATCACCACTTTAGGAACCCAACAACACTTTTATCTCTAAAAAACAGAACTTTTTATTAACTTGCTCTTACTTGAGTTTCTATGCACGAAAATCCTCTCTTTTCCTTCTCTAAGACGTCTCCAACAAGTTGTTTAGGTTTGGTTTAGTCACAAGGAAACTAGGAGAAGAATAGAGGAAGCAAGAGAAATGTGCGGCTTCTTCTATTTTTTCTTTGAGTTTTTAACTCAACGTGAATCAATCCATGCACTACTAGGTTTGTTTATTATTTAAGGTATTTTACTATAATACCCTCTTTCCTTAAGCCAAACCACTCAAACCATAAAGTCTCAATCCAACTAAACCCTTGGGTCAACCCACCCTCTTTGGGTTCGACCAACTCTTTTTATTCTCCTTGTTTATTTCTCAATTAATTCTTACTAATATATACCATAGCACAACTAATTAGTATATTGAGATTATATTTGGTCAATAATCATGAGCTCACCTTATATAAGCTCTCTTATCATCTCCAGTTCATCTTGATTTCCTCTGGGTCGAACCAAAATCTCATCTCCTGCATATTTATTAACCAATTAGTCTATTGATTTATTTATTACTAAAATCTGGGATTTTACATACAACATCCTAGATTATCTTGCATCAATTAATTACCAACCTATTATTATCCACATGATCATAGCTATGTATATTCAATACTTTTTACATATTTTTTCAAGAATACAAAACCCTATGAAACAAACCATTCGATTCCATGTAAATTCTTTTTTGGCTAACCAAATCAAACTATATTAAATCACAGAAATCAAAACCATGCAATTCCTCCAGTTTTCAATGGTTGTTACTTGTCTCATACGCTAAATCCATCTTCTTTTTAAAGTTTTTAAATCTGGACGAACTTCTGCTCCTATTCGCATCAAGCCAGAGTTCTCCAATTCCAATCTCCACCGTTCACATTGTAGATTTACCAGTCGTGACCAAAACCTTCCACTTTGAGGTCATTCCAACGGTTGGATTTGCCCTAATCGCGTTTTGATGGAGACTGGCCGGACACCTCTGCAGTAGCTTTCTTCTTCCTTTCTCCCTCTCTTTTCTCTCATTGTATTTCACACGAAAATTCCCTAATTTTCCCTCTTGCTCTCCTATTTATACTAAGCTATAAAAGTCTTAAACCAACCCTAATAACCCCTTTTTAATTGGGCTAACCTTAGAGTGATCTAATTTGGTTCAACCACCTTCTAATTAATTTCTACTTTTTCTCCACCTTCTATTTTTCTACTAATTCCATACTAATTAACTTTCCCACTATCTAGACTTCTCCTTTTAACTTATTTTCGTGCATATTGTCTACTAAATTTCTAAATATCACGTAAACACTTATTAAGTTGCTTTTTCTCCCAATTAAGGCTCGAAATTACCTAATTGCCCTTTTTCCTCTTTTATGCTTTAATTATCCCTATTTAATTTTAATCTTAATTCAGTAACTTATTTCCTTCTATTTTCTAATTCTAATTATTACTTAATGACTTATTTCATATATTACCCTTTTTGAAAATTACCAAAATACCCTTTTTGGTTAATTTCATTAAAATTTCTTCTTTATTTACGAATTATTATTTATTTGAATTACTTGTCCTCTAAATGACTTAAACTCATATTTTCTTTTATTTATATATTTATTTATTTATTATGTGAAAATTTGGGGTCTTACAACTAGATAGTACATGCCAACCCTTAGCTATAATGGTTGGTTTTTCCTGCAATAAGACAATGATCGTGTACTCGGCTTCGCACATAATCTGGGAAGTGGCATAGTAGACATTGACATTACTCTAGTTAAAGGCAATCTTATTTCATGAGTCCTGTTGTGACTTATTAATTTTTAATTGATACTATTGTTTTAGCTAGTAAATGAAGTCTGTTTATTTTGTTCGGATTAAGGCTAGTCTCCTTAATGTGTTTCCTTCATGATGGAGAGGCCTTCTATGGGGGAATGTGTTGTAGCAACTCTGTTTCCATCATGAGGGTGAGGTCTTGTATATTTTCCACCGTAAGGGTGATGACATTGGTATCAGATCTGCTACAGTTATTCTTAGACTGGATTGTTAGGAGCTAGGTTTTAACCTTTCAAAATAGTCAAATTTCATTATTATTATTATTATTATTATTGTTTCGATATATATATGTAATGTTGTTTTGATTTACATGATGGGTTTTACGAGTTTATCTCATATTGATTGCTGGATTATTGTTGGATTATTCGGATTACCTGTGTTGTCGTCATTATTATATGTTTTATAACTGATTCATGTTTTAGAACTGAATAAAATATATTTGAGCATGCATGTGCTACTTACTAGGATATTCGTATCTCATTCGGTTTTGTTTTGTTTTCAAATCTTGGAAAGGACGACACTTAAGGGTGGATGCTTGGATATTGTGAGTTTAGACTTGAGATATAGTATTTTTGTATTGAGTTTGGGAATTTAGTTGATTCTGATTATGTAGATTATTTATTTATTCATGTTCTTCTTCACTCTGATATATGAATCCTATGGATTAGCTAACTCTTCGAAGATGAGCTACAGTTTTACTACGTAACTCGAATCTAAGGCGTTATACATCCCCAATGTCAGATATACAAATAAAGTCTCAAAACAATTAAATTCCAACTCAGAGAGACATCAAACCTACAATAAGTAAGCCAATCAAGATTCGAGTCCTGCGTGACATCCACCTTTCAAGATAACTGAATGTAAATGATTACCAAGCTTCAGTTGTCTACATGCCCAAAGCCCAATCTCATTCAAAAAATTCAACGAACATATGAGACGTATACAATACCAGAAAAAAAAAGTTTTTTCTTTAGTAACCCAAGCGTAACAAAGTAAGAGAAAATGATGAGACTGTCTACGAAGTTAAAAAAAAAAGGTAACTAAACACAAAAAACTCGAACTAAAAAGTAAAAGAAAATGATGAGACTGTCAACAAAGTAAGAAAAAAAAAGGGAAATAAACGCAGAAAACTCGAACTACCAAGCGCTTGATAGAAATTCAAAACTGAAAGAACTGCTTGATGGAGTTGTAGAGATAACCATTTCCTGCAGGACACCATTTTGGAGAGCCAAACTAGCATTCAAGGGTTTGAGAGTCAATCTTCTGGTAGAAGCGATTCTCATTCTTAAGCAATCTTTTGGTATAGTTATCAATTGTTGGGTTTGGCAGACGAGGAGACTAAAACGTTTGGCAAATGAAGAGATTAAAATTTAATCAGGGAAGAGGAGGGACGTTTTGGGTCTTGCTGCCACATTAACAGCGACGTGGAGCTACAAAGGTTGAGAATTATAGGTTTGAAGCTCTTTGAGAGCTTCAAGGAAAAAACCAATTGCTATTTATTATATATAAATTACTATTAAAAGTAAAAATCTCCTTAAAATGTTTTTTTTACATACCTAAAATATCCTTCTGAGGACAATTATTTTATAATTCTGGTTTTTTTTTATTTGAGAAACTTACACCTAGACCCTCTGAGGTTTGGGAAAGTGGCATGGACACCTCTGTGATTTAAAACCAATCACTTACTACCCCTAACGTTTCAAAAAGGGTCACCGAGCACCCCAACCGTCAGTTCAGAAGCCAACAGAGTTAAACCATTTTCGAAATGTCAAATATACCCTTTGTTTAAAACCTAAAGTGTCGTCTTCTTCCCCAAACCAAATAATCCAAAACGAAACCAAATCAAAGGTTTATTAACAAATCTCCCCCTCATCATTCCCGAGCGCCCCCCCCCCCCCCCCCCCCCCCCCCCCTCCCTCTCCCAAACTGAAGAAACCATGCTCTTCTTCAAGCTCTCTCTCGCTGCAACAAATAGGCCCCATCATCATTCCCACTGTAAATGAATATGGCTACAATAAGAATCCCCCAAGTTTTGGCCCTTTAGTTGATTTGTTATGAAGAAATCATATTCTTTTCTTTGACCCATCCACCCCTTTAATCAGTTCGTGACCAAGACTCTTTGAATACTGGTGCAAACTGTAAGATTAGTCTCTATCCATATGAGGCGTTAAGAGTATTGACACCATGGTAAGCAAATAAAAACAGGATAATTTCATAGGATGAATTGTTCAAAGTACTCACCATTCATAAAAAAACTCTAGACAACATTATAAGAACAGAAACTTTATCACTCGACCTCAATAGATTAGATTCAAGGAGCCCAAACTTTTCTTGTGATTGAAATGTTGAAATCTGCTTGTTCCTTTTTTATTGTTTGAGACAACTGTGGCTGATGGGGGAGGCTGAAATGGTTGGGACTGGGTGTAATGGGGTTGAATCCAAGACCATGGTGCATTTAGGAGTTATTATGGATTTGAATTCCATAGTTGGAGAGATGGCAGATAGTTGCATTTCCATGGCTATTTCCGACTTCTATAGGAAGAATCCTTGGTATCGAACAAGACTGGAGATTCACACTAGAGATTCGAAGGGTGAAGTTGCCGGTGCTGCATCTGTAGGTCTATTTCTTTTTCCAGAAAATTTTCATTCATAAGATCCATCCAAACTGCGTTCTTCCCTTTTTTATCTTGCCAGAAATTTGATATCACTCGTTTGGTCATAGATTTCCTCCGTCCTTTTGTGTGATCTGTCACAGGCAAGAAACACATGAATTAGTTCTCTGTCCTCAATCCAACTGCAGCTTGGGTTCTTGTTCATTCCTTTGTCCTTGATAATCTGCTTGGTTCTAACCAAATCATTCCATCTCTCCACATAAGCATAAAACAAGTTTGCTAGTAGAGATACAAAACTGTTACAGCCAAGAGCTTTGGTAAAAATATCAGCAAGCAGGTTATGAGATGAAACATGTAAAGTCTAAATGATTCCAGCTTGAAGCTTCTCATGAACCACATGAAAATCTATTTCTATGTGCTTTGTTCTTGCATGAAAAACAGAATGTGTAGCTATGTGCAAAGCTTCTTGACTATCACAAAAGACCAAAGCTGGCTTTGAATGACCAATCTACAAGTCTTTCAAAAAAGAAAGAAGCCAAGTTATTTCACACACAATTGAGGCCATTGACCTATATTCAGCCTTTGCTGAAGACCTTGAGACAGTCCTTTGCTTCTTTGTTTGCCATAAAATCAAGGAATCTCCCAAAAACACACAATAGCCTGTGACTGATCTTCTACTTTCCACACAGCCTGCCCAGTCCGAATCACAAAAGGCTTTCAAGTGTAAGGCTGAAGAAGCTGAGTAGAACAAACTCTGCCCAAGTGTATTTTTGAGATATCTAAGCACTCTATAGGCAACATTTAAATGTGGTTAACGAGGTTTATCCATGTATTGACTTAAAACTTGGACTGCATATGACATATTAGGTTTTGTAACCGTTAAATACAACAACTTGCCTATCAATCTATTATAAGCAGTTGGGTCTACAAGCAAATCACCATCAGTTGAAGTTAGTTTCATGTCTGTTCCATGGGAAACCTAGCAGGTTTGTAGCCAATGTACCTTGAGCCTTGCAAAATATCTAAAACATATTTTCTTTGACATATTGAGATACATTTCTTGGATCTAGCAATCTTATGCCCAAAAAATATTTCAGAACACTAAGATCCTTGATTTTGAATCTGTCATGGAGAAAAACCTTTAAAGTAGTGATTCCATCCATATCATTCCCAGCAAGAATAATATCCTCCGCGTATACTAGAATAGTAGTATAAGAATCTCCATCATGTCTTGTAAAAAGAGAATAATTTGACAAAGATTGTTGGTACCAAAATTCAATCAAATAAGTTGATAACTTTGAGTACCATTGTCTAAAAACCTGTTTAAGTCCATACGAAGATGTGTTAACCTTGCAAACAACATCCACCCCCTTGTTGTCAAAACCAGGTGGCACCTTCATATACACCTTGTGGTAAGCCACATTTTGTGTACGCACTGTCCCTTCGCAATTTCGGTGAGTAACCGCTGGTGTCTACTACTCTCATTGTTCCACTAGACCTTGAGTTGCCCTACCCAAACTTGTTTGCCTAGTTGGGCTTAATGCATCCCCGAGGGTCAATTCGACCCCCTCTAGTTGATGGAGGTGCTAGCATTTGATAGCAGTAATAGCTAGCAGACATCTAACACTGACCAACTTAGCAACAGGTGAAAATGTTTCAGTATAATCCAACCCCTCTTGTTGTGTAAAACCCTTAGCTATAAGTCTAGCTTTAGGTCTTTCCGTAGTGCCATCTGATCTGAACTTTATTTTGTAAACCCACTTATTATCAATGACAGTTTTACCAGGAGGTGTGAGACATGGGAAAAAATCACCGGAGTGATCGTCCCTCCGTCAACACACGGGCTCAACGCAAAAGTGGGAGAGTCGCCACCATTCATGATTTTGGGGTGAGAATGGACACCAAATGTTCAAAAATAGGCAAAAATAGCCAAAAGACAAATTCTAGGATAAAAATAACCCTACTTGAAAATCAAGTCCAGAGATGGGTAAGGGGATTAGATTATGAACGGGGGAAGGTGTTAGGCACCCCCATTCATCCACACGAAGTGGTTGCCAAGTATATATTCATGCAAAAAACAAAGTAAGAAAGCTTGCTAAAAATCATGAAAAAGCCTTGAAAAAGGAACAAGTGTATGATATATTCACATGAAGATCTAAATGGATTTTAGATCCTCTCTTATGTCAATATCATTTCTGGAATATCTCAAAAGATGGAAATCAAAGCACAAGTTGCTCAAAAACCAAGTTGAATCAAATCCGGAAAATTCGGTAAAAAATATGCCATTTGCCTTGAACTCCTTCAAATCCAATTCTGGATTGATTCAAACCAACTCTATTTGAAAGATTATGATAAATAAGGAGCTCATGCAAAATCTCAAGTTAATCCGATAAAAATCCTAGGAGTTATGCTCCTTTGAAGTTGCTGTTGGGGATTTTTAAAAGTGTTAAGTGGGCAACTTTGGAAAATTGTCTAGAAAAATCCACTACATAGAAATCCGTGAAATTTGGTGTGATTGAAGTCTGTATGGCCATCTTTTCAGAGAAACTAGCCTCATACAAAAATCCCTTCGGATGTGCCTTGGGTGGTCTCCCGAACAGGCCCCGAAGATCACAGATTTACCCAGAAAAATGCAAATGAGCAGTTCTGAGTAAATCGGCTACCAATAATTCAAATGGAATCCAAAAATTATGAAACCAACTGGATTTGAAAATAGACTCATAAAGGAGTACCCAGAAATAAAAATCACTCGAATCGGACTTAAAACGAACACATGGCGGTCCGTCGAAGTGACAAGTTCTGTACTTGGACCTGAACTGTCCACTCAACTTCGACAGAGAGGTGTCAAAAATCGGCTAGAAAGAAATTCATGAAATTTAGTGGACATAAACTAGACAGCCTCACCTTTCCCATGGTTCTGGAATTGCCCCAAAATTCATCCGGATGATGAAGTTACGGACGTCCGAAGTAAGGGTACAGGTGCTGTCAAGCTAAGCCACTTTTGCAAAAAACCAAATCCGAAAATTGACAAAAAGTGTGTGATTCGTGTGAGATGAATCCAAAACCTTTGAAAAACATTTAAAAATATTCCAGAATTGATTTAGGCCATTTATTTGAGATTTATCACAATAAATGCAATAAACCCCAAATATGAGCCTATCCCGCCAAAATAGTGATATGTGTGCAAAAGTGAAAAAAACCTAGCAAGATCCATACACATGCATATAGATTCAACAAAATAGGTTCTAGCATAGCCTAGGGTTCCGTTCCATTATCGTTTCCCTCTGTTCTCTTTAAGATAATCAAGGGTACTTTGAATATGGAACGGTTTACAATCAATCAAAAAGCCTTATGCTACATAGGTTCTAGCACTAGGGTCAATCCCCAGTCTCGTTTCTCCTAGATCCGCCTTCACGTTTTACGGCTAGGGGAGTCTTGAGATACTTTGAGCCGGGGAAGGATTTCCACACATACAAACAAGGCTTTACACTACAGAAAGGTAGAAGAAGAGATCTAGATCTAGGAATGTAAAGACAGAAAATAAAAAGAAAAGTTGAGGCTTACCTGAGTGCTGGAGGCGATTCTACAGCGGTTTTCTTCTTCTCTTGGAGTTCTTCTTTGCGAGAATTCAAAACAAGAGTTGTGTCATTTGCTCAAGGAGGAGGCTCCTATTTATAGGCAAGGGCTAAGGTCATTGGTAGACACAAATTAATGTCTAGAACCCCTCCAACCTAAACCCTAAGGTTATTTCCGCGATTTCCCCTCATTTAATGAGGGACATGATGGTAAAAGTGAAAAGCTCTCGGAAAACCCTAATTTTGAGCAAACTTAAGGTATCCGGTATATCAGACCGGATAACAGAGGGCCTTAAGGTATCCGGTACATGGTACCGGATACATTAAGGCTCACATGTATCCGGATAATCATTCCGGATACATGAAGGAGTACTTGTATCCGGATTGAGTATCCGGATACAGGTAAAAGTTTATTTTCTTCAAATTCTGTGCTGGCTTTCCAGGAGATAATGATTTTTGATGATTATTTGTGCAATTTGGGGTGTCTACAGGAGGTAACTTGGTTAATGTCCAAGTATTATTTTCTTCAAGAGCCTTGATCTCTGCAGCCATGGCATATCTCCATTCAGGTTTAGAAACAGCCCTAGCAAAAGACTTAGGTTCAACAAGATCAGTAAGAGTAGAAACATAAGCTTTATGACGAGAAGACAGATTGGAAGTAGAAAGATAAGGAGAAATGTCATATTGTTCACCTGGACCAACAAGTGCAAAAGAGTTGGATTGAGATGCCAAAAAAGGCATGCAACATTCATAATCATGAAGATAAGCAGGAGGTCTAACAACTCTAGAAGACCTACGAGTTGGAACAAAAGCATCTGAATTTTGAGCAAGGAAATTAGATGAATACTAAGAAATAGAAGAAGATTGGAGAGGTGTGGAAGAATTAGGAGAATCAGAATCTAGATCAGGAACCAAAGGAAGTATAGGGTTTGGCAAAGAGGAAGAAGGAGATGTTTACGAAGAATGAAAAGAAACAGATTTATGAAAAGGGAAAATTGTTTCATGGAATACAACATCTCTTGAGATGAAAACTCGAAGAGTATGCAAATCATATAAAAAACTCAATGAGTATGCAAATCATATAACTTGTATCTGTTGATAGAATAAGGATAACCAAAAAACAAGCAAGCTTGGGCATGGGGACCAACCTTGGATGTACCAGAGGGTGTTGTGGAACCATAATAAAGACAACCAACCACTCTAAGGTGAGAGTAAGTAGGAGGTTTGTGATAAAGAAGCTCAAAAGGGGACTTACCATTAAGAATGGGAGAAGGGAGTCTGTTAATGATATGAACAGCAGTTAAAAAACATTCTCCCCAGAATTTTAATTGTAAAAAAGCTTGAAATCTAAGAGACCGACTGTAATGCCTCGTATCTGTGTTGTTCATTAAAGATATAACACGTCTCACGGAGTGTTATGTATGGGCCTAAAATTACTTATCCAAATCATAATCATAACATGGATCACATACATCAGAGTGCGGAAATAAAAATTTCCATTTAAGTGTGGGAATTATACCGAACCATGAATATATAGCTTACTAATCAAATTTGAAAACCAGTTCAATCCCAATTAAAAGTCAAGTATCAATAGTTCAATTCCACTCTACTCAGTAGTTGTGTCCTTTCCAAGAGTATCTGAAAACAAAACAAAACGTAATGAGATACGAATATCCCAACAAGTAGCACATGCATGCTAAAACATTTTACCACATTTCTAAAATTATGCTATGATAAAGAATTACAACAACTCAATACTATCACAAAAGGAATTTCGATAAACTGAATACAATCTCAACAACACCATTAGTCAAGTGACAATACAAGTATCATGAAACAAGTAACATCATGGCCAATGTCATGTAGTTCACTTTAATTGATTAATCAAAATGCCAGAGCGACAGCCACACCTCCATGTACACAATCCGGCCTACTCAGGGTTTCGGTACTCTGAAATGACAGTCTACTCAGGGTTTCGTCATCCAATGCCGGCATAGTCTGAGTTTCGGCATTAACAACCCGGCCTACTCTGGGTTTCGGGTTGCTCTACACTGGTCGTGGCAACACTCATGGCTATGCAATTATATCAATAAAGTCAACACATCATATTACTAAGCTTAAGTCATGGATCAAAAACAAGCTAGACCAAAATAGCTTGTAACCAAATCAACATGTAATAATCAAATGTGATCAATCAGAAATCATGGGTTAATCATGACCAAATCCACTCCATCATGGAGGATCTCAAGTACATGCCCTTCAAGGCGAATAACAATATCCAAACCAAATCTTATATCCAATCATTCATGAGACAAAACCAATAATCTAAATCTGTAGAAGTAACTCACCGTAAAACAAATCCAATACAAGTTCCAATCAAATCCGATATAAACCAAAGTAATTCAAAATAGATCTCGAACACCGATTTCTCAAATCTAACCAGAATGTGTTCTTAGAGAGTCATTTACTTCCAAATTGTTTAGATATGAGAGTTACATAAGTAGAAGTCCTTAAAATCCTTACTAGTTATATAGAAAACATAATATCCTTTTAGAGCCCAAAATGAACCAATTTAGAGGAATAAGTGGACAAGTATTTGGTATGATCTCTTTCCTATAATTAGCCTTTAGAAATACCTTATAAATGATCTTAGAAAGATGTTATAAGTGGTGGAATCAAAACAGACACATTCTATAATGATTTGGAACCAAAAGTCTCTCTAGAACCTATGTTAGTAGAATGTGCACAAACTCTTCGTTATAATGAATTTTAATATAATTCCTATGCAAGCACTTCCTAAATACCTAAATCTTATTTTTACATAGGTTGGATTTGATTAAAAACAACTCTGTAGTAAAAAATTTCTCAAGTTGGTAATTCCAGATTTTCTATCAAGGGCGTTCGACACAACGCTCGAGCGTCCCTGCAGGCGTTCAAGTAAATCAGAATCAGAAAACCGACGCTCGGCATAACGCTCAAGCATCATTTCAAGCGCTCAGCTTACTGACTTTTGACCACTTTCAGGTTCTGAGAAAATTTACACACTTAGGATTGCACTCGAGCACGATTCCAGACGCTCACCAACTCATATTTTTGAATTTTTTGAGAAATGACCTACCAAAACCTAATTTAATTCTTCCAAAACTATGCAAACATATTCTAAATCATTCATATGAACTTTCTAGTTTATCCAACAACAATTTACCAGGTAATTCAGATGAGATCTATAATTATTCTTCAAATAACTCAAAACACCCAAATATGAATTTCAAACCCTCATACTCGAATTCAATGCAATAAATCCACGAAATCTAGCATGAATTGATTAATAAGGGTGCTACTTACCTATAGGAAGCTCGAATCAACTCAATTTCAAAGCCTAAGACCTTAGAAGCTTCAGATCTCACAATTCTCCACAATTTCCCCCTTGTTTTCATCAAATCATTTCTAGATCTGATTAGATCTGTTCTAATCCTAAAATTCTCTTACAACAGGCCACGAAATTTAAATTAGAAGCACACTCACAGTGAACACTCTGATCTGCTCGAAATATTTCAATAATCTCAACTTTTGAATTTGATTCTTCTTCAAACTTCAAATCAGCAACAACCGGTTAGAGTAATTCTCTTCCTCTTCTTCTCTCCAGATCTGTCTGTAACGCCCTGGATCCGGGTTACATATAAAAACCATAACTTATCTCTAGAGGTTAATATGTAACACATGATCGCAATATCAGAGTGAAGGAAAAACATGAATACGACAATAACTATATAACAGAGTGCGCTAAAATAATCCCAAACGGAAATAAACTCACATGACCAAGTAACTACCCGCAAGTATTGTCCTCTCCAGGAGCAGCTGAAAACAAAACAAAATAATACGGAATGAGATACGACTATTTCAGTGAGCAGCACATGCATGCACAAATACATTTAGTTCAGTTCTAAAACATGCCATGGTTATAAACCATATACAATGATGATAACACACATATTTCGAATAATCCAACTAAACTTCAATAATCCAATTTATATCAGTGCGGAAAACCATCAGGTAAATCAAGCAATAACAATCCGTTTCCAATCCCGAAGATATTGATAAAATAGTGATTAACTGACAACAACATAGCGAATAACCATGATTTCGTATCTCAAGATATAATTCCAGAATATACCAAGGCCATATAACACAAAGTCTTCTCATAACCATGCCCACGCCTCCAAATGTATATCCGGCCTACTCAGGGTTTCAGATATTGAAATGACTACGTCATCCAATGCCGGCCTACTCAGGGTTTTGGCATTGACAACACCGAACCACTCAGGGTCACACTGCTGCTCTACATCGGCGGGAGATACGAATACCCAATAACCGGTAAACAATATTTCATGAACCATAAATACCAACAAACCAGCGAATAAAACATATCACGTCAAACAAAATCAAATACCAACATTGGTCAATGTCATGTAGTTGTTTACATTGATTAATTGACATGCCAAGGCGACATCCACCCCTCCATGTACACAGTTCCGGCCTACTTAGGGTTTCAGACACTCTGAAATGACGGCCTACTCAGGGTTTCGTCATCCAATGCAGGCCTACTCCCCGGGTTTCTGCATTGACAACCAAGCCTACTCAGGGTTTCTGGCTGCTCTACACTGGCAGTGGCAACACTCAAGGCCATGCAATTACACCAACGAAGCAATAACATCACATTACTAAGCTTAGACTCTGGATCTAGGACAAGATAAACCAAAACAGAAAACCAACGTATAATCTCAACTTTGACATCACAATAATTCAATTTGTTCAACATCATGTATAACACAACCACAGCTCACCACATGTCCCTCTAGACCAAAACAGTACCTCATGTAATTTCAGTATTTACTCAAATCTCATAACACATGACCATTGGTAATAAAACCCATTTACTCACACCAAGAGAAATCTTTACAATACATTTCAGAACTTGCAATCAAGTAAAACCAGGTTAAATAAATTCTCAAATCAAGTACAGTGTATGAACAAAGAGAAAACTAAATCGTGAACTCCTAGTGTTAGGAATAATAACATCACCTACCGATAGCCCTAAAATTCACCTTGGAAGCTCCTAAGAATTACCAGAAATTCCACTTAATATTCTCAGAGTAATTGAACAGGTAATAGTAATTATAAAATCCAAAACAAGTCATTAATTAAGTGATTGAACCCTCAAATCATCAAAATCTAGCTTGGTTTGGTCAAAACCCCAATTTCGGCAAAATATGGGGCTTGCGTTGACCTCTGGCGCTAGGCGCGAGGTCGGCGATAGGTCATTAGTTAAACTACACGTCGCGCTCAATCCAATTACACTAGGCGAGAGCTAGGCACGGATAGGTGCTAAGGATTTTTGGTCTCGCGCTTAAGTAAAACACTCGGCGCGAGATAGGCGCGCGATGAGCGCAAGCTCGGCGGTAAGGGAATTTAGTTCTCGCACCGACTAAAACCAGTAGGCGCCAACCCGGCGGATACTACCTCTGATTTTCAAGTCTCTGTTAATGCCAAATCTCTATGACTGACTGAAATTTTAATGTCTGTAACAATTTTCATAGTCTCCTACTATCCCCAGAAGATGTTTAAACACGTTTCGAAATTATTCTAAACACATTTATATTTATCTCTAACAATCCTAAAAAAAACTCACGCTTGAACTGTATTTTTCCAGAATCATGTGCAACACGACCAAACTCACGAATCAAATCCAAAACCCAGTTTTAAAATGATGCTACTCACCTGTTGAATGCTTAAAACCCTACAACTACAACTCTGAAAACCGAAAGCTCCGATATCGCTCTTCTGCCTAGATTCTCCTCTGATCGAACTGGTTTTCTGAACAATCGCTGAACGACAGGAACCACGTCCGCTCTTCTGATTTCCAACTCCTCCGATTTGGTTGAACTCTGGTAGCGACAACCTCCTCCAACCGATTTAATCAAAAACCCCAGAACTCCAGCCGAAGTTTTCTTCGAACTCAAAGTATATGAAAAGAAAAACCTACGACCGAAATACCTTAAGTATTTATAGTCGCCCTACCCAACTCATGGTTCACCACATGCTCGCCCACGCAAGGATTCCTACTTATTCAACTCCTTTAAGTGTGCGATCAGGTACTTTCCACTCCTCCGATAACCTACACCAGCATCTTCCCCAAATAAATAAAATTTTCCCATTTTAAATAATTCATCCTATTTAGATTTTAAATTTAGCTCAAATTAATTTCCTCTTCTCAATTTTTAAAATTTTTCATTAATTAAACTAATTAACGACAAAATCTAAAATATTTTTATGTTATTAAAATTCGGGATTTTACATTGTCGACCAGATTAGAACCTCGGTTTCTTCTTGCTTCTCCTCTCCAGAACCTTATTAGCTAACCATCAAAACAAACTCTCTAACTAACTAACTTCCTCTCTTTATACTCCCATGTCTTTGCCGCCAACCTCTTTTAAATTCCAATGATTTGCTGTTTGCCACACCACCAATCTTCTCTACATATTCATGACCAATAAATTTAATTAAAAAGGCGTGCATATAATATTTCTATTTAAAACCAATTAATCTTACCTTGTGGCGCATTATTTCACCATTAAATTTCTCTAAAATTTCCCAAAATAGCCTTGCCTTCCTTTTTCTTGAAATTTTCACCATTAATAATAATTAATATTCTAAAACAACTTCTAAATTTATTAATAAAAAATTTGGGGCTTTACACCAACCTACATTTAGAAGGTTTTGATGTTTGTGTTCAACAACATCATTTTGTTGAGGTGTGTAAACACAAGTTTGTTGATGAATAATGCCATGAGTATGATAAAATTCAGGCATAAGAAACTCAAGGTCATTGTCAGTTCTAATACATTGAACCTTAGAATGAAACTGAGTTGCAACAAGAGAAATAAAATATTGCAAATGAGACATGATTTTTAATTTACTTGGCATAAGATACAACCAAGTGTAGCGCGTGTGGTCATCCATAATTGTAAGAAAATATTGGGCACCATCAAGAGACTTAACAGAAAATGGTCCCTAAATGTCACAATGAAGAAGTTGAAAAGCTTCAGTTGATCTATGAGTTTTATTTGGAAAAGGCAACCTCTGCTGTTTGGCAAGAGGGAAAAAATCACAATGATCAATATGAATAGGTTGTATCTCAGGTACATTTTGGTGGATTAAGTCCAACCAAAAGTTTGATAAATGGCCTAATCTATAATGCCAGATATCAAAAGAAGTTTTATTACATGCGGAAAAAACAGTAGGGGAAACACAATACTGTGCAACATGAGAATGAAAAGCAAATTTAGCAAACGACTTCTTGAGCAGATGATAGAGTCCAGCCCTTCCTTCACCCAATCCAATCGTCTTCTAGGTTTGAAGGTCTTGAATAAAGCAATATTGACCAAGACAAATGAGACAGCAAGAACAAGATTTTAAAAGCTTGCTGGCAGAAATCAAGTTGAAGGTGAAAGAAGGAATAACAAGAACATTTGTTAACAAAATATTAGAAGAAATGCGAATGTTGCCAATATGTGTGACAGGAACTAAAGCGACAGTTGGCAGTTTGACAGAATTGGAAATAGAACAAGTAACAAATGTTAAAGAATGAACAAAGGTTACCATATGGTCAGTAGCCCTGATATCAATGATCTAAGTGAGATCAAAATGAGTAGAAACGACTATGGAAGAAGAAGCACAAGAAAAGAAAGAGATACCTGCCATTCTTGAAAAGTGATGATCCTGATTGGGTGGTCCAATCACTTGAGCTACTAAAGGCAGAGTAGAAGTTTGATCTGTCTGTGAAGGTTGCATAATGGGCAAAAGTTGCTTGAACTGATCTTGAGTGAAGGGTAGCTGTAGAACCTCCTCTAGTTTTCAGTATTAGTAGCCAAAGCAACTTGATTTGTTGTGGCTTGGTTCCTAGTAGATTTTGTTTTGTAACCGGTGGGATAACCATGAAGTTTATAACACTTCTTGACAATATGACCTAGGATTCTACAATAAGTACAAATAGGCCTATCCTTCTTGCCAGTAATCTGTTTGTAATTAGGTTTAATCAAAGATTTGCTAAGCAAAGCAGCAAGATCAGTCGATGCATGGAAATAGAACTGATCTCTCTTTGCCTTTCCTATTGAATTAACAAGGCAAAAACCTTATTGATGGTAGGAAGAGGATTTCTCAATCGAATCTGGCTTTTCATGTGATTGTAAGATTCATTCAGTCCCATTAGGAACTTCATGACATAATCCTAATTCTAATAATCAGTGAAAGTCTTCAAGGCACTAACTTAGACATCCGTAATAGGTCTATAGTTCATCAACTCATCCCAAAGTGTTTTCAATTGATTGAAATAATAACTAACAATCATCTGTCCTTGAGATAATGCAAAAATGGATTGTTGAAGTTGGAAGATCCTATATGCATTTGTTTGACAGAAATGATCTTCGAGATCTAACCACATATACCTAACATATTTGAAGAGAACACTGGAGGCTATTTCATTCGACAATGAATTCAAGATCCAAAAGTTACCATGTCATTTCCACGCTTCCAAGAACTATAATTAGCATCATTAGGAGAAGGCTTGGAAAGGGAACCATCAAAGAAGCCGAGTTTGTTCTTGGCACTCAAAGCAATGGTGATTGATTTGCTCCATGCTTGATAGTTGCCTCGAGTGAGAATTTGGCTAACCAAATGTAGATTAGGACTGTCACTGCTTAGGAGGAACACTACAAAAAAATACCGATTTAGTGGCGGACGGTATGTACTTTTTAGCAGCGGTCGTTTAAGGACCGCCGCTAAAATGCCTATTTATCGTGAATCAATCCCTCATTCAATCTATCGCAGCTCTTAATCTCAATCTCTATGTTTCTCTCCTCTCCTTCCGTCTTTTTTCTTGCAAGAAACCCTAACAATGTCTCTCGATCTAGATTTCTTGATACTGCGCTCATTGTTTCTACTTGATTGAGTTGGATATCGGAATCGACGGTCTTGAGGTCGTTCCAGCATCCTCTACTCCTGAGCCTCAGAGGAATCGTCGTCTCCGAGAAGATCGTTAGCGTCGCCATGGATTACTGATGCGGTGGAAATCTCGACTCTCTGAGAAAGAAGCAGACAGAAGATGTTCTCCGACGATATTATCAGGTTCCATGGACTTAAATTAACATTCAGATCTATGAAATGTGACGTGATTTCTTTATTTTGCAAGTCTTGTTTCTTACTTTAATTTCTCTTTGTTTTTTTTAGATTTTATGATGCGGAGCTCGTTTTGGCTCTGGAATACCTACATGGATTAGGGATTGCTTACAGAGATTTGAAGCCAGAGAACGTTTTGATTCAAGAGAACGGGCATTTGATGCTTGTAGATTTCGATCTTTCGACGAAACTCTCGAAGAAATTCTCAACGAAATCTCCCGAACCTCATCAATCGGCTGCTGGAGTCGAGAAATCCATACATTTGATTCCGATTCTCTTGATTTTCTGCTTCCTCGTTCTCTATCTTTGCTCCCACGATCCGGCTCAAAAAGGTACCGAATCCTGTACTATTGCTTGCTCGTCCTTGCTTCTTCGATCGAATTCTTATATGGCTTTATCTCAATTTTATTTGCAGATTTAGCAGATTTTACTGGTTTCAGGCGGCCTTCAACGCTGATAGGTACAATACAGGTCCTGATGATAAGGCCCGCAATGTCATCAGATATCACAAATCCGGTAGCAAACTTCGTCTCTTGCTCCACTCCCACTCCTTTCTCTCACAAATGCAGGCTTTGTCCAAAGATATTGCCAATACCATTTCCTCATTAGACCTGCCCAATCTCAATCTCCCCCTCGAAGTCAAATCCAAGACTGACCAGATCATCAACAACCTGAGATCGATGGAGTTCCGGTCAGCTGCGGCAACCGATGCAACTACAACACAAGTTGAGATCTCAATTAACCAGAGTGGGAAGATCACGCAATCAAACTTCTGCATAAGATTGCTGATGCTGTTGGTGCAAGTGCAAGTCCATCACTTGTCCAAAGTGAGCTCGCACTACTGAAGCAGGAAAAGGAAGAGATGGAAGCTCCAAAGCAGGAGGCCGATGCCCTTCAACTATCCCAACTTATACATTTGTTGTACAACACAGAAATGGTTACACGTCCGTTGGAAGAGCAGATCACCCCGTCCCATCAACATTATCCAATTGATTCGTTTGTGTGCCCATTGCATATATTCAAGGAGGTGATGACAAACCCAGTTGCAGTCATCTATGGCCACAAATTTGAGAGGAAGGCAATCCAAGAACATTTCAGAAGAGGAGGCAGTGTCTGCCCTACCTGCAAATGGGAGCTCCCATCTCAAGAGCTTACTCCAAACCTTTCACTTCAAAGATCCAAAGAGGAATGGAAGCAAATAGATATGGACTTAAAGTTTCAAGCTACAGTCCTCGGAATCACCTCTGATTGGCCTGCCATTGTCAATAAGGCTCTGGAGGACATGCAAGTTCTGATGGAAATACCCCGTTACAGGGTCAAAGTTCCAGAGAATGGACTTGTAACGAAGTTAGTGGAGGTCTTGAAACACAATGAATTAAACACCAAGGAAGCTCTAAAATGCCTAAGCTTCGAAGCTGTTGGCGATTCGAAGCCATCGGATCGGAGCTTGCATGAGATCGGAAAAGGCTCGGGCAGAGGGGGGCAAAGGTCAGGGACAGGGGCAGGGGTAGGGTAGGAAGGAGGGAAGGGGGTGTGCCGGTAAAATTTTTTTTTTTTTTTTTTGTAAAAATTGGGCTTTTTAATGGCGGTCTGAAGCTGCCGCTAAAAGCCAAAGTGACCGCCGCTAAAGGTTTTAGCGACGGTACCTTTAGGGACGGACAAGTGTCGTACCCTGGGGATTTTAGTGGCGGATTTTGAAGCTTTACCGGCGGTCATTGGCCGCCGGTAAAGGTCTTAATTTTTCTAGTGGAAGTAGGGATTGGAATTAGGATCTATTTGCATAGTAGTAGTAGAAGAAGAAGAAGCAAGTGCAATGGAATTCGTGAAATGACATTTATTACTTTAAAAGTACGAACTACCTTAAAATTCTTTTAGTAGCAGGAGAAGAAGAAGAACAAACTACTATTAAAAGTAAGAACTACTTTAAATGTTTTTTATTTTTATATTATCCTTCTAAGGATAATTATTTTATAATTCAGGTTTTTATTTTATTTTAATAGACTTTGAGAATCTATTAAAATCCTATTGACATGAATCTATTAAAATATACCCTATTCCTTCCAATTATGATATTATTATTGATGTAAAAATATAGTTTACAATTCACGTTTTATATTTTACTATTTACGTGAATCTATTAAATTAATTTTACTATTGACTTGAAGGTTTAACAGCCTTATTGTTCTAGCTCAATTTGACATTTAAGAACCTCATCCTTATCTCATGCTCTAAAACGACTCACCAAAAGCATTATAGAAATGCATTTGGCTGATTTCTTCCTTCTTGATGGTCAAAATTAAAGTCTTAGTTTCCTGCTGTGCATGAATATTTTTCTGATGTGAATGCATCTTGCATGAACTTTTTTTTTCCATATGTAAAGCTTGAACTTGCTGAAGCAACAAATGCTACAGCCCTGCAATCACATATTTTGCACATCTGTTACTTTTAATTATTATATCATATCTAAAGCTTGAACTTGCTGAAACAACCAAAAGCTGCTGCACTGCAATCACATAATCTGCATGTCTGTTCGTTCTAATTATTAATTCAGGCTTAAAAAATACGATGGTTATTTGGGTACTCCATTGATTACGAGTATCATTCTAATATGGGTGTGCACACGTCTCGGCGAGGCGCCGCACGGAATTGCGTTGGGGTTTCGAGGTATCGGAGTCGCCACTGCCTGAGATGTGCAGGCAGACACTTGGGTGCCTATACAGGTCTAAGATTTGCTGGTCTGCGTCTTTTTTAGAGATTCGAGCAAGTTCTCGGTTACGGTCCGGGGAAGTCCGAAAACACCCCGGTCCGCCCCGTCAAATGACGGGTCCCTTGGGTTTCCCTGGTTCTGAGTCAACTTAGTCTCACCCTGATCCTAGCCCAGCATGTATCAGATTAAGTCTGGTAGGGACCTTTGCAGGTGTAAGTCCCTTTTATTCATTTTTATCTTTTTATCCATTAAAGTAAAGTGGGTCGGAGGTGGGCCCCGTTGGAAGGCCCACAGTGGATCAAATTGGACTGTTAAATCCAAGGTCTATTTTGGGTTTTTGGGGTTGCTTGAAATTATGTGGGCCCCTGTGTGGGCCTACAGTGGTGCAATACTTAAAAAAAAACCTTGTTGATCTCCTACCAATCAAACCAAGAAAAAAAAAATGAAATGAAATGACAACATATTAAGAAAGGATTAAGGGGACTTAATAGGGGTACATTAGAATTTGAAGATGAGGAAGGGAACATGCTCCCTTTTTGAAAATAAAGAGAATGCCTTTGAATCACACTTTACCCCATACCATCGAATCATCTTTCTGTCATGGTGACTTCTTTGTATGTAGGAAAAGGGGAGAAAAATCCAACACATTTGCTAGAACAAAAGTTAGTGATTCCTGAAGAATTTCATTGATAAAAGTAGTTCATCTTTTTATATTTGCAATGAAAACTTACCAAAAGCTTACCTAGGATTGCTTGAAGGTGTTGAATCCCTTTGAAGCTCTTCCGGCAGCGTAACAGCTCTATTTCAAGTTTGGGGGAAAGAACTTTAGACTTCTTTTGGGTTTGGAATGAAGGGGGGGATGATGGAGAGGTTTTTTGGTATATTTGGACAGAACTTGGGGGCTTTGGCAAGGTTATAAAGAGGCTTTGGACAGCATAACGGCTCTACTTCAAGCTCAAAAGGTGATTTCTAAACCTATCTTTGGTTTGCAAGAAAATAAAAGAGATTTGGGTTTGACAGGGGTTAGCTGTAGCAGGGGTTTAGACAGGGAAGAGAGAGGGCAGAGAGGGGGCTAGCTTGCTTGAGGGGAGATCAAGGAGGAAGAGAGAAAGGGGAGAAGAGAGGGGGCCTTTTTTTTTTTCCCTCAAAGAATGGGGGGTAGCCCTCCTTTTATAATGAAAAAAAATGAACCGAAAGTAAATTATAATCACACTTGTTGACCAAATTTTAATTTTATATTTAAATGTAACTTAAATAACTTTTAATCTTATCTTGGACACCTCATGGGGGACACGTATCCCCCATGTGCAAAATGCTTAATATTTTATTATTTCCTAATATCTTTTATTTTCTAATTATCTAAATTACAAGATATTTTTAGATTTTCTTATTATTTTATTTAGATCTTTTTGGTTTTTGAGCACATGCATGCTTTGATTTTTTATTTTCTTTTTTCTTTATTTTAAACCTCTTAATTAGGTGTTGTATGAATATATTATTATTTTAATTGAAGATTCTCTTTTTTTTTTTTGCTGTTTTTGCCACATGTGCAGATTTTCTGAAACTTTGACTGCTCATATTTCTTTCATCTGGTATCCGATTTCAGCAAACTCAGTGGCGTTGGAATCAGCTCGAGATTCCCTATCCACTGAACTGGAGTTTAGCAGCAAATTCGGGTTTTTTAGCAGAAGTGCAAATTCGCGTCCCGGAGCCAGTTTTGCTCATATCTCCTTATCCGGGACTCCGATTCCAGCAAACTCAATTGCGTTGGAGTCGTGTCGATGCGCTCTTTCTGTTGATGTCAAATTGAGCAGCTAATTCGGAGTTTTGCAGAAAGCTGATTTCTGCTATTTCCAGATTTGACCAGCTCATAACTTCTTCATTCAGACTCCGATTTGAGCAAACTCAGTGGCGTTAGAACCGTATCGGAATCCTCTTTCCAATGGTATGAAGTTTGGTGGTCAATTTACACCCGATCAAAAAGTCAACTTTTTGACCCCTTCAGGTTTGACTTTTTCAATTAGGGTTTTATTCTTTCATTTTTTGGGGTGCAAAAATGAGGTGCTGACAGCTGCCCCTCTTTGCCGGAGTCACCTTGGGGATGAACGGCAAAGAATAAAAAGAACCTCATTTTTGTGCCTTGCATTTCTGTCGACATGGCCGATGTTGATGCAAGATGTTCAACAAGGTTCTTTTCTTCTTGTTTGTTCCAGTAAAGCTTTTAAGTGTTTTTTAGCTTTGGCTTTCTTTTTTTGCAGATTTAGGAATTTTTTTTTTTGAAGATATCCTAATTTTGTATTGTTCACTTCCTTCTGAGAGAGCTCTGGAGATGAGTTTTGATTTGAAGGACAAAGCACATTAACGCGAGCTGGTTACGCGTGTGGTACTTTTCCCATTTCCGGTTCTTAGAAATAGGTGGTGATTAGCACCTTTTCTAGATTCTGGTTCTTGGGAATAGGTGGTGATTAGCACCTTTTCCGGCTTTTGGAGTGCCCGTGCATTGCTTTAATGTCGGCACATTAGTTTTGAGTTTTTTGGGTGATTGAGCTTCTCTCAGACTTCAGTGAAGATACAATTTTTAGATTTCATTGTAAATTTTAAGTTTTTTTTTTTTTTTTTTTTTGTTTTTTTTGTTTTTTATGTTTTTTATGTTTTTTTTTGTTTTTTTTGTTTTTTTGTTTTTGTTTTTTTTTGTTTTTTTTTTTTTGGGGTTGGCCAGAAGGTTGGTAATGGAGTGGGACAGAAGGAGAAGGTGGAAGGAGAAGGAGGAGTTGCTGCTGTCAATGCTGTCCGGTGCCTTAAGGGAGCTCACCCACCTATCCTATTCTATTTACAAAAGTGGAAAAAAATTACAAAATGAGGCTAATTAGCCTAGCAACTCTTCATTTTGCTCTTTCCTTCGAGTCTTGAAAGGTTCCTTGCTTCTTTTAGCTTTTGCAGGTGTCATCGCTTGGAGAGTTCTTCCATCAGCCTCTTTATGATGAGGTAGAGGTTTCCCAATTAAAAAATGATTCCATTGGGGATTGGTAGGAGCCTCTATCTTTCCTTTCTTTGCAAGACCAACCTCTTCAGACTGGGCGTGGCCTTGACATGCTATTTGGGGGCTCTTGAAGAGAACTCTGCTGAAGAATGGATTCCATGGGGAATAAGGATTCAAGGCACTTCTTGAAGTTCTTCGAATTCTCTGACCTACGCAATCCTGCAAAATTCTTACAAAATGATGAAGCTTCTAGAATTAAGAAGGTAAGCAGCAAAATAGATTCCTTTTTCTTCTTCTTTTTCTTTTTTTTTTAACAAGTGCATTTAAAGAAAGGCAGGACCAATGACCACAGTAGATTGCCTTGTTAGCTTGAGATGTTTTGGGAAGGGTGCTTGACACACATTCCCATGAGATTCCTAACTTAGGCCAGCAAGGGCTTAAAAGGGTATTTCAAAGAGTGTTTCCCTTTCCCTGGTTTTGGTTTCCCTCTTTTTCACCTAACCTTTAGGACAATTTCAGGTTCTTGCAATTGTGGGTTCCCCCCTAGGGATTAATGTCTGCCCCAGTTTGAAGGTCTTCGGCCGATCTTTGCACATCATATCTCCTAGATCAGAGAGGTCTTAAAATTAGGACGAAACATCGGCTTGGTTTTGAGTCTGAGAAATGATGGGTTATAAGGCTCAAGTTTTCATTCTCAGGTTTCACTTTGTGTCTTACCGAAGCTTGTTCTTCCTTTTTGGATTCCTTCATCACAAATTTGCACAAATCTGATCGTCACTTCTTCTGTAATCAAAAAGGACTTTCTGATAGGACGAAACAAAGGTCGAGGTTTTGGTTTATGAAAGAAAGGGAATATGGCTCAAAGTTCTTTTATAAATGGGTTGAGTCATGTCCTTTTTTTGACTATTTGGACTTTGATAGTGTCAATTCTACTTTCTTTCTCTTTTTTTTCTTTTTTTTTTTTGAGGCTTTTTATGACCTTTGCTTTCTATTGCTTTTTCACTTTTGCCTTTGGGGTCTTTCTCTACTTCTTGATTTGATTAGCATGCCCCAGTGTGCTTTCTGATTTCTTTTGCTTTTCCTTTATTATTGCACACTTCCATCCTTTCTTCTTTCCTTCTTTGTCGTAAAAACACCATATTTAGGGTTCATGACTCAGTAGGTTAGAGAAAGGAAATTAGGCTTAAGGAGTTTGACTAGGGATATAACTTTGAAAATTTGGGAAAGCAAAGATGGCCTTTCATCATTTTACAGAGATTGTGACACCTTGGTCGAATTGTTCCATGCAAATTCATTTAGGAATCTATTCATCCTCTTTGTTCCTTTTCAGCTTTGCCCCAGTGTGGGGTGGCTAGACACAACACGGGTATTTGAATAATACGATCAGGCTCAAAGTGTTTTGACTAGCGGTTTTCAAAAATTTAGAATGGATGAAAGACGGCCTCTCATCCTTTCCTAAAGACATGACATGGGGCCAGCCGTGACCCTTAGTTGGTTTAGACATCTTTTCTCTTTTTCTTTTCTTCTCTTTCCTCTCTAGGGTTGTTTTGCCCCCAGTGCAAGGATGGGTTGAAGGAAAATCAAGGCAATGATTAGGAAGAGATTGCCTTTTGGCTCAGTCAAGGTTCTCATGGGAGCAGTGCACTGCACCCAGCTGACAACACCTTAGAGCAACTTGGCATCTTTCCATGATCATGGTCGTGCCAAAAGGTATGGTCTCAGAGCGATGTCATCACCGACCAAACACTTGCATCTTTTTTCAAAAGTTTTTTTTTATTTCTTTTTTTTTTTTTAAACAGGGTTTCGAAAAAAGCCATGCACAAAAGTAAAAGTATATAAAATATTTACAAAATAACTAGCTACCAAGAGTGGTTAATGCAAAAAGTAAATTTCAAACTTATCCTGGTAGTGGAGGTTGCGCCTTGTAATTCTGCCTCATTTCCTAGTTGCCCCGCTGGAGGATGCCTTGTTGTGGTCGGGAAGAGGGTCTAGGTTGATGGCTGTGGGTGGAGTTTTGACCGGAGCAGGAGGGTCTACAGTGATCTTCTTGGCATCGATCAGGTCCTGAATTGCATGTCGGAGTGCCCAACATTGATTAGTGCCATGCCCCGGTGACCCCATGTGATATTCACAGATTGCCTTGGGGTTGTAGTTTCTACCCAATGCTGCGTTTGGGTTAGGAGATATCACCCTTAGGTAGCCCTTCTTTAGTAGCGTGGGAAGAAGCTCTGCCGGCATATAGGGAAGTGGTGAAAACACCCTGTTCCTTCTTTCTTCCCTTTGCTCTCTTGTCGGTCCTGTAGGCCTTGTGTCACCTGGATGATTCCCTCTCTGCAAGTGAAATGGTTGTTGCCCTTGTACCGAGTCAACACTTGCTACTTCTTTTTGGCCCTCGGTTTTCCTACCTCCATTTGTTGGCCTTCTTGCTATGGTGCCAGGTGCACCTGCCTCTATCAACCCAGCCTTGATGCCACCCTCAACTCTGTCGGCGATTTGGACTAAGGCGCTAAAGCTTGTCGCTTGCTGGCCAATCAAGTGGGAGTAGTAAGGTTGCCCTAAGGTGGAGATGAATAGAGTGGCCATCTCCTCTTCTGTCAGTGGGGGGCGTACCAACATCGCATGTTCACGCCACCTTCGGGCGTATTCCCTAACTGTTTCTCCAGTCTTCTTACTCATCCTCATGAGTTCCATCCTTGTGGGCACCACTTCAGAGTTGAACTTGAACTGCTCTGTGAATAGGTGTGCCAAATCAGGCCAGGTACGAATCTGTGCTGGGTTCAAAGTGGAAAACCATCGGTGTGCCTGCCCAGTCAAGGATCTCTGGAACAGCTGTATCATTAGCTGCTCGTCTCGGTTATAACCAATCATGGCCCCACAGTAGGCTCTCAGATGTGCAGTTGGACACCCTGTCCCATCAAACTTCTCGAAGTCCGGGCACTTGAATTTTGGTGGGAGCTGTATGTCTGGGAAGAAGCAGAAATTGTCTACTGTCATCTGCCCGGGTACTGTCCCCTTTTTCAACTCTCGTACTTCTGCCCTGAGGTCATTAATCTCAGTCCTAACTTCAGGCGGGATGACCCTTGCTTCGTTTCTTTGCCTGTGCCACTCTTCTTCTTCTTCATGGATTATCTCAGGGACATGTGGGAGACGCAATGCCTCTTCCTGATGTGGCGGTTGACCTTGTAGAGCGACAGGAGGTGGTACTTGTGCAAGTGGGGGAACTACATGAGCCGGTGGTGGGGCTTGGGGCAGTACTTGCAATTCTTGCGGCAGTGGTTGCGGCTCTTTTTGAGGCATCTGTCTGAGTAAGTTTTGGAGCATTTGAGTGACTTGCCCCATCTGTTGGTTGAATTGCCCCATTTGCTGAGTCAAGTTCACAACTACCGGCTCATCCTCAATTCTGCGCTGAGGCAGTTGTGGTGCAGGAGGTTGTGGTGCTAGAGGCGGTGGCGCGGGTGGTTCTTCTGGATTCATTCTTACGCGGGACCTTAGCAGGTATGGGCTTCGACTAGCAATGGCTGCAATGTCCTCCAGTCCTATTAAAAAAAGAACAAAAACAAAGACAGGTTAGTTTTTTCAAAAATGGTCTATTTTCACATAGATTTCTGGTTGTGCATAACGTTAGGGCTGTAAACGAAAACAAAGAATCTTGGCACTGCGGACAGTGTTGCAGCCGTGGAAGGCAACCGCCGTGAATGGCTATGCTATGTATAAAAGAAAGAATCTTGACACTGCAAACAGTGCTGCAGCCGTGGAAGGCAACCGTCGTGAATGGCTATGCTATGTATGAAAGAAAGAATCTTGACACTGCGAACAGTGCTGCAGCCGTGGAAGGCAACCGCCGTGTATGGCTTCCTTGGAAAGCTGTGCTATCCCGTGTATGAGAAGGGTAGCTCAAGGGAAATGCTGTGTATAGCTTATTGTGAGCTGTGCTATGTCAAACACGAGAAGGGTAGCCCAAGGGTGCTCATCTTGAAAGCTGTGCTATCCCATGCACGAGAAGGGTAGCCGAAGCTGTGCTATCCCGCACATGAGAAGGGTAGCCTAAGGGTGGTCATCTTGAAAGCTGTGCTATCCGGCGCACGAGAAGGGTAGCCGAAGCTGTGCTATCTCGAACACGAGAAGGGTAGCCCAAGGGTGGATGCCGTGATTAGGGCCTTCTTGAAAGCTGTGCTATCCCGCGCACGAGAAGGGTAGCCGAAGCTGTGCTATCCCGTACACGAGAAGGGTAGCCCAAGGGTGGTTTGTGAGCTGTGCTATCCTGTGTATAGGAAGGGTAGCTCGAGGGTGAGCTGTGCTATCCCGTGAATGGGAAGGGTAGCTCAGGGGGAATGCTGCGCTATCTTGCATATGAGAAGGGTAGTCTGAGCTGTGCTATCCCATATACAAGAAGGGTAGCTGAATGCCGTGAATGGCTTATTGCGAGCTGTGCTATCCCGTGTATGGGAAGGGTAGCTCAGGAGGAATGCTATGCTATCTTGCATATGAGAAGGGTAGCCTGAGCTGTGCTATCCCATATACAAGAAGGGTAGCTGAATGCCGTGAATGGCTTATTGCGAGCTGTGCTATCCCGTGTATGGGAAGGGTAGCTCAAGAGTGAGTGCCGTGTATGGCAAAATGCATTTGGAAATTTTTGACGGTGTCGTGAATGACACAGTGATTTTTGAAATCTTGGTTGTGGCGCCATGAATGGAACCATGGTTTTTTTTTTTTTGGAAAAGCTTCATGATTTATGTCGTGGATGGCACAATGGTTTTGAAAATTTAAGGACTGTGCTGCAAATGGCAAATTTTGAAATGCTGTGAGACAACAAAGCTGGGGATCCGAGTGCAGTGGTTCCGAATGTCATGCCGTGGATGGCATTATTCATGAAAAAACAGCTCAGTGTATGCCCTGAGGCACCTTGATGTACGCCTGGCGGCGAATTGGTTTTGAAAATTCTTTTTGTGCATTTTCCAAAGCAGAAAAAGAGTTGTTGCAGGAACGAGTGCAAATGATTTATGCATGTGCAGGAAGGTGAGGGCAAGTGCTGTGTGGCTTACCGTCCATAGAGACAAATAAAATTAAAATGTGTGTGCAGCCCTAAAAGGGGTTGGTGCCAGTGACGGCACGACTCCTAGACGTACTTGTGTAAGGAAACACATTTAAATCCAAATCAGTCTTTTCATCTGTTCTGAAGAGTCTCTGTTGTCTGACTGAATAGCTATTTACAACTTGCCAACAAGGGCGAGCAAAGCTAGAAAAGGGTTCGATCCCAGGGTTGTTGGGAACCCTAGGAAAGGGTACAATTGATTTCATATGGGTAGGTTGAAAGATCTTAGATCTAGGGTTTCATTTCCCCTGTTCCGATATGGCTTGCTTTCATCTGCCTTTTTCCAATCTGGCTGGCTTTCATTTGCTTAAAGACTGATCTAGGCTAGTGCGCTTCCTACGGACTCAATGGGTCAGGGCCCACGACTCTCAGGACTCGATGCATGGATCTTGGGTGGTTCCCCTGATCAAAGTAGGCAAGCTTCATAATTTGGGGCTGAGGTAGCCCTGAGTCTAAGGTCCACTCAGATAATGCAAAAGGAGTCGGGGGTTGCTGCCCCTGATGGACTCTTGAGTTTTAAATTGGTTTTATTCATCATTCAAGCACATTGATGTACTGCAAGGTTTTCAGAAATAATAGGTGGGGAAAGGATACCCAGCCCGAGACATCAGCCTACAAGGGTCTGGACCAAGTACTAGATCCTTGCGTACCACAGCATGAAGCCAGTGGCGCTAAGGAATCCAGAAACTTGGGGAGATGGGTTTACCCTGCTTTCCCTGGCAAGCCTCGGAAGCGTAGGGCTAATACCACCCCAAAAGTACGTTTCTCGATTTAAGAAGGGTGGCTGCTAGAAAGATCTAGGTTTTGGTGAAGAAGAGCAGTATTTCATCAAATCATTCAAAGCGGATTATTCATGCAGACCCCCTCGTGCATGTCACCCCATGCAGTTAAAAGATCATTCACAGTGTAGTGAAGTGCTCGTGTGTGCAGTGGGGCAAAGTGCTGTGTCTATTCGGGTGATTCTCGGATAATGGGCTGATAAAGAGTTCCTTGATGTCACTTTTATAGTGGAAGTACAGAACAATATGCAATACGACGTCTGGGTGGATCCCCAGGTAAGTGGGCGGGTCACATTGGTCCCTGTTAAAAACCACTTACCTTAGGCGATTATCATGTCCGTTTGACAGGATCACCCAATATCACGTAATTGCATAAGTTCCGTAAATCACTAAGGTTGGACAACAAGTACTTTCTAAACCAGCTTATATCCTCCTAAGTTGACTCATTTCCTAACCAGGGTCCGATTGGGTTGAGGATTCCCCAGCAGAGTCGCCAAGCTGTGCACACGTCTCGGCGAGGCGCCGCACGGAATTGCGTTGGGGTTTCGAGGTATCGGAGTCGCCACTGCCTGAGATGTGCAGGCAGACACTTGGGTGCCTATACAGGTCTAAGATTTGCTGGTCTGCGTCTTTTTTAGAGATTCGGGCAAGTTCTCGGTTACGGTCCGGGGAAGTCCGAAAACACCCCGGTCCGCCCCGTCAAATGACGGGTCCCTTGGGTTTCCCTGGTTCTGAGTCAACTTAGTCTCACCCTGATCCTAGCCCAGCATGTATCAGATTAAGTCTGGTAGGGACCTTTGCAGGTGTAAGTCCCTTTTATTCATTTTTATCTTTTTATCCATTAAAGTAAAGTGGGTCGGAGGTGGGCCCCGTTGGAAGGCCCACAGTGGATCAAATTGGACTGTTAAATCCAAGGTCTATTTTGGGTTTTTGGGGTTGCTTGAAATTATGTGGGCCCCTGTGTGGGCCTACAGTGGTGCAATACTTAAAAAAAAACCTTGTTGATCTCCTACCAATCAAACCAAGAAAAAAAAAATGAAATGAAATGACAACATATTAAGAAAGGATTAAGGGGACTTAATAGGGGTACATTAGAATTTGAAGATGAGGAAGGGAACATGCTCCCTTTTTGAAAATAAAGAGAATGCCTTTGAATCACACTTTACCCCATACCATCGAATCATCTTTCTGTCATGGTGACTTCTTTGTATGTAGGAAAAGGGGAGAAAAATCCAACACATTTGCTAGAACAAAAGTTAGTGATTCCTGAAGAATTTCATTGATAAAAGTAGTTCATCTTTTTATATTTGCAATGAAAACTTACCAAAAGCTTACCTAGGATTGCTTGAAGATGTTGAATCCCTTTGAAGCTCTTCCGGCAGCGTAACAGCTCTATTTCAAGTTTGGGGGAAAGAACTTTAGACTTTTTTTGGGTTTGGAATGAAGGGGGGGATGATGGAGAGGTTTTTTGGTATATTTGGACAGAACTTGGGGGCTTTGGCAAGGTTATAAAGAGGCTTTGGACAGCATAACGGCTCTACTTCAAGCTCAAAAGGTGATTTCTAAACCTATCTTTGGTTTGCAAGAAAATAAAAGAGATTTGGGTTTGACAGGGGTTAGCTGTAGCAGGGGTTTAGACAGGGAAGAGAGAGGGCAGAGAGGGGGCTAGCTTGCTTGAGGGGAGATCAAGGAGGAAGAGAGAAAGGGGAGAAGAGAGGGGGCCTTTTTTTTTTTCCCTCAAAGAATGGGGGGTAGCCCTCCTTTTATAATGAAAAAAAATGAACCGAAAGTAAATTATAATCACACTTGTTGACCAAATTTTAATTTTATATTTAAATGTAACTTAAATAACTTTTAATCTTATCTTGGACACCTCATGGGGGACACGTATCCCCCATGTGCAAAATGCTTAATATTTTATTATTTCCTAATATCTTTTATTTTCTAATTATCTAAATTACAAGATATTTTTAGATTTTCTTATTATTTTATTTAGATCTTTTTGGTTTTTGAGCACATGCATGCTTTGATTTTTTATTTTCTTTTTTCTTTATTTTAAACCTCTTAATTAGGTGTTGTATGAATATATTATTATTTTAATTGAAGATTCTCTTTTTTTTTTGTGCTGTTTTTGCCACATGTGCAGATTTTCTGAAACTTTGACTGCTCATATTTCTTTCATCTGGTATCCGATTTCAGCAAACTCAGTGGCGTTGGAATCAGCTCGAGATTCCCTATCCACTGAACTGGAGTTTAGCAGCAAATTCGGGTTTTTTAGCAGAAGTGCAAATTCGCGTCCCGGAGCCAGTTTTGCTCATATCTCCTTATCCGGGACTCCGATTCCAGCAAACTCAATTGCGTTGGAGTCGTGTCGATGCGCTCTTTCTGCTGATGTCAAATTGAGCAGCTAATTCGGAGTTTTGCAGAAAGCCGATTTCTGCTATTTCCAGATTTGACCAGCTCATAACTTCTTCATTCAGACTCCGATTTGAGCAAACTCAGTGGCGTTAGAACCGTATCGGAATCCTCTTTCCAATGGTATGAAGTTTGGTGGTCAATTTACACCCGATCAAAAAGTCAACTTTTTGACCCCTTCAGGTTTGACTTTTTCAATTAGGGTTTTATTCTTTCATTTTTTGGGGTGCAAAAATGAGGTGCTGACAATGGGTTCTTCAAATTTTTTATAGTATGATTGAAAACTACATGCATATAATGGTTTTCAACTTTTCTCGAATTCAAGTGTCCTTTTTTTCCCTTTTGATTGGAATATCTAAGATTAACTCCTTTGGCATCGTCCATAAGAAGTAAGGAAACAAAGGCAAGTACAAATAAAACTTCTCTAAAGCATGGGTTGCCAAAGCCTAGGCGACCATATTGAATTCAAGTGTATGGTCTACAGAGCTAAGGACGACTCCTTACGTTTAAAATACCATGAGGATCTACAAAGCTACGGATAAGTACAATGATAAAATGAATCCTTGTCAAATTAGAATTATATCAGATTATAACATAATACTTGTCTTACTTGAATTATGCAAGATTATCTTATAAATATTTGTTATAGCATAATCTCCAATTCATGTTCACCAAAACCACAGAACCACAATGATTCCACAGGCTTCTCCAGCTAATCTTACTTCCTCTTCTCTTTCAGCTGGTGATGGTACTTAACATTGGTTCCTCCCTGTAATGTTTTTCCTGATATGTCTCTTAGCCTCATCTGTTCTCCTTCTAATTTGGAATATCGTTAGCATTGTTATCCAGATCTATGATTTGGCATGTTCCACATCTCTTTGGACTCTTCACTGAACTGTATATCGAATAAGTACAATAATAAGAAGAGCTACTCCTATAGAATGTTGACTCTAGGAAGCTTTAGAGATGGTGGAAAGAACTAGGGAAGAGTTCCACAGGTTTGAAGTTGTTCGAAGATTGGAGGAAGTACTCGAGCGAGAAATCGTTGATGAAGTGATTTGTCTCCGGCCGCCTATCAAATACCAAAGCCAAGTGCATAAAAATTATAAAGATTGTGCTGTTTGTCTGGAGGACTTCAAGAACGAAGAGTCCTGCAGAGTTCTTCATAAATGCAAACACATATTTGACATGCCTGTATTGATACTTGGCTTATTACCACTGATATACCATCTTATCCTATTTGTTGGACCATGGTTGAAATTATTATAGTCATAGAACATTACAAAAAACTTTATCGAATGTTTGAGATATTAGAATAAGCCACCTTTTTTTTTCTTTTTTTTTTTGTAAGAAGGCAAAATAAAATAATATTTTTGCTTAGTAGGGATTTTTTTTTAAGTATTGAATTTGAGAAACAATGATTGCACTATCAGCTGCAAACAATTTATGGATATGGTTCCTTTTAATTTACGACACATGCCCTTTTGAAGTAGGAAAGATGAGGAATGGATATAAGCCAAGTTCATTGTGAATATGGGAACTATTTTCTGCACGTATGTTTTTTTAATTACTAATTCAAGATTACAAAAATTATATTTTTATTTGAATTCCACCATCAACATAGTTCGGAAGCTTTGGATGTCTGAAAGCATCAATAAAGTCAATGTTTAGATTTCCAGAAAGCTAAGACTCGATAAAACGAATCCTTATCCAATTAGAATTAATGTCCAATTAGAAATCCTTGTCCAACTAGATTATAGATTATAGATTATAGATTATAATTTGGATTTTAAAAAACTAGATTCTCAATGCTAATTTTTAAAATCTAGAATCTTGTTTGGATACTTTGGTTTTAATATTTGATTTTGGCAACCAAAATCCATAATTGCGTTTGGTTGAATTCTTAATTGGAATAGATTGTATACTTGGTATTAGAACATCAAATTTTCAGGTCTAATGAGCATAATTGCATGAAAACAAGTAAGACACATCAATTGAAACAAAAATAATGAATTTGGAAAAGTATATTGATTCAAACATTTTAACAAGCATCTGGTGTCCATGATTTTCTCTTTCAAATGGCTGGTCACTAGAAACAACACAAATAGTCCCACGTTCACAACAACAACGAGAAAAGAGAGAAAAAAAAAAAAAACAATTGGGAGACTTCACCGTGTTCTTAACAATCGAAGCTCCCTTGGCTTTCGGCCGGACAAAAATCCAAGTACAAAAAGGAGCTAAAGCTCATGGTAGTTCCAATTGATACCATGCCCTTCCATTCCTCTGTGCCATGCTCATGGATTAAACCCTACTACCACCAGTCCCAAGTTGCCATTATTTGACATTATAAACCCTGCTGCACCACTAATACCAAAAACGGTGGTTGTAAAGTCGAGTGATGCTAGAAGATCTCGTATAGCTCCAAACTCATGGCAGTCACTCCAGTTCGTGAACCCAATCTAAGAGGGAGGGATATGATACTTTGTCCCCTCCCAACAGTGAACGAACAAAGGATGCTGGATTGTTGTTGAGGGGTTCAACAGGGAGCAATGAAGAGGGAGAGAGGAAAGAAATGTCGCAAGAGAAGAGGGATGCTAGATTGTTGTTGAGGGTTTCAAGAGGGAACAATGAAGAGGGAGAGAGGAAAAGGACATGTCATGACTCACGAGAGAAGAGGGCAAGAGTGAGAACATGGTTTTTTTGCTATGGAGGAAGAGCTCGAAGAAGACCGAACGAAGAATGAGAAGATAGGTCACAAGAGTCGGGCTCATTCCAAAATCCGTAACAATCCGGCTTTTAAGTTTTATTACATCTTAATTGAACTTTAGATTTGGATTTTATCAGAATCCAAAATCTAGAAACCCTACCAAACGACCCCTAAAATTGTGTTAGATTATTATGCTATAAATATACAACATAATCCAATTCATGTTCACCAACATGTAAGAGTGTCCTGCACAATGATTCCACAGGCTTCTCCAACTAATCTTACTTTCTCTTCTCCTTCAGTTGGTGATGGTTCTTCACACTGGTTCATCCTTGTACTGCCCTTCATGCCATGCCTCTTGGCCTCACCTATTTTCCTTCTTATTTGGAATATCTTTGGCATTGTTTTTTGGATCCTTTTTACAGCCTCTTCCATGTCTTTCCAGATGCTTCACTTGTTGATGCGTCTGATAAGTAGAATGATAAGAAGAGCTACTCCGGGAGAACATTGATTGCAGGAAGGTTTAGAGATGGTGGAAAGAGCTAAAGCAGAGTTGCACAGGTTCAATGTTGTTCGAAGTTTAATTGGAGGAAGTACTTGACCAAGAAATTGTTGATGAAGTGATCTATCACTAGCCACCTTTCAAATATCAAATCCAAGTGTATAAAACGTATAAAGATTGTGCTATTTGTTTGGAGGAATTCAAGAATGGAGAGTCCTGCAAAGTTCTTCCCAAGCGCAAACACATATTTCATGTGTCTTGTATTAACACTTGGCTTATTACCAGGGGCGGCTCAAACTTTTTGGGGGCCTTAGGCAAGGTCACAAAAAGGAGGCCTTTTGATTCGAATTTTGTTCACTTTTATTAACAAAGTATTTGTTCAAGGCCCCTTTTTGAGATTTTACTAAACTTTCTATTCTCCTTTTTTCTTAAGTTTTTCATATCCAGATACATATTTTCTACCCGTCATCTCAAATATTAAAAACAAACAGTAAATCGAAGAATATAAAAATATTTTTTAACTAGTGATGGTCCTGATGAAAATCAAATAAAGAACAAGCTCAAACGAAATAAATCAGCCGAGAAATATAATAAAGAACAAGATCAAACAAAATAACAATTGTACTTACGATAGACAGAAAAAAGAAATTGAAAACAAAAAATAATGAAATCTAATATGTGAAAGAAGAAGAACTTATCAATCTAAAATCGAGACAAGGCTTTCAAGCTTTTGTGCTTAAAGCGATTAGTGCCTCCTATTGGTATTTTGCCTCATCAATGGTTGGAGAGCTCTTCTGGTAAGTCGGTAACGTACACTCGAATACGGGTATGAAAGCAAACTCAATAGCAATGTCACTCAATCACTCTTTGATTTCAGAAGCAAACAAAAAGAGAACATGGGTGTAAAAAAGATGAGTGTTTTGTTTTTCATAAAACATAAACCCTAAGCCCCTTTTCCCTTTTTTAGAAACGAGAGAGAGAGAGGGTATTCCACGATTTTTTTGGGTGTTCTAAATGTAATTTTTTTTTTGGGACATGACTAGATCGAGAGAATCAAAACTCTCTTAAATCTTAACCGTTAAGTGGGGCCTTCATTGAATCAACCTTCAATTTTTTTTTTTAGGACATGAGTAGATCCATAGAATCAATAAAAGTGAGGCCTTCGTGGGCCTTAACATTTGAAAAATTATTAAAAAACATTAAAAGAAGAAAACTCAATAGTTGGGCTGTTGGGGGCTTAAGGGCTTAATGTTTAAGAAAACATATTTAAAAATTTGGGGCCTTATAGTTTGGGGGGCCTTAGGCGGTAGCCTAAGTGGCCTACCCCTTTGAGCCGCCCCTGCTTATTACCACATATATACCATTATGTCCTGTTTGTCAAACCTTAATTGATTATTCTAGTCGTATAACAGTACAAGGAGCTTTATTCATTGTTTGAGACATTAGAATAAGCCTTTTTCTTAATTTTAAAGAAAGGCTAAATAAGTGAATATTTTGTTTTAAAGGAATTTTTTTAGGCATTCAATTTGAAACACCCGGAACGTATGTCAATTTTGACAGCAAAGGAAAATTTAACTTTTCGTGATACCTTTTAGATATAATTAAAATTTCAGTTAGCAATGTACTTCAAGTCTCGGCGAGCTTAGGGATTCTAATCTATAGTAATCACTTCCTCTATCTCCGGGATTTAACAATCAACCTTTATCTACATATAGATTATTTTTTTTTTCTCTTTCAATTGTTTAGTTTTTGGCCTTGGTTTTTTTCTTTCTTTCACACTGTTTTAATACTTAATCATTTACAAAAGAAAAAAAATTTGAAAATAGATTTTAAGTTTAATAGTAGGAGAGTTAAAAATAATAATTTAAAAGCTAAGTATAGGACGTATAAAATAGCTTTTTAGGCTTTTGTTTTATATACCTAGACGAAAGCACAGTTGGAAAACAAATATGTTAATTTCCCTTCTTTTTTTAAAGCAAATTGTTACATAATAATTATCCCTTTACATAATAAAATTCTACTATAAACAAAATTTTTTGTTTGAATAATTATCTATTTACCTACTTATTTTTGGTTGTGATAAAAACATAAATTAAAATATTATCTAATCATTAACAAAATCATTCAATCAATATTCATGCCAAACTGCCCAAACTTGCCAAGTAACAACCTGTAAATATGTCCACCAAAAAAAAAAAAACCTGTAAATATCCTTAAAAAAAACTATCCCCAAAGGGGCCCACGTTAACCACTTATAATAGAAATAGATAGATATATTAGATTACATTAACTTTTTATTCTTTTTTTTATTATAATTACAGCATTAATAAATTAATAAAATAATGTTAAACATTTAATAAAACTAAAAATCTGTACAAGAGATCCTTGTGCAATTAGAATTATTGAGATTAATCATAAAATAAATATCAGTTGTACTAGAATTCCTTGTGCAACTAGAATTCTATCATCTGATTCTACCATATCTAAATATATATCCAATATAGCTCTTGTTATACTAATCTTTTATTTATTTATTTCACAATGAATCCACAGGCTTGTCCAACAAATCTTAATCTCTGTTCTCCTTTGGTTGGTGATGTTTCTTCACACTAGTTCCTTCGTGTGCTGGATGGTGATGGTTCGGCTGGTGACTGATTCATCTTTCTCCTGCTTTACATCCTATGTGTCTTCACCATAACTATAGTTTTTTTTGGAAATTGTTATAAACTCCACAGTTTTCATTGTGAATGTCTTTTGCATTGTTTTCTGGATACTTTTTAGGTCTTCCATATCTCTTTGGATGAATCTCTACCGCATTGTTATTTGGATATTTTTTACGTCCTCTTCCAAGACTCTTTTTATGCTTAAATAAATGGACCATTGGACAAGTAGAGTGATGAGAGGGGGAATAACTATTGCTCAAGAATGTCAATTCAGGAAGTTTTAGAGATGGTGGAAAGAGCAAGGAGACGAATGTGTAGGTTCGATATTATTCGAAGTTTAGAGGATGTACTTGAGCGAGAAGCTGGTGATGCAGCAAGCCTCTCCTGCCACGTTTTGAGTATCAAATAAGCAATGTGAATGAAAGGAGGAATAATGATTGTGTTATTTGTTTTGAGGAGTTCAAAGAGGGAGAGTCCTGCAAAGTTCTTCCCAATTGTAAACACATATTTCATGTGCCATGTATTGTCCCTTGGATTTTTATTAGGGATATACCATCTTGTCCTATTTGTGGAACCTTTGTTAGATTGTTATAGTTCTTAACAACAGTAGGAGAAAACATGTTTTGATTGGTGGCACATCAGAATAGCAAAGGAAATTCGGTAGAGGATTTGTAACGCCCCAGATCTGGGTTACGCAAATAAACCGTAACATGTCTCCAGAGGTTAAAATATAACACAAGATAGCAATATCAGAGTGAAAGAAAGACATGAATACAACAATAACTAGATAATCAAAGTACGCTAAAAATCCCAAACTGAAATAAACTCACATGACTAAGTAACTACCCGCAGGAATCGTCTTCGATCTCCAAGAGCCGCTTGAAACCAAACAAAACAATACGGAATGAGATACGAATATCCCAGTGAGTAGCACATGCATGCACAAAACCATTTAATTTAGTTCTAAAACATGTCACGGTGCAAAACATATACGACGACGATAACACGTATAATTCGAACAATCCAATAGAATTCCAATAATCCATATGATATAAATGCGCCTCCAAATGTATATCCGGCCTACTCAAGGTTTCGAATATTGAAATGACGGCCTACTTAGGGTATCGTCATCAAATGTCGGCTTACTCTGGGTATCGGCATTGACAACACCGAATCCCTCAGGGTCACGATGTTGCTCTACACGGGCGGGAGGGATACCAATACCAAATAACCGATAAACCACATTCGGTGAACCACCAATACCAATAAACCAGCGAATAAAACATATAGTGTCAAATGAAGTCAAATACCAACATTGGTCAATGTCATGTAGTTGCTTAGATTGGTTAATCAACATGCCAGAGCGACATCCACACCTCCATGTACACAGTTCCGGTCTACTCAGTGTATCGGAAACTCTGAAATGACGGCCTACTTAGGGTATCGTCATCCAATGCTGGTCTACTCCGGGTATCGGCATTGAAAAGCAGGCCTACTCACCTGTTCGAATATCCTCAAGCTCAGCAACTCCCAGGCTTCAATTGAGCACAAACGGCAGCGATTCTAACTCCAAAATCTCTGCCACTCACCTCTGATTCCAATTCCTCTGCCAAAAGTTCCAGATCTGATTAGATATGGACTAACTCCTATTGCCTCTATTGATTTTGCTCACAATTGTCAAATAAATAACCTTACCTGATCTCTCTGAGATCAATTCCGAATTGAACAGATCCTTGCAACTCTCAGCCGCTACGAACCTCCGACAATGGAATTCTTCCTCCGATTTGTCTTCTATCCACTCCAAATGCACAACCTCTACTTATCTTTTCTTCCTCCGCAATCTGCTTGAACACCGGCAGCAATTCCCTTCTCCGACCAATTCGAGCGAAACCCAAAATCATCAAGATGACTGCTATTTATAATGGTCGTTGGCGCAAATTCTCTCTCATGATCCACTGTGTGCTCACCCACAGCCTTTTCTACATAACCAGTTCTTTACCACTTGATCCCACGATTGCTTCACCACCTAGTCCTACATTAGCAACCTTTTGGAATAAAATAAATTTAAGCATATCACTTATTTCCATTTATTATTAAAATCACCACTAACCTTAATTTATCTCTTCCTGTGCTTAATTTAGTGAAATCCCCAAATTACCCTTGCTTTTCGAATACCTGGATATTCCACCAATAAGATTAATTAACTTATCACATAACTTTCTAAAAAAAATATATATATACTTGCTAAACTAGGGTTTTACATTCTCCCCCCCCCCCCCCCCCCCCTTACAAATAAATTTCATCCTCAAAATTTACCTCATGATGGGACGAACAACTCTGGATACTTCTTCCTCATCTCCTCTTCACTTTCCCAAGTGGCTTCTTCAGTGGAATGGTTTTGCCATAATACCTTCACCAAAGGAATCACCTTGGTGCGGAGGATTTGCTCACGACGATCCAAAATCTGCACCGGCCTTTCTTCGTATGTCAAATCTTCCCGAATCACCAAGGGCTCGGGATCTATCACCTGACTAGGATCTGGGATGTACTGTCGTAACATGGAAATATGGAATACATCGTGTACTCCTGCCAAGTGATTTGGTAAAGCTAGCTTATAAGCCACTTGGTTAATCTCTTTCACGATCTCAAACGGACCAATAAATCAGGGAGATAACTTCCTTTTCTTCCCAAATCTCATAATGCCCTTGAAAGGTGATATCTTAAAAAATACACGGTCTCCAACCTCAAATTTCAGCTCACGCCGTCGAGTATCTGCATAACTCTTCTAACGGCTTTGCGCAGTCAACAACCATTGTTTGATCAATTTCACCTTATCCATACTATCCCGAATAATCTTGGGTCCAAAATACTGTTTCTCGCCGACCTCTACCCAACAAACTGGGGATCTACAAATCCTTCCATATAATGCCTCATAGGGTGCCATCTGTATGCTAACTTGATAGCTATTGTTGTAGGCAAACTCCACCAAATGCAAATACTTACTCCAACGGCCACCCCAATCCATGACACAGCATCTCAACATATCCTCCAAGGTTTTAATAGTCCTCTCGAACTGACCATCGGTCTGTGGATGAAAACTGGTGCTAAAACTCAACTTGGTACCCATGGCTTCTTGAAAGCTCCCCCAAAACTGGGATGTGAATCGTGAATCCCGATTAGACACAATCGATACTGGGACCCGCGCAACCGAACTATCTCTCAAGTATATAACTCAACTAGTGAAGCCAACGTTTGAGTAGTATGAAATGGCAAGAAATGGGCTGATTTCGTTAGTTTATCAACAATCACCCATATGGCATCCTACCTCTTAGCTGTAGGCGGCAACCCCGACACGAAATCCATCGTGATATGCTCCCATTTCCACTCAGGAACAGGCAAAGGTCGCATCAAGCCTGGAGGTCTCCGATGCTCTGCTTTCACTTGCTGGCATGTAAGGCATTTAGCCACAAACTCTGCAATGTCTTTCTTCATGCCTGACCACCAGTACACTGCCTTCAAGTTCTTGTACATCTTTGTACCACCCAGATGAATAGCATATCTGGATCTGTGACTCTCATTTAGTATCAACCCCCTAATCTCTGTATCATCCGGAACACAAATCCGACCATTGAATCTTACCAATCCATCCCTAGTCTCAAAATCCTTAGTGCCCTCATCACCCTTATCCACCAACTCCCTGATGCGTATCAAATCTGGATCTGCCAATTGACTCTCACAGATACGCTGAATCAACTCAGGCTCCGCCTGAACTTGTGGCACAATCAAACCATGCCCATGAGTGCTAAATTCTCCTGGCCAATCTACAACTGTATCCACTAGACTGCACTGGCTAGCCATGAAAGTAGCTAGTGTGGCAACCTCCTCCTGAGAAGCACCTCTGCGGCTCAAGGCATCCACCACCACATTAGCCTTGCCAGGGTGGTAATGAAGGGTGAAATCATAATCCTTCAGTAAATCCATCCATCTTCTCTGTCTCATGTTTAGATCTCGCTAAGAAAATATATACTTCAAACTTTTATGATCTGAAAATATCTCGAATTATACTCCCATCAAATAGTGTCGCCATAGCTTAAGTGCAAACACAATCGTTGAGAACTCCAGATCATGGGTAGGATAATTTCTCTCATGAGGACGCAGCAACCTCGAAGCATATGCTACTACTCGCCTCTGCTGCATCAAAACACAGCCCAATCCCATTCTGGAAGCATCACAATAAATAGAAAATCCCTCACTCACTGAAGGAGCAATACTGAATGAACAATCAATATTGGAGCTGTAGACAATTTACACTTCAACTCCTGGAAGCTAGTCTCACATTTGTCATTCCATTCGAACTTCACTGCCTTCTTAGTGAGATTAGATAAAGGTGCTGCCACTTTGGAGAAATTCTCTATGAATCTCCTGTAGTAACCAGCCATACCCAGAAAACTACGGATTTCTGACACAATCGTAGATCGAGGCCAATCTGTAACAGCCTAAACCTTAGCTGGATCCATTGCTATCCCCACTCCAGAAATCACATGCCCCAGAAAATTCACCTCTCTCAACCAAAATTCGCACTTGCTGAATTTTGCAAACAGTTAGTGCCCATACTGTGTGCAGAAAGCTGCCTTCTCTACAGCTTCAGGTGCCACTCTCAGCTGATAGTATCCAGATCTCAGGTCGATCTTAGAAACCATGATGCACCCCTCAGCTGATCAAACAAATCATCAATCCGAGGTAATCAATATTTATTCCTAATTGTGACTTGGTTCAATTGGCGGTAGTCTATGCACATCCGCATCGTCCTGTCCTTCTTTTGGACAAACAGGACCGGTGCACCCCATGGTGACACATTGGGTCTAATAAAACCCTTCTCAGACAACTCATATAACTGCTTTTTCATCTCTTGATACTCAGGCTTTGACATCCTGTAAGGAGGTTTGGAAATAGGTGCCATGCCAGGTAGAAGTCGTATACTGAAATCGACCTCTCTGAGTGGTGGTAAACCTCGCAAATCTTGTCACGCCCCGGACCCGACTTTATTCTTAATAAAATAAATCCAAGCCCAAAACGTGAACCTTGTGAACCCAAAATAAACAACTAAATCCAGACTGCAAGATTAAAGACATCAGAGGACGCGAAATCTAAAACCAATTATCAATACTTCAACTAAAGTATAGAATCATGAAATCCAATAACTAAATAAATTCCTCAATAATAGTCTGGAAACAAGGTCAACTATCTACTAATTCTACCAACAATGAAATAAAATCCATAAACCAATAAGTCAATAAAATAAAGCATCTTCTTAAAAGACACCTTACATCAAACAATAATGATCATCTGGGTCGTCTTCAACAAAATCCTTTACCCCCGTATGATCTACCCCTTCTGGAACGTTCTCACCTGGACAATCTAAAAACAAAGCATTTGAAAAACGTTTTATGAGATCGACATCCCAGTAAGCAGTAACGTGCATGTAATGAAACACAATCCATATAATTTATCAAAACCTTTCATGAGGTTACAAAGATAAAAATAACATCCGATGAAAAACCACTAACCATTTTCATATCAAACATAGTTAAACAATTCACATTGTGACCTCACAGGACTCATGAAATTAGACTTCTTTGAGAGGTCAACCACCCGTTCCAATTTTGCCACCTCACGACTTGTGTGCGAAGTCGGCCTACTCTGGGTTTCGGACATCGTCTTATGCGGAGCACCAAAACCCGATATAGGAGTGGGTTGGCAAGTACAACCCAATCATATTGCAACGATAAACATAAAGAAAGACCTCACCAAGATACACGGTGGTACGGATTGCTGCAGCTCAACCAGATACAGGAAGGCCTCACCAAGATACATGGTGGTACGCATATGTGGAATACATGATTAACTTAACAAGGACCGGCCCACTTCATTACCTAGCTGACACATGGATCCACACATAGCTATGCCCGCTAGACACTAAAGCCAAAATCAAAATAACCAATCCATTCCAATAGTGCCAACCATAGCATCAACACCACTCTAAGATACATGGAGGAAACCAATAATTCTTTCCAAGATACATGGGAAAACCAAATCCTCAATCCAAGGTACATGGAGAGGATCCTGATTCATCCCGAGATACACGGGTGAGAAAACAATCACAAAATGTCTATGTAAGCCGAAACCATCACTTTCCCAAGTAACCCATCCACCACATATATAGATAATATATGAATTTAAAGTGTTATTATATTGCAATTCAATATCAATATGGTTTACGATAACAGATACACATTTTTAATTATTATTAATATAATATACAAATATTCCAATAATAATACATTTTTAATACTCACAGATCTCACATCAATAGTGATTTAATTGTTCATTAAAAATATGTATTGTAGTAAAGCCATATGACCATAAAGTAAATAGTTCCTTTTTAATGACCCTTTTTAAAATAATTAGTAATAAGGTCTATAACCTATAAAGTTATTTACAAAACCATCAAGCAGATGGCGTGTACCGAGGTGTAAGCTTTCTCTTAATTACAATTTAGCAACCGTAATTTACAAGAATAACAAGTGTGAATGTGGAATTAAGAATCTCCTTTTACTTTAATTTTTTGAAATAAAAAACTAACCTAAAACAGTTTCTAATTTTCAAAAGAGCACCCCTACATTACAACGAACCCAACTCTCTCTCTCTTCCGTGGAAAACCAACCCAGTCCCCCATCTTCCTACCTTGTCACCCTATTGCAACATCTCCTCTTTATTTATTTAACACTCCCTCTATCTCTCTTTTCTTCTATAACATCCCGAACCCGGGTCAATGCAAAACCCACATCCGACCCGAACTCGGTTCGCTATTGTAACAACCCGAATTCAGTTCATCAACCAAGTCCGAGATGTTACTGACCCATATCAAATAAACATCAAGAATATACCAGACTAAGAAATAAATGATCCATTCATTAATTAACTATTAGAGTGCGGAACATGTATGTGCGGAAGTATAGTCTAATATCCTCAAGAAACTAAGATATAATTAACCATCAAAATCAATATTAAAGTCTAGTAAAATAAAAGGTCACTAATCTCTCATCTCTCTAATACATCAAACCAAAATGAATAATAATCTGATCAAAACAACTAAATCTATATCAATCCACAACCTCAGACAAAATCCGGATAATAGTACTCCGCCGGCGAATAATCAGTTAGCTTTCCCTGGAAATCAGTACTATGATCCCCCTCTCACGTATCAACTGAAAAATGATATAAAGGTAGGGTGAGATACGAATATCCTAGTAGGTAACACATGCATGTTTAAACAGTTCATATACATAAAAATAATTGTTCATGCATGACTAAGCAATTTCGACTAAGCAAGCTCGTATAGCCATTCGTATCAATCATGGAACACAAAGTAGCATATAAAACAGTTCTAAATATAAATTTCAGCAAGTTCTATGATAGGAATCTAATATCATAAATCAATAGCATAATCCATACATTACTTGGGATGCACTAAACAGTCAAATCCAACCAATATACCAATTACATGCCTCCAGCATGTATGCAACAGTAACAACATGTGTTTGTGATTTTAGTGTCATTGTAGGACTCACAAAGATAGATAAACCTTTTGAGATGACTCTCGACCAAACGCTATACCACCGTGCGGCTTAGGAGCAGTGCTACTAATGATACTTAAGCCCCATGCAGCGCAACTTAGACAAGAGCCGTAGTCACTGACTTATTGCACACATACTCATCAGATTTGGCATGTACCACCAGCATGTAGCAACAGAATCAATACATGGAGATGGTCGCTTATTCACATGTACAGGGCATCACCAGCGGCTCACCAGGGTGTCCTTCCAGACATAGAACCTTCCCAAACAAACCAACTTGCAAAGGAAGCACGCTCGCACAAGGGAGAAACTCAACCCAAATGACATATCCTTTAGCTATCTAGCCACAACTATGGATCCATAACTAGCTATGCCCACTAGACTCCCAAAAATCCCTAAAGTCTAATAATTCTATAAGGGTTGGTGCCTAGCGGCATATAAAAGGTAAATCTGACATTTCCTTCAATATTCTGGTTAAATGAGTTGAACTTATGATTTGAAATCTCTTTATGTAATTATCTGGTTTATATTGTAATTTAGAGATGTTCTGGTAATCAAATAATAGGTTAAGTTTTCCAAAGACTAAATTTCATAGTTTCATACAAAGTTTGGCAACTAGTGTCCTAAGATCTCCCTAATTTATTTTTCTGTAAAACAGGAAATTTGATGAATTATTTTGGTTTTAAAACATCTTAATTATTGATTAAAATTGACTAAAAATAGTTTGGAATTGAATTAGGATTTAAAAATACGAAATTTTGAAATTTCTGCATAGAGCGCCTAGGATCGCTCCGGCGGTTTAAGGTAGGCAGTAGTTTAATTTAGGTCGCCGACGATAAGTCATCTAGCGGTCTCGGGCGGTCTCGAATTTTGTACTAGCACCTAAGAGCGGTGAGGATCACGAGTACAGTAAGGTCAGCGGTCACTCAAAAATGATCAGAAAGTGTTCAAAAGTGTGATTTTTCCTATTCTAAGCATTCCCCATATAACGATTATATCATGCTTTATACATATATCTACATCGCAAAAACATGCTTTGGAGATTAAACACACATAAATCCAAAAACGAACGGTAAAACTGTGTCACCTACCTCTATGCGATTGCTCCAACGAACTGCTCTTCTTCAAGGAAGAAAAACTAATTTGAGTCAATGGAGATCACATGAATAGACCTCCATCTTCCTTTCTTTCTCTTCTTCTCCTCTGGTCGCCTGTTGCTCTCGGTCGCGCGACTTCTCCTTGCAGCTGTTTAATACCCACTCTATACGGTAAGTATTCCAAACGTATTCCTTTAGGTTATTTTAGTGTATATATATACCTACGATTCCGTGCAACTCACCTGCATAAGACTCCACACACACGCCCAATCAAAATACATCCAACTTAAACTATCGATCATACCTCTATATCTCGCCATCAGACGGTCGGATCTACGTCCAACGCTTGATCTCCACTGATATCACGCTCACCTACGTCAATAAATTGTTTCCATCAATTATAACTCCCAAAGATATTATTTATTAATTTATTATATTATTTAAGGAAAATTCGGGGTTTTACATATTCCTCACGTTTTTTGCATTTTTTTTTCTCTTTTCATGACTGTATCACTCATTTAGTAGTCCCCTTTGCATTTGTATTGAGCTCACTAATACCCTCTCAATCATACAAACAAACTCACTTTCTCCTTTTATAAACTTCAAAACCTGAGAACCCAACTCTCTTGTGTTGACTCTCTCTCTATCTCTTCCATGGAAAACAACCAAGCCCACCTGCCATGCTTGTCTCCCCCCTTTAATTCTCCTCTTTATTTTACTCTCTCATGATTGCCACATAACACCTACATATCACTTTATTTCTCTTCTATTTCTTCCATCCAAACGATTTTTCTTTTATGATTCTGTCAACGACCCATCTTCGCTCTAATGAAATCATTCCTCTCTTTACCTCATTCACTCACACACAAAAACTCTATCTATACACAAACCAACTCACATGCACACACTCTCTCAAATACAAGTCATCTCCACCCAATCGGTCATGTGATATCTATGATAAACATGGCCTACTGCTACATATCTGATTGGTTATAAGTTCAGAGATACAAACATAAGTTCGGAGATATAAACACATTCAAGAAATAAATCAGGTTTTTAGGGATTTAAGCAATTATAATTGGAAGGATGGAACTAGAAAATCAAATGCAGATTACACCACAGAATATCCAAACAGTGATCAAAACAGAGAACTAGATATATAGTAGTAGACGAACAAGTACTAACCAAAAAATCAAATGCAGATTACTCCACAGAATATCCAAACAGTGATCAAAACAGAGAACTAGATATATAGCAGTAGACGAAAAAGTACTATTAAATCGATTTTAACAACATTGTCTTTTACGGTTAATCCAAAAATATATGCGGATTTTTGAGAGGAGAAAGGTTACTACTTACCAGCAATGCAACAGTAATCCCAAGCAAAGCTCTTGTTCTCTCTCTTTTCTGTGGTTTCCTCTTCTTTGTCACTTTTCTCCAGCCGCACTTGGACAACCGATTCCAAAAAAAAAAAAACCTCTCTTATGCATGCTTCACCCTACTTTAAAAGACAATGATCCCATGCTTCACAACCCCACACCACACATTCAAACAAGCCAATCATATTCTAGATGAAAATTTGAATAATACTAACATTTCTAAAGGATCATCCCACCGTTGGATCTTAAAAAGACTCTAGATCCTGGCCTTCCATCTCATCACCTAAATAAAATAATACCAATTAATTAATAATTTCCTTAAATCTCCAAAATAAATTAGGGGAAATTATTTATAATATTTAATAAAACCACAGATATTACATCCTACACACTTACAAAATAAATTTTGCCCTTGAAATTTTACCTTGAACTCAGGAAACAATTCTGGGTACTTGTCTTTCATTTTGTTATCATTCTCCCAAGTTGCTTCTTTCGATGAGTGATGCTGCCATAGCACCTTCACCAAGGGAATGGTTTTGGTACGAAGAACTTGTTCATGCCTGTCTAGGATCTGCACAGGACGCTCAACAAAGGACAAGTTCTCTCGCATCTGCAGAGGTTCATAGGCAATGACGTGGCTACGATCAGGAACGTAGCGTCAAAGCTTTGACACATGGAACACGTCATGTACGCTTGCAAGTTGTGGAGACTCTATACGAAACAACACTGACCTTATCTACAATCTCAAATGGCCCAATAAAACGTGGAGACAGCTTCCCCTTTCTACCAAATCTCATAATGCCTCGAGATGGGGAGACTTTTAGAAATACGCAATCACCAACTTCAAATTCCAAGTCACGTATCCTGTTATCCGCATAACTCTTCTGTCTGCTCTGTGCTGTTTTAAGACGTTGTCTTATGAGTTTCACCTTGTCAACACTGTCTTGTACATATTGTGGACCTAGTAACTGACTCTCACCAAACCTCTTCCCAACATAAAGGAAATCTACAAACTCTTCCACATAAAGCCTCATAAGGTGCCATTTTTATACTTGCTTGATAGCTGTTATTGTAAGCAAACTCAACAAGTGGCAAATATTTACTCCAACTTCCACCAAAATCAAGCACACAACACCTCAACATATCTTCTAATGTCTGTATCGTTCTCTCTGACTGCCCATCCGTCTGCGGGTGAAAGCTAGTGCTAAACTTTAGTTGTGTCCCCATAGCATCCTGTAACTTCTTCCAAAACCTTTAAGTGAATCGGGGATCACGATCATATACTATGGATACTGGCACCCCATGCAATCTCACTATTTCCTTGACGTAGAGCTCTGCCAAAGAAATCAAGGGTTGGGACATTTGAATAGGCAAAAAGTGTGCAGACTTTGTCCATCTGTCTACTATCACCCAAATAGCATCATGTTGCCTCACTGTGATTAGCAACCCCGAAACAAAATCCATGGTGATGTGCTCCCACTTCCACTCTAGAACGGGAAGTGGTTACAACAACCCCGACATCCTCTTTTGCTCAGCCTTAACCTTCTAACACACTAAGCACCGAGAGACAAACTCTGCTATCTCCCTTTTCATCCTAGACCACCGGTAGACTGCCATCAAATTCTTATACATTTTGGTGCTTCCTGGATGAACTGTATATTTAGATTTGTGGCCCTCTTATAATATTATTCTTTTAATTTCTTCATCATTAGGAACACATACCCTGCCTCTAAACCTCAAAATGCCATCTCTGTCCTCAAAATCTTTAACCTTATCAGCACCAGCTAGTAACAATTTTATGGTTTCAGCCAACTTAGAATCATCAATCTATCTATCCTGAATACGTTGCATCAAGTCTGGCTCAACCTGTACCCGTGCCAGAATCAACCCATCACTAGACAAACTGAACTCTGCCTGCCAGTTCCTGACTTCTGCAATTAAACTACATTGGTTGGCCATCACGGATGCTAAGGTAACCACTGGGTCCTCTGACATCCCTCTACGGCTCAAGGTGTCCGCTACTACAGTTGCCTTTCCTGGGTGGTAGTTGATGGTGCATCTGAAATCCTTAAGTAAGTCCACCCACCTTCTCTGTCTCATGTTCAAATCCTTTTGTGAGAAGAGGTATCTCAAACTTTTATGATCTGAGTAAATTTCAAATTGTGCCCCAAATAAATAGTGCCTCCAAAATTTTAAGGCAAACACAATAGCAACTAGCTCTAGGTCGTGAGTAGGGTAATTTTTCTCATTCGATCTCAACAACCTAGAAGCATAAGATACAACCCGACCCTGCTGCATGAGAACACATCCGAATCCAACTCTAGATGCATCACAGTAAATGGTAATCCTTCATTCTCTGAGGGAATAATCAAGATTGGAGTCGAAGTCAGTCTTTGTTTCAATTCTTGGAAGCTTTGCTCACATTTTTCATCCCACACAAATTTTACTGCCTTCTTGGTTAAGTGGGACAAAGAAGCTGCAATCTTGTAAAATCCCTTTATAAATCTCCTATAATATCCAGCCAAACCGAGAAAACTACGAACTTCTGAAACATTGCTCGGTCTAGGCCAATTTGTCACTGATTGCACTTTACTTGGGTCCACTGAAATGCCTTCTCCAGAAATAATGTGTGCTAGAAAGGATATTTGTTGCAGCCAAAACTGACACTTCTTGTATTTAGTGTCAGCACCTCATTTTTGCACCCCCGGAAATACCGGAAATGCAAACCCTAGCTGAAAAGTCAAACCCTGAGGGGACAAAAAGTTGAATTTTTGATCAAGTGATAATTGGCCAAGTTGCCTTATCTCAATGAATATAGAATCTTGACACGGTTCCAACGCAACTGAGTTTGCTGAAATCGGAGTCCGGATGAAGGATTTATAGGCCGGTCAAACTTGAGGGGGAGTATAAATTGACTTTCTGCTAAACCCCAAATCAGCTGCTTAACCGCGTCCCAATGAATAGAGGACTCCAATACGGTTCTAACGCAATTTAGTTTGCCAAAATCGGAGTCCAGATGAAGAAGATATGGGCAGTTAAAGTTCTAGGGCAGCAATGCGAAAACTGCACACGTGGCAAAAGAGCTACACACGTGGTAGGAGAGCAGAAAAATATCCCAAGGGCGAATCTGTAAATATCCAAAATGCTGAAAATATCTCAGGGATTAATCCGTAAATAACCAGGTGGCAATCTGCGATTATCTCGGTTGTCAAATCAGTCAAATCGGTCAAATCCGAGGGGCAATCTGTAAATATAAAAAATTCACCTTTTTGTATCCGACATAATATGTTGGATATGCATATTTTTCTTTGTATCCGACATAATATGCCGGATACAAAAGATTTTTTCCAAAATCTCGCCGGATTTTCCGACAGATTTTCTAAGCGCATTTAATGGTTGAAATGATTGTGTTTGTATCCGTCATTTTATGTCGGATACAAGGGCAACCCTGTGTATCCAACATATTATGTCAGATACACACAAAATCATGTGTATCCGACATAATATGTCGGATACAAAAGCCTTCTATAAAGGGGGGCAGCACCCCCTTGGTCGAGGTTGGCTTCCTTTTGGCTGCTTCCACCTCTTCTCCCCCACTCCCTCTGATCTGAAATCCCCTTCTTTTGCCCCTCCATGCTTCCCAAGCCTTAAAACCTTCTTTCTTTGACCATTCTAACCCTTGATCCCTCTTCCCTTCATCATCTTCACCGCTTGACATCTTGAAGGAGAGGAGAAGCTTGCTGTTGGTGCCAAGAGGAGCTGCTCCAGCCCTTGTCTCTACTTCAAAGAGGTTCGAACACACCTCTCCAGGGTTCGTAAACCCAAGGTAATGTTCCCCACCACCTTCTATTGTACATATGTAAAAATGAGCTCTTTGTAAGCATGTGGGATATTCTTCCCTCTTAACTCGTTATCCTCTCCATTATTAGCATGACTAGTGCCTTTTCTCTCTATTTCCCCTCTTCATGATTGAATGTGGAAACCCCTCTTGGTAAGGGGAAGGTATATGGATGGCTTCAAGGTAGGAAGAGGTTACATGTATGCTTGATTTTATTGATCCTTAGGGCATTATTTTGTTACTAACTGTCTCATTCGAATGGGGGAGTGTGTTCCCCCTTTATGTGCTCATCCATTGTATCCCACACTAATCCCCCTCTTTCCCTTCCTTAAATGCTTCGGTTTAGATGATTTATGTTTGCTTTTAGCATGAAGTTGATGATGAGGTGTTCTTGTTTAGGATAGATTGCTTAGGTTAGATTATCCATGCATATCTTTTGAAGTACATGTTCCACCATGTCCCCACATTCATACCATCTATCTACTTGTGAGTAACATGCATGCTTCCCTTTCAACACTCACACATACCTCAAGTATGTTCACTCACATGCACTTCACTTTTCTTGCACATAATTTGTGAAAATGCATGCATGTTCATCATGGTTCAAGAGCATGTATACTATGTTCGATTAATTGCTTTTCTTTCATCTCATTGGTTTAATGTTATGTGAGGTTGGTGAAGACCAAACAGGGACATCAAGGTCCCTGTGTCACTGTTAGACTTGGTTCGAATTGGAGGAGGCAAAACCCTAGGCCTCCTCCCCATCTCCCGTAACCTTGAGACTCAAAGAGAGACCCAAAGGAGGGGTGTTCCCCTTCTCTAAACCACTGTGGGCCCACACAACTGCTGGAACACCTTAAAGAGCCCAGAAACCCAAACCCACCAAAAAAATCCAAAAAGACCATTTCTGTATGCTGATCCGACAACTCAAATCGGATCAACCTGTATTTGGTTGTAGCCGACATCCAAGGTTGGCTACATGTAATCTTGTGTATAGCCGACAACTAAGGCCGGCTACACTTGTTCCTGTGTGTAGCCGACATCTAAGACCAGTTACACTGCCAAAATTCCGTTTCTTTATTTTCTTGGCATTGTGTCATTTCCATGATCTTTCGATTGAACCAAAGGAACCAGTAGGGTTTCCGGGTACCAGCCCGGAAACCCAAAATGGGACTCGGACCACCCTAGTCCAACCGGATTCACAATGGGCCTTCTAACGGGGCCAACCAAGCCCGACTGATCCCCTTGAATGTAAATAAGAGAAATGAATTAATTGTGGCCTCTCTGAAAATGACGAGTCTTCTTGGCCTCATCCCCAACCATGTGGGGAGCAAATCTAGCTAGCTCTGAAAATTTGGCCCCATATTGTGCCACGGTCATGCATCCCTGAGAAATAGACATAAATTCCCCCTCCTTCTGAAGTCTCACCTCCTCTGAGAAGAACCTCTCATAAAATTTTTCTCTAAACTGTTCCCAAGATAGGTGACCCCTATTTCCAATTTCCCTAATGACTCCCTGCCACCAAAACTCAGCTTCCCCTTCCAACATGAAGGTAGCCAACTCTACTTTCCTATCCTCTGGGCATCTCATAGCAGTAAAAATTTTCTCTATCTTCATCAACCACTTCTCAGCCTCCATAGGATCAAGTAAACCTTGGAAGCTGGGTGGAGACATCTTTCTAAATTGCTTTAACTCAAAAATAGAAGATTGTCCCTGCCTATGGAATCTCTGCTGTGCCCCAGTATCCTGATTCTACCTCTGTCTCTCCTCAGTCTCTCTGTTCAAAAGAATAGACACTGATCCCAGGGCTCTCCAAACCTGCCCCATCTGCTCATCCATATTCGGGCCCTCAGCAGCTGGAGCCTCAGCATAAATACCCTCCAAATTGCGTCATCTAGCCATTTCAACTGAAAAACAAGAGATGAATCCAAGTTAGGAATCACTCAACTATGAAAATTAAAGGTTCTATCAAACGAAACACACATCCCATAACCAACCTAAGGCTTTCAACTACCTAGGATTGAGGATCCTAATTATGCTCTGATACCACCTTTAGGTGTCACGCCCCGGACCCGAATTTGTTCTTAATAAAATAAATCCAAGCCCAAAATGTGAACCTTGTGAGCCCAAAATAAACAACTAAATCCAAACTGCAAGATTAAAGACATCAGAGCACGCGAAATCTAAAACCAATTATCAATACTTCAACTAAAGTGTAGAATCATGACATCCAATAACTAAATAAATTCCTCAATAATAGTCTGGAAACAAGGTCAACTATCTACTAATTCTACCAACAATGAAATAAAATCCATAAACCAATAAGTCAATAAAATAAAGCATCTTCTTTAAAGACACCTTACATCAAACAATAATGATCATCTGGGTCGTCTTCAACAAAATCCTCTACCCCCGTATGATCTACCCCTTCTGGAACGTTCTCACCTGGACAATCTAAAAACAAAGCATTTGAAAAACGTTTTATGAGATCGACATCCCAGTAAGCAGTAACGTGCATGTAATGAAACACAATCCATATAATTTATCAAAACCTTTCATGAGGTTACAAAGATAAAAATAACATCCGATGAAAAACCACTAACCATTTTCATATCAAACATAGTTAAACAATTCACATTGTGACCTCACAGGACTCATGAAATTAGACTTCTTTGAGAGGTCAACCACCCGTTCCAATTTTGCCACCTCACGACTTGTGTGCGAAGTCGGCCTACTCTGGGTTTCGGACATTGTCTTATTGTGGAGCACCCGAACCCAATACAGGAGTGGGTTGGCAAGTACAACCCAATCATATTGCAACGATAAACATAAAGAAAGACCTCACCAAGATACACGGTGGTACGGATTGCTGCAGCTCAACCAGATACAGGAAGGCCTCACCAAGATACATGGCGGTACGCATATGTGGAATACATGATTAACTTAACAAGGACCGGCCCACTTCATTACCTAGCTGACGCATGGATCCACACATAGCTATGCCCACTAGACACTAAAGCCAAAATCAAAATAACCAATCCATTCCAATAGTGCCAACCATAGCATCAAAACCATTCCAAGATACATGGAGGGAACCAATAATTCTTTCCAAGATACATGGGAAAACCAAATCCTCAATCCAAGGTACATGGAGAGGATCCTGATTCATCCCGAGATACACGGGTGAGAAAACAATCATAAAATGTCTATGTAAGCCGAAACCATCACTTTCCCAAGTAACCCATGCACCACATATATAGATAATATATGAATTTAAAGTGTTATTATATTGCAATTCAATATCAATATGGTTTACGATAACAGATACACATTTTTAATTATTATTAATATAATATACAAATATTCCAATAATAATACATTTTTAATACTCACGGATCTCACATCAATAGTGATTTAATTGTTCATTAAAAATATGTATTGTAGTAAAGCCATATGACCATAAAGTAAATAGTTCCATTGTAATGACCCTTTTTAAAATAATTCGTAATAAGGTCTATAACCTGTAAAGTTATTTACAAAACCATCAAGCAGATGGCATGTACAGGGGTGTAAGCTTTCTCTTAATTACAATTCAGCAACCGTAATTTGCAAGAATAACAAGTGTGAATGTGGAATTAAGAATCTCCTTTTACTTTAAGTTTTTGAATTAACAAACTAACCTAAAACAGTTTCTAATATCCAAACAGTGATCAAAACAGAGAACTAGATATATAGCAGTAGACGAACAAGTACTGTTAAATCGATTTTAACAACATTGTCTTTTACGGTTAATCCAAAAACATATGCAGATTTTTGAGAGGAGAAAGGTTACTACTTACCAACAATGCAACAGTAATCCCAAGCAAAGCTCTTGTTCTCTCTTTTCCATGGTTTCCTCTTCTTCGTCACTTTTCTCCAGCCGCACTTGGACAACCGATTCCAAAAACAAAAACCTTTCTTACTCATGCTTCAAACTAATGAACCCTACTTTAAAAGACAATGATCCCATGCTTTACAACCCCACACCACACATTCAAACAAGCCAATCATATTCTAGATAAAAATTTGAATAATACTAACCTTTCTAAAAGATCATCCCACCGTTGAATCTTAAAAAGACTCTAGATCCTAGCCTTCCATCTCATCACCTAAATAAAATAATACCAATTAATTAATAATTTCCTTAAATCTTTAAAATAAATTAGGGGAAATTATTTATAATATTTAATAAAACCACAGATATTACAAATCCTCAGGAAATACATCCTCAAACTCACATGCCATTGGTACACTAGATATACTAGGTGCCTCAAACACTGCCTCCTCAGCATCAATGGAAGCTACCAGGCTAATCCGCGTACTCAACCCCTCACAACGGAAACAGTGCATAGGCTGACCTGGCTGACACACTATAATGGTACCTCTATGACAGTCTATGCTCACATGGTGTCTAAACAGCCAGTCGATGCCTAAAATCACATCAAACTCCCCAAATCTCAACTCCACTAAGTCTCCCGGCAACTCCAGAAAACCCAATCTGATAATGCAATATCTAAACACAGTCTGCACTCTAGTGTGTAAAACCCCGAATTTTCAGTAAATAGATAAATAATAATTAAATATGAATATCTTGAATGTCAATATATTTGTCAAAATAAATTAGAGAATAAACTTGGAAATTTCGCAAGAAATTGAATGGGTAGATGTGAAAATATTAAGAGAAGGGTATTTCGGTCAATTCACATTAATTATCGGTAAAAAATTAAATACATTAATTAAAATTGTTATTAGAATTGAGAAATAATAATAGATTTAAGTTGGGGTTTAGATTGTCTATTAACAATGATATTTAAAGCTTATTAATTGGAATAATGGCAAATTGGTAATTATATTTGATTTGAAGCCTGAAGTCGAGGAGATGAGAATTTTATTGAAGGATATTAATTATAATTATAGATGATCACACTGATAGAGTAGATCCAAAGTTTGGCACAGATCTGACCGATGGATCGTGAGATATCGAGGTAAGGGTGGATTAAAGGTCTTTATTAAATCTGATTGGTGGATAAGTAACGAACCCGACAGTAGTGCGATGCATGGGATCAGGGGAGAATAAAATAGGGTTTAATAAAGCCTATTGTGTTCGTATATGTTTGGGGTTAGCGTTTGGAGGTTGCAGCTGAAGAGAGAAAAACGAACGAGAGAGAAAGGGAGACCGAGAGGAGAGAGGGAGAAAAGAGAAGGAGAAGCCGGGGAGATCGTCATCTCAGAAGTGCTCGGGCTGCTGCGAAAGAAGAGATCAAACCCACAAAAGAAGAAGAGGACGACGAAAGGATCTTGAGCGAACAGAGGTAGGTAGCACTTCGTTTTAACGCCTGTTTTGTGTTATGGGATTATTCGATTCGAGTTGCATGTTCTTTTTATGTTGTAGATATACGTATATAGTTTGATATTAATCTTATATGAATGTTAGAAGCAATTAGAATACAAAAAAAATGAGTTTTCGAAACTTGGTTTGTCGTTTTGGATAGAGCGCCGACCATGCTTGCACTCAGCGCTGCTTAGCACTATTCAGTGGTAGTTGAAAATTTTTGAGCAGACAAGGTATCTGTTTTTTTGTGTACACACTTTGAGGAGCTGGTCAGGAGAGCCAAGAGGGCCGAGAGACTTATCAGTACTAGCAAAGGGGATGCCAGCAGGGCACGGTCACTTCCTAGGCAGGGTTTTGAGCAGAGAGGTGTCCCTGGTAGGGACAAGAGGCCGAGGATAGAGGGTGCAGGATTGAGGCAGATGGGTGATAGTTGTGATGGTTGTGGGAGAGCGCATGTTCCGGGCCCTTGTGTTGCCCCATTCGGTGCATGCTTCCGTTGTGGTCAGCATGGGCATCGGATAGTGGATTGTACTTTCCCTGCTACATATCAGCCACTTCAGATAGTGAGTAGACCTCAGGGACCAGTAGCTCCAGTTCCCTATAGAGTGCAGCCCCAGGGCACTCGGGTTGATAGATCTGTCTCGGCAGCATCTACAAGTCAGAGGCAGTAGGGTAGAGCTCCGCGAGGCCGGGGTGCACCACCTAGGGTTGGTCAGAGGCAGCCAGCACCAGCGCCTCAGAGATAGCAGACCCGAGTTTATGCAATAGGTGCTACTGAGGAGGGGGAGCCTGAGCCTGATGCACCCCATCTGGTTGGAGGTTTTATTTTTATCTCTGGTTGATCTGCAGTTTGTTTATTTGATTCTAGAGCGTCTATTTCTTTTATTACCCTGCATTGTGCATGTCGTATCGGATTGACACCGGATACACTAGAGACCACTATGACTGTGTACACACCTTTGGGGGAGACCTCTAGATTACAGACTATATACTGGGATTGCATGATTAGATTGGGATCACTAGAGTTACCCGGGAATCTGATGGCATTAGACTTTGGAGAGTTTGATGTTATTCTTAGGATTGATTGGTTGTTCCGCCACCTTGTGAGCATTGATTGCTTCAGGGGTACCATTACAGTGAGTTCGCCAGGGCAGCCTGTTTATTGTTTCAAGTGTGAGGGTTTGTCTAGCAGAGTGGAATTGGTGGCTTCTGTGTTGACAGAGGAATCGAAGGGAGACACTCCTGGTTTAACTGATGTGCCTATCGTCAGTGAGTATGCGGATGTTTTTCCGGATGACTTGCCAGGATTACCACCAACTAGGGAGGTTGATTTTAGGATTCGACTCCTACCTGGCACGGCACCAGTATCTAAACCTCCATATAGGATGTCTCAGCCAGAATATACAGAATTGAAGAAGCAAGTTCGTGAGTTGCTTGAGAAGGAGTATATTAGACCGAGTGTTTCACCTTGGGGTGCACCGGTTCTATTTGTACAGAAGAAGGATGGGTCTATGAGGATGTGTATAGACTACCGTCGCCTGAATCAAGTGACAATCAAGAATAAGTACCCACTACCCCGGATAGATGATTTGTTTGATCAGTTGAGGGGAGCATCGTGGTTCTCGAAGATTGATTTGAGATTGGGATACCACCAGTTGCATGTCGCACCAGAGGATATAGAGAAGACAGCATTCCGTACGAGATATGGGCATTATGAGTTCTTAGTCATGCCATTTGGGCTGACTAATGCCCCAACCGTCTTCATGGATCTCATGAACCGAGTGTTACATCCCTACCTTGATAGTTTTGTAGTGGTGTTCATAGATGATATTTTGATTTATTCCTGGAGCAGAGATGAATATGTCCATCATCTCAGAACAGTATTGCAGACATTGAGAGATCATCACTTGTATGCCAAATTCAGCAAGTGTCAGTTCTGGTTACAGAAGATCTCATTTCTAGGACATGTTATTTCTAGAGAGGGTGTTGAGGTTGATCCATCTAAGGTTCAGGCAGTGACTGATTGGCTGAGACCCACTACCGTTACTGAAGTGCGTAGTTTCTTGGGTATGGCAGGATATTATAGGAGGTTCATTGAGAATTTCTCCAGATTAGCGGCTCTTATGTCAAATCTCACTAAGAAAGCAGTGAAGTTCACTTGGGATGACAGTTGTGAACAGAGTTGAAACGTCGATTGACTGAGGCTCCTGTTCTGATTATACCTTCGGTGAATGAAAATTTCTCTATTTATTGTGATGCCTCTCGGGTTGGATTGGGTTGTGTACTGATGCAGCAGAGGAGAGTTGTAGCTTATGCATCACGATTGTTGCGTAATCATGAGAAGAACTACCCCACCCATGACTTAGAGTTGGCTGCTATCATGTTCGCACTTAAGATATGGCGGCATTACCTATATGGGGTTCAATTTGAGATTTTCTCTGACCATAAGAGTCTGAGATACATATTTTCACAGAGAGATCTTAACATGAGGCAAAAGAGGTGAATGGATCTTCTGAAGGACTATGATTTTACACTTCAGTACCATCCGGGCAAGGCAAATGTAGTTGCCGATGCTTTGAGTCGTAGAGGTGCATCTGAGGAGCAGATAACCATGTTGGCTTCTTTTATGACTAGTCAGTGTAGCTTGGTAGATACTGTCAGAGATTGGCCGGGTGAGTTTGTATCTGAGGGTGTTGGTCGGATTTTAGCATGAGTGCATGTAGAGCCGAATTTGATCCAGCGCATTCGGGAGAGGCAGTTATTAGATTCAGATCTGAGGCATAACAGAGAGTTGGTAGAGAAAGGTGATGAGACTGCTAGAGAGTTTGAGTTCAGAGATGGTTTATTGAGGTTCAGGGGCAGGATTTGTATACCTGATGATGCAGAGATTCGCAGGGTCATTTTGGATGAGAGCCATAAGTCCAGATATGCAGTTCATCCTGGTAGTACCAAGATGTATAGAAATCTAAGGAATGTGTACTGGTGGTCAGGGATGAAGAAGGATGTAGCTGAGTACGTATCTAGATGCTTGGTGTGCCAGCAACTAAAAGCTGAGCATCGTAGAACTCCAGGGTTGTTACACTCATTGCCCGTTCCTGAGTGGAAGTGGGAACACATCACCATAGACTTTGTTAATGGGTTGCCGATTACACAGAAGAAGCAGGATGCTATATGGGTGATAGTAGATCGGTTGACAAAATCAGCCCATTTCTTGCCTTATCGTACCACACAGAATTTGGCCTCTATGGTAGAGATGTACATGAGGGAGATAGTTCGGTTTCATGGATTTCCAGTATCGATTGTATTTGACCGAGATTCCCGTTTTACCTTACAGTTTTGGCAGAGTTTTCAAGAGGCCTTGGGCACTAAATTGTGTTTTAGCAGAAGTTATCACCCACAGACGGATGGGCAGTCTGAGCAGACCATACAGATTCTAGAGGATATGTTACGCTGTTGTGTATTGGATTGGAGTGGTAGTTGGAGCAGCCACCTACATTTGGTGGAGTTCGCTTATAATAACAACTATCAAGCCAGTATACAGATGGCACCATTCGAAGCATTGTATGGTCGTACCTGTAGATCACCTGTTTGCTGGGAAGAGGTTGGTGAGAGACAGTATCTAGGCCCTCAAATTGTACAGGATAGTGTGGAGAAAGTGAACTTGATCAGGCAGTGGTTATTGACTGCTCAAAGCCGTCAGAAGAGTTATGCAGATGATAGGCGGCATGACTTGGAATTTGAGGTCGGGGATCAAGTGTTTCTTAAGATATCACCTTCGAAGGGTATTATGAGATTCGGGAAAAAGGGCAAGTTATCTCTGAGATTCATTGGACCATTTGAAATAGTAAAGAAAGTGAATCCAGTTGCATATCGTCTAGCGTTGCCTACGTAGTTGGGTAGAGTTCATGATGTATTTCACATCTCTATGCCGAGACGATATATCCCAGACCCGAGTCATGTGATTGATATTGAGCCTTTGGTGATTCGGGAGGACTTATCCTATAAGGAGGTTCCGGTTCAGATTTTAGATCGACATGATCAAGTTCTGCGAACCAAAGTGATACCTTTGGTGAAGGTGCTATGGCAGAATCACTCGACCGAGGAGGCTACATGGGAGAGAGAGGAGGAGATGAAGCAGAAATATCCGGATCTATTTAGTTCTGCATGAGGTAAATTTCGAGGCCGAAATTTTTTTTAGGGGGAAGGATGTAAAATCCCTAATTTTGAAGCAAATAAAAATTATATTAGTTTAATATCTTAAATAAAATCTAATTAGTGGTTTTTGCAGAAAAGAGGACCATATGGCCTTAAATTTGAATCCGGGTGGACCAGCTTGGAGATCTTTTATTTAGTAAGGTAAGAAAAATTTTGTAGTGTTAATATGAGGGTTAAGTGGGTTGCTGATGTGGAATCTAATGTGAAAAAAAAAATAATAATAAATAGGTTGCTGTAGTAGAAGAGGTGTGGTGGAGTGGCACACCATGCGATCATGAATAAGTTGTTCTGCTGGGCGGCAACTATAAAAGCAAAGGAGAATTCAGTCGATGTTTTTTTCCAGTGGTCGATCTGAATTGGGTGCTCTCAGAAGAGAAGAGAAGGAATTAGGGTGAGAGGCCAGATCTAGAGTTTTGTTGAGCTGCTCAAGGAGAAGTTGCTATGATAGTTGACTTCTGTCCCAGAGGAGAGAAGAGAGAACTTCAGCCGCATCTAAGTAAGGCCGGCAACCTGAAATCTGAGCAGGTATGTGTCTTCTTTAAAAACAGTAGGAGTTGGCATTAGATTGAGGTTTTGTTTAGGTCTTATGGTGATTCGAAAATCAGATATCAGATCTGATTTCTACTTTTCAGATTGTATTTTCAGTGGAGCAAAGGAAGAGGACGACTGAAAATTTAATTGGATTGGAAGTGTGCTTGTCGACTGAGAGAGTTCAGAATTTTGGATTGCTTAATCAAGGTAGGTAGCATAATCTAACTTTCGGATTAGTTGTTTTTTTTTCATGAAATGGATTTCGTTTTACACCTGTTAAGGATTGTTTTTATATGATCTGATCTGGCGTTCCAGATCTGGTTATTGCTTAAATTTTGATTGAATGAGTTGTTTAGCATGGGCAACAGGTTGTAAGTAGTAGGTTTCTTTTTCCTGTTGTGAATGGTTTATAAGTAGCATGAATTGATGTGTTTGAGATTGTTTTTAATTGAACTATTTTTCTGAATAAGCATAAGTGAGTTGCCTTCCCTATTCTTGGTTAGTCATAGACGTATGGCAGGATTTGGTTCTGCATTGGTGCAAACCAGAAATATTAAAGTAAGTTGCTGTTTTCAATAGGCAAATTGTATGGTATAGGGAATGTAGGATAGGTGATTGAGTGGATTAGAATCCATTGGGGTTAAATCCTTTCTAGCATTGCAGAATTTTGAAATGAATAGTTATGAGTGGCCACTGTTTGTGTTATGGCATGAAAGACTTAATTAAACTCAAAATAGGTCAAATATATAAAGTGGAGGTTTAAGATTAAGGTGGAGGTATATTATGAGTGAAGCTAGATTTATTTTAAGGAAATCTTTGATTGTTACATAGGCTGGAAATTATTTGATGGAGAGGAAACAGTTTTGTATTGCTGGTTTACTCTTTGGGCAGATTGAGAGTTTAGAGAGTTTTGTGGCGCCAGGCATTGTTCATCTTGTGCCAATCTCTTAAGACATCAATGCCAAGTGCTCTCTCCCATTGGTGAGTAAATATTTCAGGTTTAGACGAATGTTTACAGCTCAAATTCAAACCTGTTTAAAGGTGTTAGTTAAAGGGTTACAAAAATCTGGTTAATGGAAATTGTGCATGGAATGGTTTGGTCACCTGGTGTCTTCTTTGGTTGAGGTCAGTTGCAGCCTTTATTCCAAAACAGGTGGAGATTGTAAGCATGTGTTAAAGCCATATTTGAATTACATGATAGTGTTTATGTTATATAATTAAACATTAGTGATAAAACTCCAGAATTGTAATTCAGTTATTGTTAGTAGACTAATGGTTAGGTGCTGCTGTTGCCACATTTGTTAGAAGTCGGCAGCAAACTCAAACACTTTAAATATTGTTATTGGTTACAAAGTTTAGTAGGGGCTTGCTCATGAGTAAATTAGAAGTCAAGTTAAGCATGTATGAGTGAATTTACTACCTATTGGTGTGAGTGTCAAGTACTGTTATAAATTGACAGCAGCCTAGTGAAATTGCTACCTATTGGTGTGAGTGTCAAGTGCTGTTATAAATTGACAGCAGCCTAGTGAATTTACCACATATGGATGTGAATGTCAAGTGCTGTTGTAATTGACAGCATCCCTTGTTTCTGTACCTTATATTTTTATTCCAATGTCTAATTGAGGAAATCTAGTTGGGGAAATCAACTAGGATCATTTAAGGGACTGTTGGAAAATAAGAAGAGGCTGGGTTTGATAAATTAGTTTAGTTTCAAGATGGAAACCAGCAAATCTAAAGTCAATAGGTGGGAAGTTTATGAGTCCTGGAATTGGTCCAGCTCATACACCTTGTGATTGTAAAACCATATGGAGGCAATATCTAAAGGATAAACGGGAGTTAAAGAAAAGGGGCTGGAGGAAAATCTAAGGGCTGGAAATTGGGGGTATGCTCAAGTCTTAAGTTGGGAAAAACAGAAAATATTAGGAGTAATGAGTGGAGGGTCATCATCAAATCTGAACTTCTATTTAGTCTTTATATTTTGTAAAACTTACTAGGGAAAGATACTTAAAGGATAAATCATAGATGATAAAAGGGGATTGGAGAGCAATAGTAAATGCTGAAATGAAAGTACTAACTGAGATTCTAGATAAAAATAAGAGAGTTAAAGGAAGAAATGAGAATATTAGACTAAATAAAAGTAATGTGGATATAAATTCTTCTTGTGGGCTACGGTTTAAGTTAAATCAAGTGATTCAGGACTAAGTTTATTATATAGTGAAATTTTGGATTTCTACACTCGGATTTATTGATTTAACCGAGATTTAGCAAATTTTACTAACTTTTGACAAAAAGGGAATTTTAAGCACTATTTTGGTAAAAAAGGGATTTTAAATGAATTGTTTTGAGAAATAAATTTGATTTTTGGGATTCTCCATATATTTGGAGGATAGTGATGTGGTCATGATGAGAAATTATTATTTTACTTCCATGTATTTCGGAATTAGTTTTGGAACCTCTTCATGCACCTTGTGTGCGCGCCTGGGAAACGCGGTACGTGGGTGATTCGGAGTCGCCACCGCCTGATGGGGTGCAGGCGGACACCTGGGTGCCTAATCTTGCCTATTAGGGCTTTTGGTCTGCGGCTTGAGATTCTAAGTCTATTCTCGGTTGTGGTTCGGGGAAGTCCGTAGACACCCCGGTCCACCCCGTCGGATGACGGGTCCCGTGGGTTCCCTGGTTTGAGTCAGTCTTACATTGGTCTCACCCGATTCCTAATCCGATATGCAGTTTGGTTAAGTCTGGCGGGACCACCTGAATGGTGTGGGTCCCTTTAATTGCTTTTATCTTGTTCAATTAGGTGATCTGGGTCTGGTTGGGTGGGCCCTGTTGGAAGGCCCACGGTATCCTTGGTGGGCTTAGTGAAGCCCGTGTACCCTTGTGGACCTCAGTCTAGCCTGAGAGGTCCTTTGGGCTTTGGTTAGTTCAACAGATTTTACTTCAAGTTAAGCTTTGAAGATTAAGTGTTTTTCATGCACAAGTGGGTCGGACTGGTTTGTGGGCCCCTAAGGTGGGCCCACATGGTGGCCAAGTATTTTTATTGGATCTATCTTTTTAATCTGCCAAAGTGAGTTGGACACTGGGCTTGGGGCCCGTAGTCCAAATTTGGGCTTGTAAGCCCAAGTTACCAGAGATTAGGGTTCACACCCTTCCTTGGTTCGGTGGTGGGCTTTGGCGGGCCCGGTAGGCCCTTGCCCTTGGTCTCGGCCAAACCACGCAATTCATGCATCAATTTCACATAACAAGGCTCGGGTGGGCCGCATTGGGTTTAGCCCGCCCGGTTCAAATTTTTCATTTTACTTAAGTTATTTTAATGGCATGCTTTGGTGTTTATTGGGCTGGGTGGGCCCCGTTGGAAGGCCCACTGGAAGTCAAATTGGACCGGGGGTCCAAGTCCCACATTGGGTTTCCGGGTGACCCGGAAACCCTATTGGTTTATCCGGTTCGGTTCGGAAATGGCATTCACATCTAGCAATAATCACAGAAACAAAACACAAGAGGGACACTCTGCCAGAAAAAAAACTGGCTCATTGTGCTGGGTCAAAAAAAATAACAATTCGGCCTGTTTTGGACCTGGCGCTCACCTCCTGAGGTGAGCGCCAGGTGGGCGCCAGATGGGCGCCAGAACCGGGTGAAAATTTGACCTGGCGCTCACTCGATACCAGGTGAGCGCGAGCTGGGCGGGAGGTGAGCGCGAGATGGGCGGGAGGTGAGCGCAAGATGGGCGTGAGAATTTCACCTGGGTTTTAGGTGGGCGCGAGCTGAGCGCCAGGTGGGCGCCAGCTCGGCGGGAAGTGAGGTGAAAGGGGCGCCCACCTCCTAGGTGAGCGCCAGGTGGGCGGCAGGTCACTGCAATTTTCAACTCTCTGTTTTTTTTTAGATCTCCAACTCTGGCCGATTTTTTAGGTCTGTAACTGTTCCACTAGCCTCCTAACATGCCCAGAACACCTCCCAACTAATTTTGGATTTAATCTAAGCACATTTTATTTCAAGTTTTGAAAACCCAGAAAACTCACAGTACAAACATGCATTCAAAATACTTCACGAATAATATGCCCAGGACACTTCCCCGGGCTTCGACCACCCCCCAGAAGCCACTTAAACTTGTATTCAAACTAATCTAAGCTAACATATCGCAAACCGAACCACAAAATCACACATCGACAAATTAACAGTGAAGGGACAAGGGGGTTTATAATGGGGTACACGAGATGAAATGAACACGGGGAACATGCTCCCCTTCGAATCACACAAGCAGTATTAGTAAACAAAATGGTAGAATGTAAAACATCATGACATGATATACTCGAAATGAGCTTATATTAAAAAAAAAACAGCATGGTCGGGGAACATTACCTGGGTGTTAGAACACCCTTCTGAAGTGAGCAGGTAGGCTTCCCCTTTTGAAGCTCAAGCGGCGGCTGGACTCTCCTCCTTTAGGCTCACTCGGCAAGCTCCTCCTTCTCCTTTGGGTATCAAGAGAGGAGGACAAGGATGGGAAGAAAGGTCCGAGAAAGGTAGGGGAAGAAGTGTCTGGTTTGTTCTTTGGGGAAGATGGTGGTCAAGACCACATATGCCCGACGAAGTAGGAGCTCGAAATCTCCAACAAAAAAAAGCTCCCAACCCGAAAACAGCCTCCCAAAAAATCCCCCCCAACCCGAGGACAAAAAAATCCCAACCCCCTGCGCGAACTTCGCGCGGCCTTATATAGGCCAGAAAAAAGGGGATGCCGCTCACCTTGGCGCCCAGCTCAAGGTGAGCGCATGCCGCTCGCCATGTCCGCGCGAGCGGCATAATGATGAAAATCATTTAATGCCGCCGCTCGCCGGACGTAAAAATCTAAAAAATTCGGATTTAGTCCCTGGCAATTTTTGATTTAATCCGATATTTTCGAATTTTCACGGATTTAGTCCCTGGGATATTTCGAATGTTCGGATATTTACGGATTTGATCCCCGAGATATTTTCCTGCGCAATTCGCCACGTGTGCAGCTTTTGTCATGTGCGCAGATTACCGGTTTTGCTGCTCGGAAATTTCATCAGCTCATATTTTCTTCATCCGGGCTCCGATCTGGGCAAACTTAGTTTCATTAGAATCGTATCGGAGCCCTCCATCCCATGACCTAGGGGTAGGCCTCCGGATCGGATTTTAGCAGAAAGTCAACTTTTGGCTCTGCTCAGGTTTGACCGCCCGCAGAACCTTCATCCGGACCCCGATTCCTGCAAACTCAGTTGCGTTGGAACCGTGTCGAGATTCTCTATCCAATGACCTAGGGGTAGGCCTCTGGATCGGATTTTAGCAGAAAGTCAACTTTTGGCTCTGCTCAAGTTTGACTGCCCGCAGAACCTTCATCCGGACCCCGATTCCTGCAAACTCGGTTGCGTTGGAATCGTGTCGAGATTCTCGTTCCAATGACCTAGGGGTAGGTCTCTGGATCGGATTTTAGCAGAAAGTCAACTTTTGGCTCTGCTCAAGTTTGACCACCCGCAGAACCTTCATCCGGACCCCGATTCCTGCAAACTCAGTTGCGTTGGAATCGTGTCGAGATTCTCTATCCAATGACCTAAGGGTAGGTCTCTGGATCGGATTTTAGCAAAAAGTCAACTTTTGGCTCTGCTCAAGTTTGACCGCCCGCAGAACCTTCATCCGAACCCCGATTCCTGCAAACTCAGTTGCGTTGGAACCGTGTCGAGATTCTCTATCCAATGGTATAAAGCTAGGTACTTGGCACGGAATTCGAGGAAAAGTCAACTCTTGGCTTTTCCTTAAGTTTGACCGCATGCAGAACCTTCATCCGGACTCCGATTCCTGCAAACTCAGTTGCGTTGGAACCGTGTCGAGATTCTCTATCCAATGGCATAAAGTGAGGTGGCCAAATTTCACTTGATCAAAAAGTCAACTTTCACCCCTTAGGGTTTGACTTTCTGTCCAGGGTTTGCATTTTTGGTTTTTCGAGGAGCGCAAAAATGAGGTGCTTACAGCTGCCCCTCTTTGCCGGAGTCACCTTGTGGATGAACGGCAAAGAGAAAAAGAATCTCATTTTTGTGCCTGGCATTTCTGTCGACATGGTCGACGAGCTTAGTCCTTTGAAGTTTTCATTTTGAAAGGGAAGCGGCCAAATCATGTGGCGCCACTTCCTGGCTTCAGAGTTTGCTTACCCTTTGCTCTTTGGGTTTTTGTAGGGCAACTCTTCAGCTTTTTTAGTTTAAGTTTGGAAGAGATTAGATTGGACTGGAACTCGCCAACCCGTTTCGGCGTCGATGCCAGACACTTGACAATATTCTTTTCTTCTTGTTTGTTCCATTAAAGCTTTTAGGTGACTTCAGACTTCTAATCCATTTTGTGTTTTACTTGAAGCTTGCTTGCATTTTCTTCTTCTCTCTCTTTCCCTCTCTTTTTTTTTTTTTTTGTTTACTATTAGGATTTGGAGGCCCAGGGTCGGGTTAGGATGTGGACCGAATGGAGAAAGGAGGAAGGAAGAGTGGAGGAGGAGCTGCTGTCGGTGAGGAGGTGCTTCCAGCGCTGTCCAGTGCCTCAAGGGAGCCCACACACCTGCTCTACTCTATTTACAAAAGTGTGAAATCAAAAATTACAAAAGGGGCCATCTTGCACGATGATATCTTCATTTATGCTCATTCTTCTTCATATCTTGTCATTCCTTCTTTTGCAGTGCTTTCTGATTGGCTTTCCCTCTTGTAGAGGCTCCCCAGCTTGGAGTGACTGTTGCTGGGTATTGGGCAGGAATCTATTTTTCCTTATCGCCTCTTCTTTCGGGTCGAGCCTTGTTAGTGACAAGCGTGGGAGTTCCCCGGGGAAGGATGCTCCGCTGGGGATAAGTGGGGATTCCTCACGCTGCCATTTTCCTTCATAAGGCCTTCTCCCTCTGCTTGAGTGCGCATTCTTCATGTTCGTTCAAGCTCTTGTTGAGTGCGAGAGGCTCCACCAGGGATTGATGTGAGCTTGCTCATCTTCTTTCCGCTCTTCTTCGCAAAGCCGGCCTCTTCAGACTGGGCGAGGCTTGATAAGTCTACGTCATCCGGTATCATTCTCTTATTGCTTGAGAGGACTCTACTGGGGATGTAAGGGTGTCGTCCCTTGTTTGCTGAAGGCCTTCCACTGGGGATTTTTGGAGGTTGTTATTCTCCGTTTATTGAAGGAACTCTGCTGGGGATTTTGGAGAAGATGTCCGTTATCCCACTTTTGCTGTACCTACGAAGGCAGGAAAAGACAACATGTTAGCCGTGGAATAGTTGGGGAATGCAAAACACTTCTTTTATTCTCTTCTTGCTTTGAGCCTCTTGCCCATCGCAGCCAGAAGCGGCCTTTGCCAAGGTTAAGAAATTATCAACTCAGGTTAGTAGCCCAATGTGGAGCTCAAAACAGTTAAGCAGAACAATTATAGAGAAAACAGGTGTGTCAGTGTGTGCCTGTGTTTGCAATATCAAAGAAATTTCCCAAGGTCAGACGGGACTTGGAGTACTTGGTACTTTCAGAAGCATTGTCATCACAGGCCATTGTGGAGTCTTCGACTCGGGCGCAACCTGCCAGTCTGGACCTCTCAAATCTGTTCAACTTTCTCATTTTACTATCTGCCACTATCACTGCTCTCCTCTGTATCTTGCTCTGCTCAAACCAGATGTGACCAGCTCTTTTTTCTTCTTCTTCTTCTTTTTTTTTTTTTTTGACTAACCACGCAACGCCCTTTTTTCGGGTTTTCGCTGTGTCCAGCCTTTCTGGGAGACCCTGAATTCCATCATTGCCGACGAATGCAGACCTAACTGTTTGCCCTGATCATTCCTTTTGGGATCTGAGAGGTCTTAGAGATAGGACGAAATGTAGGCTTGATCTTGGTTATGAAAGAAATGATAGATGGCTCAAAAAAGCTTAATTATTTGGGTTTGCAAAGTGTGCTACTTTATTGTTGGTGGGTCTTACATCCTGGCTTATTTGTATCGCTATATTTTTGGCGGGGCGAACATCTCCCCATTTTCTCTGTTTCTTCTTTTTTTCTTTCCTTTTTTTCTTGTTGCATTTTCTCTTCTTTTCGAGGTTTTTCTGGGCAAGAGTGCCCGGTTTCTTTTTGCTTTGCCAGGAATGCCCCATTTGGTGTGTAGAACACTTGCAATGGGTTGAAAGAATTTTAAGGCTCAAAATTGTCTAACTAGGGGAGAATTTAAGGTATTTGGAAGGATTTACAGTTTAAAGGAGAGTCAAGGATGGCCTCTCTTCATTTCCCAATCAGAATGATCTTAGGCATAGTACAGTTTGACTGCGTCTGCATTTATCGGCTCAGGAAAAATTGCCCCGTCCATTTCTTGCAGGATAAGTGCTCCTCGGGACAGCACCTTGTGGACTACAAATGGCCCTTCGTAGTTTGGCTTGAATTTCCCTCTATTGTCCTCTTGATGAGGAAAGATTCTCTTCAGTACCAGATCTCCCGCTTTAAACTGTCGTGGCTTCACTTTCTTGTTGTAGGCTCGCGCCACTCTCTGTTGATAAAGCTGGCCATGGCACAAAGCCTTGATCCTCTTTTCATCCAACAATTGCAACTGGTCAAATCTGGATTCTTCCCATTCGACATCACTGATTTCAGCTTCCTTCAGAATTCTGAGTGACGGAATCTGCGCTTCCACGGGGAGGACTGCTTCCATTCCGTATACCAAGGAGAACGGGGTTGCCCCGGTTGATGTTCTAATCGACGTCCGATAGGCGTGTAGTGCATACGGCAGCTTCTCATGCCAGTCTCTGTAGGTGACCACCATTTTCTCGAGTATCTTCTTTAGATTCTTGTTGGCAGCCTCTACTGCTCCATTCATCTTGGGCTGGTATGCCGTGGAGTTCAGATGTCTGATTTTCAAGTCTTCGCACATCTTTTCCATGTCCTTATTATTCAAATTCTTTGCATTGTCAATGATGATCGCTTCTGGAACTCCGTAGCGACAGACTATATCGTTTCTGATAAACTTGAGCACATGAGATTTCTTCACATCCACAAAGGACATGGCCTCTACCCACTTGGTAAAGTAGTCGATTGCCACTAAGATGAACCGATGCCCGTTTGAAGCCATTGGATGAACCTGGCCTATCATGTCAATTCCCCAGATGGCAAACGGCCAAGGTGATGTCATGGAGTACAGTGTGTTCGGCGGTGCATGGATGTTGTCGGCATAAATCTGGCATAACTGGCATTTTCTGACATGAGCGTAGCAGTCTGCCTCCATGGTCATCCAGTAATAGCCCATCCTTATAATCTTCCTTGCTAGCATATGCCCATTCATGCGTGCGCCGCACAACCCTCCATGGATTTCCTCAATCAATTTCTGCGCCTCGGCTTCTCTGACACCAGCAGTAGAGAGTCATTGTATGACTTCTTGTATAGTCTACCTCCACTGTAGAAGTATTGCCCTGCCAACCTCTGTATAGTTCGCTTCTCTGCAGCTGAGGCACCTTCTGGCAGAATTCTGTTTCTTATGTATCTCTCAATGTCTGCGTACCACTGCTCTTCTTCGGGCGTGCTTTTCTCGACACTGAAGCAGTAAACAGGGTAACGCCGAATTTCTATCTCCAAAGGTTGCACCCAAGCATCATCCGTGATGGTGGCCATTGATGCCAGCGTAGCTAGTGCATCCGCAAACCGGTTCCCATCTCGTGGCATGTAGTCGAATGTCACGCTCTCGAATTCTTCTTCTAATTCCTTGACCAGTTCTTGGTATGGTACCAACTTCACATCTCTGGTCTTCCAGTCTCCCATCACTTTGATAGATGATAAGACTTGAATCACCGAACACTTTCAGCTCTTGTATGCGCATCTCAATTGCCGCTCGCAGGCCTAATACGCACGCTTCATACTCGGCCATGTTGCTAGTGCAATCAAACAGAAGTTTTGCTGCTATCGGGTGATGAACACCGTCTGGGGAGATTAGCATTGCTCCGATCCCTTTTTCATTTACATATTCTGATTTGGTTATTTCTTTCTGTGCTCTTCTCTCTTTTTTTTTTTTTTTTTTTTGCAAAAACCCTTCCGTCGATCTCTGACTCATCCGTCAGTGGCCTTGGCTTCACGAACTTTTGTCAACCAATGTACGAATACACCGTGACGACTTTTCCTATCTGTCTCAGGTTTTGTCAGTACCTGCAAAAGTCCAAGTAGAATTTAAAAAAAAAAATTTTTTTCTCAAGATTATGTGCGAATTCAAGTAGTCTCTCTTTGGTTGATGTCTTTTGGGAATTCACCGAATGCTCGGATTTTCCCTTTGAAGTGGGTCCATAGCAAGACCAGTAACCCTTGGGTCGGTTACCTGTTATTCTCAGTTAGACTTAGGAAAATGTGCCTCTCGGCACTTCCTGCAAGTGTCTCAACATTTTGGTCTTCAATGGCATGCCCCAGGTTGGATTGAGGGGAATTGTTTTTGGTTCAGGGGGTTTCTTTGGCACTGCCCTGCCCTGGATTTTCTTTTATTTTCTCTCTCTCTTTTTTTTTTGTCTTTTCCCCACCCTTGGTTGGGGGTTTTGTAATGGTTTTTTTTTTTTTTGGTTTGGTGCCCTGCCCCAGTTTTAGGGTCCTGCCAATTTCCATGGATCATGACACAATGATCAGAGAGGACTTATCATTAGGACGAAATGCAGGCCTTGGTTCCAGTGTTTAGAAATGAAGGATAAATAGGCTCAAACCCTATATAACTTCACTCTATGGGTGACCATTATGTCTAGCCACAGTTCTTCTCTATCTCCTTTTTTTTGTTTTTGGTTCTGTCATTACCAGTTCGTTCAAGATTCAATGTTACATTCTCTGTAATCAGAAAGGGCTTCACAGTAGGACGAAATGTAGGCTGGGTCCAAGGGTCCAGAAGAAATGATACGAAGGCTTGAAATTAATGCACGGGTTAAAGGCCATGTCCTGTCCACTTTCCTTGTTAGGGCTTGCTTCGCCTTCGGCTCCCCCAACTTTGTGTCCAACTTTAATTTGTAGTTCCTTTCTCCTTCTTCCATCTTTGTTTTTCTTTCTCTTCTTTTTGTCTCGGGTTCTTTTTTCTTTTGCCCCAACCTTTGGCCCTTGCCTTCGGGGTTTGCCCTAACTTTTCCTTTTCTTTTCTTTTTTTTTCTTCTTTTCCTTTCTTTCAAGGGATTGCCCTAGTTTTTTTTTTTGTTTTCTAAGGTTCTCCTCATCCCTCCTTTTTGCCCCCTTTGTTCTTAGGGTGCTTTTCGCTTTGCCCTATCTTCACCTTCATCCTTTTTGTGTCTCCGACTGCACGAAGCTTTATGCCCCAGTTTTGAAGACAAGACATGGTAGGTTCAATGAAGGAGTTGTTAGGCTCAAAGTGTTTTGCTAGGGTTTCATCTTATGTCAGATGATTTTTGGAAAAGATCAAGGATGGCCTTTCATCCTTTCACAGAGAATGTAACACTTAATTACTTTTGCACGATTAACTGGCTCGAGAACCATTTTTCCTCTTTGTTCATTTTGTTTGCTTGTTTTTTTCTTTGCTTTTTGAATTTGCCCCAATTCGGGGTGGCTAGACATAACGTGGGTTAGAAATGGGACGATCAAGCTCAACACGTTTGACTAGCGGCATTCATTTGAGGTATCTCAGCCAAAAATGGCCTCTCATCATTTCATTGGGTTCATTGATCCTGGATCATGTCAGGGGCCCGAGACCGGTATGGGCACCTTGCTCTCTCTTTTTTCTTCTCTCATATCACCGCTTGCCCCTGTGTTTGGCAGGGTGGGTTCCAAACGGGATGCTGGGGGGACCTCTTGGCTATATTGAGACTCGCGCAGTTTGTGCTGCTTGGCATATTTCACTTGTCCAATTCGATTGTTCAGGTTTGTCCCGAGATTATGGTCATGCCTTGGTGTGGTCCAACACTTCAGTGATTTCCCAAAATATTTTTATAAGCTTGCAGAAAAAGAAACATGCTATCCAGTTCAGAATTTAAAAGAAAAGAAAGCATAAGCAAAACAGAACAGCAATTGTGCAAAAGGGTGGCCGATGTGGATCCGTGTTCTTGAAGTTCAGTTGCACATCCCGAGAGATTTCTCTTAACCCGACGAAGGATCAATCCTGAGCTCCCCGGCGTCAAGAAGGTCTTGGATTGCATGGCGAAGACCCCAACATTCTTCAGTATCATGCCCCGGAGCTCCTTGGTGGTAATTGCATGTCTTGGACGGGTCGTACCCTCGACTTGCTGGTGCCTTTGGATTTGGTGGAGCCTGCTTTAGGTGTCCTCCTTGCAACAAGGAAGGCAACAATTCTGCCTGGGTGCATGGAAGCTGCGTAAACTCCCGGTTCTTTCTTTCTTCCTTGGTGAGGCGCCTCTTGAGGCGAGGTGCACCATTGTTAGCAGAGGGGAGGCTCGCTTCCTAATTGCCCTGGAATACTTCTATCTTCAAGCTATCCATCTCTCTCTCCAGATCCCTTATTCGGGATTGCAGCTTAAAATGTTCTTCCCTCTGTGCTTCCCAGCGTTTGCCCCATGCTTCTTCTTTGTCCTGTATCACTTTCATTAAAATACGGAAAAGGTCCAGTATCTCGCGCACCACAGGAAGCATCCTTGAAGTACTATCCATGTTGATTGTTGACACGGTTCCTGAAGGGAGAGATAAACATTAGAAGGCAGAATACATGATATGAAATGTTAGCATACATAGAGATGATGATAATGAATTTTTTGTTTTTTTTTTATCCTTTTTTGTTTTTGTTGTGTTTTTCTGGTCTATTTCAGTTGCCCGGAGGCGACAAGGGAAGAGAACATGATTTTGAGTCAACTGATCTATTTTAGCTACCCGTAGGTAACAAGGGAAGAGAACCTTAATGAATTTGAAGACTGATTTTTTTTGGTTGGATTTGAACTAACTGATCTATTTTAGCTACCCTAGGGCAACCGGGAGAGAGAACCCTATTTTTCTGAAAGCTGATCTATTTTAGTCGCTTGGAAGCGACTGGGAAAGAGAACCCTGGTGACCGAATCTATTTTAGCTACCCGCAAGTAACTGGGAGAGAGAACCCTAACGAATCTTGAAGACTGATCTATTTTGGTTGCCTTAAGACGACCGGGAAAGAGAACTCTAATGACCGAATCTATTTTAGCTACCCGTAGGTAACAAGGGAAGAGAACCTTAATGAATTAACTGATCTATTTTAGCTACCCATAGGTAACAAGGGAAGAGAACCTTAATGAATTAACTGATCTATTTTAGTCGCTCGGAAGTGACTGGGAAAGAGAACCCTAATAACCGGATCTATTTTAGCTACCCGCAGGTAACTGGGAGAGAGAACCCAAAGAATTTTGAAGACTGATCTATTTTAGCTACCCGTAGGTAACTGGGAGAGAGTCTTAATGAATTAACTGATCTATTTTAGCTACCCATAGGTAACAAGGGAAGAGAACCTTAATGAATTAAATGATCTATTTTAGTTACCCGTAGGTAACAAGGGAAGAGAACCTGGTTTTGAATCAACTGATCTATTTTAGCTACCCATAGGTAACAAGGGAAGAGAACCTTTAATGAATCTTAAAGAATGATCTATTTTGGCTACCCATAGGTAACAAGGGAAGAGAACCTTAATGAATTAGCTGATCTATTTTAGCTACCCATAGGTAACAAGGGAAGAGAACCTTAATGAATTAACTGGTCTATTTTAGCTACCCATAGGTAACAAGGGAAGAGAACCTCAATGAATTAACTGATCTATTTTAGGCACTTGGAAGCGACTGGGAAAGAGAGCCCTGGTGACCGAATCTATTTTAGCTACCCGCAAGTAACTGGGAGAGAGAACCCTAATGACCGAATCTATTTTAGTCACCCGCAGGCAACTGAGAGAGAGAACCCTTTTTTTTTTTTTTTTTTGAAGGCTGATCTATTTTAGTTGCTCAGAAGCGACTGGGGAAGAGAACCCTATTTTTTGAAAGCTAATCTATTTTAGTCGCTCGGAAGCGACTGGGAGAGAGAACCCTATTTCACTGATCTATTTTAGCCGTTTAGGCAAGGAAAGAGAACCTTCAATTTAAGGGGGTTTTGTTTGAGCTCAGAATCACGGGGTTGGACCAATGTAGGGTCTCCGCAGGGGGTACGCTGAAAAGCAGCACCCAGGCGTACCTCAGCCAGATCTCCAGTTCATTCACTGGTGGCGTCGGCGCCTAACTTCGGCTAGTAGTTCCCGGGCGTGCCTTAGCTAGTCGTTGGTTTAATCACCATTGACTTCGGCGCCTCACAAGGGGAAGGCTATACCAGGACGTTCATCCACCAAACGGCTCAATCACCAGCGGCTTCAGTGCCCCAAAGGTTTCGGCTAGTAGTTCCCGGGCGTGCCTTAGCTAGTCGTTGGTTTAATCACCATTGACTTCGGCGCCTCACAAGGGGAAGGCTATACCAGGACGTTCATCCACCAAACGGTTTAATCACCGGCGGCTTCAGTGCCCCAAAGGTTTCGGCTAGTAGTTCCCGGGCGTGCCTTAGCTAGTCGTTGGTTTAATCACCATGGACTTCGGTGCCTCACAAGGGGAAGGCTATACCAGGACGTTCATCCACCAAACGGTTTAATCACCGGCGGCTTCAGTGCCCCAAAGGTTTCGGCTAGTAGTTCCCGGGCGTGCCTTAGCTAGTCGTTGGTTTAATCACCATTGACTTCGGCGCCTCACAAGGGGAAGGCTATACCAGGACGTTCATCCACCAAACGGTTTAATCACCGGCGGCTTCAGTGCCCCAAAGGTTGGACCGAATGATCTCGAAAAGATACAGACGGGTGTGATCTGAGCTCAAGATCTTGGGTGTTTTTAAACACTTGCTGGGTTTTGCGATCTCAATGAGAGAGATGCAGTTAAAGGAAATTAGGTGGTCGCAGCGACCAAGAATATTGCAATTATCTGGGAAGAGGTGGTCTGTCGGAGACCTAGTTGCCCTATTGGAGGGAATTAATTCTTTCATTTCTTGTTCTTGTTTTGTTAAGTTTGAACAACATAGCATACTGAAAATAAATTCATGCTTCAATCAAAAAAGTGCCGCCGCGGCACAAAGTACATCATCAAAAATACAACAAAGCCAAAGTCTAGCTAGGTTGGTCATCATCATAGTGGGAGGACACGTCTTGCCTCCTCAAGGCTCGCAGAAGCTTGTTCCGCAAACGTCGGTCCTCCTCAGCGCGCTTACGCACTAATTCCATTTCATGTTGCAAGGCCGTATTGGCCTGCCTACTCTCCCGTTCCGAATCCACATAAGCTGAATGGATACGGGAGTGGGTCTCCTGCAGTTCGGCCACCCTGTCCCTATATGTGCTAGGGGGCGGAACTGGAATGTCGCCTGATGCGACGGGCTGAAGAGGTGGGGGGCCATTGTGGCCAAATTCCCGAGCTATCCACTGCTCGTAATCTTGAAAGTGCGATTCGGTGAACACGTCTTCTCGATATACGCAGACTGTCTTCCACTCTGTCAACAGTTGGGTCCTTAGTCCCTTGGTGAGTGGACCAATCAAACTGCTCATGTCGTCCTTGACTGGGATTCCCTGCGGTTTCCCAAACTGTCTTAGAACCCGAATCGGATAGTACGGCACGGCATGGGTGAGGCCTATCAAGGCAAGTCCCTCTCTTTTCTTGAAAGCTATGATGGGGTTGTAGGGGATGTTGTATGTACCCCACCATCTGATGTCCGTTTCTCCTTTCAGGTGGAGAAAGTGGTTAAACCAATCCTCACGGGCGGGTAGGTCTGGTTTGATCTCTCGTTGAGCCAACCAATGGATGTTGTCGCCGATTGCCTTGTAATATGCACTGACTGGTGATGACACCATCAGGTGGTCATGCAGCCAAAGGTGGAGAAGGGGAGCGCACCCTTGAAACCTCCGGGTTCCATTTTTGGACAAAGTCAGGGAATAGAACAATTGAGCTAGGATCAGTGGCATGATTCGGTACCCTGTCCTGAGTTGATCCACAATTTCCATGAGGGCCAAATTAATGGTGTCTCCCCCAGTTGGAAAGAAGATTTGCGACAGAACCACAAGGGTGAAGGTATCAAACCAAGCCCGGGGTCTCTCCTGCTTTTTGTTTCTTATTTTTTCAGCAAGGAATGTTTTGGAGACCCTAGTGAATGATTTGTCACCTCCTAAGGTCTGGAATTCTCCCCTTGAGAGGCCAAAGAAAGCGCAAGCTTCATTCTTGTAGCTTTCTTTGAGACTTGGCCTAGCGGGTTCTCCTAAGTCGCGAAATCGGAGGAACAGGTCAAGTTCCTCAATTGTGGGAGTCAACTCATTGACCCCGAATCGAAACACTGAAAGCTGGGGATCCCAGAAAAGCAATGCTGCTTGGATCATATCCCAGTTAATCGGCACGTTTAACAGGGACAAAGTCTGTCCCATGTGATATTTGCGCTCCCATTCAATCTGCTCACTCCCTTGGAGCTGCCTTGTCCAAGAACGGATCCAGGGGGTATCCCAGGCACACTTTTCTATCCTAGGGAAACGGGTTCTCTCAGATGAGGATGAAGATGCCATGCCAACTATCCGATTGAAATTCCAAATCAATTTAAGGTTCCACACCAAACTCTTAATCAGTCCTAAGACATGCATAATTTCAAGCAAAAGGCTAATCACTAGCAGTTCTAACATGCTTCACAAAATAAAGCAAAAGACAAAACCAGTTCGAAATTTAACTCAAGCACACACGGTGTGTGGTCCTAAGGGTTGGCGCCAATGAAGGCGCGACTCCTAGACGTACTTGTGTAAAGGAGCACATTCAAGTCCTGATCAGTCTTTCTGCCTTTCATCTGTTCTTTCATCTGCTTCCTGTGTCGGACCACGGCAAAATTACAACTTGCCATCGAGGGCGAATTTTTACAAGATATCTACAAAAATTTCAAAGAACTCATCCTTAAGGTTGTTGGGAGCCAAAAGGGAGGATACAAATTGCTTTTCAAGCGGGTAGGCTAAAAATTCCTAGATCTAGGGTTTAGTGCCCATGTTCTGATCTGGCATGCTTTCATCTGTTTGTCTGATCTGGCCGGCTTTCGTCTGCTCTAAAAGACCAATCTGGACTTAAAGTGCTCCCAGCGGACTCTAATGGGTCAAGACCCATAGCATACAGGACTCCATGCATGGATCTGGGGTGGTTCCCCTGATCAGAATTAGGTGAGCTTCCTAAATTAGGGCTGAGGTCGCCCATGATCTAAGGCTTACTCAATTTGATGCAAAAGGCGGGGGTTGCTGCCCCTAATGGACTCTGAATTTTATTCCAATTTTATTCATCATTCACATCCTACTCACCCTCTCATGCTCAACGCAAGGTTCATTCAGAAACGTTAGGTGGGGAAGGATACCCAGCCCGAGACATAAGCCTACAAGGGTCTGGACCAGTACTGGATCCTCGCGTGCCACGGCAAGAAACCAGTGGTGCTAATGGACTCCAGAAGACTGGGGGGATGGGTTTACCCTGCTTTCCCCGGCAAGCCACGGGAGCGTAGGTGCTAATACCATCCCAAAGATCAGTTCATAGGAATCAGAAGGGTAGGCTGCTAGAGAGGTCTAGGTTTGGTAAAGAAGTAGCAATATCCGATTTCACTCATCTACCAAGGGTCGGATCATTCACGCAGCCTCCCTCGTGCGTGTCACCCCACGCAGTTTATCTCACAAGAACGGAAATAAAAATCCATCCACGGTGTGGTGGTGTGCCCGTGTGTGCAGTTGGGCTGCGTGCTGTGTCTACACAGGTGAGATTTGTCTAGATTTTGTTGGTAAGGGGATTGTTACTGTCTCGTACAGTAAGGTGCAGAATTAGCACGCAATACGAGGTTCTGGGAGAGTCCCCAGGTAAGTGGGGGGTCACAAGGGACCGCTTAAATCCCACTTGCCTTAGGCAATTATCGCGTCCCTTTGACAGGACTCCCCAAAATGCGTAATTACGCGTATTCTGTATCTTACTAAACGAGGTAGTAAGAAACCCTAAACATCAACTAAATCTCTCTTTATGCTGACTCATCTAACTAGGGTCCTACTGGGCTGAAAATTCCCCAGTGGAGTCTCCAGGCTGTGAGCGCCTGGGAAACGCGGCACGTGGGTGATTCGGAGTCGCCACCACCTGATGGGGTGCAGGCGGACACCTGGGTGCCTAATCTTGCCTATTAGGGCTTTTGGTCTGCGGCTTGAGATTCTAAGTCTGTTCTCGGTTGTGGTTCGGGGAAGTCCGTAGACACCCCGGTCCACCCCGTCGGATGACGGGTCCCGTGGGTTCCCTGGTTTGAGTCAGTCTTACATTGGTCTCACCCGATTCCTAATCCGATATGCAGTTTGGTTAAGTCTGGCGGGACCACCTGAATGGTGTGGGTCCCTTTAATTGCTTTTATCTTGTTCAATTAGGTGATCTGGGTCTGGTTGGGTGGGCCCTGTTGGAAGGCCCACGGTATCCTTGGTGGGCTTAGTGAAGCCCGTGTACCCTTGTGGACCTCAGTCTAGCCTGAGAGGTCCTTTGGGCTTTGGTTAGTTCAACAGATTTTACTTCAAGTTAAGCTTTGAAGATTAAGTGTTTTTCATGCACAAGTGGGCCGGACTGGTTTGTGGGCCCCTAAGGTGGGCCCACATGGTGGCCAAGTATTTTTATTGGATCTATCTTTTTAATCTGCCAAAGTGAGTTGGACACTGGGCTTGGGGCTCGTAGTCCAAATTTGGGCTTGTAAGCCCAAGTTACCAGAGATTAGGGTTTGCACCCTTCCTTGGTTCGGTTGGTGGGCTTTGGCGGACCCGGTAGGCCCTTGCCCTTGGTCTCGGCCAAACCACGCAATTCATGCATCAATTTCACATAACAAGGCTCGGGTGGGCCGCATTGGGTTTAGCCCGCCCGGTTCAAATTGTTCATTTTACTTAAGTTATTTTAATGGCATGCTTTGGTGTTTATTGGGCTGGGTGGGCCCCGTTGGAAGGCCCACTGGAAGTCAAATTGGACCGGGGGTCCAAGTCCCACATTGGGTTTCCGGGTGACCCGGAAACCCTATTGGTTTATCCCGTTCGGTTCGGAAATGGCATTCACATCTAGCAATAATCACAGAAACAAAACACAAGAGGGACACTCTGCCAGAAAAAAAAAACTGGCTCATTGTGCTGGGTCAAAAAAATAACAATTCGGCCTGTTTTGGACCTGGCGCTCACCTCCTGAGGTGAGCGCCAGGTGGGCGCCAGATGGGCGCCAGAACCGGGCGAAAATTTGACCTGGCGCTCACCCGATACCAGGTGAGCGCGAGCTGGGCGGGAGGTGAGCGCGAGATGGGCGGGAGGTGAGCGCGAGATGGGCGCGAGAATTTCACCTGGGTTTTAGGTGGGCGCGAGCTGAGCGCCAGGTGGGCGCCAGCTCGGCGGGAAGTGAGGTGAAAGGGGCGCCCACCTCCTAGGTGAGCGCCAGGTGGGCGCCAGATGGGCGGCAGGTCACTGCAATTTTCAACTCTCTGTTTTTTTTTGAGATCTCCAACTCTGGCCGATTTTTTAGGTCTGTAACTGTTCCACTAGCCTCCTAACATGCCCAGAACACCTCCCAACTAATTTTGGATTTAATCTAAGCACATTTTATTTCAAGTTTTGAAAACCCAGAAAACTCACAGTACAAACATGCATTCAAAATACTTCACGAATAATATGCCCAGGACACTTCCCCGGGCTTCGACCACCCCCCAGAAGCCACTTAAACTTGTATTCAAACTAATCTAAGCTAACATATCGCAAACCGAACCACAAAATCACACATCGACAAATTAACAGTGAAGGGACAAGGGGGTTTATAATGGGGTACACGAGATGAAATGAACACGGGGAACATGCTCCCCTTCGAATCACACAAGCAGTATTAGTAAACAAAATGGTAGAATGTAAAACATCATGACATGATATACTCGAAATGAGCTTATATTCAAAAAAAAAACAGCATGGTCGGGGAACATTACCTGGGTGTTAGAACACCCTTCTGAAGTGAGCAGGTAGGCTTCCCCTTTTGAAGCTCAAGCGGCGGCTGGACTCTCCTCCTTTAGGCTCACTCGGCAAGCTCCTCCTTCTCCTTTGGGTATCAAGAGAGGAGGACAAGGATGGGAAGAAAGGTCCGAGAAAGGTAGGGGAAGAAGTGTCTGGTTTGTTCTTTGGGGAAGATGGTGGTCAAGACCACATATGCCCGACGAAGCAGGAGCTCGAAATCTCCAACAAAAAAAAGCTCCCAACCCGAAAACAGCCTCCCAAAAAATCCCCCCCAACCCGAGGACAAAAAAATCCCAACCCCCTGCGCGAACTTCGCGCAGCCTTATATAGGCCAGAAAAAAGGGGATGCCGCTCACCTTGGCGCCCAGCTCAAGGTGAGCGCATGCCACTCGCCACGTCCGCGCGAGCGGCATAATGATGAAAATCATTTAATGCCGCCGCTCGCCGGACGTAAAAATCTAAAAAATTCGGATTTAGTCCCTGGCAATTTTTGATTTAATCCGATATTTTCAGATTTTCACGGATTTAGTCCCTGGGATATTTCGAATGTTCGGATATTTACGGATTTGATCCCCAAGATATTTTCCTGCGCAATTCGCCACGTGTGCAGCTTTTGCCATGTGCGCAGATTGCCGGTTTTGCTGCTCGGAAATTTCATCAGCTCATATTTTCTTCATCCGGGCTCCGATCTGGGCAAACTTAGTTTCATTAGAATCGTATCGGAGCCCTCCATCCCATGACCTAGGGGTAGGCCTCCGGATCGGATTTTAGCAGAAAGTCAACTTTTGGCTCTGCTCAGGTTTGACCGCCCGCAGAACCTTCATCCGGACCCCGATTCCTGCAAACTCAGTTGCGTTGGAACCGTGTCGAGATTCTCTATCCAATGACCTAGGGGTAGGCCTCTGGATCGGATTTTAGCAGAAAGTCAACTTTTGGCTCTGCTCAAGTTTGACTGCCCGCAGAACCTTCATCCGGACCCCGATTCCTGCAAACTCGGTTGCGTTGGAATCGTGTCGAGATTCTCTATCCAATGACCTAGGGTAGTCTCTGGATCGGATTTTAGCAGAAAGTCAACTTTTGGCTCTGCTCAAGTTTGACCGCCCGCAGAACCTTCATCCGGACCCCGATTCCTGCAAACTCAGTTGCGTTGGAATCGTGTCGAGATTCTCTATCCAATGACCTAGGGGTAGGTCTCTGGATCGGATTTTAGCAGAAAGTCAATTTTTGGCTCTGCTCAAGTTTGACCGCCCGCAGAACCTTCATCCGGACCCCGATTCCTGCAAACTCAGTTGCGTTGGAACCGTGTCGAGATTCTCTATCCAATGGTATAAAGCTAGGTACTTGGCACGGAATTCGAGGAAAAGTCAACTCTTGGCTTTTCCTTAAGTTTTACCGCCTGCAGAACCTTCATCCGGACTCCGATTCCTGCAAACTCAGTTGCGTTGGAACCGTGTCGAGATTCTCTATCCAATGGCATAAAGCGAGGTGGCCAAATTTCACTTGATCAAAAAGTCAAATTTTCACCCCTTAGGGTTTGACTTTCTGTCCAGGGTTTGCATTTTTGGTTTTTCGGTGAGCGCAAAAATGAGGTGCTTACACCTTGGAGAGAAGATATTTTTACTCCATGTATCTTAGAGGGTGATGATGATGGATTGGCACAGACAAATTTGTTTGATTATTTTGATTATCGGTTTTAGGTCTAGATGGCATAGCTCGGTGTGGATCCACATTTGTCAAGTTAAGAGCTAGGTAGTAGAATAGATTGATCTTTGCTAATTGTAATACCTTGTTCGCGCACGCGTTTCCATCGTGTAGCTCGATGAGGCCCTCTCTGTATCTGGTTGGCTGCGGCTATATTAGGATAGTTCATGCCAACCCATTTTTGTATCTGAATGGGTTCACCCGCAATAAGTCGATGTACGTGTAGCTCGGCTTCGCTCATAAGCCGGGAGGTGGCATAGTGAGCTTGGTTTTACACTAGTTAAAGGCAATTTATTTCATGAGTCCAACATGGACTTATTTCTAATGAGTGCACATTCTGGTTTTCGATTATTCAGTGATTGTTAACATATTCCTTTATCAGTATATGTTGGTTCGAATTATTCGGCTTAGCCAGTAAGGTTGGATGTTGTTATTAATGCATGGTTATTTCACGAGCATGTTTGAAAACTGTTAATAAATGTTTTTATGCATGCATGTGCTACTTGCTGAGATATTCATATCTCATTCAGTTTGTTTTGTTTTGTTTTTCAGATCCTGGTGAGGACGATATCCGTGGGGTTGAGCCAGTTGCGGATTACCTCGAGTATAGGGGAGAGGACTATTTTGTTGAGTGACATTTGAGAGATATCCTTAGTTGTTGATTTCTTTTGATATAGTGAGTAAACTTTGAATTGTAATTCTTCCTTTAATTGTGGATTGGTGATTGGGTATTAGAGACGAACTCTGATATTGTTGTTGATGTTAATAAAATTAAATTTCATGTCTTTTACGTTCTGATATAGATCCTGCGGTTGTATTATCTAACACCTCGGGTACGAGTTACGGTTCCAATACGTAACCCGGATTCGGGGCGTAGCACTTCGTTTTAACGCCTGTTTTGTGTTATGGGATTATTCGATTCGAGTTGCATGTTCTTTTTATGTTGTAGATATACGTATATAGTTTGATATTAATCTTATATGAATGTTAGAAGCAATTAGAATACAAAAAAATGAGTTTTCGAAACTCGGTTTGTCGTTTTCGATAGAGCGCCGACCATGCCTGCACTCAGTGCTCCTCAGCACTATTCGGTGGTAGTTGAAAATTTTTTAGCGCCTGCGATCGCTGACTGACAGTCGATCGGCGCTTATTTTATTTAAAACAAAACACGTGTTTCTGAAACACATTATCACTGAGGAGCGCTGACCTGGTCAACGTTCCTTGGCGATCAAATTTGTAAAACGAATTCATGGCTTGTAATCATTACAAGCCTAAACTTTAAATATTTCTATATACTTTAATGAATAAAAACTTAAACTTAAATACTTCCTTCCTACTTTATTGATTTAAACTAAAACCTAAATACTTTTATTTGTCTTTTTGACCATCACCAAACCTTAATAACTTTAAAAACATAAACCAAATCTAAATCATATTATGTAGGTGAATTTCTCCCACTATATCCAAACTTGAATAACTTTTTATACTATAACCAAATCTTAATTAAATTCAATTACTTTAAAAACCACCCACATACACTATTAAACAATTAAATTTCTTTATAATAATATATTGAATACATTATTATACCCGCACTCTAGCGTACGTGTTATGAGTCAAATTTCTTACATAATTAAATATCTAACATTAAATCGGGTTATCACGTTGAGGGTATTTTTATGTATTGAACAAAATATTATGATTAATAAACTGAGGAACTGTTTAGAACCGGACTTTGAACATGAACCTAATATGTTATAAATAATATTGGAATTGGGAATAATTTGTGTATTGGTTGGTGGCCAGTTTTATTGATTACCTGCTTGGTGGCAGAGATGTATTGTATATTACCTGCTTGGTGGTAGAGATTATTACCTGCTTGATGGCGGAGACCCTAACCCGCTTGGTGGCGGAGACCCAACCTGCTTGGTGGCGAAGACATTACCTCCTGCGGGAGAAACATATTTCCTCCTGTGGGGCAGATGTATTTCTGATGGATTGTAACTTATAGGAGAGGTACCTCACGTGGGGGAGATATGATTATGCGTGATTGCATTCCACATGGGGGATGGGTGTGTGAGTTACCATTGAAAGGTGAGGAAGCTATCTCCTGCGGTAGAGGTAGATGCTGTGTGTCCACATCCTGCGGTCGAGTTATGCTATCTCCTGCAGGGGTACCTGTAGTCGTAGAGATGTGCATTCTCCTGCGGAGTTAGTATGGGTACTATGTGTTTACGTCCTACGGCAGAGGTAGGCTACTACCTGAAGATGGACTTCTACTATTGATTATATGATTGATTCTGAGATTGATTGATCGGTTTAGACATATCTAACAAGATTGTTTAATTAATTGAAATGCTTAAATGTCATAATTGTACAGAACTGCTAAGACTTAGTTTAAATTGTTAAAAGTTCGATATTATGGAATTATGAAATAAAGGTTAAATTGTTCTTAAGGAAATACAAAATAAAATAAATTGAAACCAAGTACTTATGAATTATAATACATTGTTCTAATAATTGAAACGAAATTTACATAATAAACTTTCTTTATTTAGAGCACTGTTTTGAGAATGGTTTTATATTGTGATTAATCGTTTACCTTACCGACTATGATTACTCGATTATTTTACCGAGCATGAAACCACTGTTATTTTCCCTATCTATATAAATTGTTTTCTACATGCATAGTGTTACCTACTGAGATATTCGTATCTCACCCCTACTTTATATTCTATTTTTCAGGATATCTTGGAGAGGACGACACGGGTTACACTGATAGTGGACTTAACGTCTAGAAAATCCTGAAGACAAGTGTAGGACATTTTATATAGTTGTATTTATCCTCTTGGATTAATAGTAGGTGATCTAGAAGGATTTACGAGTTAGTTAAATTTGTAGTTGCCTTTCATTAGATAAATTGATGTAATAGGAAGATTCAGTTCTAATGAATAATTTAAGCTTACTAGCACTCTGATAAATCTTAGTTCTTTATCTCTTTATCCTTTGAGCTGATTATAATGTACCACAAGTTAATGCCTTGATCCGAGTCAGAAAAAAAAAGAAAAAAAATTACCCGGATTCGGGGCGTTACACTAGTGGCCTCACCCAATGGTGTGTTTACAACCAACTCAGACTCAAGTGTGGTAGGAATCAGACCAATACGATGTGCACAATGTGGAGTGATAAAAGATCTAGAAGCACCAGAATCAAACAAGCATATATCTGATCTACCATGTATGAAAAGAATACCTCCAACAAGCTACAGGGCAATCGGCTCCTAATTAGGTGTTGATAATGATGTTGGGGTGGTTGCGAAGTCAGTATTTATATCCCAAATTTTAGAGGAATTAAACAATGGAATTTTGAGGTTAACGACCACTTTGTTTGTCTTAGCCTAGTGCGGCTAACTCCTCAAACACTAAGAAATTGTTTCAAACATCAATAAACTCACCTCAGGAGTTTAGTTAAGTGCGGGTAAATAAAACTGATGGGGCTGTAAAACCTGAAATGCGTATCAATAAATTTAAGAAGAATTAAAGGTTATATTAGAGAGTTTATGGATTGAAACCTGTTATTAAATTGAGCAGCTGATTGTTAGTATGAGCTTATTTCGTGGTTGTTATTGATAAAGTAATTTTTCTACCATCTGAATAGATATCATTGGTTGGGCACTAAAACTTCTTCATTACCAATTTAGAGAATAAAAGTAACAGTGGAGGTTTAGGGAACTAGTAGTAAATTTCTGCATATAATGGAATTCAAGAAATTGTATGGTTTCACGTTTTCCATATTTTCAAGACTGATATGATTAACACTGTAAAATTTTAGAACCGTTATCTCTTATTTGATTTCTTTAGTTGACTTTATGTTATGAGAAAATTTTGAAAATAAGTATTGCTTGAGATTTTTGCATTGCATGTTGTTAAGCTTGGTTTTGGATTGAAGTTATATTGAGCCTCCATGAGGGAGTATATTGGTCCGGGTAACCCATGATAACAGCAACTATATCTGATGACTATTTTGTTCTACGTTGGAGATTCATGTTATTTTATCGGTTATATTAAAATTGTATAGTTTGAGATTACTATTGGTTTAGCTTGTCCTAGATCCATGTCTAAGCTTATTAATGTAATGTTTTTGCTTTATTGGGGGTAATGGCATGGCCTTGTGTGTTACCATAACCGGTGTAGAGCAGCCAGATACCCTGAGTAGGCCTGGTTGTCAATGCCAATACCCGGAGTAGACCGGCATTGGATGATAATACCCTAAGTAGGCCGTCATTTCAAAGTCCCAATACCTTGAATAGGCCGGAACTGTGTACATGGAGGTGTGGATGTCGCCTTGGCATGTCGATTCACCAATTTAAGCAAGATTCATGACATTGTTTAACTGTGTTGTCAGGATTACTTGATTTCATATTTCTACTGTATTCCATGGATTATTCGGGACCATTTATTAATCGTGGCATATTTAGAACTGATGTTAACTATTTCTGCATGCATGTGCTACTCGCTGAGATATTCATATCTCACCCTTTTGTTTTGGTTTTTGTTTTCAGATACTCGTGGTGAGGTGACGACTGGGGTAAATCCTTCCAACTTATATAGGGAGGAGGATTATTTCTACATCCCATAGACTAGTAGGTTTATTCTTTGATTGAAATGTTGATTGGATTGATTTGGGAAATGTAATAAAGGATATCAGGATTGTGGTTTGATGACACTTTAATCAAATATTTTTCCATGCTTCCTAGTAGATAGTTGTTGCACTCTGATTTGAAATACTCTTATGGTTAAACCAGCGATCATAGGAGTCTTGAGCCCATACCTAACACTCTGTGAGACGTGTTATATCTTTATTGAACAACACGGATCCGAGACGTTACAGGATTTGTAATAAGAACAAGCTATTGATGGAAGGAAAGGCTAAATATATGATTATTTTTGTTTTTATATGATTTTTTTCTTGGTATTGAAGTTGAATATAAAAAAGACATGGCTTCTTAGGAAAATTGTTTTCTTTTAATCACCATGTCTACTTTCTTTATAAGTTTGTAGTAAGCTTGTAGTGATAGGCGCATATGTTTTTAGGATCATTTATTGGAAAACAAGTATAAGGCAAATATGTTCTGACTTTTTTTTTGTACGCACCCGATTTCGGTCGCACGACGAGGCACACGCAAAACGATGCGTGCCTCGGGATTTGTTTGGAGTCGCCACTGCCTGATGGGGTGCAGGCAGACACCTGGGTGCCTAAGTTCTTTTACTAAGGCTTGGTCTGCGGCTTGAGATTCTAAGTAGGTTCTCGGTTGCGGTCTGGGGAAGTCCGTAGACACCCCAGACCACCCCGTCAAGTGACGGGTCCCATAGGTTTCCCTGGTTTGAGTCAACTCAGTTGGTCTCTCACTCACCCGATTCCTAATCCAGCATTCAATTTAGTTAAGTCTGGCGGGACCGCCAAAGTGGTGTGGGTCCCTTTACTTGATTTTATCTTCTTTAGCTTAAAATGAGATGAGTCTGCATAGGCGGGCCCCGTTGGAAGGCCCGTTGATTCCTTGGTGGGCTTGGTTGAGCCCATGTGTCCCTTGGTGGGCCTCGGTCTAAACCTGAGAGACCCTTTGGGCTTTGGTTCAAGTGAATTGATTTTACTTTGAAGTTCAGTTTGGTTATTTAAGTGATTTCTATGCGCAAGTGGGCCGGGACTGTTTGTGGGCCCTTAAGCGGGCCACACAGTTGGTTACCAAGTAGTTTTGATTATCTTTCTTATCTGTGCCAAAATGGGCCAAGCATTGGGCTTGGGGCCCTTTACCTGGGCTCGGGCTTGAAAGCGGGCTCGGGCTTGAAAGCCCGAGACTTTCTGAGATAGGGTTCTGAAACCCTAAGTTGGTTGGGTTCATGGGCTTAGTGGGCCCGATAGGCCCTGCCCGTGGTCTCGGCCAAACCACATCCTACTTTAAGCATGCATGGCCCAACTAGGGCTTGGGTGGGCCTCAAGTGGTCTGGCCCACTCAAATCTTTTATTTATCTTAGTTAAGCAAAAATAAATTGGTCGTGCTTGGTGGGACCCGTTGGAAGGCCCACCGGAAATCAATTTGGACCGGGTCGGTCCATGGCCCATTTTGGGTTTCCGGGTGACCCGGAAACCCTACTGGTTCGCCCGGAGTTGATCAAACAAACCAAAAAATCTCACAAGATCAGCAAAAATGACAAAAAAATGAATTCTGGCAGTGTAGCCGGCCTGAGATGCCGGTTACACACAGGTCTCTGTGTATCCGGCATCTTTTGCCGGCTACAAGTGGGCCTCTGTTGATCCGGCCTGAGTTGCCGGATCAACCTACGAAAGCCAATTTTCGGATTTTTGCCTTGGGATTGGATTCTTAGGCCTCTTGGGGTGTTCCAGGGATTGTGTGGGCTCTTGTGTGAGCCCACAGTGGTTCGGAGAAGAGCCACCTTGCTTCTTCTTTGGTTCCTTTTTATTGAAAACCAATCATTAACATACATGGAAGAAAATCAAGCAACATAGGGCTTCAATAAGCATGCTTTAAGTCAAAACCAAACTTGATAATAAGACACCAATTAAGAGCTGAAAAACAGGTTTTATATGCATGCAAACTACACTAAACAATAACATATATAAAGCACCTAGATATGCTTCTAAGGTGTGAAAGTATAAACATACTAGTGTGATATGTTCAAAACCAAAAGAGAATGATTTCTTATGGTCGAAAACAGCAGCTTAGGCTAAAAGAAAACATGATGAAACATAAGGAAAACGGTAAAAAAACTATTCGCATAATCCCAAGATGATGGCATGCATGTTTTAAAGGGTAGATGATCTCATGCACACCAAAAATAATGATGAAACCCTATACAAACAAGAGAAGAAAAGAGAACTCAACATGCATCCTATGCAACCCATAACATGATCACATCCATGTAACATATTCATTTAGCCTAAAAAAATGTCTAAAGAAAGGATAAAGAGGGGGGATTACTAAAAGGGGTACATGGGATAGTAAAGAAGGAGAACATACTCCCCATTGAATAAAAAGAGGATAGAAACAGCAACTTCTAAACATTGGAAATCAAGCAAGAAAGAGACAATCTCTTCTTCTCTCTTTAGATCAACCGAAATCCATCCCTTATCTTACGGAAGTACCAACTCACATAAAATCAAGAAAAGAGAGCATGATGGGGAGATAAATGCAAAGAACACTCTAGAACAGAAATCCCGCAACATGCATAGTATTCAACATGCTTTGAATAAGTCAAATCTTACATATGTTCAATAAAATGGTCTAAGAGGACTCACCTTGGGCTTTGAACCCTTGTAGAAGATGTGTGGAGCCTCCTTGGAGCTAGGACCAAGGCTGGAACCTCTCTTGGCACCACCAACAGCAAGCCTTCCCCCTTTGCTTGAGTGAGAGTGGAGAAGAAGAAGAAATAAGTGGTAGATGGAGCAAGGTGAGGTGCTTGGGAGAGATGAGAGAGCTTGGGAGAGATGGGAGAGAGGTTGGAGCTCTTGGAGAAGAAGAATGGTGGGAGATCAAAAGTGTGCTCAAAAATGAGAGAGGAACCCCATACGTATGGGGCTTTGGGGGGTTTTATTCATGTGGTACAAAGGATGGGCATGCATGCATGGGGGGCATAATCATGGGAGAGAGAGAGAGAGAGAGTTGCATGAGGGGTGGCATGCATGGATGATGCCCATGCATGCCCATCCACCATGAGAGAGGGGGATGCATGTATGAGGCATGCATGGTTGGTCATGGGGGGGGGGGGGGAGGAGAGAGGGAGAGAGAGATGCATGAGTGGTGGCATGCATGGATGATGCCCATGCATGCCCATAGGGGACACCAATTATGAGCAAATCTTGGTATTTGTGGATTGGTCCCTGGAAATTTGGATTTTTACAGATTTAGTCCCCTGATACTTTTGGATATTTACAGATTTAGTCCTTGATACTTTTCATATTTACAGATTTAGTCACTGATACTTTTGGATATTTACAGATTGGTCCCTGGGATATTTTCTCAAGTTTTGATGCTTATGGATCTAGTCCCTGATACCCTTGGATATCTGCAGCTTTACCCTTGAGATATTTTTTCATTAATTTGGGTAATCACAGATTTAATCCCTGGGACCTTTTTTGCTCTGCTGCTTGCCACGTGTGCAGACTTTTGCCACGTGTGCAGTTTTCCAACACGCTGCCCTAGAACTTCAACTGCTTACATCTTCTTCATCCGGACTCCGATTTGGGCAAACTCAATTGCGTTAGAACCGTGTCGGAGTCCTCTATCCATTGGCATAGGGCTAAGCAGTTGACTCGGGGTTGAGCAGAAAGTCAACTTTCTGCTCCCTTCAAGTTTGACCGGCTCGCAGAACCTTCATCCGGACTCCGATTTCTGCAAACTCAGTTGCGTTGGAATCGTGTCAAGATTCTCTATCCAGTGACATAGAGCAAGGTATCTGGATCGGATTTTAGCAGAAAGTCAACTTTTGGCTCTGCTCAAGTTTGATCGCCCGCAGAACCTTCATCCGAACTCCGATTCCTGCAAACTCAGTTGCGTTGGAACCGTGTCGGGATTCTCTATCCAATGATATAAAGTAAGGTGGCCAAATTTCTCTTGATCAAAAAGTCAACTTTTTGTCCCCTCGGGGTTTGACTTTCTGCCAGGGTTTTCATTTTCAGCAATTCCAGGGGTGCAAAAATAAGGTGCTTACATTTTTTATTACAGAAACGATCACTGCACAACCAACTATTTTGGACGAATAAGTTATGATTTTTGAATGGAGAAATAAGTGGTTCTTTTAACTTCTAACACATGCTAGTGGCAATACGTTACTTGGCAAGTGGGTATGGTGGTTGGGGAAATAAAGAGGATTTCTATGGCATAGGGTCTTCGTTATGTCATGCCCTAAATCCTCGCTCTACGACTTATATTGCGTGAGTAGGACCAAGCATAACCTTACTCGTAAGCGAATACCAAAGCACATTTATGAGACAATAAAAAATCTCTATTTCATAGCAATAATCATCAGAGTTCAGCGGAAATAATAAATATTCAAACAACCCACATTCAAATTAAACCACTACTGCAAGTTCAACCATCCAATTCATAAAAATCCAAATACATGTTCCCTAAAAAAACATAAAAGTACTATGATCAATAAAGAAAATTCCGGTTCATAATGGTCACATATCCCATTCACTTCCTTCCATTCCTCATCTCTTGATTATTTCCTGCAAAAATATATGGGGTGAGTTTCAATGAAACCCAGTAAGTGAGGTTACTATACCTCACATGAAAATATGCACAACATCTCTGCTACAATAATACTACACCAAATACGTATAGTATTTAACAATAGTTAATCTACGTTTTTCCTAGGTTTCATTCATATGAGTAGTGTACCATATATATATATATATATGGTACAAGAAATAAAGGAACATGCCTGTCTATGAAATAAAATAACATTGCCTTCAAACAAGTTACAAACTAAACATATAAAGCAACACAATAATAATAATGCTAAACAATTAAATAAGAAAATGAGGAATTTGTAACGCCCCAGATCCAGGTTTATTTAAACACATAAACCCAAATCTGGTTCGTTAGGGAAAATGGCCCAAAACAATATTCTAGACTTAAAAATTTTCATTTATTAGATCAGAGTGCGGAAATAAAAACATCTTTCAGAAAGCGCGGAATTAAACTATCAAAATAATCCTTTTATATTTCATCTATGAAGTCTGGAAAGGGTTCAACTAAATAACATAATTAACATCCACCAAGGGTGTGAAATAAAGATACCAATCATCCTTCAAATAACATCAAACTCCTCAAATAATATACTAAAAATAATCCCTAAGAAAATAAATCTAAATGTCTCTCCATGTCCTTCTGGACCTACACAGGAATGAAATAGTCTTCTTCCTGGTAATCACAGTAATCCCCCGGAGTCTCTACCCCAGCAACGTCCTCTCCAGGAATATCTGAAAACAAAACCGATAAAACAATAATGTGAGAAACAACATCTCAATAAGCAGTCATGCAAATAGTTGACCACAATAAAATATGCAATGCTTAATCCGACTAATCACAATAAGATTTAAGACAACAATGAAATACAATTTATCTACCTCATGGGACTCATGAAATAGTATACCAGAAAAAAAGAGTAGACATGTGCCAGTATGCTACCTAACCGAATTACGATGGACCAGCCCCCTGTAGTCTGGCAATTCAACACCAACGGAAGAACCCAACCATGAGTTAGCATGTACGGCCCAACCAATCCAGGAGTGGGTAACGTAGCGACCGACCAATTCAGGAGCGGTACCATTCTCGAGATGATGGAATGCCTCAGACACAGAATTCAAACCCCTCTAATACACATTTCACTTACTAGATATTCTATGGATCCATATAACTGCTAAGCCCACTCAACAGTGAGAAAACCAACCAGGGTAATGGACATACTTCTCAATAACACCCACCAAATACAGAACCAGATCTGTATCACCAAATCTGCCCATCTCAATAACACCCACTAAATACAGAACCAGATCTGTATCACCAAATCTGCCCATGCGGGAAACAATAAATCAGGCACCAACCTTGTCACACTAGTGACCCAAAACCAAAACAGAATGCACCAAGTCATATGTCCAAACCTCCAGGTTTCAATGGGCTAATATGTCCCGAATGTGTATCGACTCCATCGATGCACAAAATACCTTCATATCACCCAAATACAGGTGTATGAACTCACAAACCAACCTTGGTTAAAAGTTAAATCTTTTGGAACAATAGAATCAAGTAAAAGTGTCTCTTTAGAAACATCTACCCAAAATCTTTATAAATTTGGATTTTTAAATATCTACCAGTGCTAACACTTCCCAAATACCCCAATCTTGACGGTACATAGGTTAAAATTGGATAGAAATACTTCCGTAGTGAAAACTAGGTTGAAAAGATGAGTTTTCCAAAATCTGACAGACTGGTTGCTTGAGCGGCCAAGGGTGTTCAATCGGCCTTACAGAATAGGTTAATTCAGGGTAGGTCGCTCGATAGGTCGCTCAAGCGACTTTTCTAGCTGCAGCTCAATCTGGGTAAAATTGCTCTCCAGTTTTGGAATAATTATATAGGGCGCTTGAGCGACTGTTCAGGCAGCCCGATACATGAAAAATCCGTAACTTTGCGAAATTCCATAAAAATTCCACAACTCAATATTCAATGCCTCAAAACCATTCTAAATCATTCTAAAATACTTTATACACATGCTAGAACAATTCCCAACAAATAAAACATCATAAATAACAAAAACAACGCATCAAAACACCGAATAACCATGTATATCGTCTAAACACGAATTTGGATTTTATGCAAGTGTCAAGGGACTACTTACCTGTTTTAGGAACTTAAACCTTCTCTAAGAGCAACGAAATATCACTCCTAAGTTTTCCAAACGATCCCAACAAACCTCGATCATGTCTGGATTCAAAATCACACTTTTAAGACTCTTAAACATACTCAAATCTCCATAACAGAAACTTATATCTATTTGGCTCTTACCTGAGTTTTCTATGCACGAAAATACCCCTCCTTCTTCTCTAAGACAGCTCCAACAGGTACTTTAGGGTTAGGTTTGATCACAAGGAAAACTAGGAGAAGAATAGGAAACAACCAAGGGACGTGCGGCTGTTTTCTATTTTATGTTTTGAGCTTAACGTGGACTACTCCATGCATAACTAGGTTTAGTTTATTATTTATTCCTTTCTACTATATTACCCTCTTCACTAAGCCAACACAATCAAACCATCTTATTCTTAAACCAACTCAACCCTTGGGTCAACCCACTATCTTTGGGTTCAACTAAATCCTCTAATTCCTTATTTATTTTAATTTAATTAGTTCTTACTAATATAAACCATAACAACAATTAATTATTGTATTAATATTATTCTTAATAATCATGAACTCACCTTATATAGGCTCTCTTGTCCTCTTCGGTTCATCTTGAACTCCTCCGGGTTGAACCAAAATCTCATCTCCTGCATATTATTAACCAATTAGTTTATTGATTTATTTATTACTAAAATCTAGGATTTTACAAAATTAAAATATTAAGTACTATTAAATCTAAACCAATAATCATCATCACCCTCCCAGGAGTATAAAATCACCCTGGGTATTCATACTAGTGTTGTGCACTAGTAGTACTCAAAAACCAAACCTCCCAGTAGGCGTCCCGTACTGAGTACTCAACTAAGTGTGTCCCTAGGAGTACTAAATTCCAGAGATAATCCCACCAGGTACTTAACTAATGCTTGTCAAACACTAGAAGTACTCTCATTTGAACTCCTGATAGTTTCTCACACCGAGTACTCAACTAGTGAATTCTTACCACTAGGAGTACTCAACATCATCCCAGTGGATTTCTCACATAGGTTACTCAACTAGTAAAGACTAGGAGTACCATCACTATCATGATCATGTCAATAACCAGTTGATTCATCATTTGATGACTCATACATTATTTCAAATTGCCGAAGAAATCTCAAATATTACAATATATCTCATTCATTCAATTAACATAATAAATTCGTCCTTGGTCATCACAAACCACATTAGAAATTCAGGGTGTGTTCATGCATTATCCAATAGATCTTAGGCCCATCATTTCATACTCCAATAACATTAATGAAAATGGGGAAATTTATCCACAATTAACACCTTAAACCAAATGTAAAACACATCAGACCAATTTCCTAATTTTAAACACAAATCCACATATCCATCGATCTAATTTATTTTAAAGAAAAAATTTAAAAAATTTAACTTTACAAAATCATGTGACATTCACAAAAGTATACTAAATCATCACATGGACAACATAGATCAACACCACAAGTAATTTTAATATTAAATATCGGCTAAGGGATTAAACCCACGTGATAAAAATTTTAATGAAATATTATTTAGCTCCAATCGTCACTTTTGGTGAAAGCACAAAACTTAAGTGAAACAGATTTTCAGTTTGCTTTTACAACCAACATTCACTTAGTTTAATCACAATAAACATAATTAAATTGAACATTCAGCATATAATGAAATGCACATGAAATCACTAGTAATGACACCACATAGGACCCACGTTTTTTTTTCCCTTCTCTGGACCTTCACACATTTAACACATCCTCACTGCACCCCACATACACCATAACATCACCATTATTCTATACCAACACCATGTGAGGTCAACACATATCACTTTGACATTTCAACAACCCCACATAAATGTTCTACTGCTCAAGAACCTACATAACATGTCAGGTAAACGTATAAAATATGCATTCTTTCACTTAAATGAACATCTTCTTCCAACACAACAGCGAAGTAATGTGAGATTCTTCAACACAGATTTTGAGAAACATGAGATAAAGCCCAAGCAACACAACCCATGGGAATACATAAATTGCTGGGATAAAATATATTTCTAATCTTATATTGACGATTTGGAAGTTATTGGTGCAGATTTCCCCAACTACTATAGAAGAAAATCATGTTCTTTTCATGATACCACAAGTACACAATTTATGAGCAAAATAATAAACAAATCAAAATACTGTAGCAAGGTTCCTTTGTATATGCATACCATCAGCCGCAAGTTATCACACATTCTTATTTTCTCACTCATCAAATTTATATTTAATAAAATAATCTAGGAGAATAAATGCATAAAAAAATAGGGGCAGGATAAATTAAACCCACTTACATTTGATTTCTTGGATTAGAGGAGCTTCTAATGCACTTCTTGTCTCAATGGAGCTTAGGGTTTAAAGATGAAGGGAGAGAGAATGAGAAAAGGCAAGAAGGTAAAATGAGAGAGAGAAAGAAAAGGGGCGTGAGAGTGAGAGGGTTTGAAAAGAGAAAGAGAATAAGAAGATTGTATTACACGGCTAAGGTTTTAAATGAGTAGTGATTGGGTGTGTGTAGGTAGGGAAGTGTATGCTTGCCACCAATCAAATCTTAAGGTAGATAAGACTTTGACTGGTCAAAGTCAAAATTTCAAACAAGATTTTTAAGTCCTTACAGGTTAGCAAATGGGAATTCCAAGAAACTTAAGAGAACTAAAAGTCCAATGCAGGGGATCATCTATGAGTCCATGGAAGTCTGTTTTATTTACTGCCAAGGAGGTAATTTCTTTGCTGAAAAATGAAGGTTCGCTCTAGAGATCTGACATTTTTTGGATCAATGAGTGGTGGGGAAGAAGCACATTGGCAAATCAGTTTCACAATCTTTTTTCTATCAGATTAGTAAGTAATCCCTTTGTTAATGACATACTACAAGCCTCGACGGATAGAATACAATGGAATCTGAGTTTCAAGAGGGATTTGAGAAATGTGGTGATTGCGAAGTTCAGACATCTTATTTAGCATCTTAGAGACATGTGCTTAGGGCCCTCTACTACTGAATCATACATTTGGACAGCAGATCCTACAGGCGTATATTCAACAAAATCCTATCATAGTCATTTATTACGGACAGCAGATCCTATAGGCACATATTCAACAAAATCCTATCAGTCATTTATTACTTGGTTGCCAGTCTATTGCTCCTTCCTTTTTCACCAAATTCTTGTGGAAAGAACTAGTTCAGATGAAGATAAGGGCATTTATGTGGACTGCATTGTTGTATCGAATAAACACTATGGATTACAGCGTAGATGAAAGAGTTGTGCAAGATCTCCCTCAGTGTGTGATGTGTTTTCAGAATGAAGAATCAGTCGACCATTTGCTTCGACATTGCAATTTTGCTAGAAAAATCTGGAGTCACTTTTGGAGCTTGTTGATGTCTCATTGGTAATGCCAGAGAAGGTAAATCAGTTGTCTCTGCAGTGGAGGTTTCTAGCTTTGGGGAGAAAGGGTACTCTCATGTCTCGGGCTCTTTTCTTTTTAGTCGGGTGGAGCATTTGGAAGACAATAAATAGATGCATCTTTGAGTATCAGCGACCAAGGTTACAAGGGATTATAGAGGATGTAATGTGTGCTGTTTGTGTGTAGATGAGATTGCACAAAGTGTTTCGTGGAATTACTGCCACTGAGATTAGAAAAGGGTGGGGATTAGTGGCCATAGAAGGGAGTAAGGGGGACTGTTAGAGTGAGATGTAACGAGTTTCCTTCCTTATTCCTTTGCCTATCTCTCATGGGTAATTTGTACTTTATTGTTTTCATTTTTTTTATATAAATGCATGCTTGTTATTATTCATAAAAAAAACAAAAGAACTTATAACACATGCCAGACAAGCATATGTGAAGTAGGAAAGAGGGGGAATGGAACTCAAAGTAGGAAAGGTGGAGAATGGAATTCAATTTCTTGGTTGGAAATGGAACTCAGTTTCTGATACTTGGCAGATTCCTTAGAACAAAAGTGGGCTTTGTTACTAGGCCTCCAAGGCAACTTCTATTCCTTATTATACTATTATTAAATTTTTTGACAATATGCTATTTGTTGTGAAAGAAAGAGAATGGCAAGACAAGAAAAATTAGCAAGATAGAACAGAAATTCAGCTCTCTTAGAATTCAATATCATTCACTAGTTAGCAATTTGTGTTATTACAATTCCATACATCTCAAGACCCTTTTATAAGCTCCAAGAGGTGTATCCTTGAAGAGGTGTATCTCTTCATCCCAAGAGGTGTATCTCTTCATCTCAAGAGGTGTAACCCAATGCTCCAAGAGGTGCAACCCAATGCTCCAAGAGGTGTAACCCAATGCTCATCCATATTCAATGGATTCATAACACTATTATACTATTATCCCTTATTATTTTCATGGCCATGAAAGGGCCCACATCCCAAAAAACAATCCCTGTCAATCTCCTTTGGAGAGGTATCAATTGTGCCTCTCAGGCATGGAACCTCTCGGAATGTTAGTGAAGACTTTAAATATATAAATATTTGTTTTCAGTGATTTTAATTTTAATAATTTGGAAAAGACACAATTAAGTTCTGAACTTTAGAAAAAATAAAAATAAATAAAAAATGTTGCCTTCAAAAGTGACTTTTCATAGGTGGACATAGAATAGTCTAATTTATATTATTACCAAATTGACAAGTTCATGTTTATGTACAACAGGGAGTTCACAAAATTTGAGTTATTTAAACGAATCAAAGTGTAACTATACACTTGGTGAAGTAGAGTGAAATGTACAACCTGCTCACCAATTTGAATTCTCCAGGAACCAACCACGTACCACAATCACATGCCAATACCTGTCAGTCCACAGCAACTGAATTTTGTTAGAATATACTTTTAAGAGTATCTATAATCAAGATGACTCATTTCTTGACGAGTGGTCAGGGGATGTCCAGAGAATCTTAGTGTTTGTCAACGGCCCTAGATTGAATAAAAAGTAAAATTATGTCCTTCAGTATCCTGGAGGTATCATGCGAGGGGGAATGCACTGCCATTTTTTGCAACGGCTGTGAAGAAACTTGAGATGGAAGTTTAATTGAATAAGAAGATAGTAAAGGAGTTACTAAGGTTGACTTGGACCATAGGCTAGCAGAGCTGGGGTCCAATTCTAGGATCGTAATCAAGATGATTGCACGGGATGGGATAAAGTGGACGAAGATGAAAATTGTTCCATGGAATCCTAGGAATAAGGCAACTGACAACCGACCCTTTGTAATGCAAGGGAGGAGTTGGCTTTGTGGACACCGATATCATGCTTTTCTTAAAGATGAAGCTGGAAGAGCTGAATAATGAAATCTTGGGAAATTTAAGGCTTAGGGAGGTGGGTGGCATACTGTTCCCAACAACGAAAGGATCTGGCCTGAACATTGGGTGGAGCAAGAATAAGTTATAATGTCAAATCCTAAGATTTTTTGTTTCGGCCATCGCTAGGGTTGGAGTAAATTAGGAACAAATGGTTTCAAGTGCACACAGACCATTGATAGCACATTTTTTGTTTCAGCCATCGCTAGGGTTGGAGTAAATTAGGAACAACTGGTTTCAAGTGCACACAGACCATTGATAGCACATTTACATGATCACATGGGAGGAGTTTTGAGGTATATGAAGCCATTAAGAAATTCATTGGTGTACCTTGTGATTTTAATAAGGTAAGATTCAGGTCAGAAAGACAGAAGTGTGGTGATACCTTGTGAAGGATGTAGGGATTTTCCAATTTCAATAAGAAAAATGCACAAACTTATGTGGGTTTCAAATTGTATTACAATTATATTGGAGCACTGGGAAGAACTTAAGAATGCTTATTCCTTTAGATTTGAAAACTTTTTGGTTAGAGGATGGACTTCCAAACGCATGCCTATGCAATTTCTAACAATGTTCTATATATAGTTTCAAAATTTAATACATAATATTAAGAAGGTAAACTAACCCAACAGAAGAAACAGTGACAACATGCATATCTCTGTAAGATGTATAATCCCAACTACACCTCTTGATGCAGGGGGATCCGAGACAAATGATTCTGAGCTGTCAAATTGCACATTGATGGCGCTGGAATACCATGAGTTGGCAGAGCATCGTAAAGGCAGGAAGTGATGGTGATATCTTTCTAATTGGGGTAGTTTTTTCGTGTGTTTTAGTATTTTGGCCATAACTTTGGCTACGGTTATCAGAATCGCACATATGACCCCAATTCGAAAAGATATTTCCGGCGCGCACGCCGTGGTACATGACTGAAGTTGATGTACACCTTTCTCGACCTCAAATTCCGCTGTTTTCCCCTCCGAATCGCTATTCTTAGTTATTCGTTGCTATTTTTGGTAATACTTCATTTGTTAATTAGGAAGTGATTTTAAACCCGATTTGGGCTAGATTTTTCATAGGTTGCTTATTTTATTGCACCTTTCATTTAGGCATGCTTTAGGGGCTTTTGCCATTTTTAGTAACTTTCCAGTATAGACAATTTTTGGCTATAAAGTCCGGCTTGTTGACTGATTTTTGGATTACTTGATTAATTGATATTGAATTGAACGTCAGAGACGTTTTTCTCTATGTTTTGGGCAAGCTGCTTGTGTTCTTCCCTATTTATCATCTATTCGAACTAGCCTACAGAATAATCTCTATTCTGTTTGGTGTCACCTCTTGAAATATGAATTCAGGCTCCTTACATCCTAGCCACAACATATATAATTTGATAGTCTATGGAACTTACTATCTGCTTTCAATCTCATCACTGACGTCATTCTTTAATGGTCGTCTTGCTCGAGGTGATTAAATTGAATTAGCAACACTAACAGACATTAAGCTTCATATAATTTGTCAATTGGAAAAAATAAAGAAACAATCATACATGGATTGTAAAAAATGTATCAATCGTTGTTTGACGAAGAACTTCTATTCCACCTTTTCCGGTTCTGGGACACATGTATGCATGGGCGTGCTAGCATTTGTGCCGATGCAACAAGTTGGAAACTTTGACCCTGGCACTGATCACATGTAGACACTACATGGATTGTGGTTCAAATACGATGAACCACCTGTACATGAAGAGACTTCTAATTTGGCGATTATTGGGAGGATTGGGGCTCGTCCTCCAAGGTTCTCTCAGCCAATTTATGGCAATGGGATGACCATAGACCATAGCAAATGATGGTCACGTTAGTGGTGGCCGTTTTGATGTTAAAAGCGTAAACATGGTGGGCTTTGTTGTAAACAATGGCCAGCCTATTGATGTGAAGTAGATGATGGCCAAGTTGGTGTTGGTTGTTTGATGTAGAATTGTAGGAACTGTGGGTCGTGTGGGGTGACAGCCACTTCAAAGACAAATAGGAATAAAAAGAGATAAAAAGGAAAACTAATAATATCTCGGTACCTGTTGCCTTTTTCCTTATAACCGTCATCACAAAGTATAGAGAGAAGAGATCAGGGATGGCCTTGATGATCACCGGTTTTGGAGAGCACATAGTGACTGTCCCTAGCTTTGATCCTAAGGAGTAAGGAAGACTGTATCTAGTCTTGATCGTAAGGAATAAGGAGGATCTCCATTAGCCTTAGAAGAATCTCCATGTGTTGTTGCAACAAGAAGTAACAAGGGAAGATAGCTACTTCATGCTATGAGGATAGCATGATAGTAAGGAGGCCTGAGATGACCGAATAGCTAAATTGTTGTATTGTGTTGATCCAGAGATTCCTTTATTTTCCTTGCCTTCAATTCCTTTTTTATAAGCTTCTTTTTTATTGGGGAAGTTTTTTAACCAATCCCATCTTCTCAATTGGTTGGAATTTGGGATCCCAATTTGCACAAATAGTTGACAAATTTCCCAACTAAATCCACTTGTATAATCAATTGAGAAGTTTCCCAACCGATCCCACCTTTTTATGTAGTAGGGGTTTCCTAATGAACCCCACTCCCATATTTTAGAGAGCCTTTTGCCATGTGGACTCTTCTTAATCGCTGGGTCATGACGAGTGTAAACAACTTCTGAACTCTAATCAAGGCCATGAGAAGCCACCTACCATAAAGAATCATAAATCTTGAATTGAATTTGAAAAATCTTTTAAAGAGACGAATTGGACATACATAATTGTAAGACTTAATTAACAAGACTTGCATATTTGCCTAATATTTATAGTCTTGGGAATTTGTTGTGGATTCATGCCATAAGAGACTTAACAAAATTTTTACACAGGCAACACTTAAAAGATATAGCAACACAAAACAAATTGATGAAACAGGATTAATGTTGCCTACACCAACAACTAGGATAAGGCATTTGGCTTACATCTCAATTACTATTCCAATGCCATTAGAGAGGGGAAAAATGTTAATTATAACTGAGGATAGCTTCCAAATGATATTTGCAAAAGCCATTTTCCAAAATGTGTGATTGAAATAAAGGAAATTCTTTTTTTACCAATAATTCTACAGTGTCAAAATCCTATTTACTAGTTTTGTCTTTTTGAAAGATATTCATATTTTATTTTGCCTCTTTTGAATATTCATCATCCTCTAAAACCAAACGGCAACAACTTATACTATTTCAAAAGGAGACAAATTGCATCACAGGTCCTCGCTTGTCTTGATAAAAGTAGCCTTTACAACTTGAATTTCTCAATCTAAGGCCATTAAAGTCATAAAGAGACCATGGCTGAAGACAGAAGGCTGGTTGCTATTTCTACAACCCCTCCATCTCGTTAGAATATTATTGTATAAAAGTTTTTAGTGCAACTGCAGGTATGTATACTAATTAGTGGCATTTATGCAAGAGAAGCCGAAAACACACTTTTTCCTCCCCCTTCTATGCTTTATCTTCCTCTCTCATCACTCTTTTATCTTTATTTCTTCTTGACTTCTTTTAGACCTCATAGAAAAACATATGGCTCAAAGCAATTCATATTTTTCTCTTGTATGTTAGTGGATACTGTTCAACGACATTATTTACAGGTACCATTGACATGACACTATCCACTCTGTGAAAAATTGCACATCTGTTTTTCTGCTTTTATCCAAGGATAACCTTTTTCCCTTGAAGCTCTGATCATTTAGGCTCTGAAGGAAGGGAAATCTCCTCTAATCCATGCCACAAAGCAAACGTAAGAAGTGTACAACCACCCTCAATGAGGTATGTACTGTTGCAATTTCTTATTTTGGTGCAAACTAGAACCAAAGTGGATTAATAGGTTGGTGAAGATATACTTTGTTCCCTTTTTTTTTCTTTAAACTGTGGTGATTAAGTGCATTATGTGATAAGCGTACTCCGCTTAAACTAAAGGGTAAGTTTTATAATATGAAAATTAGGCCAGCTATGTTCTATAGTGCAGAATGTTGGGTGGGAAAGAATCAACATGTTCAGAAGATGAATGTTACAAAGATGAGGATTTTAAGATAGACTTATAGCAAAACCAAAAAAAACAAACTAAGAAATGAAGATTTTTGAAAGTTTTTAGGCATGGCCTCCTTTAAGGATAAAATGGAAGAGAGTAGGCTAAAGTGATTTGGACATGTAAAGTGTTGACCTAGAGATTCACCTAGAAGAAGGTGTGAGAGGATACATATTAAAGGGCCTAAAAGATCAAGAGGAAGACCTAAAGAGACTTGGATGGAATTAAAAAGAACAAGACTTACAAAAATGTAAATTAATTAAAGATATGATTTTTGATAGAACGAGATAGAGAGATAAGATTTGTGTCGCCTGTGAGACATGGGAAAAATCAATCTCGTGACTTTTCGATCATCACACGGGATTCAAAAAAAAGGAAAGAGTCGCCACCATTCTTTTTAGGTGTGAATGGACACCAAAATCATCAAAATAAGCACAAAAGGCAAATCCAGATCAAAAAGAATTCCTCTTTAAAAAAAATCCAGAGATGGGTAAGGGGGTTAGATTATGAATAGGGAAATGTATTAGGCACCCCATTCACCCACACAAGGTGGTTGCCAAGTGTTGTTTATGCTCAAAATAAAGAAAGCTTGCTAATTAAAATAATCAAAAAGGCTTGAAAAGGATTAAACACATGTATGATCCCTCCACATGAGAACTCCAATGAATCTTAGACTTTCTTTTATGGAAGTATCACTTCTAGGACATCACCATTTATTGCAAATCAAAATAAAACTTGAATAGAATCAAGTGGAGGTAAATCTAGAAAACTCAGTAAAAGATGGAGCCATTTGACCATAAATCATTCAAATCAAATTCAAATTGAATCAAACCAAATCCATTTGAAAGATTATGATAAATAAAAGACTCAGGAAAATTTTCAAGTATATCCGATTAAAATCCTAAGAGCTATGCTTGTTTGAAATTCACTGTTATAAGTTTATAAAAGTGGCAAGTGGGCAACTTTGAAAACCTATTTGTGAAAATTGGCTCCATATAAATCTTTGAAAAATTGAAAGAATGAAGTTCATGGTGCCATCTTTCAAATGAAATAAGCCTCACACGAAACTTCATTCGGATGTGACTTGTGTGACCTCACGAACATGCCCAGAGGATCACAGATCAGCACAGAAGGTGCTATAGGGTAGTTCTGAGTAAATCAGATACACAAGACACAAATGAAAGCAAAAAATTTTGAAACCAATTGGATTTGAAAGCATACTCATAAAGGAAAACACAAAAATCAAAATCACTTAAATCGGACTTAAATCGAGCAAGTGGTGCTCAATCAAAGTGACAAGTTCAGCAAACTGACCTGTCGACTTTGATCGAATGGTGTCAAAAAGCCACTTCATAAAAATTGATGAAATTTTACAGACAAGAACTAGACAATCCCACCCTTCACATGTCTTTGGAATCACTCCAAAATTCATCCGGATGATGAAGTTATGAGTGTCCGAAGTTAGGGTACAGATGCTGTCCAGTTTTGACATTTTTAAGTAAAATCAACCCAAACAGTGATCAAGTGTGTGTAATCTGTGCAATCCAAACCAAATTCATTTGAAAAAAGTATTGAAAAACCTTCAGAAGGAAATAGGGCACGAATTTGACTCACCATTCTCTTTGATTGGAGAGAATATACCAAAACCCCCAAAATGGAGCAAAAATGCCCAAAACCAAGAGGTTAGACTGTGAGGTCTTCTGTATCCAAGGAAGAAACTTGCTTATATTCTTTTGAAAACCATTAAGAAATGTCCAAGAAATATTTGGGGCCATTTTTCTCAGATTTATCATAATGAGTATGATAGATCCAAAATATAAGCCTATTTCGACAAAACGAGTGCGATGTGTGTATGTGTAAAAATCGTCTCTTTAAATTAATCAACACATCACAACATATAACATTCAAAACATATCAATCAAATGGGGGTTCTAATCACTAAGGTTCCATTCCCATTCTCGTTTCCCCTAGTTCTCTCTTCACCTTTTAGGGCTGGCTAGAAATAATCTTGAGGTACTTAAGTAGGGCATGGGGTTTCACACAACAGTAGGCCATTAAGAGGGTTCTAGAACTAAGGTTCCATTCCCGTTCTCATTTCCCCTAGTTCTCTCTTCACCTTTTATGGCTAGAAATAATCTTGGGGTACTTTGAGTAAGGAATGGGGTTTCACACAACAGTAGGCCATTAAGAGGTTTCTAGAACTAAGGTTCCATCCCCATTCTCGTTTCCCCTAGCTTTCTCTTCACGTTTTACGGCTAGAGATTGTCTTGAAGTACTTTGAGTAGGGAATGGGGTTTCAAACACATTCAGGCCATTATTCTACAGAAAGGAAGAAGAAGAGACTAATTCTAGAATTTAAGAACATAAAAGTAAAAGAATGTTAAGGCTTACCTGGGTTCTGGAAGCAATGGGGCAGAGGTTCCCTTCTTCACTTAGAGTTCTTCAATCTCCAACTCTTGGCCATTTGCTTGAGGAGAGGCCTCCTATTTATAGGCAAAGGCTAGGGTAAGGGGTGCCCTAATGCTAGACACAAAATTATGTCTAGAATCCACCAACTTAAACCCTAAGGCTATTTCCGGGAATTCCCACTCTTAGAACAGGGATAAGACAATAAAAAGTGCAAACTTTCGGAATTCCTCAATTTCTGCAGCAAAACAATAGTATCCAACAACTCAAGTCGGATACTATTAAACTCCTTTGTATCCGACATTATGTGCCAGATACAAATAAATCAATTTGTATACGACAATTAATGTCGGATACGCCAGATTATGCTTTTATCCGAATTTTTATGTCGGATACAAAGGAAAAAAGCTTTTTTAATGATTTTGGCCAATTATTCATCATTTTCACAGGGCAATTTGGGGTGTCTACATCGCCGACCCAATTTTGGTGGGAACTGGCTGTAGCACCCCGGATCCAAGTTGTTCATTAAAGATATAACTCGTCTCACGATAACACTATGCATGAGCCCATAGCAAGCCAATGCCATAATATAATTCAACAATTATAGTAATATCAAAGTGCGGAAACTAAAAGGGAAATAAAACAACTAAACTGAAACTTTATTACTTCATAAATAAAAGTACTAATGATTCTCAAAATAAAATTCTTAATTCAATACATCAAATCTGAAATTTTAAAAGGTAACTACCTATTCTAGACACTTTTCAAACCTATCATAGAAGAAATAACTCCTAAACAAATCTCCTATTAGAATATAAAAGAAAACTAATAATCCATAAGGTGCTCATCAAGGTCCTTTGCTGTACCCTCTGTATTATCTACCCCAACTTGCACGTCTTCTCTAAGAGTATCTGAAAACAAATAGTGAAAACAAGGGTGAGATAAAAATCTCAGCAAGTAGCAACAAGCATGCTATAAAACAGTCCATATAATTTAGCAAACATTTCCATGAGGTGCAATGATAAATCCAAATACCAAATATCCAAGAATAATATGTCATGAATCCAAACCACATGATTTCAAAGTAAAACCAACAATGAATACTTAAATAATACAATCAGCACACCACACAATTTGTGACATCACAGGACTCGTGAAATAAGATACCTTTGAGAAGTTACAGTCCCGATTCCAAATTCCACCTCCCAATCTATGCTAGCCAAGATACACGAACTACATATATAGGGGAGAACCCACGGAGATACACGGATAAAGGTTGGCATGTACAACCACAACTTCCCACCGAGATACACAGATCAAGGAAATATGATTGCAGTGAGTTCCAACTTTCCACCGAGATACATGGATCAAGGAAAAGGATTGCCGAGATACACTTACCAAAATGCATAAATGGACCACGGAGTTAACTAAACAAAGAAGACCCACTTCACTATCTAGCTAAACTATGGATCCGTAACAAGCTATGCCCGCTAGACACAAGGCAAACAATTATTCAAACATGTTATGCGCACCTGATTTCTGTCGCACGACGAGGCGCGTGCAAAATGATGCATGCCTCGGGATTTGTTTGGAGTCGCCACTGCCTGATGGGGTGCAGGCAAACACCTGGGGAAGTCCGTAGACACCCCAATCCACCCCGTCGAATGACGGGTCCCGTAGGTTTCCCCGGTTTGAGTCAACTTTGGTCTCTCACTCACCCGATTCCTATTCCAGCATTCAATTTGGTTAAGTCTGGCGGGACCACCAAAGTGGTGTGGGTCCCTTTACTTGGTTTTTTCTTTCTTAGTTTAAAGTGGTGTGAGTCGGATTGGGCAGGCCCCGTTGGAAGGCCTGCGGATCCCTTGGTGGGCTTGGTTAAGTCCACATGCCCCTGGTGGGCCTCAGTCTAGCCTGAAAGGCCCTTTGGGCTTCGGTTCAATGAATCAATTTTATTTAAATTTCAAGTTGGAGATTAAATTTGATTTCCATGCAAAAAGTGAGTCTGGATTGCTTTGTGGGCCCTTGAGTGGGCCACACAGTGGTTTGCCAAGTGATTTTGATTATCTTGATTAATTATGCCAAAATGGGCCAGGCCTTGGGCTTGGGGCCCTTTACCTGGGCTTGGGCTTGAAAGCCCAAGACTTCCTGAGTTAGAGTTTGGAAACCCTAAGTTGGTTGGGTTCAATGGGCTTAATGGGCCCGACAGGCCCTACCCGCGGTCTCGGCCACACCATGCCTAAGTATAAGCTGGCATGCTTCCCAAATGGGCTTTTATGGGCCTCAATGGGTTTGGCCCACTCAATCACTTTGATTATCTTGATTTAACAAAAATAAGTTTGTCGGGCTCAGTGGGCCCCGTTGGAAGGCCCACTAGAAATCAATTTGGGCCGGGTCGGTCCATGGCCCATCTTGGGTTTCCGAGTGACTCGGAAACCCTTCTGGTTCATCCGGGTTGATCAAACAAACCAGAAAAATTAGCACAATATCACAAAATTAGCAAAAATGCAGTCTAGAAGTATAGCCAGTCTGAGATGCCGGTTACACACAAGGCTCAGTGTATCCGGCATCTTTAGCCGGCTATGAATAAGGCTATCTTGATCCGACCTGAGTTGCCGGATCAACATACAGAAGCCTTTTTTCGGATTTTTGCTATGGGATTGGGTTCTTGGGTCTTCTAGGGTGTTCCAATGATTGCATGGGCCCCTGTGTGGGCTCACAGTGGTTCAAATAGAACCAAAGGGCTTCTTTTTTATGGTTTTGAACTCAAGATCAAGGGAGATGGATGAGGGTCCATCCTCCCTCATGGGGACCAAGCCTAGCCAATAAACAGGGACTCAAGTGTCCCTGCTTCGGTTCCTTTCTCATTCTAAAAAAACCAGCAATCACCAACCACGAAAAATGGACTCAAAGAGTATTCTACATCATAAAAATGTGTGGTGTGTGCTCTATGTGTTTAGGAACAAAAGGGACACTTCTATGCATGCAAAGATCAAATTAAGAGTTAAAAAATGTGAACCAACTACCTCTCAACTCCTTGTAGATGTAAATACCCACATGAAAGATGAGATAAGGAAAATGGGGCTAACCTCACATGATAACCAAAACAATAACCAAACTTGAGTTGGAAACCCAATTAAAGCACATAAAATAGTAAAAAACATGCTCATCAACTTTCCATACCCTAAGACAAAGCTTCACTCATGCACATGCTTTGAGTACCTAGTCATGAGGGTAAAATTGCATGCATGCCTAACTATAGTCATATACGAATGAATAAAAAAGGCATGTATCACACATTACTTACATTATAAACCTATGAATCCCAAACCACCCATCTAGCTAAGAAAGGCATCTAAAGAAAGGAATAGGGGGGTTACGTTAGGGAAAGATTAGAAGATCACAAGAGGGGAACATGCTCCCCCCATACATGAAATGGAGACATAATAAACCAGCACCTTAAAGAAAACCTTAAGATCATGTGAAAAACACCACTCATACCCCCATTGGAACCCTACGAAAACCCTCTCCTACCTTGAAGGCTTTCATGGGGGCGTAAATGCAAGAGAAAAAAAAGTAATCTACACACTTGTTTTAACAAAGGGAAACAAACCATTTGCATATGCTCAAAACATTCTCATTTTCATATATGTGAAACAAGAGTTGGTGGGAAACAATACCTAAGGGTTATTGAGCCCTTGTGCAAGGTGGAGCCTCCTCTTGGAGGCCAGACAGCAGCTAGAGCAGCACCTCCTCCCGCCAACAGTAGCCTCTTCTCCTTCTTCAAGTTCTTGAGTGAGGGAAAGAAGGGAATAGGGAGGGGTAAAATGGTCAAGCAAGGAGGTTGTTGGGTTTGGGGTGCAAGGAGGGGCAAAGGTTGGAGGTTTCAGAGCTAGCTCAGAGGGGGAAGGAAGGGGAAAAACAGAAATGGGAAGCCAACCTCGGAAATGGGGCTGCTGTTGCCTTTTTATAGAAGCATTTTTGTATCTGGTATTTAATTTTGGATACACTACACGTCCTTTGTATCCAGCATATTATGTCGGATACACTACACTCCCTTTGTATCCGGCATATTATATCGGATACAAGACATAATAATTTCGAAAATTAAATGCCGCCGCGAATCTGTCGGCGAATCGGCGCGAATCTCGCCGAGCAAATCTTTGTATCCGACATTTGATGTCGGTTATACACAAACCTATGTGTATCAGATATATTTGACCGGATACAAATCAAAAAATTACGGATTTGCCCCTCAACTTGACCGATTTGAAACTTTTGGATATCTACGGATTGCCCCTGCGAAATTTTGCTTTAAACCCTGGGATATTTTGCATGTTTAGATATTTACGGATTGCCCCTCGAGATATTTTGCTGCGTTGGCTGCCACGTGTGCAGTTCCTGCGCCACGTGTGTAGTTTCCGGTTTTTCCGCTCAGAAACTTCGTCAGCTCATATCTCTTTCATCTGGACTCCGATTTGAGCAAACTCAGTTGCGTTGCACTCATATCGGAGCCTTCTATCCAATGATATAGAGGTAAGCGCCTAGATCGAGGTTTAGCAGAAAGTCAACTTTGGGCTCCCCCTTAAGTTTGACCGCCTGCAGAACCTTCATCCGGACTCCGATTCCTGCAAACTCAGTTGCGTTGGAACCGTGTCGGGATTCTCTATCCAATGAGATAAAGCAAGGTGATCAACTATCACCTGATCAAAAAGTCAACTTTTTGTTCCCTCAGGGTTTGACTTTCTGCCAGGATTTTCATTTTCAGCACTTCCAGGGGTGAAAAAATAAGGTTCATACACATGTTATATCTGATACCAAAATAATCCATAATCATCCACAAGTCAACTCCAAGATACATGGAGGAAATCCAAGTCTCAAACCCAAGCTACATGAGTGAGAATAACCACTCTGAGGTACACGGAGGAAAATAATAACAATTCTACCATAACAACTCTGGAAACATCTTTATTAGGTCAAATACAAGTGTATGAACCAATAAAATCAAACCAAGTCGAAAGGAAAAGGATTTAGAACGATAAACTCCAATAAAAGTCATTTTAATATAACGTACCCAAATTCTTTATAAAAGTCCAAATAAATCATCGGCTGGTGCAAACACTCTCCAAATACCCTAATCTTATTGGTACATGAGTTGGAATTCAATAAAAACAATTTATAGTGAAAAACTATGCATTTTCCAAAATATCAGAAATTCTGTCAAAGGCGTTCGAGCGGCGTCGGGCGCTCGTTGAATACAAGTTTGAAAAGGTTGTGTAAGCACCCAAATTTTGATCAAGCCCAATAAAAGAGAAAAAATGTGCTAAAATACAGCAAAACGACTCAAAACCCTAAGGAACAAAAATTGGCCTTTTTATCGGGTGCAAATTCCCCGCCATACTTCTTCCCAATGATTAGGAAATTCCGACATGATTCTAACGCAACTGAGCTTGCTCAGATCGGGGTCCGGATGAAAAAGATATGAGCCGGTCAAACTTGAGGGGAGCCGAAAGTTGACTTTTTGCCGAACCCCAAATCAGGTGCTTACCCCTATGCCGTTGGATAGAGGGCTCCGATACGGGTCCAACACAATTGAGTTTCCAAATTGGAGTCCGGATGAAGAAGATATGAGCCATCGAAGTTTCGAAGCAGCATAACCCAGAAACTGCACACGTGGCAAAAACTGCCCACGTGGTAGCAAACGCAGCAAAATATCTCAGGGGGCAATCTTTAAATAGCCAAAACTTGCAAAAGATCTCAGGGACTAAACCAAAACTCGTACGGGACAATCTGCGAATATCCAAAAGTGTCAAATCGGTCAAATCGGTAGCGTCGGTCAAGTTGAGGGGCAAATCCGTAAATACCCTGTTTGTATCCGATGACATATGTCGGATACACAGGAACTTCTCCATATCCGACATTTAATGTCGGATACTTTGCCATGCCCTCGCTGGATTCGCGCCAATTCCCCGACAAATTCGCGCAGAAAATTAAATTTTCGAAATGATTATGTCTTGTATCCGATATTTTATACCAGATACAAAGGAGGTTCTGTGTATCCGACCTTAAATGCCAGATACAAAGGAGGTATAGTGTATCCGACATTAAAGGCCGGATACAAAAAATTTGTTATAAAAAGGCAACAGCAGCCCCATTTCAGGGGTTGGCTTTCTTTTGCTGTTTTTCCCATCTTCTTCCCCACTGCTCCTGGTACGAAACCACCCATTCACACCCCTCCTTGCCCCATGAACCCTTAGAACACCACCTAAAGACTACTCTACCCCTCTCTACCTTCTTCTCCTTCACTAAAGCCTTGAAAGAACACATAAGCCTGTTGTTGGAGTGAAGGAGGTGCGGTGTAAGTGCTGTCCAGCCTCAAGGAGTTGTCTCTACATTGCTCCGGAGCCAAAGAACCCCCAGGCGAGGTTCCTTATCACGTTGTATTGTACATACATTTTAATGGGAATTTTCTAAGGATTTTCTAACCTCTTTCTTTCTTCTCTAGCATAAGCCTGATTTTAATGCCTATTGGCATGGTTTCTCTTCTGTTTTGGTGGTAGCATAGAGGTCTCCAAGGGTAAGGGAGACCCCATACATGATTTCATGGGAGTATGAGCAATCTCTCCCCATTTCCCATGGCTTTTAGGGGCTGTCGGCCAGCACTTCCATTTCATTTATTTAAAGGCGCATGTTCCTCCCCTGACTCTTCTAATGTACCCCCTATGTAACCCCCCTTTTCTTCCCTTCTTCAGGTAGTTTTGATTCCTTGCTCATGATCGTCTAAAAATGCCTAGTTTTAGGTGTTGGTGATGTATGCTTTGAAGTTGCAGGTTCCCTTTAAAGTCTTGTTTTAATGTCTTTTTGTCGCTACTAGGTGTGCCATGCTTTGCATGTATGCATGTGTTTTGAGCACTAGAGAAGCACCCACAAATCTTGCATGATCTGTTCCGTCTATATTTGTTCCTTGGTTTTGTGTTTTTGTCTATATGTATTTTTGAGCATGCATGTATGCATACTTTACATCTCTTTTCCTTGGTTTTGTTGTGCCTATATTTGTTCTTGCATGATGTGCTTTCTTGCTTGCACGTACACACTTCAAGCACACACTCCCCACCTTAGGTGTGTATTAGGTCACTTATTAGTCTAGTCATTGGGTTTTTTTTAGCATGAGTAGGGAGGCACACTCCTTCGAACCATAGCGTGTATTGTGTTTCAAGCATCCATTTTGCCTAGCCGGCATCAATTTTTAAGCTTGCTGTTGGTGGAACTTCGGAGACCAAGCAGGGACACCTTGATCCCTACTCTACTAGTATACATGATCCAAAAGTGGAGAAGGCAATCTCAAGGCCTCCTCTCCCTCTCTCTTGTTATGAAAACCCCCAAAAGAGACCAAAAAGCAAGCTCATCCCCTCCCCTGAACCACTGTGGGCCCACACAAGGGCCCACACAATTACCGGAACATCCTAGAAGACCTAAGAACCCAACCCCATTGGAAAAATCCAAAAAAATAGCTTCTGTATGTTGATCCGGCAACTCAGGTCGGATCAACAGAGACCTGTTCGTAACCGACGAAGAATGCCGGATAGGATACACTGGTCTCTATGTGTAGCCGGCATCTCAGGCCGGCTACACTGCCGAAATTCATTTTTTCTCATTTTGATTGATCTTGTGCAATTTTTTTACTTTTCCAATCGAACTAAGTGAACCAGAAGGGTTTCCGGGTCACCCGAAAACCCAAGATGGGCCTTTGACACCTGGTCCAATTTGATTCCCAGTGGGCCTCCCAACGGGGCCCACCAAGCCCAACAAAACTACCTTTTGCTAAATCAAGATAATCTCACTAAAAGAGTGGGCCACACCATTGGAGGCCCACCAAAGCCCACTTGGGAAGCATGTTGCTTAGATCTAGGTATGGTTTGGCCGAGACCACGAGTAAGGCCTGTCGGGCCCACCAAGCCCATTGAACCAAACAAGGCTAGGGTTTCCAAAACCCTAACCCAGGAAGTCTTGGGCTTTCAGGCCCAAGCCCAGGTAAAGGGCCCCAAGCCCAAAGCTTGGCCCATTTTTGGCACAGTTAATCAAGATAACTCAAAATCACTTGGCAACCATCTGTGTGGCCCGCTCGTGGGCCCACAAAGTAATCCCGGCCCACTTGGCATGGAAATCATTTAACCTTAAACCTGAATTTCAAATAAATCAATTAATTTAACCAAAGCCCAAAGGGCCTCTCAGGTTTAGACTGAGGCCTACCAAGGGAACATGTGGGCCGCACTTGGCCCATCAAGGTGTAAGCACCTTATTTTTGCACCCCTGGAAGTGCTGAAAACGCAAAACCCGGCTAAAAAGGTCAAACCCTAAGGGGTCGAAATTTGACATTTTGATCAAGTAATAATTGGCACCTTACTTTATCTCAATGGATAGGGAATCCCGACACAGTTCTAATGCAACTGAGTTTGCTGGAATCGGAGTCCGGATGAGGGTTCTGCAGGCCGGTCAAACTTGAGGATGAGCCGAAAGTTGACCTTTCCTCGAACCCCGTGCCAAGTGCTTAGCCCTATGTCATTGGATAGAGGGCTCCGATACGAGCCTAACGCAATTGAGTTTACTCAAATCGGAGTTCAGATGAAGGAGATATGAGCTGTCGAAGTTTCCAAGCAGCAAAACCAGAAACTGCACATGTGGCGCAGGAACTGCCCACGTGACAGCCAACGCAGCAAAATATCTCAGGGACTAAATCTTAAATATCCAAAATTGGCGGGGACCAATCTGTAGATATTCGAAATTGTCAAATCGGTCGAATCGGTCAAGTCGAAGGGCAAATCTGTAATTTTTTTATTTGTATCCGGTCAAATATGCCGGATACACATACCCCTGTGTATATCCGGACTCCAAGGCCGGATACAAGAAGATTCGCGCCGATCGCCCGACAAATTCACGGCGGCATTTAATTTTCAAATGATTATGTTTTGTATCCGGACTTGAAGACCGGATACAAATGAGCCTTAGTGTATCCGGCCATGAAGGCCGGATAAGGGGATGCCTTAGTGTATCCGGCCTGAGTTGCCAGATTCATTAAGTTTTCTATAAATAGCAAACCAGTAGCTCATTTCCGGGGTTGGCTTTCTTTTGGCTGCTTCCACCCCTTCTCCTCCACCATTCCTGGTACGAAACCAACCTCTCTCACCCCTCTTAGCCTCCATGCCAACCAAAGACCACCTAGAACCTATCTAACCCCTTTCCTCCCTCTTCTTCTCCATTTTCCTGACAACCAAGAAGGAGTTGCTGTTGGTGGAAGGAAGAGGTGCTGCTCCAGCAGTCTCTCAAGCTTCGAAAGGAGGCTCCATACATCTCATTCCAGGGTTCTAAGCCTAAGGTATTATTTCTCGTCACCATTTGTTTCACATATATGGAGATGAAGTGATTTCGAGAAGATTTCAAGGGTCCTGTGTTGGTTGTTTAAAATGCATCTTTTAATATGATTTCCATGTGTTCTCCTTTTACTTTCTCCCCATGAAATGCATCCTGGGGTAGGGAGAGTGAGTATGGTTTCGAGAGATAGAGGGTTTCCATTTGCATGAGGTCTTAGAGGCATTTCTTTTTTATGCCATGTGCTGCCATGACTTGGCTCCATTTCGAATGGGGGGAGGGTGTTCCCCCTTAGCTTTTTCATCCATTGCACCCCTTTATTGATTTCCCCCTCTTTCCCTTCTCTAAAATAGGTGTGCTTTGGTGATTATGTGTTTCTTTTAAGCATGAAGTTGATAGTGTGGTATGCTTGTCCCAGGTCGGTCATGCATATATATTTATTTGCCCTGCTGTAGGCACACTCACACACCCACCATAGTCAAAGCATGTAAGATAGGTTGGATTATTATTTTCTCACCACTTTACTTGCTTGTTGTTGTGCGGACTGGGGAGAACTAAACAGGGGCACCTAGGTCCCCGTTCATCTACTGAAAGTAGCCCAAGAATAGGAGGAGGCAGCACCCTAAGCCTCCTCCCCTTGGCTGGAACCACCAAGGTCCCCAAAGAAGGCAAAATTGAGGTGACTCCTCACCTCCCGAACCACTGTGGGCTCACACCGGAGCCCACACAGTCCCTGGAACACCCTGGGGGACCCAAAAAACCAACCCCACTGCCAAAATCCGAAAAAAGCACTTCTGTAGGTTGATCCGGTAACTCAGGCCGGATCAACGGAGATGTATGTGTAACCGGCAATAGATGCCGGACACACTGAGTTCCATTGGTAGCCGGCAATAGATGCCGGATACACTGGCCTATGTGTGTAACCGGCATTTCAGGCCAGCTACATTGCCAGAATGCTATTTTGCCATTTTCGTGATTTGGTGCAATATTCTGGATTGTTTGATCAAATTCGGGCGAACCAGTAGGGTTTCCGGGTGACCAACCCGGTTCAAATTGATTTCCGGTGGGCCTTCCAACGGGGCCCACCAAGCCCGACCAATTTATTTTTGCTTAACTAAGATAAATAAAAGATTTGAGTGGGCCAGACCACTTGAGGCCCACCCAAGCCCTAGTTGGGCCATGCATGTTTAAAGTAGGATGTGGTTTGGCCGAGACCACGGGCAGGGCCTATCGGGCCCACTAAGCCCATGAACCCAACTAACTTAGGGTTTCAGAACCCTAACTCAAGAAGTCTTGGGCTTTCAAGCCCAAGCCTAGGTAAAGGGCCCCAAGCCCAATACCTGGCCCACTTTGGTATAATAAATCAAGATAACTTAAATCATTTGGCATCCCTTGTGAAGCCCACCTAGGGGCCCGCAGACCAATCCAGGCCCACTTTGGCATGAAAATCCACTTAAATAATCAAACTTGAATTTCGAATAAAATCAAATTCACTTGAACCAAAGCCCAAATGGCCTCTCAGGCTAGACTGAGGCCCACCAAGGGAACACGTGGGCTTAACCAAGCCCACCAAGGGATCCGTGGGCCTTCCAACAGGGCCCGCCCAAGCAGACTCATCTCATCTTTAACTAAAAAGATAAAATCAAGTAAAGGGACCCACACCACTTTGGCAGTCCCGCCAAACTTAACCAAATTGAATGCCGGATTAGGAATCGGGTGAGTGAGAGACCAAAAGTTGACTCAAACCAGGGAAACCTATGGGACCCGTCACTTGACGGGGTGGACTGGGGTGTCTACGGACTTCCCCAGACCGCAACCGAGAACCTGCTTAGAATCTCAAAGCCGCAGACCAAAAGCCTTAGTAGAAGAACTTAGGCACCCTGGTGTCTGCCTGCACCCCATCAGGCAATGGCGACTCCAAACAAATCCCGAGGCACGCATCGCATTGCGTGTGCCTCGTCGTGCGACCGAAATCAGGTGCGCACACAAGGGATCCGTGGGCCTTCCAACAGGGCCCACCTAATCAGACTCACTTCACCGAATAATAAAAGATAAAAACAAGTAAAGGGACCCAAACTGTAAAATCTGTTATTTTAGTAATTAATTAAGGCTAAATTGGAAAATTATGCAGAATCAAGGATCGAGAGCGTTCATTCGAGGTTTCGTGTGAATCAATTTCGAAAAATTCTATTTAATAAAGGCGAGGAGAAATTAATTAATATTATTTGGGAGATTTAAAGTAAATTAGGTTGCTGGTGTAGGGGTTTTAGTGGAGTGTAGTACTATTGGAGCATGAAGAGGTTAAAATGTTCTAGACGCAACTATAAAAGGAAGAAGATTTCAGTTGTTTGGTTATTTCCTTGGTTGCTTAAGAGATCTGAGATTTTAGAGGAGAAGCTAGGGTTCTAAGAGAGGGATCTGTCTGCTGTGGTAGATCAGAGAGGGTGATCCGATTTGATCATTAGACCTGTTGGAGCAACAAAGAAGTGATCTTGTGGCAGCAGCTCCAAATCGTCCAGGAGCATAAATCTCAATCAATTAAATCAAAATACAAAAATGTCTGTTCGTGAGATCAGATCTGGTGGCCGTATTTCAGAATTTCGTTTGAAGAATTTGAAGGATTTATCAGTTTGATTGGCTTCTAAAAGGTGAGTAGCACAACTTTATTCATATTTGAATGGTTTTGAATTGGAAAATTGTATGTTAGGATGAGCATACGACAGTCTCTGTTTTGCTGTTTTGTTTTTGCCCAGATCTAATCACATATGTTAGTTGTAGCTGAGTTTCATATTGAAAATATTGCATGTGCATTTAAGGTAAGTCGTATAAACAAATATGTTTAGCCAATTAGATGAGAAATGGTGTTAGTAAAGGAATTGAGGTCACATACACTCTGTTTTCTACTGCTTGGGCATTCGGAATTCATTAGTAGCAAATCTGGTTCACTTCAAATGTGAAATATGACAGTCGAATTAAAAAGAAAAGAGATTTAAGTCCTTGTGAAGAGATTTAGCAGGAAAGTTAATAAGTCCTTGCAGCCATACATTAAATTGGATTGTTGGAAATGGACGAAAGATTGGAAATGGTTGATCAGTAGGCGTAAGAATTGAGGAACTGAACCAGATGAAAACCAAGGTACATACAGTTGTTAGAATCCTAAGTTTAACCTGGAAATGGTTCAAATGCAAGTCAGGAGTTTATTCTAAGTGATGTTATCTATATATCCAATCGACCATGGAAATTGTATGTTGGCGCTGAGTGTATAAGCTTGGCGCCAACCTCTTTCAAGGTCAATGCCAAGTGCTGCCAATTACATATGAGATAAGGCTTCGTGTGCATGGGTTGAAGGGTTACAATGAATCAAAAAATGGATAGTGGAAGGGCTAAGGGGTGAGCAAAAATCTAGTCGAATTGCTGGGGACTCCAATGACTTAGAAGCCTGGCGCCAGCTACCTTATTTTAGTTTTGGTGATTATATTCTTAAAGTACAATTAGGAAATCTCTTGGGAAAACTAACTAAGGGTGATATGAGAGTTTTGGTGGATAGAAGGAGCAAATTTGGAAGCTTATCGGAGGCCTTAAGCTCTGAATTCTGAAGAGAGATGTGTGGGCACCAGGTACTGCTAAGTGGCGCCCAGCTTCATTACAGTTTAAGTCCAGCATATTTAACTCTTCTGAAAATTATAATAAGACTCTACTTTGGGAATTATTTAAGGGATCCAATTAGCGTAAATAAAAGGGTTGTGGAAGAGTATAAAGGTACTGATTGGGGATTATCCTTGATGTTCTAAATTGAGAAATTGGAGACTTGTACTAGTTAAAAAATGAGTGTTCTTAAGAGCTCTGAAATCTGTCGAGCACCTACACATTTTAGTCGCATAACTTTAAATTGGGAAAATTTCCCAAGGATTAATTGAGATGTGAAAGAGTAGAGAACTACTCTTAAGGTCCACGATCTATAACAATTCAGAATTGAACAATGCGGAAACAGTACACAAAGAATTATACGAGGAAACCTGGATCCAGATCCAGGAAAAACCTCGAGTCTATATGAGGCGACTAACCCTTCAAAATCCACTATTGAATGAAAAGACAATTACGAAGGAGTACATACTTAACCTTTACAATTTGACTCACTCAACAGCAATCCGCAGTTCGAATCCACGAACTGCTACACAGCTTGAATCCACAAGCTGCAGAACACGATCAGTCCAGATCGCAAACAATCACTTACCAGTGATCCACAGTTCGAATCCACAAACTGCAACACAGCTTGAATCCACAAGCTGCAGGACACGATCAATCCAGATCGCAGCAATCCTCTCAGAATCCACTGAGACGATCCAATGCAGTAGGAATCCACCTACGCATCAATCAAGGCCGATCACCAGTCCAGGCGATCACACGATCAGATGAAGTTCCGAATTGAAGAAGAATCCACTGTCTTCAATTCCAGGCGATCTATCTCAGATCTCCCCCTCACTCGATCGCCGACTCTCTAAAGAAGATTTGATCGAATCTCAAACACCTCAAGATTCGAAAAAACAAATGATCCAAAGAAAAAAGTCACATATTGAAAATTACAACTCGTCTATTTAAAGAATAAAACTCAGATCGCGTCGAGCGCTGGTAGCGTCGTGAAGCGATCGATGTAGACGGCTGGTAGCGAACTCAAGTCCCGCTCAAAGTGAGTTGAATCAGTTAAAAGCGCGCTGCTAGCGAGCTGCTAGCGGGAGAGTACGCGGCAGGTGCACGAACCTTTCTTTCGACACACGAATTCCCTTATGCGCTGCCAGCGGGGTGGCAGCGGCGTGGTAGCAGTGTGGTGGCACCAACTTCTTCTTCTTTACTGAATTTACTGAATTTTCATTGTTTAATCTGCACATCTTGAAGCTTCATTAGAAACATAATTTGTCAATCATTTGCCATAACAGGAGTGTGAGTTTTCACACTTACAATCTCCCCCTTGGCAAATGCCTGACAACAACCTTAAACCAGAGTTTAATATCAACCTTAGTTAATGATGATTTCCATTCAAGAAATTTAAACCCACACTGTTAACGAGGACACAATGATTTGGACGAATCCAGAATTTCATTCATTTACAAACAGATATACAGATAACAAAATCATTTACACTGTTCAAGAAAGAAAGACAGACATCAAGAAAGAAAGACAGACATTTTCTCCCCCTTACTTATCACTCCCCTTATACACCCATATTCAGGAGAAAACACCCAGAACAGAACATAACAAAGACAAACATCATATCCACAGAAAAAAAGAATAACAGGCAGCAGCAAATAGCAAGCATCAGCACCAACCCAGCCAAACCATCAACAGAACCAGAGACTCCAGTAGCTACTCCAGTAGCATCATCCAAATTTCTCCCCCTTTCTGGATGGTGGTTTGGGTTCCCAAGACCTTGAGTAGTGCTTGTATGCATCTTGGGATCTGGAGTGCAGCCAACTGAGCTTGTGATCCATTTCCAGCTGAGTCTTCCGAATGCATTCCAGAAAATGATCCGCTTCATTTTGCATACGTTGCTGAGCAGCAACGTCCCCTTGTACTTCTCCACAAGTAAAATCGACATCCTTTATCAATTGCCCCAGCTTCTCTTGAGTCTCGGATTTGAACATGCTCATCATGAGCATGTGAGACCTAACCTCTGAATAGAAAGCCTCCTGAGAAGCTTGCATTGAATTCAGTTTCTCTATGATGGCCACAGCATCAGGGCTGGACAGAGAGGACTGAGAAGAGGAGGGATCAGAAGACATCACCCGAAACGGACTTACTCGTTTACTTCGGGTCAGAGTGGAGGAAGCAATGGGAGGACGGGGATGAATAATCAATTCAGTAGGATCAGGAAGTACCCCCTGATGAACACACATGTACGAGATGAAAATTCCAAAAGGAAGAGCAGCAGTCTTGGATTTTAAATTCCGAGACTGAAGAATCTGATGGAAGATAATGGAAGGAATACAGATACTTTCTCTGTTCCAGATGGCATGAAGAAGTCTTGCCCGATGGTGAGAGATCTCTGAGTGATGATCAGAAGGAACAAGAGAAGCACAGACAAACAAGTTCAAGATCCGGAGAAGATCTTGAAGAGAGCCATGAGGCAAATAGTTAGGCTTATTCTTAATAGAAGTGGGAGCACCCTGAACGATTAGAGAGGGAATGATGGACTCCATAGGAGGATCAGTGTGTGACTCAAGAAAGTTGAAAGAGGGAGAGTCAACAAGAGGCAGTTCAAGAAGAGAGGAAATAAGCTCTTTCGAGAAGTCGAAAGAAATTCCCCTGACATAGGCTTTTACAGAGCCTTGACTGGCAAGATGGAGATGATGAATATTAGAGTAAAATTCACGGACCAGGTTTGGATAAGCAAAACCACCAAGTAACGCAAATTTTTTCCAACCATTGTCCGAAAACAATGAGTAGAAAGGGGATTCAGAAAAAGACTCAAGCTTGATGGCCCTTTCCAGAAGAAGAGGCCTGTGCTTGAAGAAAGAATTGAAATCAGATAAACCATTCCCCACAAACGGTTCAGAAGAATGAGAAGGGGAAGGAGGTCTCACTGGAGGAGAAGGAATAACAGGAGAAGACCTCACAGGAGGAGACTTCACAGGAGGAGACCTCACAGGAAGAGACGATGTTGAAGGAGAATCAGTTCTCGACTTTCTCTTGAGAGGCATGGTAAAAGAAATGGAAGAGAAAGAGAAAACAGACAGCACCGACCAACAAAACGAGAAAGCCCTAATGGCTGAAAAAACTACTAAACCCTAGCTTCGAATAATGAGAGAAAACTACAGAACTAGGAAGCAGAAAAATGGAGAAGCAGGACGAAGATAGTAAAAAAAATTTTTACCTGAACAGTAGGCAGGAAGGAAGAAGGTGACAGCGACAGCAGCACCGGGACACGACGCGAGAGGCGAGGGAAAAGCGAAGAGGGTGAAAAAGAACAGGGGTAAAAAAATAGCGCACTTTCACCTATATATAGGCAAACAGAATACGCTGCCAGCGAGCAACTGGCGGCGTAGAAGGTGCACATGCACAAACAAAGAAAACTACAGATTCAATGCATAAAATTATAAAAGAGATTTGATCAATTTTTCATGACATCTGTGCGCGCGTGGGAAACGTGGCACGGGGTAATTCGGAGTCGCCACTGCCTGATGGGGTGCAGGCGGACACCTGGGTGCCTAATCTTGTCTATTTAGGGCTTTTTGGTTTGCGGCTTGAGATTCTAAGTTTGGTTCTCGGTTGTGGTCTGGGGAAGTCCGTAGACACCCCAGACCACCCCGTCGGATGACGGGTCCCGTGGGTTCTCTAGTTTGAGTTAGCTCTCTTGCTTGGTCCTCACCCGAGTCCTAATCCAACAGGTATTTAAGTTAGGTCTTGGCGGGACCACCTGATTGGTGTGGGTCCCTTTAGTTGATTTTATCTTTGCTTAACTTAAATTGTCTAAGTCTGATTGGGTGGGCCCCGTTGGAAGGCCCACGGTGTCCTTGGTGGGCTTGGGTAAGCCCATGTGCCCATGTGGGCCTCTGTCTAAGCCTAGGAGGCCCTGTGGGCTTTGGTCAAGTGTGTTGGTTTTATTTAGTTTGTTCAAGTTGGATACTTAACTGATTTCCATGCAAGAAGCGGGCCGGCATTGATTTGCGGGCCCCTGGGTGGGCCCCCATGTTGGTTGCCAAAATGTCTTTAATTTATCTTATTTAAATTCACCCAGGTGGGTTGGATGTTGGGCTTGGGGCCCGTAGTCCAGATTTTAGGCTTGAAAGCCCATTGCTTCGAAGTTGGGGTTTGCACCCTTCCTTGGTTTGGTTAGCGGGCTTTGGTGGGCCCGACGGGCCCTAGCCCATGGTCTCGGCCAAACCATGCAATTCATATGTCCATTACACATTACAGGGCACGGGTGGGCCGCATTGGGTTTGGCCCGCCCAGTTCAAATGGCTCATTTTACTTAAGTTGTTTAATTAGCATGCTTTGGGGTTCATTGGGCTTGGTTGGCCCCGTTGGAAGGCCCACGGGTATTCCGAGTTGGACCGGCGGTCCATGTCCCAAGTTGGGTTTCCGGGTGACCCGGAAACCCTGTTGGTTCAGTGGTTTTTGGTCCAAATCGCTCCAAATTTCGGCAAGGCATCAAAACATACAAGAAAACCACAATTCTGGGTGTATCCGGCCTTAGTTGCCGGATACACATGGGCCCTAGGTGATCCGGCCTGAGTTGCCGGATCACCTTAAAATAGGCTTTTTTCGGGGTTCGGCCATTTGGGATGGTTTCCTGGGCTTCCTAGGAGTCTTTTGCAGGTCATGTGGGCCCCTGGGAAGGCCCACATTGTTTCAGATTTGGGGAGAGGCCTCATTTGGTTTCCTTTTTGGGATTTCCAGCAAGGACACAAAGAAGAGGGGGCATGAGAGTTGCTGCCCCCATTGCTTTTCCCAGCAGGGCAACAGCAGCAAGGTAGGGGTCTTTGCACCCCTACCCGGGTGTTTCCCCTTTATCCACCGATGGCAAGCCGAAACCCAGCAACCAGGCACCCTTTTTCTAGGATACCCTAGCACAAACACCAAGGTAGGAGGCTACGGGACAGCAAAGAATAATAAAAAAAAACAGGAACATGCAACAGCCTACGTGAGCCGATTTAATCATGCTAAGTGAGTAGAGGATACATGGGGATTAAAGATACCCTTGCATGGCACTTAGGGGACTGATTTGAGAGGGCAAGCAAATGGGAATTTGCTGGGACAGCGGCCCTCTGGAGGGGGTTAGTATGCTCTCACGGGACTAGAAATTATGGAACATGGGGTTGGGGGGCATGGCAGCAAGGTCTTATGCTCATGGTACCCGAACTTAAGCATACATGCAACTTAAACCTATTGGGAACAAGGAACAGTGGAGGGTACGGCTGCTGCCAGCAGCAGCTCCAAAATTCTCTGCATGCTTACTAACCTAAGATAAAAACATTTGCTGCATGCCCAGAACAGCAGCCACCTAGGAGAGAGGGGGAGAGGGGGGTCATGCTCATTTGCATACATAGATACAGCAATTGATGGAGAGATTGGGGGAGCAGGGTATTCACATAAACACATCACAACATACAGCAAGCTCATGGGGAATGGATCATGGTCATGTGTGCGCCAACAGCAAGAAGAAGAAAAAAAAGGACAGCATCCACGGCCCAAGAACATGAGCGTTGAGGTTGTTGTGCATGCATACAAAACAAGTTGACGTGGATAGAAGAAAAAAAACAAGTTACCTAAGCAAAGAGAGCATGTTATTGCACATGTTATCAGAAACTTGTTCCCATCTAAAAGCAAGAATACTAGCATGAATAGGAAACCCAACCTATATCTAAACATACCCACAAATTAACAAACAAGTTCACACCAAGATAGAGGCATGTAAGAGGCATACATGCTGCAGCTATGGTCCAGGACAGCAACCCAAGGGGGTACGGCCAGCAGTAAAATGACACAAAAAAAATGAGAAGAAAGAAGGAGAATCAAGAAGGGAAATGGGGCTTATATTGGGGTACATGAGATGAAGTAGAAGAATAACAAACTCCTCTAATAGTTGCTGGAGATAAAGCCTAAGACAGCAACCCATTAAGATTAAAAATATGTAAAAATGAAGACCTCATGCTTGCATGGAACCATACATAGATCTCTCACCTTTGGTGGTTTCATACCATGGAGAGAAAAGTCAAATGCATGCATAATAGGACAAGGAAATGATCCCATGCCAAGAAAAGAGAATCAAATGCATGCTTAACATGACAAGGAAATGATCCCATGCCAAGAAGAGAGACAAGAGTAAATAAGTTAGGAAAAAAATCCAGATTTAATATATGAGAAACACCACATGATAGGGACTTTACCTGGAGGTTCTAGGCACTTTAGTGGAGGTGGAGACCCTCCTTGGAAGCAAAACACCAGCTGGAACCACCTTCTCTTGACAGCAGCAGCAAGGTCTTTGCCTTGTGTTGTGGTAGGGAGGAAGAGGAAGGAGGAGGAGAGGGGGTGGAGTGTCAAGGGGTGCTGGGGAGGGAGGATTCGGATGAGTAATAGAGGGGCAAGGAGGTCTACAAGCAATGAAACCAACCAACCATTGGAAAGGGGGCTGCTGTCCCCTTTTATAAAAAAACTTAATGTATCCGAACTTGGAGTCCGGATACACTATATATCATGTGTATCCGGACTCCAAGTCCGGATACATTAAGCTGCCTTTGTATCCGGACTTGGAGTCCGGATACAAAACATAATAATTGGCAAAATTGATTTCCGCCGCGAATTTGTCGGAGAATCGGCGCGAATCTTGCCGAGCAAATCTTCGTATCCGGCCTGGGAGTCCGGGTATACAGAAGGGTATGTGTATCCGGTATATTTGACCGGATACAAATCGAAAAATTACGGATTTGCCCTTCGACTTGACCGATTCGACCGATTCGACCGATTCGACCGATTTGACACTTTTGGATATCTACGGATTGCCCCGCACGAATTTTTGTTTAGTCCTTGAGGTTTTTGGATATTTAAGATTTAGTCCCCGAGATATTTTGCTGCGTTGGTTGCCACGTGTGCAGTTCCTGCGCCACGTGTGCAGTTTCCGGCTTTTGCTGCCCGGAAACTTCGACAGCTCATATCTCCTTTATCTGATCTCCGATTTGAGCAAACTCAATTGCGTTGAACTCGTATCGGAGCCCTCTATTCAATGACATAAGGTTAAGCACTTGGCACGGGGTTCGAGAAAAAGTCAACTTTCGGCTCATCCTCCAGTTTGACCGCCCGCAGAACCCTCATCCGGACTCCGATTCCAGCAAACTCAGTTGCGTTGGACTCGTGTCGGGATTCTCTATCCATTGAGATAAAGCAAGGTGATCAAATTTTATCTGATTAAAAGGTCAACTTTCCACTCCTCCGGGTTTGACTTTTTAGCCGGGTTTTGCATTTCTGGCTTTTCGGGAGCGCAAAAATGAGGTGCTTACAACATCCTCCTACTTCCAAACACAAAGCTGAGATTTTAGCTTAACCAAAAATCATCCAGATAATCAACTTATTCAATCTAAGTACTTATCACAAAACTGATCTTGAAGTACCTATCAAAGTTAATTCAGATGTGGTACATTTCATATCAAAGAGCAAAATTTCCTTTATGGTTTCTCATACTATAAATTTTCTTCAAGATATTAAGCATGTATGCATATTAATGAGTCAATGCTTGTGAGAAATGAGCAACATTTTTGACTTTTACACTTCATACATATAGAAGGCTATTTCAGTGTAAACAATCTTGAAAAGTATAGACATATCCCAACTTCATTTTGGTGGCTTTCGCACATCAGAGATAGGTAGCCTTTTCTGATCTCTTTTTCTTTTTAAAGAAGGCATTGACCCTTACAAAACCTGAGTTTACAGTTCATTCCAAGAATATACCTTCTTTATCTTTTTCTTTTTGAGATTTACAGTGGCTTTCACTCTAATCTCTATGGCAGCCATTTCCAAAACTTTTCTTTTCACAAAGGTGATAGCCTATAGATCCCAAGCTTTACCACACAATAAGCTTTAATACGTACAGGTGTTTCAGACAAAGTTGCTGGTTAGAAATAAGACATTTCTGTCAATATGCATATACTCAATCTTCCTGAAAACAGATCTTAGTAATAAGAACACACAAATTCATTTTGAACAGATATGTGAGACATTTTACATCAAAATTAACTCAAAACAGAACCTGATTTTCAGTTTTGAGAGCATACTCCTAGGGATTTCCTAAGAGTTTCAAATCTATTTTGATCTAAAGGTTTGGTAAAAATGTCAGCCAACTGTTTTTCAGTAGATATATATTCAATCACAACAGTTTTGTCTTCAATCAACTCTCTTATAAAGTGATGCCTGATATCTATATGTTTAGTCCTTGAGTGTTGAACAGGATTCTTAGAGATCTTTATGGCACTTTGATTATCACATAAGAGAATCATTTGATCTTGATCTACCCCATAATCTGATAACATTTGTTTCATCCAGATAAGTTGAGTACAACTGCTTCCTGCAGCAATATACTCAGCTTCAGCAGTACTCAGAGAAACAAAGTTTTGTTTCTTGCTTAACCAGGCAATGAGATTATTTCCCATGTAAAAGCAACCACCAGAGGTGCTTTTTCTGTCATCCATACACCCAGCCCAATCAGCATCAGTGTATCCAGTTAGATGTGGGTTTGTCTCTTTGGAAAACCAGATTCCCAGATCAATAGTCCCATTAACATATTTTATAATCCTTTTTACAGCATTCAGATGGGATTCTTTAGGATTAGCCTGATATCTAGCACAAACTCCAACACTAAAGCTTATATCAGGTCTACTTGCTGTTAAGTACAGTAGACTCCCAATCATTCCTCTGTACAGGGTAGGGTCTACAACCTTTCCAGATTCATCTTTTCCAAGTTTTAAACTAGTACTCATAGGAGTCCTAGCATGTTTAGCATGAGTTAAGCTGAATCTCTTAACAAGATTTCTTGAATATTTTGCTTGAGAGAAAAAAATTCCTTGTTGAGATTGATAAATCTGAAGACCTAAGAAAAAGTTCAGTTCACCCATCATACTCATTTCAAATTCACTTTTCATTAAATCAGCAAATGAGTGAGCATGATTTTCAGAAGTGGACCCAAACACAATGTCATCAACATAGATTTGAGCAATCAAAATATGTTTGGACTCTCTTTGAATAAAGAGAGTTTTATCTACATTTCCTCTCATAAAACCAAATTCAAGTAAAAAGAAGGTAAGTCTCTCATACCAAGCTCTAGGAGCTTGTTTGAGTCCATACAAGGCTTTGTTCAGTTTATAGACATATTTAGGATGATTTGTGTCCTCAAATCCTTTAGGTTGCTCTACATAGACCTCTTCATTCAGATATCCATTCAAAAAAGCACTCTTAACATCCATTTGAAACAGTTTAAATTTCAAGTAACATGCAATAGACAACAGTAATCTGATTGATTCTAACCTAGCTACAGGAGCAAAGGTTTCATCAAAATCTTTTCCTTCTACTTGAGTATACCCCTGAGCAACAAGCCTAGCCTTATTTCTGGTTACTATCCCATTCTCATCAGATTTGTTTTTAAAAATCCACTTGGTTCCTATCACATTCAGATCAGAGGGTCTTTCAACCAATTCCCAAACATTATTTCTAGTAAATTGATTCAGTTCTTCATGCATAGCATTCAACCAAGAATCATCTACCAATGCTTCTTTATAAGATTTTGGCTCAAATTGAGAGAGATAAGAAGAAAATCTTACCTCATTATGTACCTGATGTCTTGTTCTGACACCATCTGAAATATTTCCAACAATTTGCTCAGTAGGATGATCTTTGAGAGTTTTTGTAAGAGGAACCACTTCAATGCTTGAGGAAACATCTCTGATTTCATCCTCTTCATCTACAACCTGCAAAAATTCACTGTCAATACTTTCATCATCAATTAGCACATTTATAGATTCCATTACAACATATTTTTTCAAATTAAAAACTCTGTAAGCTCTACTAGAAGAAGAATATCCTAGAAGAATTCCTTCATCACTTCTAGAATCAAACTTTCCTAGATTTTCTCTGTCCCTTAAGATATAGCATTTACTTCCAAATACTCTGAAATATTTCAAATTTGGCTGTTTTCCTTTCCAAAGTTCATAGGGAGTTTGTTTCCATCCAGATCTGATATAAACTCTGTTACTAATGTAACAGGCAGTGTTTATAGCTTCAGCCCAGAATTTTGTTGAAATTTTCTTGGCTATCATCATGGTTCTAGCCATTTCTTGTAAAACTCTGTTCTTCCTCTCCACAACTCCATTTTGTTGTGGGGTCTTAGGAGCAGAAAATTCATGTTTGATTCCATGTTCTTCACAGAAATTGGAAAACATTTGATTCTCAAATTCTGTCCCATGGTCAGATCTGATTCTTACAATTTTTCCTATTTGCAAGTTCTTTTCAACTTGAATTTGGCAGCACAGATGTTTAAAACAGTTGAAACATTCAGATTTTTCTCTTAGAAAGTCTACCCAGGTATATCTGCTGTAGTCATCTACAGCAACAAATATATATTTCTTTCCTCCCAGACTCTCAGTCTTTGTAGGTCCCATTAAATCCATATGAATCAGTTCTAATGGTCTTGATGTTCCTACAATGTTGGTTTTCTTGTGTGTGGCTTTGATTTGCTTTCCTTGGTTGCAAGGACCACACATTCCTTTCTTTTTATTTTTCCCAAACTTGGGAATTCCTCTAACCAACTCAGACTTAGAGATTTTTGACAAATCTCTATAGTTAATGTGGCCAAGTCTTCTATGCCACAAATCAATTTCATTGCCTATAGAGGATTTTAAAGAGCACTCATTATTCCCAATAATCCCATAGCAATTATCACTTGTTTTTTCACCTACAAGAACAGTTCTACCAGATTTATCCAATATTTTGCATTCTTTTCTGGTAAAATTAACAAATAATCTGGAATCACATAATTGGCTAATACTTATAAGATTTGCCTTTAAACCAGATACAAATAGAACATTCTTTAAGCAAACTCCATTTGGACCTGTAACAGTTCCTTTACCTTTAACTTGGGAAGTACTTCCATCACCAAATGTAACACTTCCACCAAAATATTCTTCAAAGGTACTGAACATATCCTTATGACCACACATGTGTCTTGAACAACCACTGTCCAAGTACCACATGTTGACATCATGAGCTTTTAAAGCTACATGAACCACATTAGCAACTAATGAATCTTTTCTTACCCAAATCTGTTTTTCAGGAGTCTTCTGAGAAATACTTTCATCAACTACTTGAGTTTTTGAGGAAAACTTCTTTGACAGATTTGAAACTTCCTGATTTAATGTTTCAGTCATTTTTAACAGAGAGTCAAATCTGTTGTATAAGTCCAGAGACTGACTTTGGTTTACCTTTCTCTTATTTTCAACATATCCATCAGGAAAACCATACAGTGCATAACACCTTGGTCTTATATGACCCTTTTTATTGCAGTGATGGCAAACAGGTATGAACCTATGTTCAGACAAATCAGCATTTCTAGACTTGTCAGTTTTTCTAAACTGAACAGATTTAAATTTCTCAAAAGTTGAAGATTTACCTGTTGGTCTTACTTCTCCAGCAGAAATTTTCTGTGAAGATTCCATGTTTTGATTACTTACACTCATTCTCTTTTCAGCAGAATTTGAGCTTTCAGAAACTTCCTTTGAAATTGATTCCTCATTTATTTGAGGATTTTCTGCAGAAACATTTGAAACATCAGATTTACTTAAATTTGAAACTTTCTCAAGTTCACTCACTTTACCTTGAAGTACAGAGATCTGAGCTTCCTTTTCTTTTAGTTTTTCAGTTTTTTCAGTTAAAGAAGTTACCAGAAAATCTTCTTTGGCATGTCTTTCAAGTAACTTCTGGTTTATTGAATCTATTTCTGCAAGAGCTTTATTTTTCTCTGTTTCTGATTCCTTCAATTTTTTACTCAGTTTCTTGACTTTCTTCTGAGCTCTATTGAATTCCTTATAGAGCTAATTGTAGGCTTCTTGTAGTTCTTCTTCATCATCTGATAAAGTCTCTTTATTATCTCCTGCAATTCCAGAGATTGAACTACCAGAAGAGGATGAGTAAAAAGAATTGAAAGCAGTAAAATTAGCAGAAATATCCTCATCAGATTGAGAAGAATTATCAATGTTACTGTCATCCCAAGTAACCTGATAATTAGTCTTTTTCTTTTTATCCTTTGAGGGACAATCAGAAGCAACATGTCCAAAGCCTCTACATTTGTAGCATTGGACTTCATCATTCTGAGAAAATTTCTTCTCCTTTCTTGGATCAGACATTTTCTTATCAGATCTCCTATTTGGTCTGTCCATGGATGATGAAGAATTGAATTGTTTCTTTTTAAACATTTTCTTAAACTTTTTGGCTAAGAGAACAAGTTCATCCATATCAACATCAGAATTATCTGATTCTTCAGTATTTACAGATTTTACAGAATTTAGAGCTATTCCTTTATTTCTTTTTGGAATATTCAGATCTAGCTCATAAGTCTGTAAAGATCCTACCAGATCTTCAATTCTCATATTATCTACATCTTTTGCCTCTTGTATTGCAGTTACTTTAGGTCTGAATCTTTCAGGCAAAGATCTTAAGATTTTTCTAATAACCTTTGATGTAGAAATTTTTTCTCCAAGATTAAAACTAGAATTAACAATATCTGAGAGTTTAGCATAAAACTCATCAAAAGACTCATCATCTTTCATATACAGAGTTTCGAAAGATGTAGTAAGTCTCTGAAGTCTGGAAAGCTTGACAGCTGAGGTTCCTTCATGAGTGACCTCAAGAATATCCCAAGCTTCCTTAGCAACTTCACATGAGGAAATTCTTCTGAATTCCTCAACACTAACAGCACAAAATAAGGCATTCATTGCCTTGTTATTCCATCCACATTGATCAGATTCAGTTTTAGTCCACTGATCATGAGGTTTGGGGATCACAACACCTACTTCTGTTGTGATCACAGGTGGATGATAACCATTACAAACCGAGAGCCAGACACACTCATCGATTGATTTCAGGTAAGCTCTCATTCTTGCTTTCCAGTAAGAATAATTGTTACCTTCGAATAAAGGAGGTCTAGAGGCAGATCCTCCTTCTTTTCCAAAATCCATGCTATAGATCTAGATCACACTATGTATAGCAATTCAAAGTGAATAGGCTCTGATACCACTTGAAAGAGTAGAGAACTACTCTTAAGGTCCACGATCTATAACAATTCAGAATTGAACAATGCGGAAACAGTACACAAAGAATTATACGAGGAAACCTGGATCCAGATCCAGGAAAAACCTCGAGTCTATATGAGGCGACTAACCCTTCAAAATCCACTATTGAATGAAAAGACAATTACGAAGGAGTACATACTTAACCTTTACAATTTGACTCACTCAACAGCAATCCGCAGTTCGAATCCACGAACTGCTACACAGCTTGAATCCACAAGCTGCAGAACACGATCAGTCCAGATCGCAAACAATCACTTACCAGTGATCCACAGTTCGAATCCACAAACTGCAACACAGCTTGAATCCACAAGCTGCAGGACACGATCAATCCAGATCGCAGCAATCCTCTCAGAATCCACTGAGACGATCCAATGCAGTAGGAATCCACCTACGCATCAATCAAGGCCGATCACCAGTCCAGGCGATCACACGATCAGATGAAGTTCCGAATTGAAGAAGAATCCACTGTCTTCAATTCCAGGCGATCTATCTCAGATCTCCCCCTCACTCGATCGCCGACTCTCTAAAGAAGATTTGATCGAATCTCAAACACCTCAAGATTCGAAAAAACAAATGATCCAAAGAAAAAAGTCACATATTGAAAATTACAACTCGTCTATTTAAAGAATAAAACTCAGATCGCGTCGAGCGCTGGTAGCGTCGTGAAGCGATCGATGTAGACGGCTGGTAGCGAACTCAAGTCCCGCTCAAAGTGAGTTGAATTAGTTAAAAGCGCGCTTCTAGCGAACTGCTAGCTGGAGAGTACGCGGCAGGTGCACGAACCTTTCTTTCGACACACGAATTCCCTTATGCGCTGCCAGCGGGGTGGCAGCGGCGTGGTAGCAGTGTGGTGGCACCAACTTCTTCTTCTTTACTGAATTTACTGAATTTTCATTGTTTAATCTGCACATCTTGAAGCTTCATTAGAAACATAATTTGTCAATCATTTGCCATAACAGGAGTGTGAGTTTTCACACTTACAAGATGATTTACATGAATTGGAGTGAGCAATGAGGTGTTGAAAGGAAAACATAACTAGGTATAAATTAATGAAACCAGAATTATGCATTAGTTAGGATTTGAGTATTCCTTAGAGAGCTGATATTTTCCAGCTAAATACCAGCCTATACTTTGTTGTGTTTCTAAAGTGCTGTTAAAAATCCATTTTTGGAACTAAATTGGGAATTTCATTAGTGGTAAACTGAGGTGGTTTGGATGATTTGAAGGTGGTTAAACTGGGGGCAAGCTAGGGTTTCAAATAATGAAATCAAAATTCTGTTATGTCACAATATCAGATTTCTTTGATTGCTGAAATATTGGCAGCATATGCATATGTTAAATTTGTGAAATGTAAATGATAGAATTACCTACAAAACTATTTGGAAATGATAATCAGGGAGTGGAGTAAAATTGAAATGTTAAAGGGGAGGCATATCTGGAGATTTAATTACCGAAAGCAGATTTTTGCTTAAGTAAGGAAGTGATGAATTAAAGCAGTAATGTGGTGCAGGTCTGATTTATATAAATCTTAGTTAATGTCTGAAGAGATGGTGGTGAATTATATTATGCTGTATTAAGTCTATAAATGAAATCAATGTGGGGTTTTTTTAGAAGAGATAAGAGTATTAAGGAAGGAATTGGGGATTTAGGCTAAATAAGAGTGATATGAGTATAATTTTATTTGTAAACTACTGTTTAGGATTAAAAGCAAGTTATACAGGCCAGAATTAAGTAACATAGTTAAATATTGGTCTCAACGTGTGGATTTGCTGGTTTAATCGAAATTGAACAATTTCACCAAACTTTGACTATAAAAAGGGAATTTTATGCAATACTTTGAAAAAGGACTTGAAATCAAATTATTTTGGATAAATGTAATTATTTGGTTTTCTCCATGTACTTGAACGATGTTTGGGATTTCTTTAATGGTTTGATAGTCATCTTACCTCCGTGTATCTCGGGGATGCCCCGTGTATCTCGGGAAGTTGTTACCTCCGTGTATCTCGGGGATGCCCCGTGTAGCTCGGGATGATATGATTGAGATTGAGATGGGTTGTGCTTACTGGATTTCACTGTTGGTTTTGTTTTAGAGTCTAGTGGGCATAGCTCGATATGGATACATGTTAGAAGCTAGATAGTGGGAAGGATTGTTCTTTGCTAGTCGTAACACTTTGTTCACGCACGCGTTTCCATCGTGTATTTCGATGAGGCCTTCTCTGTATCTGGTTGGCTGCGGCTATGATAGGATAGTACATGCCAACCCATTACTGTATCTGGATGGGTTCTCCCGCAATAAGTCGATGACCGTGTAGCTCGGCTTCGCTCATAAGCCGGGAGGTGGCATAGTGAGCATGGTCTTACACTAGTTAAAGGCAGTCTTATTTCATGAGTCCTGCTGTGACTTATCAACTGCTGATTTGATGTGACATATACGTTTATTTAATTGGATTATTCTTGCATCTTATACTGATCAATGGATTACTGTTGGATTATTCGGAATTGATGTGTTATCGCCACTGTTGAATGATTTACAACTGTATCATATTTTAGAACTGATAAACTGTATTTGAGCATGCATGTGTTGCTTACTGGGATATTCGTATCTCATTCTTTTTCGTTTTGTTTTGTTTTCAGATTTTGGTAAGGACGGCACTAGCAGGTATAGACTTGGTTAATGTGAGTTAGCCTCGGTTATGGTATTTTATATTGGAGCTTGGGTTATAGTGCACTCTGATTTTATAGTTATTGTTTAATTCATGTTTTTCCTTCACTCTGATTTGCTATCTTGGGTTATATAATAACCTTCGGAGATAAGTTACAGTTTTATCTACGTAACTTGGATCCGGGGCGTTACACACACCACTCGGGTAATCCCACCAGACTTAACCAAATGGCATGCTGGATTAGGAATCGGGTGAGTGAGAGACCAAAAGTTGACTCAAACCAGGAAAACTACGGGACCCGTCATTCGACGGGGCGGATTGGGGTGTCTACGGACTTCCCCGGACCGTAACCGAGACCCTACCTTAGAATCTCTAGTCACAGACCAAGCTTAATAGAAAATCTGGGCACCCAGGTGTCCGCCTGCACCCCATCAGGCGGTGGCGACTCCAATTTCCCATTTTTACCCAGTGCGACCCGGAAATAGGTGCGCACAGGTTGGTCGCTCAAGAATTTGCTCAAGCAATCACTCGAGCATTCGGTTTATCGAAATCTGTCAACTTTCAAGTTTTGAAATTTTTAAAAAAACACAAGCGCCCCCTTCATCGGTGCTCGAGCGATGTCTCGGGCGCTCATTGAATTTTGTAAAATCTGGGTTTTTCAACAAATTTCTGAATTTTATATTTATTTTTCAGTGAAAACCTCTTCAAAATACCTTCCAAAACTTTAGAATCTATTTGGGTATTCAAAGATATCATAAGCAAATACAAAATCAACTTTAATGAATTATTATAGAATTTTAATCATGTAAAGGTCAAATCTGTCACCTATGATCAAGTAATGTTCTAAAAATCATAACTCGATCGTTTCTTAACCAAATTACCTAAAATTTGATTCATTGGATTCCTAACTCATAGTACAAAAATAACCTATTGCGGTTTTTCAAAATTCTATGTGGTTAATTAATTATAGCTTTTTAAAGTCAAATTTTAATAAAAATCTGTGCATACCAGAAGGTAATAAAAATTACTAACGGTAGAATATTGTTTAAATTATATTTTTATGAGAAACTAGACAGAAAACACTACAACTTTCATGAAGATCACGGAACCCAAATCTCTCTCTAAGTATAAAATTCCATCTATTTGAAAACTAGCTGCAGAAATCTGGTTTTCTAGGTTTTCAGTTTAAGTTTTCTACAACATCTGATTTCTTCTTAGAGCTGGAAACGGGTCGGGTCATAATTGGGTTGGGGTTAATCGGGTTGGGTTCCGGTTGGAATAAATTAAGGCGGGTTGGAAAACCCCCAACCCAAACCCATCCCGCCAATAAACGGGTTCAACCCGCCAACCCGTTTATTATTATTTTTTATTTTTCAAAAAATATGATTAAAATAGGGTTAGGGGTTAATTGGATTGGGTTGTACCGGGTTTGGGTCGGGTTGGGGGGTTAATTGGATCGGGATAGGACACTTTTTTCACTTTTTTTAAATCGGGTTACCCGTCGGGTTGCCGGGTCATCCAACCCAATTAATAAACGGGTCAACCCAAACCCGTTTAGCTCGGGTCGGTTCGGGTTGACCCGTCGGGCCAGTTCACATTTTGCCAGCTCTATTTCTTCTTTTACTAATCATAAAATCACGTTTAAAGCTCTTCTAAAACCATCTAAAATATTCTCTAAACGAAATAAACCATTCTTAAACAATCCTTAACAAATCAAACCATCCAAAATTATGCTTTTTCATCCAAAGATCAAAGTAGACAAAATTCTATCAAGAAGAAGAAGATATAATTTTTCCATGCTTTAAACCTTAATCAAAACCTTCCAAATCAACCTAAACATGTTTCTAAATCATCAAAAATCCAAAGAACACAATATTTTTCGTCTAAACAATAAACTATGCAAGTTTTCCAAGGTAAAGGGTTACTGCATGCCTTAAGATTGCAAAATCCTTCTTCTTTTTCAAGAACCTCAAGTAAACCGATTTTCTGAAATTTTCGCACAACTCTAGGATCTCTAAACACAATCTCCACCATTCAGATTGAAGAACAACCAGCCTAGAATAAAACCTCCAAATTTAAGGCCGATTCAACGGCTGGATCTCTGTAGATCGTCGTTCAAAGTTTGCTAGTCGAACTTCTCTGCAACTCCTCTTTTTCTCTAAAGTCTCTTATTTTCTCTCTATTTTTCTCTCTTAATTTTTCCAGCCTTTAAGCACAAATTTCTCTCTTCTTTTCTCCTCACGATTCAATTAATGAAAACCCTAAACCTTCCCTAATGTCTTCCTTGACTCACCAAATACAAGTTCTAATTGAATTAGGAAACCTTCTAGCTAGGATTCCTAATTCTATTTGAAAGACTTTCCTATCTTATCCCTTCTTCTAATCATTCCCTCTTAAATCTAACTCATAAGAAACTTCTATTTTTCTTTATTTTCGTGCTAATTTAATTCCTTATTTTAAAATATTACTAAAACACCCCAAAATTCACCTTATACTCAACTTTAAGGCCCTTAATTACGTATTATTACAATTAGATTATTTTCTCATCTTTTTAATTATAAATTAAGCTACTTCAATCTAAATTTAATCTAACTTAAATTTAATTGATTATTTCAACTCTAATAATTATTTGCTTTATTAATTTAATAATTGGCCATTGGGAAAAGACTAAAATACCCTTTTTCATGATTATGCTATGTTTGACCATTAAATTTATTTCTAAATTTCCAAATTTAATCTCCTCATTATATCTCTTCATAATATGAGTGTGAATTATAATTTCAATCTCCCAAATACTTAGATTAAATATTTACCTCTTGATATTTAAATTTATTTATTTTATTTCTTCTAATATTTAGATTTACAATTATATTATTATTTCCTAAAATTCGGGATTCTACACTGGCTTTTGACAATGATTAAGATGATGGTGATTAAGTGTCTAAGGGTGTTTGGGGCTTCTATTTCTTATTGCATTGCCATATTGGGGGTTCAAGAGACTAGCTACATTGATCCTATTGCTATCTCAGAGGCAAATTCTACTGTAACATTGTATAATTTACGATTCCCATAAGTACGATAGTCCCAAAATACAAATAACTATTGCTAAGTTGGACAGAAGCAATTATTTCAGCCATGGTCAGTCATTGTTTTTATAAAAAGGATGCAATGGCGTAGGGTATATTAATGGGAAGATTACTAATTCAGGTTCTTCCGATCCTTCATATGCCAAATGGGATGCAAGGAATTTTGAAATCATATCATGGCTTCTTCAGCAAGCGGTGGCCTTTTCTTCTTACAAACAAGCAAGTAGATATGGTAAGCTACAACTCAAACGTATTCACAAGTTGGGAATACGGCTGATGAGAAGGAAAAACGCATGTTTGAACACCAGCAGTGTCTATCAAAACAAGGAAACATCTAGGGATCTTCATGGGTGACCACCTCCTTAGAGTTTTGTGAACAAGACTAGAAGTTTCCAGGTAGTTCAACATTTCATGTATCTGAGGTTACATAATCTATGCAACACCAAGGTGGCATTTGGTGTGCATTATAAAATCCAGATTCTGATTATAATCCTAGATTCTATAACCCATATTATATTGCCTCGATTTTAGAATCCAAAATCCTATTTGGATAAGTTGGATTATGAACTCAGATTTTTAAACTAGAATTTGAAATCTTGTTTGGATGACACCGATTACTGAGATTAAATTTGGAGTTTATAAAAATAATAAAATATATATAGAAAAATTAAAGTCTTAATTAAAATCATATATATTATTACATAATATGTATACTTTTATATAATATACAAATTTATATATAATATTATTATCTATAATATAATAATATCATATATAATATAAGAATAATATTATTTATATTATGTGCAATACAAAAAACATTAATTCTAATATAAGTTATATTATAATTTTATATGATAATATAAATTATATTATAATTTATAATATAATATATATTACTATATTTATATTACTTGTAATATAATATAATATTGTATCATCAATTATATATCATATAATAGAATATATTATATTATGATACTTATAATGTTATTATTTATTATAATCTGTTTTATATAATATACATAGTCTCTAGAATCATAGATTTTGGAAATATAAGCACAATGTCCATAATCCCTATAATCACCAAAAAAAGTAGATTCTGATTATGGACTTGATTATACAATCAAATAGTAGAATCCGACCTTAAAATCCCAACCAAACACACCTTTTGGATTATGGAATTGGATTCTACTAGAAACCAGATTCTATAATGCCACCGAATGCCCCCAAATTTTGTTGGTAATGGGAGTACATCTCTTACAAGAAGAAATTGAATCTCTCCAAAAGTTTATAGCAAAAATGGAATCATCATCTATAACATCAAACATATCACCCTTCGAGTTACCAGATCCAACCCCTCCAAAATCATTTGTTGGAGAGTCTATGATATAGCATTTGTTTTCTGTACATATTCTATTTCCTCTAGCTAAGAGAAACTAAAGTTGCAGATGAATTAATCTCTTCTAATGCAAGAGAGAGTATCTCCTTTGACAGATTCCATTCTTCATGGCCCCGCATCAATACCAACCCGTTGTCATTAAGTCGCATTACAGAGTCTATCAATTGTACTATCCTTTCAACTTCTATGTATTTTAGAAGTCAGTGATGAGGAGGCTAATTAGCAGTAATAAGATGGAATATGGACTCTACATTCTAGACATGAAAACTTCAAGAACCTCTTAAGCTCATCATATGAGTGTTAATATAATATAGAAGCTCAGGAGACAATGGAATTGAAGACCAACGTATCATTATTGTGGTATTTAATCAAACTTCTTCCTTGATACTTATACTTATCTATTAGACTTTGTACATTTACTAATAGTTTTAAATATATAATTTCAAGGTTATATTTTTTTTTTTTTTAAACTATTGACGTGAATTTATTAAAATCCTAATTTTTCTCCCATTAACGATAATCAAAAAATAGATATGTAAAGTGTCCTTCTAACAATAATTATAATTATTTCACAATTCTGGTTTTTTTTTTCGAAGTCACCATAATTCCAACTACAACGTGAGTCCTATTAATTGAAAAAGTAATCATGATATTGTTTTTCTATTGGATACATAAGGCTTGTGCTTTTAACCCATTGGTGATCCAAAAATAAAAGAAAATGATAAAATATATTTGACTAGGTTTCATACATGATTCTTTAAACAAAATGTTAATGGGCAACAAAAGGTCTCTTAGAACAAAAATTTATTCTTAGATTTCTTTCAAAGCTAGTGATGTTAAGGCTTTTGATTATGGGCAAAATGTCTCTTAGAAGTAAACAAATCTATAGCAGAGATGAGGATTGTGAGAAGAAGCATTTGCATCCACTTTGTCACCGTAGCCGTCACCATCATGAGTCAAAAGCCGCAAGTCAATGCCGTTTCTTTTGTTGTCACCATACTCGCGGTTTTTAGTCAAAGCTGTTAGCTGATCCTTCACCAAGGCTCTCTCCTTTTCATCAAATTAGAAGAGGTAAGTTGGTGATGACCCAGATTTTTGTTCTAAGTTGTAACAAAATTCGAAACATTTACCAGTCAATGTTCTTTTTTTTTCAGAAATTGATCGGTGATAATGTAGTGTTCCCTTTTTTTTTCCTGTATTTTTTTTCTTTTTGCGGTATTGGTTTGGATTGTGGATGCATGCTTTTTCTAAGTACATCAATGGAATGAAACCTATTATTTTGAAAGAGATGAGTTGATAGTACATAAATTCATGTTCTATTCGACTTAAAATAATTTAGTTATTTTACAATTTTGGCTCATTACTTAAACACAATTTTATGATTTCATAATGCATCATAATACCCAATATTGTAGAATTAAAATATTCTATACCCCACACTTGTTACTCTTTCCCCGCATTATCATTTACTATCATAATACCTTCTTCAGATTACCTCCAATGCTAGAAATACTTACATGTCATGCACTATCTTCTCTACGACCAACTTCGGCTTCAAGAAATTCAGGACTCTTACTCTACATTGTTACAGAATTATCTCATTTCAGTTGGTTTTATGCTTCTAAATTCCTTTTAACCCTTTCCTATTCAATTTATGTTTCTATAATCTATTTCCTAACCTGCAATGTTGAGGTATTTAAACCAAATGTAAGAAATAAATTGTCCTACAAAGGACTATGCAATTATGCTTAGATAAAAGAGTAGAAATCTATCTTGCATAACCAATTAATGCAGTAGAGTATAGAACATTAAATCTTATTTGTGAAAGGGATCAATTGATGAATCAAACCAATGGGATACACATCTCTCCTTTTTTAAACATTTAAAGCCTTCAATAAAGGGGAAGAGATGGGTTATTTGGTTTTTTGTTAATGTAAAATTTACCAGCAATTAATAGGACTAGAGGCATGAGGGAGGGATTTGTGTGCCATAATATTTTCCATGACATAATAGCAATAGAATGTGGCTGCTATTGTATACTACGTGGACATTCCTGAGCTCAATATTTTGACATGGAACACTTTTGCTGCAGTGGAGATGCATTACTAACTTTGACTGGGGAGTACCTTGGCTTTTGTAAAAGAGAACATCTCTAATCTAAATATTTGAATAAGCATGAAAAAGAAAAGCACAACCACCAAAGACATTGTAATCAGCAATTCATAGTGCATTCCATCAATATGTTAAATAAATTTAGGAGTATAAATGGGTGCTTGATTGTTGATATTTCATTTCACCTTCATCCTTTTCAAGGGCTGCCTTGTGACAAGGCATCCTATTGGTTGGATCTTCTTTATATATAAGGAGGTAGACAGACTACTAATCTATATGTAATATCTAATCTAATACAACTATTAGAAGTACGAACTATCTTAAGTGTTTTTTAATTTCACATACCTAAAATGACCTTTCCTATAATTATTAATTCCACATATTCCTCTATTCAAAATGGTTTTTTAGTAAAACAATAAAAGTAAATCTATACTATATTTAACACGAGAAGGCCCTTTGGGAATCTTGCCTAAAACTATGCGCCATTTCCCCAAAATGGCCATTGCCTACATTGTTTGGGTTTCAATACTACAGGATTTCACTAGTAAAAAATTTGCTCTTCGTTCAAAAACTGGCAGTTACAAAACTACCTCCCTCTGCGTGCAGTACTGCACGTGCACCCTTCTAGTTACTATTAATAAAAGAGAGATGTCAATTAGACGTCTACTTATTCAACACATGATAAAATAACATATAAATCATTAATAAATGTTAATTAAAATCCTATTAAATTTATATTATAATTTAGAAATAAATTGAGACTCCAAGTACACAAAATTAGTAAACAGAAGATGATTGGGTCTAATACTACGTATTAGGCAAAATTAAAAAAGCAAAAATAGACAATTAATTATGTTAAACTTTAATGAAATAGATAATCATATTAATCAACAAGGATTTTTTTAGTATTTGTATTGAACTATTAAGTTTACTAATAATTATATTAGACATTAATAAAATAGATGAGTATTAATTCCTATTAAATTTATATTAATTAGTAAAATAGATTCCTCTGTTCTATATCATTAATTGTTAACTAACTAAAATTAAAGCTATACCTAGAATTGTTAAAATAGGATAAATTACTAACTAAAATAGGATTACATATATATCTGTAAAACCCCAAATTTCTGCATGTTTATTTTATGAGAATTAATAAGTCTGTATGGGTGAAATTTGCAGAAAATCTAGCAAGCAGGGGTGTATTTGGAATTTGAGACATTAGGCGTGAAGTCAAATGTAATAAGGTGAGTAATGCGTAAATTTAATTAGAAGCATATTGCTGTTTGACTTTAGGAGTTATAAATAAAATCTTTATTTATATGGGTTTTTAGGTGGAGAGTCAAGTCGGTGAATCAAGGGCTGAAAAGCTGTGTATGTAGGGAAGTCTTGTGGGTGAGTGTGTACTGAATCATGAGCTTAAAAATTGGTCAAGCGGCAAAGCGTAGGGTTAGTATAAATACTCCATGTATTTAGGAACGTAGGTTTTCGACATACCTTGAGTTTGAAAAAAAAGATTGCGGCTGGAGTTCTAGGGCGTTTGGGAGAAGAGCAGACTCGTGGGTTTCCTGTGATCAGCGAGCTTTCAATTCAGGAACCATCGCACGATTAGAGAAGGCTGTGGGCGAAGATTTATATTGCACTTCCAGTTCTCAAAGTTTCAGTGTAAGGATTTGAGCATACAAGAGGTGAGTAGCATCGTTTTAACCGTGTTTTGGGTTTTGATTTCTAGATTAGCCGAACTGCATGTTGTGGAAGGATGTTAGTTTCGAAACGTGGATTTTTCGATGAGTCTTAGAGTTGCGATATGAAGTATGTTAGATTAATTTCGAGTCATGTTTAAACATCTTTTGTGCCAGGTAGAACCACCGGAAAATAGTTACAGAGTCTAAAATTTGGTCAGACATGGAGTTTTGGAGTTAACAGAGAGTCACAAATCGTAGGGTGTGTTCGCTGAGCTGCCACCTACCTATTTACCTCAGCGGCAGCTTGGCGCATCTAAAGATTTGGGTCCACCGAGTTGGCGCCAACCTGGCGCCGAGTGCCTGAAGTCAGCGCACCCACTAAAATGCTAAATTGAGTGCGACTGAGCAATCCAACCCCAATTTTGATACTTTGAGGCTTCAACCTCTTAGCCAAAGACTAGATTAGGATATTAGAATTATTTTATCTGCTCAAAACACCCGGAGATCATTAAGTCAAATTTATTGGTAGTCTTATGAGTTCCCGAAGTGATAATTGAAGGACTGTTGGTAGGTTATTTTGCTGTTCCTATCACCATGGGTTAATGATTTAGTTTTTTTTATGTCTTATATTGTTTTCCGATTGTGAATTTGTTTAATCTGGGTTTGCTTGATTTCAAGTGCTAAACTGTATTTGTAAAATTTATCTTGGTGTGGGTAAATGGATTTAATATTAGTTGGACATATGCTTTGGGTTGGAATATTTACTGAGATATCATGAGTTGCTGTTCTGGTCTGGAATGACTTGTGATGAGTTGTATTGGGTTATACATGATGGTGACCAGGGTTGGTTATTGTTTTGCAAATGTTGAGTTTTATGTAGTTGTTATTTTGTTTTGGTTTAGCTTCACCTGGATCCTTGTCTAAGCTTAGTAATGTGATAGTGTTGTTTATTGATGTAATTGCATGGCCTTGTGTGTTGCCACGACCGGTGTAGAGCAGCCAGAAACCCTGAGTAGGCTTGGTTGTCAATGCCGAAACTCGATGAGTAGGCCGGCATTGGATAACGAAACCCTGAGTAGGCCATCATTTCGGAGTTTCTGAAACCCTGAGTAGGCCGGAACTGTGTACATGGAGGTGTGGATGTCTCCTTGGCATGTCAATTTATCAATTCAAACAATAGTCATGACATTGACCATTCGATATGTGATCGGTAATTGTGGTTGGTCTTTTGTTTAAAACTGTTAATGGGATTGAATTTAAACCTTCGGAATTATCTTTGTTGATTTGATCATGCTAGGTATTTATCAATGCATATTTATAACAGTTGATAACTATTTCTGCATGCTTATGCTACTCGATGAGATATTCATATCTCACTCCTTTGTTTTGTTTTTGTTTTCAGATACTCGTGGTGAGGCGACTACTGGGGTAGATCCGACTAAGACTTATAGGAAGGAGGGCTATTACTACGATTCTTAGATTGTAGGTTTATTTTTAGATTGGAAACTTTGACTCTTTTGATTACTTTAATTTGAAAATGTAATAAAGTAGTTTGAGGTTGAACCGTTTGATTATAATTAAGTTTATTTTTGAACTTCTTAGTTAATATTTGGTTGTGCCCTCTAATATGGTATAACTTAGGTAATTGTCCAGCAATCACACTTATTTTAGATCCTTACCTAACACTCGGTGAGACGTGTTATACCTTTATTGAATAACACGGATCCGGGGCGTTACAATATCATTAATAACTAACAACAAATACATGTTTTTAAAAATAGGATTAAAGTTAATATAATATATTAACATAAAAGTAAATTATTGTTAAAAAAATAGTTAACTAACTAACTTCATTAACTATTTTAAAGATTTTGATAAATAACCTATGACATACAGCATGTCAATCCTAGTACCTTATGGCCTAAACCACAAAATTACTAGAATTGGTATGTCGGGCGATAAGTAAATCCGGGTCTTTTTTAAAATTTAAGACAATAAACCCGTATTCACTCATCTTTGAACACTACCAATCATCTGATACCAACAGACAACCCATGCTCATCAAATATATCAAAGTGCAATAAAACAAATGATGATAAAGCGGAAGACTTAATAGAATATCTAACTCGAAATCATAATCTCAAAATGTAAAATCACTGAAATGAAATACAGATAAATACAATAAATGAGGATAACTGCTATACCTCTAAATCTGGATCTACCAGAAACCAACTGCTAACACTCTGGAATCTGCACAATCTATATATAATAAACTAAATGAGATCGGAGATCCCAATAAGCCATCATATGATAAATTAAATACACATGTAGATATATCTCAAATTATAATACATCACAAGTAATCAAGTGCAAATGAGACAACCCCGTATCCCACTAAATAATATGAATTCACAACAAGGTTCAGAAGAATTACAATAATCATCAACTGGAATATATAAATCAATTTATAACTTAGAACCAAACCAATTCGATTAATCCGATAAACCATATCATATCATATCACAAGACTAATCAAAGTAATGTCCAGCCAGAACTATAGACATTGCCCGGACTACAACTATAATATTCAGACTGGGATGCACAGTCCTTGGATCACAAGATCACCACACACAACACATTTCAGGTAAATCCCCTTCTACCGGGAAGTACCAATCACATCGCTCACACTGCCAGGAGGAATCAAACGTCTCGACTGGCTCTGTCAGGAAGAATCACATCTCAACTGATTCACATCACAAAATAAATAAAAACATGCTAGGAGGAATCCTCAACTCAACCAGCTTCATCGCTCCAATCAGTACGACTCCCTCTACTCCCATACTGATGAACCGTCACACACTCAAGTTTTAATTATCTTTTTATGCACCCACACAATAATTCCATATTCAAAACATAATAAGTATCTCATTGAGATCAAATAGTGAAATTCATTTTTCTACCTTACATACCGGTAAAGTGCTAACCCGCTATTAATAAGTTACACTTATCACAGGGTAAAACAAATTTAATTAAGGTGCAATATACACAAATCAAAACTATGAATACTCATGTGTGTGTTAACCTATTCAAATATGCATATTTTCACAAATAATAATATTATATTATAAATGCAATTTGAAAACCATGTTAGTGGAATTCACATGAAATATTTAATAACAGGGATAAACATAATTGTTTGAAACTTATGATACATATATAATCGATGAAATCCGATTTAAAATTCTCTAATGCAAATAAATAAATCATGCAGTCACACAACCATTCACGTACAAGTCCCCTACTTTTAATTAAATTGACCAAAATTATCTTTCATGCATTATGTTAAATTTCACCTAAATTACAATTTTTCTCTTTACTTTTATTAAATTGACCTTATCCTATTTTTAAAGTAATTTATAGATTCTAAAAATCACTTTTAAATACTTTTTCCTTGAATTTTTATTCTTCTTTCAAAATGTGACTAAAATGTAAATTATTTATTAGGGTTTGAACTTATTTGTTGAATTTAACTAAATTCTGAACTAAAACTTAATTATTTAAATTACGCACACTAATTTATCAATAACTTTCTCATTTATAACTGTTTTCAGATTACTATATCAATTTTGTACTGACACTTAAAACACTTTTCAAATTCGACGACAGGCACTGTTGCTTCATTTTTTTTCTTTTTCTGTGATCAAATGTGCTACTTTGAGAATTTTTGTAGGTCAACCCAGGAAGCATCTGAACCTAAAATCAGTTCCTCTGTGTTTTATACCTGGCAAACTAATTTTGGAACTATTAATCTGAGATTTACAACCCTTATGCGTAAATTTGAAGACATTTAAATATCTCCCAAAAACCATCTGCAACTGCACTGTTATTCATTTTTTGTGATTAAATGGCCGACTTTTAGGATTTTTCTACATCAATCTAGGAACCCTATTAACCTGAAATCTATTCCTACGTATTCTATATCTGACAAACTAATTTTGGAGCTATTAATCTGAAATTTACAATACACATGTATAGATTTGAAGACATCTAAATACCTCCCAAAAACCATCTGCAACTGTTATAGAAAACCAGAAACAGAGCATCCGTATGTGATTTCAAACTTCAACAAAGCCTCAAATTAATCAACTAAAATCAAATGAGTACAATACCTAGATATTCAGCAACCAAAATACCTACTGTAAATCAAAATAAATTGATGACTTACCCCATGGTACTGAAATCGGCAACCACCTTGAAGGAAATTGATAAGCTGTAATCACAGCTGAACCTAACCCAACACCAAGAAGAGGCGACACCAAGAAGAAGCAAACCCTGGAGCTAAAGAATTTGGCAGAACACAAAAAAGGAATAGAGGAATAGAGAATTTGACACTTATACTGAAGTAACTGAACACCTATTCTCTATTCAAGAGAATTCGACACATACACTATTAGAGGTAATCTAGTGTATCGCCTTACACCAGTCCCTCCTAATCTCTTAACAATTCCTCTTACAACCACCAACTTACAAAAGGTGCACTAAGGTCCACACCCAAAGACCCTAAGACCATACTTTAAATCCTTTATCCAACTAAATTAAAGTTAAATACTTTTAAAGCTAATTAAATCCTAATAAAATCAATTACAAACCCAATAAATACCAATAAATTCATAATAAATTGTTAAAAATCAATTAGGAATCATCTTGCATATAATTATATGTCAAGTAATTACTAATCCACTGAAATAATCATGCCCCTTAATTATCATGAATCTTATAAATTAGAATTTTAATTAATAGAAAACATTTTAATGAGTCCAAGTACCAAATTAGAAAATTTTGGGATGTTACATAACCACATAAAAGTAAATTACTATCTAATATAAGATTTGTATATATCATTAACTAACTAAAATTACTAACTAAAATATGATTACATATATATATAACATGAACTAACTAAACAAAAGAGACGTCAATTAGGTGTATATTAATAAATTAATAAGACAGACATCAATAAATGTTGATTAAAATTCTATTAAATTTTTATTAATTAATTAAATAACATATATATCGTTAATAAAATAGATAAATATTGAAGTATTAAACCTAGTAAAGTAATGTAAATAGTTAACTAACTAAAATCATTAACTATTTAAATGTTTTTAACCCAAATTAGTTAATAAAATAGGAATAACGTTAAAATAGGGTTTTTAAGCAAGAGATGTTAGAGTTTTTGATCCCAAATCAATCAACAAGAGATGTTAGGACTCGGGAATCAAATAGCAAGAGATGTTACGCTTTTTGGAGGGAATCAAACAATAAAGATGAGAAATGTGAGGAGCATTATTCACATTGAACAATGATAGATACTAAAAGAAAAAAGAAATAGGTACATTGCCATATCAAGTTTTGAAGAGGAAGGGTGATCACTTCTTATAAGTCCAAAATATATTGAAGTGGCTCTGTGTGCAACGCACGTGCCCTCTCACTAATACTCATATAAATATGTAAGATAAAATGACATTCAAAGGTTATTTTTGGAAAGGCACTAGTGATGCGTGTGGTTTATGCCTAAACCTTATACATGCTATGACGTACTAAAAGAGGAGGAGTTATCCTGTACTGAGGATGTTATCCTGAAACTAGAGGATATTTGAACTGCACGTTGGTTCACAAATGACGATTTGAACAGTTGTTTTACTTTTGGATTTATTTAGCGGGAGAACGTCAAGGTGTGTCGTGAGCCATTGTAGGCTTCCATGTGTTCCGACTTTAATATAATGATGTGGCGATGAGTTTTGGAATCAATCGAATTTCCATTTAATCGCTTCATATTCGGTTGTTAAAAACTTGTGTTTGATTTTCCCTTTTGTATGAATTGTAATTTCGACATTCATATACGCCTCGGAATTGTTTTGCAGGCGACAGATTGTTGTTTTCCTTCTACTGAAACGATTGCTTCTTGGGATCTAGTCTGCAGTTGTAGTCATTCTTAAAACTTTTATTATTTCTATGACCCAATTTTTGTTACTCTCGGTAATAATGTTTATTAGAAGGCTTTGAACAGGCAATGTGATCAGGCCTGCTGTGGTTGATGGGATGATTCAGCAGGACAGATCTCTCATTCCCAAAAAAAGTGACTGGATCAACTGATGCTAACTTTATGGTGAACATTAGGTGATGTGTCCATTGCATTTACTTCATTTGGTCTGTGCAAACCAATCTAACTAGAGGCGTTTGAGAAAAGTAATGCTGGCTCTTTGATAATATGATAAATGGCATGACCTGTTGAGAGGTTGGCCCTCCTGTGGAATTAGTTAAGCTGGTATGTGGACGAAATTTCTTTGGGAGGTTGATGTTGAAATCAATGCAGTTGTATACATAACTGAGTTTATCATATTTAGAGACTTACCTGAAATAGCTCTTTTCAAGTTTCATAAATACTTGCATCTCCTTTCTCCAGTAATTGCCTCTACTTCTGGTTGCAGAGAGAGAGAAAGAGAAAGCTAGAGAGAGAAAAAAAAAAAAAGGAAGAGAGAGATGGGGTCAACAAATAAGGTATTGGCAATGGTGATGCTGTGCATGCTTGTGGTTATATCATCCTACACAAGGGGGGTAGATGCTAATTGCTTTTTCGACTGCTTTGACAAGTGTATACGTAATACAGATTATTCATCTTTCCGTTGCTCTGCGGGTTGCATAAGAGTGTGCGTAACCGGCGCCCGGGCTAGTCCTATCGGTAAGATCGATGTTTCTCATTTTACTTTCTTATAAAAGATGTCATCTTTGATCACATGACATTGAACCCTAAAAGGATTAATGTACTTAATTTGGCATTTTTTGCATGCAGTTGGAAAGTCACCAAAAACGCCACCCACTGCCATCCTCGAAGAAAAGAACTGAAGAAATTAATGAAGAGCCTCTGCGTCTTTTCTTTGATGTAATTGAATAATGATACGAGAAGAATATATTGTATCCATCTCTCTTTCCTTGAATTGATTGAATAATGATGAGACTGAATTAAGTATCAATGGCATTGATCTTTACGTCCGGCAATTGCGGTTTATAGCTCGCTGGTTAAAAGCTTAGTTTGCTGCCTAATGGCCTTAACTCATCGTTCTCAAATCTTCGGTCAAAAGGTTCAAGATAATTTTAAAACTTTTTAGTTAGAAGTAATTTATTGGTAAATGGTTTTCTATTCTATCAAATCAGCTTCAATTTCCTATTGTTTTACAATTTTTTTTTTAGGATTAATTCATAGTACTTGTGCAACTTGGGTTGGTTAAACCCAAGAGCCGACTTGGGTCCATTTGGTTCTAGTTGAATACATTCGGTTCGGTTTGATTCCAAATTCTCTAACCCAAACTAAGTCGGTCGGGTTAGATTTTTTTGGACAAACTAAACTGAACCGAAATGGGATTTGTATTGTTAAATTGAACCGAACCAAGATATGTGTATACATATTTTACAACTATTATATCGTATTTATGATTTAAAAATATGTCCATTTCTTATGTCTTATGCCTTATAGTCAATGGATGTGTTGATTCGGTTTTAGGGTTTCTAATTTAATTTCAGCTTTGATTTTTGTGTTGGAGAAATTGGACCTCAATTTGGTTTAATTATATTCTGAGTTACTAGTCAAGAAGCTTGGTCTAGTTTTGGATTGATGCCAACCCGGACCAAACCGAAGTACCCGTGAAGCTCCGTGTATTAGTTAAATTTTCTAGAAAAATAATGGAAAATGGTGACTCAGAGAGATCAAAGAGTAAAAAAAGAAAGGAATTAAAGTGCAGGCAATTTACATCAATAGCACATTGACATGCATTAGGCATTTTGAGAAGATGCCCAAATAAATAAAAAATCAATAAAATCTTTTCATAACTCAAACTAGTAGGGTTGTGTAGGAAGGGAATGGATAGAGGGAGACAATATAAGAAGGATCAGTTGCAAAACTCTTTTTTGCAATAACTAAGACAATATTGACCATTATACCCTTTCATTAATAAATCTTCTCAACATTATATAGGGGTTGTTTTGGAAAGCTATGCATTTTGTTTGGCACACTTTCCAAGGGACCTTCTCACATTAAATACAGTATAGATTAGGACATGAATGCATAATCCTCGGGAGATAACTGCATGTATTTGCAAATCATTCCAAATAATACACAAAAAACCGGGTGTAACTCGGTTCGGTTTGGTCCGGGTTGACCTCAATCCAAGACCAATTCCAATATGTAGAGGCCAGCCCAAAATCGGACGGAACCAAACTGAGAACCGATTCATTTAACCCGAAACTGACCTATAATGAAATATCCTAAATCCAAACCGAACATCCTAAATCCAAACCGAACAGATCCAAAATGTGAATTTGGTCCTGTTTGGTTCGGGTTTGCAAAAAAACAAAAAAGAGTTAAAGAGAAGAAGTGAAAGAACACGGCAGAGAGAACAAAGCAATGCCAAAGAGAAGAATCATACCTACAAAACTTACCTTGAAGAGATCAAGAAGGGCGTTTTTTGTTGTGGTTTGCAATAGAGAGCTAGGGTTTCTTTGGACCACCAAACCCTTGCTAACCTTCCCCATTTTTTTTGGCAAGGAAGTCCTCACTCCTCGGGTATCCGTTCCTCCATTACACTAACCAGTCATGGAAACTTAAAGCATAGAAAACCAAAGATTAGAAAAGAGAGCACTCGACGACGCAGGAGAAGATAGAGGTTTGTTTTGTGTTGAGAAATCCGTTCCCTCCCTTAGACGTAGATTTGCACAACAAAAACTTGGAAGATCTTCCTCATCGTAAATCCAGAGAGCTAGATCGACAACAGAGAAGAAGAAAGCAAAACAAAGATCAACAAAACTGCTGAATCAGCCATCCTATAATAGCGCCTCCAACGATCATAGTGACGCTAAAGGGTTTCTTTCCTTTCTCATTTTTGTGCACGATAGAAACGAGAAACCGTTTTTTGGGAACCTTGAAACGTGCTAGAATTTTGGGTGGTGTTGTATTATTTTTAAATTTTAAAGGTAACTACTTAAGAATAAATTACACTTACCTCCCTTATGGTTTTTGATAACTGCAGATACCTCCCCTGAGGTTTCTGAAATGTCACTTACTTCCTTTCTATTTTTGTTGTCTACTTCATATCCCTTCCTTTTGCACAAATTTTATTAAAATATGAATATGTTTTGACAAATTTATCCTTCTTTAGGTATAAAAAAAAGTGTAAGATTTTGAGGTTTTTTTATAATGATATTCAAAAGTTAAGACTTCTTAATAATCAATTTAAAAATTATGAGTGATTTTATTATTTAAAATTTGGAATTTTTCTTATTTTAATTAAATAAAAAAAACTGATAAAGGGTAAAATAGTGAAATTATATTTTATATGTTTTATAAGGGAGGTAAGTGTCATTTAGGAAACCTTAAGGGAGGTATCTGTAATTGTTAGAAACCATATATAAGAGAGGTAAGTGTAATTTACTCATTAGTTAAAGTTTATATATTATTATAGACTCTAAATATATATATTAAACTATATATGGTTTGGTTCAGTTTGGTTCATAAGAACATATGTATTTAGTTTGGTTTTGGTTCGGTTCGGTTCGGTTTAACTGAGCCTTTAACCCAAAACCGAACCGAACTAGTTCATGTTAGTGTTTTCTAGAACAAAACCAAACTAAAGTCGGTTTGATTCGGTTTTAACCGAACCGAGTTGCACCCCTAAGATGATGTCCATCAAAAAGATCTCCATTGTAACAATTTTTTATTTGACATGCTCTTAGAAAAATCAGTATAACCTCATGAGATATCATCTTCATATCCTTCAATTGGGATGAATCAAAATAGAAGCTTGGCCTTATTTTCAAGCTCATGCAACCCCCAAAGTCACGAAATAGGTAAAGAAACCATAGAAATGAATAATCCTCCCAAAGAATCTCACTTCCTTGTGTTATAAATTTATGAAAGAAGCATATAACTTTATGAAAGAAGCATATGCAGAAAACACATAAATCTAAGCCAAGTATACCTTCCAAAGAATCTCACTTCGTATTTGTAATGGCTTTATGTAATGCCTTACAAAAATCCAAGGGGTATCTTGAGTTTTATTGAGGGGACTAAACTTTTAAGTCATCATCTGTAAGTGTAATCTATGCTTTGTAAAAACTTCAACAAAATTGGGAGCCAATTCAAAGATCAAAATACGGAAAGAGAGATATGTTTGGCTACTATCCATACAACTTAAGATGGTGTAATGTCTGAATGTAGTTGTTCAACCTTAGGTAAGGGCTTATAGCTACCTGTCATAGGAAGAGCCATTGGTTCATTTGACCAACAGAGTCCATTAGGGTTGCACGGCACGGACACGGTTAACCAATGCCTACCGGGCCACGGGCCAGGCTGTGCCGTGCCGTGCTTGGTATGTTTACCAATATACCCGGCACGGCACGGCTAAGGCTGGGCCGTGGCCCGCGGGCTAAGGAGTTGCCCGTAGGCCACCCATGATAATTAAAAAAATAGAAAAAAAAACTTGAGAAAGTTTTTAAGAAAAAGTAGTCATTTATATAGCATACATAAGCAGTCCTTGAAAATGCAACAATACTTACATATTGGTGAACCGGGAGGAGTTGCAAAGGTATTACTTGCTTCAATTAATGCTTGGATAGGAAAGGATTATTTATGTGTATCAACTATTGATATGTAGTTATTGAGCCACATGTCAATAGCTAATACACATAAACAAAACCGTATCGGCTGTGCCAGCCCAATTAGCATTCCTATGCTTTGCAAAACCTTACATTGTTTAGACTTGAAGAGTTATTTTAAAATTGTTCTTCACATCTACAGAGAGTTAGAACTCTATTTAGATGTGAAGAGCTATTTTGAAATAGAACTGTTTACACCCTATACGAACCAACGAATAAGAGAACAGCACGTGGCACCTATGTGGCTTACTTAGGCCATGGCATCAACACACGTAGGCTTTGTACAATTGGACAGGCCACGTTAGCATACACATAAACCAAGAGTACAGTTAAAGCCACGCAAGCCAATACGACAAACCACATTCACAACTATCAGAAGATCGTGCCATCAGTCGATCGAGAGTAACCTATTTAAAATCGTGGCCGGGGCGGTTATCTTTCTAGAGCAGAAGACTGAAGACAGCCAACCGCCATGAAGATCATGCAAGAGTAGGACGTTGAGCAACCATCAAGGATCGGCTATAAAAGACACAACTTCGAAGAACTCGAGGACACAATCCATCCAACTGCAACCGGTTATAATTTTATTTTGATCATCCGTGATCTTTATCCCCTCTCCTACACTGTAGTCAGAAGGATAAATTAGGACTTCTCTCACTGTTTCCAGTCGCAGTGACATCTTAGACCCCTCTTTACTCCGATTAACACCAGAATCCTGCCACCGGAGGTTAAGTTGAGGCCGCCCCTGACTCGTAGTTCTGTGTCCACAGAATCCCGAGCAGCCAATCCCAAGACTCACTCTGATCAAGCCAGGTGACTTGTGTATTTTCGGGTAAGTAGCAATCAAAGGTGAACCCCCTGAATTGGCTTTGCTAGCAGCCGCCCCCTTCCTCCTGTGCTTATACCCGATTACGGTTATAAGACCAGGACAGGCCGGTCCTGCAAGCCCTGTCAGTTTTCTTTTTACTTTTTGTTTCCCTTTTGAGGATTATCTGTTGTCGCTTTCGGCCCGTCGGCCGATTTTATAATAAAGGATTTGTGTGTCATTAGTTGCTCTCGCTTTCAAACACTTACAAGAATCCAAACGAAGACCGAACCCCTAGTCTTCATATCATCGCCTGACCGATTTTATTACAGGTGACTTGCAGTACGACTGAACCAATCCCGGTTTAGATTCGGAACAGGTGCCCGGGGTCAGGGCTCGACCCGAAATCATTGTATCAAACGATACTGGCACACCCGCGTAGAGACACATCATCAACACCACCACGTGTCCACACCGGCCCAATTTCGGAGCAACATCCCTTTTTGGCATGCCCGATGGGACCATTAGTCTTTGAAAGAGCACTAATGGTGGCAAGAAGAAGTACTCGGCATGCTGAAAATGCAACGCCCGAGGAACCTGCCGAATCTCAGGAAAATCCTCTTTATGCTTCAGAAGTCCCGGAAGAAGGACCTTCGAGTTCTCAACCGGATCTTAATGAACGACTTATCCAGGCCATACAAGGTCTTAGCCAGCAAATGGCAGGCTTTGTCAGGGTATTAACAAAATTTCTTTTGATAATGGTAGAATCCTAGCAGTTTTACAGGAAGGTTTCTCCACAATGGCAAGACCGGCTATGATGGCCAAGCGAGCCAAAACATCGGCTGCTGGTTCGAATGCTCATGAAAGGATAAACATCCTGGAGCAACCACCACCCATGAACTTGGGTGGAAATGAACGAAATGAACCGGCCAACACCGTTGCTTTTAGAGGAGAAATACCCCCTGGTATCCCAATTCTTCCTAATGTGCCTCCGATTGAGGTATGCCTAGTGGGGCAAAGGGAAGCACAGGAAAACCATAGAGAAGATATTGGGATAAGAAATATGGCTGTAAACCGTAATTACATTCAAAATGTAATTCAAGAAATGATCAGCGATCAATATCACCGACGAATGACTAGGCCAGTTTATCGGAAACCTTACCTGGGCTGGATTGACCAGCAATTTGAATTTCCTAGGGGATACAAGATTCCTGAATTCACTTTGTTTTCAGGAGAAGATCAACAGTCTACCATTGAACACATTGGCTAATTTACAGTTCAACGTGGAGAGGCGTCCGGTAATGATTTCCTCAGACTCAAACTATTTGGAAATTCATTGACCAGACAAGCCTTTACGTGGTACATTACATTACCGGCCAATTCTGTTACAAATTGGGCAATGATGGAAGAGAAATTCCACTCCCAATTTTATCGAACAGAACCCAAAGTAACCATGGTTGATCTTGCTCAGTTAAGACAACAACCAGGGTAATCGGCCGATAAGTACATCGCTCGCTTTAAATATATGAAAAACAAATGCCGAATTCTTTTACCAGAATCGGAATTTCCAAATTTGGCCTTAAACGGACTACACTTTGAACTTCGAAAGAAATTCGAAGGTGAACAGTTCAAAGACTTATTCGAATTGTCGGCCAGAGTAGCCAAATATGAATGGCTGTTACAGGAAGACAACGAAAAGAAAGCCTCATCTTACGGGTCTTATTACGGGGACCCGAACTTTGAATACGGAGTTGTAGAAGTCATGGGAAAACAATCAATTACCTACCCGATTTTTATCCGAAAAACCAAGGATACAGAAACGACAAAAGAGACAAATACTTTTAGCCGAAATTATTCCTTTGACATAAATAAGACGGCCGAAATATTTGAATACCTTCTAAAGCAGGGATTCTTCAGGCTAACCAAAGACCATCCTTTTATCCCGGCCAATGTAGCGGCCAAGGGTAAAGCTTGTAAATGGCACGAAGTGAAAACTCACAAAACTAACGAATATACTGTGCTTCGCAATGTGATACAGGAGAATCTTGATAAAGGACTCCTGAAGTTTGCGGAGGCAGACAAAGGGAAGATGCAGGTTGACACACAACCATTCCCTAAAGAGGTATCGGTGAATATGGTCACCATTGGCTTGCCGAAAAGCACTCCAGCAGTTAAAGTCGACTTGGATGGATCCTCGTCGGAAAATGGGGGAAAAGAACGCAACTAGTTCAGAACCAGGTGAACTTGCGACCAAGAAACTATTGGAGGTATCCACCCACACAAGGACGATCATGGCATCAAGAAAGGAGAGGTGAAATCTGGGGTGAATGGTGGCGCGAACCCAGGATGGAAGAGAACAGAAAGCGAGATCCTAATGAGATGATAACCAAGAAATTGGCTTTGGCTTCTTCTGAATTATCTTCCAATCAAGTTGCAACCAGAAAGCGACCAGAAACGGTTGCTAAATCCTCAGAGGATTCCTCCTTTAATGAGGATGCATCATGCAAGATTCCAGAGAAAATAGAAGTATCACCAGATCACCTTTGTCAAGAGTGCAGGCAAAAAGTGATAACAGGATACCAGTATACTCAGTATAACAAAGGAAAATCCGTCAAATATGAAGATGCACGCCATACTCAGGAGGGCAAGAGACCACTCTACTTAACTTCTGGAAGACAAGTAGGCTCGCCGACAAGGACGGCAGCCACATATAGCTCAGCTTGGAAAAGCGGCTATATGACCCATGAACAATATATGATGGTAAACAAAGTCAAGCCCAGGATGGTAAAACCCCTTATTATTCAAGATGGTCACTGGAAAAGATTGACTCATCCTAAATTTCCTTTCTATGCGCAGGGAAATGTCGCAGAATTTACCAGAACGTAGAAGCGACGCTGGCAGCGACAGCAAGCTAAGAGACGATACCAGGAACAGAGTACTGGATCTTCCGAACCATATTGGTCGTGTAGGTTTGTCGCCAAAAGGCGCACTCCAAAACCACAAAAGCTCGTGAGGAGCCCATTACCCAGTTCATCAGTTGCTCCAAATACTGCACCCGAACATAGTTCCAATGCAATAACTGAAAGGCTGGTTTCTGACGATGATCTAAAGGACAATTTCGCTGGAGGGGAAGGAGAACAGTTGTTAGTTGAACAATTGTTAACTGAATATAGCAGGATGTCGACTCCCTCTACGGTAGAAATAACCGAGGAATTGACGCTTAAAACTCCGAAGGATGAGATCAGCGAATATTGGGTCAACCCCCTTTGAGTGCTGATGCATCAATAGCCGAAATTTGTTTCGACCGAATGCCCCCGATACCACTTGATTGTCATATGGTCCTTACTTTACCCATGACTTTTGGGGCGAGCGTGGATTTACCACGGTTAGAAGGGATCAATGAGGAAGAGGACCCAGTAGCTTTGTATGTGATCGATCCGGAAGGTGGAGAAAAAAGAACAGAAACCGGCCGATGGTGACCAAATAGGTCTGGTCGAAGAGGTATGTTTTGCTGAACCATCCCTAGCCATGACTCAACATCTGAAACCTTTATTTATAAAGGCGTACATGAATGGGATCTCTATCAATAAAATTCTAATTGATAATGGGGCAGCAATAAATTTCATCCCGATCTCCACATTGAAGAAGCTAGGTAAGTCTTATTCGGATTTAATTCCTTCCGAAATCACTGTTACTAACTTTGCAGGGGGTATTACAGAAACTAGAGGAATCCTCCCAATCAAACTAACGGTTGGGGCACGACAATCTCTTACGGCATTCTTCGTGATTGAATCATCGGCCGGATACAACGCATTGCTGGGAAGAGATTGGATTCATTCGAATCGATGTGTACCATCTTCTTTACACCAATCGTTGCTGTTTTGGAAAGATGGCAAGATCGAAGAAGTAAAAGCCAACAAGCGGCCATTTGCCGTAGATTCCAATGCCGCACATGCATCCCTTTATAACGAAGGGGTAAAACCAATTTCATTTAGTGGATATGACAAGAATAGGCAGCCGATCGCTTCAAGTTCGGCTACACTACAAACAGCGCAACAACGGCTTATAGAGGTAGCCGGAGTCGCCAAATTCAAAGAACTACCAAATGATGGTTGAACCATCAGAAGTTGCAAAAGCCGTCTTAAGAAAGATGACGGCTTACATGCAGGAAGAAAAGGTAGGGAAATTGCAACAAGATCAGGAATGGCTGGGAAACAGCGAGATAATGATAAACTCGGCCGAATTCATCAATGAACAAGATGATGAAAGGATACAATATCGGGATGAGATTACTCTCGCCAATCTACAAGCAGCACCAGCCAAGCTAGAAGACCTGAAGGTAGACACCCAAGATCCATTAGAAGAAATCAACCTAGGACAGAAGCGGAACAAAAGCTTGTTTTCATAAGCAAGTTACTACCACCTTTGGTCAGATAAGAAATGAAACAATTGTTGGCCGAATATTCGGACTGTTTTGCCTGGACTTACCAAGAGATGCCAGGGTTGGATCGAAAAATGGTAGAACACAAGCTCCCTATCAAACCAGAATTTAGACCATTCAGACAGCCTTCAAGGAGGATGGGTGACGATGTGATATGTAAAGTAAAGGTTGAAATAGAACGGCTTTTATCAGCCGGGTTCATTAGGCCAATACGATACGCCGATTGGCTTTCAAACGTTGTGCCTGTAATCAAGAAGAATGGTCAAATTAGGGTATGTATTGACTTCCGCAATCTGAATTCTGTAACACCCAAGGATGAATATCCAATGCCGATCGCTAATCTTCTAGTTGATAACGCATCACGGCATAAGTTTTGTCATTTATGGACAGCCACTCCAGTTATAATCAAATTTTTATTGCCGAAGATGATGTAGCTAAAACGGCATTTCATTATCCTGGAGCATTAGGAACTTACTGTTGGGTAGTTATGCCCTTCGGGTTGAAAAAATCTGGTGCAACGTATCAAGGGGCAATGAATCTTATCTTCCATGATATGATTGGTCAAATACTTTAGGTATATATTGACGATGTAGTAATAAAATCTTAGACCGAAACGGACCACTTGCAACATTTAAAGCAGGTTTTTGAGCGACTTCGAAAGTACAGTTTGAAAATGAACCCATTAAAATGTGCTTTTGGTGTATCGGCCGGAAATTTCCTAGGCTTTCTCGTGCACCAAAAAGGAATAGAGGTTGACAAAAATAAGGCAAAGTCGGTCATAGAAGCCAAGCCACCAGTCAATAAGAAACTGCTACAAAGATTGCTCGGCCAAGTGAATTTCTTGAGGAGATTTATTTCAAACCTGGCCAGAAAGATCAGGGTTCTATCTCCATTGCTAAAGATCAAGGATACTGAAGAATTTATTTGGAATGAGGAACACCAAACCGCTTTTGAAAGCATTAAGCAATATTTGGCAACACCACCGGTTTTAGTGCCACCTTCAAAAGAACGGCCACTAAAGCTTTACATAGCGGCTGTGAACGATTCAATTGGAGTCTTGCTGGCGCAAGAGAACGACCAAGGGTTTGAGCAAGTCATTTATTATCTTAGCAGATTTCTTAATCCGGTAGAAGAAAGGTACACTAATCTGGAGAAGTTGTGTCTCACACTTTACTATGCGGCTACCAAATTGCGACATTATCTCCTTTCGGTCAGAGAGATTTTTGTCATAACAGCCACTGACATGGTTAAGTATATGCTCACTCGACCCACGGTGAGTGGCAGACTCGGGAAATGGACGCTAACCCTGATGGAGTTTGACTTCAAATACGTACCACAGAAAGCGGTAAAAGGGCAAGCGTTGGCCGATTTCTTGGCCGATCATCCATCTAGTGTACAAGAGAAAGAACTTGATATCCCAGTGTTTCATGCCAGTTTTTGCTATGCTGAATTCCAACCACGGACACTGGAATTTGATGGTTCAAAAACAGAATTCGCTTTTGGGATCAGAGTAGTAATAACTTCACCAACTGGCGATAAGCACGAACATGCATTTCAGCTCGAAGAATTGTCGACGAATAATCAAGCAGAGTTTGAAGCTACGATCATAGGGTTGGAAATTCTATGGGAAATGGGTGCTCGAGCGGTTAATATTGTTGGGGACTCCCAGCTGGTTTTGAAGCAAATGGAGGGCATATATAACTGCAACAGTGAGTCGTTAGTACTCTTGCTACGGAGGGCGAGATTCTTGGCCCAACAGTTCAATAGAATTGAATTTGAACATCGACCAAGGAAGGAAAATTACCAAGCTATTGAATTGGCCCATTTGGCATCCGGACTCAGGCTACGCGATCCAATCAGAACAGTGACCGTACAATCTCTCCCCAATTCTGAAAAAAGACCATTTTTGGTGGATTCACTGGCATGTTGTATGTGCGCACCTGACTTTGGGTCGCACAGGCAGAAACGGGAATTTGGAGTTGCCACCACCTGATGGGGTGCAGGGGGACACCTGGGTGCCTAAGTTTATCTATTTTGGGCTTTGGTCTGCGGCTTGAGGTTCTAAGTAGGGTCTCGGTTGTGGTCTGGGGAAGTCCGTAGACACCCCAGTCCACCCCGTCGGATGACGGGTCCCGTGGGTTCCCTAGGTTTGAGTCAGCCTTCTATTTTGGTTCTCACCCGATTCCTAATCCAGCATGCAATTTAGTTAAGTCTTGGCAGGACCACCTGAGTGGTGTGGGTCCCTTTAGTTGATTTCATCTTACTTTACTTAGGTGATCTGAGTCTGATTGGGTGGGCCCCGTTGGAAGGCCCACGGTGCCCTTGGTGGGCTTGGGTGAGCCCATGTGCCCCTGGTGGGCCTCTGTCTAGCTTAGGAGGCCCTGTGGGCTTAGGTTAAGTGAATTGATTTTACATTAAGGTTCATGTCTGAAGCTTAAGTGGTTTTCATGCAAAGAGTGGGCCGGCGTTGGTTTGCGGGCCCCTGGGTGGGCCCCCATGATAGTTGCCAAAATGTTTTCAATTTATCTTATTTAAATTCACCCAGGTGGGTTAGACATTGGGCTTGGGGCCCATAGTCCAATTCTTAGGCTTGAAAGCCCAAGTTAAGTGAAGTTAGGGTTTTGAACCCTTACTTGGTTGGTTTTTGGGCTTTGGCGGGCCCGATAGGCCCTAACCCTGTGTCTCGGCCAAACCACACAATTCAAATATCATACCACAAAACGAGTCCGGGTGGACCGCATTGGGTCTGGTCCATCCGGTTTTATTGGTTAATTTCACTTAACTTACTTATTTGCATGCTTTCGGGTTTATCAGGCTTGGTGGGCCCCGTTGGAAGGCCCACTAATGTTCCAAATTTGACCGAAGGTCCAAGTACCATGTTGGGTTTCTGGGTGACCCGGAAACCCCATTGGTTCAATGGTTTTAGTGTAAACATTCAAGGAAATGCCATAAAATCCAGCAAATGCCAAAAGGGTGTTTCTGGTATGTAGCCGACCCTGATGGTCGGCTACACACAATTTTTAATGTAGCCAACCATATAGGTCGGCTACAAACAAATGGAGGGTGATCTGACCTGAGTTGTCGATCACCCTAAATATGCATTTTATGGGGTTTTGGTCTTGGGGTGGCTCTTATGGGCTTCCCAATGGGTTACTAGGGTTGTGTGGGCCCTTTGCAAGGCCCACCAGGGTGTTGGAGTTGTGGAGTCTCCAGCACTTGGTCTCTTTTGGGTGGCTTCTACAACAACCAAACAGTGACCATGTCACCCCTGTTTTGGTCTCTTAACTTATGCACAACAACAAGCTTCAAAGATCAATAAAAAACCTACGGTTAAGAACCTAAAACATGATCCAACAAATAACCAAGACATGTATACTCATACTTTATCCAAGGGGACAGCCGCTCATGCATGCATTGGGGGTGGGATTAGATGCACCAACAGGTAGACAAACTTGCTGGCTCCAGCAGCCGAACAGCAGGAGAGAGGAAGCATGGTGATGTGATCTCTTGCATTGCATACATGTTACATAAATCAGTTCTACTAAAAAGGAAATAGGGTGCTGCTGTTGCTGCCAACAGCAACCCTAAAAGTACCTCACATGCCTACCAATTTAACATAGAAACAAAGAGAGATCATGATCACATTCAAAAGAAGCATGCATCATAATCCCTAATCATGCCAACACATGCATACAATCCCTTTTCCTATGCGCACCATTGCATGCATTTTTTATACACTTTAAAGCAAGTGAGCAAAGAACATACACATCATGGAAACATGTCAAAGAGAGAAAAGAAATGAGATGTAAGAAGGGATAATGGGGGGGCTTACAAGGGTACATTAGAAAAAGTATTAGGGGAACATGCTCCCCTTTTCAATGGGTGGAACCACTACCAATAACAGAAAAAAAAATAGCAACTTACCATGACCTCTAGACCCCCTTTCCATTAACTAAAGAGTCATTTCTTCCTCCCATTAAGCTACCGGCAGCCTACCTTTCCTCCCGTGGAAGAATCATAACCCATAGAAGGCATGGAGAAGTGATAAAATAGGGAGGAAACTCACATTTCATGCACAACAAAGTACCACATCATGTATGAGAATCTACATGCTCCGAATGGACCAAAGCTCACATATGTTGAATAAGATCTTGCAAGAATTCTTACCTTGTGTTTACAAATTTGTTTTGGAGTGTGCCTCACCTCCCTTCGGGCTTGGACAGCACTTTGCACCTTCTTCTCCAAGCGCCAAGTTCCACTAAGCTCCTTCCTTAAGTAACAAAGTGAAGAAGGGAGAGAATGGGGAAGGTCTTAGAGTGGTTTTGTAGGGTTTTAGGGGGCTGGTGGCGGGTTAGAAGGGTAAGAGAAGGGTTGGACAAATGGGGGTTTTTCTTGAGAGGAGGTAAGTGGGAGAGATGGAGAGAGCTTGGGAGAGATGGGAGAGAGATTAGAGGGGTTGGGAGAGATGAGCCATGAGACCAAAAGTGTCTTCTCCTCCCCATACGTATGGGGCAGGAGAGGTTTTATCATGTGGGAGGATGCATGGGATGCATGATGTTCATGGGGAGGGAGAGAGAGAGAGAGAGAGAGAGAGAGAGATGCATGATGCTATGATGCATGATACATGGGGGGTGTGTTAGCACCTGATTTTTGCACCCCCAAATTGAAGAAAAATGAAAAGTCAAACTAAAGTCAAACCTTGAGGGGGTCAAAAAATTGACTTTTTGATTCAAGAAAATTTGGCCATCAAACTTAATCTCATTAAAAAGAGCATTTCGACACGGTTCCAACGCAACTGAGTTTGCTGGAATCGGAGTCCAGATGAGAAAAATATGAGCTGGTCAAACTTTTGGGGAGCAAAAAGTTGACTTTTTGCTTGACCCCAATTCAGCTGCCAAACTTGATCCCAATAGAAAGGTGGTTCCGAGCCGGTTCCAACGACACTAAGTTTGCTGAAATCGGACACCGGACGAAGAAGTTATGGGCAGTTGAAGTTTCAAAAAAAAATGCCCATGTGGCAAAAAGGCAGCAAAAAATGGAACAAACCAATAAAATAAATAAAATGAATATGTTTATTAATATTTTAATAAAGGGAATCTCGTTTTATAATAAAATAATCGGAAAAATCAAACGAAATCTTACAAAAAAAAATCAAGTTGAATAAAGTTTTGAAATCCAAACATTTTAAAAACGTGCTGGACCGTATTTGAAGTACGGGCAAGCTTCTAGAAGGGGACTCGTGTCGCTGTACGGCGGGACACGCGTCCCGTACGGCCGATTTTGCGAGATTTGAAAATGTGCGTTTTTCGCCCGTATTTGAATTACAGGCAAGGCACGCCCGTACTTGAAGTACGGGCAAGGCATGCCCGTACTTCAAATACGGGCACGATTCTTTTTGCCTATAAATAGGGGGCCACCCCCCTCATTTGAACAAGCCTGATCCCTTGGCCGATCCCCCTTCCTCCCCTCATGTTCCCATGACAAACCTCTGCCCAATTACCGCCACCCCTAAACCCAAACCTTTTTTATTCCCAAAATACCCCTGTCTCACCAAAACCATGTCCAAACCTATTCTCTAATCTTCCTTTGAACATAACCACCTACTGAATCCCTTTCAAACCCAACTTAAGAGTTTTTGGAGAACGCGGAAGCGTTGCCAAAGTTCCCGGAGCACTATCACATATCATCAAAAACAAGGTAATAGCAAAGAAATGTTTCCGGTAATGTATTATTCATTATACATTGGATTTAATGCTTCCTAAACATGTTGTTATCTTGTTATTTCTATCTCACCTGTCTTCTTTTGTTTTGCATGGTGATGAACTCTCCACAACATGGAGGAAACTCCTCTTAAGGAAAGAAAAAAAATGCCTTAAGTTAAGAAGGGACAGTTTAACTAATATTTAAGATACTTTATTAATTCTTTTTGCTTATTGACAAGGAGAGATGTGACTCCATTTTAAAGATCCCTTACATCCCTGTAATCTCCCCTTCCTCCTCTCTTGGTATTGGTCATATGGGACTACAAGAAAAATGAGTTTTTGAGAAGCATGGAAAGACAAAGAAAATGGCTTTTTAAGCCAAATAAAACAAATGGAGCTTCTGGGGAGCACTACAGAAGTCAAGTGGAAGGTCGCCGAACACCCCATGAAGGGCGTCAAGTTGATCCCAATCAAATTCTATGTAAAGCTGCAAATTCAAGTGTGCCCGTAAACTCAGAACAGTTTGGGCATGCCCGTGTTTGCTTCACGTGCAAGCCCAACCCGATTTACATTTACGGGCAAGGGCAACCCGTATAGCAAACACGGTCCAGTGTAAATATAACTTAAAGAACATAATTTTCCGGCCCGGTTGGATCTGTTCCGACCCGAACCAGCTTGACCTGACCCTATAAGGCTATTTTTAGTCCATTAGTAGACCATGGGCCTAGATGGGCCCACCAAGACCCACCTTGGGCCCACTTGAGCGGCCCACATTTTGACTGGCCTATACCAGGCCTGTTTTCAATAAACAGGCCCAGGCCCCTTGACCCTTGGCTAATGGGCCAAATCCAAGTCCATCAAGCCCAAATAAAAAATGTAAATAAATAACCAAATGGGTTACCCAATAACCCAACTGGGCCCCAGGCCCAATCATGGCAACCCACGGGTCTTCCAACAGGACCCGGATCCAACCCACTTCACTAAATAAGAAGATAAAATCAAAATAAAAGGGACCCACACCTTCAGAGGGTCCCACCAGACCAAATAAGGCAGCATGCTGGCCTAGGAAGGGTGAACTTGACACAAAAACGAGGAAGACCCGAGGGACCCGTCAGACCGACGAGGTGGACCAGGGTGTCTTAGGACTTCCCCGGACCGTAATCGAGGACTTAGCTAGAACTCTGAAAAGCCGCAGACCAGACTTAGACCTGGATAGGGCAAAACCATGTCTGCCTGCACCTCTCAGGCAGTGGCGACTCCTAATGTCCGGAGGTACGCACGAACCCGCGTGCGCCCCATGTGCGATCTAGATTTAGGTGCGCACAGGGTGCATGCATAGGGAACATTAATCATGAAAGGGAGAGAGAGAGAGAGAGAGAGAGAGAGAGAGAAAGAGTATGCATGATGCATACATGTATACTCATGAGGGAGAGAGAAAGAAAGAGAGAGAGTTGTTTGCATGATGGTATGATGTATGGGGGGGATGCATAGGGGACATGGATTTATGAAGGAGAGAGAGAGAGAGAGAGAGAGAGAGAGAGAGAGAGAGAGAGAGATGTGGTGGGGAATGGGGGATGAGTTATGGAGGAGAGAGAGGGAGGGAAGGATGTGGTGGGGAATTAAACATGTGGGGTGATTTTCTTGGAAATTGCAAATTGGTCCTTGAGCTATTTTCTCATCAACTTGATATTCACAGATTCGTCCTCAGATAATTACAGATATGCCATCAGATATTTTTTACTGTCCTGATTATTTACTGATTTGCCCCTAGACACCTTTTTCTGCTATTTTCTCTGCTGTCTTTGCCACGTGGGCAGTTTTTAGGGTTTCTTGTTTTGCTCATAACTTATTATCCGGGACTCCGATTCGAGCAAACTCAGTTGCATTGGAATAGTGTCAGGATGACCTGTCCACTGGGACAAGTTTGGGTAGCTGTTCTGGGGTTTAGCAGAAAGTCAATTTCTGCTCCCCTCAAGTTTGACCGGCTCATAGATCCTTCATCCGGACTCCGATCTGGGCAAACTCAGTTGCGTTGGAACCGTGTCAAGATTCTCTATCCAATGACCTAGGGGTAGGCATCTAGATCGGATTTTAGCAGAAAGTCAACTTTTGGCTCTGCCCAAGTTTGACCGCCCGCAGAACCTTCATCCGGACCCCGATTCCTGCAAACTCAGTTGCGTTGGAACCGTGTCGAGATTCTCTATCCAATGGTATAAAGCAAGGTGGCCAAATTTCACTTGATCAAAAAGTCAACTTTTCACCCCTTAGGGTTTGACTTTCTGTCCCGGATTTGCATTTCTGGTTTTTCTGGGAGCGCAAAAATGAGGTGCTTACATTGTAATCAGACAATACGACAAGATTGGAGAAATGAAATCTAGGGATATCTTAAAGATCCTACTGTGAAGACTAGTAGATCAACCAAAAGAAGAGCCGCCAACTATTTCATTCTGGGCGGTGAGCTATATAAAAAGAGTATTGATGACATCCCACTTAGATGTGTCAACCCTACAGAAGCCATGTTAGTAATGGCCGAAGTACGTGAAGGGGTCTGTGGCGCACACCAAGCTAGAATCAAGATGCGATGGTTATTACGTCGGCATGGTTATTACTAGCCTTCAATCTTGAAAGATTACCAAACGTTTGCCACAGGGTGTCAAGAATGTCAAAAACATGGACCAGTTCAAAAGATACCAGCATTCGAGTTGCAACCAATAGTCAAACCATGGCCCTTCAGAGGATGGGCAATGGATTTAATTGGAAAGGTGTATCCTCCTTCATCTGGGCTACATAATTTCATCATAGAAGCTACCGATTACTTCACCAAATGGGTGGAAGCCAAACCTTTGAAAAAGGTGGAACAATCGGATGTGATCGAGTTTATTAGGGAACAGATAATTCACAGATACGGCATCCCAGAAACCATCACGACCGATTCTGGCACCGTTTTTGTGGGACAGGAAATAATTGAATTTGCCAAAACATATAGCATAAGAATGATTCAATCGACACCTTATTACGCACAGGCAAATGGACAAGCTGAAGCAACCAATAAGGTGTTGAAGAATATTCTGAGAAAGATGATTGAAGATAAGCCAAGAAGTTGGCATAAACTTCTATCTGAAGCATTGTGGGCGTATCGTACGTCTTACAAGACGTCTATTAGAACTACCCCTTTTGCCTTAACCTTCGGCCATGAGGCAGTTATTCCAGTGGAGATCACGGTCAAATCTTTGAGGGTGGCTATTCAAAATAATTTCACTCCCAAGGATTACACGGAAGCAATGTTAGTTGAGCTAGAGGACTTGGGAGAAATGAGGAGGCTAGCCCTAGACCGACAGACGGCGCTTAAACAAAGAATTGCTAGATCATATAACCGCCGAGTAAAACACAAGTCATTCGCTCAAGGAGACCTAGTGTAGAAGACCCTTCTGCCAATAGGGAAAAAGGACTCCTTATACGGAAAGTGGTCACCTACATGGTAAGGACCATTGCAAGTCAGTAAAGAATCTCACTTCGTATTTGTAATGCCTTAAAAAAATCCAAGAAAGGGGTATCTTGAGTTTTATTGAGGGGACTGAACTTTTAAGTCATCATCTGTAAGTGTAATCTATGCTTTGTAAAAACTTCAACAAAATTGGAAGCCAATTCAAAGATCAAAATACGGAAAGAGAGATATGTTTGGCTACTATCCATACAACTTCAGATGGTGTACTGTCTGAATGTAGTTGTTCAACCTTAGGTAAGGGCTTATAGCTACCTGTCATAGGAAGAGCCATTGGTTCATTTGACCAACAGAGTCCATTAGGGTTGCACGGCACGAACACGGTTAGCCTATGCCTACCGGGCCACGAGCCAGGCTGTGCCGTGCCGTGCTTGGTCTGTTTACCAATATACCCGGCACGGCACGGATAAGGCCGTGGCTCGCAAGCTAAGGAGCTGCCCGTAGGCCACCCATGATAATTAAAAAAATAGAAAAAAAAACTTGAGAAAGTTTTTAAGAAAAAATAGTCATTTATGTAGCATACATAAGCAGTCCTTGAAAATGCAACGATACTTACATATTGGTGAACCGGGAGGAGTTGCACATAAACCAAGAGTACAGTTAAAGCCACGCAAGCCAATACGACAAACCACATTCACAACTATCAGAAGATCGTGCCATCGGTCGATCGAGAGTAACCTATTTAAAATCGTGGCCGGGCGGTTATCTTTCTAGAGCAGAAGACTGAAGACGGCCAACCGCCATGAAGATCGTGCAAGAGTAGGACGTTGAGCAACCGTCAAGGATCGGCTATAAAAGACACAACTTCAAAGAACTCGATGACACAATCCATCCAACCGCAACCGGTTATAATTTTATTTTGATCATCCGTGATCTTTATCCCCTCTCCTACACTGTAGTCAGAAGGATAAATTAGGACTTCTCTCACTGTTTCCAGTCGTAGTGACATCTTAGACCCCTCTTTACTCCGATTAACACCAGAATCCTGCCACCGGAGGGTAAGTTGAGGCCGCCCCTGACTCGCAGTTCTGTGTCCACAGAATCCTGAGCAGCCGATCCCAAGACTCACTCTGATCAAGCCAGGTGACTTGTGTATTTTCGGGTAAGCAGCAATCCAAGGTGAACCCCCTGAATTGGCTTTGCTAGCAGCCGCCCCCTTCTTCCTGTGCTTATACCCGATTACGGTTATAAGACCAGGACAGGCTGGTCCTGCAAGCCCTGTCAGTTTTCTTTTTACTTTTTGTTTCCCTTTTGAAGATTATCTGTTGTCGCTTTCGGCCCGTCGGCCGATTTTATAATAAAGGATTTGTGTGCCATTAGTTGCTCTCGCTTTCAAACACTTACAAGAATCCAAACGAAGACCGAACCCCTAGTCTTCATATCATCACCTGACTGATTTTATTACAGGTGACTTGCAGTACGACTGAATCGATCCCGGTTTAGATTTGGAACAGGTGCCCGGGGTCAGGGCTCGACCCGAAATCATTGTATCAAACGATACTGGCACGCTCGCGTAGAAACACATCATCAACACCACCACGTGTCCACACCGGCCCAATTTCGGAGCAACACTAATTACTAGAACAAAAAAATGATAACATTGTAAGAGTCTTGGTTAAAGATTTGCCAGCGGTCGGCCATGTGAGCACTCTGTCGGTCATTGACAAAATCTTTAAACAAGACTCTTAGATGAGATGAGAGATTGTAGAAGAGGTGTGGTTTCGAGTGGGAAGGGTTAGCCTATTTATAGAGAGCCAAAAGTGGCTTTTTACCACATTTACCCTCAAATATGACTGTTATTTGGTATTTGGAATGGTAGAAATGATCATTTACAGGCAATTACAAGTGTACCCCCATAATATGGCTGTTATATATCTGTTTAGGGGGTAAAATGTTCAAAAACCCCCATCCCAAAAAGACTCTTTAATGCTCCAATGGCTAGTCGTTTTTTGCATGCCACGCGTGCCGACATAATGTGCTCGTGCCTGCTGTTGGGGCAAGCACGTAGGCTGGCACACTTAACGTGTGCCAAGTGGCCCGCATTCTTCATGGGCCATGGTTCGTCAGGCCACCATGCCTTGTCGTGCCGTGTCGGTCCAGCCCAATAAGCAACCCTAGAGTCCATATTACATACATTCAGTATTCATCACAAAGAAAGAGACTCATCAAAAGGGTGCTTAAGTGTGTGAATGTGTACAGTCCATGAATCATTCAAGATGTGTAAGTTTGTGCACTTGTGGCTTCCACAAAGAAAAGAAAAAAATTATAATTATTTACGGTCATCCAAAATGGAAATAAAAAAGAGGAAAACTCTAAGTGCAAAAATATGGAGGTATTATATGTTGGGAAAATTATGAAAAAGGGTCACTTTTGGTTCGAATTTATAAAATTGTCCATTGAAAACATTGTTTTGCAGAAAGGATCACTTTTCAAAATTATTTGACCTACAAGGTAACTGTGCGCACCCCGATTGCCGCACGACGAGGTGCATGAAGAGGTGATGCTCGCCTCGAGACTATTTTGGAGTCGCCACTGCCTGAGAGGTGCAGGCAGACACCAAAGGGCACCTATCCGGGCCTAATTTTCTGGTCTGCGGCTTTATTAGAGATCTGAGCAAGTTCTCGGTTACGTCTAGGGAAGCCCGAAGACACCCTAGCCCGCTCCGTCGATTGACAGGTCCCGTGGGTCTCCTTGGTCTTGAGTCAACTTAGTTTTCACCCAATTCCTAAGCCAGCATGCACACTTATTTGGTCTGGTGGGGACCGTTGATGGTGTGGGCCCCCTTTTTATTTGATTTTATCTTTTTATTAAGTTATAAAGTGGGTCTGGTATGGGCCCCGTTGGAAGGCCCAGTGGAATCCAATTTGGGCTTAAGTCAAGCCCATGGCCCAATTTGGGTTATTGGGTAACCCTTATTGGATTTTAGCTGTTTGATTTGAAGGTTTATTGAATATTCACACAATTAGTGAGTTTAAGTTTTTATTAGGCCCATTGGGCTTGGATTTGGCCCAAGGGCAATTCAATCAAGTGGCCTTAGCCCATTTGTCAAAACGGGCTTTGGTTGGGCCAGACGGGATGTGGGCCCTATTGGAGGGCCCACGAAGCCTTGGTGGGCCCACTTAAGCCCACAGTCTCAAAATGGGCTTGGAAAAGTCAAAAAAGCCCAATTGGTTCAGATTATACAAAAATGGGTCAGATTAGGTCCAACCGGGTCGGAAAAATGGTTTTTTAAGTTACTTTATCGAGTGACCGTATTTAATTCACGGTCTGGTCAGAACCGTAATTTTAATATGGTTTAGGCCAGATCGTAGATTAACTACGGGCACGCCTGGACCGCTCTGAGTATACGGTTTTTGTTCAATTTCGTCGTTTTGCTCCGACTTCGATTGAGATCACTCTGGTAGGTCTTCTGGGGTGCTCTGGCGACTTCGGTGGTGATTCATAGTGTCTTCACAGCAACTTAAATGCCCTTTTCTTGATCATCTTCTTCTTCCACTTTCCACCTTTTCCTTCTTTTATTCTTCATGTGGCCTTTCTTTGAAGGAGAACTAAAAGAGGTACTAGAGTTTCCTTCATTGTCTTGCCAAAGTCATGATCTCAAAGACTCATACTTACCCATGAGAGGATGAAGTTGAGGAGAGGATGATTTGTACATTAGGCATATCATTTTACAAGAATTAAGGATATGTTATTTTAAATAACTATTTCTTTGTTAAATCCCCAATAGAGCTCTCATTTCGCCTTTTAGTTGGGTACCTTCACCATGGGAGACTCAATGCCATGCTTAATAAGAGCAAACAAGTGAGAGATACATAATAAAACAAATAGCAAATAAAAGGAATTCAAAGATAAAGTCAAGTTTAAAATATGTTGGGTATTACATTACCAGAAATACACTTTTACCATTACCTTCTCGTTTCTGACAAGTGTTGATTCTCCGGGTGATTTCGGCAGCGCTTCCGCACTCCCTTGGATTTTCCAAAATGGGCTTTCAAAGAGCCCCCTCACTTTATGTTAAAAGGGGTTGGTGTTGAGGAGACATTTGGGCAGCGCTTCCGCATTCCTTTATATTTCCAAATAGGAAGGATGGAGAGTAAGGGTAGAAGGGTGTGATATAGGGGCAAAATGGGAATATTTATGGGCTAGCAGAGTTCTGGCAGGGCTTGGGCAGGGGTTGGACAAGAAAAAGGCAGAGAAAGAGAGGGGGGACGGCCTAGGGGACCTGCTTCCTGAAATGAGGGGGTGGCCCCTCTATTTATAGGCAAAATTTTCGTGCCCGTATTTGAAGTACGGGCATGCCTTGCCCGTACTTGAAGTACGGGCGTGCCTTGCCCATAATTCAAATACGGACGAAAAACGCACATTTTCAAATCTCGCAAAATCGGCCGTACGGGACGCGTGTCCCGCCGTACAGCGACACGCGTCCCCTTCTAGAAGCTTGCCCGTATTTGAAATACGGGCATGCCTCGCCCATACTTCAAATACGGTCCAGCACGTTTTTAAAATGTTGGATTTCAAATGCTTTATTAAATTTGATTTATTTAAAGATTTTTATCCGATTTTTCGATTATTTTATTATAAAAACGAGATTCTTTTATTAAAATATTATTAAAAAATAAAGATATTTTTATTAAATGATTATTTTATTCATTTATTCTGCTTTTTGCTGATGTTTTGCCACATGGGCAACTTTCTTTGAAACTTCAACTGCTCATAACTCTTCCGTCCGATGTCCGATTTCAACAAATTTGGTGTCGTTGGAATCAGCTCGGAACACACTATCCACTGGGATCAAATTAGGTAGTTGAATTGGGGTCGAGCAAAAAGTCAACTTTCGCTCCCCCCAAAAGTTTGACCGACTCATAACTTCCTCATCCGGACCCCGATTTTAGCAAACTCAATTGCGTTAGAACCATGTCGAAATGCTCTTTTCAATGAGAGGAAGTTTGATGGCCAATTATCTTTGGATCAAAAAGTCAAATTTTGGCCCCCTCAGGGTTTGACTTTTTAATTTAAATTTTCATTTTCTTCATTTTGGGGTGCAAAAATTAGGTGCTAATAGCTGCCCCTCTTTGCCGGAGTCACCTTGGGGATGAACGGCAAAGAAGAAAAGAAACCTTATTTTTGCACCTTGCATTTTGGTCGACATGATCAACGAGCTTAAGCCCTCTTGATTTTCAAAGCAGCGGAAACACGAAACGGTTTCCACTAAGTTTTTTGGAGCTTGCTCACCCACACTTCGCGGACTTCCTGGAGCAACCCCTGATTGGTTTCCACTTGGATCTCGAAGCTTGCTCACCCACACTTCGCGGGTTTTTTGGAGCAATTTCTTGATTTTAATTTAGATTAAAAGGGTTGGGATTGGACTTAAGCTCACCAACCTGTTTCGGCATCGATGCAAGATGCTCAACAATGTTCTTTTCTTCTTGTTTGTTCCATTAAAGCTTTTAGGTGATTTCCAATTTGTGGTTTCTTTTATCTTTCAGCAGATTTAGAGTTTTTTTTTTTTTTAAAGCTTAGAGGCTAGATGATGGTGGTTCAGGAATGAAGGAGTCGGGAGGAGGCTGCCTTGCTGCTGTTTGTCATCCGGAGAACCTCGCACACCTGACCTATTCTATTTACAAAAGTGGTAAATCAAAATTACAAAAGGGCCCATTTGCCTAGAACTTCTTTATTCTGCTTTCCTCTTCAAGTCTTGAGGACTTCACTGCTCCTTTTTCACGGCATAGCCTTCTCAGCTTGGGGAATAGTTCCTCCATCAGCTTCTCTCGTGATAAGGTAGAGGTTTCCTGGTTTGGAATGACTCCACTGGGGATTGGTGGGAACCTCTACCGTCTTTTCTCTTTACGCATTTTGCTTCTTTCACTTGGTTAGGAGCTTCTGCTGAGTATGGGCACTCTGTGGGGATTAAAGGAGCTTTGTTGGGGAATAGAATCCGCTAGGGACGAGAGATCTTTTTGCAATTCCCCTTACCTCTGCTTGGCTTTCTACCTAGCCTTTTTCCAGCTTGTTCTTTTTTCTGGCTTCAAGGTATTTCTTGATGGCCTGCAAAGATCTCACAAAGCGGTGAGGTATCTGAAATTAAGAAGATAAGCAGCAGAATAGGTTTTTTTTTTTTTTTTTGCAAGTGATCTTTAAAAGAAAAGGCAAGACCAGCGATCACGGTGATTTGCCTTGTTAGCTTGAAGTGTCTTGGGACAGTGTGCTCGACACGTATTCCCATGAAATTCTTGACTTAGGCCAGCAAGGGTTTAAAAGCTGAGAGGTATTTCAAGGAATGTTCCCCCTTTTCCCAGGTTTCGGTTTCTTTCATTTTCTCCTTTTTTCAGGATTTAGCAATTGAGAGTTCTTCCCTGGGTTAGTGACTATCCCAACTTGAGGGTTCTTGGCTAACTTTTTGCATATCATGCCCTTCAGATCAGAGAGGTCTTGAAATTAGGACGAAACGTCAGCTTGGTTTTAAGTCTGAGAAATGAAAGGTGGCAAGGCTCAAAATCTTTTCATTCTCAGGTTTTACTTTGTGTCTGGCCGAAGCTCGTTCTTCCTCTTTTGGATTCTTTCATCACAAATCCGCACAAGTCTGATCATCACTTCTTCTGTAATCAGAAAGGACTTTCTGTTGGGACAAAATGAAGGCTGAGGTTTTGGTTTATGAAAGAAAGGGAATACGGCTCAAAGTCTTTTTGTAAATGGGTTGAGTTACCCTTTTCTTGATTGTTTGGATTTTAACAATGTCTGTTCCACTTTCTTTTCTTTTCTTTTTTGAGGTCTTTTGCTTTTTCCTTTATTTTTTCTTTTTCCTGGGGGCCGATTCTTGCTTTTTGATTTGTTTGGCCTGCCCCAGTGTGTATTCTGATTTTTTTTTTAATTTTTTTTTGCTTTTGCATACTTGCCTCATTTCTTCTTTGTCAAGCACCATATTCGGGGTATCTGACTCAGTGGGTTAAGAAAGAAAATTGTTAGGCTCAAGGGGTTTGACTAAGGATATGATTTGGGAATTTTTGGGATGCAAAGCAAAGATGGCCTTTCATCCTTTTACAGAAGTTGTGACAACTTGATTGGATTGTTTCATGCAAATTCATTCAGGAATCAATTCCTCCTTTTTATTTCCTTTTTAGCTTTGCCCCAGTGTGGGGTGGCTAAACACAACACGGGTATTTAAATAATACGATCAGGCTCAAAGTGTTTTGACTAGCGGTTCTTATGCTTAAGGATGCATGAAGAATGGCCTCTCATCCTTTCTAGAAGACATGATGTTAAAGTCGGCCTCGGCCCTTAGCTGGTTTAAACACTTTTTCTTTTCTTTTTTCTCCTCTCCAGGGTTATTCTACCCCAGTGCAAGGATGGGTTTGGGAGAAAAATCAAAGCATAGATCAGGAAATGACTGCCTTTGGCTCAATCAAGGTTCTCATGGGACAGTATCCTGCACCCAGCTGAAAATACCTTTGAGCTACTTGGCATTTTTCCATGATCATGGTCTTGCCAAAAGAGTATGGTCTCAGAACAATGTCATCACTGACCAAACACTTGCACATTTTTTCTTATTTATTGATTATGCAGAATTAAAAGGTATTTACATCAAAAAGCATTAAAGTAAATTAAACCTCCCTTCAAAGGCTGGCCTTGCGGATTGTAAGGGGCACAGCGCTCCAATTCCTGAGCGGTGTCTTGACTTCAACCACCTCCTCCGATTTAGTTCCACCAACCGTGATCATATTGACGGATTTGTCTGGATCACTTTCGTCTGACGCCGCCGCATCTTCCATGTCTGCATCCGGATCCTCCTCCTCTGATGAAGTATCATCTGAATCCTCACCTTGGCTTTCATATGGGTCAAGCAGATTCATGAGCTCAGGGGTAGATGGTGGCATTCCTTCTACTGTAACACAAGAGAGGCCAAGCCATAGGCCCATCTCGGATGAGATAGATTCCGGCTCAGATTCAGGTGACAGTGGATCCATAAGGGAATAGAGGTTCGGCTCCAAGGTGGCAGACGTACAGTCAGGAGGCCCTTCAACAGACCTCTGAGGGGGGACCCTCGAGCTATCCACCGATGAATCTTGGGCAGGTGACCTGCCTTGATACCAAAACCCTGTAGAGCTACCCACTCCTTCTCTGGCCGGAGGTGATGGAGAATCACTGATCCATCCACAGTTGTTTTGGCCTTGTGGTCCCGTGACCTCTTCACTACTTTGAAGGTCATCCTCAAGCGCACAGATGTAGGCATCCAAGCCCTTTTTAGATTCCTTAATGGGAGTAGGTGGCATGTCTCCAACCGTAGCCAATGATTTGGTTCCCTCTCGGAGATACACCCTTACTTTCTGACCTAGCTGTCCAATCAGCACTGACGGGTCAAATTGCCCCTGGTTTTTGTCACAATTGCTCACAAGGTTTACTGGCCCACTAGTAGATGCCTTGTTATGGTCCGGAAGGGGATTAGTCTGTATCCCTACTGCAGGAGTTGTTGCTGGCGGATTGACGGAAATTTGCTTATTGTCGATCAAATCTTGTATATCATGCCTCAAGTCCCAGCAATAGTTAGTATGATGACCAGGAGCTCCCATGTGATATTCGCAGCGCACATTAGGATTGTAATTGCGACTATTAGTCGGCTGGTGGATTGGCTGCTTTTTCTGTAAATATCCCTTTTTCAACAAGGTTGGTAGCAATTCTGACACTGAGTAAGGGAGGGGAGTAAACACTCTGGTCATTCTTGCTTGGTGTTCCTCTCTGGTTAACCTAGGCCGACTTGTAGCCTGTGTTTCCTGGCCAGTGTTTTGGTTTTTTCTTGTGTTAGTTGCCGAGAAGTGGTAAGGTCTGTTCTGTTGGACGTAGTTAACATTCTCGTCCTCTTTCTTTCTTTCTGAGCCTCTCCCACTAACAAGGCCTCTTTTCTGCTCAGGAAATCCTGCAACTCTGCCGGACTTAACTCCGTCTTCTATTCTGTCAGCCACGACCACCAGGTCTGCAAAACTCGCAGCAAACTGCCCCAGCAGCAGTGTGTACTATGGTTGCCCCAATGTTGAGATGAATAAGGTTACCATTTCTTTCTCCAGCATGGGAGGCTGGACCATCGCAGCCATCTCTCGCCATCTCTTGGCATACTCACGAATGGACTCAGTACTTTTCTTGGTCATTTTTTGTAGCTCCATTCGAGTGGGCAAGACCTCAGTATTAAACTTGAAGTGCTCAAGGAAAGTACTTGCCAAATCATTCCAAGTCCTGATTCGACTCCTGTCTAGACTGGCGAACCATTTCTGTGCTGATCCCATTAGTGAGCGTTGGAAGAATTGGATCATGATCCTCTCATCATGCGCATACTAGCAGATGTCTCCATAGTATGCTCTGAGATGTAACAGCGGATCACCACTTCCATCAAATTTTACGAGATCTGGACATTTAAACTTTGGTGGAAGTTGCAAATCAGGAAAGAACCCTAATCTATCCAGTGAGGCTTCTTTTGGTATAGGACCTCGGTCTGCTTTATGCACTATTTCCTTTAGAGCCTGCAAATCGGCCTGCATTGATTCTTGTGTCCGATACCAATCTTCTTCTTCATGCCCCATTCCCTGTGGCATGGCAGGGGCTGCTGGAATTCTCAGCTGTTGCTCTGCTTGGACAGGTAGTGGTTGAGGAATTGGCAGCTCTGGTGGCTGCAAGTTCATCTGTGGAATAGCAGGCGGTGGCTGCTCTGGCATGACTGGTAAAGGCTGAGGAGCCAAGTGCTGTGGTGGTGGTACTCGTAGCTCCTGGGGAGGTACTGGCTGTTGCGGAGGTATTGGCAACTGTTGCCGCAGCTGTATAATCTACGGTGGTGCTTGCAGCCTTTCCATTCTCTGCATCATGTTTGCCATCATGGCCGTCATGTGAGCCATTTGCTGGTTAATTCCTGTGATCACTGGATGATCTTCCAGCTTTTCTTGCTCCTGAGGAGGTGGAGGGAGTGCCTGTTCAAGTCCTTCAACAGGATCCATTTTAAGTTTTCTTCTTGAATGTAGGAGGTATGGGCTGCGATACGCAATCTTGGTACCCCTTCTTTCAACAAAAAGACACAAATTAGTATAGAGAATTCATATTATATCGAAACATAATGCATGTTGATGCATGCCAATGCAGATTAGTCATGACTTTTTGATTTGATTGTTTTCCACTTAATTGATTTTTTCTTTCTTTGTTTTGAAACTTTTATTCAACAACCATTGATTTTTTTGTCTTTGTTTTGAAACTTTTATTCAACAACCAAGGAGGATAATTTGATCTCTTTTTAGCCGCCATTCGGAGACAAGGGGAGAGTCCCTAAGAATAATCTTCTTTTCACCGCTACTTCGGAGGTAAGGAAAGAAGATTTCTGAGAATGATTTCCTTCAACCGCCACTTCGGAGGTTGACCGCCACTTCGGAGGTAAGGAAAAATATCTCTGGATGTGATTTCCTTCAACCGCCACTTCAGAGGTTGACCGCCACTTCGGAGGTAAGGAAAAGGACCGCCACTTCGGAGGAAAGATCTCTTTTAACCGCCACTTCGGAGGTAAAGGGAGAGAAGATCCTTGGAAATTATTTCCTTCAACTGCCACTTCGGAGGTTGACCGCCACTTCGGAGGTAAGGAAATAATCCTTGGAAAAGGTTTCCTTCAACCGCCACTGCAGAGGTTGACCGCCACTTCAGAGGTAAGGAAAGAAGATTTCTGAAAATGATTTCCCTCAACCACCACTTCGGAGGTTGACCGCCACTTCGGAGGTAAGGAAAGAAGATTTCTGAGAATGATTTCCCTCAACCGCCACTTCGGAGGTTGACTGCCACTTCGGAGGTAAGGAAATAATCCTTGGAAAAGGTTTCCTTCAACCGCCACTTCGGAGGTTGACCGCCACTTTGGAGGTAAGGAAAGAAGATTTCTAAAAATGATTTCCCTTAACCGCCACTTCGGAGGTAAGGAAATAATCTCTTCTGAACTGCCACTTCGGAGTTTAGCCTCCACTTCGGAGGAAAGATCCCTTTTAACCGCCACTTCGGAGGTTGACCGCCACTTCGGAGGTAAGGAAATAATCCTTGGAAAAGGTTTCCTTCAACCGCCACTTCAGAGGTTGACCGCCACTTCGGAGGTAAGGAAAGAATCTCTGGGATCGAAAACCACAGGAGCCGATTTTAATTTTGGAAATGTGGAGCGTTGATTTCCAAAGGATCAGTTTGGAGAATTCCATAGAATGAGGGGTTTGGGATGGTGGGAACACAAAGTATTGATCTTTATCAGGATTTGGGGAAACTAAAAAAGTTGATTTCCCAATCCGATTAACTTTCTTTGATATCTTTTTTCTCTCTTTTTTTTTTTTTGTTTTTTTTTTTGTTTTTTTCTTCAGTTTGTCCAATGGCCATTGGCAAAAATCTTGACTTTTTTCTTGACTTTTTTTCACTTCCTTATTTTGGGCTGTTTCACAGCCAATTGAAACTTGGTTTAAGCACAGGGGATTGAAACCTTTTTTTTTTTGCCCTAAGGCAAATTTAATGTACACTTAGGAGCAATTCAAATCTTTTAAAATTTCTTTCTTTTTTTTTGTTTGTTTGTTTGTTTGTTTGTTTGTTTTTTTGTTTTTTTTTAAATGGTTAATCAGGCATGTTTATGCAGATGATCTTGAAGTGTGTGCACTTGATGCATGAAGATGCGTACACAAAATTAGAACTAATATTACCATTCTGCATAATTAAAAAGTGTGTGCATTGTCCTAAAAAGGTTGGTGCCCCTCGAAGCACGACTTCTAGACATACTTGTGTATGGAAGCACATCTGAGTCCAGATCAGCCTTCTTTCATCTATTCTTTCTTCTACCTTCGCTTTCAGGTGTCAGACCAAAAGGAATTAATAATTTGCCAGCAAGGGCGAACATTACATGATGTTCAAAATCTGCAAAATTTCATCTTAAGGGCTATTGGGAGCCCAGAAGAAGGGTACAAATTTACTTCAAGGTAGGTAGGCTGAATTCCTAGATCTAGGGTTTTGCCCCTGTTTTGATCTAGCCTATTTATGCCTGATTTTCTGATCTGGCCGGCTTTCATCTGCTCGAAAGGCCGATCTGGACTCAGAATGCTCCCTGCGGACTCAATAGGTCAAGGCCCACAGTTCTCGAGACTCAATGCATGGATCTGGGGTGGCTCCCCTAATCAAAATTTGGTTGGCTTCCTAAATTAGGGCTAAGGCAGCCCAAGATCTAGGATTCACTCAATTTAATGCAAAAGAGCAGAGGACTGCCCCTGATGGACTCTTGGATTTTAAATTGATTTTAATATTCACATCCATATCCATGTTGCATTCACAAAGTCGTGGTTTATCAGAAACGATAGGTGGGGAAAGGGTACCCAGCCCGAGACATTCGTCTACAAGGGTCTGAGCCAAGTACTAGACCCTCGCTTACCACAGCATGAAGCCAGTGGTGCTAAGGAATCCAGAAACCTGGGGAGATGGATTTACCCTGCTTTTCCCGGCAAGCCACGGGAGCGTAGAGCTAATACCATCCCAAAAGTAAGTTCATCGTTTGAGAAGGGTGGCTGCTAGAGAGATCTAGGTTTTGGTGAGGAAGAGCAACATTTCATCAAATCATTCAAAGCGGATCATTCATGCAGACTCCCTCATGCATGTCACCCCATGCAGTTAAAAGATCATTCACGGTGTAGTGAAGTGCTCGTGTGCAGTGGGGCAAAGTGCTGTGTCTATTTGGGTGATTCTCGGATAATGAGCTGATAAAGGGTTCCTTAATGTCACTTTTATAGTGAGAGTGCAGAACAACATGCGATACGACGTCTGGGTGGATCCCCAGGTAAGTGGAGGGTCACAGGGGACCGCTTAAATTCCACTTTCCTTAGGCAATTATCTCGTCCTTTTGACAGGATCCCCCAGTATCACGTAATTGCAAGAGTTCCATACCTCACTAAGGTTTAACAAAAAGTACTTCCTAAATCTGCTCATATCCCCTTATGTTGACTCATTTCTTTGACCAAGGTCCAATTGGGCTGAGGGGTCCCCAGTGGAGTCGCCAAGCTGTGCGCACCCCGATTTCGGGCCGCACGACGAGGTGCATGAAGAGGTGATGCTCGCCTCGAGACTGTTTTGGAGTCGCCACTGCCTGAGAGGTGCAGGCAGACACCAAAGGGCACCTATCCGGGCCTAATTTTCTAGTCTGCGGCTTTATTAGAGATCTGAGCAAGTTCTCGGTTACGTCTAGGGAAGCCCGAAGACACCCTAGCCCGCCCCGTCGATTGACAGGTCTCGTGGGTCTCCTTGGTCTTGAGTCAACTTAGTTTTCACCCAATTCCTAAGCTAGCATGCACACTTATTTGGTCTGGTGGGGACCGTTGATGGTGTGGGCCCCCTTTTTATTTGATTTTATCTTTTTATTAAGTTATAAAGTGGGTCTGGTATGGGCCCCGTTGGAAGGCCCAGTGGAATCCAATTTGGGCTTAAGTCAAGCCCATGGCCCAATTTGGGTTATTGGGTAACCCTTATTGGATTTTGGCTGTTTGATTTGAAGGTTTATTGAATATTCACACAATTAGTGAGTTTAAGTTTTTATTAGGCCCATTGGGCTTGGATTTGGCCCAAGGGCAATTCAATCAAGTGGCCTTAGCCCATTTGTCAAAACGTGCTTTGGTTGGGCCAGACGGGATGTGGGCCCTATTGGAGGGCCCACGAAGCCTTGGTGGGCCCACTTAAGCCCACAGTCTCAAAATGGGCTTGGAAAAGTCAAAAAAGCCCAATTGGTTCAGATTATACAAAAATGGGTCAGATTAGGTCCAACCGGGTCGGAAAAATGGTTTTTTAAGTTACTTTATCGAGTGACCGTATTTAATTCACGGTCTGGTCAGAACCGTAATTTTAATATGGTTTAGGCCAGATCGTAGATTAACTACGGGCACGCCTGGACCGCTCTGAGTATACGGTTTTTGTTCAATTTCGTCGTTTTGCTCCGACTTCGATTGAGATCACTCTGGTAGGTCTTCTGGGGTGCTCTGGCGACTTCGGTGGTGATTCATAGTGTCTTCACAGCAACTTAAATGCCCTTTTCTTGATCATCTTCTTCTTCCACTTTCCACCTTTTCCTTCTTTTATTCTTCATGTGGCCTTTCTTTGAAGGAGAACTAAAAGAGGTACTAGAGTTTCCTTCATTGTCTTGCCAAAGTCATGATCTCAAAGACTCATACTTACCCATGAGAGGATGAAGTTGAGGAGAGGATGATTTGTACATTAGGCATATCATTTTACAAGAATTAAGGATATGTTATTTTAAATAACTATTTCTTTGTTAAATCCCCAATAGAGCTCTCATTTCGCCTTTTAGTTGGGTACCTTCACCATGGGAGACTCAATGCCATGCTTAATAAGAGCAAACAAGTGAGAGATACATAATAAAACAAATAGCAAATAAAAGGAATTCAAAGATAAAGTCAAGTTTAAAATATGTTGGGTATTACATTACCAGAAATACACTTTTACCATTACCTTCTCGTTTCTGACAAGTGTTGATTCTCCGGGTGATTTCGGCAGCGCTTCCGCACTCCCTTGGATTTTCCAAAATGGGCTTTCAAAGAGCCCCCTCACTTTATGTTAAAAGGGGTTGGTGTTGAGGAGACATTTGGGCAGCGCTTCCGCATTCCTTTATATTTCCAAATAGGAAGGATGGAGAGTAAGGGTAGAAGGGTGTGATATAGGGGCAAAATGGGAATATTTATGGGCTAGCAGAGTTCTGGCAGGGCTTGGGCAGGGGTTGGACAAGAAAAAGGCAGAGAAAGAGAGGGGGGACGGCCTAGGGGACCTGCTTCCTGAAATGAGGGGGTGGCCCCTCTATTTATAGGCAAAATTTTCGTGCCCGTATTTGAAGTACGGGCATGCCTTGCCCGTACTTGAAGTACGGGCATGCCTTGCCCGTACTTGAAGTACGGGCGTGCCTTGCCCATAATTCAAATACGGACGAAAAACGCACATTTTCAAATCTCGCAAAATCGGCCGTACGGGACGCGTGTCCCGCCGTACAGCGACACGCGTCCCCTTCTAGAAGCTTGCCCGTATTTGAAATACGGGCATGCCTCGCCCATACTTCAAATACGGTCCAGCACGTTTTTAAAATGTTGGATTTCAAATGCTTTATTAAATTTGATTTATTTAAAGATTTTTATCCGATTTTTCGATTATTTTATTATAAAAACGAGATTCTTTTATTAAAATATTATTAAAAAATAAAGATATTTTTATTAAATGATTATTTTATTCATTTATTCTGCTTTTTGCTGATGTTTTGCCACATGGGCAACTTTCTTTGAAACTTCAACTGCTCATAACTCTTCCGTCCGATGTCCGATTTCAACAAATTTGGTGTCGTTGGAATCAGCTCGGAACACACTATCCACTGGGATCAAATTAGGCAGTTGAATTGGGGTCGAGCAAAAAGTCAACTTTTGCTCCCCCAAAAGTTTGACCAACTCATAACTTCCTCATCTGGACTCCGATTTTAGCAAACTCAGTTGCGTTAGAACCGTGTCGAAATGCTCTTTTCAATGAGAGGAAGTTTGATGGCCAATTATCTTTGGATCAAAAAATCAAAATTTGGCCCCCTCAGGGTTTGACTTTTTAATTGAAATTTTCATTTTCTTCATTTTGGGGGTGCAAAAATCAGGTGCTAACAGTAACTTTTCAAAAAATTTGAAAAATAGTTTCACTTTACTGTTAGGGAAAAAAATGCTTAAATTTAAGTATGATGCACTCATGTCCCACAATGCCCTTGTGTCCCAAGTAAAGTGATCGTATCATTTAATTATTTCTAGAAAAAGGCCCTTTTTGAAAATAAGTTTTTTGATAGACTGTTTTTATAAATACCGACCAAAATTGATAATGTTTAAATTTCCATTGTCGATATCGTCAAGTTCTCTCCCTCATTCTATTTTTATGAGTTTTTCGTTGCTTAACTTCCTTTGTTGCAGCCGAATCTAGTACGTATATCTGAAGTGTAGACAGCTGGAGAATTTTAAGATAGGGAAAAACAAAATACATTATAGTTAAAAAAAATTAATGAAGGAGAGATGGCGTGCAAAAATTCCATTTTACATATTCAATCCATCTCAATCGTCTTTACATTGTTCTATCAATCAATTGGGTGTCTTCCATATTGCCAAACTTTAACAATAAGTAGAAAGAAAAAAAAAAGAATCACCCCAAAACAAAAAAGAGGTAGATGCATGTTTGAAAGGAATCAAAGTACTTGGAAAATGTAAGGGGAAAACGTTGCTCTGTTTCCTAGTTTTCCATAGAGGCCACCATTGAAGCGATTCTTCCTTCTTTTTTCAAAGATCCCCTAATTAGATAGAAAGTGGAGTGTTCATCACCTTCACAAAATTAAATTATAACAGAATATAATTTAATGCAACAAAAAATGAAAAAGAAAATATGCCTCAAGAAAGATGAGGGCATTTTGATGCAAATAATAGCTGTAGTTTAATGGGAGGTTTAGTAATATCAGACTTAAAATATTAATATGCATAAAATTCACATAATTAAATCTATCAATCATTGTTTACCCAAAAAAAAAAAATCTATCAATCATCAGGTGTTTCAAACACAAATTAATTAAAAAATTGCAATCATACAAAAACAATAAGAAGGACCGACAATTTCAGACTTAATAAATGATATGGTTTTATAACATAAACAGAAGCAATAATGAAAATAATAAATGCGATTTCAGCCACACACCTTACACGTGTTGGCATCGCAGAGCACTATAGGGGTAGTGGCTAACTATATCCTACCTCTTAAGCGGATGCATTGGGTGCACCCATTTGAGTCAAAAAAGTACTCAAGACAATAAAAGGATACACCTATAAGTGTCACCGACCTTTTAAAAAGATGCATTGGGTGAATCCTCTAAAGTCAAAGGGATATTTGACACAGTTAAAAGATGCACATATAACTGTCTCCTACTTCTTAAAAGGATGCAATAGGTGCACCCTCTAAAATCAAAGAATCACTTAATATAGAAAAGGATGCATATGTAATAGTCTCCTACTTCTTAAAAGGATGTATTAGGTGCACCCTTTGTTGACCAAAAATTTGATTTTTTCTAATCTTTGATCAAACACAATTTCACCCATTATTGTGGGTTTTATTTTATAGGGTACAGACCCATTCAAGGCCACCAGCCTTTAATTGCATCCTATAATATATGACAACCATCTGATTCTAACTCTTAAAATATATAAAATAATACTTGGTTTAATATGTTGTTTTCGCTTATTGTGGCTAAACCTGATATTGAATTTTTTTTAGGTTGCCTACGTACTCAAGTTTGGGATCAAGCCATATCGTTGTTCAAATAAATCATGGGGTTGATTTTTAACTAGTTTAACTATGTGGGCTCCATAAAACCTCATTCGGTTTGAATTGATATGATGAATTGTGGATGTTGGGCTTCTTTATAATATTTTGGGTCCCATTTTATGAAGTGCATTGACACGAAGTTTTTTTGACTCCATTTTGGAAAGAGTTTAATGTCAGGAGTTCCAGAATTTTTGTAGAATTTTTCTAGGGGCAAATAAAATATGAATTGGGAAAAAAAAGATTTAATTTGATGGATTCGAGTGGATTAAATCAGTGGTCTGGGTCGAACCTATGCCCGCAGGGCGGCGCATGGGTTGGACGTAGGATAGGGGTGCGCGGGTAGACCTCACTTGGGCCACCCACCTTGGACTTGCGTGCATGGGCTTGCTTTCAAGGCTTGGTGCCATTTTTTTTTTTACTTTCTTTTTATTTTGCTTGCCAACCGGGGCGTCTGGGTTGGACTTGGGGCACGCGGGTGCTGCCCAGGCGCATTGGGCCAATGCCTAGGCATGGCCCACGCACGCTCGTCCATGAGCACTGCCCATGGCACCCCAGAATCCGTTACATACATTCAACATTCATCACAAAAAAGAAACTCATCAAAAGGATGCTTAAGTTTGTCAATGTGTGAAGCCCATAAATCATTCAAGATGTGCAAGTTTGTGCAATTGTGGCTTTCACAAAGTGTTGGAAAAACTAGTTATGTGGTTCGGTCCACCCATGATGGTTTAACCAAACCGGTTGATTCACGTCCAAGAGATATGTTTTTCATACGTGACTTTCCATTCTAAGAGACATGTTGCTAAAGCCCTATATATATAAGGATGGTTCATGGTGGTTGTAAGTTAGTTGAAAGGTAGTTATTCTCTGCAAGTTCCAAAGCACTTAAGTGGTGGCGGTGCACTGGTTTTCGTTGGTGAAATCCTCTCTGACCAATGAATTTGTAATATCCTGAATTTTTAAATATAATAATATAATTAAATAAATCTGAAAATATTTTGAAATAAAGATTTATTCTAAATATTTAGAAGAATAATATTAATTGTCTACAATTATATAGATAATTAAATAAATGAATAATTGGAAATTAAAGTAATAACTTTAATTAATTGGAAGAATAACTATGCTTTTGGAATTTAGGAAAGTAAGCAATAATCCAAATTCATATTATAAAGAGATATAATAAGAAGATTAGATTTGAATTTAGAAGAAACCTAAAGGTTAAATAAGGTTTAACTAAAGAAAGGGGTATTTTGGTAATTTTCTAATTAGTCAAAATAATGAATTATGTAATGAAATAATTATTAGACTTAAAAACATAATTCGACATGACTTGGGTTTAATTTGAATTTAAATAGTAAGATTTATGGCCTAATAGGTGAGGAAATGACCTATTTGTAATTATAAGTAATTAGGGGTTTTAAATTTAGGAATAAGAGAGATTTTGGGGTGATTTAGTGATATTTAAAAATAGGGATTTAAATTAGCACGAAAATTCATTAAATTAGAAATAATAAAATAAAGTGAATTAGTACTCTTAATTGAACTAGGATTTTTAGGAATTAAGGAATCCTAGTTAAAATAGGAAAAAACAAGTCTATATTATAAATAGTAAAACCCTAACATATTATTAGATTTTCTAAATCCTATTGTGGGAGACTTGAACGTATGAAGGCTATGGGAGAGAGTTCTGGACGTGGGGAAGACGATGGAGAAGAAGGAGAAGTCATATCTTAGAAAGATGTAGAACACAAGACATTAAGAGAAGAAGAAAACTATTGCAGAAATTCTCCAATCAGCTGCCATTAAAACGCAATCTAGAGACGATGAACCACTTGATCGGCTCAAATTTGGTAGAGATGTTCTTGACTAATAGTTCTTCAATATGAACGGTGGAGATGTGGTTTGGAGATCTCTAGAGTAGTGCGAAATTAACAAAACGTGACTGCAATGGGTTATTCTAGAAAAGATGGAATTATCATTCTAAAGGTAAGTTGCAACCCTTCTCTTGGCACAACTTGCATGGTTTATTATTTAGACAATAAATATTGTGTTCTTCGGATTTGTAATGATTTAGAAACATGTTTATGATGATTTGGAAGGATTTGGTTGAGGTTTAAAGCATAGAAAAATCATATGTTCTTCTTCCCGTTAGAATTCTGCTTACCTTGATTTTTAGATGGAAATCATGATTCAATTGTAAGGATTTGTTGTTGATCGTATTTGGATGTGTTCGGAATAATCTATCATGTTTTAAGGATGATATTACATGATTTAGAAGTAATTTGGGGAGTTGGTTTGGTGAGATTTAGATTTAAAACAAAGAATTCACAAAAGTTCGGAAAACCCAGAATTTTCCAAAAAACAACGAGCACCTAGAATACCGCTTGAGTGCCAGGCTAGGCACTATACAAAAATAAATGTCGCTCGTCGCCGCTCGAGTGCCATTGAAGGCGCTACGTCTGTGTTTTTTTTTTAGAAATCAGAACTCGTAACTCAGAATTTTATTTAAGCCAGACGCCCGGGATATGGCTCAAGCGCTATCTTGAGCTCCATGTTCAGAAACCAGAAACTCAGGACACCCGAGATATGGCTCGAGCGCCATGTCGAGCACCCATGACAGATTTTGGTATTTTTGAAATCTACTTAGTTTTTTATTATAAAATTGTTTTTATATAATTTCAACTCATGTACCAATTTTATTAGGGTATTTTGAAAGTGTTTGTACTGGCCAATGATTAATTTGGAGTTTTATAAAGATTTTGGGTACGTTCTATTAAAATAGTTTTTGTTTTGGTTCCAAGAGGGAATTTAACTTTAAATTTGAATTGTTTGTGAAGTGGTTGGTTTCAACACTTGTAAAAGTATATTTTAAAGATGTTTTAAGCTATGGAGCAGTAAGAAAATGTTTTCCTATAGTTTTGGGTAGATTAAGCCTATTTCTTGGATTTGACAGTTTCAATGAACATTAGCTTTCTCCATGAGAGAGATGTTTTCTACATATTAATTTTCTACATGATGAAGTGTATCTTTGCCATGAGAGCAATAAACATAAATTTACCTCTATGAAGGAGTTGTAAAACCCCGAATTTTCACATAATAAATAAATAAATAATAAATAAAAGGAAATATGAGTTTAAGTTCTAGCTAAAATAAAAAGTGAAGATTTAGAGGATAAGTAATTTAAATAACTAGTAAGTTGTAAATAAATAAGGAACTTTAAAGAAAATTAGCCTAAAAGGGTATTTTGGTAATTTTCAGAAAAGGGTAATTAATAAATAGATCATTAAATAATAACTGGGATTAGAAAATAGAAGAAAATAATTTATTTAGACAAGTTAGAAATTAAAAGGAATTAATAAAAGCCCAAATGTGGAAAAAGAGTAATTAGGAGATTTCCAGTCTTAATTGGGAGAAAAAATAATTAATTTGGGTTTTAGGTGATATTTAGTGTTTAAGTAATTATTAGGCAAGAAAATAGGTTGTAAAGAGTGTTTAGATAATAAGAGAATTGATTAGTATTGTTTTAGTAGAAAAATAGAAGGTGGAGAAAAAGTAAGAATTAATTGGAAGGAGTTAGACTTTAATTAAACCTTGGTTGGGTTAGCCCAAATTAAAGGAGTCTATTAGGGTTGGTTTAGGACTTCTAAAGCCTAATATAAATAGGAGATTCAGGTTAGACAAGAGAGGATTTTCGTGGGTTTTATATTGAGAGAAAAGAGGGAGAGAAAGGAAGAAGGCTGCTAAGGGAGTTGTCTGACTAGCCATCATCAAATTATGATCGGGGAAAATCCGTACGGTGGATCGCCTTCAAATTTGGGGGTTTTGTTTATGACTGATGGAACTACAATGTGAACGGTGAAGATTTGAATTAGAGAACTCTAGCTTGGTGCGTTTGGGAGCAAAAGTCAGGTCCAGAATTAGAAGCTTCAATGGAAGAAGGATTTTAGCTTATAAGGCAAGTAATAACCCTTGAAAACTGGAGGAACTGCATGATTTCGTTTTTTGTGATTTAATATGGTTTGAATGGATTAGTCGGAACTGTATTTACATGGAATCAAAGTGTTTATATTTTAGTGATTGGTATTCTTGAAGGATTTGTTAAAGTAAAGAAGAAAACTTGGTTTGATCATGTAAATAATCGTAGGATGGTATTTAATTGATAAGAATTAATCTAGAGGGCTTTAGGTATGTTTTAGAATGTTGGTAGATTAATTTAGACCAAAGAAACATATAGCAAAAGCCTAAAAATCCGAACTTTACAAATCTGGAAATTACTGTTAAATTTTACACGAGCGCCTAGGATCGCCCATGACCGCCTAGCCCTGTAGAGGTAGGCGCTCTAAGCAGAATTTGTAGATTTTAGTGATTTTTTTAACACGAATAAATATTCAATAATTTTTCTAATAAGTGAAGCATACTAGCATGTTTATAAAGACCTAATTAAAATATAAAAATTTATAAAATTATATTTTGGGAATAACCAAGTAATTGGAGGTCCAAAGGGTAGGATAGAATATGAAAGGGACTAATTTGAAAGGTAAACAATGGGAATGATACTAGCTTGTATTTATGGATTAAAAGCATCTTCTAAACTTGATTTTAGATTTGTAGAGTATGCTGGAAATTGCAAATACAGAAAATTGGAATAAATACTAACTTTGGTAACAATATGAGAACTTGGATTACAATAAAGAGATTAATAGGGAAAACTCTAAGCAAGACTTAAATGACTTCTGGTTTGTATTTTAAACATGAATATTAGTTTCTGGAATTGCCTAAACTCAGATTTTATCGGATTTATGATACATGAGTTTTATTTGGACTATAATTGTGAAATTGCATATGTTATTCTGAAAACGGCTTTATTTGGATTTTAAGGATTGAATCATGGTTTTCTCTTGGAATTGAATATTTTGGTATGGATTGGTATGTGGTATGATGTTATTCGCTTTTCTTTTACGATTGAATGGTACGGCTTCTGTGGTTGAGTTGATACTAGCTTTTACAGCAGAGATGGGTAATCCTCTGTGTAGAGATATGTAATCCTTTACGGGTAAAAGTGTGTATTCCTCCTACAGTAGCGTGTCCTCCCGTATGTGGTTTTATCGTGGTTTGTGTCAGTGGGCTTAGCTGTATATGGATCCATAGTTTGGCTGGTTAGCTAAGTGGTATTTAGTTTGAATTGAGTTACAACTATGTGCAAGCGTGCTTCCCTTGCAAGTTAGTTTGCTCTGGGAAGGTCCTATGTCTGGAGGGATACCCCGGTGAGCCGCTAGTGATTCTCTGTACATGTTGATAAGCGACTATCTCCATGTATTGATTCTGGTGCTGCATGCTGGTGGTACATGCCAACTCTGTTGAGTTCGTGCGCAATAAGTCGGTGACTACGGCTCTTGTCTAAGCTGCGCTGTATGGGGCTTGAGTATCATTAGTAGCACTGCCCCTAAGCCGCACGGTGGTATAGCATTTAGTCGAGTGTCATCTCAAATACTTATCATTTTTGTGAGTCCTGCAATAGCACGTGTTTTATCGCTTTTGTTGGTTTTACCCCGATAACATCTTTTTGTTGGTATATATGAAAGAATACATGTTTTATCGCTTTATTTGGAATTGCCATCGATAACTTGAATTCATCGCTTAATCGTGGATTAATCGCATACTTCATGACTATTTGCTTACATTGGACTGTTTCTTATTGCATGCGCCTGCTACTTGCTGAGATGTAAATCTCACTCAATTTTCCCGTATTTTTCAGGTTGCTTGAAGAGATCGCGAAGATGGGGTTTTATTTGACGGGTAGAATTATAATTGATAATATTGTTCACACTTTGATTAGACAACCCTATTGTAAACTGAATTGATAATTATGAAATATAGAATTGTATTATTTCCCACTTGAACTCTGATATAATTAATTAGTTTTTAAAATTATTATGAATCTTAGTTTGTATCTGACCCCAACTTCGTGGTAACACCTCGAGTTTGGTTGTTGAACCGGACTTAGGTTGTTACAGTAGCGAACCGGGTTCGGGTTGGGTGCCGGTTTGCACTGACCCGGGTTCGGGGCGTTACAGGAGTGATTTTTACGAAAAGGGCACTATTGATATTGATATTGATATTTGGCCATGAAGGCTATGAATCTTGAATTCTTTTCCATGAGGGCATTATACTTATATTTTGGTCATGAGGACCCATGTTTTGATTGATTTGTACTATTAGCGGACTTAGTTTGTTATGAATCCATAGTTTAGCTATAACGCCCCAAATTTGGGTCATTTTTTTTAACTCGAATCCGAGCATTACTTGTATGATAATCAAGCAAATAATTACACAAGCATAAAGGAATTCAGAACATTTCAGAGTGCGCTAAGAAACTTCTCTTTATTTCAATGGAATCCTCAAAATCCTATTACATTAAGTTCATCAATAAAAAGGGCAACTACAGATCAACTAACTCCTATACTCTACCAGATCATCTACTATTAATCCAAGGAAATAAAATATCTATATAAATACCCTACTCTTGCCTTTTAATCCTCAATTCTTCAAGCCCACTACTTGGCTACCCTAGTGATATCCTCACTAAAATAACCTGAAAACAAAACAGCTAAAAGTAGGGGTGAGATACGAATATCTCAGTAGGTAACATTATGCATGAAGGAAATCAGTTTATATATATATATATATATATATATATATATATATATATATATATATATATGGAAATAACAAGGGTTTCATGCTAGATAACTAAGCGAATAATCATGGTCGACAAAATAAACGAGTAATCACGATACAAAACAACAGTGAATCAGTTCTCGAATTAAAGAAAGTTTATTATCAGTTCTCGAATTAAAGAAAGTTTATTATGTAAATTTCTTTCCAATTAGAAGGACAATGTATTATAAGTCACATCCACATGATCTCCAGTTTATTTCAATTAATGTCTTCCTAAGAACAATTCTACTTTTTATTCATGTTTCAATAATATTCAATTTTTAACAATTCAATTTAAGTTACAGCAATTCTATTCAAATATGTCAGATTAATATTTCATTTAAAACCATTCTTGTCAGATACGTCTAAATCAATCCATCAATCGGAGAACAACCATAAATAACCAGTAATAAAAGCCAACCTTCAGATAATAACCTACCTCTACCGCAAGATGTAAACACATAGTATCCAAATATCCTCCACAAGAGAATGCACATCTCTAAGACTACAGGTACCCCCTGCAAGAGATAGCATAACTCAACCGCAGAAAGTGAATACATGGTATCTACCTCTACCACGGGAGATAGCTTCCTTACCTTCCAGTAGTAACTCACACACCCATCCCCCATGTGGGATGCAATCACGTATAATTACATCTCTCCCACATGAGGTACCTCTCCTGTAAGATGCATTCACATCGGAACTACATCTCCCCCACAGGAGGAAATATGCCTCTCCTGCAGGAGGTAATGTCTCTGCCACCAAGCGGGTAAAAGTCTCTACCACAAAGCGGGTAAAGGTCTCTGCCACCAAGCGGGTAAGGGTCTCCGCCACCAAGCGGGTAATAATCTCTGCCACCAAACAGACAATATATAAATACATCTCTGCCACCAAGCAGGTAATATACAAATACATCTCTGTCTCAAGCAGGTTATCAATAAAACTGGCCACCAAGCCAATATATAAATAATTCTCATTTCAATATTATTTATAACATAGTAGGTTCATGTTCAATTGTTAATCCAAAGTCTTGTTCCAAAATCAGTTTCTTAATTTATTTATAATAATATTTTGTTCAGTATAGAAAAATACGCTTAACGTGATAACCCGATTTAGTGTTAGACATATATTTAATCATATAAGAAATTAGACCCATAACACACACGTTAAGATGCGGGTATAATAGTGTATTAATTATATGAAATTATTTAAAGTTTGGTGATAATATAATAAAGTAAGCAAAATAATTACTATTAAGTTATAGTGCGGTATAATAGTGTATGAATTATATGAAATTATTTACAAGTTTGGTGATAATATAATAAAGTAAGCAAAATAATTACTATTTAGTGGAGGAGAATTTACGTATACAAATTAATTTAGGTTTGCTTTAATTATCAAAATTATTAAGGTTTAGTGATGGTCAATAAAGCAAATAAAAGTTTTTAAGTTTTAGTTATAGTCAATAAAGTAAAAGAAACATATTTAAGATTTAGACTTGTAATGATTACAAGCCTTTTATTTGTGTTCACCAGCTTGGTCGCTTAGGCGGCTGTGTATTTTACGAAAACACATTTTTCTTTTAAACAAAAGGGGGGCTAGGTGATCGCCTAGGTGGTCCCCTAGGTGTCCTGCCATTTGAACGGCGTCTACCCATCGCCTAGGTGATGGGTGAGCGACCTGTTATTTCACGAAATTTGTTAGACTGACGCCCACAATCGCCTAAGTGATCGTGCTAGGCGTCCGACGAACTGCGGCTAATCCAAGAATGAAACAATACGATTTCTTGATTTCAAACAATTTCTACACATATATTCTACAATAATCTAACGAAACATACATATATATCACGATTAAACATGCGATTGCAATCAACACAAAGAAAACACAAATCCATGACAAAAACAGGGTGTTACCTACCTGATCCGAACGACTCTTCTTCCTCCTCTAACCAGAAATCGTTTCCTCTCTTCACAAACTTCAAGCACTCCTGGAATGCTACGAAACCCAAGATCAAGCTCTCCTCTCCCTTCTTGCTCCTCTTCTCCTCTCGGTCTCCCTTTCTCTCTCTCGTTCTTTTTCTCTTTCGATCGCCAGATACACCAACAATACAATCAGAATAAAGTTTTGTATTCTCATAGGCTATAAAACCCTATTTTACTCTCCATGATCCTGTGCATCTCTCCCATATCATCTATCACACCTCTCACCAATCAAATCAAATAATCATCTTATTTTAAATTCTTGCCTCGATATGTCACGATCCAACAGTCAAATCTACGCCAAACTCCTAATCTCCACTATCAATGTGATCACCTATAATTATAATTAAAAATCCCTCAATAAAATCCTTATCTCCTCAACTTAAGGCTCTAAATCAACTATAATTACCAATATGCCCTTATTCCACTTATTAAGCTATAAATATCATTGCTAATAGGCAATCTGCACCCAACTTAAGTATATCATCATTTCTCAAGTCTAATAATAATTTAATTAATGTATTTAATTATTTACCGATATTTAATATGAATTGACCAAAATACCCTTCTCTTGATAATTTTATATCTACACATTCGATTTCTTCCAAAATTTCCAAATTTATTCTCTTTGTCATTCTTAATCCATTATACATCCCGGATGAATTATAAGTACCCCAAATCATATGCTATATATTAATTCTCCAATTTATTTTGACAAATTCATTAACATTCCAAATATTCATATTTAATTTTATTTATTTATTTGCTGAAAATTCGGGGTTTTACATTAGCTAGTAGTGAAGTTTGTCTACCTTTGTTCGGATTAAGTCTAGTTCCTTTATGCATTTTCTCCATGATGGAAAGGCCTTTCATAAGGGATGAGCTACCTCAATTCCATTTCCACCATGAGGGTAAGGTCTCTTGTATTCCACCATGAGGGTGATGATACGGTCGGATATGTTGCAGTTTGTTCTTAAACTGGATTTGTTGGACTAGGTCTTGACCTTTCAAAGTGGTCATATTTCACGAGTCCTGTGAAATCACATACACTTATAATTGTTTTGATTCTCATGAGGATATTACTTTCTAATTTTATTTTGAAAATAAATGTTATATGCTTATTGCTTTGGTTTGTGATTAACCGGATTTATTGTTGAATTGTTATACCTCATGAACTGTATTTTATGTTAGCAACATGGGATTGTTTTATTTTTGCATGTTGTTACATCTAGGATTTTATATCTCACCCGTGTTTTGAATGTTTTGTTTTCAGATATGCTTGGAGAGGATGAACATTGGGAATCTTGAGGGTATAGCTGTTGGTTTAGAATAATGCTCTGTAGCTTGTGGAATTATTATGTTTTGTATAATTGTTGGTTATTTGTTTAGGTTGACTTTTAGTTCAAATTGGAGGATTGTCATTATAATAGTGAGATGTGATTTGTAGTTGCCTTTTATATTCAAATAGATTTATATACAATTGAGAGTTTATTTTGAAGTCTTCCGCTATTATTGAAATATTAGAAAATTGTTTTAAATTTGGCGTACTCCGATATGCAAGCATTGATTATGTAACGCCCCGGATCCGTGTTGTTCAATAAAGATATAACACGTCTCACGGAGGTTAGGCAAGGATCGTTAATCAATTTATGATCGCTGGATAATCATATAGCTATAACCTGACAGAGTGCACATTTCCATTTATGCAAAATTGCAGCATTTAAACTGAACTAGAATCGTATGGTTCAACCCCAATTAAACTTCAATACCTCTCAATTAATTCAAAGTTCTCAAATTCCGAACAGATAACCTACTAGTCTAAGGAAGGTAATAGTAATCCTCCTCCCTATAAGCCTCAGCAGGATCTACCCCAGTAATCGCCTCACCACGAGTATCTGAAAAACAAACAAGACAAACAACGGAGTGAGATACGAATATCTCAGCGAGTAGCACATGCATGCAGAAATAGTTGATCACAATTTAAACTATGCATCGACAAACACTTAATACGGTTAAACAACCAACATCAATTCTCAAATTGAAATCAAGACTTGTTCTAATCAAACAAATCACATCTCAGTTAAGTACGGCAACACATCGATTGGTCAATGTCATGACTATCATTTAGTTGATAAATTAAACATGCCAAGTAGACACTCCACACCTCCATGTACACAGTTCCGGCCTACTCAGGGTTTCGGATACTCTGAAATGACGGCCTACTCAGGGTTTCATCATCCAATGCAGGCCTACTCCCTGGGTTTCTGCATTGACAACCAGGCCTACTCAGGGTTTCTGGCTGCTCTACACCGGTCGTGGCAACACACAAGGCCATGCAATTCCAACAACCAACAATAACCTCACATTACTAAGCTTAAACATCTGGATCCAGGACAAGCTAGACCAAAACAGTAAAACATCGTATAATCTCAATACCAATATCAAAGAAAAACCATTCATTTCACATCATGTAAAACCCATCACAGTTCATCACCTGTCCCTCTGGACCAAGCAGTATCTCAAGTACTTTCAGCATTTTCTCATTTTCGTAACACATGCCATTCGGAAACAAAACTCAATTCATTCATACCAAGGAAATCCTCACAACACATTTACAGTTTCCAAACACGTGAAACCAGAATAGAATAACTCCTCAATCAAAACAGTGTATAAAACAGAGTGAATGTAACTGGTAACTCTTAGTGGTTTGGCATCCGGCACAACACTCATAAATAACCTAAATTCAACTTGGAAGCTTTTAAGAAGTTAACTAAATTTTCCTCTAATAATTTCATAGGCAAAGTAGATCCCAAAGTTCCCAAACAAGTGAATAGTGAAGTGGTTTAACCCTTAAGACACCCAATTACTCTTGGCTAATTCAGATTTCCATTTCAGTAAGTAAAATAGGGTAGGCGCTCACTTCCTGAGGTGGGCGCCAGGTGGACGTCGGTCGACGGTAAGAAAATTTGGGTAAAAGGTTGCTTCCGCTCACTCGACGCTAGGTGAGCGCGAGATAGGCGCGAGCTGAGCGCCAGGTTCGCGCGAGCCAAGCGGTCTGTTTTCAGGTGCACGCGAGCTGAGCGCTAGGTTCGCGCGAGCTCGGCGGTAAGTCAATTTTTAACGGGGCGTCTACCTAAGAGGTGAGCAGCAGTGGGCGCCAGGTTCGCGGATACCCCCTGCGATTTCCAGTTCTCTGTAAATTCGAGATCTATATCTCTGGCTGGTTTGTTTTGGTCTGTTATTGCTCCAATACCCTCATAGTACTCCCAGAAGACTTCCCAAACATATTTGGATTTAATCTAACTACATTTAATTTCAAGATAAATTTCGGTCTCCGACTCTGTTTCATGCCATTCCAGAAAACTAAAAGAAAACTCAAGAGATCATTTAAACTACAACCATGCATCAGAATAATCTCGAGAAAACATAAAACACAAAACCCCAGTTGTAAATCAGTGCTACTCACATGAATGCGCTTATTCCAGAAGCAAAACCTCGGCCGATCACCACTCCGGCCACACACGCGAATGAAAAATCTCTCCAAACAAAACTTCTCGAGCAGAGAGAGATAACCCACTGAAGTTTAACTCCAAAATCCTTCCCTTAGCCCTTGCGATGCTTGTTCTTCACGAGCAGAGCCCTAATCGCCACTCCAGCCGAAATCGCTCAATTCTCCTGATACTCAGACTAGCGAAAAAAATGTTTCCGTAAGTAATACGCGTAATTCCTTTAAACCCAAAACCCTACTTTCCCTATTTGTACATTTACCTTGCGAGATACATACGCCGCTCGATCAACCCTTTTAACCCCTTGATCCTATGCATGCTCGCCCACCGGAAACACTACATGTTCCGCATCCACTTACGTTAATAAGCACACAACTATACTTTAATAATAATAATGATAATAATACGATTTTTCAGAAAAATGGCTATATAACGCCTGTACATACGAGTATGGGCTAAGCCCTCAAACCACAAAATCACCTGATAAACACAGTTATATATATAAGAATAAATAAATAAACAAACAATAAAACTTACCAAAAATCAGGGTCTTACAGATTACTTATAGATTTTTATTTGCTTTCAAGCCACAGAGCTAGCACTTCGGGTTTGGATTATTCATGAGGAATATATACAGATTCGGGGTGCTACAGAATCAAACCACTTGGAAAAACAAGTAAGAGATCTGAATCCTTTGCTTGTGCTGTATTATTTCTAACATTGGTATCGGAGCATGTTTAGTTCAATTTCTAGAGTGTTTTGGAGTGGATAATAGCATGTTTGTCACCCTGAATAAACAATGTTTACACTCACCACATTGCATGGCCAATAATGGTGTTTTTACTTGCACATAGAATTAAACCGTGAATTTTTGCATGGTGATACTATATGATATGTAGATATATGATATGTGGAAATTTTGGTGGTGTTTGGTGCACTATTTTGAGAAATACAAGTCTTCAAAATATATGAACCCGAAATTTTGATGTCTAATAACCTTTTTCTACAGTTTGTTTTAGAAAACCAAATATATATCAAATGAAAGCCCTTGGAATAAGCTTTCCAACGGTATATTATACATCAATTTTGGTGAAGTATGGAAGGAGAAACATGGCCTTAAAGTTTTTGGCTAGTTTCTGTTTATTTTTTTTTTAAATTTGTTTAAGAATTCAAGTGAAGACGATGAAGACCCGCGCGTGGAGCAATGAGTCGCGTGGAGACCCAGCCGCAGACGTGCAGATAGAGCTGAGACCCGCACGCGGTCATGTGGGTTAGACCCACGCGAAGACTTGTGCAAGGGTGACGCGAGTCCTCCACTCCGATCTCGAGTTGTGTGGACTTGCGCGCCATTTAAGCGGGTTGCACGCAGACCCGCGAGGGGTCTTTGGCCTGGATCATCGAGACCCGCATAATTGAGAAGCAGGCAAGCCGCGCGAGACCCACGTGGGTTCTCCACCCAGTCCCAGGCAATGCGAACTCATGTGCCATTTAACCAAGTCGCGCGTAGACCCCGCAGGCCTCAACCCAGACTACAAGGGTTCTTGGCGCATAAGGGCCAACTGGCCCAGACGGGTGCCCAAATTGACCCGGATCGACCCAACCGACTTGAATTAGCCCGGTTTGACAAAATTTTGAAGTTTTTAGCCGAAGTAAGTGGTTTTTGAGGGTTTTCTATTAGATTTGAGTAATCATATGCTAATCTAAATACATGAAGCTTATTTTTATGCTATTGTGAGACTCTTTCAAACAATTATTCTCATTTTTAATTGCTAATATGAGCTAATAATTGATGGATATTGAAAGTAAATATCATAGTATCCTTTAATTGTATGTTTTATACTATGATATAATTTCTAAGCAAAATTTCAACATTTTTTAGGAAATAATATTACAATTACCACTCTTAATAAGGGTCCCGATGGTGGCAAGAAATCCTGAACAAAGGACAAGGCTTAGAAAGTGGTTGCACACATTGTAAGCTATAAGGATGGGTCCTCATGATGTTATGATTATGCATGTACAAACACTTAAATAGTGTAATAGAAGAATTCATTCATCGAGGACATGCTTTAAGTCAACACTGACGATACCAAATGCTATGCGATTTTTTATTTGGATCATGGCAACAACTTTTAAGGGATATTTGGAATTCCTTAATTGTGAGAAATTACAATCGATTGGTGAAAGCATTTATGAAAGAGTACTTAATGCATAAAATAATTTGGTACTTAAAAAGTGCTGGAGGTCATACCATTAGTAGTATAATGGTTCCTTGGGTTGAAGAAATAGTTCAAATGTCTTGGCCCGATATGTTGTACGGATCAGGCCAAACCGCCTTGTGTATATGAGTAGGGCCTGAAACAACAACATCAACAGATTTTTGGAGGGGAGTAGGGGGGTATCCCAAGTGGGTCTCATATCATCTGTGGGTCACTGTGTTGATCCACAGTGGCTTTCCAAATCACTTTTAGCAAAATAAAACCTATTTTCTAGGTGTTCATTCAAGGGGAAAGGAGGGAGAAGGCTTAGGGCCTCTCTCTGTCTTATTTTGGGTTTAAACGCAAGACAAACAGGGACCTTAAGTGCCCCTGTTTTTAGTGATGAAAGCTTTCTCCCTTCTTCCATGGGGGGAAGAAAGGGAGTGACCCGGAAGGTCTAAGCTCTGGTCTAGCCGGCCAAACCATACCACATACAATCATCCAAAATGGAATATTCAAAATGAAACAAATAGTGTCCTAAGCATGGTGAGTAGCTACGTGGATGTGTGTGCAACATAGAGTGTGCATGAGAGGTTAAAACTATGCATGACTTCATTCATGGCAATAAGAATGTGGGTGAGATTGTGTGCATGGTCATTCCATATTTATACATGCGAAAAGTATCCCAAAACAATGAGTGAATCTTAGAGATGTGTGTGTGTGCCATGCCACTAACACTTGCAAACACACATACAAACATTATTTAATCATGGAGAGGTGGCAAAGCATACTGAAAGAGAACTAACAGACAAATAAAAAGGAAGGGATGGGAATATGGGGTACATTAGACTGAGTGAGGGAGGAGAACATACTCTCCTTAAAAGACAAGAAAATAGATAAAAGGAAGCATGAGAAAGGATGACTTAAAGAAGACTTTATGGGTGATACATGGTCTCTCCTCCTCTCCTTTTGGAGCTTAGAAACCTCTCCTTACCATGGGAGTTCACTTCTTGTGAAGGAAATAGAGTAACATGAAGTTAAGAGGAGGGGACAAGTCAAGGTAAACAAAAAAACAGCAAAAGAAGTAAACATGCTCACATTTATCCCATGCTTGTATATGTTATACAAAATGTACCACGGAGCTCACCTTGGGGAAGATGATCTTCTTTGGTACTGTATGGAGGTCCCTTGAGGCGTGGATAGCACTTGGACACCCTTCTTTTGCTCCACAAGACCTTCTTTTGTTTCTTTCTTGGTTCAAGATGAAGAGGAGAAGGTAAAAGATGGATCAAGAGAGGCTTGGGAGAGGTTTAGGTGCTTGGGGATGTGAGAGTAGGGTTAGGAGGTTGTTTCAGATGGGGGAAAGGGATTAGAGAAGAGCCAAGGCCAGCCAACCCCGTGCACTGGGGTGCAGGGGCCATATTTATAGAATATGGCCAAATTCGTACATAGTATACAGATTGGTCATGTCTGTATACCATGTATGGACAGGCGTGTCTTGTCCGCAATTATCACGATCGTCCACGTGACAGATTTGCGTAGTGGATAAAATTTCCATAAAATCTCTCAAAACCGTATGTGAAGTGTGGATAGTGTATTTTTGGCCCAATTTTGCTCCGTCCATATTCTATATACGGTTTTTTGGATTCTCTGAGATTCGATTGGATTTTCTGATAGATTTTCGATAAGATTTGAGAATCTTCCGTCTGTATATGGTATACGGACAAGGCATGTCCCTACATATTGTACGGACACAACACTCTCTCTCTTGGCTGACTGATTTGAGGTGAGGTGACTAGCCATAAATGCGATTTGATGAGATAATGATTACCCAATTTTATTATTAAATAATTGAGATATTTTAAGAAATAATATTATTCTAATCTAGATATTTTACTTTGGGCTTTGTCCTTTTGTCCTTTTTGCCATTTGGCAAATGTACTAGCACACTTGCCACGTGGGCAGAATTTCTGCATTTTTGCCCTCAAGGTTGTTCTGCTCATATCTTCTTCATTTGGACTCCGATTTTAGCAAACTTAGTTGCATTGGAACTGTGTCGGAATTTCCTATCCATTGGGATAGGGTATGGCAGTTAATTCAAGCTTGATCAGAAAGTTAATTTTTGTTCCCCAGGGTTTGACCTGTCTGTTAGGGTTTTCATTTCCTGCACTTTTGGGAGGTGTAAAAATGAGGTGCTTACAACCCTTATAAGTATTGTACAAGTTAATTGATAGCATACACAAGTCACCCTATAAAATTACTTGTACATTATATTATACAAGTCACCTTTATACAATACAATGTGCCGACTTGTACAACTATAGGTTATTATTATCTTTTAACAATTGACTTGTATAACGCTATATCACTGTATAAGGGCATTCTTGGAAGAAGTGGGTTTGTAATAGTAAAATGTTATTAAAATCTAATTATGTTGATAAAGGTTTCCTAAAACTTACAACATAGAATAACACTAACTGAATTTTAATTATTTTTCAAAAAGTACTAAAAAGTTTAATTTTCCCTTCAAAATAATTAAAGAAGACCCTTCTTTGTCTTGTTTTTATTTGGGGTTGTACTTTGACAAACTCATACACTGTGACAAGGCCGGTGGAAAAGCTGACTCTTTGGTTTGTGTTTTATTTCAAGTAGTTGGGAGTTGGTAGCCAGAAAAGATGCTTAGTTACTGTTTCTTCGCTAACTGACATGTTTTGTGCTCGCCAGTCCGGTTTCTCTCTTGCTCTGTGTCCTCTCCAAGCCTCGCCTTAACGAGCTTCTAGGGTTTTTGTTTCGAGGTTTTTAAGCTTCTCTCTGGTTAGAAGACTGGAAACATGATTGTGATACGATCTCTTCGCCCTTTTCTCTGGTCATCGATTGCACATTCTTCTCCGTTTTCATCTGCCGCAGCTGTTCAAGCAGAGAGAACGATTCGCGAGGGGCCCAGAAACGACTGGAGCAGAGTTGAAATCAAGTCGATCTACGATTCTCCAGTTCTTGATCTCCTCTTCCATGGAGTAAGTTTCCTATTTTTTTTACTCAGATTATTACTGCAACTTTGAATACTTTTGATTTGGATTTTCTCTTGTTTTTGTGGAGAGATTAAGTCAAATACGAGGTAGCCATGATATTTTCCAAGTCGATATATAAATTCGTGGATTTTGGTACCTAATGTGATTGGTTTTATGATTTTATTCCTTAGTGGTTTGTAGATTTGCTTTTTAATTATAAATGTAGGTGAAATTTAGTATGTTGTGGAGCGATAATGTAGCTAATAAGGACCATCAATCTGACATGAAAGCAGGCTACATAGACGTATAAAACAGACATAAGCCCTGCTGTTACATATATATATCAGATTATGTTATTATCAGTGGCAAGTTGAATTTTTGAATATTTTGGAAGTTCTTTGCGAGAAAAATGTTAAATTTAAAAGGTATTTTCTCTTGCGTGGCTTATGGGGTTTGGGCTGAAATCTTCTGTGTGAAATGGTTCCATGTGGACACATGGATCATTGGGGTATGCCAATTCTTATGCCACGTGTGAAATCTCTTATCAGGCTTCTGCAAATGTTGCATTTCTTTAGTAAGCCTGACCCTGTAAATATATCACCAGATACCATAATGTTCTAATAAAATTTTCAAGCATGGACTTCCTGCTAATTTTATTGTTAATAGGTGTACAGATTGAGGAGTAAATAGCATAGCCCATATAGTGAGTATCTCAATAGCTGTCAATAGAATTAAAATTTTATAAAGGTGAAATAGGGCTTGTGTAGGAATTGATACTTTAAGCCCATAGAATTAAAATTTTAGAATAGGCACTTTGATACAAGTAGAGTTTCCTTTGTTTGGGTCTGGTATGATAGAGGGTAGATTGTATTTTGGAAGGGATTGTGAGGGTTGAAACGAAGAGGAGTAGGGATTGTGCCTTAGTCCTTCAATAAACAAAAAAGGAGACATCTTATAATAGGTTGACTAGACTCTTGGTGGGGAGAGGGAACAAGAAATGGGGCATCTAATTTTTTTTTTTGTGGAGCCTCTATTGGTATCATGGTGGTGTGCGACATGGATTATATTTTTTATGCAGCTGTTAAGATCAGAAAAGTATTCAGTGACAACATGGTCATGTGCATGGTTTCTTTTGGATAAATATTTTTGGGATTCATGGTGCCAGTACACTTTTTAACTGAGTTGACTCTTAGGAAGAGTTGAGAGAGATGATGAGTGAGAATCCCATTCTTTGGTGTCTGGCTGGAAAATTTAACATATAGTTTTAAATTACCTCAAAATACAGGCAGCTTCTCCCACAAAATTTTCTGTTTCTAATTGCACCTTTTCTTATGTCAATATTTACCTTTCATATATATTTTCTTTAGAAATATTGCAAAATAACAAAATTTCTGCTGAGAATTCCTTAATCCAAAGGTGAATTTCACTCCAAATTGAAATCGAAAACCATGCGTCAGCATAATATGATTTTTATGAAAAAGTGGGCAAGGTAGGATCACCAGGCCCATGTAGGAGCTTCAATTATGGTATAATTCAATTTCAAGGCTTTATGTTCGCTTGGTCAAACAAGCAAGAACTCTTTGTGTGTGTAAGTTGGATCATTATCTTGCATCTTTTAAGTTGGATGCTCATTTCCATTTTGGGGTAAGAATTTTTCTAGCCCCAGTATATGGTCATGAACTTATTCTGCCTTCAATAGTGGATTTGAGATGTGGACCTTTTGGTTTTGTTTTGCGAATATGGTGTTGTTTTACCCCTATTTCCTTTAGTCAGTCGTGGAGTGGCCGTTGATGTTGGTAGCCAGAGATGTGGAGTGGTACAATTGGGCTGGTTTTAATAATCGGAGTCTGTTAAGTTTACCAAAACAATTCTGAGGAATGGAATGAAGTACCTTTTGTCTTATTTATATAAAAAAAGAAGGCATTTATGCATGATATGAGAAATTGGATCATCAATAAGAGCTAGATCATTGGTGGATGAGGAGACTAATAGTGGGATGTTAAAAAGGTGAATCTAGAATTCTATATGATCTTCTTAGGTCTTAGGTGACTACTTGGAGGCGAAAACCCGACCGAATTTGTTGAAGGAAGGTGACCACAAATAGTAATTCTTTTTGCAAACTGGCAAATAGGAGGAGAACAAATAATGTTGTTTTAAGGTGAAGCTTGAGAACCCAATTATGAATGAAGAAAAACAAAAAAAGCAGCCCAAACTAATATGGGGGAGGAGAGACACAAAAGGGCAAAGAGAGGAAGGGAGGGAGAGGGAGGGAGGGAGGGAGGGGGGAGAGAGAGAGAGAGAGAGAGAGAGAGAGTACCCTTGCCAAAGGTGTTATAATGTTTAACCTAAATACTTAACCTAATTTAAATAACTACAAAGGAATACTATTAAATAAATTGAAAAGAATATTAGTGATATTTCCTCTATAAAATTTGCGAAATAATTTTATTATAAATGGTAGTTAAAATGACTAACAATTAACAATCTTTGATAGTTTATATTACTAATAAATTAAACAACGTATTTATAATCCATAATTTTGTTGTACGAATCAACAATGAAATTATAGCTAGATAACTTTGCAAAAGCAATACACATATTACTCAATGAATATTTCAAATTATGATGACAGAGATTCAATTGTTAAAAAGAGAATTTAATGATTAAAACTTAGTGGTCAATATTTAATATTTTCTAGACTATGAATTTCTTTGATATGATGCAAAATAGATTCATTTTAAAAGATTTGTTCAGATATATATCTATATCTATATATATATATATATATAGATATTGCTTGTATTCTTCTTTGTTCCTTGAAGAGGCTAACTCGGCCTGAATTTGGGATTTGTTCATCAAGAACTGTTCTTGTTCTGGTTTTGGCAACTGTTTTGTTAACATCACTTGTTCATGGAGCCAATTCTTGACTTGTTCAAAAGTAGCACTATTTGCATTAAACTTTTCCCACTACTTGGTTTTGAATTTTTTGCATGTTTTGGAAATGATATTGTCTCATCTTGAATAATTTGATAATACCAACTGAGTATCCATGCCAGTTTGAAATTGATATAAAATTGGAATAACATTGGGAAACTTTGTAAAAAGATTAAAACATCACCAATATACACTATGGTAAAATTTTCATATGGATTGAAAATGTCATTCATTATGTTTTGAAATTTGGACAGTGCATTTTTTAGACCAAACGGCATTACATTCTATTCATAGTGACCAAATGGAACAGTAAATGCTGTTTTGTATCTACCATGCTCCGCAATCTGAATTTGCTAGAATCCAAATTTCATGTCAAATTTTGAAATTTTTTTTGCATTGTGAAGTCTTTGCAATAAATCTTGTTTATTTGGTATTGTATATCTTATCCATTGAAGTGCATCATTTAAAGGTTTATAATTGATTACAAGTCTTGGAGTTTTTCTTTTTATTTCTGAGTTTTTATTTACATAAAAAGCTGAACAACTCTAAGGAGATTTACTTAGTCTAATTATTTTTTTGTCTAATAAATCTTGAATTTCAATTTTGCAACATTGAAGTAGTTCTTGAGACATTTGAATTGGCCTAGCTTTGATTGGTATTTTATCTTCAGTAAATTTTGGTTTGTAAGGTAAAGTGATTATATGTTTCTTTTTATGCCAAAAGGCATTTGGTATGTCAGAACAAACTTCTCTTTCTTGTTTTTGTTTAAAATTTTCTATTTGTTAGATTAAAATTGGATTGTTTAATTGGTTTTCAATTGTTTTTAGTTCTACTTCTTCTTTTAGAAATATATTATTTGTTTTTCTTTTCTTTGAATTATATTTGCTTCGTTTGAGATTGATAATTGTTAAATTAATCTAGATCTTTTGTCATTTGTTGTGTAATAAAATCAAATTTTATTCGTCTACTTTCTACATTTGTTTCTAAACCTTCATCTGTAATTGCAAAGGGTTGGATTAAAGTCAGAAATGATGTTCCTAAAATTACTTGCTTGCTTAAATCTTTTACTAATATAAATGGTGTTTTAAAACAAACATTATCATTGCATATGTGTACATTTGATAATTTATAATTGATTTGTAATCTTGTTCCATTAGCAGTATGTAATTTTTCTTTTGTTTTTTCAAAATATTTGGATGGGAATTAAGCCTTCTTGAATACAATATATATATATATATATATATATATATATATATATATATATATATATATATATATATATATATATATATATATATATTTGATCAATAAATAAGGAATTCTATTATAGCTATGATAAAAGGAAAGAAAGCTACAGGTACACAAATAGTGTACCAAGGAACCCCCATCAACCCCATTCCATACTTAGATAACCCCTTTACAACTCAGCAAAGCATGAACGACCGAAATTCCTCTAGTAGTATAACTTTCACTGATGATTGATCCTTAATCCAGCTATGAATCACCCTCAAAATCTTCCTTTCCAGGTAAGACCAACTCCTTTCAGAGTTGGTCCCCAACCCAAACGATGGCTGCCGGAGATGAATTCCAAATCAGGTCCCTGCAAGACATGCCCTTCGACCAACTCAAGCCTCCAAAGCCTGCTTAAAGGTTTTAGGTTGAGTCCAAAAAATCTTCATTCTTGCTAGTATCATGTTCCAAAGTCTTGAAGCTCCTGTATAATGAAGTAACAAATGTTCCACTGATTACTCTTCTTCTTTACCTATGATACACATATTAGTAAGCTACCATCCTCTACTCTTTAAAAGATTTGTTCATATTGACAACACATATATTATATCCCAATTTTTATTTTTCAATTATTACGTATAGCTACTAAATTCCATGTTACAATTTGAACTCATATCTAGATTACATCTATTGGCTACCCTTTTACATAATACCCAAATTTGTCGACCTCACCAAGAGTACCTGAAAAATAAGAAAAACTGGAGTGAGATATAAATCTCAACAAGTAGCAAGATGCATGAAATAAAACAATCCAATTTATCTATAAAAATAAAGTCATGAGGTATATGATAAAATTAAACCACGATAATCATATCCAAAGCATACATCAATCTAAACCACACATGTGTGATATCACAGGACTCATGAACTGAAACCACTTTGAAAAGCTATTCCCTGTTCCCAATTTCGCCACCTCACGGCTTACGTGATATGGAGCCGAGATACATAGTCACCATTCCCTCCGCCTACAATCAATGCGGATCACCCAACCGAGATACACGGGGGCTGGCGCGTACAATCCAATCAACTGCAACTATTCAAAAAATGGGGATACCGATCCAATCAAATATATACATTGGATAATACACGGCTAATACCGGCACATGTGCGAGCCACAAGTGAACTACTAGTACCGCCAAAATATAGCTCTTATGTGTGAGTCACAAGTAAAGTACAAGCATGACCAATATAAAGTACATGTATATTCCATTAAAGCCCTCGGTGGTAACCCAAGATAATTTGATGCCGATGGCTAATAACCAATAAGAAAGATCACGTCGAGATATACGACGGGTAAGGATTGTTGCAGCACGACCAGATTCAGGAAGGTCTCATCGAGATATACGATGGGAGCATATGGAAAACAGGTTTAACTTAACAAAGATAATTCCATTTCATTTCCTAGCTATACTATGGATCCATACTAAGCATTGCCCGCTAGACACAACTCACAACAAAAAACATTTAATAACAATTTGTCTCAAAAGTAAGATATGCTCAATCAATGTAATGAGTTCCCAATCAACAATAAACATCTCATCTCCATGGTTCAAAGTATCGTATCGACATGCCGTATCGGACGATCCAAAAATGGAAACGTATCGAGGATACGCATGGATACGCACTAAAATGGTGGATACGGTGGATACATAGAACACAACCTATCTAGATACATAGAACACAACCTATCTAGATAGAAAGATAATTTAAAAATATGTTAAATAAACATGTTTTTAGCATTATAGGACTACACAAAGCGTATTTATGCATTATGGAAGCAAATATGCATATGCGAAAACGAATGATAATTATAATAAAAGCTATAAAAAGGCTAGATAAACCAATAAATAAAGTGAGAAAATTCATTCATGTAATGTAAGCAATACACTAAGTCAATAACACTTAAAACATCAAAATCAACAATACAAAACTGTCATAACATAACATTCTCCATAATTCATTGCATATAAATATCTGGTTCCAAAATCCAAACATGCAAAGCTACCCCATGGTCAAACCATGTAAATGGCATTACCCAACATCCCAGCCTCTCTTAGGAAAAGAAGTAGAACCCAAACATCAAATTTAATAAAAATAAAATATTTTTCCCATATTTTTAATTAATATTCTGCAAAAACAATTATTAAAAATAATTTTATTGACAAAAAAATTACAAGAATCATAGGGGTGATAGATCAGCCCCATGTGCATCTTATATAAAAACTTGAAGATAAACCGTTAAGTTTTATATAATTTTTTTTCAAAAAAGGGGATTTTCGTAACTTTTTTCATATTGCAAAAAAAATTGATTTTTTACTCAAAAACGCTATTTCGATCTATGGATTTCATTTGAAATTGATAGATTCATACAAAACATTGTCAAACCATGCTTAAATATGAAAAAATAATGAGTTAGATTTGAAAAAAACTGAAAATATAAAATACCTTTCAAAACTGTAAATGATTTTGATTTCTGTTGCTTGATTTGGTTTTTAAAGTTGTTTTGCAGAAATTGGAGTACTAATTAGGTTGAAAATAGGTAGATAACAATAGGGTTTCACGGATTTTGGAATGGGTTTCTCAGTAAAGAGTTATTTTATATCTTCTAAGTTGCTGTTTTAACGTTTTTACCCTTCTTATCGACTGTATCGACTCGATACAGGTCGATACGGGTCGATACGGGTCAATACCAACCTGTTTCGCGAAACGGGAGTGTGTATAACGGCACGATACACGATACGTATTGCGCGTATCGCGTGATACGAAATGATATTTCATACCATGCTCATCTCAAGATACATAAGAGAGGAATTTAACCACTCCGAGATACACGGAAGAAAAATAATGATTCTGCTATATTATCCATGAAACCATATGCAAATATCCATAAATATAATATTGAATGCAAATAAATTTCTCAAATTTGAAAATAAATACAAAACATAATCCAAACTTTGAAAACATGCCATCTTTATCAAAACATGCCCAATTCTTTGGACAACCACATATTTTCAAAACGGAACCGGGTTGGACCACCTTGCATGGGCCCATTAGACAAGAACAGAGGAGAATGATCAGAAAAAGGTCTTGGAAGGACCATTTGAGCAACAGATTTGAAGTGATTATCCCAAGATCTGGAAGCCAAACACCTATCTAGCCTAGAACATAACGGAGGAATTTGGAGATTTGACTATGTGAACTGCCCACCCTGCAATGGATAATCAATAAGCTCGTTTTGCTGAATCCATCTCGAGAAATCCCTCATACTCCTAGTGACTTGGTTCCTGTCATTATTGGACTCGTGAGAAAATCTGTACACATTGAAATCTCCGACAACCAACCATTGAGAGATATTCCTTGGGTTCATCTCTCCTAATTCCTGCCAAATGAGCTCCCTACCCCTAGCCCGACAAGGGTCGTACACAGCAGCCAATACCCACCTGAAGTTTTCACTTACCGACTTGAGACATACAGAGACCTAGAAGACACCCAGCTGACTCTCAACCTTACGAAAACACAAGGAATCCCACAAGACCACAATCTCGCCGGATCTACTTGACGAAGGTAGGAATACCCACTCAATTCCCCCTAGCCTCCACAACCTTCTAACAATCCTCATGTCAACCTCCCCTAGCTTAGATTCTAGCAAAACAACCACCTCCGGTTTCCTAAAATTACACATCTCCCTAACCGCCTGCCTCTTGTCACTTCCCCCCAAGTCCCTAACATTCCAACAAAACAGCTTCATGGGTCACTCTCACACCGCCCTATGAATACGCACTGATTCCCCCCTTGGAGATGCAACCTCCTCAATAACCATCTCTGAAAATGAATTAACCTTGTTCCATATAACATGGGACTCCTCCCCCACACTCCTTTCCATGCTATACTCTACCTGCTCCTCCCCACTGCCCTGGCCATCAACAGCCCCAAAACTCCCTCTTCTCTGCCCAAAAATTGTGGCAATTCAGCAATTCCGTTCAAGTTACTGCGGCACCTGGGGATAACAACATCTGGAAGAGAAGATAATAGACATTCATTCACAGAAAGGCAGCCCACAGATCACGTACCTGCTTTAGACCCATTATGGGAGCTTGATGAAGCAGAAGGAGAATGCTGCAGCATCGACTGATAAGGACCTACAGGCGAGTGATTAACGGAAACATACAAGGAGGAAGCTATGTTAGCCTGTGGATCACCTCTTAGAAGTTAGAACCTCTGCCTCTGCCCATGGATCTCGCCGGCTGACCTTCTCCAAAGACGATGAAGCAGGACCCTTACCACGCCTCTTCGATCTGCTGGAGTACACCTTCTGGAACGAGAACATCGCTTGATCACCGCTGTGCCCATCTTGCCTTCCTTTCCAACACCTCCATGCCCCTCCCCATTCAGAAACGACTCATCTTTGTTCCATATCATCTTTGTTAATGTGGATGTTGCAATGTTATAAACAAAGTTGGTCATCTTTCTTCCTTTCTCAATTGTATTTTTGACAAACCTTATTCTCCATCAATAGGATTACTGCTGCTAGATGCATAAGGTGTCCAATAAAAATGCTTCATCTTCCTCATTAACTCCATTCCAGCTCCTCTAAATGGGTTTCATTATTAGTCACAACTTGAACCTCATTTTCTTCCCAACATCATCAACTGCAACATCCAGTGGGCCACACCAATGAAGTCTATTGTTGACTTGCTGATTTCGGATGCCTATAATTGAGCATCCATACACATGCAATTTAAGTTTGGGATATCATTGAACCCTTGCAACTCATGTTTTGGTAGGATAGTAACTTTTATCCCATTCCTGGCTCGTTTGGCAGTGTCAATACTGGCCGCTGAAGCATAGTAGGGGATGGGATTGAATATGAAAGATTTAGTCCTGGCATTTACAAAATTATTGAATCACTTTGAACATGCCATGGTAGAAAAGTAAGGAGCCAGTACCACTACTCCTTTTTACCAGTGTACTATGGCTGTTTTAGGGCAATCTGCTTAGAGTTTCCAAATTTCATAGTGCATTGGTTATTCCAGTTTGGCTCACTGTGCAGAGCAATTTAGACAGTATATACTGTGATCAAAATCAAAAGGATATGACGAAAAACATATGTACTTTTCTGGTTAAGCGAATTGGGAAAGCTAAAAGCAGGATGATGTAATGGAGAAAGAAAGGACCGGGTTATTTCTAGGAACCGATATGTACCATTATTGCTGAAACTGGTTGATACTTGAACTGAACCATGTGATCGTTGTTCCAGAGTGGTATTTGGTCTTAGTCATTGTTGATTTAGGTACACATTAATTGATACGTAATGGGGTCAAACTAAAAGTAATATTGTGCTTACTATATAACATTAAAGAACAAGTACATTAGATGTGAGACCTTTATGGTGCTTGCACACTGGCCTTTGTTATCACTTTTTTTTTTTTCTGTGTGTGTGTATGTGTTCTTTTTTTGTTTTGTTTTTCTTGTTATGCAAATGCAGATATTCAAAGGATAGAATTCGTCAATGTATAGATGAAATTCCTTTGCTCACTTATCTTGTTTTTTATTTTCTTTCCTGATTTCTATTTCTCAATTTCCTTGATAGAAAATTTTTTGATTATATTTTTATATTTCTGGATTAATGGTTCCTCATTTTGATATGGAATGCATGCCATTTACAGGCTCAAGTCCATAGACACACCCACAACTTTAGGGAAGTGCAACAGTGTACACTCCTTTCTGTGAAAACAGGTGGATGCAGTGAAGATTGCTCATATTGTCCTCAATCCTCCAGATATGATACTGGATTGAAATCTCAGAAGCTAATGAATAAGGAGGCTGTTCTGCAGGCCGCACAGAAGGTGCAGTTATTTTATATTTGATTTTAATCAGCCATTTAAATAACTATTGCTAGTTCTAGTGTAATGTTTCAGTTTATTAAAATATAAGGATACTTCTGGCAGTCCTGGTAGTCATGCTTTGGCCCTTTCACGTCATGGTGTCTTTTCATCCAGTTCTTTTTTTTTCACTTCTTTCTTGTTTGAGTCCCTTTGCTCTAGTCCAGATTGGGGGAGTCCCTTTTTCCCACCTCATTTCCTTTGGAAATCTCCTGCCACTCCCAAAGTCAAGGCCTTCCTTTAGACAGTATTTCATAATGGCATCAATACTCTGAACAATCCCCAAAGGAAAAAAGATGTTCTTATCTATCTCTCCCATTGTGTGTGTGTGTTGTGCTTCAAGGATAGGGTATCAGTGGATCAAATTCTGTTGCATTGTGAGGTGGCTACGTTCTTGTCATATTCATTATTAGGGAAGATTGGTATGAGTTGGCCTTCTCTGTGGACAGTGGTGGATTTGGCACGTATCTGGCGTTTCCTTGCCTTGGAAGGAAAGGGAAGCTGATGTATAGTACTGCCTTCTATGCTACGATATGGAATATTTAGCTTGCATGAAATGGCTGTATTTTTTATGGAGCATTGCCTTATAGACATAAGATTATAGAGGATATCTTATCTTGGTGTTAGTTGCAGACTGGGTGGTAAGAAAGGAGTTCAGTCAGTTGCAGATTGGGTAGTATAAGAAAGGAGTTCAGTCTTTTACCATAAGAAGTGATTTTTAGGTGGTTGACGATAGTGACTATGGAATGAGTTTTTAGGGATTTGGTTCATCTACTGTATGTTAGCTTTGCTTTCACTAGGATTGCTATTTTATTTCATTTCCTATCCTCTACTAGTGGGTACCTTGTATTCCTTTCTCATTTGATATTAATGAAATTTCACATTAATCATATATATATATATAGAAGGAAATTTTCACTCTTTTATGTATTTGTCAAATGTACATCACTGTAATCATGCCTTTGAACTTCATGCTGGTGATACTTTGCTGTTGTTAACTTACTGTGGGCCATGTTTTGTCTGTCCAGATTGCATTTATGTGCACAAAAAAAAAACGAGAATATTTGTTGCTTGACGATCTTCTAGCTAAGCCTTTGTCCTCTGTTGGTCTAATGTAGAACCTGTAAGAAGAGTAAGTCTTTATTGTAGGGATTATGGAATTAAGGTTGTGTGAGGTCTTTTGATTGAACATTAGCTTTAGTACATCTCATGTATATTAGATTGAGCCTTTATATTTCAGCTATGGCATTGACTACTGATAAATGAAATAAAATCTTCGAGAAGTCCAAAACATTTTCCTGAGGGTAAGCATGGTTTTAAATTTATTGACATTTTGTGAAATTTCCATTTCTAAGGGCACTGGATTTCCTTTATATTGGCATTATCTTACTGAGAAAATGGGTTGTTCGTTTTGTGTTTGGTAAGAGTCATAATTGAGTTGAGTTAAAGATAACATACGAGTGAGGATAGGAATTGGATAGCCAATTTGAACCCATTGGGTGACCAATCTAGTTGGTGGGTAGGATTGGGTTGATAAGAAGCTTCGAAATTCTCCATGCCGTGGAAACTCAAATCCATTTAGAATTTTTGTATATTTCAGGGGTGTTGGTGGTAGTCTTTAAAATTGCTGGCAATTTTGTTAGTTTGTATTGAAATGCATATATGACCAGCGTTTGTAGTTGCAAGTGACTGCTGATGTCCTATACTCATTTAATTCAAATAAGAAAAAAAGAAAAATCTGCAATAGAAAGTGAGGAAAAAATTCTGAAAAATCATAAAAGAAAAATTTCTGAAGTTGCAAAAGAGTTGTAGAAGGTAAAATTTATTTGTTTATGTATGCTGAAAGCCACATTTGTTCAGCAATGCACCTACTAAAAAAGTGGGACTTGCTAATGTTAAAGCCATTGGTTGTAAATGGGTTTACACGATCAAGCTACATTTTGGTGGCACTCTAGATCGCTAATCAGCATGGTTGGTTGCTCTTGGTAACAGCTAGGAGTATGGGGTGGACTATGAGAAGACTTTTGCTCCGGTCGCCAAGATGACTACGGTGCGGATGGTTATTACTATTGCTGCTTCACAGGGTTGGCTATTTCATCAAATGGACATAGATAAAGCATTTCTTCATGGTGATCTCAAGGAGGAGATTTATATGGTCCTACCACTTGGCTTGATCTCCTCTTCTTTGGATGTATGTAAGTTGAAGCGATCTGTATATGGGTTGAAAGAGATTCTGTGAGCATTGTTTGACAAGTTTCGGTCTTCCTTGCTTCATTTTTCCTTTTAGCAAAGCCAATATGACTCTTTCTTTGCAAAACATCTACTGTTCTCGTTTATGGTGATGAATTGTTATTACTTGGATGGATTCCGCCATGATTACCAGTCTGAAGTAGCATCTTCAGGCCTTGTTATATTTGCAGTATCTTGGTCCTCTTATGTACTTCTTGGCGTTAGAAGTTCATACTGATTCTTTGGGTATCTTCCTGAGTCTGTATGCACAGGATTTGATTACTTTCGCTTGTCTTCAGGATACTTCTTCTATGGATACTCCTCTGAAAGTAAACGTGAATATGATCGCGAGGAAGGTGATCTCCTTTTTGATCCTATTGTGTTTCGACAGTTGGTGGGTAGCTTGAACTGTTTGGCTATTACTCGGCTTGATATTTCCTTATCTGTCTAGCTGGTTAGTCAGTTTATGCAAACTCCATGCCATCTATATTTAGATGCCGTTCGTCATACCATTCGATATCTTCGTGGGTCACCTAGCTGTTGGTTGTTCTTCCTAGCTAGCTTTCCTCTTCGCCTTTTTTCTTATAATGATGGTGATTGGGCTGGATGTCCTGACACCCATATGTTTGTCATGGGCTGGTGCATGTTTCTTCGCTATTCTTTGATTTCTTGGAAAAATAAAAAGCACGCTTGAGTTTCTAAGTCTTCTACTAAATCTGAATATCGTGCGATGTCTGCTACTTGTTTTGAGATTGTCTGGCTTTGTGGGCTTCTTGCTAAGCTTTGTTTCTCTTATCCTGATCCCACTTCTCCATGCTAATAACACTAGTGCCATTTAGATTGCTGCTAATCCCATTTACCATGATTGTACGAAGCATATTGAGGTGGATTGTTATTATATTTGGGAAGCCTTGGACACTCATGTCATTTCTCTTCCTCATGTTTCCATTGACCTCCATATAGCTGACGTCTTTACAAAGGTCATGACTCGACACAACAGTGGCATCCGTTCCTTGTGGGCAAATTGTTGCCTTTTGATCAACTAGCATCAATTTGAGGGGTGATTTTAGTTAGATATGTGCTGGCTAGACAGCACGTATCAAGCCATAATTAGTCTATCTATTTATGGCATGATTCTTGTATTATAGCTATAAATATCTTTGTTAGTTGGATATGTGTTGCCAGCACATGTCAAGCCATAATTAATCTATATATTTATGGCATGATTCTTGTATTATAGTTGTAGATGTCTTTATAATTAGCAGTATATTTATAGCTCCTTATTTAGTTTAGACTTGATTGATTGATTTAATTGCTGATATTCAGCTTGTAATTAGCTCTAAAGTTTCTATATAATCAGAGGAAGCCTCACAATGAGAGGCATTCAATTCAATTTAGGATGCATACATGTCCTAAAAAATACCTCCTAACATGCCATTCTATGCACAACAAGTAAATACATGTGAAAATAATAATATATAGTATGCAATGTAATGCATTTGCATTGTAATATCCTCCCTCCTCCGAAACGGATTCCCACTACAGTGAGCACGCCTTGTAACTTTGGAGTAAATCGCTTACATTCTAATCGTAAGGTTTTTCTCCACCGAAATGGACTCCAATTACAGTACTCTATGTGTACATCACAATTTTATGGATTTTCAATGAATCAGATTGCAATGCTGAGCCACCATTTTTGGAAATGGGTAACAAACCAGCAAATGCCTCAGACATCTCTGTGATAGTCTGACTCTTGAGTCACAACATGGTCTCATTTATTTCAATGCATGACTGAATCTTAAATCTAGGCCTTCATAATAAACCAAATCCTACAAGCTGGATCTTGGGTTTTGCAAAAACCCTCACCACGGCATATAGGGATAAACAATCCTATTAGATTATTGGTCATATTGGGATCCAAACACCTCACTTAATCCATAGAGTTGGTGAATTTTGAATCCTTGAACATCACAACTCATTTTCTCACTAGGTATATGAAATTTATGCAATGTTCTCCTTCAATGCAACTAATAAACATTTCTCAATTTCACACCATGAAGTAATTTCAAATTCAGCATCATTAGTCAAAATCATGAATAAAACAAATTAAGTAGTGGTTGCTGCTGGATTATATCCTCATGTTTTCTCACTAGAAACATTCAAAACTATTTAACATGCTTCTACAATCTATTCCGTAATGCATTTAGGTGTTCCACATGATATCTAATACGAAACATATGTAAGCACAAAGATCATCTCCTGTATCAGTATTCCATCCAATAAGACATAGAAAACACGGTTGAAACATGAAAATTTGACAGTCTAAGATTACCTACACAAGGCAAGGTTGTAGATCCACCTATTTCTTATTGCTGAGTATTTTCCTACACTCAATCTTCACAAAAATCTAAATTTTCCTCCAATCTCCAAGGCTGGACGTGCAGCTCTTCTCCTCTTTCTCCTAGCCACCCACTTAAAATATAAATAATAATAATAATAATAAGCTTATATATATGTGTTTGTGTGTGTGTGTATATATGTATGGGTGTGTGTGTGTATATATATATGTATGGGTGTGTGTGTGTGTATATATATATATATATAATTAGGTTTGGGGTTTCCTAATTAGATCAGGATTATTAAATTACCCCTACTCCAAGATCATGGACGTCAACCATTGTTTGTTATCAAATGTTATCAAGTCTATGTTCAACTTGGCTGGTATTGTGTGGCAACCTCTACTACCCCAAAAGTTGGTTTCTTCATGTAGACAGCAGCTCTGGAAGATTTTCACAATAGATAACCTGATGAAATGTGGTTGGCAGATGGCTAATAGATGTATAATGTTAAAAAAACAATTGGAGTCTGTGGATCATCTGTTTATTCATTGCGGTATGGCTCAAACAGTTTGAGATTACTTTCTTACTAGGTTTGAGATGAGTTGGGTTCAACCTAGAGAGCTGAGTGATGGAGTTGTGGGGCCAAAGCAATCTATGGTTTGTAGAAAGGTGATATGGGGATTAATGCCTGCAGCAATCATGTGGACCTTATGGAAAGAAAGGAACAAAAGGATTTTTACAAATAAATCAGGAACTCTAAGGTCTATTACCCATACAGTGATCAGATACTGGCTATTTTGGTCATCAGACGTGGAATCATGTAGAAACTTGGATTTCCAGGAAGTCATCAATTGTGAACTATGATACACTGTAGAGGGCTGTAGCTGTTAGGTTCTTCTCTGTACAACTGTTGGTGTACAAACTGTTATCCTTCTCTTGGGCTCTTTCCTTTATTAAATCAAATTCTTATTACTGATAAAAAAAATTAAAATAAATTTTAATGTTAATAAGACTCCCAATTAGATTTGTATCAGAATTTACCTAATTAAGAGTTTTTTACCAAATTAACCCTAAACACCATAATTGATTGCACACTCAGAAATTTGTGTTTGGATCACAACTGAAGCCCACCAAACTTAGTTCTAATAAAGTCCTTAAGCCCAATAAGCCTCATTCTTTATTAATTATAATTAACCTAGTTAAGAAAAGACACAATTAACCCTAGGAAAATTTCATGTCATTGCATTGAATCCCTTCTTCACCCCATAAATGGAGATTGCATGATAGTTTCTCTGCTGAAGTCACATGGGTCACTTGAGTATGCTGCCATTCACAGCAACACGCTGTGCTCCCAGGATGGCCCATTGATGTGTGTGTGTGTGTGTCTGTTCCTTCTTTATCTGCATACTGAAGGAACAGAGAGATCAACTCAGAAAAATTGCCCCTTCCAAACTTTTAGGGATCATCTGCATACTCAATTAACGCCTACTAAAATCCACAGCTGTTCCTTTTTCAACAACTTCATAAATGTTATTTTGGTCTAGCATTTGTTTTTCAAGTTGAGAGTAAAAGCTTAGGAGAAAAAAAAATTCTTTTGATTGATGGAGTACTTTCTACTGATTCATGCATGTCTTAATCAAGGTTTACTGTTTTGGTGTCGATGGGCGTGCCGCTGCCCATCGCACGAATGGAAAAATCAAAGAAGGAAAAATTGGATTTTTTTTTTTATTTTGTTGAAATTTCACCGGCATGCCGTCTTGTATCGCTGGCACACCGCCAAAAATCGCCAATGAAAATTAAAGAGATTTCTGATTCGCCTATTTCAACTGTTTTGCTCGGCATGTCACCCCGTTTCGCCAGCACGCCGCCAAAAATCGACAAAAATGCAATCAGCGATTTTCCGGCTGTGAAACATATCGCTAAGTCCAAAAAAATGAAATTTCGATGAAACTGTAAACACTGGTCTTAATAATTTTGACAATTTGTTTTCTTAATCTTTCTTGTTTGTAGAAATACCATTAAACTTACATCTATTGTTTAATAATTTACTTGATTGCCTCATAACTAAGGAACTGTGATGCTTCAAACTTCTTAAAGTTATCCTTGATATAATTCTACACAGTTATTAACAAATATCTTGCCACCCATACCAATCAATTTGGATTTTTTTGCTGAACAGTGCTACTTGATATTGCCTGTGTTTTGTTGTATATTTTGTCTATTTTTGCTAATGCAAAGCAATGTCCCTGATATTCTAGGCTTTAATAGCTAGTCATGTGCTACTATTATTTGCACTACTTTGTCTACTAATTGGAAGGTCATATAGGCTGATAATATAGGATTCTAGCAACTAATATTGAATCATATGCTAATGTTATCTATACTTATTTGTCCCCTAATTGGCAGGCTAAAGAGGCAGGTAGTACTCGTTTTTGTATGGGAGCTGCATGGAGGGATACAATTGGCAGGAAGACAAACTTCAGTCAGATCCTTGAATATGTAAAGGAAATAAGGTGATGAAGACTCAAAAACATTAAGTATGTCTATAGAAGGCATGAATCATTAATGATCTTAACTGTTGAAGAGCTATATTTATGACACCCCAAATTAGGGGTTCTTAAATGAGCTCTAGAGATTCTAAAACTTGGACATTATCACAGTTTATCATATCATACAGACGAATATCTGAACATATGATAGATAAATGGTAATGGAATATCAGTGTGCGGAAAATAAACAGAAACAGTGGAAGACTTAAAAATAACTGATCGAATTAAAACTTCTTATATCAACTGATATATATACAAAACTAAACTGAAATATAATCAGATTCGTGTGCAGATAGATATCTGGATTTGAATGAAATCCTACCTCTTCATCAGCACTAGAAACAACACACGCGCGCGCGCGCGCACACACACACACACACAACTCTCTCAGCAACTGATGGTCTATTGATTGGGATCACAGTCCTAATCTAGCTTAAGTCACAGCTTGTTCTCGGAGAAATATGATATATAAATGAAGAAATTAATGAGGTTCAAAGATCCTAATAAACAATAATAGATGCAAGTAACTTAAACATATCTCGTATTTTCCAAAGCAAACAGCAGATAAACAACACTTACAAACTTTCACAGATAGAGAATCCAAAACAAATCATAGATATAACTGATCCATACAATTAATAATTGGAATCCATATCAAATATACACCTAGCCAAATATGATGCGTCACTGAATCTAAATACGAATCAAAATATTGGACTAGATGTATAGTCGATCGGGTTACATATAGTTAACAATATTTCAATGAGATACAAGCTGTCTAGCAGAACAGAACTCTCTCACCTTTTGGTCAGAGTGTTAAATCAGGTCGCATGCTCAGGTCACGGGGATGTTTCTTCTAATGTTATTTATGTATGCTAGAATTTGGGATAAGAAATAACATATATCCTATCAGAAGCAGATTCCCACAAATTAGAACATATTCATACATGAATATGCATGTTTCTACATATTTATATGTACGTATGTATATAATTTTGATGTATGTTGCACCTGAGATTGAAATTTGAGTTGTCTGTGGCATGTCCAAGGATTCCCTGCAGCCAAAAAAACACTGCTTGATTGTTTCTTGCTTCTATTTGTTCCCACTTTCCTCTTTTCACCTATTGTGCTGAATGGATCAGTATGATTTGTGTGGTCTCAAAACAAACAAGTGGGGATGTTGTTTTTTTGGAACTGTCTCACATAAAAACGAGCTGTTCAGAGGTCTAGTTGGATATCAGTATAATGGGTAGAACAGGGGGTCTGTCAACATTTCCACCGTTACTCTACACCTATATGGCAAAGGGACCAAAATGAAACCATTCATGTTACATGTGGAATTCTACAAAGAACAAAAATACTCTTATCAGAAGCTGGCCTTATGATGTACTTCAAGACATCAAGGAAGCAACTTGAAGAACATTTCTAGGATTTTCAAAGTCCTAGGAATAACTAAGACGAGAATAGATATCATGGAGATTGCTAAGTTATTGGGAAGGAGGAGGGCGTTGCAAAAAGGATCATTTAGTAAGATGGAAGGTGTGTGCAAAGAAAAAGAAGCGGGTGGCTTGAGCTTGGGAAACATCAGAACTTGGAATACTGCTCTTCTTGGGAAATGGCTTTGGTGATTGTGGTGGAAAAGGAGGCTTTATGGCTCAAGGTAATAAATAGCAAGTTTGGTTCGTGTAGGGTGGGTCAAGGGAGTCTTAGTTCACTTTGGTGTTCTACTCTTAGTCCCTGGAGGGTGTTTCATCTATTGCATCTATCCTTTTCCCTCTTATATCCATCAAATTGTGTAGTGGGAACTTGATTCATTTTTGGTTGGATAGATGGTGTGATGAGTCCTCTCTTTCGGTTGCCTTTCCTCGCCTCTTTAAGCTTTGTTCTAATAAGGAGGCCTTAGTTTGTAATGTGTTGTCTTGGTCAGATTCCGGTTTAGAGTGGTCTCTTAATTTCATTAGGGACCTTCGTATAGGGGAACTAGAGGAGATGGGAAGATTGTTTGAATGCCTTAAAGATGTTGTCCTCGTTCCTTTAGTTCCGGATGTGAGGTTTTGGCCTTTGGCTAATTCCCATTCTTTCACGGTTAAATCCTTTTTGAGCTTTCTCCAGTCCTCAAACCAGCCTAGTCTCCGTCCTGTTTCTTCCAAATACTTGTAGAAATCTCTAGCCCCTCCAAGGGTTCTAGCTTTTGCTTGGTTGGTGTTCTTGAGAAAGATTAACACTCTTAATAATGGGGAGTCAGTGGATCACATCTGTTACGTTTAATATTTTAGTTTGGCTTAATTCAGTGTCAACAAGAAAGTTTTTAAGTGTGTTTAGAATGTTTAGTTTGAGTCCAAGAAGACATGGTTCAACGGCGTCAAAATCGGAGTCAATTTGAAGAATTTATGACCAACGTTCTCTAGCCGTTCGAACGTTTGTGCTCCACAGAGAAACCTGAGACTAGCGTTTGACCAACGTTCGCTGGTCGTTCGAACGATCATGTTCTGCAGATAAACCCGAGAGCAGCGTTCGCCTCACGTTCTCTGGCCGTTCGAACGAGAAGAGGAAAAGTGAGTTTTTGTATTGAACGTCCGAGCCGCGTTCGTTGAGCGTTCGAACGTTCATTAAGAATCTTCAGTTTTAGAATTCCGATCTTTTCTGATTTGTTTCCTTTTTCGTTTCTACCTTCTCCTAATCTATATAAGGAGTGTCTAGACTATTGTTAGGTCAACCCAAGACGTTTTGGAAACCCTAAAATCGTGTGTGAGAGCAAGTTTTCTTTCTTCTCTTCCTTCTCCTTCTTTGAGCCATCAAAACCATCTTTCATCTTTCTTTTCTATCTTGGAGTTTCGGGTTGGGGAGATTGATCGTGGGAGTTCCTACGGATACCAGGCGAGTTCGTTTGGGTGATCGTGTGAGAAGATCTTCAGAGTTCTGAAGTGTTGCTGTGAAGCAAATCTGAGGAGTTCCTCAGATACTTTCAAGTCTGTGAGTTGCAGAGTCTAGCATATGGATGTTGGGTCGTCTGAACTATAGGTTGTAAGCCTTCTTTTCATATTGGGTCTTTTAGGTGGCTCTTGTATAGCCCGGGGGTTTTTCTCTAGTGAGAGTTCTCATAGAGTTTTCCCTTCGTCACCAAAATTGCTTGTGTTGTCTCTTTACTTTATTTGCAATTTTGTGTGATTGGTTTTTAATTGATCAAGACTTGTGCATGCCTATTAATTAAGAACTTGTTTTTAATTAGTAGAATTTTATTCCGCTGTGCTACACCTATTCACCCCCCTCTAGGTGTATTTAGAGTCAAAACCCTGTTTTTCAACATCTTCATTCATTGTGACTTTGTTTCTCACATATGGAGGTAATTTATTACAGAGGTTCAAGTAAGTTGGGTGGTGCCAGGAGAGATAAGCCTACTTGCTTCCCAATGGAGCCTTCCCTCTCTCTCTAAGTTTGGACGTGTGATGTTCAAAGCTGTTTTCTTTTCCACATTATGGGCTGTTTGGAAGACCAGAAATAAGAAAATTTTTGAGGATGTTTCTCTTTCTCCCAAGGCAGTGATTGAGGAAGTTATTGTATTAGCATCAAATTGGGTTAGTGTAGGGAAGCATGGTCAAGGCTTGTCTGCAGCAGACATTTCCCTCTATTGGAAGGCTCGTGCTTTTAAGTAAAGTAGAGGGAAGCATGGTCAAGGCTTGTCTGCAGCAGACATTGCCCTCCATTGGAAGGCTCGTGCTTTTAAGTAAAGTAGAGGAGAAGGTGGTCCCGAGGGCTGTCAATTTAGAGGCTATTGTAGGGTTGCGATACTACTTGTTTTTTGGGCTGTTTCTCTTTTTAGTCCACTGCCTCGTGGACTATTGTATGCTTTATGCTCTTCTTTTTCTTCATTTTAATGGAAGCTTTCATTATCTATCAAAAAAAAAAAAAAAAAGTTCCAGAAGCAAAAGGCAGAAGCAGAATATCATATTTTTCTTCACTTCTCTATCAAAAAAGATTGCTAAGTAGGGCCAAATCATTGCACCATCAAATATAATTATGATAATGACCATGAGTGGTGCCAGTTTTTTCAGCTAAGAGGATAGAAGGATTAAACTTTAAAGCCTATGATTGGTAGTTTGAGGCAGACGATCACTTACTTACTGTATGTATTTCCTGTGTGACTTCTGAAACAAGGCAATTTATGATAGAGAAGTATAGCCAGAACGAGCAATCAACAAAACAATATACTTGATGCACAATAAAAAATTCATACATCTATAGTAGGAATATGTTGTCTTAAATCATATATTTGAATTTGAACAAAATTTTGAATCATTCTCATATCATTATCACATCTTATTGCGATTAGCATTGAGGAATTCAGTTTGCATCTAAGGCCATGGTCTTAAATGTTCAGAACTGACCATCCTGTTAGATACTTGTTTCTTGTAATGCATGTTAAATAATGCTTTTGTCATAATCCTTTCCTTATATTGATTATTGACATGGTTAAACTTCTATCATGTTGTGAGTCCATGGTGTTTAAGCCTCAAACACATTAATAAGATTTAACTGTTTATTTATGCAACTATATCAGTAAAAATTCTGAGTAATCAACATTTAAGATTGTAGAAATTACGTATCTTACCAGGAATATGGACATGGAGGTATGCTGCACATTGGGCATGCTAGAGATGCAGCAAGCTGTTGAACTCAAGAAGGCAGGTCTCACAGCTTACAACCATAATCTTGATACATCAAGGGAGTATTATCCTAACATCATAACCACTAGATCTTATGATGAGCGTTTGGAGACTCTGAAGTTTGTCCGTGAGGCAGGGATCAGTGTCTGTTCAGGTAATTTGTTTCCTGAAAATCTGTAACCTCTCAAAGATATTTCAATATAACTTAGGTTTTTATCTGATTCTTGGGTTTGGTTGTTTATAAAAAATAATAAGATATGTGTCATAATTTGTTTTTAATAATAAGGAACTAATTTTTATTTTTATTTTGGCAGTTTTTGGAGGTCCTGATAGGAACCTTGTGATTTTCCTTTTTGTTGACAAAAATTATGAACCTTTGCATAGAGTGCCATGGCTCAAATCCAGAATTTTTATACAGTAAAGAATATAATCTATTGGGTTTGAAGTGTGATTGTAATTCCCATCTCATGTGAGAAATGAGAATTAAGCAAGCATAAGAACTTACACTACCATAATCAATTTAAAACGTAAATAATAATTCAGTGTAAATCAAACTGAGACTAGGCACAATAAAAAGTCAATCTGAGTATGATGATATATAAGTGAAACTTGAGGAAGCCAACCAAATAAATAGGTTAAATTAATTATTGTGAGCCTTGGCGCAACGCTAAGGTTGTTCCCTTGTGATCTAAGGGTTGTGGTTTTAAGTCACAGGAAACAGCCTCCCTGCAGTGGTGGGAGCCTCGTGCACTGGGTTAGCCCTTAACTATAGTCGAAACATAATTGAACTTAAACAATAAAATCCAACAACTATCATTCAAAAGTGAAAACTATCTACTTTAGAAATATGCATCACGATTTTGTAGTACGTGGATCCTTGTATAATCTACCATGCCAGTTCCTTATCTTCATCTGTACCTGCATTTATTAAAAGGAGGAATGAGCCAAGCTCAGTAGGCAGTATTTTACCGATTTAGTTTCCATTGAAAACTGTAGACATGTAGAATTTAGTTAAGTAAAATCTAGCACATGAAATAACTGAATTTAAATCATGCTAATAATGAAAATATATTTTCATAAAATTAATGTAAACCTAGGATTCATGTATGTCATAAATAATGCTTTCTAAAATGCCATGACATATAAACAAATAAATATATGTGCCACCAATTTGCAGTATGCAATGCAATATATTCCCTCTGTAAAATCCTCTCTTCACAGATACACTGAGCAATGCCTTGTATAGTGATTTTGGAGTAGATGAGATTGCACACATTCTGACTGTAAAGTCTTCCCCCCACCTAAACGGGCTTCCACTATAGTATTCAATATTTATATCATAGTTTTATAAGCCTCCAACCAATTGGATCATAATACTGAATTACTATTTTTGAAAAGAGGAGCACACTTGCAGATATTCCAGACATTCCTGTGACAGTTTGACTCAAATCATAATATGGTCTCATTATATCAATGTTTTACTCAATCTCAAGTATAGGTTCTTATCATAAACCGCATCCTACAAGCTGGGCTTTGGGTGCTAAAAAACCTTCATCATGACATGTAGGGATAAACAATAATATATAGGTTTTTGGTGGCTGTTGTGCTCCAATCTTCACACTTCACCCGATCCATAAAGTTTTTTGTAATATTGCAGCCTAGATCCTCACATCTCACTCTTTTACCGGGTATATGAAAATCATCCAATGTTCAATTTAATGCAATTTCATAAACACTAGTTTCTCATTCATAAATTATGCATTTGTTGTTCCATAAAATTCATTTATGCATTTCATAAACAATAAAACATCTCACATGTAGTCATTAAAATTAAAAGAAATTCAAGATAATATTGTTATAAATAAATCAACAATAGGTTCAGGTCATCCATATCAATTATTCAATAATATAATTTAGATTAATAACACTATTTTACAAAATTATACGGAACATCATATGCTTCATTATCATTCGCATTTTAAATAACTTATCACAGATATAGGGTCTGTTAACACGACTCTCTTCCTAATAATTAGATAAAATCTTTTTCTTTTAAATTAAAAAAATCATCATTTAAATAATGCCCATTGCCTATGGCATAACCCTTTACAAATTAAAAGAAGTTAATTTAATCTTATAGGAAGTCAAAAAATTAAATAGTAAATTATCACAAATCAGAGAGCCTATAATTTGGGGTAGAGCCCCTATCTTAATGACATTATCTAATTAAAATGTTTTACACTTTATTTAAAGCCCAATATCCTTATATTAATTAGTATATTTTTACTTAACTAACTTCCCTTTTCACAAGGCATACGGGAAATTATTTATTTGAAATTACTAATAGATTTGACTTTCACTGGTAATAAGGTTTCTTGATAACTTCCCTAATTAACTAATTAATGATGGAAAAGATTCTCTTACAAGTTATAACTATCTAACTAACTAATCATTAGAAAGAACCTCCCAATTACTAACTACGCATTAAAAGCAATCTTGTTGTAACAACTTGTTACTAACTTATAACAAACTATTTAATTAATTATTAACTAACTAATTAATTCTTAAGAAACTAACTAATCATCACATAAAGAGAATCTTTAATAATTAACTAACTAAATTTTTTGTATCTAACTGACTAATTTGTTGATAAACTACCTAAATGATTTACTAAATGACTAATCCTCAATGAATAGGCCTACAATTATTAAACTTGTAATTAATAACTACCACTTGTACATGGCCTATAATTTACAATTAACAACCACCTTCTATTTGGGTTTGCAAAGTAAAATTCTTAATTTCCTATAATTAATCAGCTACCAAGATAATAGGATTTGTTAATAAATACCCCAGTTAATTAAATAACCAACCATCAACTAATTTTCATGAATGGGGTTTGGTGATATTTTCATATTTATTGTAGGACCAATAACATATCAGGGTTTGTAGTGGTTTATTATCTATTAATTTACAAATTAGTACCCTAAAATTTTAGGGAAATGATAGAATAAGAATCAAAGTCCAAATATTTCATCTGAAATCTGTTCTCTTTTATAATTAATTTGGATTTTCCCAAAAATCTTGCTTACAATTATTTATATTCTTTTCAATTAGATACATTGTAAATTTATGTCCAGACTTTTAATCTACCTAAGAACCTCCAAAATTGATTAATATATGATCCAAGATCATCCAAGAATGTTAAAAATCAATCTTTTATGATTTCAAGATCTTTAGAACTTACCTATTTTCTTTCAATAATTATATTCTAGTATGGAAACCAAAATTTAAAGTCAAATCATTATTGTTGATACCCTAAATTAGCTTCATTTTATAGAATGGTAAAGTACCTAAAGGTTTAAGGTTTCCTTCATGGAATCATAATTTAGAGTTTTTGGCACGAATTTGAATAATTAATAGAAGCAATAAAAATTTTTGAGCACGAAGTTGAATAATAAAGATCATCAAGAAAACGTAAACATCTTATCAAGAATCTGTCTTGGCTTCATCTGCTAGTCTAAAACACCGAAAAGAATCAAAGTAGGTAGAATCCACCTACTTGTGATCCATATTTTTTACAATTTATCTTCATGAAGAATCAGAATTTTCCACCAGTAAAAAGTAAAACCTTAGGTTGCTCATGCATTTTTCTCCCTTTTTATTTGCTAGCCGTCCACTTCAAAACTGGATACATTATGAAAGTAAAATACTAAGCTTATATATATTATGGGGTTTAGGGTTTCCTAATTTGATTAGGTTTACTAAAACACTCCTTATTCTTTAAAGTCTCCAACGTCCACTTTTATTTCCAATTTTCGTCCATTTTTTTTATATTGTATTTAAACAACACTTAATTGCAATGGATCTTTGTATACTACTAAAATTAGGATTCCTTAATCAACTTCTATTATGAAACAGCCTTTATTCCCTTAATGGGCTGTATGCCTAACTATTTGGATCCAACCTAGAGCTAGTGTAAGTTCAAGTGGGATCTTAAGCCCAAGAAGATTAATTAATTAATTACTTAATTAAACAGTTACACTAATTAGGAAAAGTTTAATCCTAGGTAAATTTGTAAGTCATCACATAGAGAATCCTATTATTCTTGTTTCGAGCTATGATTTTAATCACTTATCTGGAATTTGCTGGTCCTCATAGGTGTAATTATTTAGAATTTGTACCTTAATGGTATTGAGGATTTGCCTCCTTTACCATGTCAGTGGCAAAGGTGTATTATATATCTTTCTAACCATGGTTTTCTGTGTGTGGAATTCTCTAATATTAATGACCTTGGTGCTGCATAAAAGGCACATGAAATGATATCTAAGGAGTTAGGTTTTGGAAGAAAATAAAATAGTCTACTATAGGGAATTATCCATGGTATGTCCTGCTGATGGTTGTATTGTGAATTTGTGATCCATCCATCAATGGGATCCTTCTTGTGCTGTTATGAGTTCTTTTATGGCATGGCCTGTACAGTGGGAATTTATAGATATTACCCTCTTTCCAATCTGAGTGCGAAGGAATTCTGTCTGAGTAGCAGTTTCTTTTATGTGTTCACCATTTGTTTGTTTTTTATGTTATGATTGATTTAGCAAATGAATTAGCTTTAGATCATCTTCATCGTCTCAACTGTCAACTTGATTCTAGTGATTTCTAGAGGTAGAAATTAATTTATCAATAGGATGCTTATTTTTCTGACTGCATAGATAAATTTCTACTTTCTGTTTAATATGAGGAATAGATAAACTTCTAGCTTTCAATTAATAGGAGGAATAATTGGCCTTGGAGAAGGAGAGGAAGACCGGGTTGGACTGTTGCATACATTGGCGACACTTCCTACACACCCAGAGAGTGTTCCTATAAATGCACTGGTTGCAGTCAAAGGCACACCTCTTCAAGATCAGAAGGTATATTATATTTAAAATTTTCCTTACCTTTATATACTGATAAACATGCCACATCTTTTCTATTATGTGCACTTCTGAGTGCTATCAGGGTTCCCAAGATCATATTTGACATTCTAACATTAATAGTTGGGCTAGAAGTTGTTAATCACAGTAATCTAGTCTAAACTAATATTGTTTTAAGGATGAAATCCCAAAGATAGATCCAGAATCATGTATTATTAAGTCATATTTCTCTTTGTATGTAGGAATTATTTCCAAGTTATTGTTATCTGCTTCTGCATCTTAGGCATTATGGTATTGAGTTCTTCATTGAAAGTTGGCCATTGATGTTTCTTTGTAAGTAGTTGTTGAAAAATGCTGTTGGAAGATTATTTTGCCATGTTTCATATATTTCTGCTCAATCTTTACTAGGTCTACAATCATGCATTACTGTGCCTTTGGTGATGCACACCACTATTTGATGCATTATTCTGTTTTCTCAACTATGAGTCTGGATCATGTGTTTCTTGCTCCCATGGAAGCATGAGACAGACTCACAAGCTTCAAGGTTTTGAGAGCAAAAATGATGGCAGCAATTCATACAGTAAACTGGTAGTATATGGAGCACTTTTTAACATCCTAGAATCTTTATAGAACTCTTACAAAATTTCCTGCATCAACCTTTGTCAATCTTTATAGAAATTTTCGGATAATAAACTGATAAGAAGAGGAGAAACAAGATATGTTAAAGCTAAGTTAGGTTGTCATCGAGTGAGCCTGATCTCTGCAATTACGTTCATGAGATGAGTCAAGCATGAAGGACACTCATTTTCTTAAATGAACCTTTGTGAACTTGCATCAGCTCAGCTCAATTATTATTTTTACTATAAAAGATAACTACAATTTATTATCAGACATTAAGCTAAATATTATGCCTTTGAATTTCGGAAATAAAATTTCATAATACTCCTCAGAATGACCACTATACCAATCAAAATCATACAAATCGCTCTTAAATATAAGTTACTCTTGAGAAAATGATGAATCTTTAATTGTTTTAGCAAACCTTGTCCAACACTCTGAGATAATATGAAAAAGAAAGCATTTTCCATAGATCTCGGTGAATGCATGTGGCGGAGATAGATGCATTGGTTCTGTATAAATGAGGATCGGTTGACGATGGATGGATACACGTAGCTTCTAAATGTTGATCGAGTGTTTGAATATTCAGAAATTGTAAATTTTCTATGACGTTTGTAACATCATGATTGCAGAGCCTAATATGCTTTCATGGTCGACAAATGTTAATCGAGGACAAAATTCTCATAAGCAAGAAGCTTTAAGACATTGTATCCTCATTTTAATTGTAACCTATTGAATGTGAACACCAGAAGAAAAATCCACCTACCTTGCTGATCAATTATTCTTTTGCTTAAAAAATCTACAAGGTATAAGTGGTGATCAGAATGGAAAGAAAAGATCCAAGACATTAGTGTATAAAAACAGCTTACATTGTTGAAATATTTTGTGCGAAAAGGCAAGTTTGGCTACCATGCCCATTAACAGTATCTTTAGTAAGTGGTGAAGCTCCTCTTCCAGATTAAGGTAGGAAAATCAATAAGTGTTTCCTGTATACTGATTAAAAATTATTTACAAATCTTCAGAAGGTTTTTGATGGAGACTCACTTAATAACAGAAATTCCTCCACTTGAATTTTGAGCTTCACTATAAAATTCTAAATAAAGATGAGAATATGATTTGTATTAGGCATTTAATTTTTTTTCAATGAATTACAAGGTTTTTTTAGGAACTTTACTGAAAGTTGTTTTCTTTGTGTAAAAACTGATGTGTCAACTAATGGCCCAACTGCTCAAATCTTGAAAATCTTTATTTTCAACTGTTATTTGTTGTAAACATGTACCTGTCATATTTCTGCAACTGTAAAGGATCCAACCAAATTTTGCATTGTCCATTTTGGCTTGGGCTTGTTAACATTTGCTTTGACACATAGCTCGGGCTTGCTAGAATTTAGGGAGCTCAGACTCAGCTCAGCCAATTATGTTATCAAGTTGCATTCCAAGCTCATTCATTGCAAATTTATAAAACCCATGAAGTTAAGGCTACAAAGTTAAAGGAAACTAAAAGTACAAAAATTCAATATTTTATATTTTCTATTTCATTGAAAATTATACATGATGAACCCTCTCAACACTGCTGATGATTTTCAGTTGCTGCATCTTGTTGACAGATGCTTAGAAAAGTTGTATCAGAAGTCGATACTTTATGAGTCTTTTGCTGTGGAAGATGATGTGGTGGAAATTGTAATGACATTGGTTTGCTGGAACCGTTGTTGAATATATTTTAACTGTGATATGATGAATACAGCAACCTTCAGACCTGGAGTTCTCTATATGCTTTTCTATTCTATTGCCAAATATCTGAAAAAGGAATGCAACGTCTGATCATAACAATTAAACAAAGTTGTATTTTGGTATAATTGTCACCTGAAAGCACATGTGAAATGGGTTCTGACCACCTTGATTTTCTGGTATCGGTTTTGAACTATTTACAAAGCCTTGGTGTGTCTTTTTTAGTTGCAGATCCTTTAAAATTCTTGGGCCATACAATGGTGCAATCAGACCTGTGTAGTAACCTTTTAATCTGAACAAGCACACATATCTTGTTCCTTACTAGAACTGAACATGCATAGGAAAAAAACTGCAATTTCGGTTTATCTGGGACAATAATCTACGTTACACCTGTTAGGTAATGGGTTCTGATACCCTGGTCATGTATTATTCTGTAGATGGAGCCATGGAGCATTCTTCCTTTGGTTGCATTTTAACGTGTTCTTTTGTGCAAACTAACATACTGATTTGACTCTTCTCAGCCTGTAGAAATATGGGAGATGATAAGGATGATTGCTACAGCTCGTATTGTGATGCCTAAAGCAATGGTTAGGCTGTCAGCTGGGCGAGTTCGGTTTTCCATGCCTGAGCAGGCATTGTGCTTTCTCGCTGGTGCCAACTCCATATTCACTGGAGAGAAGCTGTTGACAACACCCAACAATGATTTTGATGCAGATCAACTGATGTTCAAGGTTCTTGGACTTATTCCAAAAGCTCCAAGCTTTTCTAGCGAAGCAGCAACATCTTTGGAAGCTAAACATTGTGATGAAGCTGTCTCTAGTACTGGCTGAGACGATTTATATAGGTACCAACACTCTATCACTCTCTCTCCTTTCTCTTGTTGTAGTCTATTATCTTCCTATTTCAATTGCCTTGTGGATAATTCAAAATTAATCATATGGCAATCTTATTTATCTCTTACATTTAATCAGGCTAGCAAGTATGGGAAATATATAACTTCAAATATTAGCTAATCTACAGTTACAAAACATTTCTTTTTTAAAATAGTCGAGGTATGATCGAGAATATCATGGCCCCAAATATTGGGGGTTTTAGGACCTTGATCAACATTTTTATAGAATTCCGAAATCAATTAGTAAAAATAAGTGTTTTGGGACCACTTTACAAGTCTTGGTAACTGATCGTCAGTCATGTATTGTAAACTCGCATAAGAGAAATAATGGGTTTCTTAAGTCTGGAAAAATGCATCAGACCTTGTAAGATCAATTATTTCTCAAGTGGCTGATGATTAAGTGGGAGAATTAGTGGTTTGATTGTCTGTTGAAATGCTTAATGACTTGGGAAGCTTCTTGCCAGAATCTAGCACTAAGAAGACTTGTATTTTGAGGTACAGAGGTTTTCCATTTGGTCTTACATGGATCAGAATTGCTAGCATAAATCCTTACTCTACTGTGTTGCAAGGCAGCCAAAGGCAGGCTGAGTTCTTGTGTCTCAGTAAAGGAGTGGCTGTAGTCTGCTCCAAGCACACTTAATAGCTCGTAAGTAATTCAGAAACTCTGCTGAGTTACTGAGGCTGGTGATGTTGCTAGTTCACTTTGCCCTAAAACTCAGGGGAATTTAAGTAGCAGTTGACATATAACTAGGTCAGTAACCAGTAACTCATAGAACTTGGCTTAGTTTTTCAGCGATATGACCAATTAGCCAGGCTTTAGATAAAAATGCTACAATATTATCTATTCTGCAGTTGACCTTCAATTATAAATCTATTTTATTTTGTTATCTGTCTCCCCAACTTAAGCCAAGTAGTTAGAGTCTCAGATAGGTAGACCCCTGAGTTACCAGGCTTATAACAGTTCTTAAACACTGGCTCGAAGATGTGTTCCTTAGATTATGACTAGTTAAATGCCAATTAAGGTGCTTATTGGCAGTGCTTAAATCTGCTACTGTCAAAGATCTGAGGTTTATTGGTGTATGCAGGTTCATTTTTTGCTACCCACCCACTTTTGCAAAAGATTTATATACAGAACCAAGTTGTTAATCATAAGTCCGAAGCCATGTTATATAAAAAAACATAACGGATGGTTCAAGTAATTCTTCCAAAAAATTTTGCTCAAACTAGAGAGGAGCTCCTTTCAAGATATATTGCTTCACTTCTGGGAGAAAGATCTGCATAATCACAGGAACTCAATATTTTGCAGTCCAAAATTCTTGTAAACTCAATTGGGTTCTGAATTTCTGGTCCTTAAAATCCATCTCCTTGAGTGTTTCTGTGTTTGTGTGTAGGTCTTAGATTACAACTCAAGGAGGGCTACCCTGCCCTAGGATCATCCCTGATGAGGGTGAAGGCAGGGTAAAGTTGAATTTTGATCTACTAGGGTTAAAAAACCTGTGCGAGCCGAAGGATGATGTTTGGCACCTTGTCTTTGATATCATTTTCAAGTGTGAGTTCATCATAACATTTTCCTTCTAGGTCAAACTCCTAATGGTGATATTTTTATCGTGTATGTATATTTCGGCGATCAAATCAATGTAAAAGTATTAATTTTGAATTACTTTTTTGTTTGAAATGCTTTTGAGTTTGAATTTATTTAATCTATCAAAACAAATGTTTCTTTTTTAATCCTGCCCTTTTCCAAAGAGAAATTTGTGGGATCATCCTAGATTTATCTATTTATCATATCTTTTTGTGGTCCATAAGTATAATGGTGTTGCAAGTGTTCAAAGCTATCTTAGATGGAGTCCTTCAAACTAGGTTCCATGATCAGGCAAGAGAGTCTAATTCTAAAAAATAGAGTCATCAACATTCAATGGGTTAAAGTGTCCTACCAAAAAAAAAAGGGTTAAAGTGTAAATGATCAGTTAAAATAAGAGAGAGAACCAAACTAATAGAACTCCATCTTTTGTCAATGGTTTGGACAAACAAGCTTGATTAGGAAGTGTAGAAGGTGTTGGGCACCTCTCTTCATCCACCATTAAGATGATTGCATTGGGTCATTGCCATCCTTGGCAAAAGACTAATGAGAATCTTAATTCCAAAATAGTGAAAATTATCATAGAACTTTCAGAGACTAGAATAAATCTGAATAGATAAACATGTAAAAACTTAAAAATGAGTGAATCAATGCATGTCTTACTTGCTAAGGTGTCAAACTTGAAGAATCTCCTTATCTAAGTTCTAAAATTTGAGAGGTCTAGACATAGGTATGATCATTACCTTTTAGGTTTCCCATTTTGCACCAAAATCAAATGCTAGTGAAACTCCAACATGCAACCTAATAAAAACATGATTGGTTTTTTGTTGTCATTTACATCATCATCATCATCATTATCATCAAAAGCCATTTCCCACCAAAGAGGGGTCGGCGACACGAATCTTGTCTTTATATCCCATTCTATCAAGGTAGCTATTAAATACATTTAAAAATGGCTGCCATAAGCCATGAAGTGGAGACCATTTATTCTGAAATTTTTATTAGTTATTTTTTATTCTTTTATAATCCAGTGTACAAAATTGAATGAGAATGTGACCTTGAACCTCTATTTTGCTTATGTATTTTAGAGAATAGTTGCAGAACTTTGAATTCAAACCTTGAACTTTAAAATGACAAAATTTTTAAGTGAAAAAGAGTCCTTGTAATTGCTGCTACAAAATTGTTGTCTGAAAGATTGTATTCAAATATATTCGTGAGAGAGAATTTTGTGGGTTTAAACTTGGGGTCTATGGGTTTCATGGATAGAAATGACAAAGTTCCTAAAGTAATATAGAATTCAAATAGGAATATCTGAAGGGTAAATTATAGTCTGTTGGAGGATTTAACTGTCTCATTATCCATGGATACTTTAAGTGAAAATGAAATAGAATCAGCCGAAAAAAATGCTTTTGTATGACAAATGATGATTTAAAAATCAACTATATATATATATATATATATATATATTTATAAACTAAACTATTGGCTGTGTGCATATAGGTGTAATTCTACATCCTTATTCCTTCCTAATGGCTATCTACTTCCACACAATATTCAAGGCATGCTATATTAAGCTACTACTAATATGAGGTCACTATCATACACTGACTATGCATGTAAACATGTGTTCTTTTGTTAAAAGAGAGTCAATGAAAGCATAGTGTCTTAAGAAAGGACTAAATCCCAAGGTTAAGTGTAGCCATCATTCATTGATTTAAGAGTATAAATGATCATTTAAGAAGAAGAAAATCATATAAAATCCTACATAATATTGCATTAAGAAAAATTTCTGAAGTAGGAGATTAGGTTAATAGAGAGGGGAGGTGTTAGCCAGTATAGGCAACCTCTAAGCAGTAAGCACCATGGTTCCCCAGAAAAGAGTTTTTTTTTCATAGAAAATTAAACTATATTAAATAAAAGTTAAAATCAGTTCAGGAAATCAATGTACAATCACATATGCACCCACTCCCCAAGATAAGCGTTAGATTTACTAGACAAGAGTTTTAATACATTAGAGATTATTGGAATAGCAAGTTGTATTGGGCCACCATGAGTCCAAGCCCAGCCCAAGGAACAACCAGCCAGTCCGGCTTGGATTTTCAGAATACTCGAAATAATAAATTGGTAATTTATTTATTTGTTTTTGTATCTTTTTGTATTATTAGGGGTGCACCTTGGGTTAGTTAAACCAAAAAATGACTGATCCAAACCCACTTTGGGTTGGTTTTTAGCATGTTTTGTTCAATTTTTGTTCCAAAAACACTAAATTATGTAAGTTTGGTTTCTGCTTGAAGTCTTGGTAAAATCAAATCAACCCGAAGCTCGACTTATAAAGATGTTTTTCTAAACCAAACTGAATTGAACTGAATTATATATATTATATAACATATGTATCTATATTATTATATAAAGCCAACACTTGTTTTCGGCTTCACATTCTATATCCAAAATGCCCTCCATATATTTTCAAATTTACTCTAATACCCAAGTTTGTTAAGCCACGTCTATCAGTAACTATCAGCCCTTTTAATGCTATTTGTTTCTAATTCTTTTGTCGCATGCATAGCGCATGCTTCCCCTCAGACTATTATAAATTAAGCCAACCGTCTCTTTTCTAGTTGACATTTGATACCTTAATTGCACCACACATTTTTATTCGCTTTCATCTCCCCTTAACCAACTTACACTTATATAACTATATCTTATTCTCTAAAATACTCTTTACTTTTATATTCTTAGACATATAATTACTTCTACTCTCCAAAATGTCTTTCAATTTATTTTTCTTTTATCTCCTAATTAATTTCATCCACATATTTAATTCTTTTGCTGCGCGCATAACGTGTGCATTTCCCTTGGTTATAATATATGTGGTTAATAGACTAATTATTATGCAAATTAGCATTGAGCTGAGTTCGTGTTAAATTGATCTGACCTGGTGCCAAACTGAATTTGAACTTTGTGTTGGGTTGATTTGTGAGTTCTGGGTTTTTAATATAAGTTCGTTTTGATTTTTGGGTTGGAGAGTTCTGCTTTCATTTCGGTATGGTTTTGGTTTCAGTTCACCCTCATTTACATTAGTTTGGTTTTGGTTGATGCCAAGTTGAACTAAACCAAGCCGACTTTTCCTTGGTTTGTTAAAGTCTATTGAAGACATCTCCTTTGTTTTATTATAACTCTTAAACAGCCTATTGACCTAAAAGTTTAGGGAAAATTAGGTTTAGGTTATACCTTTTAGAAATAATTTAGATTCAATCAACCAATTCTCACTGATTAGTAAATAATGATACTTTTTAAAGTAATTGAGAATAAATATTATTTTACTATTCATAGACAATTTCTTTCAAATATACCCTTAAAAGACTTAAAAACCTCACTTGTAACAAACTTAGTAACAAAAGGTTTGTAAGTCTTTTGAGGGTATTATTGGAAGAAACTTTTTATAAATAGTAAAATAACACTCATTTTCAATTGTTCTAAAAAAGTATCATTATTTTTGAAAGTTAAATAAATGATAAAGCAAACTTGTTACTGAAAGTTAAAGACTAGACTAAGGCCTCGCTTGGTAATCATTCTGGATTAAGAATTCATTTTGAGAATCAGTTCTTGGAATTCTTTTTATGAATATATTTTGAAGGCTTCTTAATTCCTTTTGGTTAACATGTAGTAAAATAAATTCTAACTTAGATAAGTGTTTGGTTAACAAGTAATGAAATGAGATCTGTTACATTTTTCTATTCCCTTATTGTTTTTTTTCTTTTTTTCATGAATAATAATAAGAAAATTGACTCAAAGAGGATAGATAAAACTTAAAACACCTAAAAAAAAAACTTACAATCATGCTTATAAATATATTTGAATACAAATAATTCAATATAAAACTTTTAAAGACAATATTTTCAATCACAATATGATCTTCATACAAATTTAAAGGATCCAAAAAATGAATTCAAAAAATTGAATCATTTTTGCAATAAATGTTGGTTGAAAGAGGATAGATAAAAATAATAAAAAACATTTAATAAATAAAATATGGGTCTACTGATTATGTCTGTTAATATGGAACACTAATAGTAGCAACATTAAGTCTCACAAGGTGCTATTACATCTATAATTTATAGAAAATTTTATTAAATTAGTACAAATAATACTTTCAAGGGCATTCACTATTGCAAGCATGTGATATAGCTTCAGCAATTGATTGTCTAATCGCATCCATCCATCTTATTCCTTGTTCTTACACTACACCATTTGGATTTGGTTCATCATCAATATGCTCATCTTCAATAATTAAATCTTCTTCTTCATATTGATTAAATAGCTCATCTTTCAATGTTTATTGTTTGATGAAGTTATGCACCATACACGCAGAAATAATATTTCTTTGTGTTGAAAATGGGTGTGGAGCCATTCTCTTAAGAAAAATAAAGCGTGGCTTCAACACACCAAAGCATCGCTTAATTACATTCGTCAATAAAAAATGAGCATGATTAAATAATTCTTTTACTTCACTTGATGAAGTATTTTGTTTGTAATCATGTAAATCATAATGCAATCCTCGATATGGTGCTAGAAAACTCTACATGTTTGAATATCCGGCATCAACATAATATTTTCCCAATATATTTCAATAATTTGGAAACTTTCAAAAAATTATATATGACTATAGAATTTGTTTACCTTCAGGGGCTTTTGGAAAGTTCAGATGTGATCTATGTATAGTCTCCAAAAGAACTCTTGAATCATTAGTCGATCCTTCCCAATTAGCATAGACAAAGGTGAATCTTATATCAAAGGCATATGTAGCCATCACATTTTGAGAGATATTTGCCTTCCTATCTTGGTAAGGAATTTGCTTCTTAGTAGAAACCACAACATCAACTAAAGAGCCATTAATTGCACCAACATAATACTTAACAAGATAAAAATATATAATTACAATAGAAAAAATAATGCTAAGTATTTGAAAAAATATATACCTTGAACCATGGATAATGTTTTGGATTCCTGCGAATTTCTATTGGAGTATGATCAAATGATAGGGCACTATAAAATTTTTGTGCAAACTTCACAAAAGGTAATAACTCCTAATTAAAGTGATGGCTTATTGTTTCCCTGAATGTTGAAACCTTTTTTGCATGCTTTTCTTTCTTTCACTATGTTCAATAGTTAGAAGAAAGATAGCTAACTATTCCTCCATAGTTACTCTCCATGTGTCTTTTAATAATTCATGCTCTTGAATAGTGTAACGCCTCGGATCCGAGTTACGTAGCATAACCGTAACTCATCTCCAAGGGTTATCTTTTTCAACCAAGATCGATATATCAGCATGAAAGAAAACATGAAATGAACAACATTCGACCACACCAAAAACAACTATATCACTAAATTGAATACAAAATACATTACATTAACACAACTCTCAAATCAAGACAAATGTAAACCTAAGTTAATATAATCCTAGAATTTTCGGAAAAAGGCTATATAACGCCTGTATTTACAAGAATGGGTTAAGCCCTCAAACCAATACCTGATAAACACAAGAAAAACATATATACAATATACATCATTCCAAAAACTAAACCATCCAACATCTACAGATTTAAAATAAAATTCACAAAGGGTTTCACTCTCTTTCTCTCTCTCGTTTACAACATATACAATGTACAATATTCAAAACAAATTTTACAACTATCCAAAGAAGATATTTGCCTTCTCTATCTCTAGCCGGAATAGTGATCCTTCGGCCTATACTCCATTTCCCCCTTGATACTCTGCCCCAGTATGCGGCTTACCAGCAGAATCTAAAACAAAACCGATAAATCCAAAACACGGGTGAGACTAATGTCCCAGTAAGTAGCATATGCATGATATAAAACTGTTTATGCAACTTTAAGCTAATGAAATAACATGCTAACATATCATACGATAAATCTCTATCCAAATCATGCGAATAAGCAGTTCATTATCATTTACACAATACTAGTAATGAGCAGATAAAATCAGAGTAAACCAAACTACAATGTTAGCATAAAGTGTATGTACAAAACTTGTGGATTAGTGATTCTATAAATCGAGACAACCACCCCTCAGCCGGTTTGCCACCTCACGACTCACGGTTCGAGCCTGATCAGGGTTCTCGTCCGGAGTGGAGCACCCACGCATGGGCTGGCAAGGAAACAACCCACACACGCACCCACACACACATACACACATACACACGCATACTCACTCGTACACAGACCCCGCCGATCCCATACGGCGGACGGGTTGTCGCAACCCTCTATCCCACAAAAGAGCCTCACCGATCCCACACGGTGGTAGCGGATGTGGCCCTGGGTGTTAACTCGATAAGCCATCACTAATACACAATCTAGACGGACTGTGGATCCACGACTCTCTATGCGGCCTAGACTCGTATAATAATTAACCATGCAATTATTTGACTAAACAAAACTTGTAAGAAATCAACTGCTAAAGTAAAACTCAATCCAAGTGAACCTCGCTGTTCACTTGCCCTTAAATCCCTAGGCCATTTTGCCCTTCGGGATGCCATAGGCTCATTTCCTTTTTCAACGAACAAGAAACCTCAGCTTCAATTTCCAATTACAATCTCAATTCCTTTTATAAACCACCTTCGAACACAAGTTAGAAATAAATCAATTTCATGTTCGGATAATACCGATACAAATTATCCACAGTTGGTTTGCAGTTGTTGTTCACTCTGCAGAACTAATTTTTAACTAGTTAATTGAATATTTCACCTGATCTAATCTATAAGGAATTGTATACGTGCCATATATCGTTGGAAATCTCTGCGAGTCTAGTTTCCAACGCAACAAACGGTTCGTAATTCGGAGTTTCCTGCAGGAACTTGTGGCTGTTTTACTACAGTTGGTTATAACCTGCCGCGAAACCAAATGGACGGACACCATTAATTTTTCATGATTTTTCTTGCAATATCTCGAGTTCCGATTGGTCCCAAACCAATTCCATTCAACTACAAATACCCTAAGGGCCCGATTGGTTCGCGGAATCAGGGGTTGGAATTGGGGTAAGAATTGGAATTGGGTTCTCAATTCCAATTCTTTTGATTGGTTAAATATTTGGAATTTGGAATTGGAATTAAGGCCCAATTCCATAGAATTAGCTTATAGGCTATTTTTGAAGTTACCTAATTCCCTACTAAATCGAGAAGAATTGGGGATACAAGGTAGAGAATTAGAAGCACGATATATGCCCGACAAATAGAGCTAGCAAAATGTGACCCGACCCGAGTTAAACGGGTTTGGGTTGACCCGTTTATTAATTGGGTTGGGGTTTCCCCAACCCGCCAGTAATTGGGTCAACCCGATTATGACCCGGCAACCCTAAGAGTAACCCAATTTTTAAAAAAAATCGACAAAAGTGTCATGTCCCGACCCGATTAACCCCCCAACCCGACCCAAACACGGTACAACCCGATCCAATTAACCCCCAACCCTATTTTAATCATATTTTTTGAAAAATAAAAAATAATAATAAACGGATTGGCGAGTTGAACCCGTTTATTGGCGGGTTGGGGGGTTTTCCAACCCGCCTTAATTTAGTTTAACCCGAACCCGACCCAATTAACCTCCAACCCGATTATGACCCGACCTTGAACCTGACCCAAACGGACCCTTTGCCAGCTCTACCGATAAAGAAACTACTAAATCTCATTCTCCTCTTTCTTGCTGGTGTTGCGAAGCTACCAAATCTCGTTCTCCTCTTCCTCGCTGGTGTTGCAGGGACTAGTACGTATTTTCTTCCTTCTTCTTCTTCTTCTCTCTCTCTCTATCTCTTTTGTTTCCTCTCTCTCCTTCTTCTATATTTCTCTCTCTTCTGTTTCCACTTGCTTTGACCTATCGAGTTGATCATAATCATATGGTCTTATACATGGAGGACCTGATTAAGACAAAAATATTATTAAAATCCAGTAGTGTTGTTTTGGTTTTGGTTGCAGAGAATGGATTATTGGAATTCATATGTCATGATAATCAGTCATTTGTGTTATTATTAACATGGGAATGATACAAATCAATTCTTCATAAGTTCATCCAATCAGTGGAATTGGATTTTAAATCAATTCTTCATGGAATTATAATTGCAAATTTCAATTCTCTTGCCATCCAATCACAATAATTTCAATTCTACCCAATTCCAATTCTTGATGAATTAGAATTGGAATTATAATTCTTAATTCCAATTCCAATTCATTGAACCAATCGGGGCCTAAACTAAATTTTAGACTACAATCATGAATTTTTACGCGAAGATTCCTAGCCTTTGCAAGCCATCGAAATTTTAGACAACTGACCTCATCTTAAGGTTCTCTATCAGAAGGTCGCCTAGACAAGTCTCATTTCCTCAGTTCCATTTCATAACCTAAATTAGTATTTTTCTTATGTCGAATCAAATCTAAAATCAAAACTAAATTAACACTCTCATGCCGAATCAAAACCGAAATTAGAACTCTAATCACAAATAACATCAAAGAGATAAACAATGCAAGTTCTTCAAAATTCTGCATCCCATATAACCAGCAGGACAAATTTCCTCTGTAACATGTCCGAGCAAAGCTATACTTAACTACCTTATCGGCCAACCTAAATTTCTCAGCTTAAGCTAGAGTCCCTTCCTACAACCTGTTTCAGGTAAATAGTAGATTTTATCCTATGCTATACTAACAAACCTTTAATCCAAAACATGCTTAAATCAAACAGCTATCAATACATGCTTAGCTCATCAGCTACCAATACATGCTTAGATCCAATAGCTACCAATACATGCCAAATTAGAACCTAGCCTCAGCACCTATTCTTCTCATGCCAACTCAGAACCTAAACATATTGAAAATCATCAATACCTGTTTAAAATCTTGAGCATTCCAATCAGAACCACTCACTACATATTCTTAATCAATTTACCACGACATGGTCATTAAAAGATCCTAAACGAATTAACCCTAATAGGCATGCTTCATTACCAACTACATCCACCAAATTTGGTCACAAGATTCCTTGGCAAACTAGCTTATTTAAACAATACAATAATCAGACAGCAATTTGGGATTTTCTTTCTTTCTCAACAACTAACAGCCATTTGAAGGGAGCACAAACAACAATTAGGATTTTCTTTCTTTCTCAATAACTAACAGCAACTTAGAATGAATATAAAGAACATGTCTAGATGCACGACTGCTCTACTTTGAGCGGTTATTTACAAACAGTAATTGATTATACTCAAAAGAATATAAACGAAGTCATAAGAAATCAACAGTAATCGATCAAAACCAACAATAATCGATCAAACAAATAGAAATCAGAAAAACAAAACCCAAGCAGTAATCGATCAACCTAAAAAAAAATTGCTACTTACTCAGATTTCGCAGAATCCACTCAGAACCTAAATTAGATTTAAAGAACCTAAACGGAAAGAAATTTAAGTAAAAGACAACAAAAGCAAACTCACGATTGCTCTGTTGGGTGTTTCTCACGACCAAAAATTTCAGATTTAATTCCTACCCAAAGCCATCTAACAATCAGTCTTAATAGTTACTTTATCGCAGATCAGAGGAAATCAAAGGAAAGAACAAACTGTTTACGGCAACCAGATGAGGAGTAACGTATGCTGAAATCTGATAAACCAACAAAAATTTGATCGATTAAAATGCTACTTACCTGTTGTGTGAAAATCCACACGCCCAACCCTCGTTTCCCCTCTTCTCCCTCTTCTTCCAAGATTCCTCTTCTTCTTCTCTCTTCTGCGACTAACCCTCACAAACGCCCCTTTTTTTTTTCCTTTCTCTTCTTCCTCCTTCTCTTTCTCTTCTTCTTCTTCTTCTTCTTTTTCCTTCTTCTTCTTCTTCTTCTCCACGGTTCCTTCTTCTCTCCTTTCCTCCACGTTTTCCCTTCTCTCCTCCACGTTTTCCTCTTCCTTGCTGCATTTTTTTTTCTTCTCCTCAAACCCTTGACGAGCAAGCATCTTGATCATGAAAAAAACCCATTATGCCCTTAAACCACTAAACCGACCCACTACCACTAAACCACTCAATCCATTTATCAATTAAACCATTTTAATCACCAAATCAATTTAAATAAGCCAAACCCAATTAAAATAATTTCCCCAAGTAAAGTAATTCAATTTAACCCATTATACATAAAACAACTAAATCAAACTTTAACATTTAAACCAGTTCACTTGAATGAACCAACCCAACAAAACCTGACCCAAATAAATTTAACCTATTTACACTTAAAGCAAACCCACCCGAACCAAACCAAAGGGTTTGTTTTAAATTGATGAAGTTAATCGACTTAACTAAATTTAATTCTCTATTTACTCTTACTTAATATATTTAATCTTAATTATAATTTTTCTCAAAATTCCAGGATCTTACAAATAGCATAACATAAATTTCTAAATACATCTTTATCCATTAAAAATGATTTCATAGCAGCTTATAGAATGACCTGTAAATACTTCTTGCACATAAGAATGCCCTGTAAGAATAGAAACATGACATGGTTATTTGTAGAGAAACAAATCTATGTGATTTTGTATTGCTGTTGCACTAGCTAAGTATAACAACACCTCCTCATCATCTAAGTCCATTAGAACTATTACATAAAGTCATCCATCAACATAAATATAAAATAAATTATATGTATCTAGAAGATAAAAGACGTATATAATTCAAAAAGATTATGTTTTCTATTATCGTAATTCATTAAGTCCAAAAGATCATGTATGACTATTACAAAAGTCATGTATAATTCCTAAAATCTAAAAAAAATATATCAAAACATGTAATTAAAAGTTTACCAACATGTAAAGTTTGTCATATTTGTCTAACAAAAGAAGAGAGAGAAGAAAAAATCTAATCACATATAAAGTTCTAAAATCTTTTCCTTAAACATTTATAAGTCTTCTTTGTGGTTCCCAAAAAGCGTAACTTCATACTAAAATGAAGTCATATGTGACAAAATCTTTTTCAACCATACTATGAAGATCATTTGTTGTAGAAGGATTTTAAAATGCATCAACTGCATCCATAAATGTCTCACTTATTTATGGTATATCGTTCATCTTCTTCTAACATTCAATACAGACACTAATGGAGTACTTGTTAACTTTTGCCTCATTTCTTTCTAATTTCGATTGAGCAAGGTTCACTAAGTCAAAAATAGCCTGAGTCAATTTAGAAGACCTTAAATCTTTTTTATGTCGTGAGGCTGCAGATGGTGCTTCAAGTGGCCTTTTACGTTGACTACTCCCATATTTGTTATCTTAAATTTCATTATCATTATCCTGTATCACCAATTGTGATGATGGAGATACATTTGAAGCACATGGAACTGGCTCATCAATGTGTACAATGCTATCACCATTATCATTTGATAAGTCATCTTACGAAGGGCCTAACTTCCTCCAGTAGCCATGGTACCATAATTTTATTTCGCACAACTCATTGTAAAATAATAATGGTTTCTTTTTGGGTTTGCTTGTTAGTAACATTTTGTTGTAATGCATCATAATAATGAAAATAATGAATTTATTTAAAAAATAATGTACCTTTATATGATCATTTCATTTATCAATAAATGTAGAAAATGTTCTAAGCTCATCATCCCAACCCATCCCAATGTTGTCCATTATCAATGGATGCAAAAATGCGTATAGTATAGAAGAGAGTTGTGCATTGAAGAGAAAATATTCGATTGAAGTATTTACAATTTATACCACTGTTAAAAATTTCATGTTATTTACAACAGTGGGATGAGTTGGGATGATGGGCTTAGTGTGCATGGAAGAAGTTAATGGACAATAGTGAGATGGGTTGGAATGATGAGCTTAGAACATTTTTTGCATTCATTGATAAATAAAATGATTATATAAAGATACATTATTTTTTAAATTAATTTATTATTTCCATTATTATGACACATTATAACAAAATGTTAGTAACATGCAAACCCAGATGAACTCAATTTTCTAAGAAACCATTGTTATTTTATAATGAGTTATGCATTATATTTTGTGGTACCATGGTTACTGGGGAGGCAAGTTGGGCCTCTTTGCAAGATGGCTTACCAAATGACAATGGTGGTGACATTGTACGAATTGATGAGCCAATTCCATGTACTCCAGATGTATCTCCAATATCACAATTGGAGACACAAGATAGTGATGATGGAATTCAAGATGAGAGAAATTAAAGTGGTCGATGTAAAATACCACTTGAAGCATCATCTGCAGCTCGACGATATAGAAAAGATTCGAGGTATTTTGAGTTGACTCTGGCTATTTTTGGCTTAGTAAACCTTGTTCAAGCAAAATTAGAAAAAAAATGAGGCAAAAGTTGATAAGTACTCCATAACTGCTTGTATTGATTGTTTGATAAAAATGAATAATATACCACAGGGAAGTGAGATGTTTATGGATGCATTTCAAAATCCTTCTACAAGGAAGACTTTCATAGAGCTAACTCCAAAATCTGTATAGTATGGTTGAAAGTATTCTGTCACGTATAACTTAATTTTAGTATGAAATTATACTTTTTGGGAGCTAAAAAGGAGACTTACATATGTTTAAGGAAAAGATTTTGGAACTTTATATATGACTAGATATGTTTTTCTCTCCTTTTGTTAGACAAATATGACAAACTTTATATATTGATAGACTACTAATTACATGTTTTGATTTTTTTTTCAATTATACATGACTTTTGTAATAGTGATCATTTGGATTTAATGAATTATGATAATAGTAGACATGATCTTTTTGAATAATACATGTTATTGTTTTGTAAGTACATATAATTTATTTCATATTTATATTTATGGATGACTTTAATAACAGTTCTAATGGACTTAGATGATGAAGAGGTGTTCTTATACTCGGCTGGTGTAGTAATAATACAAAATCACATGGATTTTTTCTCTACAAAGAATCATGTCATATTTCTCTTTTTATAGGGCATGCTTATATGTAAGAAGTATTAACAAGTCATTCTGTGAGATGCTATGAAATCATTTTGAATGGATAAACATGTATTTAGAAATTTATGTTGTGTTATTTGAGAGCATGAACTATTAAAAGACACAAGGAGGGTTATTACGGTGGAACAATTAGTTATTTTTTTTTTCTAACTACTGATCAAGTGAAAGAAATAGAATCATATAAGAAATGTTTCGATATTCAAGTGAAACAATAAGTCATCACTTTAATAAGGTGTTATTGGCTTTTGTGAAGTTTGCACAAGAAATTATAGTGTCCTAGAAATTTGCTGGAATCCAAAACATATCCATGGTTTAAGGTGTATACTAAATGAAAATTTTGTTCAAATTCTTAGCATTATTTTTCTATTATAATTATATATTTTTATCTTGTGAAAGATTGTGTTGGTGCAATTGATGTCTTTGTAGTTGATGCTGTGGTTTCTACAGAGGAGAAAATTCCTTACTGCAAAACCATAGAGGATCACTCAACTCTATGCATTTTACATGAGACTTAAAAAATCAATGGAGTTGCCACCATCCAAGGGGTCTTGGTGTTGATGGTCACCAAAGTGTGTAAAAATTATGAAAGTGAGCAAAAGTAGGTTCAATTAAAGGTGTACACTAGATTTTTGGTGGTTGCTATTAGGTTATAAGTAGGGGAAGGTGTTAGGCACCTACCCATCCACCTAAGGGTTTTTGCAATATTTTTCATTACTCTAAAAGTTTCTTGCATTCATAGCATACAAATTAAAACAACATGTGTGATCTTCCATAGGGATCATCGAATTAATTTGGATGTCCCTTATAGGTACATCACCTTCAAGATTCTCTAATTGAGTTAAAATTCAAAATAAACTTAAAAAAAAATAATAATAATCAGCATGCTCAGATTTGCGCTAAGAAAGTGTGGTTTGATAACTGTTATTTGAGTAGCATAGATTCAATTATGCATAACTCCCTTAAATCAAATCCAAAATATCAAATCAAATCCAAAATACATGACATCAGTGTTATTTGAAAGCTTATTTGATGACTACCATAAAAAATTCATTAGAAAATGATTACAAACAAATGAGATATGCTTGATTGAAGTGGTTGGTTCTGCAATAGCGAAAGTGCAGACCAGAACAACTTCCCAACTCTATTCGTGGAGATCTAATCCATATAAATTCACAAAAATTGGCTTGAATGGAGTAGGATAACGCCTCTTTCAGATGGCATAGATCTCATACCAAGGTTCATCTACATAAAGGTTGTGTGCCTCCACCAACCCTCCAAAATCATCACAAATTGACCATGTGATTTGTTACAGAGTAGTACAAGGTCAATCAGCTCCTTAGCTTTCAATATGTATTCGAATGACTTTGAACTAATTTCATTAAGAACTAGACTCATAAACAAAGAGTTAGAAACTAGAATTCCTTTAATCACATTTAAAATGAATTAGCTATGCTTGTTCGAAGTGACTAATTTTGCAAATGATGTTTTGCAGATTTTCATCCTTCAATCAAACATAGAGGGAGCTTGGCTCAATCAAAATCATGAAAATTAACAGGATTAAAATAGACATTTATACCTTTCATATGAAACAAGAATTACTCAAGAATTCATTCGTAGGATAAAGTTATGAGTTCCCCAAGTTTATACTTAAACACGGTCCAAATTTAGGAAAATCCTTTGTTATAAAACAAAATCCATTAAATCTGAGCATAAATCATCTTAAATCAAAACTAAAATCATGTAAATAAAACCAAAAACATTTGAAAACTTGTTAAATCCTAGTTTGTTCAGATCTCTCATAGAGAAGAGAATTTAAGCCAAATTTGATCTTAGATTTAATATGAAATCATAGATTTAAAGAGATCAAGCCATAAGGCTTTCTCCTTAAAGTCGATTCATATTTATAATATCAGGGGGCTTGAAACATTGTTGTAAGGCTTGATCCTCAGATTTGTTCATATTAAGCATGGTAGATCCAAGAATTTACCTAAAATTGAAGAAGACCAGACATACTTGTGAATGTGTGTATATGTGAAATTAGGCATGCATAGAAAATCAATTCTCTATGGAGAGGATTTCAAGGATCTTTCAAAATGAAAGAAACAATCATATAGAGTAACAATCAAAGCGAACTCAATCTATATTATGATCAAAATTAAAAGAGTAGTTTTACTGCTAGAGAGCAGTTTTAGGTACTTGGAACAAGGTTTTGGTTTCATACATACTTAAGCCTTATGTTACAGAAAGATAGAAGATGAGATTACTGGAAATTAAAGAAGAATATTGAAATTAAAAGAGGAATTATACTTGTAGAAGCTTGGAAGAGCACTTGGAAGCCAAGAAAAGGTGAGCTAGCAGTTGGACAGAGTCTCCCCTCTTGAGCACAAGCCTTTAGTCTCCAGAATTCAAGCCCCTTAGCAATGAGCTAATCACATTTATTTATAGGCAAAATGAGGACAAGAGAATCTCAAGTGCATGCACAAATGAGTAACTAGATCCAATTTGGGTTTAACACTTGAATTGGAAGGAATTAAAAAAAAATTTCAAGGGTAATTCTGGCAATCGAAGGCTCTTAGAGAGAGATATTGAGTGTAAATAAGGGAGAGATCTCGGGATTTTTGGTTTGGATCAATTTCATGTTATGTTGCACCGTGCATATATAATGGTGCAATGAAAACTTGTCAACACTGTTATTCCGAGGAAGTGGAAATTATATTATAGCCCCACTTGCTTGCGCTTAGGTGGCATAACGACCGAATGTTCCAAAAAATTGCACTGCCAATATATAATAGTGTAGCACTATGAAATAAAAATGGTGTAACACTGTCAAATGAAGACGATACAACACAAATAATAGCTGCACCGTTATACAAACATGGTGAAACATGAAATAATAGGTTTGCACAGCTCTTCACAGCTCTGACACTTATTTCCATAGGCAGTACTTATTTACATGAATATTATTTAAGTAAATGTCATTGTATTTTGTAATTTTCATTTTTTTAAGATATTACATGTAAATAAGCAAAAAAGCCCCATTTGAATCTATTAAAAATAGTTTCAAGCCCAAATTCCAAAGAAATAAAAAGTCAACTTTCTAGTTTAAGGCAAAAATATGGTTTGTTTTAGGTCTGGTGGAAAATTTCACCATTTTAATGATGGGGTATTTGTCAAATTTTTAAAGGCTCAAAAAAATCAATTATACTAATACATTGCTATAACCTTGATTTCTGGTGAAAAATTATCTTGAACTCTTGTCTAAAAAAAATATTTCATTTTGTGGTGAAAAGTCAAAAAAAATTTTAACAGGAGAAGTTTGATTTTGTTCAAAAGATTGATTTTAGGCCTTTTCCTTTAGATTGAAATGGGCTATGGATCTGAAGCAAATGCTAGGAGTTGAAAATTTCAATAAATTATTTCTATCCTTCATGATTTATCTAAAATTGTGTAATTTTGGAGTGTCTACACTTACTGAGATAAGAAGGCAAATATCTCTCAAAATGTGATGGTTGCATGTGCCTTTGATATGAGATTCACCTTTGTTTATGCTGGTTGGGAAGGATCAGCTAATGATTCGGGAGTTCTTTTGGAGGCTATACATAGTCCATAGTTGAACTTTGCAAAAGCCTATAGAGGAAAACAAATTATATAATTATATATAATTTTTTTGAAAGTCTCCTAATTATTGAAATATGTTGTCATTACATTGGGAAAATATTATGTTTCTGATGCCGGATATCCAAACATGCTAGGTTTTCTAGCACCATATCAGGAGTGCGTTATCATCTACCTGATTACAGACGAGGTAGTTTACCAAGTGGAGTAAAAGAATCATCTTAATCATTATGGAATCCCAAATTTTTAGAAAATATGAATGTTTGGAGAATTAATGAATTTATTTGAAATAAATTGGGAGATTGATTATGATTCAAAGATTTGGGGAACTTTCATCAAATAGCAATGCATAATTGATTTAAAAAAAAAAAAGAGGAGATTAAATAGGAAAATTTTGGAAGAAAATTAATGGTTGGATATGATTAATTAAAGAAAAGGGTATTTTAGTCATTTCTAAATTAGCAAAATTTATTATATATATTAATTAAATGATCGACTTGAGAAATTAAATTAGACTTTTAATTGGGATCTAAATAGTATGATTTATAGCCTAATAGGTGAGAAAAGGACCTATGGGTAATTATACTTAATTAGAGGCTTTAAATTTGGAAGTAAGCAAGATTTTGGGAGTTTTGGTAATATTTAAAAATAGGAATTAAAAATAGCACGAAAACCCATTAAAATAGAAGTTTCTTTTCCGTGGGATTTAGGAGAAAGGATTTAAAAAGCGAGTTAAGATAAAATAGGAAAGTTGAGTTAGTAGGAAAGTTCCAAGTGAGATTAGGACTCCTATTGGGTATAAAAGTAGGAGTTAGAGAGAATTTAGGGGTTTCTCATTCTTCTTGGAGAATCATACAGCTAGAGAGGGAGAGAGAATGGTGATTGGCTCATGAAGAACAAGAAGAAAAAGAAGAGAATCAAAGAGAAAAATAGATCAAGGATTTGTTTCTACGTGTGTTAACATGAATGTGCACTGTGATGTGTTCAGAGTGTGAAGACATATCTGAAATCAAAATAATACATACAATAGATCTAAAAAATAGTGACTGAAAAGCACACTTACACACATCTATCTAAACTAATGAAACCAAGAATTAAAGCATGCAAGTGATAGCAAAGAACATCAAACAACACTCATACTTTTACTCACCTATTCTAGCTAACAAGATCATGAAATCAAGAACATATCCATCTAAGGAACTAACACATGCATTAAGAAAATAAAATGAGCTAATCAAAGAAAGGAAGTGGGGGTAATTAGGGGTACAGTGATCCAGACCTGAGAGGGAGAAACATATATAGGACTTTTCAATGAGAACATGGCCTTAAATGGCCTCCCAAGACATTAAGAACTTCACTCCCTCCCTTACACAGCCTCCATAGCACATCTTACCTCATATACATCATTTGTTGAGGAGTGGGTACCACCATAGGAAGGAGAAGGGAAAGAAAAGAATCTAAGACTATGGAAGCTCGAACATGCTTTTCATTTCATTAGAAAGCAATATATATTACACCATATAAAAAGAAGAAAATTTACCTTGTTCAAAGAAGACCCTTGAAGGCACTTTGAACTCCCTTGAAGGCCTTGGCAGCAGGTAGGATCAGCTCTTCTCCTTCTTCCAGGAGGATCTTCGATGTTCTTCTCGGGTAGAATCAAGAGGAGGTAGGACTTGATGAAGGGTAGGGGTGATTGAGGGTTGAGTTCATATGGTTTAGAGGCTTAGAAATAAAAGAGAAGGTGTTTTTAGAGCTCTGGGTTGCTGGGGGGAATGGGAGAAAACCAGTGAACATGACCAACCAACCTTCTGCGCTCGGATTTTCATTTTATAGTACATAGGTAGAAAACTGTATATATTATACGGTTTCTTCAAAACCGTATAGTTCATACAGTTAGTTCATGACCGTATAACTCGTACGGTTGAGAGGGGTCTTTTCAACATTAATGAGCAAACAACCATTGATACGCGCAGACGTTGATCAGTGGGCTAAAGGCAACCGTATATACAGTATGGTTGCTTTTAGTCCCATCGATCAGTGCCGCGCGTTGTGATTCGCTAGACGAGCGGTGTGCTGCAATATGTCACTTCGAAACAATCGTGTAGTTCATATGGTTGCTTCTCTTAGCTGGCTTGAGTTGACGGCTGAGGTGACTCAGCCGCCCACTCCGGACAAATCAGGGTTTTCCTTTTTTTTATTATTTATCTTAATTAATTTAATTAAGATATTTTAAGCTTTTTACTGATATGTCATTTGTTCTGTCTTTTCCATGTTCTTGTCTTTAACACTTAAATTTGCCATTTGTCAAGTGAGGCCCACAAACTTGCCATGTGACGGGTCTATCTGCATTTAATTACCATTTTGCCCTTGGGATTGTTTTGCTCATATTTTCTCCATCCAGATTCCGATTCGTGCAAACTTAATTGCGTTGGAACCGTGTCGGGATTCTTTATCTATAGGAATATGGTATGTCAATCAATTTGGGCTTAGGCAAAAAGTCACCTTCTGCTTCTTAGGGTTTTGACCTATTTTTTAGGGTTTTGCCTCTTGGCTTTTTAGAGGGGTGCAAAAATGAGGTGCTTATAGCTCTTCCACAAATCCTCAATGGAGTTACCTCAAATCAAGAAGAGCCTTATTTCAAAGTAAAAGTGGTCAAGAGGAGAACACTTCCCCAACAATCCCCGGCCAGGGAAAGACAAGACTGATCCTTCAAGGCATGAAGGAGAATGAACAGAATGAAGAACTTCAGGGCAAATTGGCTCCCATTTTTGTAATTTTGATTTCCCACTTTTTTTTTAATAGAATAGGATAGGTATACGAGCTCCCTTGACGTACCAAACAACAGCAAGAGCATCTCCTTCTATCCCCACCCAAAAAAAAAAAAAAAAAAAAAAAAGCTCTCTCCTAAAGTCCAAAGTCTAAAGAGAGTAAAAGAAGTCAAGATTGAAAACACCTAAAAGCTTTAATGGAGCAAACGAGAGAAAAAAAAAACATTATTGAGCATCTTGCCTAAACGCCGAAACAAGTTGGCGAGCTCAAGTCCAACCTCATCTTTTTAACTCAAACTAAAGGACAAGGAGTTGTTCTAAACACCCGAAAGCAAGAATAAGGAAACTCCGAAACTTGGAAGTGAGCCATGTCGATTGGCGCTTCCCCCTTGAAAACGTCAAAGGACTTGGCTCATCAATCATGTCGACAGAATTGCAAGGCGCAAAAACAATGTTCTTTTGTTCTTTGCTGTTCATCCGCAAGGTGACTCTGGCAAAGAGGGACAGCTGTAAGCACCTTATTTTTGCACCCCTCTGAAAGCCAAGAATGAAAATCCTAAAAGACAGGTCAAACCCTAAGGAGCAGAAATTGACTTTTTGATCAAGCTTGGATTGACTGTCATACCCAGTCTTAATGGATAGGAAATCCCGACACGATTCCAACGCAATTGAGTTTGTTAGAATCGGAGTCCAAATGAAAAAGATATGAGCAAAGCAACCCTAAGCGCAAAATTGTAAATTTGTAAGTAAATGCAGAAATTCTGTCCACATGGCAAATATGCAAGCCACATTTTCCAAGTGGCGAATTAAAGGGCTAAAGGACAAAATAAAGATAAGACAAAGCACAAAAACAAAATATATTGATTAACATAATATGATTTCTTAAAATATCTTACTTTAATTAATTAATAAAATCTAAATTTGGATTTCTCTCATTATTAAAAATCAGAATCAAATCTAACATCATTTCAGCCAAATAGGAGAGAGAAAATGAAAATCCAAAAAAGATATGTAAATAATCGAAATTAAATTTGGGATATACATAAAAACATGTATGACCGAAATTTAAATTTGGTTCATAGATTTTTTTCCCAAATTCTTGTGTAAGGCTGTTCATTGAAAATATCTAACAAAAATCATTTGGATTTGATGTTAAGGTGACCAAAAATATATTTCGGTCATATGCAATTTTGTGTATAGCCGAAATATAATTTCGGCTATACACATAAAATAACATAACCGAACTGAGATTTAGGTTATGTTATTTTTGTCTATATAAGCTGAAACTCAGCTCATTTGCGAGGGTTGAGTATTTTTGCTCTCTCCAACCTCTCTCCCTTGTACGCCCCTCTCCCTTAACCTCTCTCTACCCTCTCCAAGACCTCTAATCCCTTCCAAGCCCCACCTAATCACCACCAACCTTCTCCTTCTCCCACCCTAACCAAGAAAAAACCCAAAAGAACACTTTTGAGCTTGAAAGAGAGGAGCTCAACTGCTGGAAACACCTCAAGGGGTCCTCAAAAAACCTCCAAGGGAGTTCTCCTTCATCAAGGTATGCTTTAAACCTTGGTTTGTATAGTATATTTCATTTCTACTTACGTGTGAGTATGTTGTTACAGTTCATGTGTGTCTCCTGGCCTCCTAGCATTTTTTATTCCCTCTTCCTTTAAGTTTGGTGCTTGGATCCTCCAAAGGATGTCCATAGTAAGGCATCTCACGATGAAGGTGTTAAATGGGAGGTTGAGGGAGTGTGCTTAAGTCATCAAAAGTTTCATTTTAAGTTATCTCCATGTTTCTCTTTGTTTAAAAGGAAGAGCTTGGGATTTCTATTAAAAGGCAAGTAGTAACCCTTTGAAATTTAAAAGTGTATATTTTATCGGATTAATCGCCAAATTATGTTTTTGCTTAATTTGAGGTTCTTGGATTTCTGTTGGTGAAATTCAGTTGGGATGTGAAGGGTTTGGAGATTATAGTGTTATTTATATTTCTGGAATTGAATTGAACATGAGTTCTTGTTATTCATTAATGTTTTCAAGGATTTTGATGGTAAAAACCCATGCGCTTCATGATTTATTTGTTCTAGAATTTGTTAGACATATTTAGGGATGATTTTGCATGTTTTCACATGGATTTAGAAGGTTAAAGATGTGCTAAAGTGATTAGAGTTTGAAAATACAGAAAAAATTAGAAAACCTAGAAATCCCAAATTTTGCATAACGCTTGATGCACGCTCGAGCGCCATGTTAGACGCAAAGACTTATTTTATGAGCATGAGATTGAGTGATTGTTAGTGAACTGTTATGAATTCCAGAACCCGAGAATTGTTTTCGATTGTCCAATTTATACTTAAGCGACCATTTGAGCGTTCTTGTAGAATCCTGAATTTTAGGAAATAATAATATAATTGTAAATCTAAATAGAAGGAGAAATAAAATAAATAAATTTGAAATATTAGAGGATAAATATTAATCTAAGTATTTGGCAGATTGAAATTATAATCCATACTTATATTATGAAGAGAAATAATGAGAAGATTAAATCGGGAAATTTTGGAATAAATTTAATGGTTAAATATGAAATAAATAAAGAAAAGGTATTTTAGTTTTTTCACAATGGCCACTTACTAAATTAATTAAATAAATAATTATTAGAATTGAAATGAACAATTAGATTTCAGTTGGATTAAATTTGGATTGAAGTAGCTTAATTTATAGCTTAAAAGATGAGAAAAGGACCTAATTGTAATTATACTTAATTAAGGGCCTTAAATTTGAGGATAAGAAGAGTTTTGAGGTTTTTTTTAATAATGTTTTAAAATATGAGAAATAATTAGCACGAAAATTAATTAAATTAGAAGTTTCTTATAAATTAGATTTAAGAGAAAAGAATTAGAAAGAGAGTGTGATGAAATAGGGAAGTTTTCCAAATAGAATTAGGAATTCAAGTTGAAAAGTTTCCAAATCCAATTAGGATTTGTATTTGGGTGAGTCTACAAAGGGAAGACATTAGGGAAGATTTGGGGTTTCCATTAATTCAAACGTGTGGAGAAAGGAGGAGAAAAAATAGGAGCACTTGACTGGAAAAATAGAGAGAGAGAATAAGAGGCTTTAGAGAAAAAGAGAAGTTACAGAAAATTTCGACTAGTAACCATCAAACGGCGATCTAGAGACGATCAACCGTTGGATTGGCCTCAAATTTGGAGGTTTTGTTCTTAACTAGTGGTTCTTCAATCTGAACGGTGGGGATCATGTTTGGAGATCCCTAGAGTTGTACGAAAATTTCAGAAAGTTGGTTTTACCTTGAGGTTTATTGAAAAAGAAGAAGGATTTTGCTTTCTTAAGGCAAGTAGTAACCCTTATAAATTTAAAAGTTGCATATTTTCCGAATTAGCTGTCAATTCATGTTTCGTTGGATTGAGTGAATGAATTTGGATGTATTTAATATAGATTAATTCATGGGTATGATTGATTACATGCAAGTTTGAAAAACTGTTAAGCATGTTTTAAGGATTGGTTTTCATTAGGTTTCGTATAAGATTTATTTCAAAACCATGTTTTGATATGTTTGGTACAATCTAGTATGATTAGAGAATGATATTACATGATTTAGAAGAGATTTGAGGAGTTGGTTTGGTGTGATTTAGATTTAGGATTAAATTTTCGCAAATTTCCATAAAACCCAGATTTCGATGAAAATACATGAGCTTGCTTGAGCCTTTTGGTAGAAATCCCAAGCCTTCAAAATCCTACTTGCCTTTTGGTAGAAATTCCAGGTCCAGGCACCATAATACTTTGAATGGACGCCCAACGTCGCTTGAGCGTTATCCAAGGCACCTCACCTGTGTTTTATTTTAGAAATTGAGAACTCGAAACCCAAAACTTTTGGTCAAATTGAGCACTCGGGATGTGGCTCGAGCACCACTCCGAACGACCAAGGACTTGAATCAATTTTCTTAGAGCGCTTGACATAGCGCCCGTCAATGCTCGAGCACCCCTGACAGATTTTTGATATATTTAGAAATCTATCTAGTTTTTTTATTCTAAATTTATTTTTATGGAAGTCCAATTCATGTACCAATTGCATTAGGGTATTTTGGGAGTGTTTGCACTGACTGATGATTAATTTGGATTTTTATAAAGAATTTGGGTACGTTTTACTAAAATGACTTTTATTTGAGTTTATCGTTCCAAATCCTTTTCTTTTGAACATTGTTTGATTTTATTAATTCATACACTTGTATTTGATCTACCTAAAGATGTTTCTAGAGTTGTTATGATAGAAGTGTTATTATTTTTCTCTGTATACCTCGGAGTGGTTATTTTTTCACTCATGTAGCTTGGTTTGAGACTTGGATTTCCTCCATGTACCTTGGAGTTGACTTGTGAATTATTGAGGACGTTTTGGTATCTAAAATAACATGTTTCAGTATTTGATTGCCCAGTGTCTAGCGGGCATAGCTTGTTATGGATCCATAGTCTAGTTAGATAGTGAAATGGGTCGTTTTTTGTTTAGTTAACCTTGTGGTCCATTTATTAATTTTAGTCCGTGTATCTTGGGAATCCTCTTCCTTGATCCGTGTATCTCAATAGGAACTTGGAACTCGCAGCAATCATATTCCTTGATCCGTGTATCTTGGTGGAAATTTGTGGTTGTACATGCCAACCTTGATCCCTGTATCTGGGTGGGTACTCCCCTATGTTATAGTTCGTGTTTCTCAGCCAAAATATGTTGGGAAGTGGCATTTGGAATTGGGTTTTTAACCTTTCAAAGATGTTTTATTTCACGAGTCCTGTGATGTCACAATTATGTGGTGTGTTGATTGTACAAATATTAATTGTTGGTTTTACTTTGAAAAAATGTGATTTGGATTCATGTTATATTATTATTGGATATTTGGTATTTGGATTTATCGTTGGAATCTTATGAAAAATGATTTCAAATTATATAGATTGTTTTCTTTTATGCATGTTACTGCATGCTGAGATTTTATATCTTACCTTTGTTTTTAATATTTGTTTTCAGATACTCTTGGAGAGGACGAACAAGTTGGGGTAGAAAATATAGAGGGTACAGCAGAGGATTCTGAATGAGCACTTTATAGCTTATTAGTTTGCCTTATATATTTGTAGAGAGATTTATTTAGGAGTTATTTTATGGTAGGTTTTGAGAAGTATTTAGAATAGTTAGTTTACCCTATTGAGTTTAAATTTAATGTATTGAGTTAAGAAGTTTATTTTGAGGATTATTAGCATTTTTATATTGAATTAATGAAGGAGTTGTTTAAATTTTGGTGTACTATGATTTACCTTTATCTTTTATGCTTTTATTCTTAATTGTTTTGTATCATTCAAGTAATGCCCTAATTCATTGAAAAAAAAAAAAAAACAACCCACCCGATCTGAGGCGTTGCAGTTCTTTTTTAAAAATACTAATATTCGAGCATTCTGGTGCGCGTTGAATAAAGACAAACAAATACTAGGACGCTCAACCAACGCTCGAGCTTCCATTTGTTAGTTTTTCATAAAATTTAGGATTTTGTGCTCAAATCAATTTTTAATGATTTTTCTGGGAATTTTACGATTAAAAAACCTGTAATTAGGATAATATGAGATGTAGGAAGTGGCTCCAATAGACCATTGGTTAAATATTCTTAATTTTTAATAATTTGTATATATGATCACACTCAACATTATGAGAGGTGAGCTGGGTTTTTGTAGTAATATATAAACTTTTGAGAGTTGTATGGAAGCAACTACGAAATAATTTAATATTAGAACAAATTATTAGACTTAAGTTGGATTCCTAGAACGTGGTCCCTTATTTACTCAGTTCTGACTTGATTTGTGCTCCCTTGCACTTTACTATAATGTAGCGAAGAGGGAGGGGAATTGAACAAAATACCCTTTTAGTTACTCTATCAATAATTTCGTAGTGTTGGGTTAAAATTTTTAATACCCAACAATTGGGTATTTCTAAATATCTATTAGAAATAATTTGGTCTATTTTAATTATTTAATTAAAATAATTAAGGTATTTCTAAATATATCTCTTGCAATTGGGCATTTTGATATTTCTAAAATTTATATTTTTAATTAAAAGGGCATTTTCTGTATATATATATATATCTTTAGAAATTATTAATAACTAAATAGAAACAAATGCCCTTTCTTAATTATTTAATAAGGTGATATAATTTATACTATGAGAGTGTAATGTGGTTATTAAAGGTTATCAAAAACATGCTTTTCTTACTACATTCATAATTAATAAACCTCGGTGATTTCAACAATAGATAACCTATGATTATTGCTAATATCTATTTTTATAAAGATTTTCTCGAGGGATTATATTTTTAGCAATATATTAAGCTATATTAATTTGTAAACTTAAAATTATTAATATATTAAGCTATGATCACATTAGGCATACTGACAAATTGCTAATTAATCTAAGGGAATATTCCCCCCTATAATTTAAAGTAAACTATACTTTTGAAATTTGAGGATAACATGGAACCTATAATCTTAAACACTTTAGTATTTATATTTTTTATTTTGTTTTAAAAAAAATGAAGTTTTTGAATCTTGTATTTGAAAATCTTAATTTAAGTTTTTCCTTTATTTTTTTTTATAAATACTCTCTAAGGGATTGGGTCCATGGTTTGCATCCTATGGGATTTATTTTTGATAAATCCCACATGGTTTGCCAATATTTTTTAAATATTGGGTCCAGCCCAATATACTCTTTGAAAATGTGGATTTATTTTTGATAAATCCCACATTTTTTTGTGTTCAATTTAATTTTTTTAAAAATGAATTTCTTTTTAGGATTTTGTAAAATTGGAATTTTAAGGGTGAAATTTGAGAAGGGTAATCGGTTCACTAAACCAGAAGTGATTGGTTGCCTAACACCCTCCCAATCACTTAACTGAACTTCCTGACCCAATTTCTGGTTAAATCAGTTTTGTTTTATTTGAATAATTTATGGGTGGATATCCATACCGGTAACCCGATGGATAGTGGTAACTCCAAACCAAAGTCTAATTATATAAAAAATATTGCTATCATAGTCAATTAAAAAATATATATGTTGTAATATTGGTTGTATATATAGCTAAAACCTAAAAAGTGACGGTATAACTATGTATATCAAAAGGCTTGACAAATATGACATCTCAACAGTCTGCTGCATGTGCAACTTCATACAGGAACATACAAGAGGACAAACATACATGCTCTATACCTTGTTAAACAACCATTGAACCTAAAATCTTAAGCTGATAAGTGATGGTGTAACACAGTATATTATACGGCCCAAATACTACATCTAAAAAAAAGAAAAAGAAAGATACATAAACCTGACATATATAAACACACTATGAATCGTACATAGTGTGTTTAAGGAGACAGAAAACTCATATCGAAAAAATTAAGGATACAGATGATGCTGAAACCAAACCAAAGAAACTATGAATCGTACATCAACAAAACATGCAAACAAAGATGCTCTAGTATCAAATTTCGTTCGGATCCGCGGATGCAGCAGTCGTAAAAGGTTTATAACTTGAGGAGGATCCATCAACTTTTAATGATTGACTATCATTGGAGGGTCCACGTCTAGATATACGAGGCATCTCATGGGGGAGAGGAGGCAAAGGAGCTTTCTGAAGAAGCATGTTAATGGCCTCTCGGATAGTTGGCCGAGCACTTGGTTCTGGGTGGGCACACCATAACCCCACAATTAGCAAGCAGTTCATCTCATTCTCATCAAATTCCTTAGAGAGTCTTGGGTTTGCAGCTCCAAGAATATTTCCTTTGCCATATTGCGTCCAAACCCACTGTACCAATTATAGATTATCCACAAACTCAATTGACTTCTTTCCAGACTCAATTTCCAAAGCAACAATCCCAAAACTGTGTACATCTGATTGTTTGCTTGGTTTTTGTCGGAGTTCACAATCAGGAGCCACGTAGCCCATAGTCCCAGCTATGTATGTGGTTAGTGGATCCTCTCCCTCCTCCACAAGCCTTGCCAATCCGGAGTCCCCAAGTTGGCATCGAAATACACATCCAGTAATACATTGCGAGATTTGATATCCCTGTGTATAATGTACGATCCCCCCTCATGCAGATGGAGCAACCCAGAAGCCAAGTCCTGAACTATCTTGTACCTCACCTTCCACTTCAGTAAACTTTTCTTTTCAAAGAGATGATAAAAAAAGGCTCCCATTGGGCATGAATTCGTAAACAAGGAGGAGCTCTTCGTTTTCATTGAACCAGCCATAGAGTTGAACCAAGTTCTGAGGCCGCAACCGACCAAGTGTTTTGACTCCAGATTCGAATTGTTTCACCCCTCCATGCTTCCTTGTTGAGAACTTCTTGATAGCCACCTCCAAATTCTATGTGATTTTTGATAATAAATTTTCAATGGACATAAATTTTTGACTTTCAAGGTCCCTTAGGGTAATTATTTAGTAAGATAATTATTTTCAAATTGCTTCTAGAGATAAAATTGCTTATATTGCGAAGGAACTTCATTATAATAAATATAATATTTATTATGTTCACTTAGATAATGTTGAAATCAATAATAGTTTATCACACACTTAGATAATGTTGAATTTTCAAGCTGCCCTAAATCCTCACTTTATGACTTACATTGCGTGAGTAGGACCGAGCATGACCTTCCTCGTAAGCAAATTCCAAAGCACATTTAAAAGATAATAAAATGCCTAAAATCTCATTAAATATCATTAGAGTTTAGTGAAATAAAAAAAATGTCAAAACAATCTCTAATCAAGATTAAACCACTAATGTAAATCAACTAATTTGGTTCATACTTAACCCAATTACATGATCCATCAACACAATAAAAATACTAAGACTAAATAAAATCTGGTTTCATAACAGACAATTATCCTTTAACTTCCTTTCATTCCTTATTTCTTGATTATTTCTTGCAAAAATGTAAGGGGTGAGTTTCAATGAAACCCAGTAAGTGAGGTTAATACAGCTCATATGAAAATATGCACAATATCTCTACTATAATAGTACTACACCAAATACATATAGTATTTAACAATAATTACTCCAAGTTTTTCCTAGGTTTCATTCGTATGAGTAGTATACCACATATAGTATAAGAATTAAGGGAACATGCCTTTCTATAAAATAAAATAACATTACCTTTAAATTAATTACAAATTAAGATGTAAAATAACACAGTAATAAATAATGCTAAACAGTTAAATAAGACATGATGGATTAAAATGCTAAGTACAATTAACTCTAAACCATAAAATTATCATCACACTCTTAGGAGTATAAAATTACCTTGGGTACTCATACTAGTGCTATGCACCAGGAGTACTCATAAATCAAACCTCCTAGTAGGCATCCCATACTGGGTACTCAATTAGGTGTGTCCCTAGGAGTACTACATCCTGGAGATAATCCCACCAGGTACTTAACTAATGCTTGGATAGGTACTAGAAGTACTCTCATCTGAACTCCTGATGGTTTTTCACACTGAGTACTCAACTAATGTATTCTACAATAAAGTATTATTAAAAAGTATTAACTTTATTAATACTTTGTTAGTATATAATATTAATTGCAATAGCTATTAACCCTGGTTTTATCCATGATAGTTAATTTTAATAATTTGTATATATATTACAACTTTTTAAGCTGATCGGTAATTATGTTTAGAATAAAATATATAATAAGTTGGTTTACTATATAAAATTTAATATTATGAAGATGATTATACTAGTAAATATAATTAAAAATATATTTTATAATTAATAATAGTAAGCTTAAAATAATACTTTATACAAATTTCCATATCCATAATTGTTCAATTATTTTTAATTAATTTGATAACAAAATAGATAAAATAATTAATTCACTAAAGGGTTGGGAATTTTTAAATTATAAAAATAGATAAAATAATTAAATCAATGACTAAATGGTATCCAATCCTTTTGAGAAGAACCATATTTCTCATGAATGAGCATTCTCTATAAACTATTCTGCTCACTACCGTATCTCCATAGCCATTTTTGAAGAAAAGTTTTATTAGTTAAAATCAAGGGTCTAAGACCAAGGCCACCCTCTTTTTTTTGTCTACAAACACTCTTCCACCTTACCAAGTGAAACTTAGCTACTCCTCCAAGACCCTCCCAAAGGAACTTTCTTTGAATCATCTCAAATTTCTTAGCAATATAAGTAGGCATCTTCAATATCGGTGTAACTAAGACTCTCTTAAGGTAGCTCTGCGATTAATAGTGAAACAATTACCCTCTTGTTCCCTTTTTTTCTCGTTTAATCTTTTTCCTCTTTTTGTTTTTTTTCATTTTTTTTTGGTAGAAGGAGAACAATATTCCGTTCTTTTTCTTGAATATAAAGGTTAGAGAAATGTATGGACGAGGAACATTAGGCGGGGCCTGCTTGACGCGGATGTCGAAAAAGTCCCGAAAAGAATGAGTTAATGATTTGTTGATTAAATAATTATGCAAACCAATAATCGGGTCGGCTGGAAAAATGGATGGGGGAGAAACATGAGGACTTCTTAGGAGGTCACCCATCCTAGTATTACTCTCGCCCAAGCACGCTTAACTTTAGAGTTCTGATGGGATCCGGTGCATTAATGCTGGTATGATCGCACCCTACAAGGATTGCACGTTTTTATTCTCATATACGCTTCCCTACAGACAGCTGCGGGAATACATTACGCTGCCTACCCCGCGATTAATAGAAAAACAATTATACTCTTGTTCCCTTTTCTTCTCGTTTATTCTTTTTCCTCTTTGTTTTTTTTTTTGTTGCAGAAGGAGAACAATATTCCGTTCTTTTTCTTGAATCTAAAGGTTAGAGAAATGTATAGACGAGCGTGTTTTATTGATGCTACATTATAGTAGAGTGCATAAAATTATTGTAGTTGGAGCCTCTACGAAAGTATTAAAAATTTTCGAATTGCATCAAGAGTCCCAAAATTGGGTATTTATGCACAAAGGTTATGAGTGCATAAAATTATGCAAGAGATGAATCATTTAGAAAGGGAAAATATATATAATTAATTATTTATAATTTAAAAATAGATTAATTATTTAAAAACAACGTAATTATTATGAGTGCATAAAATTATGCAAGAGATAAATCATTTAGAAAGGGAAAATATATATAATTAATTATTTATAATTTAAAAATAGATTAATTATTTAAAAACAACTTAATTATTAAATAATTAAATAGATTAATTACGTTTTAATTTTGTCAAGACTAAATTATTTTTAAGTATATATGGTTAATATATATTATTCATAATTTAATTTCTAGATGAGTTGGTACTAGTAATAAATTATTATTTTATTAATGATTTCGTTTATTAATACTCATATATTTAGTTGTTCACATTAAGTTTATTAAATATATGACTATAACATAGTCATCTATTTAATGTATAAGAATAGTCTTAAGCTAAAGAAAAATTAAAATATATTGGGTTTTTCAATATTATCTTTAGAGACAAAATTGGGTATTTATTACTACGAAAACCAGAAATTACACGTGTACTAGTAATGATCAAATAGGCGTATTCCAATCAATGGGTTGAGGCCCACGGCTCACAGGACTCAATGCATGGATTTGGGGTGGTTCCCTTGATCAAAGCTAGGCTGGCTTCCTAAATTAAGGCTAAGGCAGCCCATGATCTAGGGTTTACTCAATTTGATGCAAAAGGCGGGGGTTTGCTGCCCTTGATGGACTCTTGGGTTTCAAGCTGATTTTACTTCTTTTGTATCATCATTCAATTACATTCAGCATTCACAGTTTATTAGACATAATAGGTGGGAAATGATATCCAGCTTGAGACATACACCTACAAGGGTCTGGATCAAGTACTAGACCCTCGCGTACAACGGCATGAAACCAGTGGCGCTATAGGAATCCAGAAACCTGGGGAGATGGGTTTACCTTGCTTTCCCCGGCAAGCCACGGGAGCGTAAGGATAATACCATCCCAAAAGTCAGTTCATAGGAATCAGAAGGGTGGTTGCTATAAAGATCTAGGTTTTGGTAGAGAAGATGCATTCACGGATTAATTCATTCAGGGTCGGATCATTCACGCAGTCCCCCTTTGCGTGTCACTCCACGTAGTTTATTAAAGTAGAAAAAGTCATCCTCGGTGTGGTTGGTGCCCGTGTGTGCAGTTGGGCAGAGTGCTATGTCTAATCGGGTGAGTTTGATCTGGATATTTGATTGATAAAGGGTTTCCTATTGTCTTTTTATAGTAAAGTGCAGAATTGGCACGCAATACGATATTCCGGGAGAGTCCCCAGGTAATTGGAGGGGTCACAATGGTCCCGTTTAAAATCCAAAAACCTTAGGCAATTATCTTGTCCTTTATGACAGGACTCCTTAGAATACGTATTTGCAAATATTCCATACCTCACTAAGGTGAGACAGAAAAAGACTCCCTAAGAGCGCTAGCAGCAGCTTACTTATTCAAATTCCCTATTTTGGGGAATCTGGTTTATTTTCCTATTATAGGGATTGCCTTCTCAGCAAATCACTGCATCAGATTCCTTATTTTTTTCCCTAAATCATTAAAATATTAATTTTTTTAAAAAAAATAATTTTTTAAATAAAAAATATTTTATTTCTGATGCAATAACCAATCTGTGACCACATCATCTCCAGCTTCCAGGCATTCTTGATACAATTACCCATCTGTGTTCTTGAAACAACAATTCCCCAAATAAATCACTCCATTTCTTCATTATCCAATTATTTTGACTCCAAAGCCAGAGTGCATATCAACTTTACAAGGTTAACCTCCAAAAGTACCTTCATAATTCAATGATAAGTCATTTTTTGACAACGTCATTCCTCCTTTCTTCGTTTTTGTGCAATACCAATCCCCAATCAGGGGTACGGACATCATCTTCCCAAAATTAAATTGAAAATTGCCTCCAGCATTCGAAGATTCAGATTTAGTTACCATCGATGTTTCCTGAAATTAGGAATATCCAGGAAAAGTTGTTCCAAGTAGAGTGCATAACAACTTATAGAGAAATGTATCCATGAAATCTCATAAGCCACCTCACAGAACTCCCCAAAACAAAACCTGTTTCAAGTTGCATCAAGCACTCAGTAGCCTCCAGATCGCCACCAACAAGGCTGGGGAAAAGGTAAGAAAGACAGGGAAAAGGGGTACATGACTGACACTCAAAACATCTAAGGGCTTTCATCCAAGCCCTCATATTTTTTCTTTTATCAATCTTTTTTTGGGTAAAGGGGATACGTCCAAGCCTAATCCCTCAACCAAAATAAAATTTGAAACAATAATAGGTCTGGAACAAAATTAACAAGTAGAAAGACCATGACCAGCTCCGTTCTTTTTCCAGAAAAATGGAAGGCAAAATCGAGGGAGGGAGGGATGGAGGGAGAGAAAGAGGGAGAAAGAGAGAGAGAGGGGGTTGGCTTACCGTCGACGGCAGCTAACCAGCGGTTGATATTCGAAGGAGGAAAGCTGCGTTCTTCTCTTCTTCCGCAAGCTTTGTTCAGAATCTTCCGCAAGCCAAGCTTCTTTCTGCGCAGGAGGCCTTTTTTTTTTTCTCCTTTGAAGAGTCGCACAAGTCACTGTAGCACTTTATAAAAATTTAGGGATTTAAAACGGGGATGGGTAAACTGCTGCAGGACAATTTTTGTCAAAATCTTTATTTTGATTCCCTGTTTCAAGGATGAGGAGGATTATGGGTAAGTTGCTGCTAGTGCTCTAAACCAATCTATATCCCTCTTAAGTTGACTCTTCCTAACCAGGGTCCTATTGGGTTGAGAAGTCTCTAGCGGAGTCGCCAGGCTGTGTGTGGGGCAGGTCGCACGGCAGGGTGCATGGGATGTGTGCATGCCTCCTAAAGGGTAAATCGGGAAATCAGAGTCGCCATTGCCTGATGGGATGCAGGCAAACACTTGGGTACCTATGTAGGTGTATTTGAATGGTCTGCGGCTTTTTGAGATTCCGGTTAAGGTCTCGATTATGGTCTGGGGAAGTCCGAAGACACCCCAGTCCACCCCGTCAGTTGACGGGTCCCTCGGGTCTCCCTGGTTCGAGTCAACTCAGGTCTATCTCACCCAATTTCCTAAGCCAAAACATGCACATTTTATTTCAAGCCTGGTGGGGACCACTTGAGAAGTGTGGGTCCCCCTTTATTTGATTTTATCTTTTAGTTGGAGTGATGTGAGTTTGGTGTGGGCCCCGTTGGAAGGCCCACAAAGAGGTCTTATAGGGCCCAGATTGGCCCAAGTCACAAAGGTGAGCCTAGGTTGCCCAGAGGCCCAAAGCGATGAATAGGGTGCTGATTAAGTTAGATTAAAAATGCCTAACCCTGGAAAAAATCAGATTTTGAAGTTTCCTGTGTGCTGTCCGCACACTGGGTGCGGGCAGGCCATGCCCGCATTGTTTGTGCGGGATAGACCTATTCACTTTGTGTTTGTGGGCAAGGCTCAGATGCCCAAAAATTCCAATTTTTCCAAAGGGAGCCAAGGGACCTCCTTCCTAGGGGTCTAAGGGTTGCTGTGGGTCACTGTGTTGACCCACAATGGCTTGATTTTCCCCCAAATCCACCAAAACACTCATTTTTCATGGGGGAATTCCAAGGGGGAAGAAGGGAGAAAGCTTGGGGCTTTCTCCCTAACTTGGAACCACTGTTTAGGCATTTGGAATAGGGACCATGGACGTCCTTGTTCTTGTATTAGAAAGGGGTCTCCTTTCTCCTTCCTAGGGGAAAAGAATAGTGGCCCGAAAGGCCTTGACACCAACCCATTCGGCCAAACCATGCTATCATACAAACAACATATCAATCAAACACACCATAGGTGGAATGGCAGGTAATCATGCATGCACATAGTGATTATAAAGTGCACAAAATTAGTAAGTAAAAGGGAATATCTAAGGGGGACTTTACATTCTTCTTGAAGGTGGCTTGTATGTGTAGACACCCCAAATTGCACAAACAATCATCAAAAATCATTATCTCCTTGAAAGCCAGCACAGAAATTGAAGAAAATAAACTTTTACCTGTATTCGGCTACTCAGGCCGGATACAAGTACTCCTTCCTGTATCCGGTTACTCATACCGGATACATGTGAACCTTAGTGTATCCGGTACCATGTACCGGATACCTTAAAGCCCTTTTTTATCCGGTTTGATATACCGGATACATTAAGTTTGCTCAAAATTAGGGTTTTCCGAGAGAAATCACTTGTTACCATCATGTCCCTCATTAAATGAGGGGAAATCTCGGAAATAACCTTAGGGTTAAGGTTGGGGGGGGGGGGGGGGGGTTCTAGACATTAAGTTGTGTCTACCAATGACCTTAGCCTTTGCCTATAAATAGGAGCCTCCTCCTTAAGCAAATAAAAAACTGAACTCTTGTTTTGAATTCTCGCAAAGAAGAACTCCAGGAGAAGAAGAAAACCGCTGCGGAATCGCCTCCAGAACTCAGGTAAGCCTCAACTTTTCTTTTTATTTTCTGCCTTTACATTCCTAGATCTAGATCTCTTCTTCTACCTTTCTGTAGTGTAAAACCTTCTTTGTGTGTGAAAACCCTTCCCCGGCTCAAAGTATCTCGAGACTCCCCTTAGCCGTAAAACGTGGAGGTGGGATCTAGGAGAAACGAGACTGGGGATTGACCCTAGTGCTAGAACCCATGTAGCATAAGGCATTTTTGATTGATTGTAGACCGTTCCATATTCAAAGTACCCTTGATTATCTTGAAGAACCGTGTTTAACGGGGAGAGAGAACAGAGGGAAACGATAATGGAACGGAACCCTAGGCTATGCTAGAACCTATCTTGTTGAATCTATATGCATGATCTTGTTTGGTTTTTTTTACACTTGCACATACATATCACTATTTTGGCGGGATAGGCTCATATTTGGGGTTTATTACATTCATTGTGATAAATCTCAAATAAATGGCCTCAATCAATTCTGGAATGCCTTTTGGATGATTTTTAAAGTATTTGTGTTCATCTTGCACGAATCACACATTTTTATCAATTTTCGGATTTGGTTTTACTCAAAAATGGCTTAGCTTGACAGCACCTGTACCCTTACTTCGGACGCCCATAACTTCATCATCCGGATGAATTTTGGGGCGATTCCAGAACCATGGGAAAGGTGAGGCTCTCTAGTTTATGTCCACCAAATTTCACAAATTTCTATCTAGCGGATTTTTGACACCTCTCTGTCGAAGTTGAGTGGACAGTTCAGGTTCAAGTACAGAACTTGTCACTTCGACGGACCGCCATGTGTTCGTTTTAAGTCCGATTCGAGTGATTTTTATTTCTGAGTACTCCTTTATGAGTCTACTTTCAAATCCAGTTGGTTTCATAATTTTTGGATTCCATTTGAATTATTGGTAGCCGATTTACTCAGAACTGTTCATTTGTACTTTTCTAGGTAAATCTGTGATCTTCGGGGCCTGTTCGGGAGACCACCCAGGGCACATCCGAAGGGAGTTTTGTATGAGGCTAGTTTCTTTTGAAAGATGGCCATACAAACTTCAATCACACCAAATTTCGTGGACTTTTATGTAGTGGATTTTTCTAGACAATTTTCCAAAGTTGCCCACTTACCATTTTTAAAAATCCCCAGCAGCAATTTCAAAGGAGCATAACTCCTAGATTTTTCATCGGAATGAAGTGAAATTTTGCATGAGACTCTTATTTACCCTAATCTTTCAAATGGATTTGGTTTGGTTCAATTTAGAATTGGATTTGAATGATTTCAAGGCAAATGGTATACTTTTCACCGAATTTTCCGGATTTGATTTAACTTGGTTTTAAGCAACTTGAGATTTGGATTTCTATCTTTTGAGATATTCCAGAAATGATATTGACATAAGAGAGGATCTAAAATCCGTTTGGATCTTCATGTGAATATATCATACACTTGTTCCTTTTTCAAGGCTTTTTCATGATTTTTAGCAAGCTTTTTATTTATTTATTTTTTTTAGCATGAACATACACTTGACAACCACTTCGTGTGGATGAATGGGGGTGCCTAACACCTTCCCCCGTTCATAATCTAATCCCCTTACCCATCTCTGGATTTGATTTTCAAGTAGGGTTATTTTTACCCTAGAATTTGCCCTTTTTCACTTTTTGCTTATTTTTGAACTCTTTGGTGTCCATTCTCACCCCAAAATCATGAATGGTGGCGACTCTCCCACTTTTGCGTTGAGCCCCGTGTGTTGACGGAGGGATGATCACACCGATGGATTTTCCCATGTCTCACAGTATGCATGTGCAAGGTGGATCAAACGGTGAATGGGAGGTGCTGGAAATGGAGCTATTTACTAATGCTTACAATGAAGGGAAGAGGTGTGAAGATAGATTCCTAACATGCTCCCTAAGGAGCCATTCATGGGGACATGTATGTGCATCGGTGGTACTCATGTAGGTACTAAGAAATGATCCAAACAATAGGTGGAAAACGAAGTGACTGTGTGTGACATGCATCTCATACTACGTATGCAAAACCATATGAAGGGGAGAAAGACTCATAAAGTAACAAGCATGCAAAGGGATAACAGATAACACACATTAAATGAAGGGAGAGGGGGGGGGGGGGGGGGGGGGTGGGGGGAATTAAGGGTACATTGGATTTAGATTAGGGGGAACATGCTCCCCCGATAATGAACACATAAACAGCCCATGAACGTGCTTTTTTCAACCAACAAAGTAAGCCTTTTCTCCTCCCCATACACAATGGTGATCTCCCCTTACCATGGGAGTGTCAAAAATGCAAAGAAATGAAGAAGTGGTGGAGAAATAGTAAAGATGACATGCTCCAAGTAGTAAAAAAGGGATGCTCACAATACCATCATTTTAATATATGTTAAATAAAACATCAAACAAACACTCACCTTGGGGTTAGAAATTCTGTTTGAGTAGTGTGGAGCTCCCTTGGTGCTTCAAATGTTGCTAAGACACCTCCTTTCCAAATACAAGAGGGGCCTCCAAGCTCTTCTTGGATTTAAAGTGGAGATGGAAAAAGAAGGGAAGGAGTTTTAATATGCTCAAAGAGGGTTTAGGGTGGCTTAGAAAAGATTGGGAGAGCTATGGGGTGAGCTAGGGAGATGGAGAAGAAGAGGGTTATGAGAGGAGAGGAATGGGAGAGAGGTTGGAGAAGAGTTGGAAGGGAGGAAGATGAGCAAAAGTGTCCAAGGGTTGTGTGTGTGTGTTTAGAGTTAGAATGGGGGTCTATTTATAGAGGGGTGAGATCAATGAGGGAGGGACACATGGAGGAGAGAGAGAGGGTGAGGTGTCATATGGAGAATGAACACATGGGGAAAAGGGGGGCCTAGGTGTCACATGGAGAAAATGCACATGGGGAAAAGAGGGGGCTAGGTGTCACATGGAGAAAATGCACATGGGGGAAATGAGTTTGGTGGGGGAGAGAGAGAGAAGCAACATGTGGTGGGGGATTATTTTTAGATTTTTTATTTATTTTAAATATGAGATAAAATGTTATTTTATTCAAGATCTTTTAACATATTCATATTATATTCTACTAAACAATATTTTATTCAAGATATTTTTTAAGATACTAATATTATATTCGAGATATTTTCTTTTGTTGTCATTTCCGTCCTTTCTTCACCATGTGGCAAATTTCTGCACTTTCGCCATGTGGGTAGTTATCTACAACTTTGCCCTGGATCTTGAACTGCTCACAGATTCTTCGTCTGGGCTCCGATTCTGGCAAACTCAGTTGCGTTGGAACCAGGTCAGCATCCTCTATCCACCAGGACAGAGTACTGCTACAAATTCAAGTTTTGAGTAGAAAGCCGAAACCGTGTCTAGAATCTTAATCTGCTCATATCTCATTGATCTGGACCCTGATTCTGGAAAATTCAATTGCGTCAGAATTGTGTCGGAATTTCCTTTCTTTCAGTACTGAGAGAGAGAGAGAGAGAGAGAGAGAGAGAGAGAGAGAGAGAGAGAGAGAGTTCATCTGAGTTTTAGTAGAAAGTCAATTTCTGCTCCCTCGGGATCTGATCTGCCCATAAATCCTTCATCTGGACTCTGATATGAGCAAACTCAGTTGTGTTAGAATCGTGTCGGGATCCTCTATCTGCTGAGATTAAGTTGGGCAGCTGAACCGGGCTTGAACAGAAAGGCAATTTCTGCTCCCCTCAAGTTTGACCAGCTCATAACTTCTTCATCCGGACTCTGATTTGTGCAAACTTAGTTGCGTTAGAACCGTATCGGAATCCTTTATCCATTGGGTAGAAGAATGATGGCTGATGAGCACATGATCAAAAGTCAACTTTTCCCCATTTAGGGTTTGACTTTTCAGTTAGGGTTTTCATTTTCGGCACTTCTGGGAGGTGCAAAAATGAGGTGCTTACAACTTCCTTTAAAGTGGGACCTCGTAGATTTATTATTTCTTTTGATAAAGAAGCTAATAAGGAAAAAAAATTATCCACTCCCAACCTTGGTTTTTAAGTTCCTCCCTGGTCCTCATGGAACCTATTAGCTCGGAGGAAGATGCCCTCACCACCAGTTCAGAAACATCATTCTATGGCTCTGGATGCTCAACTTCCCCCATAAGTATCAAGATGGTAAGGTTATTTTTGATTTAATTTCTCTCTTTGGTCAGTGTCTGGATATTGAAAACCTTGAAGAAGCTTCCAATCCCTCAAAAGTTTCACTCTGGATTAATCTCCCTTTAGAAAAACCCATCCCTCCTAGTATATACCTTGAGTTTCTTCCCGGTGAAAAATCTTGGGTGGATTTCAAATATGAAAACCTGCCTTCCTTTTGTGTTTCATGTGGGTTAATTGGACATTCCCTATTATGCTACCCTAACCTTTCTTGGGAAAGGACGGGAAAGGAGATCCTATTTCTTGCAGGAAATATGATGGGAATATGGCGGTGCCAATGGGACAGAGGAGAAACCCTCTACAAAATTACTCAAGGAAGAAGATGAGTCAAGCACCGAGTCGTCCCGACTCCGATTCGCCGACTCAACCCAACCCATTTTCTGTGAGTACGAAGGAGGCAATTGATAGGGATGGGACTAACCCGCCGCCAGTTCCCAAAGCTTTTGACACAAGCAAGTCGAGTAATGTGTTTGGGGATATTATCTCAGATAACGGAGGAACTTCCACAAATACCCCTAACGGTAAGTTTATTGTCTTTGATGGGCCCGATGGAAATGGGCCAAACTTACTCGTTTTGGGCTTCTTTAAATTTGGTGCAAATGCCTTGGGTCGAGAACCAAACATTAATCTTTTCGCTTCTCCCCATCTTACCCTTAGAGAGATCAGCCCAATTAGCTCTGTAAAACCCATGAAGCCCATTCAGAAAAAGAGTTTTAAGGCCCAACATAGAGCTGCAAACAATATTTATATGGACTTGGACTTCACCCGATTTGGAGAGGGGGGTATTCACCAAAACAAAAAAAGGAAAGCCCAAGGAATTTTCATCTCTGAGTTTAGTGAGAACCACCTCCAGTCCTCTGCCCATAGTATTTTTTCTTCTTCTTCTGGTCCGTCTGTTGATCTCATCAAGGCTGATTTCGATCAGCCAAAAAGAAAAAAGATGAAAGTAATTGCTTGGAACTGTCGGGGTATTGGCCAAACCCCGAAGAGACTACACTTGCGCAACCTCATACACGCAGATAGGCCAAATATAGTTCTTCTATCAGAGACTATGATGAATGAAAAAAATTCAGAGAAAAAATTTCGGAAATGGGGATTTCATAATTGGTGGTGGAATGCTGCCAAAGACAGATCGGATGGTTTCTGGGTGCTCTAGGATACATCGTGCGACATAATCATTGAAAAAGAGCTGTAGTGGTGCATTCATTTGCTAATCCACCCGAAGATTGGAAAAAATTTTGAATTAACCTTCGTGCACCCAAGCTCCCACCTTCGTAGACAAATGCAATAGTGGTAAATAGCTGAAAAGATTTGCTACAAGGAGCGGCGACCCTTGGTGCATGGTGAGTGATTTCAATGTAGTACTTTATCAACATGAGAAAAGGGGAGGTAATCATCTCATGATACGAAAAGCTAACCTCTTTAATAGTTTTATAAATGAATGCAATTTTACGAATCTCCCTAGCAAAGGCATGAAATTTTCTTGGGACAATGGGAGATTGGGATTAGGTATAATTAGAGAAAAGATTGACAGAGCCCTCTGTAGTACCGAATGGTGCTCTCTTTTTCCAAATGCCACCCTTTGGTTGGACCCGATTGTTGGGTCCGACCATACACCTTTATGTTTAAGTTTGGAAAAAAAAGGAAATAGAAATAGGGTCTTCAGATTTGAAAAATTCTAGATAATTGAACCACACTATTACAATGTTATTGCCGAAGAATGGGGTAAAGGGAATTAAAATTTTTCTAAGTAAAATTAATAAGCTTCAGGGAAGTCTAAATACCTGGAGCAAAGAAAAAGTGGGAGACATAAATAAAAAGGGTATTGGAAAAGTACGAAATTCAAAAATAGATCCAAAAAAATGCTGGAGGAGAGAAACACTTGAACTCATCCTGAAAGAAAAAATGGCAAAAAAAGACTACATTGATACTCTAAATGTGAAACCCCGTTCCAATATCCCTAGCACACCCTAATTGGTGAGTTTGGTGTGTAGGTGAAGCTGGAGCAGTTAAAGCCTAAAGCCAGTTAAAGCGGCTAAGCTCCGGGCTGTCAGCAGTCTGTGAAGGTGAGCAACTTCTATTTGGTTAAATTAGATACCCTTATGGTGAGAGAAAATATGCTAAGTATTGGTGTTATGTGCAATGTAGGATGGAGAGTGGCAAAATTGTACAATTAGTGTGTTTGATGGAGGAGTCTTTGCTTAAGTGAAGAAAATACCCAAGGAATGCCCCACACGACCACATCCATTCCTAAACCCTCTTCTTCCTCTCCTCTTCTCCCATTCTCCCATTTCTTCTTCATCACCTTCACATTCCCCCCCCCCCCCCCCCCCCCCCCCCCCCCCATCTATTCCAAACCATTTGAAGAGTTGTTTGCAAGAAAAAGGAAAGAAGAGAACCCTAAAGGAGCATTTTCGTGTGGGTATTTTTGGTGGAGATTTCGGAGAAATCATTCAAGAGGCACTTAAGGTGCTGTTTGTGGCTTGTAAAGGGAGCTAAGAAACTTTCTTAAGAGTTTACAAGAGGTAAGCAACACCACCCCAACCTTGTTTTCAATTTTCGGCCAAAAATCGTATGTTAGATGAATGTTAGGGTTAAGATGTGAAAATGAGTTTTAGGGCTAATAGGAGAGTTTTCTTTGAGGGGTTTTGTTGGTAGTAGATTTCGCGAACTGTCAAAAACCCAGGCCGCCCCAGCAGTCGCTCGAGCTCGGCATCAGGCGGTGGTTTTAGGTAGTTTAGATAGATTTTTAAGGCATGGCCGCTCGAGCGACTGTTCTAGCGACTTGTTTAACAGAGAACCCGAGGGCAAAAATTGTGGCCGCTCGAAGAAAAATTGTGGCCGCTCGAAGCAGGCTCGAGCGACCTATCGAGTGCCCTTACCAGACTTTCCTACATTTACACTTTTAACCCAGATTGAACTACCCTTTGTTTTTATTCAAATCCAACCTATGTATATGTGAGAGTTAGGTGTCTAGGAGGTGTTCCAACTGGAAGTAACTCAAAATTCCAAATAACCAAGAGTTTGGGTATGCTTTGCCCAAGGAGGTCATAGAAAGAGTTTCTGTCCCAGATTACTATAGAAGTAGGATAACTTGAATTCACCACCTCAAACACTTTTTCTTAGAAGTAGAAATCAAGAACCAAAACCAAGTTGTACAAGTATTTAAAGAGTCGGGGCATAGGTTGCCCAAATTGAGTCATGAAAGGTAGAGAATTCCCGAAAACCAAACTTTTACCATTGATTACAAATGTGAGTACACCACCTATGACCAGATGGGCTTCAGCTTGGTATCATACACATAGTATGAAGGATATTGGACCCGTATTACACTTAACATGAGTTGCACGATAATGAGGGCATTGGCCCGTATTAAATTTGCACTACCTCAAGGGCTTTGGCCCGTCACTTGTAACATGATATGAAAGGGTAGTGGTCCATGATCATTAAGCATAAATGAGAGGGCAGTGACCCGTTGTATTGATATTGAAAAGAGGGCAGTGGCCCCAATGACATTGAGTTATATTGAGCAGAGGGTAGTGGCCCAAGATTGACTCGGGTAAGGCCATGAGCTACCCTTGAGCATTTCCATGCTAGTGGCATGAGGTATTGATATGGATGATTGACCAGTAAGTATTCGTGGCTTGTTGAGTGGTTCATATCAGTTGGGGTAGTGGACCCTGGTTCCTCCCAACTTGGAGATAGAGAACTAGCATCCTCTACTCAAGCTTGGATATTGATGTGTTATTATTCTGCACGTGGTTGCTATAATTGTTGTGAACTTGATAATGAACACACCTGCATAATAAATCCTTAAGGTATGAATCCATAGTCTTAAATGGGAATGTTTGTATATATATGCCATGGCCAGTGGTTCTTGTTACTATTACTGCTCTGTATTGTGATATCATCCTGGCACAAGCATCATCGGTGGCCGATGCCCACTTGCTACGGGGAATCGGTAGTGGATGCCTGTACGTCAAGGGGAATCGGCGTATGGATGCCTACGTCAAGGGGAATCGGTGTAGATGCCTAGCCACCAATCGGTGAAGCTAGATGAGGCCATGTGTAGTATATATAAATAGCCTAGATAACAAGTGATAATATTGATTACATGATTGCTATTAAATGGATTATCTGTACACTGAGGCACATGCATGCACTATTGTATGACACATAAGATGCCGAGGATTTTGTAGTATTATAACTACCCGCATGTCATGGTTTATCGAAAGATATTTGCCTAAATTGTGTTTTCACCAAACCATGCATGTGTTGCTTACTGAGACATTTGTCTCACAGTTGCTTTCTATCTTATTTTTTAGATCCATCGACGTCCGGTGTGAAGGACCGGACTAGGGATAGAGGCAAGGAAAAGGCCATCGGGTATAAAGAGAAAGACTATTATAGGCCTTAGGATTTTCTTTTGATTATACTTGTATAGTTTTGGTTTGTGAAACCCATACATTGAGAGGAGTGATTAGTCACCTAATATTTTGTAAACTAAACTCTCATCCTTTATTTCAGATCAATATATATATATATATATATATATATATATATATATATATATATGAACACTTTTGATATGCACATGTATAAACTGTTGCACTTGCACTCGTTATGAAAAAGTTTTAAAAATCCTTCGTGTTTTGTTGAGTATAAAGGCCCACTTGCCATGGTCTGGGACGGGTCATGCCTTCAAGGGGTAGGCTTGGTTTCGGGTCGTGACACTAAAATCCCAGGAACAATTTTGGTATCAAAAGTCTAGAATAAATTGGATAAAAGATGGTGATTTAAATACTAAGTTCTTTCATCTAACAACCATCAATAGGAGAGCCAAAAACAAAATTCATTTCGATTGGAGATGATTTCAATGATCTGGTGGAGGACCCAAAAGAAATTGAAAAGACTTTCATAGATTATTTTGCTGGTATTTACATTGCAAACAATAAAGCTAGGGACCTTTCCATCCTTAACCATATCAATCCCTTAATATCTAGTCTGAAAATGAAATTCTTAACCGAGAAGTTACTGATGGGGAAATAAGGGAAACAGTTAAGAAGCTTGGATCTCTGAAAAGCCCTTGTCCTGATGGATTTCAGGGGATTTTATCAAAGCTATTGGGATATCATCATGGAGGAGGTGTGCAAAATGATAAAGGAGTTTTTCAGAACTGGGAAAATGGATAAAAAATAAACTTTACATACATAGTTCTCATCCCTAAAACTGAAAACCCCAGGAAGCTTGGTGAGTTTAGACCTATTAGTCAGTGCAATTTTTGTTACAAAATGATCTCTAGACTAATAGTGGACAGAATGAGACCTTTCCCCCACCAAAGTGCCTTTATTCTTGGCCGTACCATCCATAAAAATAATTTTGTGGCCCAAGAATTGTTCCACACTATAAAGGAAAAAAAAAAAAAAAACCAAAAAGCAAGGAATGTTTGTTGCAAAATTGGATTTGGCAAAAGCTTATGATAGATTGGATTGGAATTACATTAATAAAACCTTATTAACTTTTGGTTTTAATAAAAAACTTGTGGATATTGTTATGGCTTGTATTACCACTGTCTCTTATATCATATTGATCAATGGAAAACCTTGTGATAAGATACAACCATCTCGGGGCATTAGATAAGGAGACCCTCTGTCTCCTTACATCTTTATTCTAACTCAGCAGATATTATCTTTTGCCTTAGTCAAGTCTGAGAGTTTGGGCAGCATCCATGGTATAAAGGCAAATAGGTTTGCGGAACCTATAAGTCACCTATTATATGCCAACAGCCTCCTCCTCTTTGGAAGAGCCTCTGTTTTAGAGATTCAAAATTATGTGAATAAAATTTTGTGAGGTTGCAAGGCACAAGATAAACTCGAGGCAATCTAAGCTTTACTTAAGCCCCAGTATCAAAGGCAAAGAGAAAGGTAAAATCGCCAGATGCTTTGGCATCAAGCCACCAAGAAACCTGGTAAGTATTTAGGTATGCTTGTTTTCCTTAGAATGCCTAAAGTCAACCATTTCAATTCTGTTATTTAAGAAATTAATATTAGATTAACTGGGTGGAAAGAGAAACTGCTTAATTAAGCAGGTAGGCTAACATTAGTTAATTTTGTGCTTTCAAATACTTCTCAATACATGATGAGTTGCATGAAATTGCCTACCACTGTTATGGATAGAATTGACAAAGAGGCAAGAAATTTTTTTTGGTATAAGCCCAATAAAGATAGAACTTTCCATACTCTATGTTGGGAAAAATTGGGCCAACCAAAAAGACAGGGGGGTTTGAATATCAAAGATGGTCAAAAATTTAATGAAGCACTGTTTGCCAAAGCTATATGGTCCTTGTCAGTTAATGAAGATAAACTCTGAACAAGACTCTTCAAGACTAAATACTTCCACAACCAGAATTTCTTCGACAGCAGAGGTAAAAAGAATGGTTCATGGCTATGGAAGCAATTTTGCAAATCAAAAGCTACTATCTGTATGGGAAGAGGTTGGAAAATAGCAGATGGGAAATCTATTGATATGGAAGATAAAATGTGGGCTCAGCAACAAACTCAGATCAATAGCAGCAGATGCAGGGAGCTAAACATTTTCAAAGTTGCTGACTTAATTGACCAACAAAGTAGATGCTGGAAATTGGATAAGCTCCTACAGGTCTGGCTGGAACAGATTGCACAGCAGATAGTGACTATTACCATCAACAAAAATGGACCTCGAGATCAAATGGTTTGGGCAGGAACTTCAACTAGGCACTACACTGTTTCCTTTGCTTATCACATGCTAACAAACCAGGAAGAAAATCAGATGGAGGATAGGAAATGGTTGAATCTTTGGAGGCTTCCGATTGCTCACAAGATAAAGTTCTTTCTGTAGAAGTACCTACAGGGAGGCACCACAACAAACGATATCCTGCACAGAAGATTGGGAGCACAGGTGGAGATTTGTGGCCTATGTAATAAAGAACAAGAAACCAATCTTCATCTCTTTCTTAAGTGCGATTTCACCGGAGCAATCTGGTTTGGTGGTATGGGAGGAAGAATGCCAATTAAAAATCAGATACAATGTTGTAAGGAATGGGTTTTCAATAACATCATGAAGGTTCATGGAGGAGATCACAACAGATGGAGAAAATTACTGCTGCTTGGGCAAGTTTGAGCTAGGCGGTTTGGGTTACTAGAAACAAATTGTTATTTGAAAACATTAAACCTTCTATCACTCTAACAATGTCCTATTCTAATGGCTTACAGGAAGACACGACAATGCTGATGGAGATAAAAAACAAAGATGGAGGAAGACACAAGGAGGAGCACTTCTTCAGATGGGAAAGACCAAGAGAGGGCTTGTAGCACCCCGAAACCAGGTCCACCCGGTTAGGGTTTATACTGGCTCCCGAGTGCTAATTTAGGGCCCAAAGCAAGATGAAAAATCTTAAGAACTAACCAAGACAATTATAATATAATCCTAAAATTTTCAAAAAAATTGCTATATAACGCCTGTAATTACAAGGTTGGGCGACACCCCTGATACTTGATAATCACAGTCTATATATCAACATTATATATAAACCAAACACTAACATATCCAAAAGAAACCATGATCAAAGGTTAAACTATCTCTCAACTCTCCCTCTCTATATATACATTATAAACAGTTTCAAAATTTACATATACAACTATCCAAAAATAATAATTTTGCCTTCTCAAACTCTAGTCGGGATGATAATAGTCTTCCGACCTATATTCCGGATAACCCACAAACTCTGCCCTGCTATGCATCTCACCTGCTAGATCTGAAAACAAAACCGGTAAAACAAAACTCCCGTGAGACAATTGTCTCAGTAAGTATCACAATGCATGTTATAAACAGTTTATGCCATTTCAGGTAATAAAGTAACATGCTCGAATAAAATACGATTGAACCCCATCAAATTCATGCTAAAAGCAGTTCGAATATAAAGAAGCAATTCATTCGCATATAAACCATAATTTCACTACGCCGAATCATAACAATAAGCAAATAAAAACCAGATTAATCCAAACTACGATATCAACAGAAAGTGCCTGTAAGTCGAGATACTCACCCTTTACCCTCTAACCAAGATTCAAGGTCTAGCAGAGTGCTCCTCTACGCTGCTTGATAAATCAAGATCAAGCGGAATGCCCCTCTACGCGGCCTAACGAATCCAGGTCAACGGAGTGCCTCTCTACGCTGCCCGATGAAGCAAGGCTAAGCGGAGTGCCCTCAACGCTGCCTATTCATACCAAGTGGAATTCCCTTCCACTTCCCAAATCATACAAAGAAACAATTTTGTACAACAACACAATTTTCTAGGTAAACTCATAAAAACCAACCACCGTTAAACAATTTCACAATTCTAAGCTTCTGGGGTGAATTTAGGTTCACGATCCACAATGCCTCAAAGCACGTGGTGAACTTAGTTCACGATCCCCATAACTCATATTTGTGGTGGATGGTTCACGATCCCCCGCTAGGGTGAACAACAGTTCACGATCCCCAACCGAGGTGAACAACAATCCACGATCCACAAATATCCATGTTTGTGATGGATTCAGGTTCACAATCCTCTGCTAGAGTGAACAACAGTTCACGATCCCCAACCGAGGTGAAAGCAATCCCAGTCCACAGAACATCCAACCATAGGCCCTCGTCCCTTTTTCAAACTAATAGGGAGCCTCAGCTTCATAATTCAAATCACAATCAACCAAAACTAATGTTATAGAATCCTCAACACAATCAATACAAACCCCTTGGCATTATTGCCATCAACACATTTCGTTTCAAATAACCAACCATTGTTTTCCAAAACCAATCTTAAACACTATTTAGGATTAAACTAATTAACCAATTACTAACAGCAATTAATTTCGTAGTTACTATCAGTTACTAACAACAACTAATTTGGGCGTTTTCTTGCAACCAATTACTAACAGTTACTACCAGCAACTAATTTCCTAGTTACAAACAACAACTAATTTGGGTGTTTTCTTGCAACCAATTACTAACAGCAACTCCGATTAAACAACTAACATCAACTTCGATTAAACAACTAACAGCAAATCCTACACTAACAGCAACTCCAATTAAACAACTAACAGCAATTCCTACACTAACAGCATCTAGCAGTTAGGTAGGATTTGGAGAATAAATTCTCACAATCAACCTTCTACACTAACAGCAACTGATTTAAGGTGTCTTGTTGATATGTACGCTACCAACAAAGAAATAAAGGCTTTGTCAACATTGTTTCCCAATTACGTGGCCCTCAATTAATCGGAAAAGGTTTCTACCAATTCTACTACATGGTGCGACCTACAAGCTGTCAAAGTCTACAGGAAACTAACATAAAACAAATTAAAAAAACAGCAGTTACTACCAGACTGTATTTCTAAATCCAGTACTCTTTCCATTCTTTCATGGATACTTGTCACATGATGTAGAAAATAGCAGAAAGCTTGCTTATGTTTATCAAGAGAACAAGACAAAAGACAAAATTTCTTTGTTTTAAATTTCTTCTAGGATATTATATATTAGAGCCATAACGCAGATCTTATGGTAAAAGTTATACTCCTATTTCCTAATCATACAAAAATGATATGATAAACCAAATGATCAAAGGAAATCAAACAATAATCAAAGATCAAACAGTAATTTAGGCGTTTGGACATTTTCTTACAACCAAAAATGATATGATAAGCCATAATGCAGGACTACTCTAATTTGAGAGTTGTCTTGCAACCAGAAACTCCAAAGATCACACAATAATTGAACAATAATAAAAAAATCTGTTGACGGCAACGAAAAGAGAAATTAACGCATGTTGCCAAGTTTTAAAAAAAAACAAACAAGAGTTGATCGAACCAAACAGTAATTGCTCGAACAAACAGAAATAAAAGAAAAGATCAAATAACAGTTGATTAAACGAGAAAAATGCTACTTACTGCATTTCCCCAACTTTTTCTTCTTCTTTTTCTCCTTCTCCCATGCGGCTAACCCTCACGAACGACCCCCAAATGAAAGAACCTATCTTTCATTAAACGTAAATTGCTTTTGTTTTGGTTTTGGTTTTTTTTTTCTTCCATTAAACCATCGAACCGGTTCAATAAATTGAACCAACCCATTATACCACAAACCTAATCAACCCACCCAAACCAATTGGTTTAATTGAATTTTAATCCTCTATTGTTCTTACTTAATATATTTAATTAATCTTAATTATAATTTTTCTTAAAATTCCAGGGTTTTACAGGGCTGGTACAAAATGAATATAGATAGAGCTGCTAGAGGTTCTCTAGGACAAGTGGCAGTGGCCTCTATCATCTGAGATGCAAATGGGAGACACATTGCGGCCCTCACTGTAACATCCAGTTTTAGAGTATTGTTACGATCTAGACTAACTCTTGATGCTATAAGAATTATCTTGAATTTTTTTTGTTAATTCTTGCATTAATTAGTAAATTAATTATGGTTCATTGACAGATATTAAAGGGGTTAATTAGGTAATTGCGAATTATTTGATGCATTTTGGATGCAAGAATATTTATAGTTCAATTTTAATAATTTTTTGTTAATTGTGGTTAAATTTTGGTATTTATTGGATTTTTAATTGATTTTATTGGGATTTCATTAGCATTAAAAGTGTTTAACTTTATTTAATTGGTTAAAGGGTTTAAGTGTGGTCTTTATGTTTGGACCTTAGTACTCCTTAGTTAATACGGTGGTTTTAAGTGAAAATGTTAAGAGATTGTCTTGGGCGATGCATTTTGGCGATACACCAAATCACCTCTTATGATAGAAATCGAGAATTCTCCTGAATGAGAGAGTGAGTGCTTCGAAACCCCATTGCACTGCTGCTGAGCTTCTTCACTCATTCTATGTTCTTCCTCTCTTAGTTCTAGGGTGTATGCCATTTGATTCTTGGGTTTAGACAAGCTGTGCCTACACTCCATGGTTTCCATTTAAGTGAGTTGATCATTGAAAAAGTTCTGGTAGGAGATTACCTTCAAGAGAGTTGCTGATTTCTGCACCATGGAGCAAGTAAGGTCATTAGATTTGGGTTTTACGTATTAATTATTTTCTGTTAAATTATGCTCAATTAAAGCTTGAAAGTGAATAGTTAATATCACCTGGGTTTTAGTTAGAGTGGATTTCAGCAGCCCTTGTTTCATTTATAATCTTTAATTTGGCAAAATCTCATGCTTTACGTATTTACAGATTTTCATTTAAAATCAATGGTTATCATGGGTGCCTTGAATAGTTTAGTACTTAGAATTGAAATGTTGCGGGGTTGATGGTTATCATGGGTGTTGTGGGGATGATGGTTATCATGGGTGCCTTGAATAGTTTAGTACTTGGAATTGAAATGTTGCGGGGTTGATGGTTATCATGGGTGTTGTGGGGATGATGGTTATCATGGGTGCCTGAATAGTACGAAATGTTGTGTAAGTGCTATTATAATGAATTTATTAAAACATTGCACCTGAATAGTTGAGTTCGTGAGGAGTAGAAAAGGAGGAGTAGCAATTTGATTGCCTTCCCGATATATGTGAGAGAATTGGACCATAGAAAAGGAGGAGCAGAAATTTTCAATATCCTCCAAATAAGGGAGAAGTCGCCAAGGCCGAGATCCACTTGGGTTTGATAAGAAGGAAATAATCAGCATGGAATCACCCTCCAATAGGATTTGTTGAGCCCCCAAAGCCTTTTGTCACGGGCTTAGAAATTCCCTTGCCTTAACCCGTGTGGCACTTAGACACTCGACCCTTTCGACGTACTAAGTAAGCTTAAACCAACTAGAAAGATTACTCAAGAGAAGGAGAGAGGAACACACTAGGAGAACTTGTATTTCACTCAATGATTTCTGGATGGTTACAAATGAGGGCTCCACCCCTTTATATAGGCATTCCACCTCCTCAATGGACAGTGAGGATATAAACTATCCAACGGTGAAGATTAGCTCTCTAAAATCCTCCAAGTAATTAAATATCTAGATATTTACATACATGACTTCTATGGAGAAGCTTCCCACATCTTCTAGAGAACACTACACTCCTCTTACTCCTCTTGTATTTACATTTATGTAGAGTTCCTTAGAAGTCTCTAGAAATCTCTAGGCACCACTTCCATCTAGGCATCCAAATGTGCATCCGTGTGGCGCTTAGCGTGCTCCAACTTGGTGGGTCGTGACACTTCGCTAGTTTGAGACCTTTTAATTCTGCCAAAGCTTCAGCCTGTATGGCCAAATTCGCAGTAACCAAGGTGGCCACAACACCCATAAACAAACCATCTGCATTTCTACACTAAGTACCAGCTGCTGCAGAATTATTTGATTGCCAAAAAGCACCATCAAAGTTGATTTTGACAAAACCATAGGGAGGGCAACCCCATAGCACACTTTTCGGAATCAGTCTACTTTCCTTTTGGACTTCCTCACTGTGTAGAAGTCTGGAACTCCTTTGTAGTGAATAGAAAAGGTGACATGTATGCTCAATTGATGGTTCTTTCTTATCAAACACCACCTCACTACTACTCTTCCATATCGACCATCCAAGATTTGCTATATTGCTTAGGAATTCATCAAGAAGGAAGTTAGAACAAGGAGCTCGCAATCTGAGCATATTTGAAAACCATTGGAAGAAGTTCCATTGTGTGTTGAGCTGCTGAAAAGTTCCTCCAATTACCTTGAACCATACCGCGCGAAAGGACAATTTAACCACAAGTGCTCCATAGTTTCCAACTGATCTTTACATAGACAAAATGTAGCCTCAAAATCATTCTGCCATCTTTCACGCAGCAAGGAGGATGTCATAAGAACTCTGTTAAGGCACTTCCAGAAAAACAAAAGAATCCCTTAATAAAAAAAAACTCTCTTACCAAAAAAAAAAAAGTTAATACGATAGTGAACTTTCTCTTACCCAAAAACAGAAAAAAAAACTCAGCACTCAATCAAAACACCAACAATGCACATCCCAGAAACTTCCAAGTAAGAATAAATACTGATTTCTCCCACCAGACGAAACCTTTCAGGGTCCCACCTTATGATGAAACCTTCTATGAATGCCACAACATTTCTATTAGTCCATATGTTTGCATCTTCAAATGATGTATCTGGATGAAAATTATTGAGAAAACATGGAACGAATTTCGATTTAAACTATCTTGTGATCGGAGGTGGCTCCCTCGTCCGATCATGTTTTCAATTGCATAAAAAATTTGCAGAGATCTCACAATAGAAACACAAGATTAGTGATTCGACCTTATGATTCTCAGGAGGTCAAAAGGCTAGAGCCCGACATGGAGACGAATTCTAGAGAATCAGAAGACCATCATGTCATCAAAATTTGGGAGGTGATCGACAAGTATCGATTATCTTCTCTGCAACAAAAAATCCCTGAGCCGCCCAAGCTGTTGAGGACTTCTGCTGCTCTGAGCTCTTGCTGCGTCTTCAGGGTCCCTCACAGCTTCATCGACGTCAATAGTAAGGCGTACCAGCCTCATATCGTTTCCATAGGCCCTTAATTACCACCATGGACAACCACACCTGCAGATGTTCCTAGAGAACAAATGGAGATATCTAGGTTCTTTAATCTCTAGAACAGTGGAAGCCAAAGGATTAGGCGTTGCAGACTATTTAAAAGCTCTACTGTAAGGACAAAAGCTCTATTGTAAGGACCTGGTCAAAATTTCAAATAATAAATGGGGTTCAACTTTGACCAAGTCAAGAGTCCTTGTTTTGCATAAGTCCTATAGGTTATTGTACAGGAGATAGGTGCCTGCACACCCACCAGATCAATCTTTTTAAGTGTTAATATCAAACTTAAAACAACGGCTGAGATTAAATCTTTCTAATGAAGGGCATAAAGGTCATTAGACTTTAAATATATATTAACCAAGGGTTTAAAACCCTAATCCCGTTTTTGACATTGTAGGTGAGTTTTGGAGGATGGAGAAGAAGATTTTGGTGAAGAAATAGTGATTTTGGAGCTACCCAACCCTAAACCTATGAAGGTAAGTGGTTTTAATCCATTCTTTATACTTATAATGCTTAATCTCTTTTATTATCATCATTGATTTGTTTTTTTGTATGAATCTGGATTTTTTGGAAAGGCTCTTGATGTGTTAATATGAATCTAAGAGAAGAATATTATATTTTATGAATTATAAACATGATAGTATTTGAGATCATGTATAAAGAGGAATCTGAAGTTTTTCTTTTATTATATGATTGAATGTATGTTACTGCAAATTTGATGTTTTGTGAACTTACGAATCCGTGAAAACATGACGAAAGTGGGTTCTTCGTTGACTGCACCTTGTTTATGTTATAATACTTTATTGTTAATTCAAATGGTTTCCTTTAACGGACTACTTCAGATGTTGGTAAAACATGAACGATTCAGAGAGATACTAAAATTCAATTAGTTTGTTATACATTGGGGTTAAACTAATTCCTAGTTATTTGCTTTAGGTAAACCTATTTTCAATTATTTGATGTCTGACGAGAATGCTTTTGAAATGAACTAAATTTCCAATTAGTTTGATTGTACAACTCAAATTCAATTACTATGGGTGTACAGAGTATTCCTTTTGGAGTGAACTCATTCGTAAATATTCTTATAAAGCAGAATTCTTGCTTTTGAAGCTTAATTTTACTTTAATTACTTCAGAAACTTTTGATTGAACCTGATTTCTAATTATTTTACTTTTGATTCATGTGTAACTTTTCATTCATCTGTGTGTTATGAGTTATTATGAGATTTCCGTGAGATTGCGGAATGACATGGAAAGACTATGTCGAGAACTATGTGATATTTTATTTTGAAATCTATTTCTTGAGATGAGTGTATTGCTAGTGGTAAAAACTGCTAGTTCAGTACCCAGTAAGAGTATTGCTGGGATGAATTTGTACTGCTAGTTAGCACACTAGTTCAGTACCCACCGTGAATAAACGTTGGGGGATTTATGAGATTGTACTGCTAGTTAAAACACTAGTTAAGTACCCACCGTGAATAAACTTTGGGAGATTTATGATGATTGTACTGCTAGTTGAGATACTAGTACAGTACCCAGTTGGGAATACTTGTGGGATAGTATTTGATGTACTTCTAGTATTTGCCACATACTAGTTAAGTACCCACAAGGATTACCGATGGGAGGATTGTACTCCTAGAGCATTACCTAGTTGAGTACACAGTGAGGGATGCCTATTGGGATATAGATATTGATGAGTACTCCTGGCTTATAGTGCTGGTATGAGTACCCGGTATGACTGTGGATCTACTGGGAAATGTGGCTATGTGATACTCCTAGTGTAAATTACTAGTCAGAGTACCCAGTGACCGAATGGTCTATTGGGAAGTTGAGATATGATATTCTTATCTTATTGTGGACTTGGTTTAATTAATCTTTTAAAATTTTATTTCGTTTATTGTTATTTTATTATTGTTTATCAGGTAAATGGTTCATTGTCATGGTGAATTTCATTCTTAATATATCCTGTTAATTCTTTTGATGTTAATTGTTAAATTAATCGTTGATTTGATAGAGAGCATGATCCCTTATATTTAAGATCTATGTATATGGTATATATATTGACTATAAATGAACCTAGGAAACACATGCATGAGTACAGTTTATTAGATATATATAATATTGGTTGTATTTATATTAAGTAAAATGGAAATTCAGCATATAATCATATGGAGTGCATTAACTCCACTTACTGAGTTTATGTAAACTAACCTCTTATTATTTTACAGGAAACTATCATAACCGTGGAGACGAGAAGAAATGAGAAGTTATAGAATTAATGATGTATAGTGGATCTTATGAACATGTTACTATTTAAGTTTTGAACCTTTGGTGTTATGTTTGATTTCATGTAATAGCTAGGTGGTTTAAACTTGGTTTGGATTTTTACCAGTTTGTTTTTAAATTCCGTTGTAACTCTGATAAATAAGTTTATTAAATAAAATTCCATGTTTCGAGACGAAATTAATTTATAGGTTGTTTTCGCTTACGAGCAAAGTTACGTCCGGACCCACATGTGTATAGTTATACGCGATGTGTGGTTTTAGGGCGTGACATCTATAGACACTAGAATCCAAAGCAAGAGATTGTTACTATGTGACCATCGGCCTCACCTTCGACGAATTTGTGGAGATGATGGTACTTGACAGCTGCTTCGTCATTGAGCTTTTTTGCAAAGTGGGAAAGGTCGTGCCCATTGAACAGGAATCAGGTGTAAACCGGCCATCGAAGATACCTTCTTGAACATAAAATTCAAGCACGGAGTTATCAAGATGCCGCCAATAACCATCGATGACTTCACAAGCTCTTTCCTCCAGAACTGTATTGCATACGAGCAATGTCACAGGACCTGCTCCCAGCTCATCACCACCTATGCCACCTTCATGGATTGCCTTATAAACACCCCACAAGACGTGGGGCTTCTGTGTGATAGTAAAGTCATGGAGAATTATTTCAGAACCGATGCAGAGGTAGCACAGTTCTTCAACAAGCTTGGGAGAGATGTGGCTTTTGATATTGTGAGACATGGGAAAAAATCACCGGAGTGATCGTCCCTCCGTCAACACACGGGCTCAACGCAAAAGTGGGAGAGTCGCCATCATTCATGATTTTGGGGTGAGAATGGACACCAAATGTTCAAAAATAGGCAAAAATAGCCAAAAGACAAATTCTAGGATAAAAATAACCCTACTTGAAAATCAAGTCCAGAGATGGGTAAGGGGATTAGATTATGAACGGGGGAAGGTGTTAGGCACCCCCATTCATCCACACGAAGTGGTTGCCAAGTATATATTCATGCAAAAAACAAAGTAAGAAAGCTTGCTAAAAATCATGAAAAAGCCTTGAAAAAGGAACAAGTGTATGATATATTCACATGAAGATCTAAATGGATTTTAGATCCTCTCTTATGTCAATATCATTTCTGGAATATCTCAAAAGATGGAAATCAAAGCACAAGTTGCTCAAAAACCAAGTTGAATCAAATCCGGAAAATTCGGTAAAAAATATGCCATTTGCCTTGAACTCCTTCAAATCCAATTCTAAAATGAACCAAACCAAATCCATTTGAAATATTAGGGTAAATAAGAGTCTCATGCAAAATTTCACTTCATTTCGATGAAAAATCTAGGAGTTATGCTCCTTTGAAGATGCTGCTGGGGATTTTTAAAAGTGGTAAGTGGGCAACTTTGGAAAATTGTCTAGAAAAATCCACTACATAAAAATCCACGAAATTTGGTGTGATTGAAGTCTGTATGGCCATATTTCCAGAGAAACTAGCCTCATACAAAAATCCCTTCGGATGTGCCTTGGGTGGTCTCCCGAACAGGCCCCGAAGATCACAGATTTACCCAGAAAAATGCAAATGAGCAGTTCTGAGTAAATCGGCTACCAATAATTCAAATGGAATCCAAAAATTATGAAACCAACTGGATTTGAAAATAGACTCATAAAGGAGTACCCAGAAATAAAAATCACTCGAATCGGACTTAAAACGAACACATGGCGGTCCGTCGAAGTGACAAGTTCTGTACTTGGACCTGAACTGTCCACTTAACTTCGACAGAGAAGTGTCAAAAATCGGCTAGATAGAAATTCATGAAATTTGGTGGACATAAACTAGATAGCCTCACCTTTCCCATGGTTCTAGAATCTCCCCAAAATTCATCCGGATGATGAAGTTACGGACGTCCGAAGTAAGGGTACAGGTGCTGTCAAGCTAAGCCACTTTTGCAAAAAATCAAATCCGAAAATTGACAAAAAGTGTGTGATTCGTGTGAGATGAATCCAAAACCTTTGAAAAACATTTAAAAATATTCCAGAATTGATTTAGGCCATTTATTTGAGATTTATCACAATAAATGCAATAAACCCCAAATATGAGCCTATCCCGCCAAAATAGTGATATGTGTGCAAAAGTGAAAAAAACCTAGCAAGATCCATACACATGCATATAGATTCAACAAAATAGGTTCTAGCATAGCCTAGGGTTCCGTTCCATTATCGTTTCCCTCTGTTCTCTTTAAGATAATCAAGGGTACTTTGAATATGGAACGGTTTACAATCAATCAAAAAGCCTTATGCTACATAGGTTCTAGCACTATGGTCAATCCCCAGTCTCGTTTCTCCTAGATCCGCCTTCACGTTTTACGGCTAGGGGAGTCTTGAGATACTTTGAGCCGGAGAAGGATTTCCACACATACAAACAAGGCTTTACACTACAGAAAGGTAGAAGAAGAGATCTAGATCTAGGAATGTAAAGACAGAAAATAAAAAGAAAAGTTGAGGCTTACCTGAGTGCTGGAGGCGATTCCACAGCGGTTTTCTTCTTCTCTTGGAGTTCTTCTTTGCGAGAATTCAAAACAAGAGTTGTGTGCCATTTGCTCAAGGAGGAGGCTCCTATTTATAGGCAAGGGCTAAGGTCATTGGTAGACACAACTTAATGTCTAGAACCCCTTTAACCTAAACCCTAAGGTTATTTCCGCGATTCCCCTCATTTAATGAGGGACATGATGGTAAAAGTGAAAAGGTCTCAAAAAACCCTAATTTTGAGCAAAACTAGCGTATCCGGCATGTCAGGCCGGATACACAAGTACCTTAATGTATCCGGACTATGATACCGGATACACTGAGGTCTACTTGTATCCGGCATTTTCCACCGGATACAAAGAAGGAGACTTGTATCCGGCCTGAGTTGCCGGATACAAGGAAAAAAGCCTTTTTTTCAAATTTTAACACAGGCAATACTTATTTACATGTAATATCGTTTAAGTAAATGTCCTCGTATTTTTTAATCTCCATTTACTTAAGATATTACATGTAAATAAGCAAACACCCCCCATTTGAATCCATTAAAAATAGTTTCAGACCCAAATTCCAAGTGAATAAAAAGTCAACTTTCCAGTTCTAGGCAAAATTCCGATTTTTCAGGTCTGGAAAAAAGGTTCAATATGTTAAAACCAAGGTATTCGCCAAGATTTAAAATCTCAAAAAATTCTTTTATGCAATAACATGGCTAAAAACCTGATTACCGGGAAAAATTATCTTGAAATCTGGCTTTAAAAAATATTTCATTTTCTGGGGTCAAAAGTCAACAAAATTCAACCGGAAAAAGTTTGACTTTGCACAAAAGATTGAATTCGGGCATCTTCCTTTTCCGTTTTGGATTCAAATGGGTTAAGTATCTCAAACCCAATGCAAAGAATTGGAAATTCCAATAAAATATTTCTCTCCTTCAAGATTTATCAAAAATCGTGCAATTTTGGGGTGTCTACAACTGCCCCTCTTTGCTGGAGTTGTAGCACAATGAACTGCAAAGAATAGACACAACTCAAAATTGCACGGTTGAAAGACACCTCATTAATTGAACTTGCTTTGGTCAAACAAATGAGTGATAAAAACATGGATTTGAAGATAGCCAATGAAACCCCTGCTGTGTATAGTCTGACGGGGTGGCGTCTCTTCCTTATCTAAGATTTCTTTGAGCTCTCGTGGCTATGAAAAGAAATCTGAGACAAGCAAATTTTGAAAAGGATGTGGATTTAAAATTGACCTCTGCAAACTCAATTGCTTTTGATGTTCTTCAACAATAAGGAAATATTTTATTGAATTTTCCTGATTGATTTTCTTATTTGATTTACCTGGGTGCCATTTGATGCCCAAACCTGTGCTTGAATATTCTGCAACTTGCTTTTGCTTCTTCATTTTCTTGCTCTCTCAATAAGGATGTATGTGTCATTGCTGCCCATAGCCTGCCTTTATGCTTCTCAACTGCCCAAGTGACTGCCTCTTCTTGATTGATGGATTTGAAAATCATAATCTGTTGATCTAACCTCATGCCCTTACCACCCATGACCTCTCATTCATGCCTTCTTACTGCTCCAGTAAAATCCTTCTTCAGAATTAGAAACCTTTGTTTAAAGGAGAAAACATGCAACTACTTCGAAGTTTCTTTTTTTTTTTTCAAATCAAAAGACTAAGGCCTGACTACTTCTTCCAGATGCTGTAATTTATTCCAATGAAAACCCAGAGGGAAAGGCGCTGAGCATGCCCCAGTTTTGATTGCTTGAAGTAGTATTTGCCCCTCAGCAGAGATGATCCTTTTTTTTTCCTTTTTTTTTCTTTTCTTTTTTCTTTCTTTTTTTTTTTCCTTTTCTCTTTTTTTTTTTTTTTTTTTTTACATTTGCAAAAAGAAACCCTTATAAAGGAATGCAAATACAAAAATAGGTTTTATACTAGTGGCCTCAGAATTCTCTAATGCTTGCAAAACTAATGTTTTTATGAAAAGACATAGATGCTCATCATAGGCCAAAAATAAATTTTTTTGCTTTTTTTGTGCTTTTTTTTTTTTTTTGAAAAATGATCCAATCACTTATTAGCATATAGTCCAAAAGAATTAAAATCAAGTTGAATAATGAGAAGATTATTTCAGAAAATGAAGAAAGACCAAAATAAGCCTTCAGAACCTTTAGAATCATTCCCATGACCATCGGCTTGTCAATTGATGCTCCAGATATGCCGATTCTTTCAATCTAACTATTTTGCCCCAGTCTAGAAAGACATTTTCCTTCATCCAATTGAAGAGCAATTGTTTCTCCATTGTATCCATGATATGAGAATTTATGACTTCAACTTCAGCAATAATTTCCTAATGGCAATTTTGATGGCCATCAACTTGTTCACAAATGCTTTATACCATAGCTCTGATTATGTTTGCTTCAATCTTGAAAAGAAGACTTTCCTCAATCACTTGAAGAGTGAAAAATAATCACCAACCTGAGGATTTCACCTGGATCTATGCCAATTCTGGATTTTTCTCTCTGACAATTTCCTTCTTGTAGATAGCTGATTATTTGCCATGTAGCGCCCTTCTAGGTTTTCACTATATTTTCTCCATTTTTCTCTTTTTTTTCTTCTTAATCCTTCATCACCAGCAGCTATGTAGTTAAAACCGCCTTAATTCAAAATTTCTTAATCAAAGAGGACTTATGGATTGGACGAAATGAAGGCTTGGTGTTTGTTTAGAAAGAAAAGGAATAAAAGGCTCAAATACCATATGATCTAATGGGTTAACTGAAATTGCAATTTTTAAGGCATTTCTTCCCTTGGAATGAATACAAAATTGCCCCCAGTAATGAAGTTCTTCACCCACTTTGGTTTCTTCATTTAAAACTCATTTCCCATTAATGAACTTCTTTTCTCATTCTTCCCTTCACAATTTTGAAGATATAGCATTTGTTGATCTATTTTTCTTCTTTCTTCCTTTTATTTTTCATTTCTTTGCCCCCTTTTCTGAAAACATCTTCAAAATCCCTTTTGAACTTCAATAATGCCCCCCTTCTCTTGTCCCTTCATTCTTTTTTTTTTATGCCTTATAAATTTGCCCCAGTGTGGGGTTGCAATTCTCAGTTTAGGTTACTTGGAAAAATTTATCAAGCTCAAAGAGTCTAACTAGGGATTTCAAAAAATTTTGGGGATATAAGAAAGAAAGGCCTCTTATCATTTTAAGAAAAGTTTGAATTTTCAGACTTGACAGAGTTGTACTATATGACTGGCTCAGGATTTTTCTTTTTCCTTTTTTTTTTTTTTTGATCACCGCCACCTGGGAAGATAAAATTTCAACCATAAAACATCCTTCTCATCGGATCAGCCTCTTAAATCGCAATCCAAATCTTTCTATATTTTCCGATGGAGAGTGCAAACTAGGAGTCATCTTCAAATGCAAAAATTTCATCTTTCAGTTTCTTCTTCATCTGCTTTTCCTTGATGAGCAAGTGATGCGATCCTCTCTGTATTTTTATGAAATAAATCTTTGTACTTGCTGCTTTCAAGTGAAAACTTCGGGTCATCTTTGGTTCTAAAGTCCATAAGATTGGTCATTTCAAAATTTTGCAGAAATATTCTTCTCATGACACTTAAAAAGATTTGAATTTTCATATAAAATGTCTTTTTCTTCGATTTTGGTCTCAAAATTGAGCCCAATGTCGAAGTCATATTCAACTTAATGAAATTCAAGGAGAGATATGACTCATAAGTAAAACAGGACCTTGTTGAAAACCTTTTTTTTTTTTTTTATAGAAAAATGCTAAAGGGGAAAATCTTTTTTTTTTTTTTTTTATAACAAAAATCTTAAAGGAAAACTCTCTTTTCTTTTTTTTTTTTTGAAAGAGCCTTTATTGAAATCACTTCCTGAGAACAAGGCTCCTTAGGATCCTCAGGAAATGTGCATTCTTCTTAAGGGGGTTTCTTTTCAGAGAACAAGGGAATTTGAAAATTGCCCCTGTTCTCAAAGGCAAAAGCTAACTTTTCTTTCTTTTTCAGAAAATTTCTTTCTGCTGCTGAGTGAGGTAAGTTTCTCTTTTCATGATTTGGGATGATCCCCTTCTCTGGGGTATTGTGATCAGTTTCTGAAAGAAGTGACATTCCTTGATACGGAATCTGGATAGCAGCCCAGTCAATCAATGGCAGCTTAAACCTGGCTTCAATCTTTTCTTTTGATTCTTCTTCTTTTCTTTCTTGGGATTCTCCCTCTTCAATTACCTTTGCTTCATTTCCTTCTTGTATGAAGAGTGGTTCCATACCCTTCAGACAATCCAATTTGTCCATACTAAACTCTTGTTCAACATCCAGTGCTATGCCATTTGTTTGCTCAAACTGCTCAAATGGAATTGTTTGCACCTCCTTTGCCCTATCACCTATCATTTCATTTTCTTTCACCTTCGGCTTAAAATCTGCCCCTGTGTGAGTCTCTTTCTCCACATTGCCCCATTCATCCTCTTTTTCAAAATAAACTCGGACTGTGGTACCAACTGGGGCAATAAGTTGAGAAGGGTCAAATTTTTTTTTTCCTGAAAAAATTGACCCTATTGCATTTGAGCTGCTTGCCCCATTGTTGCTGGTGGGAGGAGGAGTGGGTGTGACTGAATTGAATAATAAAGAGTTATTATCTAGCAAATCATGAATTGCATGCTTTAGGGCCAAGCAACGATCTGTGGTATGCCCTGGAGTGCTCATATGATACTCACAAATTGCTGATGGATCATAACCCTTCCCCTTGCTTGCATGTGAATTTGGCAACCTTAAAGTCACATAACCCTTTTGGAGTAGGGTAGGCAAAAGTTTAGATGGTCTCATAGGTAGTTTTGAAAACTCCCTTCTCTTCCTTACTTCTGTTTCCTCTTTCACAGGCTGTGCAGAGGGGACATTAATTTGGATAGGCAGCAAAGGAACTGGATGGGCATTGATTTGAACGGGTCCCTTGGGAAGCTGCACCATATTCACTTCTGCTTCTCTTCTTTCCTCAGATTTTTTCTTTCCATTTCCATTTCCCTTGTTATGAGTGGAGTCTTGTTGACTGATCATGGTGGAATAATCAATTATCTTGCCAGATTTGATCCCATCCTCAATCCGGCCGGCCACTTGTACCAGGGCAGCAAAATTGGTGGTGATCTGACCCACCAGGTGATTGTAGAAGGGCTGCCCCAGCGTACCCATGAATGTTGAGATCATTTCAGGTTCCAGCATAGGCGGCCTGACCTGAGAGGCAGCCTCTCTCCACCTCTTGGCATATTGCCGCACAGATTCATCTTTGCCCTTGCTCATCCTCATAATGTCGTACCGGTCTGGCACGATCTCCGAGTTAAATTTGTATTGGTCTAAGAAGGTGTCTGCCAGGTCCTTCCATCCTCTAATCTTCCCATGATCAACTGTGGCAAACCACCTCAAGGCCGATCCTGTCAAACTCCTTTGGAAGAGTTGAATCAGTATGCCATCATCCCGACCAAACTGGCACAAAGCCCCGCAGTATAGTTTCAAATGGCTCATAGGGCAGCCTGTTCCGTCGAACTTGTCGAAGTCTGGGCACTTGAACTTGGCCGGTAGACATACGTCAGGATACATGCACAGATCCTCGAAGTTGGTGCCTCCATGGCTGCTTCCCCCTTTCACTTCCTTCAGCTCTGCCTGGATCCTTTCTATCCTGAGCAGCATCTTCTTTTCCATCTCATCTCGGGCCTTTTCTTTCTCCAGCTCTTTCTCAGACTCTGCTGTATTTTCCTTGATCAGAATGGGTTCAGGGACTGGTTCAGAAATGGGCTCGGGCATGGGCTGAGCCGGAGGCGGCATGTAGGCCTGAGGTGGTGGTGCCTGATGGGAGGTAGAGGCTTGGTTTTGGGCTTGGGCCTGCTGGGCCTGAGCCGCCAGTAAGTCTCCCAGCATCTTGGCCAGACCGGCCACTTGCTCCTGCAGTTGAGCAAAGTCTTGAGCGGGTACGGTGGCTTGGGCTTGATTCTCTTCAGTATTCATAGCTCTGGCTTTGGATCTGGTCACGGGAGCAATGATTGCAAATAAGTGTACCTAGGTTGAATGTGTAGACACCCCAAATTGCACTAAAAATGAGAAAATAATTGAAAATATTAATTGGGATTTGAAACAGGTCAAAAAAGTGTAAAATCTGGCCAAACTGGTCATGACCGTATTTTATTTACGGACTGGTCATACCTGCAGTTGATATACGGTCACGGCGTGCCCGTATTAATAACACGGGCAGGGCGCGACCGTAATATATATACGGGCACGGGGGTCTTTGTGCGAATTTTACCTTTTTTATTTTTGAGCCTTATCTGCACCCAAATATCTCTCTTGGATAAGCGAATTCTCTTATTTATCTGTTCGAATTATCTCATTTATCCTTGTGGATAAAGGATTGGCATGATCTTGTGTTTAACTCAAACTGAAACTCTATCTTGCCAAACCTTGGACCAACCATACCCCTGGGTGTGTCTATAAATAGAGGCTCTCTCCTCTAGCTAAAGGCCACGAAATTTTGAAGAATAAAAAAGCTCCAAGAGAAGGAAAGGAATCCCTGCTGCCCTGCCTGCTCAATCCAGGTAAGTCCCCTATCCTTTTTTATTTTCTGTCTTCAATTCTAGAAGTAATAGGATCATCTCTATTGCAGTAGAATAAGGCCATATCTGTTTTTGTATTCCTAAACCTGCCTCCAAGTACCTCAAGGGTCTCTCTAGCCGTAAAACGTGAAGAGAGAACTAGGGGAAAGGGGAACAGGTGGATCCCTAGAATAGAACCCCATATCTGTTTTTTTCCTTTTTTTCATAGAATAAGGCCTGTGATTGTGTTTGTGTACCCAAACCTATCTCTAAGTACCTCAAGAGTCTCTCTAGCCGTAAAACGTGAAGAGAGAACTAGGGGAAGGGAGAACAGGTGGATCCGTAGGGTAGACCCCCATGTGCTCTAATTTGTGAGATATGGCTGTTTTAAATATCCTGATCATGTTTTAATGCTTTTTATGATATATCTGAATGAATAACATGAGTCTATGATGTTTATAGCATGAGATCCTCTCTTTTTGACAAAATTTGGATTTTTGCCACTTTTGCACCTACAGCACTGTTTTCGTGATTTTTGTGGTTTTAGGCTAGGATCCTGGATTTATCATGATCAATATGGTAGATCTGAATCCAGAAGCCTGAAAATAAATTCTAGGGTTTCATGAGATGGTTTTTGAATTGTTTTTCATTATTGAGAGAAGACCCTACGGTCTAAATTCTCCCTTTTTGGTGTTTTTCATCAACATGGGTATTTTTGGTTTTTATTTTCAGATTTAAAGTGAAATTTGGGCTTTATCTATATCCTGGACTGTTCAAGTTCAATTTTGAAATATTTTATAAAAATCATATTTTTCTAGATTTCTAGAATTTTGACTTGAAGCCAGATTTTTGGATTTTTCACTTTAAATTGATTTTATTCGATTTTATCTCAAATTTGTCTTGATCATGAAACCCTAGGAATGGTATGATCATATTTGAAAGTTCTGGATCAATCAGGCTATTCATATGAAAAAACCATATAATTTGTGTCTTTTTTGTGATTTTTCATGAATTTTATAGCAAGCCTTTTTTCTTTGAAAAACATGAACAATGCCTGGCAACCACCTTGTGTGGATGAATAGGGGTGCCTAACACCTTCCCCTGTTCATAACTTAATCCCCTTACCCATCTCTGGTTGTTTTTTTTTAGGAGGGATATTTTGCCCTAAAATTGCCTTTTGTGCTTATTTGATATTTTGGTGTCCATTCACACCTAGATTGAATGGTGGCGACTCTTTGTTTTATTTAATCCCGTGTGATGATTGAGGAAATCATTAGATTGATTTTTTCCCATGTCTCACAACTGGCGACTCTGCTGGGGACTTGTGGATTTGAGCCTTTTGGTGTTTTAGTTCATGTTTTTGATATTTTTTGACTTGCTTGCTATTTTGTGTTCTTAAGCATGTTGAATATGTTTTAAATCTAAATTATTGCTTAAGAATTCATGGGGGTAGAAACATGCTTAATTTTGATTTATAGGATTGTTTCTACAAACATGCGTAGGGGAGGTCCGTTTTGATGAACTATGCTTATTTCTTGCTATATTTTGATGATAGCATGTTTTAATTTTCAGCGTGATCTCCATGATGATTTTGGGTGTATAACATGATCATATGTTTACATGATAGATGATTTTTTTTATTAGCATGTTTTGGGTGCTATAGGATTGCTTTATTTACTTGTTTATTTTAAAAATGCTTTCCTATTATGCCTTGGTTTGTTTATGCATGGCTACGAAAAGAGTGGCAAGGGTTTGGGACGTTGTGAATGCACCCTATTTTTTACAATGCACTGTGCACCTTTTATTTTTTACACGGCCTACCCTTAACCTATAGGAAGTTGAACCCGAATGTGTGTAGCTTGGCGCAACGAGGTCGATACTTCGGAAAGCGAAAGTGAAAACATTCACCTTAGAACTTTGAGCTAATGATGTGATGATAACGTGGATCTGGGATTCTGGTCATCACTAGGCTTGAGTGCTAAGTTGCCATTAAGCCAAAACCCAAAACCCCTACGCTTGAAGGTGGAGTTACACGTTTTTGGCTAAATTACACAATTACGTGGGAATATGGGGTTGTATGATTGTGGGAAGGCCGTGTGCATGGCTTACAAACCAGGGCATAATGCGGATGCCATATTGAAGGTAAACAAGGTAACAAGGTAATCCTATTGTTTTGCATTATTTTCATGTCAAAGGGGTGTCATAGTACCCATTGGTTCGGGATAAAATTGGTCCCAAAATTTACATGTTTTTAAAATTTGTGCAGCCCATAGGAAGAGTCTCTAACTCTGTTTAGAATCAACCCTACCCTATGTTCATACAAGAGGCAACAAAAGGGTACCAAATTCTTGAGTATGGTGTCAATTTGGAGGGTACATGTGCCCTCCTAAGCATGTGTTTTAGCAAAAAGGCCAAGGTCCACTTTGGGACAGTTTAGAAGCTCTGCAATGGGTGAACCGTACGTTTGGATGAACAATGAAAGTGATCAGACCATGTAAAAACTGGAAAAACATAACAGGGTTCCGTAAAACTGCATTTAGTACACGGGCTGGGCTTGCCCGTATTAGTTATACGGGCTAGGCTCGCCCGTGTTTTCCATACGGTCACGGCTTGCTCGTAATTTGAATACGGGCAGGGCTGGACCGTACTGTGTATACGGTTTTCTCGGAATATTCAACTTTAATCAGTTTTTCCCACTAAAATCTTCCTTTAACCTTTAAATAATGATTCAGGGAAACAAGTTTGAATAAAATGCTTCAAAAAAAAATAAAAAAATAATAATTGAAAAAAAAATGTGAGAGAAAGGTTCCTCGGGCCTCTGAAACCCTTTGAATTTCAGACTTTTTCTCAAAAACTCTTTGGGCCTCTGAAAGCCTTTGAATTTCAGACTTTTTCTCAAAAACTCCTCGGGCCTCTGAAAGCCTTTGAATTTCAGACTTTTATCAAAAATCCTTGGGCCTCTGAAAGCCCTTGAATTTCAGACCTTTTCCAAAAATATCTTTGGGCTTCTGAAAGCCTTTGAATTTCAGAATTTTTCTCAAAAATCCCTTGGCCTCTGAAAGCCTTTGAATTTCAGACTTTTTTCAAAAATATCCCTGGGCCTCTGAAAGCCTTTGAATTTCAGACTTTTTCCAAAAATTTCTTTGGGCCCCTGAAAGCCTTTGAATTTCAGATCCTTTTTCCTTTTCGGGACCTGTTGGAAGCCCTAGAATATTCCAACAAACCTTTTTTGGGCCGTCTAAAAGCCTCTGAATTTTAGACAATCATATCCTTTGGGCCGTCTAAAAGCCTCTGAATTTTAGACAAATCATATCCTTTGGGCCGTCTAAAAGCCTCTGAATTTTAGACAAATCATATCCTTTGGGCCGTCTAAAAGCCTCTGAATTTTAGACAAATCATTTCTTTGGGCCGTCTAAAAGCCTCTGAATTTTAGACAATCATTTCTTTGGGCCGTCTAAAAGCCTCTGAATTTTAGACAAATGATTTCTTTGGGCCGTCTATAAGCCTCTGAATTATAGACACATATCCTTTGGGCCTCTGAAAGCCTTTGAATTTCAGATCTTTTTCCTTGGGCCGTCTAAAAGCCTCTGAATTTTAGACAAATCATTTCTTTTGGGCCGTCTAAAAGCCTCTGAATTTTAGACAAATCATTTCTTTGGGCCGTCTAAAAGCCTCTGAATTTTAGACAATCATTTCTTTGGGCCGTCTAAAAGCCTCTTAATTTTAGACAAATCATTTCTTTGGGCCGTCTATAAGCCTTTGAATTATAGACACATATCCTTTTTGGGCCGTCTAAAAGCCTCTGAATTTTAGACAATCATTCCTTTGGGCCGTCTAAAAGCCTCTGAATTTTAGACAAATCATTTTTGGGCCGTCTAAAAGCCTCTGAATTTTAGACAAATCACTCATTTGGGCCATCTAAAAGCCTCTGAATTTTAGATAATCATTTCTTTGGGTCATCTAAAAGCCTCTGAATTTTAGACAAATCATATTCTTTGGGCCGTCTATAAGCCTCTGAATTATAGACACATATCCTTTAGGCCTCTAAAAGCCTTTGAATTTCAGACTTTTTTCAAAAAAACTCCTTGGGCCTCTGAAAGCCTTTGTATTTCAGACTTTTTTCAAAAATATCCCTGGACCTCTGAAAGCCTTTGAATTTCAGACCTTTTCCAAAAATACCCCTGGGCCTCTGAAAGCCTTTGAATTTCAGATTATTTTCTCTTTTTGTGGGACCTGTTGGAAGCCCTAGAATATTCCAACAATTCAATTCAAAAAAAAAAAAAAGAAGCAAATAAAGAAACAAAATCCAAACTCGTGTTCACCCAGCTTGCACATAGGCATTCCTAGGCATGTGAATGAGATTAATTGGGCACTGATATTTTTTCCTTTATTTTTTGACAGGTACCAAGTACACTTGCAACCATAGCTCCTGTAACCAGATCAAGAGCTCGCGCCATGAATCCCATTGAGAATGAAGCTGATACTCCTCACCCAGATATGGTCCAGCTTCAGGAGCAAGTGGCAGGACTAGCCCAAATGCTAGAGAACATACTATCAGTGCAAGCCCAACAAGTTCAAGCCCAGAACCAAGCATCCACTTCCAACCAAGCACCTCCACCTCCAATCAATATCCCACCTCCGGTTCAACCCATTCCTGAACCCATTTCTGAACCTACCCCTGAACCTATACTGATCAGGGAGGAGATGGTTGAGTCTGAGAAAGAGAATGAAAAAGAAAAGATGAGGGATGAAATAGAAAGAAAATTCATGCACAGGCTGGAGATGATCCAGGATGAAATGAGGGAAGTGAAAGGGATACGTAACTTTGGGGGCACCAATTTTGAAGATCTGTGCCTATACCCCGATGTATGTCTACCGGCCAAGTTTAAATGCCCAGATTTTGATAAATATGATGGCACTGGCTGCCCAATGAGCCATTTGAAGTTATACTGCGGGGCTTTATGCCAGTTTGGCCGGGATGACGGCATACTAATTCAGCTCTTCCAGAGGAGTTTAACTGGAGCTGCTTTGAGGTGGTTTGCCACTTTGGATCATGGGAAAATAAGAAGGTGGAAGGATTTAGCAGATTCCTTTTTGGCACAATACAGGTTCAACTCTGAGATTATACCAGATAGGTATGACATGATGAGGATGACAAAGAGAAATGATGAGACCATAAGGCAATATGCTAAAAGGTGGAGGGAGTTGGCTGCACAAGTCAAGCCACCCATGGGAGAACCAGAAATGATTTCAACTTTCATCATGACATTGAGGCAACCATTTTATAGTCACTTGGTGGGTCAAACTACCACCGACTTTGCTGCCCTAGTGCAAGTGGCAGACAGAATTGAAGATGGGATCAAGTCTGGGAAAATAGCTGATTACTCTGCAGTGTTGAACCAGGAAGCTTCCACCACTTTCTCTACACAGAAAAAGGAGAATGGTAATGGAAGAAGAAAGAATGAAGAAATGAGAGAAGCAGAAGTGAATATGCTGCAACTTCCTAGGGAACCCTTTCAAATCAATGCCCATCCACCTCCTATCAAGCCAACCCATCAATTTCCTTTGCTGCCTATTCAAATTAATGTCCCTTCTGCACAGCCTGTGAAGGAGGAAACAGAAGTAAGGAAGAGAAGGGAATTTTCTAAACTGCCTATGAGACCATCTGAACTTTTGCCTACCTTACTTCAAAAGGGTTATGTGATTTTGAGGTTGCCAAATCCTCATGCAAGCAAGGGGAAGAATTATGATTCATCTGCAATCTGTGATTATCATATGAGCACTCCAGGGCATACCACAGATCGTTGCTTGGCCCTAAAGCATGCAATCCAGGATTTGTTGGATAATAATTCCTTATCATTCAATTCAGTCACTCCCATCCCACCTACTGATAACAATGGGGCAGGCAGCTCAAATGCAATAGGGGCAATTTTCTCTGGAGAAAGAAGATTTGACCCTTCTCAGCTTATCACTCCTATTGGTCCAACAGTCAGGGTTTATCTTGAAAGAAATGCTCCTGGTTATGAGCAGGAAGGCTTGCCTTACTCAGCAGGAGAAAGAAATTATCAGAAAAAGGAAGAAAAATCAACTTTTGCCTTTAAGAACAGGGGCAGTTTTCGAACTCCCACGTTCTCTGAAAAGAAATCTGCATAAGAAGAATGCACATTTCCTGAGGATCCTAAGGAGCCTTGTTCTCAGGAAGTGATTTTAATAAAGGCTCTTCAAAAAAAAAAAAAAAAAGATTTTTCCCTTTAACATTTTTCTAGAGAAAAAAAAACGTTTTCAGCAAGGTCCTTTTACTTATGAATCATATCTCTTATTGAATTTCATTGAGTTGAATATGACTTTGACATTGGACTCAATTTTGAGACCAAAATCGAAGAAAAAGACATTTTATATGAAAATTCAAATCTTTTTAAGTGTCATGAGAAGAATATTCTACAAAATTATAAAATGACCAATTTTATGGCCTTTGGAACCAAAGATGACCCACAGTCTTCAACAGAAAAGATAGAAGAAGATTTGAAGTTCCTTCATTATAATTCAGAAAGGATCGCATCACTTGCTGATTCGTTCAAAGGGAAGTTGAGAATATTGTTTGAAGAAATTTTGGGGCTTTGCACTTGAAAATATGGGAGAAGATCTGACCTTTTCGTAGGAAATAGAATTGGGCATCATTTGATGGAAAGAATCCAAATTCATAAGATTGATCAAAAGGTGAAGAACTTGTTCATAACAGAAGTTCTATTTAAAGAGGCTTTCATGTTGACAGAAGGTGATTAAGAAAAAAAAAAGAGAAGAAAAAATCCTGAGCCAGTCATGTAGTGCAACTCTACCAAGTCTAAAATTCAAATTTTTCTTAAAATGATAAGAGGCCTTTCTTTCTTATATCCCCAAAAATTTTGAAATCCCTAGTTAAACCCTTTGAGCCTGATACATTTTTTCAAGTAACCTAAACTGAGAATTGTACCCCCATACTGGGGCAAATTTATTAAGGCATAAAAAAGGGAATGAAGGGACAATTATTGAAGTTCAAGAGGGATTTTGAATATGTTTTCAGAAAATGGGGCAAAGAAAAAAAAAGAAATGAAGAAAAAGAAAGAAAAAAAAAAGGAAGAAAAAAAAGATAATCAAATGCTATTTGGAGAATGTCTTCAAAATTGTGAAAAAAAGAATGGAAAAAAGAAGTTCAATACTGGAAAATAAGTTTTAAATGAAGAAATGAAAGTGAGGGAAGAACTTCATTACTGGGGCAATTTTGTATTCATTCCAAAGGAAGAAATGCCTTAAAAATTACAATTTCAGTTAACCCATTTGATCATAGGGTATTTGAGCCTTTTATTCCTTTTCTTTCTAAACTAACACCAAGCCTTCGTTTCGTCCCATTCATAAGTCCTCTTTGATTAAGAAATTTTGAATTAAGGCAGTTTTGACTACATGGTTGCTGGTGATGAAGGATAAAAAAAAAAAAAATGGAGAAAATGTAGTGAAAACCCGGAAGGGCGCTACATGGCAAATAATCAGCTATCTGCAAGAAGGAAATCGTCAGAGAGGAAAGTCCAGAATTGGCATAGATCCAAGTGAAGTCCTCATGTTGGTGGTTATTTTGAGATACAGTCACTCATCAAGTGATTGAGGAAAATTCTCTTTTCAAAGCTGAAGCAACATAATCAGAACTATGATATGAATCATCTGTGAACAAGTTAATGGCCATCAAAATTGCCATTAGGAAATTATTGCTGAAGTTGAAGTCATAAATTCCCATATCATGGATACAATGGAGAAACAATTGTTCTTCAATTGGATGAAGGAAGATGTCTTTCTAGACTGGGGAAAAATAGTCAGATTGAAAGAGTTGTCATATCAGGAGCATCAATTGACAAGCCGATGGTCATGGGAATGATTCAAAAGGTTCCGAAGGCTTATTTTGGTCTTTCTTCATTTTCTGAAATAATCTTCTCATTATTCAACTTGATTTTAATTCTTTTGGACTATATGCTAATAAGTGATTGGATCATTTTTCAAAAAAAAAAAAAAAGGCACAAAAATTAAAAAACTATATTTTTGGCCTATGATGAGAATCTATATCTTTTCATAAAACATTGGTTTTGCAAGCATTAGAGAATTCTGAGGCCACTAGTATAAAACATATTTTCTTATGTTTGCATTTGCATTCTTCTATTAGGGTTTCTTTTTTGCAAAGGTTAAAAAAAAAAAAGAGAGAAAAAAAAAGAGAGAAAAAAAAAAGAGAAAAAGGAAAAAAGAGGATCATCTCTACTGAGGGGCAAATACTTCTTCAAATAATCAAAACCGGGGCATGTTCAGTGTCTTTCCTGCTGGGTTTTCATTGGAATGAATTCCAACATCTGGAAGAAGCAATCAAGCTTTAGTCTTCGAACTTAAAAGAAAAAAAAAGGGGGCTTCGAAGCAATGGCATGTTTTCTTCATTAAACAAGGGTTCCCAATTCTTCAATCATGAAGAAGGATTTTACTGGGGCAGCATGAAGGCATGAAAGATAGATCATGGGTTGTAAAGGCATGAGGTTAGATCAACAGATCATGATCCATCAATCAAGATGAGGGCATTCACTTGGGCAATTAAAAAGCATGAAGACAGGTTATGGGCAGTAAGGGAACATACATCGTTATTGAGAGAGCAAGAAGATAAAGAAGCAAAAGCAAGTTGCAAAATATTCAAGCATAGGTTCGGGCATCAAATGGCACCCAGGTATATCAAATAAGAAAATCAATCAGGAAAATTCAAAAATTGAAAAACATCAAAATCAATTGAGTTTGCAGTGGTCAATTTTAAATCCACATTTTTTTCAAAATTTGCTTGTCTCAGATTTCTTTTCATAGCCACGAGAGCTCCAAGAAATCTGAGACAAGGAAGAGATGCCACCCCATCAGACTTCAAGCAGGGGTTTCATTGGCTATCTTCGAATCCATGTTTTTATCATTTCTTTGTTTGACCAAGGCAAGTTCAATTAATGAGATGTTTTTCAAATGTGTAATTTTGAGTTGTGTCTGTTCTTTGCTGTTCATTATGCTACAACTGTGACATCCTGGCTGTCTGAGTGGGCGGCTGTGATGTGGGCGGGGTGAGAGACCTGAGCGAGCTACCACAGTGGCGAGCTACCAGGCGAGGATGTGCATATGGTTGGGAATCCCACAACGCTCGGGGATGCTATAAGTAGTCTTAAGACCCCCAAATTAGCAAGAGGCCTTTTAAGGAGTAACACGGGACTAAATCCCCTGGGAACCCTAAAGTTAAGCGTGCTCGGGTGGGAGCACTGCTAGGATGGGTGACCCCTGGGAAGTTTTCTCGTGTTATCCTTAAGAACAAATCCGTGAGGGCCCGTGGGCCCAGAGCGGACAATATCTTGCTGGTTATGGGTCTAGGGCGTTACAAATGGTATCAGAGCCTGCCCCGACCGGAAGGTGTGGGGGTTCGGCCCAACGCGAGGACGCGTTGTCCCATGGAGGGGAGTATGTGACATCCTGGCTGTCTGAGTGGGCGGCTGTGATGTGGGCGGGGTGAGAGACCTGAGCGAGCTACCACAGTGGCGAGCTACCAGGCGAGGATGTGCATATGGTTGGGAATCCCACAACGCTCGGGGATGCTATAAGTAGTCTTAAGACCCCCAAATTAGCAAGAGGCCTTTTAAGGAGTAACACGGGACTAAATCCCCTGGGAACCCTAAAGTTAAGCGTGCTCGGGTGGGAGCACTGCTAGGATGGGTGACCCCTGGGAAGTTTTCTCGTGTTATCCTTAAGAACAAATCCGTGAGGGCCCGTGGGCCCAGAGCGGACAATATCTTGCTGGTTATGGGTCTAGGGCGTTACAACAACTGCAGGCCACCCAGAAAAATTGTCTTTTTCATCATTTTCTCCACACTTTTCAGGAGATCAATGTTTATATTAGTTGTAAGTTGCAAGGATTGCCACCTTACCCACTTTTGTTTAAAAATTTTGTCTCAAATCTCACTTCATAGCCCACAAGTGCTCAGTGAGAGGAGAGAGGAGGATTTGGCCCTTAAGCTGAGGGACTTCTTAGCAAATCTTCCACAATCAATTTTTTTTATAAAATCATCCATTTAATCCTTGCAAAGTGCAATTGGTTAGACAAAGGTCTAAGAAAGTGCAATTGGTGGGTCTTTTTTGCTCTCTGCTTGTAATTGGTTCCAATTACCAGCAAAGAGGGGGCAGCTGTAGACACCCCAAATTGCACTAAAAATGAGAAAATAATTGAAAATATTAATTGGGATTTGAAACAGGTCAAAAAAGTGTAAAATCTGGCCAAACTGGTCATGACCGTATTTTATTTACGGACTGGTCATACCTGCAGTTGATATACGGTCACGGCGTGCCCGTATTAATAATACGGGCAGGGCGCGACCGTAATATATATACGGGCACGGGGGTCTTTGTGCGAATTTTACCTTTTTTATTTTTGAGCCTTATCTGCACCCAAATATCTCTCTTGGATAAGCGAATTCTCTTATTTATCTGTTCGAATTATCTCATTTATCCTTGTGGATAAAGGATTGGCATGATCTTGTGTTTAACTCAAACTGAAACTCTATCTTGCCAAACCTTGGACCAACCATACCCCTGGGTGTGTCTATAAATAGAGGCTCTCTCCTCTAGCTAAAGGCCACGAAATTTTGAAGAATAAAAAAGCTCCAAGAGAAGGAAAGGAATCCCTGCTGCCCTGCCTGCTCAATCCAGGTAAGTCCCCTATCCTTTTTTATTTTCTGTCTTCAATTCTAGAAGTAATAGGATCATCTCTATTGCAGTAGAATAAGGCCATATCTGTTTTTGTATTCCTAAACCTGCCTCCAAGTACCTCAAGGGTCTCTCTAGCCGTAAAACGTGAAGAGAGAACTAGGGGAAAGGGGAACAGGTGGATCCCTAGAATAGAACCCCATATCTGTTTTTTCCTTTTTTTCATAGAATAAGGCCTGTGATTGTGTTTGTGTACCCAAACCTATCTCTAAGTACCTCAAGAGTCTCTCTAGCCGTAAAACGTGAAGAGAGAACTAGGGGAAAGGAGAACAGGTGGATCCGTAGGGTAGACCCCCATGTGCTCTAATTTGTGAGATATGGCTGTTTTAAATATCCTGATCATGTTTTAATGCTTTTTATGATATATCTGAATGAATAACATGAGTCTATGATGTTTATAGCATGAGATCCTCTCTTTTTGACAAAATTTGGATTTTTGCCACTTTTGCACCTACAGCACTGTTTTCGTGATTTTTGTGGTTTTAGGCTAGGATCCTGGATTTATCATGATCAATATGGTAGATCTGAATCCAGAAGCCTGAAAATAAATTCTAGGGTTTCATGAGATGGTTTTTGAATTGTTTTTCATTATTGAGAGAAGACCCTACGGTCTAAATTCTCCCTTTTTGGTGTTTTTCATCAACATGGGTATTTTTGGTTTTTATTTTCAGATTTAAAGTGAAATTTGGGCTTTATCTATATCCTGGACTGTTCAAGTTCAATTTTGAAATATTTTATAAAAATCATATTTTTCTAGATTTCTAGAATTTTGACTTGAAGCCAGATTTTTGGATTTTTCACTTTAAATTGATTTTATTCGATTTTATCTCAAATTTGTCTTGATCATGAAACCCTAGGAATGGTATGATCATATTTGAAAGTTCTGGATCAATCAGGCTATTCATATGAAAAAACCATATAATTTGTGTCTTTTTTGTGATTTTTCATGAATTTTATAGCAAGCCTTTTTTCTTTGAAAAACATGAACAATGCCTGGCAACCACCTTGTGTGGATGAATAGGGGTGCCTAACACCTTCCCCTGTTCATAACTTAATCCCCTTACCCATCTCTGGTTGTTTTTTTTAGGAGGGATATTTTGCCCTAAAATTGCCTTTTGTGCTTATTTGATATTTTGGTGTCCATTCACACCTAGATTGAATGGTGGCGACTCTTTGTTTTATTTAATCCCGTGTGATGATTGAGGAAATCATTAGATTGATTTTTTCCCATGTCTCACAGAATGTACCTGAGGAAAAAATGAATAGAACATGTTAGCTTCCATTTAACTTGAGTCACACCCCTATATATGTAAACCAGTAGGTTAGGTGAACACCAATCCAGATTTTTTTTTTCTCTATATTTTTCCATTTTTTGTTTTGTTTTGTTTTTTTATTGTTGGAATATTTTAGGGCTTCCAAAGGTCCCAAAGAATGAGAAATGTCTAAAATTCAGAGGCTTTTAGACGGCCCAAAGGATTGTGTCTAAAATTCAGAGGCTTTTAGACGGCCCAAAGGATTGTGTCTAAAATTCAGAGGCTTTTAGATGGCCCAAAAAGGTTGTGTCTAAAATTCAGAGGCTTTTAGATGGCCCAAAGGATATATGTCTATAATTCAGAGGCTTATAGACGGCCCAAAGGATATATGTCTATAATTCAGAGGCTTGTAGACGGCCCAAAAAAGATTGATGTTTGAAATTCAGAGGCTTTCAAATGGCCCAAAAAAAGTTGTGTCTAAAATTCAGAGGCTTTTAGACGGCCCAAAGGATTGTGTCTATAATTCAGAGGCTTATAGACGGCCCAAAATAGGTTGATGTTTTGAAATTCAAAGGCTTTCAAATGGCCCAAAAAAGGTTGTGTCTAAAATTCAGAGGCTTTTAGACGGCCCAAAAAGGTTGATGTTTGAAATTCAGAGGCTTTCAAATGGCCCAAAAAGGTTGTGTCTAAAATTCAGAGGCTTTTAGACGGCCCAAAGGTTATGTGTCTAAAATTCAGAGGCTTTTAGATGGCCCAAAGGATATATGTCTATAATTCAGAGGCTTATAGATGGCCCAAAAAGGTTTGTCTAAAATTCAGAGGCTTATAGACGGCCCAAAGGATATATGTCTATAATTCAGAGGCTTATAGATGGCCCAAAGGATATATGTCTATAATTCAGAGGCTTATAGATGGCCCAAAAAGGTTTGTCTAAAATTCAGAGGCTTATAGACGGCCCAGAGATATGTGTCTAAAATTCAGAGGCTTTTAGACGGCCAAAAAAGTTGTGTCTATAATTCAGAGGCTTATAGATGGCACAGAGATATGTGTCTAAAATTCAGAGGCTTTTAGACGGCCCAAAAAATTTAATTGATTGGTACGAAAAAGACCAACCAAGGGTTTTATGGAATATTCTAGGGCTTCCAAAGGTCCCACAAATTTTTGATTTGATTGGAAAAAATAACCAACCAAAGGTTTCTTGGAATATTCTAGGGCTTCCAAGTGTCCCACAAATGTTTTGATTTGATTGATAAAAATAACCAACCAAAGGTTTCTTGGAATATTCTAGGGCTTCCAAGTATCCCACAAATGTTTTGATTTGATTGATAAAAATAACCAACCAAAGGTGTCTTGGAATATTCTAGGGCTTCCAAGTATCCCACAAATGTTTTGATTTGTTTGATAAAAATAACCAACCAAAGGTGTCTTGGAATATTCTAGGGCTTCCAAGTATCCCACAAATGTTTTGATTTGATTGATAAAAATAACCAACCAAAGGTTTCCTTTTTTATTGATTTTTCTTCAAATTTGCTGAATTTTCTCAGTTTTCAAGTTCAAAAGTTTGACTGACACATGTTTGAGTTGAGTTGGTGTCAAAAAATATGATACCTTGGTTTCCTCTTTGATTTTCAAACTTAGGTTAAATCTTGAAAGAATTTTTTATTTTATCCTTTTTTGTATTTTTTTTGTATTTTTTTTTTTTGATTTTGTATTTTTGGGAACATTTCTTATGTTCTTTTCGGGGTGCCTAAGGATTATCCACAGTGTTTTAGGCATTTTATTTTGAAAATTTGGGCTGAAAAGCCAATTTGTGCATTTTTTTTAACGTATCCGGTACAATATACCGGATAAGAATATGCCTTATTGTATCCGGTCAACCTAACCGGATATCCGCATATGTCTTTGTATCCGGAAATATATACCGGATATGAACAGAGTTGTTATTAACCGGCCTGAGTTACCGGTTATTGCCGAAATGGCCCTTTTTGCCTCATTTTTTCACCAGATTTGATTTTTTTCATTCCCAATTGATGTTCACCTTAATCTGACCTTCAAAACTTGCCCCAAATTGGGCTTGGACATCATACTTGCAAAATTCCCCAAATTTAGGAAAAGAACATGGCTTTACCTTGCCACCTTGATTACCTTCATTCAATATGGTATGCACATTATACCTTGGCCTGTAAAACATGCAAACGGCCTTCCCACATTTACACCCAATCCCCCAAACGCAATTGTGTGCTTTTAGCCGAAAACGTGTTTCTCCACCTTCAAGCGTATGGTTTTTGGGTTTTGGCTTAATTGGCAACTTAGAACTCAAGTCTAGTGATGCCCGGAATCGAATCACAGATCCCATTGTCATCACATCATTGACCCAAATTCTAAGGTAAATGTTTTCACTTTCGCTTTCCGAAGTCACGACCTCGGTGCGCCAAGCTACACACATTCATGGTTCAACTTCCTAATAGGTAAAGGGTAGGCTGTGCAAATTGTTTCAAGTGCTCAAGTGCAATTTTAAATTGTGGTAACATTCGCAACGTCCCAGCCCCTTGCCACTCTTTTTCGTAGCCATGCATTCAATTTCAAGCCAAGGTACATATGACAAAAATAATGAAGCCAAATACCAGCAAGCAAGCACCAAATATGCACAAAAATATTACATGCCCAAAAAGTGTTATACAAAACATGTCATTTGTACAAACAACAATTAAATCATGTAAGCATGCTTGAAACCCAAAAGCATTCCTATAATTCCATATTTCATGCTCTTTTTCATGCTCAAAGTGTACCATTTCTACCCAAATTGAAGCCTAAAATTTTAGCACTACTTGACATGGTTCAAAAGTGTTTTAATGAGGTAAAACATGCTTGAAAACCCCCAAATATACACTGAAATTTCCAGAATTTTCATGCTCAAAAGTGCTTCCCTTATACCCCAAATTAATGCCTAAAAATTTAGCCACTACTTGACATGATACAAGGAGAGTTTTGATGGTAAAAACATGCTTGAAAACCCATATGATGGTTACTGAATTTACCGATTTTTGCTCAATGTTTTCATGCTCAAATAATAGCACTAAGAACCTCCTAACCCAAGGCAAACAAAAAAACAAGTAGGCATGCACAACAAAGTAAGGCCCTAAACATGATCCTTAGCATATCCAAGCATACACACATGCCTTCATCAATGTAAAATTTAAAAGCATCCCAATCAGATTTAGAATACACCAATATACATCAATAAAGTAAACAAAATAGCAAGCATTCAAAAGTGATGAAAAAGCATGAATATACACAAAATGGCTTAAATCCACAAGTCCCCAGCAGAGTCGCCAGTTGTGAGACATGGGAAAAAATCACCGGAGTGATCGTCCCTCCGTCAACACACGGGCTCAACGCAAAAGTGGGAGAGTCGCCACCATTCATGATTTTGGGGTGAGAATGGACACCAAATGTTCAAAAATAGGCAAAAATAGCCAAAAGACAAATTCTAGGATAAAAATAACCCTACTTGAAAATCAAGTCCAGAGATGGGTAAGGGGATTAGATTATGAACGGGGGAAGGTGTTAGGCACCCCCATTCATCCACACGAAGTGGTTGCCAAGTATATATTCATGCAAAAAACAAAGTAAGAAAGCTTGCTAAAAATCATGAAAAAGCCTTGAAAAAGGAACAAGTGTATGATATATTCACATGAAGATCTAAATGGATTTTAGATCCTCTCTTACGTCAATATCATTTCTGGAATATCTCAAAAGATGGAAATCAAAGCACAAGTTGCTCAAAAACCAAGTTGAATCAAATCCGGAAAATTCGGTAAAAAATATGCCATTTGCCTTGAACTCCTTCAAATCCAATTCTAAAATGAACCAAACCAAATCCATTTGAAATATTAGGGTAAATAAGAGTCTCATGCAAAATTTCACTTCATTTCGATGAAAAATCTAGGAGTTATGCTCCTTTGAAGATGCTGCTGGGGATTTTTAAAAGTGGTAAGTGGGCAACTTTGGAAAATTGTCTAGAAAAATCCACTACATAAAAATCCACGAAATTTGGTGTGATTGAAGTCTGTATGGCCATCTTTCCAGAGAAACTAGATTCATACAAAAATCCCTTCGGATGTGCCTTGGGTGGTCTCCCGAACAGGCCCCGAAGATCACAGATTTACCCAGAAAAATGCAAATGAGCAGTTATGAGTAAATCGGCTACCAATAATTCAAATGGAATCCAAAAATTATGAAACCAACTGGATTTGAAAATAGACTCATAAAGGAGTACCCAGAAATAAAAATCACTCGAATCGGACTTAAAACGAACACATGGCGGTCCGTCGAAGTGACAAGTTCTGTACTTGGACCTGAACTGTCCACTTAACTTCGACAGAGAAGTGTCAAAAATCGGCTAGATAGAAATTCATGAAATTTGGTGGACATAAACTAGACAGCCTCACCTTTCCCATGGTTCTAGAATCGCCCCAAAATTCATCCGGATGATGAAGTTACGGACGTCCGAAGTAAGGGTACAGGTGCTGTCAAGCTAAGCCACTTTTGCAAAAAATCAAATCCGAAAATTGACAAAAAGTGTGTGATTCGTGTGAGATGAATCCAAAACCTTTGAAAAACATTTAAAAATATTCCAGAATTGATTTAGGCCATTTATTTGAGATTTATCACAATAAATGCAATAAACCCCAAATATGAGCCTATCCCGCCAAAATAGTGATATGTGTGCAAAAGTGAAAAAAACCTAGCAAGATCCATACACATGCATATAGATTCAACAAAATAGGTTCTAGCATAGCCTAGGGTTCCGTTCCATTATCGTTTCCCTCTGTTCTCTTTAAGATAATCAAGGGTACTTTGAATATGGAACGGTTTACAATCAATCAAAAAGCCTTATGCTACATAGGTTCTAGCACTAGGGTCAATCCCCAGTCTCGTTTCTCTTAGATCCGCCTTCACGTTTTACGGCTAGGGGAGTCTTGAGATACTTTGAGCCGGAGAAGGATTTCCACACATACAAACAAGGCTTTACACTACAGAAAGGTAGAAGAAGAGATCTAGATCTAGGAATGTAAAGACAGAAAATAAAAAGAAAAGTTGAGGCTTACCTGAGTGCTGGAGGCGATTCCACAGCGGTTTTCTTCTTCTCTTGGAGTTCTTCTTTGCGAGAATTCAAAACAAGAGTTGTGTGCCATTTGCTCAAGGAGGAGGCTCCTATTTATAGGCAAGGGCTAAGGTCATTGGTAGACACAACTTAATGTCTAGAACCCCTTTAACCTAAGCCCTAAGGTTATTTCCGCGATTTCCCCTCATTTAATGAGGAACATGATGGTAAAAGTGAAAAGCTCTCAAAAAACCCTAATTTTGAGCAAAACTAGCGTATCCGGCATGTCAGGCCGGATACACAAGTACCTTAATGTATCCGGACTATGATACCGGATACACTGAGGTCTACTTGTATCCGGCATTTTCCACCGGATACAAAGAAGGAGACTTGTATCCGGCCTGAGTTGCCGGATACAAGGAAAAAAGCCTTTTTTTCAAATTTTAACACAGGCAATACTTATTTACATGTAATATCGTTTAAGTAAATGTCCTCGTATTTTTTAATCTCCATTTACTTAAGATATTACATGTAAATAAGCAAACACCCCCCATTTGAATCCATTAAAAATAGTTCCAGACCCAAATTCCAAGTGAATAAAAAGTCAACTTTCCAGTGCTAGGCAAAATTCCGATTTTTCAGGTCTGGAAAAAAGGTTCAATATGTTAAAACCAAGGTATTCGCCAAGATTTAAAATCTCAAAAAATTCTTTTATGCAATAACATGGCTAAAAACTTGATTACCGGGAAAAATTATCTTGAAATCTGGCTTTAAAAAATATTTCATTTTCTGGGGTCAAAAGTCAACAAAATTCAACCGGAAAAAGTTTGACTTTGCACAAAAGATTGAATTCGGGCATCTTCCTTTTCCGTTTTGGATTCAAATGGGTTAAGTATCTCAAACCCAATGCAAAGAATTGGAAATTCCAATAAAATATTTCTCTCCTTCAAGATTTATCAAAAATCGTGCAATTTTGGGGTGTCTACAGATATCGATTCATGTTATTTGTCGAAGTTGTTCGACGACATTAATGGGTATTACGACATTAATGGGTATTACAAGAATGATTGGCATGTACAGTGGGTGATCTTCCAACATACTTATTTTAATTCTCTGTGGTAGTTTATATCGGCAGTTGCTGCTGTAGTTCTTCTCCTCCTCACCATTTCTCAAACCTTATTCGCTGCTTATGATTATTTTCATCCCAAGGGATGAGATTGTAATTTATGTTTAACTACTATGGGATTAACAGCTTGCAGAAGTTTTGTTTAGCTTGTAGAATGTGAATTCTTCTCAGATATACATGGCATCTCTTGCTTGCTTTATGCTGATGATGTGTTTGTATCATTAATAGTCAAAGAACCTAAAAGGTTAAGCTAATAGGTAGCAATATAAAAATGTAAATAATGTATATCAAGGGTTAAGTATACATATAAATAATGGTCAAATATATATATAACCCATCTAGAATCAGACGGCAAGACAAATTTAACGATGCTTCTCTATAACATTTTGCCAAACAGATTTGCCACCAATCCAAGCAAAGCATTACAACCTCAAAATACTTCGCTGAACTTATGGTTTTGAAAGATTAGATAAAAAGTAGAATAATTTGAGAAGTACTCTAAAACATTTTGTCAAACTGATTTACCACCAATCCAAGCTAAGAATTTACAACCTCAAAATGCTTTGCTGAATTTATGGTTTTGCAAGATCAAATCAAAGATAGAATAATTTGTGAAGCATGCAAGGCAATTTGAACAATGCTTCTCTAAGACATTTTGTCGAACACTTTTACTACCAATCCAAGCTAAGCCTTTACATCCTCAAAATGCTTTGCTGAACTTATGGTTTTGCAAGATCAAATTAAAGATAGAATAATTTATGAAGCGTGCAAGGCAATTTGAACAATGCTTCTCCGTGACATTTTGTCGAACATTTTACTACCAATCCAAGCTAAGCATTTACAACCTCAAAATACTTTGCTGAACTTATGGTTTTGCAAGATCAAATCAAAGATAGAATAATTTGTTAGCAGAGAATAGGAAAGAAATTAAAGAACAGGACATTCTATATATTTTCTCTTCAGAAGGCATTCGGGTGGGAGAGAAGAGGAATCGTGATTCAACCTTCACAAGTCACGAGAAAAATCCAGACCGAGATGGACATGATTTTTGAAGAAGAGGCCATCATGTCATTACAATTAGGGAGGTGAATAAGGATCTATTATGCTCTATGGAGAAAAAGATCTCGGAGCAGAGCAAGCAGTTGAGAACTTTCCCTCGCAGCTTCATCGACATCAATGGTAAGGCCTACCAGCCTCATATCGTCTCCATAGGCCTTGATCACCATGGTCAGCCACACCTCCAGATGTTTCAAGAGCACAAATGGAGATATATGGGTTCTTTAATCTCTAGAACATTGGAACAGTGGCGGAACTAGGACTCCAATTGATTGCTAAAAGAAAAAAAAGAAAGCCAGGACTCCAAATTTGAGGGGGCAAAAAAAAATTTCAATTAACACTTCTCATGAAATATAGAAATTTCAATGAATTAGGAGGGGCAAACTAGAAATTTTAGAGGGGGCAAAACATAAATTTCAATTGAAACATATAAAAAAATATTTTTAATTAAAAAATAAAAGTTCGGGGGGGGGGGGGGGGGGGGGTGGTGGTGGTGGTTGCCCCCCAGCTATAACCACTGCACTGGAAGCCAAAGGATTAGCTTTAGAATATTATCTGAAATTCATACAGCCACTGGAATCCATAGCGAGAGACTGTTACTCTGAAACCATTGGCCTCACTGTCGACGAATTCGTCGAGATGATGGTTCTTGATGGCTGCTTCGTCATTGAGCTCTTTCGCAAAGAGGAAAAGGTCGTGGTCGCTGAAAAAGATGACCCCATCTTTACCATGTCTTGGGTGCGTCCTCCTTTGGCGAGAGACCTTCTCAAGCTCGAGAACCAGATTCCCTGGCTCATTCTCCAAACGTTATTTGATATATCCAAGATTTTAGGAGAAGAAACGGACGCTTCCATAGCCACATTAGCCTTGAGCTTCTTTGATGACATGACAACATTGCCTGGGAATGCCCTTGCGAGGTACATTAATGAAGTCGAGAGGGTTTCCTCAAACAAACGCCCAAAACATCTCCTTGACCTTATTTGTTCAAGCTTCATTCCAAAAGAGTTACCCAAGAATAACTCAGAAACCGAAATGATCCCTTGTGTTACAAAGCTTCGTTGGGCAGGGATCAGATGTGAATCCAATAATACAGGGGATAGCTTCTTGGACATAAAATTTAAGAATGGGGTGATCGAAATGCCGGCGATAACCATCCACGACGTCACAAGCTCTTTCCTCCTAAGCTTTAGCTTCTGTCTTAAGTGGGGTTTCCGGATTCTTCTAGCAAGCTTCTGAACATTCTCTCAAGGGGTTTTCGGGCTAATCTGGGTGTCTTTCCATCTCGTATGGAGTAAATCTTTTGGATATGATCCCTCATCCTTCCTGGTCTGGTGGTCCCTTGTTAGGTTTACCTGCGTGGTGTGTTGTTCCTGGCCTGTGTTCCTCCCCTTGTTTGCGTTTTTTTGACCTTGTCTGTTGATTCCATGGAAGATCTAAATAAAAGCTTCAAAAACCTGGTTATTCCCCCTTGTCCCACCACGACATTCAGAATACCTGACAATGTTAAGGAAAGGCTTGACTCCAAGTGGAGGAACCTCATCATCTGTGAGTTATGGGATGAAGATATGCAAGTAAATTCTTTCCGAAATGCTGTGGGGCGTCTATGGGTTGGAGTGCAGATTCAAAACATTTCGAAAGTTGGCCCAAAGCGTTTTTTGGTTGCCGTCAACCAAGAGGAAGAAAGGAATAAAATTCTTGATGCTAGGCCATGGGCGATTGGGGCTTCGGTGCTTAACCTTGAAGCTATAGAGTTTGAGGATTTAGTAAAAAAGTTAGTTTCAAGTCGATGGTGCTGTGGGTCCATATCCACAATATGCCTGTTAAGTATCAAGATGAGATGCTTATTCGAGACCTCCTAAACATGTTCAGGGAGGGGGGTGAAGTGGATATCAGGAATGAGGGATTAGAGTCTGGGTCGGCTTGTGTGAAAATCAAGCTTCCACTGAATGCCCCTGTTCCTCCAGGTATCTGGTTGGAGGTAAGTGGTGATGAGAAGATTTTGTTGGAATTCAGATATGAGTGTCTTCCCCGATTTTTCTTTTCATGTGGATTGATTGGTCATTCAATTTTTTGCTGTTCTAACCCCTTTGTGGGTATGCCTTCCTCATCCATGGAGGAGAGGAGAATCATAAGTACTCGGAGCAGATGGTCGTCCCATTGTCGCGCCGGAGAAACCCCCCGGTAAGGATGGGGTCGAGGAAGATAATGAGTCAAACTCCGAGTCACAACCTCACTCAGAGTCAGAGTCGGTAGCAGGCTGAGTCTAGAGGAGTCCAGTCGAATACTTTGGGAGTTGGTTCGGGCTACCTGGCTGCATCTTCTGACGTTGTGGTGAGTGGTGGGCGGCTCGAGACTGGTCACACTTTGAGCTTTGGTCTTGATGGGAAAGATATCCAACCGTTTGACAACAGAAGTATTTTCCGCTTTGAAGTTGGATCCAGGAAGTATGGGCCGGGTCAGTCGTTGGGTAATCTTCTTGAGTCAAACTTCTTTAAATTCGGTGCCCAATTAAAACCCATCGATCCTGTGGTGTCTCTAAGTGTGGGCCCACACCTTACTCTAACTGAAGTTCAACCAACCCAAAGCCCTTCTCAGATTAGTAAGCCTTGACCCAAAGCCCTGGCCAGGAAAAAACAACTCCAAACCCATGCAGGTAACCTGAGACTTGTGAGACACGGAAAAATCACCGGAGATGATTCCCCCTCCGTTAACACACGGGGCTCGACGTAAAAAGTTGGGAGAGTCGCCACCATTCAGATTTTGGGTGTGAATGGACACCAAAAGATTCAATCAATAAGCAAAAAGTGCTAAAAGGCAAATTCTAGAGTAAAAATAACCCTACTTGAAAATCAAATCCAGAGATGGGTAAGGGGATTAGATTATGAATGGGGGAAGGTGTTAGGCACCCCCATTCACCCACACAAGGTGGTTGCCAAGTGTTTGTTCATGCAAAAAAGGTAAGAAAGCTTGCTAAAATCATTAAAAACCTTGAAAAAGGACAAATGTATGATATCTTCACCTGAAGATCCAAATCGGTTACAGATCCTCTTTTATGTCAATATCATTTCTGGAACATCAAAAAAGATGGAAATCAAAGTAAGAGTTGCACAAAACCAAGTTGAATCAAATCCGGGAAATTTGGTAAAAAGTAATGCCATTTGTCTTGAAATCATTCAAAATCAATTTTAAATTGAATCAAACCAAATCCCTTTGAAAGATCATAGTAAATAAGAGACTCATGCAAAATTTCAACTAAATCCGGTTGAAATCCTAGGAGTTATGCTCCTTTAAAGTTGCTGCTGGGGAAAATCAAAAGTGATAAGCATGCAAGTTTGGAAAATCACCTAGAAAAATCCACTCCATAAAAATCCACGAAATTTGGTGTGATTGAAGTCTGTATGGCCATATTTCGAACGAAACTAGCCTCATACAAAAATTCATTCGGATGTGCCTTGGGCGGTCTCCCGAACAGGCCCTGAAGATCACAGATTTACCCAGAAAAGTACTGATGAGCAGTTCTGAGAAAATCTGTTGCTCACGACACAAATGGAGTCAAAAATTTATGAAACCAATTGGATTTGAAAATAGACTCATAGAGGAGTGCCCATAAACAAAAATCATTCGAATCGGATTTAAGACGAACACATGGCTCTCAGTCGAAGTGACAAGTTCCGTATTTAAACCTGAACTGACCAATCAACTTCGACAGAGAGGTGTCAAAAATCCGCTTGATAGAAATTAATGAAATTTGGTAGGCATAAACTAGACAGCCTCACCTTTCCCATGGTTCTAAAATCACTCTAAAATTCATCCGGATGATGAAGTTATGAGTGTCCAAAGTTAGGGTACAGTTGCTGTCAAGTTAGGCCTTTTTTGGAGAAAAACAATTCAAAACAGTGACAAAGTGTGTGCAATTCGTGCAAGATGAATCCAAATCTTTTAAAAACCATTTCAAAACATTCCAGAATTGATTGAGGTCATTTATTTCAGATTTATCACAATAAATGCAATAAACCCGAAATATGAGCCTATTCCGCCAAAACGTGTGCTATGTATGTGTAAGTGTAAAAATCATTCAAGAACAATATAACAACATAGCATGCATTCATATTCATCAAAATAAGGTTCTAAAAGTAACCTAAGGTTCCGTTCCATTATCGTTTCCCTTAGTTCTCTCTCCCTGTTAAACACGGTTCTTCAAGATAATCTTGGGGTACTTTGAATATGAAACGGGCTTCAAAGATTCAAAAGGCTTTATTCTAAATAGGTTCTAGTTCTAGGGTCAATCCCCAGTCTTGTTTCTCCTAGATCCCGCCTTCACGTTTTACGGCTAGGGGGAGTCTTGAGATACTTTGAGCCGGGGAAGGGTTTTCATACACACAACAAGGCCTTATTCTACAGAAAGGTAGAAGAAGAGATCTAGATCTAGAAATGTAAAAAAACAGAAAATAAAGAAGAGTTTGAGGCTTACCTGGATTCTGGAAGCACTTCCGCAGCGGTTTCCCTCTTCTCTTGGAGCTCTTCTTGGCAAGAATTGTTGGAAAGAGAGTTAATGGCCATTTGCTTGAGGAGGAGCCTCCTATTTATAGGCAAAGGCTAGGGTTAGGGTTGGTGAGAATGGTAGACACAACATAATGTCTATAGCCCACCAACCTTAACCCTAAGGCTATTTCCGAAATTTCCCTTCATTTAATGAAGGACATGATGGTAAAAGATGAAATCTCTCGGAAAACCCTAATTTTGAGCAAAACTTATGTATCCGACATATCAGGCCGGATACACGAGTGTCTTAATGTATCCGGCATATGATGCTGGATACACTAGAGCCTGCTTGTATCCGGTATATGTTGCCGGATACATTGAGGGCTACTTGTATCCGGCATTGTTTGTCGGATACAATAAAGATGTTTTGTATCCGACATTATCTGTCGGATACAGAAAAAAGAAGCTTTTACCCCAATTTTAACACAGGCAATACTTATTTACATGTAATATCGTTTAAGTAAATGTCCTCGTACTTTTTAATCTCCATTTACTTAAGATATTACATGTAAATAAGCAAACACCCCCCCCCCCCCATTTGAACCCATTAAAAATAGTTCCAGACCCAAATTCCAAGTGAACAAAAAGTCAACTTTCCAGTTTTAGGCAAAATTCCGATTTTTCAGGTCCGGTAAAAAGATTCAACATGTTAAAACCAAGGTATTCGTCAAGATTTAAAATCTCAAAAAATTCTTTTATGCAATAATATGGCTAAAAACTTGATTACCCGGAAAAGTTATCTTGAAATCTGGCTTTAAAAAATATTTCATTTTCTGGGGTCAAAAGTCAACAAAATTCAACCGGAAAAAGTTTGACTTTGCACAAAAGATTGAATTCGGGCTTTTTCCTTTACGGTTTTGGATTCAAATGGGTTAAGTATCTCAAACCCAATGCAAAGAATTGAAAATTCAATAAAATATTTCTCTCCTTCAAGATTTATCAAAAGTCGTGCAATTTTGGGGTGTCTACAAGACTAAAAGTGTATATGGACCGCACTAAAATCTAGGAAGGATGGGAGGATTGGAACCCGACCAAAAAAAGAAAACGAGGCCCAGCCAGTTTCTCTCATCTTTCTCCCCCTGATTTTGAGATCGTTGATTATGAGGTCGTTGATAGTCTGCATAGCCCCTGGTCTGGTGAAACCTTAGTAGTGCGGTTTGTTGATTTAGGGGGCCCGGAGCCTCCCCATCTCTAATGAAAATTATTGCCTGGAATAGTCGGGGGCTTGGCCAATCCCCGACTAGGCTTCATTTGCGTAATATGATACGCAAAATTAGGCCCTGTGTTGTCCTGGTGTCGGAAACACTAATGAAAAATGAGCATTCTACTAAAAGAATAAAGCAGATTGGAATGCCTTACTTTTGGTGGAAGCCGGCAGTGAACAAAACGGAAGGTTTTTGGATACTTTGGAATGAAGAAGCTGATGTCGCTATTGAAAGTGATTTTGAATGGGTATTCACACAAGTATCAGGCTTATGTCTGGGGAATAGATGGAGCTCACCTTTTTCCACTCTAGTTCCTCTCTCCAAATTCAACAAAGGCAATGGAATATGCTTAAGCAGGTGGCCGGTCAGTGCATCCTCCCGTGGTGTGTTCTCGGTGACTTCAATGTGCCTTTGTACGAGTTTGAAAAGAGGGGGGGGGGGGGGGGGAATGGCATTATAGTCAGGAAAGCTGAGTGTTTCCTTGAATTTGTAAACTCTTGTGACCTTGTTGATCTGCCATGTAAGGGAATGAAGTTTTCCTGGAATAATGGAAGGTTGGGAAGGGGGAATATAAAAGAAAAGATTGACCGAGTCCTTGGCAGTGTGGGTTGGTGCCAACTGTTTCCCAATGCTATCTTGTGGCAGGAACCCATTGTAAGTTCGGACCATGGCCCCCTCTGCCTTGCTCTGACAAATACGGGAAGAAGACATAAGCTGTTCAGATTTGAAAAGTTTTGGGTAGAGGAGCCGGATTGTCAAGAGATCATCACTAAAAGCTGTGCTAATAGTCGTGGGCAGTGGCACAACAAGTTGTGTAACCTCAGAGGCAGCTTGAGCATCTGGAACAAATTCTCTGTTGAGGACATCAATCAGAGGGTTGCTATTTTGTTTGATGAACTAAAGGAGATCCAAAAAAATATTGAAGCAGAAGAGAACGAGATGGATGTTATTTGTGAGAAAGAAGTGCGGAAAAGGTACATAGATGCCCTCCATGCTCAAGAAAAATTTTGGCACCAAAAGTCCAAAATAAAATAGTTAAAGGAGGGCGATCTAAATACGAAGTTCTTCCATACCACTACAATTCAGAGGAGACATAGGAACAGGATTGTGTCTCTAAAGAATGAAGATAACGAAGAAATTAAGGAGCCAAAAGATCTAGAAAGAATGGTGGTAGAGCACTTTGATGATGTCTACCTTGATGATGGCTTCACCGGAGAGTTCAATATCCTTGACTGTGTATCCTCGGTTATTTCTGATGCTGATAACAATGCTTTGCTTTGCCCTGTTTCGAAGGGCAAAATTTGGGAAGCGGTGAAAAAGCTGGGGCCTTTAAAAAGCCGGGACCGGATGGTTTCTAGGGCATATTTATCAGACATACTGGGAGGTAATCAAAGGTGATCTTTGTAACTTGGTAAAGAATTTTTTTGCTACGGGTGAATTTGATAAAAAGTTAAACCAAACTCACATTGTTTTGATCCCTAAAGTTGATAACCCCAGGAAAATCAATGAGTAAAGACCTATAAGCCTCTGCAACTTCAGTTACAAGGTTATTTCTAGGATTATTGTGGATAGATTACGTCCCTTGATGACTAGGATAATCTCCCCTCATCAATGCGCCTTTGTTCCTGGAAGGCGCATTCAGGAGAATATTCTAGCTGCCCATGAGATCTATCACACAATCAAAGGTAAAAAGAATAAATCCAAGAGGGGGCTGTTTGCCCTCAAATTGGATTTAACTAAAGCCTATGATAGGCTTAGATGGAGCTTTATTGAAAAAACGTGTATTGCTTTGGGTTGGATCATAAATTTGTTAAGTTAATTATGTGGTGCATTAAATCGGTGTGGTATAATGTCCTTTGTAACGCCCCGAATCCGGGTCATTTTTTTTTTCTCATTTTGACTCGGATCCAGGCATTAACTTGTGGTACATTACAATCAGTTCAAATATAAGGAAATAAAGAACTAAGATTTATCAGAGTACTAGGAAGCTTAAATCATTTATTAGAAGCTGAGTCATCTGATTACATTAACTAATCGAATGAAAGGCAACTACAAATTTAACTAACTCTTATTATCCTACAAAATCATCTATTACGATTCCAATAAAATAAATACAGCTATATAAAATCACCCTACTCTTTTCATATGGAATTTCTAGACTTCAACCCACTATCTGTCTAACCCGTGGCGTCCTCTCCAAGATAACCTGAAAAGTAGAATATGAAGTAGGGGTGAGATACAACTATCTCAGTAGGTAACACTATGCATGTAGAAAACAATTTATATAGTTAGGGAAATTAACAGTGGTTTCATGATCGGTAAAATAATCGAGTAATCACAGTCAGTGAGATAAACGAATAATCACGATAAAACAAACATTTAATCAGTGCCCGAATTAAAAGAAGTTAATCATGTGTGTTTCATTTCAATTTAAAGGACAATGTATTATATTTCACATTCCCATGGTTTCTGGTTTATTTTCTGTAGTGTCTTCTTAAGAGCAGTTCCACCTTTATTCATGATTCCATAATATTCCATTTTAACAGTTCTCATAAATCATAACAGTTCTGTTCAGTTATGAAATTTCAATATTTCATTTTAAATAACAATCCATTAACCTGAGAGTCAATCATCATATCAGTAATAAAAGCCAACCTTCAGGTAGTAGCCTATCTCTATCACAGGATGTAAACACCTAGTATCCACACAAACTCTGAAGGAGAATGCACATCTCTAAGACTACAGGTACCCCCTGCAGGAGACAGCATAACTCTACCACAGGATGTGAACACCTAGCATCTACCTCTACCGTAGGAGATAGCTGCCTCACCTTCCAGTGGTAACTCACACACCCATCCTCCATGTGGGATGCAATCACGCATAATCACATCTCCCCCACATGAGTATCTCTCCTGTAGGATGCAATCCATCGGAAATACATCTGCCCCACAGGAGGTAATGAATCTCTCCCGCAGGAGGTAATGTCTCCGCCACCAAGCGGGTATCTCCGCCACCAAGTGGGTTGGGTCTCCGCCACCAAGCGGGTATCTCCGCCACCAAGTGGGTTGGGTCTCCGCCACCAAGCGGGTATCTCCGCCACCAAGCGGGTTATCTCTGCCACCAAGCAGGTTGGGTCTCCGCCACCAAGCGGGTTAGGGTCTCCGCCACCAAGCGGGTATCTCTGCCACCAAGTAGGTTAGGGTCTCCGCCACCAAGCGGGTATCTCTGCCACCAAGTAGGTTAGGGTCTCCGCCACCAAGTGGGTATCTCTGCCACCAAGCAGGTTAGGGTCTCTGTCACCAAACGGGTATCTCTGCCACCAAGCAGGTTAGGGTCTCCGTCACCAAACGGGTATCTCCGCCACCAAGCGGGTTATTAATAAAGCTGGCCACCAAGCCATCACACAGATAATTCTCAATTCCATTATTATTTATAACATATTAGGTTCATGTTCAAAGTCCGGTTCTAAACAGTTCCCCAGTTTATTAATCATAATATTTTGTTCAGTATATAAAAATATCTTCAACATGATAACCCCAAATTGTACTAAATCATAGAACAAGGTGGTTAAATATCTAATATGAACTTTTTAATGTAATTGGCTTTCAGAGACACCTTAAGAATAATCTTAGAAAAGTGTTACAAATGGTGGAAATAAAATATCCTATTTTATAATGATTTGGGACTAAGAATGTCATAAAGTTCTCAAAATACATTTTGGATGAGTGGAATAGTCTTAGGATCCCTAATAAGGTCACCATACCAAAAATCAATCGATTCTGAAATAAAAAGTTTCGGACCCCAAAATATTCTAAGTCTGGTTAAATACGTTGACTTTTTGGTATATAATTTCTCTAGACAAATCTACAAGGAGTTTCGGGCTCAAATTTTGGTTGTAGTCTATTGAAGGGTAAAAAAATCTCCTAGAATTTTATGGGCTCCTGAATCACTCATCTGGGTATCAAACCCAAAACGGGCTTTTTGATAAAAACCGGGAAAACTGGAAATTTAGGCATGAGCTGAAAAGTTGACTTTTTATTGGTTGGGAATTGGACCTTGGAAGTATTTTTATTGGTTCCAAATGGTGGTAAAACCTTATTTACATGTAAAGACTTAAGTAAATGGAGCAATAAATACACATGACATTTACTTAAATGTCTTTCATGTAATAAGGGTGCTATGCGAGAGGCTTGGGTTATTTGGGAAAGGGTTGGAGAAGAAAAGGGAATGAAAAACTGTCAAAATTGCATTTTTTTGCTAGAGCGCCTAGGATCACTCAGGATCGCCTAGGCGGTCAAAGGTCAGCGGTAGTACAAAATAGGTCGCCTGCGGTCCGTCTTCAAGCGATATTCGGCGGTCTTAAATTTTACACTAGCGCCGAGGATCGCTGAGGATCGCCGAGCGCAGGCGAGCTCGGCGCTCTAACCAAAACGACGAACCGAGTTTCTAAACATCAAATTTTTGTGTTCTAATCGCTTCTAACATTCATATAAATTAATATCAACCAATATACACATATTTACAACATAGAAGATCATGCAATCGAATCGAATAATCTCATAAACACAAAATAATCGTTAAAACGGAGTGCCACCTACCTCCGTCCGCTTAGATCCTTTCTTCTTCCAACCAGAGACTTCATCTCCTCTTCGCAGACAAGAGACGTTCCAGGAATGGTGAGAAACCAGAGATATGCCCTCTTCCTCCTTCTTCTCGGTCTCCCTTTCTCTCTCTCGTTCTTCTTCTCTTCCGCCGCAGCCTCCAACTTCAACGCCCAAGACACCCTACGAATGCAACTAAAAATATTAAACCCTATTTCATTCTTCCCTGATCCCACGCATATCCCTAGGATCAGGTTCCATACTTACCCATCCATTAGACTTAATAAGGACTGTTAATCCACTCTTTCCTTGATATCTCACGATCCAACGGTCAGATCTGCATCAAACTCCGGATCTCCTCTATCAGTGCGATCATCTATAATTATAATTAATATCCTTCAACAAAATTCTCCTCTCCTCGACTTCAGGTTTCAAATCAAGTATAACTACCAATACGCCATTATTCCAATTACTAAGCTTTAAATATCATGGTTAATAGACAATCTAAACCCCAATTTAAATCTATTATTATTTCTCAAGTCTAATAACAAATTTTAATTAATGTATTTAATTATTTACCGATAATTAATGTGAATTGACCGAAATACCCTTCTCTTAATATTTTCACATCTACCCATTCAATTTCTTCCGAAATTTCCATGTTTATTCTCTTTGTCATTATTAGTCTGTTATACATCCCGAACGAATTATAAGTACCGCAAATCATTCCTTTATATTAAATCCCCAATTTATTTTGACAAATTCATTGACACTCCAAATATTCGTATTAAATTTTTATTTATTTATTTAGTGAAAATTCGGGGTTTTACATCCTTGTTAATGGTAAACCGTGTGGGGAAATCCAGCCATCCAGGGGGGTTATGTAAAACCCCAGTTTTTAGTAGGAATTAAAAACTTGGATTAATTAGTAGATTTAATCAAATTAATTAAATCTGGAGATTTGGGGTCATTAGTTGGCAAAGAAATAAGTAGAATGTTATTAAGAAATTAAGTGCGAAATTAAAATTTGTAGTGATTGGGAACTTAGCAAATAAATATTTCAGGTAACCTCAACTTTAGGGAGGGGTAAATATGAGATTTCAATGGTTAAGATTAGGGCGAGTAATAAATCTATTAGGTTAAGGGAAGAGGGTTTTCGAGGACTATAAATAGATCATTAGGTTAAATTTCGGGAAGAAGGAAAAAGAAAAACCAGAGGCCGAACTCAGAGGTATTTGGTTTGGCCGCTGCCTGGTACCTAGGGCATCGGCCGACAAGCTTTGATCTCTGGAGGAGTCTATCAAAGGGGTTGGAAGCTAGAAGAAAATCCTCAATACGGGTGAGTAGCATCGTTTTAAATTTGGGTTTTTGGTTTTAATCAGTGAGTTATTCGTGTTGCATACGTTTTCTGGAGAAATACAGTTCGAGCGTGAGTTTTAGAAGGATTCCTAGAGATGAATATTTATGTGTTTAGAATAATTTCGAAACGTGTTTAAACATCTTCTGGGGATAGTAGGAGACTAGGAAAATTGTTACAGACATAAAAATTTCAGTCAGTCATAGAGATTTGGCATTAACAGAGACTTGAAAATCGGAGGTAGTATCCGCCGGGTTGGCGCCTACCTAGCACCAATTGGTTTTAGTCGGCGCGAGAACTAAATTTCCTTACCGCCGAGTTCGCGCTCGTCTCGCGCCTACTGTTTTGAGTCCGCGCGAAGTAGAATTTCGGTATTTCCGATTTTGCGCCTATCTTGCGCCTAGCTCGTGCTTAGTATATTTTAGGTAAGCGCGAAGTGTATTTTTCCCACTGAGTTGTCGCCGACCTCGCACCTAGCGCTAGAGGTCAGCGCAAACCATAATCCTTTGCCGAAATGGAGTTTTGACCAAACCAAGCTAGATTTTGATGATTTGAGGGTTCAATCACTTAGCCAATGACTTGTTTAGGATTTTAGAAATACTATTACCTGTTCAATTACTCTGAGAATATTAAGTGGAATTTCTGGTAATTCTTAGGAGCTTCCAAGGTGAATTTTAGGGCTATGGGTAGGTGATGTTATTGTTCCTAACACTAGGAGTTCACGGTTTAGTTTTCTTTTTGTTTATACACTGTACTTGTTGGAGAATTTATTTAACCTGGTTTTACTTGATTGCAAGTTTTGAAATGTATTGTAATGATTTCTCTCGGTGTGAATAAATGGGTTTTATTACCAATGGTCATGTGTTATGAGATTTGAGTAAAATACTGAAAGTACATTAGGTACTGTTCTGGTCCAGAGGGACATGTGGTGAGCTGTGTTGAGTTATTCATGATGTTGAACGTATTGTTTTATTGTGATGTCAGAGTTGAGATTATATAATGGTTTGTTGTTTTGGTTTAGCTTGTCCTGGATCCAGAGTCTAAGCTTAGTAATGTGATGCTTTTGTTTTATTGGAGTAATGGCATGGCCATGGAGTGTTGCCACGACCGGTGTAGAGCAGCCAGAAACCCTGAGTAGGCCGGCATTGGATGACGAAACCCTGAGTAGGCCGTCATTTCAGAGTATCTGAAACCCTGAGTAGGTCGGAACTGTGTACATGGAGGTGTGGAGGTCGCTCTGGTGTGTTGATTAACCAATCAAATAATTACATGACATTGACTAATGTTGGGTTTTGTTTTATCTAGCATGAGACATATTATTGGATTGTTGAAGAAATTTGGTTTTCTCGAGACGTGGTTATAATGATATTGTTTCTTTTGCGATCATTCGGATTGGTGGACAACCGTATTCAGATTTAAATATGTATTGATTTTCATTAGCTATATATTTGTGTCAAATAAATTACTGGGAGTTTAGTCAGATTTATCGAGTTATTGCCTTCATTATCCGGGAAATTATTCGATCCATATTTTGTTACAACTAGTAAATTATATTTGTGCATGCATGTGCTGCTCGCTGAGATATTCGTATCTCATTCCTTTGCTTTTGTTTGTTTTTCAGATACGCCTGGAGAGCCCGATACTTGCGGGTAGTTTACTTGGTCATGTGAGTTATTACCTTGGGGTTATGTTAGCGCACTCTGTTTCATAGTTTTTATTGTATTCATGTTATTTCCTTCACTCTAATAGTGCGATCCTGCTTTACTTAATAACCTCTGGAGTCGAGTTTAGGGGTTTTCCACGTAACTCGGATCCGGGGCGTTACAGGTTAAGACAAGGGGATCCCCTCTCCCCCTACGTCTTCATAATTACCCAGAATGTGTTATCCATGGCGCTGTGCAGAGTTGAGAATGACCACCAGATTTTTGGAGTGAAGGTAAGTAGAGTGGCCGAACAGGTGAGCCATCTTATGTTTGCTGACGACCTTCTCTTATTTGGTAGAGCAAATTGTTCTATTATGAGAAACTTTAATGATGTAATACTTGCTTTTTGTGAAGCCGTACGGCACAAGTTTAACCCTAACAAATCTGAATTGTATTTTAGTCCCTGTGTTGTTGGGCAGGAAAAAGGCATGCTTGCCAGAATCTTTTGGGGTGAAGCCATCCCAGTCTCCTGGGAAATATCTAGGAATGCCAACGTTCCTTTCGGCTCCAAAAATAAATCACTTTGTTGGCCTGATGGAGAAAATTAATCAAAAGCTATCTGGATGGAAGGCCAAGCTCCTTACTCAAGCCGGAAGATTGATGTTGATTAACTCAGTACTCCAAAGTTCTGCGCAGTATTTCATGACCTGCCTTAAGCTGCCTGAGACCATAACTGAAAGAATTAATAAGGAAGTTCGAAGGTCCTTCTGGCACAAACCGGGGAAGGACTATACTATTCACACAGTGTGCTGGGAAAAAGTTGTTCTTCCAAAGAGATATGGAGGGCTTAATATCAAGTGCTGCAAGAAGACCAACAAAGCCCTTTTTGCTAAAGTTGCATGGTATCTAGCGACTAATGAGGAGAAAATATGGATCAAACTAATGAAGCATAAGTATTTCTCTGATGGAAACTTCATGCAAGCACAAGCAAAGAGGAGCAATTCTTGGCTATGGAAATAGGTGTGCAAGGTTAGAGAAGTGATTGAGAAAGGAAGAGGATGGTGCTTATCAAATGGGCAGTCGGTTCTAATTGCGGACAATAGCTGGAGATATCCGGTCACTGATCAAGATATGACGAACCCCATTCAAAGTAATGAAAGATAAGTGTCTGAGTTAATTGACCAGGAACACAGATGTTGGATCGTGGAGAGGCTAAGGGAGGTCTTCAATGAGGAGGCTGTCAGCATAATTCAAGCTATTCCGATTGATAAATATGCTTTCTCAGATAGGCTTTTGTGGACAGGAAATTCAGCAGGTAAGTATTCGGTATCTTCTGCTTATAGACTACTGAACAAATATGTGACAAATTTTGCAGATGAGAAGAGGTGGTTGAAGATTTGGCATCTTCCTTGTGCCCAGAAGATTAAGATGTTCCTGTGGAAAGTCATGCAAGAGGCCAATCTCACAAACGACATCCTCTCCAGCAGAGTGGGGGGAGCTCTGGAAAGATGTGTTTTACGTAATAAGGAGCGGGAGTCCCACCGGCACCTGTTCCTTTATTGTGACTTCATTCGAGCCTTATGGTTTGGAGTTCTTGGGGGCAGGTTACCAGATCAGGGGCAACAGATATCCTGTAGGGAGTGGGTATTTGAAGTCCTGATGGAACTGGAGAAGCAATTCGATCAACATTCAGGGGGTTTTCGGACTGCCTGGGCACATTTGTGCTGGGCAGTGTGGTTGACTAGGAATAAGTATCTTTTTGAAAATGTGACTCCATCAATTCAAGTAACAATAGCTGTGTTTCATAATTTACAGGAAGATTCAAAGACTGCAGGAGGTAGGAGGACTTATGTGTACAAAAACAGTGGAGGAGGTGTTCGTGGGATGGAGAAGACCAAACTTTGGATGGACTACACTCAATATCGATGGAGCAGCAAGAGGGTCACCTTGAGCAGCGGCTATAGGTGCTGTTTTGCGGAATGAGGAAGGAAGAATTGGGGGAGCTCTTGCGTTCCGGATTGGCACAGCGAACGCCACTATTGCAGAAGCTACAGCGCTGGTCGAGGACTGAAGATGGCGTTGGCATGCAATGTAAACAGGGTCAGAATTGAAAGCGATTTGCAGGTTATTTATTCAGGATTTGTTAAACCTTCTGCCAACCCTTGGAAGATTGCTCCTCTGCTGGATGAAGCAAGACACTTATGCGGGTTGTTCATGGGCGTGGAGATGGTCAAGATTTTTAGAGAGGCTAATATGGTCGCAGATAGGCTTGCAAACCATGCACTGGATTCATTTTCTTGCTTCTGGGTGAACAGCTTTCCGGCAGATGTGTCAAAGCTGGAGGATGATGACGTTAGGGGGAGAACTTCTAGCAGAATTGTGAGATGTTCGTAAGGATTTGGAATGTCTGAATCTTTTGGTATCAGAAAAAAAAAAAAAAAGCTCTTTCCTCCTAAACTGTGTGGCATACGAGCAGTGCCACAGGACCTCCTCCAAGCATAAATATGTCACCACCTATACCACCTTCATGGATTGCCTCATTAACACCCCCAGAAGACGTGGGGCTTCTGTGTGACGGTAAAGCCATCAAGAATTGTCTTGGAGGTGATAAAGAGGTAGCGCAATTCTTCAATAACTGTGGGAAAGACGTGGCTATCAATATTGGTAACAGTTATCTCTCGGAGGTGTTCTACGACATTAATCGGTATTATAGGACTAATTGGCATGTACAGTGGGCGACCTTCCAGCATACTTATTTTAGTACTCCATGGTCGTTCTTATTGGCGGTTGCTGCTGGAGTTCTTTCTCGGCCTCACCCTTGCTCAGACCTTCTTCGCTGCTTATGACTATTCTCACCCAGAGAGATGAGATTGTAATTGTTGTTTACATTGGGTTTAAGTGGCTTCTTATTTTCCTAGTTGGTTCAGCAAATTAATTAAAATGACTAGCAAATCAAGAACAAGCACGTAAAGTCAGTAGCTAATATATAGATGCCACATCTGCTCTTTCACAAAAAGGCTTGCCCAAGGAATTTGTTTTTTCTTGTTTTGGAAAATTACCGTACGGTCTGATTTTTCATGAAAAAGACTTTTTAATCTATACTTTTTACCATGTGACCACTGCAGAACTCTTTTACAAAGTTTTGGACTATTTATGCCTCCTTCAACCGGTGAATCCTTCAATCAATAAACCGGTGAACGCTTTCATCAACTAAACCAAAATCAAACCACTCTTGAAAATCCTCATCCCTTTTCCACTTGCACGACCCTTCTTCTCCATTCTTCCGGCGAGATCAACTGCAGATTTCATGTTGACAACAATAATAACTGGTACACACCAGCTGATCTTCGTTTTCTTAGAACACTAGCAAAAACCCCATGCGATGCACGGGTTATTGAAGAAAAGGAGGCACTAAACATGTATTTTAATAATAACCACGAGGAGGACTATCATGCATTTTTTATGCTTTCAGATTCTCTGAGTGCCTGGAGTCCTTATATTGGATGTTGTTCCAATTCCGGATCTCTGATTTCTTGTGGCTTGTATTTGCTGTCTTTTTTTCATGAGATTTTGTTATTGTTATTGGTCAATATGCAGCAGCATCTAATTCCAACAGCCAATCATTCCTGATTTTTTTGATGTGAAATCAGGTAATCTTTTCCACTAATGCTATTGTTCTTTAGAATTTGATTTTTCTTTGATTGGCTACTGTTCCTATTGTTATCATCTGAGAAGCTAAGGTTGCTGCTTCTCAGTGATTACTAAAACTACTATGTTTTCTGTTCAAGATTTCACAGATTAATAATAGATAGCCTCTCTCTCTCTCTCTGTGGGTGTCTACTTAATGAATCACATACACTAGCACATGAACCAGTGCCACGTCAACTGCCACCTCAAGCGCCACATCACTCTCTCCCTCATAGATCCAAGGAGAAAGAGACGATTGAAGGATCAAAGGCAAGCTGATCCTTCATTAAAGGAAAGGTGTTGCTATCACTTAGGGAAGGAGATGTATTGGAGTTCCAACTCAGCACTAGTGTTGGAAGTTGCTTCTACAATAAAGGTAAGAGAGAAGACCTTTGAGCTGGGCACATAGGGAAGGAGACGTTTTGGAGTTCCAACTCAGCACTAGTGTTGGAAGTTGCTTCTACAATAAAGGAAAGGGAAAGGACGTTTGACCCTTGGAAGTCATTCTCTCACATAGGGAAGGAGACCCTTGGCATTCATTCTCTCGCATAGGGAAGGAGACCCTTGGCATTCATTCTCTCGCATAGGGAAGGAGACCCTTGGCATTCCAACTCAGCACTAGTGTTGGAATTTGCTTCTACAATAAAGGAAAGGGAAAGGACGTTAAGGAGACCCTTGGCATTCATTCTCTCACATAGGGAAGGAGACCCTTGGCATTCCAACTCAGCACTATTGTTGGAATTTGCTTCTACAATAAAGGAAAGGGAAAGGACGTTTGACTCTTGGCATTCATTCTAACTGTTGGGAATTATTGCTGGAAAAAGAGACGTTAGAGTTTCTTCCAGCAATAATTCCCATTCATTCTCTCACCATTCTCTTCTCCCATTTTTGTTTCATGTTAAAACCACAACGTGGTGTACTTTGTAAACTGACGGTTGAAGTTAGAGTGACTTGCATTGTTGTTTATTCATAAAATTATTGTTTTCTTTACTACTCACACACATGCATCTGACTATTTACTTGTAAGTAATCTGGGGTTGATCAAAATCTAAAATAATTGATCGGCTTGTTTTTTATGTTTTCACTTGGATCTGTCTTACCAAAGGATGAAGGTATAAAATTATGAGAACTTGATTTTGCCTCATTTGTGTTGCTTTCATGGTGCAGGCCTGCAAAGATGTGGTAAGAGTTGCAGGCTAAGATGGATTAATTACTTAAGACCTGATTTAAAACGTGGGAGCTTCTCTCCCCAAGAAGCATCTCTCATCATTGAACTCCACGGCGTTCTGGTGCCTAAAAGAGAGCTAGTGGGCCATCATTCAACTTGGATTTGAGTCATGCGTAAGTTGATTTTCAAGATGTTTTACTAAGATATTTAGTTACTAGAAGATTAACATGAAATTCTTAGAGTGGTATTTCTAATTGTCACTAGGACGAGCTAAGAGTAGAGAAGGCAAAGGCAAAGGAAGAGGCAGAGGACATGACTCAAGAAAATGGTTGAATTGAGGTATCAAATAACTGAAATGCTTGAGCAAGAGTGCAAACGCCGTGCTTTCATTGAACAAGAATCTCTACAAAAAATAGCTGAGTTAAGAGACTCAGGTACTGATGTTGAGATTTGCAAAAACTTCAGGAGCTGGGAGGTGTTTTTGGCTTTTTTACTTGAGCACTTTTCTAAATTTTTCCCCTTCTGTTTGTTAATAAGATAAAGAAAGAACACAATAAGTCCTCAACTGTTGACAGGAATCTTTTCTAAGTTTTTTCAACCTGTGTTTTTTTTATGTTTTGATAGATCAAAAGCTTCCCCATCTTGATATATATTAAATGCTATTTCTAAATTCTAATTTTTTGTATTTTTATTCAAATCTCTGATACAATGTTATTGGTTAATCAGTGGTTAGTTTTTTTTTACTTGTTCTAGTAGCTCTGTTAAGTGAAGAAAAGTTCCAGAAAATATGTGGGGTCGTTGCAGGAAGCACATATTATATTGAGAAAAAAGTAGGATCGCTATAAAGGAAATGGGCAGTGGGGCAAGGAACGCGGGCAGGGGCAAGGGATGGCGGGCAGAGGGTAAGGGACATGGGGCAGGCGGGCAGGGGGTAAGGGGCATGGGGCAGCGCGGACAGGGGGTAAGGGCAAGTGGAACGGGACGCGCTCGTGGGATTTTTTTTGAAAATGAAGAACTTTGACCGCCGCTGAAAGATTTAGTGACAGAACTTTTAGCAACGGGCCAGCGACGGATCAGATGGAATTTGTGGCGGTCTTTGACACTTTAACAGTGATCAATGACCGCCGGTAAAGACCTGATTTTTTGTAGTGTTGGTTGAGCTATTTAGTATTCACTCGCAGACAATGAGATTATCTTTATTTGTTTGGTATTATTAGAATTTAGTTAAGCATTTGGTCAGTATTGTATGCTTTTAAGAGGCATGACTGTCAATGGTTTACTATAATTAAACTACTTTGAACCATATAACTTCCATTTAGGAACTTTGATCTATATCGTTTCCTGTAGTTTTCCAAGTTTATTGAAATTAAATGATTAAAATTGTATGATTAACTAACCTGATCATCCGGCACGTGACACATGACAAGACATTTATAAGGCAACTAAGAAAAGAGGTTCCATTTAGGAACCAAACTTTACGGGCTTGTCCTTAATTTGCTAGTGATCTTAAATTTGCTGAACCAAGAAAGAAAAGAGTGAAGCTTTTTTAAACGAAAAGTAAACATAATTAATTACAATCTCATCCCTTGCGACTTTGATAATAATCATAAGCAGCGAAGAAGGTCTGAGAAGTGGTGAGGATCGGAGGAGAACTACAGCGGCGACGAGAGATATGAACAACCACGGAGAATCAAATTATTTATGAAGGAAGGTCGCCCAATGTACATGACAATAGTTCTTGTAATACTCATTAACGTCATTGAACAGCTTCGAGAGACAACATGAAACGATATCGAAAGCCACATCTTTCCCAAGCTTATTGAACATTTGCGCTACCTCCGCATCATCTCCAAGACAATTCTGGATGGCTTTACTGTCACACAGAAGCCTGACGTCTTCTGGGGTGTTAATGAGGCAATCCATGAAGGTGGCGTAGGTGGTAACGTGCTTGGAGCAGGTCCTATAACATTGCTCGTATGCAATACAGTTCTAGAGGAAAGAGCATGTGAAGTCATCGATGGTTATTGCTGGCATTTTCATCTCTCCATGACTAAATTTTATGTCCAAGAAGCTATCTTCGATGGCTGGTTTACACATGATTCCGGCTCGGCGGAGCTTTGTGACGGAGTGAATCATTTTGGTTGATGCTTTGTTGTTCTTCAATGGCTCTTCTAGAGAAGAGTGAGCAAAGCTTGAACGAAGCAAGTCGAGGAGATGCTTTGGTTTGAGATTCTTGTACTTTGCAAGGACTTCATCAGGCCTTCGTAGGGAGTTATTGAAGAACTCCAAGGCTAATGTGGCTAAGGAACGGCTTGTTTCTTCTCCAGGAATTTTAGATAAATCGAATAAGCATTGGAGTATGAAGAAGGCAATCTGGTTCTTAAGCCTGAGAAGGTCTCTCGATAAAGAAGGACGTACCCAGGACATGGCAAAGATGGGGTCGTCTGCTTTGTTGGGCCTGAGGTTCCCCGCTTTGCGAAAGAGCTCGATGACAAAGCAGCCGTCAAGTACCATCATCTCCACGAATTCGTTTGTGTTGACCTGACCAAGTCAAGAGTCCTTGTTTTGCATAAGTCCTATAGGTTATTGTACAGGAGATAGGTGCCTGCACACCCACCAGATCAATCTTTTTAAGTGTTAATATCAAACTTAAAACAACGGCTGAGATTAAATCTTTCTAATGAAGGGCATAAAGGTCATTAGACTTTAAATATATATTAACCAAGGGTTTAAAACCCTAATCCCGTTTTTGATATTGGAGGTGAGTTTTGGAGGATGGAGAAGAGGATTTTGGTGAAGAAATAGTGATTTTGGAGCTACCCAACCCTAAACCTATGAAGGTAAGTGGTTTTAATCCTTTCTTTATGCTTATAATGCTTAATCTCTCTTATGATCATCATTGATTTGTTTTTGTATGAATCTGGATTTTTTGGAAAGGCTCTTGATGTGTTAACATGAATCTAAGAGAAGAATATTATATTTTATGAATTATAAACATGATAGTATTTGAGATCATGTATAAAGAGGAATCTAGAGTTTTTCTTTTATTGTATGGTTGAATGTATGTTACTGCAAATTTGATGTTTTGTGAAATTACGAAATCGTGAAAACATGAGGAAAGTGGGTTCTTCGTTCTGCACCTTGTTTATGTTAAAATACTTTATTATTAATTCAAATGGTTTCCTTTGACTTGTGAAACGACTGATGAAGGAAAAGGAACTCACGACTATTTCAGATGTGGGTAAAACATGAACGATTTAGAGAAGGACTAAAATTCAATTAGTTTGTTATACATTGGGGTTGAACTGATTCCTAGTTATTTGCTTTAGGTAAACCTATTTTCAATTATTTGACATCTGACGAGAATGCTTTTGAAATGAACTAAATTCCCAATTAGTTTGATTGTACAACTCAAATTCAAATTACTATAGGTGTACAGAGTATTCTCTTGGAGAGAACTCATTCGTAAATATTCTTATAAAGTAGAATTGTTGCTTTCGAAGAGTATTCTTTTGGAGAGAACTCATTCCTAAATATTCTTATAAAGTAGAATTGTTGCTTTCGAAGAGTATTCTTTTGGAGAGAAACTCATTCGTAAATATTCTTATAAAGTAGAATTGTTGCTTTCGAAGCTTGACTTTACTTTAATTTCTTCAGCAACTTTTGATGGAACCTGATTTCTAATTATTTTACTTTTGATTCATGTGCAACTTTTCATTCATCCGTGTGTGTCGTGTGTTATGAGTTATTATGAGATTTCCGTGAGATTGCGGAATGACATGGAAAGACTGTGTCGAGAACTATATGATATTTTATTTTGAAATCTGTTTCTTGAGATGAGTGTACTGCTAGTGGTAAAACTGCTAGTTCAGTACCCAGTAAGAGTATTGCTGGGATGATTTTATACTGCTAGTTAACACACTAGTTCAGTACCCACCGTGAATAAAGGTTGGGGGATTTATGATTTTGTAGTTAACACACTAGTTTAGTACCCACCGTGAATAAACGTTGGGGGATTTATGAATTTGTACTGCTAGTTAAAACACTAGTACAGTACCCACCGTGAATAAACGTTGGGAGATTTGTGATGATTGTACTGCTAGTTGAGATACTAGTTCAGTACCCAATTGGGAACACTTGTGGGATGGTATTTGATGTACTTTTAGTATTTGCCACATACTAGTTAAGTACCCACAAGGATTACCGATGGGAGGATCGTACTCCTAGTGCATTACCTAGTTGAGTACCCAGTGAGGGACGCATACTGGGATATAGATATTGATGAGTACTCCTGGCTTATAAGCTGGTATGAGTACCTGGTGTGACTTCGGGTCTACTGGGAAATGTGGCTATGTGATACTCCTAGTGTAAATTACTAGTCAGAGTACCCAGTGATCGAATGGTCTATTGGGAAGTTGAGATCTGGCATTCTGATCTTATTGTGGGCTTGGTTAAATAAATCATTTTAATCTTTATTTTTGTTTATTGTGATTGTTATTATTGTTTATTAGGTAAATGGTTCAATTTCATGGTGAATTTCATTCTTAATATATTCTGTTAAATTCTTTTGATGTTAATTGTTAAATTAATCGTTGATTTGATAGAGAGCATGATCCCTTATATTCAAGATTTATGTATATGCTATATATATATTGACTATAAATGAATATAGGAAACACATGCATGAGTACAGTTTATTAGATATATATATATATATATATATATATATATATATATATATATATAATATTGATTGTATTTATATTAAGTAAAGTGGAAATTCAGCATGTAATCATATGGAGTGCATTAACTCCACTTACTGAGTTCATGTAAACTCACCCCTTACTATTTTACAGGAAACTATCGTAATCGTGGAGACGAGAAGAAATGAGAAGTTATTGAATTTATGATGTTTAGTGAATCTTATCAACATGTACTATTTAGGATTTGAACTTTTTGGTGTTATGTTTGGTTTCATGTAATAGCTAAGTGGTTTGGCCTTCTATCAAAATTGTTTTTAGATTCCGCTATGACTCTGATAATTAAGTTTATTAATGAGAATTTCATGTTTCGAGACAAAATTAATTTATAGGTTGTATTCGCTTACGAGCAAGGTTACGTCCGGACCCACGTGTATATAGTTATACACGATGTGTGGTTTCAGGGCGTGACAGTATGGCTTTCAGATAGTCTTCTAAGCGCACTCCTTTGGCACTCTCTGTTCTAGAGACTAAAGAGTTCAGATATCTCCACTTTTGTTCTTGGAACATCTGGAGGTCTGAGTCATGTGACTTGGAATGGTGATAAGGACCTACGGAAATGATATTAGGCTGGTAGGCATTACCGTTACTGTCGATGAACCTCCGAGGGACCCTGAAGACGCAGCAAGATCTCCGTTGACCAGTGGAAGTCCTCAACAGCTTCGGCTGCTCCGACATCTTTTCCTCCACCTTCGGAATTTCAATGACAGGATCGTCTTCTTCTTCTCCAGAACTCATATCCTTCACTGCCGGATCTATTCCTATGTCTCTGTCGCGGACCATCATGGTCCCATATGTGTCCTCCAACTCGATTATGGCCTCCTTCATCATCTCTTTTTTGGGGTCTTAGAAGGGGGACTGGGGATGAAAGACAGGCTTCAATCCTATAGGCTTCGGGAAAGTATTCAAAGAGGTTTATAACGCTTCTAAGGGTATTGATGGAAAAAGGTCTCTTTGAAGTTTGAACAGTAAAATACCACTTGTTGTCAATTATTTTAAAAAAGTATCCTTAATTTCTAAATACGGAGAATTGGATGAGAATCTGAATTATTTTCAGAAAGTATCACTAAAACCCAATTTTCCCTAATTAGCGTCATGAATCATAGGTTCCATTATAGAAATCATACCAGTACAAAATTGGTTTTATCATCATGAATCGTAGGTTCCATTATAGACCATTTTACCTTGTAGAACTAGAATCCCCAGATTCCCGGTTTATATCTATCATCATGAATCATAAGTTCCATTATAGACCATTTTACCATGTAGAACTAGAATCCCCACATTCCCAGTTTATATCTACTGGCGACGTGTAAGGGTGTTCATGGGACTGGCCCATTCTCGAACGGGTTTGGTCATGAATTTGTTGACCATAGAAGCGGCCTTGGATTGCTTTTGGAAAGCCCGAAAAAATTTTTGGTGCGCATATTATATACACATGTTAAAATTTTAAAATGTTTATTGGTTTCTTGCTATTTTAATATTTCATGGTTTTTTTTTATAATCCTAGAAAAGTACCATCTGCTATATAATACTTGTTGTCTCGCCCAAACCAAAAATCAATTCTTTTTAATTATTAGAAGAAGAAAGAAATTTTGTTTTTTCTTTTAAAAATTATATGTATAAGTAATCATAGTTAAGTGGGCTTGGGTTTTTAGATGTCTTCTTCGGATGGGCTTGGTCACATAAAGAATGAGGCCCGATTTTTTAGTTGGACGGCCTTAGACAAAGACCATGTGGCTTATACATTACCGTTGGCCTTGACCAAGTTTGCACAAGCCCGCCCAAAAGATCAGCCCTAGCCAGGTATGTATGAAGAAAGAGGTAAACGAAATGGTACGATTTTGCAACTGTTTATTAAGGTTTTAAAAAATTGGAACAGTTTTTACTATTGTATTTTTTTCTAATAAATCTTCACAATGATTTGTGAGGGCTGTTTTGAAAAGTCTCATATTTTGCGTGGTACAATTCCCAAGGGGATGTCTTGCGTTATATATAATAGAGATAGAATATGTGGGCTGCCCAAATGTAGTATTTTTCCTCACTCCGCCTTGGGATATAATTACTAGAGGAATGCAGGTGCAATACTACACGTATGATAAAAAAAATAGGTGGGACGAATTGTCTTGCAAATGGAGTTATTTTTGAAAGATTGAGACTGTTGTGATTATTATACCCATTTTATTAATGAATCTTTACAATAATGTGTATTGAATTTTTGGAAAAGTCACAAATTATGGTTGACACAATTCACAGACACCTCGCATTATATTAGTATAGATATGTAGAGTACCAAACATGTTGCCCCTAATTATATATAGAATCTACAGTGGATACTCCTCGTTTCGAAAGAAGAATCTCGAATTTTCTGTTTAAAATCAAACTTGCCATCCTGATAAGGGTTGCAACTGAGTGATGAGGGAAGTTCTAGATGGTTCAAGGTTAAAGAAGAGAGGATCCATGTTGGAATCCATTCTTATCTTGTTAAGATCCCTTGTTAGTTAACCGTGAAATAATAAAAACTTGACATATCAACTGATGTTCAAGGCTGGCTATATTGATTGTTGCAAGTAGATGATTAGATTTGAAATCCCACTCACGAACAAAGAAATGATGACGAATTTCAGCAAAAGTGGAAAGTTTTAGTTGATTTCAAATTAATTAATTGCAAACCTTGGGTGATGGATCAACCTAATAGAATTTTGAAAACATTTTAGACTTAAACAAACATACTAATCAGGTCATTTTTTGAACAAAATTAATTACAGGCTTTGTTGGCCTTGGTTTACTTCAGGCCCACTAAAAGATCTTGGGTTCAAGCTAATTGAAATTTTAGGCTCGTTACACACTTAAAATAAAAAGACTCAATGTTCCACAACGTTACGTCAACATTAGAGTCCATGTCGTCCCACTGGAGGCCTTCGTGAAGTTCAGGGAGCGTGTTGTGGAAGCAATCTCGGCATAACGCCTCCTCGTCCAAATACAATAATGACGATGTTGTGGAAGCTTCTACAACCTTCATCGGGCTTTTCACATTCTCGGAAGGTCCTAGAACCTTCTTCGAATTCAAATACTATATATAGACTCAATTTCGAATTCAGATTCCGGTATAAAAGATCCGTTAGATTTCAAATCAAATTCGAATATGGTTTTTTCTTTTCGGTTTGAATTCAGATCATGGTAAATTCATACCGTATTCGACCCATTGCCAACCCTATGCATGACTTAATTTGGAGCAAAAATAATATCATAAATCTATATGTAGTATGCTTATACGGTTATACCTATAAAAAATATTATAGTTAGTTATACGAGACATGGTGGTTATGTTCTAAAGACAAAGACAGGCTCTTATGTGGCATAAGCATTATAAATTGATATTCCCAATTTTCAACCATTATTTTATGTCTTTACTTTATGTCTGAAAATTGAGATGGACAAAAGATTAGGCCTTATCATCATTTCAAAACCACATCAAAGGGCATTGAGATTTATCGAATTACCCAGTACTTCAGATATAAGTGTCCATAATTGCATTTTTCTACCTTAAGTCCTATAATATGACAATCTGCACAGTATTACAAGTTATATATGACTTTTTCTTTTCCTTCTTGTAAACTTTTGAGCAGAGTGACGAAAATAGAAGATGAAGATAGAAGAATTCAGATCTGGAAACAGTATTTCTTGCTGTATATTTCGTGTATTCATGGGAGTATTACATCACCCTTTATAGGATCTTACCTAACTATGAATAAAGAAAGAAGTTTTACATTCTGGAAACATTCCAGAGAATATCTATAGCAGTACAATCAGTTAGGAAATGATTCAAAACAGATCCTATAATCAAGGAACTAATCAAAGAACCAATTCCTATAATCAAGGAACTAATTCCTATACGGTTAAGGAAATAAATTTCCAGATCCTTCAATTTAGGAACTGATTCTTCAACACTCCCTCTCAAATTGGTGCATAGATATCACACATGCCCAACTTGTTTACTAATTTTGAGAAGATTAGATTTGAGACAGATTTAGTAAGAAGATCAGCCAACTGATCTTCTGATCTGATCTTAGGTAACTCCAATATACCCTCATCAAGCTTTTCTTTAATAAAGAATCTGTCCACCTCTACGTGTTTTGTACGATCATGTTGGACTGGGTTGTGAGCAATATCACACGCAGCTTTATTGTCACAATAAAATTGAATGGATTGCATAGATGAGTACCCCAAATCTTGCAAAAGAAGTTTCAGCCACAATGCTTCACAAAGAGCAAGAGCCATACCTCTGAATTCAGCTTCTGCACTTGAACGAGCAACAACATTTTGTTTCTTGCTTCTCCATGTAACAAGGTTACCCCCCACAAACGTAAAGTAACCAGAAGTTGATCTCCTATCATCTTTAGCTCCAGCCCAATCAGCATCAGTATAGGCATCAATGTTGCAACAATCTGTCACATTTTTAGTGAATAGAACCCCTTTTCCAGGTGCAGATTTTAAATACCTCAAGATTCGCATGACTGCTTTCATATGTTGCTCTCCTGGATCATGCATAAATTGACTAACAATACTCAATGCATAAGCAAGATTTGGTCTTGTATGTGCTAAGTACATCAATCTCCCTACAAGTCTTTGGTATCTCACTTTATCAGTTGGAACTTGGTCTGACTCAACACATAACTTCAAACCTTCTTCCACCGGTGTATCAGCTGGTTGACATGCTGACATTCCAGTTTCTTGTAATAGATCCAAGGTATACTTTCTCTGTGACATAAATATCCCTTTCTTAGATCTAGATACTTCAATCCCAAGAAAATATTTTAAAGAACTAAGGTCCTTCATTTCAAATTCTTTAGATAAGTACTCTTGTAGTGCCTTCCTTTCTTCTGGATCATTCCCTGTGACTACCATATCATCTACATAGATGATGAGTGCAGTGATCTTACCTTGTTGCCTTTTTTGAAACAATGTATGATCTGAGTTGCTTTGATGGTAGACAAAGCCTATCATGGCTTTTGTAAATCTTCCAAACCATGCTTTTGGAGACTGTTTCAATCCATACAATGATTTCTTTAATCTGCACACCTTCTGACTGTGTTTTGCTGGTGTCATGCAACCTGGTGGAAGGTTCATATAAACTTCTTCAGATAATTCTCCATTTAGAAAGGCATTCTTCACATCAAATTGTTGCAATGGCCACTCCAGGTTTGCAGCTAAAGACAACAAAACCCGAACAGTGTTGATTTTAGCTACAGGTGCAAATGTTTCTGTGTAGTCGATCCCATAGGTTTGGGTGTACCCTTTTACCACAAGTCTTGCCTTATACCGTTCAACCATGCCATCTGCCTTGTACTTCACAGTGTAGATCCATCGACATCCCACTGGCTTTTTCCTTGGTGGACAATCAACAAGTTCCCAAGTTTGATTCTTTTGCAAGGCATTCATCTCTTCATTCATAGCAACTTTCCATCTTGGGTCAGCTAAGGCTTCCTGCACACTGTTAGGAATAGCTACAGTAGATAATTGATTCACAAATGATTGATTTGATTCAGACAGATTTTTGTGAGACACATAATGACTCATGGGATACTTAACCCTATTAGTCAGTTCAGGTTCATATGTGGGTTTAGGAATACCTTTGGTTTGACGCTGTGGCAGCTGTTTTATTTGTGGTTGAGACCCTCTATCAGGAACATCCTCAATAGATGATTGGTGTGGTATATTGACGGGAGGCTTGAACTCAAATAGGAATGGATTGGTGTCTTCTGATTGTGTTATTCCTTCTGTTCCACCAGTGCCTTCTATTTGTGTTACTCCTTCAGTTTCTTGCCATTCATCACCATCTGATTCAGCAATATTTTCTGCTGTTTCTGTGACAGACGGTTCTGTTGCAGCAGGTGTTGCAACATCGTTTGTAACATCGTTAGGACAGACCTCTCCAGCAGCAGTTTCTTCAGAGATCTGATATTCATACTGTACCAAATCATAATCTAGAGTCTGAATTTCCTTCTGATACTCCCCCTGAAGTTTAGACTCAGATAAGAAATACATTTCATTTTCATGGAAAACCACATCCATTGTGATAAACATGCGTTGAGTTGGAGGATGATAACATCGGTACCCCTTTTGGTGTATAGCATATCCAACAAAAACACATTGTAACGCTCGAGGAGCTAACTTGTTGCATTGATGTTTATAGAGATGGACAAAAGCTACACAACCGAAGATATGAGGGGGTAAATTTGGGATGCTTGTTGTACCAACAGCAGTAGTAAGAATTTGGAGGGGTGTCTGGAATTCAATAGAGCTAGAGGGAACTCTATTGATCAAATATGCTGCAGAAGTAAGCGCTTCTCCCCAATAGGATAATGGCATATGGGCTGCGATCAAGGAGGCACGAACAACTTCCAACAAATGTCGATTTTTCCGCTCTACAACACCATTCTGTTGAGGTGTATTGGAACAAGAAGTTTGATGGATAGTGCCATGGGCGTGCAAAAACTTTTGAAGTTCAGAACTTTGATATTCTCCACCATTGTCACTCCGAAGAATCTTGACTTGTGCATTGTACTGAGTTTCAATCAATTTATGAAACTTTTGAAATAATGAGTTTACTTTACCTTTGGATTGCATTAAATATAACCAAGTCATCCTTGTACAATCATCAATAAAAGTAACAAACCAACGAGATCCTCCCAAAGTTGTGACTTTAGATGGTCCCCAGACATCAGAATGTATCACCATAAATGGAAGTGGACTCAATGTCAAACTCAATGGAAATGGTGTTCGATGGCTTTTGGCCATTTCACATACATCACAATGGGAACCAGAAACATCCACTTTTGTAAATAAACTAGGAAATAATTTCCTTAGATAGCCAAATGAAGCATGCCCAAGACGTCTATGCCATAGCCAAATTTCAGATATCTTCTTCTCCCCCCATAGCCATTCACTGCCAAGACTTGATGTAACTTGTCTGAGATTCCGGACCCCAAATCCAGATAGTACAACTTACCTCGTCTAATACCACAACCAATCGTCTGCTTTGTTTGGATGTCCACCGTTATCTGTAGTGGCTACTAACACGGAGGAAGTCTGGATTTTGGCATCTGTTCCAACATCTGTTGCAACAACAGCAGCAGCAGAAGTTCCAGTTTTCTTCTTCCGGGCTGCACGGCTATGATCCCACCATTCGGGATATCCCACCAGTTCAAAACATCGATCTTTGGTATGCCCAGTCTGATTGCAATGGTGCACTTATATGTAGGCTTATCAATACCATTGGTACGCTTTGGAGGGAAGTCTCTTTGGCGGTCCTCTCGGTTGTGGGTTGGGGCAGTTGTGGGTCATCATTGCGGAAGCTTCAGATTTTTCAGATTCCCCAACCAGTGTTGCTCGACGTACCACCTCTCTTCGAATTAATGAATAACATTCTTCCAAATCTGGAACAAGTTCTTTGCGTAGAATCTCTCCACGAACTTGATCAAATGATGCATCCAATCCAGCAAGAAATATGTGCACCCTTAGTCGTTCAATAGACTTTCGGTATGCAATGATATCATCAGGATCCTTCATGACAACTTTATCACGATGATCCAATTCTCGGAAAACTCCGGTTAACTCTCCATAATATTTTGAGAGAGACTTTCCCTTTTGTGCAGCTGTAAATGCCTTTTGATTTAAAGCAAATACCTGCAATTCATCACTTCCATCATAGAAGGCTTTTGATAGAGCACTCCAGATGTCGTAGGCAGTGGATAAGCATACATAACGCTTCATAATTTCTGGAGTCATGGACATTAATATCCATCGTTTCACTTTCTGATTTTCAGCATACCACATTTCATAGCCATCTTCAAATTCTGCAGGTGGCTTCATCTTACAACGAATATAAGAGAGTTTCTCTCTTTCGGCGATGTGCATCTCCATCAACTGTGACCAAATATCATAATTTGATTCATTTAGAATAATTCTAGCATTAAAAATACCTTCAGATTGAACAACAGCAGGAACCGATCTTGGTTGAGATGGTTCCAGCATGTTGTTGGAGGAAGAATCCATCAATTGTTGATGGAAGAATTCAGCAATAATCCTTCAGATCGTTTGGCTCTGATACCATGACGAAAATAGAAGATGAAGATAGAAGAATTCAGATTTGGAAACAATATTTCCTGCTGTATATTTCGTGTATTCATGGGAGTATTACATCACCCTTTATAGGATCTTACCTAACTATGAATAAAGAAAGAAGTTTTACATTCTGGAAACATTCCAGAGAATATCTACAGCAGTACAATCAGTTAGGAAATGATTCAAAATAGATCCTATAATCAAGGAACTAATCAAGGAACCAATTCCTATAATCAAGGAACTAATTCCTATACGGTTAAGGAAATAAATCTCCAGATCCTTCAATTTAGGAACTGATTCTTCAACACAGAGATCTTGTTGTTTTGGAACCGTATAGTACCATTTGGCTTTCAAAGGATTGTAGTAGTGAAATATTCAAATAAATTAGGTCCAACTTGTTTGAATCTTTGATCGTCCGCATGCATGAAAGCGCTACAAGTATCACTTGCATACCAATCAACTGGTATTAAAAACCCAAACCAATTAATATTGCAACAAAAGTCGTTCTTTCTTTCAATAGCTAGGTACTGTGAATTTTGTCTTACTGGTAAATAAAAGCAGAGAAAATTTTTTTCTTTCAAATTCATGCTTTGTTATCGGAGTCTTTTGAAGTAGCGTCTCCATCTGGTTGTGCAACTATTTCCACAGCCGGAGGCCGCACTTTGAATCTCTCCAGCCTTGAAGTAGATTCTTCATCTGATTCTGGGGCTGATCCGCTAGGTATAAAGGAATGCGGGTGGTGAAACCCTCTAGTTTTTCCTCTGTACTGAGTGGATTTGCCGACAAGTTTCTCAAGCGAAGCTCTCATGGCGTCCAAACCCCGGTGAAGGTGAGGGTGTTTCTCAAGCAATCCCTCGAATACTCTCGCTTTGAATTCCTCCTCTGTTTCGGTGGGAAGTCTGTTATGCAACTTCCCCGGTAATTCTTTGTAGAGTTGCTTAATTGACTCCTGCATCTTCACAGGCAGTCCTTTGAGCAGCAGCTTCATAAGAGATCCAATATCGTCGTCTGTTGAGGTGCAAGGCTCCAACGTCTCAAAGTCCTCATTCCACCCGCAGGCTGGACGCGATTCCTCAGAATCACTGAAGGCACGAACATCCCCTTCAGGCAAAAGGTCTCCCGTGTTTATTGGACTAACTGGAACTATGTCATTTGCAAGGAAAGCCATTCTTTCTGGATGCTTCTCTATTCTCGAATTGAAACTGTACTGTGTTGTTGATGAGTGATTTCTTTCTCTTTGTCTTAATTCTTTCTCTTTTACTTAATGCGTGGAGATGGTGTGTCTCTACCTGAAACTCAACTGGAAGTGGCGCATATTTGTTAATTAAGGAGCTGAACATATATAGAGGCTTCGATCGAAATCGTCATTGCGACAGGATCGTACTTGGTCTCTGTTTTGACTCCTTTTGCGATTGAAGCCAGCGAATGTTCTTCGCAGAGGGAATCGGGAGATGGAAGCATCTCACGGTTTACATGAAAATGTGGCAGACGATACCGCATGAATCGTCTACCGCATGAAAATGCGGCAGACGATATCATCCCTTCGCGGGGACCTAGTCCAATTTTGAACAAATAGTTGCAACTTCCAAGGCAAGTTACGTATAGTTATTGATCAGCCTTGTCAACAAAGCAAGAGAAGCAACGAGGAAGCAATGCGCATCTCGGTGAGTTGGAGCGATTGAAACTCAACTCAAACTCGGGCCCATGACGCGGTGAGCCGGATTTCAAACACACTTGACTCACAAAGTAATAAAATACATGCGAATGTATGTCATGGGTCTGGAGTTAAGAATACGAAAACCCTTTTTCTTGGAATCGGGAATGATGAGATCCGTCATTGATTTACAATCATTAAATTATTTTGAACCGCACATAGCTACGGTTGTGTATAACAAGAGACATGACGTAAGATCCACTACTTCTACTCACATGGGCTCTGCACATCATTTCTCTTGTTGCATATCAATGCTGCGCAGACGATGTGCAGTGCCTTGAGCTGTATAATTTCCACTCAAACAATGTTTAAAATTGTATGATTAATTAACCCGATCATCCACGCATGTCAAGACATTTTTGTAAGGCAAGACACATCTCATAAGACTCTATATGGGCTCTTGAAAACTTGACTGATTTGATTGCGTACGATGAGATAGTCTATCCTTTTGGTAAAAGTGAATTTCATTAAAAAAAGGAAAAATTATCTTACAAGAAACTTAGCCAGATAATGATAATACTTGATAACCTTCTTTGAAGGAGTATTTAGCTTCTAGAATTATTAATATGGCGTCAATTTCCCAAATGAACCCAACTAAAGCCTTGCACGAAATAATAATTAAGACAGTGATGATAAGGTTTTAGGTCTTACACGGAACCATTCGACTATGAGGTTTCTCCGGCTATGGCCGCCGCATTTGACAAGTCAAGAGTTCCACCTCTATCATCTATTTACATGGAAGATGGAAAAAATCCTACAGTCTACAACAAAACATGCTGATGTGGACGCATGCTTTATCCACGTGGCTAATACAAAGGGTAAATGCCTCTACGCAAGTTCTGCATTAGCCACATCAGCCCTCCAGATTGCAAACACGGAACCCATGAAAATCAATGTAGGAAGGTAGTGCCGTTACAACAAGCAGCAAAACGTGCAGAATTGTTGAAGTCAATACCAAATTGTAGAAACAGCCAAAACCAAACATGCGGCTCCCAGATCATATGTCTAAATTGTTTGATTTTATGAGAAAATTAACAAGCCTCTATTCCAAAATTCTGACAGTTCAAGATCGATCGCCTTCAGAAGTATTGACACTCCACAAGCTAAAAAAAATTTCTAAAAGCTGTTAATCGATCCCGTAGTAAACATAAGATATAATCTCATCACTTGGGTTTAAAATAATCATAAGCAGCGAAGAAGGTCTGAGAAATGGTGAGGAGGAGAAGAACTACAGCAGCAACTGCCGATATGAACGTCCACGAAGAATTAAAGTAAGTATGCAGGAAGGTCGCCCACTGTACATGCCAATCGTTCCTGTAATACCCATTAACGTCGTCGAACAGCTTGGAAAGATAACATGAATCGATATTGAAAGCCACATCTCTCCCAAGCTTATTGAAGAACTGTGCTACCTCTGCATCGGTTCCAAAATAATTCTCCATGACTTTACTGTCACACAGAAGCCCCACGTCTTGTGGGGTGTTTATAAGGCAATCCATGAACGTGGCGTAGGTGGTGACGTGCTGGGAGCAGGTCCTGTGACATTGCTCGTACGCAATACAGTTCTGGAGGAAAGAGCTCGTGAAGTCATCGATGGTTATTGCCGGCATCTCGATCACTCCGTGCCTGAATTTTATGTTCAAGATGGTATCTTCGATGGCCGGTTTACACCTGATTCCTGCTCGACGGAGCTTGGTGACGGAGTGGAACACTTGGGTTGATGATGAGTTGCTGTTCTTCAATGGTGGCTCTTCCAAGGAAGAGGGAACAAAGCTTGAACGAAGCAAGTCGAGGAGATGGTTTGCATCGAGATTCTTGTACCTTGCAAGGACTTCATCAGGCCTCTGTAGGGAGTTATTGAAGAACTCCAAGGCTAATGTGGCTAAGGAAGGGCTTTTTTCTTCTCCTGGAATTTTAGATAGATCGAATAAGGATTGGAGAATGAAGAAGGGAAGCAGGTTCTCAATCCTGAGAAGGTCTCTCAATAAAAAGGAGAACACCCAGGACATGGTAAAGATGGGGTCGTCTGCTTCAACGGGCACGAGTTTTCCCACTTTGCGAAAGAGCTCGATGACGAAGCAGCCGTCAAGCACCATCATCTCCACGAATTCGTCGACGGTGAGGCCGATGGTCTCAGAGTAACAGTCTCTTGCTTTGGATTCCAGTGCCTGTAGAGCTTTTAAATAGTCTTCTAAACCTAATCCTTTGGCTTCCACTGTTCTAGAGATTAAAGAACCCAAATATCTCCATTTGTGCTCTTGGAACATCTGGAGGTGTGGCTGACCATGGTGGTAAGGGCCTATGGAAACGATATGAGGCTGGTAGGCCTTACCGTTGACGTCGATGAAGCTGCGAGGGACCCTGAAGACACAGCAAGAGCTCAGAGCAGCAGAAGTCCTCAACAGCTTGGGCTGCTCCGAGATCTTTTGTTGCAGAGAAGATAATCGATCCTTGTTCACCTCCCAAATTTTGATGACATGATGGTCTTCTGATTCTCTAGAATTCATCTCCATATCGGCCTCTGGCTTTTTCTAGTCCTGAGATTGGCATCGATAGAAGGGTTCAAAATAAGTGGGACCCCGAAAGGATTCTGTTCGAGAAAATCATTGACGTGTCTGTTTATTCTTACTTTTATTTCTTAGTTTTATCTCTTAATTATTTTAATTTTTTTATTAAAATCATCGCAGAGGAGAGACGTGGAGAATTTCTACACATGGAGATTGAAGAACTTTGGATCACTAATTGTGAGAACGGAGCGTACGTCACCATCCAATCCCCTTCCCAGAATGTTCTTTAGTCCATGTGTAAATTAAAAAGTCTGTGTCCGAAGGTGAAGGCCCTTTCAATGACATCAGTCACATAAGGTGCTCATGTATTACCTTCTTGGTCTTTAAAGAAAGTAATTTCGTTGATCTTTTTCCCACATAAAGAGGAAAAGTGAATAAAAGAAAAAAATTTGTATTTACCCATAATTTTCTTTCGTGGCTTGGAAACATGGTTATATTCTTTAATCAAATTCTTGCGTTATTTTTTTAATAAAACTATTATAAGGTTTTTTGAGCAAATGTGAAATCCTGCATACATATCAAAATTTTATTATAAGGTCTATATCACCAAATTCATAAATTAACCCCCTCGTAACTGAGCCCGCATCCTGTCCACCGAATGGTCTTTCGAACCGTCGTTCGAATTATAAGGATGTGACACGGTCCTTCTTAATTTTAAACCCAAAAACACAGAAACGAAAGACTGACGAAGAAAAACTAACGTCGACGTCCAACGACGCTATTCGGTCATTAGACGCGTTTGACCTCGTTCGAACGAGATTCAGAATGGGGTTTTTTCTTACCTCACGAGAAGATGAAACAGACGTTTTGGCGGCTTTTGTTTAGTATACTTTAATGGAAATATTTTTGTGTTAATGTGTTAATATTAAGATTTTATTCGGTTATATATACAGATTCTTCTCTGGTTTCGTTGGCCATTCATTCATTCTTTTATTTTTCTTTTTTCTTCCTCTCTGCTATTCTTCTTTTTGAGTTTCTTCCAGAAGAAGAAGAGTGGAAAACGAGGCCGTGAGGCTGTTTTCTTGGGTTGTTGGGTTGTCTGGTTTTTGATCGGAGAGATTATCAAATGAGGTTTGTTTAATTGTATTCCTCGAGAGGTCTGATGTGTTTCTAGTTGAGATTAGGTTGAAGAAGCTGCGATTCTGGGGATTTTTTATGCAAGGGGTTCAAGTTCCATGATCTCCGAGTGTTCTCTGTTAAAGGGTTGGTGGGTTTTGGATTTCTTCGACGATCATTGGTGTTTTTGCGTTACGTTTGATGAAGGCACGAGTTTATTGCAATTGGGGTGATCAGTGTGGTGCTTTGGTTCATAGATTCCGAAGATTTGTTTTGACACGATTTAATGGAAATGGGTTTCTTTGATTCCATCAGAGTTCGTCAAAATGATGGCGTTGAAGAGATCTGAGGTCCTTTCGTGTCTTTTGGGTTCTTGATTCATGGAATGAGGAGGCTATTGAGAGAGGGAAGGGACGGAGTGAGGAGGAGAACGAAAACTAACGGAAAGAGAGCAAACGGCCGTTGGGTTTGCCGAGATGAGGGGAAAGTATGCCTGAACGCGAGTCGCGTGTTGGGCATTTGAACGACGGTTCAAAAGACCGTTCGGTGGAGAGGATGCGGGCTGCTCATAACTATAAACTAGTTGTTTTACCCGTGCTAAGCACGGGAACCCCCTTTTTTTTTTAATAAAACATTACTAAATAATATATAATAGTTTTTCTTATCAAAAGAATATAGCAGTATCTTATTGCTATAAGCCCTATCCTATTTTTGTTCTAATATCTTTATCTTAAAACCTATATTAACTTTTTTTTTCTTATATCTTTTTTCATATGTTTCATACTTATTTAACATAATTATAATATTAACATGCAATTTAATAATATATGTTTATTTATTAAACATATTATTTTATATGTTTAGTGGGAACAATTTTTCTTATATTTTTTATTTTAAATATATATCTTGTTCCTATATATCTTTATCTTGTTGTTTTATCTTGTTTTTTTTTTTTTTGGATGTATCTTTCTTATTTTCTAATAATATGTTTTTCATTAACATATTTTTTTAGATGATATATGACTTTATCTATAAATACTATGTTTCCTATTGGATAACAACCTCAACTGGCCCCATTACCAACCCAGTAGGGGTGAGTTAGGGTTTGGTATTCGTTAAAACTATATAGGGGCAATTTGGGTTCACCAAAACTTGGCTTGTTACAATCCCTAGATGGTTCTCTAAAACCTTATAGGAGCAGGTTTGGGTTCACCAAAACCTGGCCTGTTACCATGCAATGACCTAAAAATTAGTTTGGAATTTTAATCAGAGTCAAATATGGACCGGTCAAGGTCCTATTTAATTTAAGGATTGATTGGTGAGTAACACACATCTTCCTAATTACGCACACACACATGATCCCAACTCATTTAAACCCTAAAGCCTTACATGTTATCCTCTCTTTTTATTTTTTTTTCTTGTTCTCTTGGATGCCTCTTCTATTCCCCTCCTATATCTCTCTCGTCAAACCCTCTCTTGCCTCTTTCTTTCTCTCTCGTCTCACCGTCTTACCCCTCCTTCTCATCCTCTCTCCCTTTCATCTTTGAACCCTAATCTCTATCAAGATAAGGAGGTTGCATTAGAAGCTCTTGGGGAAAAGAAAATTTTAGGAAAACTTCAGATTTGGTGCTTCTAATCCAAGAAAACAAAAGTAAGTTGGGTTAATTTGCTCTATATTTTTTTATGCACTAAAATCTCTTAAGATCTGTACTTATTAACTTGTAATGGGTGCTGATATGTGAATCCATGGGTGTTTTTACAAATAAGATACAAAACGTATAGCAAAGGAGACATGTTTTGTGTTATTTGGCGTTGTTGTTACTAGTTTTTGCAGAAAGTGTACATGTCGATAGTTGAGGGGTTTAATGGGTTATTGTGAGAAAAGGGAATATAAGTTGGGAGGGTTAATGTGTAAAACCCTGAATTTTTGGATAATAATAAAAGCATAAATAGATAAAAGAAAAATAAGGGTTTGAATATAGTGGAAATAAAAGAATAAAAATTCAGAGGATAGATAATTCAAATAAATAATAATTCGTAAATAAAAGAGAATTTTTTATGGAAATAAATTTAGGAGAAGAAAAGAGTATTTTAGTAATTTCCAAATGGGCAATTGCTGAACTAAATTAGTAAATAAGTAAAAGAATTAGAAAATATAAGTTTAAAACTTGTTGAGCTAAGTTTGAAGTTAAATAGTAATAATTATAGCATGAAAGAAGGAAAAAGGGCAATTGGGTAATAATACTTAATTAGTTGCCTTAATTTCGAGAGAAAGTGACTTAATAGGGTGTTTAGGTAATATTTAAAAATAGATATAAAAATATGAATGAAAATTTGATAAAAGAAGGAGTTTAGTTAGTAAGGGGCTTAATAAGAAAAGTTCTAAAAGAGAATTAGGAGGAGAGAAAGTAGGAATTAAATTAGAAGGTTTCCTACTTCTAGTTGAACTTCTCTAAGGCTTGTCTATTTAAGCAAGTCATTAAAGCTAGTCTAGGGTTTCTTCTAATCAACTAAATAGGGAGGAAAGGAGATAAAAGAGGTAAAATTTGTGTGGAGCAAAAAAGGAAAAGAGAAAAGGAAGAAGATCAAAGATTTTGGATGAAGGGCTGTTGCTGAAACCTCTGACCAGCAACCATCAAACTTAGATCGGGAGATATCCAACCGTTGGATCGACCTCAAATTTGAAGGTTTTGTTCATGACTAGTAGGACTACAATCTGAACGCTGGAGATCTTGTTTAGAGAACTCTAGGTTGGTGCAGTAAAGAACAGAAAATCGGATTCAATATGGGATTCAAGAAAAGATGGATTTTTTTATGATAAGGCAAGTTGCAATCATTTGAAAACTGGAGGAACTGCATGATTTCTATGTTTTTGATCTACTCTTGATTGATTTGGTTAGATGAAAATCTATTTAATGATTTGGTTGGTTTTCATAGAACAGTTTTCATGTTCTTGAAAGAAAGATATAAAAGTGTTAAAAATATAGGTTTGATCTTTGTAAATGACCAAGGAATTGTAATTAATTGATACAAATATGTCTAGGGTTGTAACGCCCCGAATCCGAGTCACGAAATAACACCGTAACTCATCCCCGGAGGTTAATTTAAAACACAGGATCGCAATATCAGAGTGAAGGAAAAACATGAATACAACAATAGCTATATAACAGAGTGCGCTAAAATATTCCCCAAACTAAAATAAAACTCACATGTCCAAGTAACTACCCGCAAGTATCGAGCTCTCCAAGAATATCTGAAAACAAAACGAAAGCAACGGGGTGAGATACGAATATCCCAGTGAGCAGCACATGCATGCACAAATACATTTATTTCAATTTTAAAACATGCCACGGTTATAAACCATATACAATGATGATAACACACATATTCCGAATAATCCGACTAAACTTCAATAATCCAATTCATATCAGTGCGGAAAACCATCAGGTAAATCAAGCAATAACAATCCGTTTTCAATCCCGAAGCCATCGATAAAATAATGATTAACTGACAACAACATAGCAATTAACCATAATTTTGTATCTCAAGATATAATTCCAGATATACCAATGTCATATAACACAAAGTCTTCTCATAACCATGCCCATGCCTCCAAATGTATATCCGGCCTACTCAGGGTTTCGGATATTGAAATGACTGCGTCATCCAATGCAGGCCTACTCCCCGGGTTTCTGCATTGACAACCAGACCTACTCAGGGTTCCTGGCTGCTCTACACCGGCGGGAGGTACAATACCCAATAATCGGTAAACAATATTCCATGAACCATAAATACCAACAAACCAGCGAATAAAACATATCACGTCAAAACAAATCAAGTACCAACATTAGTCAATGTCATGACTATTGTTTAGTTGATAAATTAAACATGCCAAGTAGACACTCCACACCTCCATGTACACAGTTCCGGCCTACTCAGGGTTTCGGAAACTCTGAAATGACGGCCTACTCAGGGTTTCGTCATCCAATGCAGGCCTACTCCCCGGGTTTCTGCATTGACAACCAGGCCTACTCAAGGTTTCTAGCTGCTCTACACCGGTCGTGGCAACACACAAGGCCATGCAATTTCAACAACCAACAATAACATCACATTACTAAGCTTAGACTCTGGATCCAGGACGAGCTAAACTAGTAGTAAGTATAAAACTAGCAAATCAACCCAATGTATTTTCCACCATGTAAAACTGATATATATATATATAGATCAACATGTTCAAGTGCATACCATAGGTCACTCAGGACCAGCTTACTCCCTCATGGAGTCCTCAAAGTAAATTCTCAAATAATTTACCAGAACAGAATAAGATATGATTCTAAACCGGCCACCGATATAAAACAATATTCAAGTAAATCATTCCTGAAGTGCGTTGTGCATTCAAAGGTGAACTAGCATAATAGTGTAGATGTATTTCAGCAAAACAATATGGTCTCAAAACTGACTTTTCAGAATAAAACACATTATACAGAAATGATTTTAGCATCCAAACTTCGATTAAACATAAATCAGCAAAACATCTCCTAGATTCTCAATTTCGCTTTCATAATCCAAATCAATCAAAACGAATGTTGTAAAGACCTCAAAACACATTTTGGATGAGTAGAATAGTCTTAGGATCCCCTATAAGGTCACCATACCAAAAAGCAATCAATTCTGAGACAAAAAGTTTCGGACCTCAAAATATTCCAAGTCTGGTTAAAAAAGTTGACTTTTGGTATATAATTTTTCTAGACAAATATACAAGGAGTTTCGGACTCAAATTTTGGTTGTAGTCTATTGAAGGGTAAACACATCTCCTAGAATTTTATGGGCTCCTGAATCACTCATCTGGGTATTAAACCCAAACCGGGCATTTTGATAAAAACCGAGATTTAGGCATGAACTGGAAAGTTGACTTTTTATTGGCTGGGAATTTGACCTTGGAAGTATTTTTATTGGTTCCAAATGGGGGGTAAAACTTTATTTACATGTAAAGACTTAAGTAAATTGAGCAATAAATACACAGGACATTTACTTAAATGTCTTTCATGTAATTAAGGGGCATATTTTCAACAAATTCTACAATTCGGTAAATGTATTGGACTATGCGCTCACCTCCTGAAGTGGGCGCGAGGTGAGCGCCGGTCGGCGGTAAGAAAACAGGTAAAAATATACCTAGCGCTCACTCGACGCTAGGTGAGCGCGAGACGGGTGCGAGATTCGCGCGAAATGAGCGCCGGGTTTTCTAGTGAGCGCGAGCTGAGCGCCAGGTTCGCGCGAGCTCGGCGGTAGGTCGAATTTAACGGGGCGCCTACCTCTTAGGTGAGCGCCAGTGAGCGCGAGGTGAGCGGATACCCCCTGTGATTTTCATTTCTCTGTTATTTCAAGATCTACATGACTGGCCGGTTTGTTTATGTCTGTAATTGTTCCACTACACTCCTAATACTCCCAGAAGACTTCCCAACCATATTTGGATTTAATCTAAACACTTTTATTTTAAAGATAAAATTCAATCTCCGAACTCTGTTCATGTCATTTCCAGAAAACCAGAAAAAAACCAGAAAACTCATACATCACTTAAGATACAAACCATGCATCAGAATAAGCTCACGAAAACATCAAACACAAAACCCAGTTGTAAATCAGTGCTACTCACAAGTATACGCTTAATCCCAGAACAGAAGATTATTCCTCAACCGGCCGAGCACGACTTCCGGCTGCGCGCGAGAATGCAACTGTAGCCGAACGGATCCTCTGCTCGCGAGAGGAAAAACCCACTGAAATCTGGATCTCCGACTCCACTAATCCAGTCGGATCTCTCACTGTTCTCGTCTCTTCCCAGCGAAACCCTAATCGCCACAGTAGCCGCAAAACACCAAACGTCTTCAGTTACAAAAATACGATGCGAGCATTCCAAACCAAAAACCTAATTTCCCCTTTAGTATATATACCTTCCACACGCTCCCATATGTATTGCCGCATGACAACCTTTTAAAAGCCTTGATCCTGTGCATGCTCGCCCACTGAAAACCCTACATTTTCCCGCATCCACTTAAGCTTATTCTCTTTGACAACTAATGACAACAAATCTCCAGCAATAAATAAATTTTGATTAAGCCTGTCCATAAATCCATGTGTTCATACTTTTGCATATATTTTATTTTATCTACTATTTTATATTGTTTATTATTTTATTTTTTTTTATATTTTTTTTTCTACTCACAACTGGGGTTTTACAAGGGTGTTGTAGGTGTGATTTAGGTTCATAAGAATTAAATTTAGAACAATTAGAAACCTAGAAAATAACACAAAAACCGAAAATATGAAAATCTGGGAATCTATCGGATTTACATGGGCGCTCAGCAGGTCGCTTGGGCAACCACGCTGAGTGACCCAAATAGAAATTTCAGAATTTGGGGGATTTTGAGTATAAAATTAATGTTTAATAATTTTTTCAGTAATTTAATTATTGTAACATCTGTATAAGAGTTAAATTTAGTAATAAGAACTGACGGAATTTAATTTAGTATTAAAATGAATAATATGGAATAATGATTGCAAGTGGGTGAATTAAAGGTCAAGATTTTGGAATTAATGGATTATATTATGTTAAATGTCAATTTGGGAATTTGAACCAACTCCTAAGATTCGATTTGGGTCTGTGTAAATTGCTGGAAGTGAAAGATAACAGAAAATACAGAATATTATACCTTAGGTTTTAAATATAGAAGTGGAACACTAATAGGTAATTAATTAGTTATGTTTTAATCAAGACTTAGGAAACTCACTAGTGCTTATGATTGTGAACTATAACAGGTCTAAAACTTTAATAATCATGTTTTGGGTGCGTTATTATTTATGGAATCTGGTTTGTAGATTTATTCGTGGTTTTGATGGTGATTTCTCAAACGGAATTGATTTAGGGATAATGAGATTGATACATGAACATCACTTGAAATTGAGTTATGATTATTGACAGAGTCAGACATAGACAGTGCCGGCACAGAGGGCACCTATGGGGTAAAGACCACTGGGCAGGACAGGACCTCAGGGTCGAGGTGTTGCACCCAGAGAAAACCAGAGGCAGGCAGCTAGGGTGTTTGCAGTTGAGGCTCAGGAGGAGGAGCCTGAGGCACCAGAGCTTATGGGAGGTATACTCTTTATTTGTTTTAGATCTGCAGTTTGTCTTTTTGATTCTGGAGCATCTAGGTCATTTATTGCATCATCATGTGCATGTCGCATTGGTCTATCAACCACTATTTTGGATTGGTCTTTGTCTGTGCGCACACCCTTGGGAGGAGGTTGGTGAGAGATAGTATTTGGGTCCCTGGTATGTGCAGGACAGCATTGATATGGTGAAATTAATTAAGCAGCGCTTGTTGGCAGCACAGAGTCGCCAGAAGAGTTATGCCGATACTAGGCGACAAGATTTGAGCTTTGAGGTTGGTGACAAGGTATTCCTCAAGGTATCTCCTTTCCGTGGTATTAGGAGATTCAGTAAGAAAGGAAAGCTTTCCTCGAGGTTTGTAGGACTGTTTGAGATTGTTAACACAGTAGGACCAGTGGTGTATCGCCGAGCACTGCTGTAACACATCGGATCCGGGTTATGCCGTAAAGTCGTAACTTGTACCCGAAGGGTTAACTTATCCACATAGGATCGTTATATCAAACTAAAGGAACACATGAAATAAGCAATAAATATGATCAGAGTCAACTATGAATTCCCAACTCACTTGAACCAAGCTTATACCAGCTGGTATCGTCCTTAACAGGATTTGAAAAACAAAAATAAAACAAAAAGTGATGAGATACGAATATCCTAGTAAGTAGCACATGCATACTCAAATACAGTTTAACAATTCTAAAATATGATACAGTTGTAAATCTTGCAATAGTAGCGATAACACATCAGTTCTGAATAATCCGAGTAATCCAACAGTAACCATCGATCAATACAAGATAACAGGAATAATCCAGCATAACCAACAAATTTGTATCATCAAATCAGTAGTTGATAAGTCACAGTAGGACTCATGAAATAAGACTGCCTTTTACTAGGGTAATGCCAATGTCCACTATGCCACTTCCCGGCTTAGGTCTGAAGCCGAGTACACAATCATCTTCTTATTGCGGGAGAACCCACCCAGTACAGTGATGGGTTGGCATGTACTAATCCAATAACAGTCCAAGTACACAATAAAATGAAGGATAGCCGCACCCAGACGAGTACACGATCAGGCCTCACTTAGTACATAATGGAAACATGTGCATAAACAAAGTATTACAACTAGCAAAGAACAATCCTTTTCACTAGCTAGCTCCTAAATGGATCCATATCGAGCTATGCCCACTAGACTCTAAAACCAAAACTAGACGTGAAATCTAGCAAGCACAACTCATCTCAATCTCAATCATATCATCTCGAGTACACGGGGCATCTCTGAGTACACAGAGACATCAACATCCCAAGTACATGGAGCATCTTCGAGTACACGGAGGTATAACATCTACCCAAGTACATGGGCATCACAAACCGTCTCTCCAAGTACATGAAGGGATCCGAATAATCCACTTAAACGAAAATAATGATTTTCAGAACCTTTTTCCATAATATTGCATAAAAACCTCTTTATAGTTCAAAATCTTGAAACTGTGCCAATCCAGGCTAACTGGCAAATCCGAATATTAAAACCAGAGTTTACATACTAATATTAAATTCAGACTTAAATTATTGCTTTTTGAGCTCCAACAGTAGCTTATCTTATAGGTAATATCCTTTTAGTTCTAAATTTAGTAAAATTGACATTCTTTTAACACCTCCAATTCATTTAATCTCATCTCACTACTTTCCACTTCTAAGTTATCTTCAATTATCTGCTTATATGACTCCAAATTATTTTCAAATATGAAATCTCTTAAAGAAAAGTTTATATGAGCTTTACCTTAATTATCTAATGCTATAGAAATACCTATAGATGATCCCTTAATGCTTTCCATTAACACTTCTAATTTACTTATGAAAAACCTGCAGATTTCCATAATTCCAAGAAACCATTCCTCCTAACTTAGAATGCAAATCCTCTTAATACTTTACTAATTAGGTGTTAGACCACTCATGCTCAAATCCTTGTTGACAACACAGATTTCTACAAGTCACCAACAGTACTGGAATCCCATGAGATATAGGTAAAAATCTAATCTAGTAATTTCCCATTAGCCAATACTCTAATTGCAAGAATTCAGGTTTGCTAACTTTTTCTATATATTCCCAATATCAATTTCTCCTTAAACTTTATTGTCAATTTAAATTTCCATAAGTTTCTAAGAATTTTGAAATCCTTGAAAATTCTTGAATAACTCAAGTGAACAACTAAAAGAATAGACACAAGATAAACTCAAAAAAATTTCAACTAATGAGCTGCAAAAATTTATAATATGTAACACCCCAATAAGCTGCATCTCGTCCCTTTGGATAGAAATTAGTTGAGGGATGTTAACCAGGTCTTGATAAACATGATAGTAATTTTTTTTCGAACAAATGCCTATATAACGCCTAGAAAATGGACGATAAACAAATGTATAAAATACCTGATAAACGTGGGTGCAACATATAATATATGTGTATAGTCAAGCTAACTATAAAAGAAATAATTAAGGTCTGTGCCATGAAGAAAAGGGTAGCAAAAGAACCCATTAAAAGTTATATACATAGTTCTACAAAAGTGGGCCATCTAAGCATCTCACATCCCTCTCTCTCTCTCTCTAACTACATAAATCCAAAATAAGATATACATGTATCTAGGTAGTCCTAGCAGGCTTGAAGAAGTGTAAAACCCCGGAATTTGGAAAAAATAAAACTTTAATTAAGGTTAATTAATTAAATAAATTAAGTAAGTATAATCAATTAAACTAATGATTTATTAGGTTGGGTAAGTTTAATTGTTGGTCTAGTTTAATTGAATCGGACCAATTGATCAATGGTTCAAGGGTTCCATCGGTTTAATGGTTTAGACCAAAAGAAAAAAAAAAGAAAAAAAAAGGGGTTTGACGATTTGTGCATTTGGGGATGATTTTGGTGTTTGGGTTGTTAAGGGTTAGAAAAACCAAGAAAACGAAAAAAAAACGCAGAAGAAAGAAGGGGGGGATGAAGGAAGAAGAAGAAGAATAATAAGAAAAGAGGAAGAGAAGCAAGAGGGGACGGGTTCGTCCATGCTGGTAGTTGTTAAGGGTTTGAGGAAAAACGAAAAGAGGAAGAAATCGTGGAGAGGAAAGAAGAAGAGAAGAGAGGAAGAGAAGAGAGAAGAAGAAAAGAAGGGGGAGTTCGTTGGGGGTTAGCCGCAGAGGAGAAAGAAGAAAGAAGAAGAAGAAAAAGGAGAAGAAGAAAGGAGAAAGAGGGAAGCAAGGGGCGTTCGTCAAGGGCTGTCAAAACAGGGGAGAAAACGAGGGTTTTGGGCGTGGGATTCTGTGAAACTAGGTAAGTAGCAGTTTTTTTGTTTGATCGATTGATGCTTGGTCTTTGCCTTGCTTTTGATTTATGCTTGATCGATTCATTATTGTTGATTTCAATCGATGATTGTTGAGTTTATATTGGGTCTCCGTTTGGTTTTCGTCGTGAGTCTATCTGCGTCTGACAGCATCTGTCTACGTTGGTATCTTTGGTGAAGACCAAAATACAAACCAACTCTATCGAAACTGTCTAGCTGGTTGGGTGTTTGGGGATTGTTTACTTGCTGAAGGTGTTGGTCGTTTGTTGAAATCGTTGGTTTGATAAACCAACTGACTATGTTTTGATTTGAATTATGTTGGAATGAATTCTCAATTAGATGTGTTTGTTGAAGTTAGTTGGGATTAATTTCATATCGGGCTTGGTTTAATTTGACTTGTTTCTGCTGTTCCATTACTTTTCCCCAGTTAGATTATCGTAGTTCCTGTTAGTAACTGATGGTGGAGTATCAGTTCCTGTTAGTATCAGGTCCTCTCTTGTATGTCGTCTGAATTTTGATGAATTAATGGAGAAGACTGTTATTAGATGATTGTCGAATATGCTTCAAATCTGTTAGTAACTGGTTGTAAGAAACACCCAAGTTAGTCGCTGTTTGTATAGGAATCAATTAGGAAAATAATTGTTGTTAGGACGGTTACTGATTGGTTAATTAGTTAAACCGAAATTGGTTAACTAGTAATTGTTGTTAGTAATTTCTTTTAGTGTTAGTAATTACTGTTATGAATTGGTAAATCCATGGGTTAATTAGTAATCACTATTAGGAATTAGTAAAGCACTGTTAGGAAGGAATCAAATCACATGTTAAAGTGAAATGCTGATAATATATTGACATTATTTTTACTATTGACATCTGTACGCTTTGATACAAATACAATCCAGTTTAATAACAACTATAATAACATGAGCTGCCTCCTTTAATTTTTGAAAGACCACTCAACCACCATCACAAAGTCCACAGGTGGTTGTTCCCTGGAAAGATTGAAAACAGATCCAAATTAACCAAAAGCACAACAATATCAAGCATAGAGATTGATTTGAACACGCAATCAAAAGAAGTATGTGTTAGGAAAGTTTCGAGTTGCATAGGAACAGATTGCAGTTTTAAGGCAGAACCCATTCTGTTGTAAAATTTCGGTGGCTTGCGAGGGCTTGGAAATCTTGTGTGAAAATTCATATGAGTAGACTAAAATTTAGTTTAGGGGGTTGATAGTTGAAAATGAGTGATGGTAGGTGACTTGGACTCCAAATTAGGAAATGAAAAATCACCCAAGTGAAGCCATCAGCGAGTTGATGTTTTCGCGGCAGCTTGTAACCACCTGTAGCAAAACAGCCGTAACTTCCTGTAGGAAACTCCGAATTACAAACCGTTTGTTGCGTTGGGAAATAGACTCGTAGAGCTTTCCAATAATGTATGGTACACATCCTAATTCCTTATCTACTGGATCAGGTTATAACATTAAAGTAACTAGTTTAAACTAGTTCTGCAGAGTAAATGGTAATTGTAAAATAATTATGGTAAACGGTTGTGTTATATTTTATGCATTTGTTTATGTGCAATAATTCGTCTTAGTGAAAGTTCTTGAGTCTTAATTTGGTTTGGTGACATGATTTGATTTATGAAATTTTAAATTGAAGCTGAGGCTTCTTGTTAATCTGAAAAAGGGCCGAGGGCCTATGGTTTGATGTTCTGTGGACTGGGATGGCGGTTCACCTCGGCTGGGGATCGTGAACTAGTGTTCACCCTAGCGGGGGATCGTGAATCTGCATCCACCACAAGTCATGGGTATCTGTGGACTAGGATTGCTGTTCACCTCAGTTGGGGATCGTGAACTGGTGTTCACCCTAGCGGGGGATCATGAACATGCATCCACCACAAATCTGGATATTTGTGGATTGTGGATTGTGGATTGTTGTTCACCCTAATAGGGGGATCGTGAACCATCCACCACAAATATGAGTTATGGGGATCGTGAACTAAGTTCACCACGTGCTTTGAGGCATTGTGGATCGTGAACCTAAATTCACCCCAGAAGCTCAGAACTATGAAATTTGTTTATCAGTAATTGATTTGTATGAGTTTATTTATTTGTATAGAATTGTTCTTCGTATGATTTGGGAAGTGGAAGGAAATTCCACTTGGTATAAATAGGTAGCATTGAGGGGCACTTCGCTTTGCCTTGCTTCATCGGGCAGCGTAGAGAGGCACTCCGTTAACCTGGATTCGTTAGGTCGCGTAGAGGGCACTCCGCTTATTTTGATTTGTCAGGAAGCGTAGAGAAGCACTCCGCTAAACCTTGAATCTTGGGTAGAGGGTAGAGGGTGATTATCTTGTAAATTGGATTGATATGCTTTTTATTTGTTTAATAATATGATCCTGAATAGTGAAATATTGATTTAATTGAAAATGAACTGCTTCTTTGTGTTTGAATTATTTTCAGCATGAAATTGATGAGATCTGATCGTGTTATAATCGAGCATGTTATTTATATTTGAAATTGCATAAAACTGCTTCTAGCATGCATAATGCTACTTACTGAGACAATTGTCTCACGCGAGTTTTGTTTTACCGATTTTGTTTTTAGATCCGGCAGGTGAGACGCGTAGCGGGGTAGAAGTTGAAGGTTATCCCGAATATAGGTCAGAGGACTATTTCTACCCCCAGCTAGACACATAGAAGGCAGATTTTTTATTAGTTGTAGATCTTATTTTGGGTATTGTATATGTTGTAAATGAGAGAGTGAGAGGGTGTGATCTTAATAAGCTTATTTTGGTGTATACCCAAATGGTTTAGTTTTTTTGAATGGATATATAAACTAAACTGTGTTTATCAGGTGATTTTTGTGGTTTGAGGGCTTAGCCCATACTCGTATGTACAGGCATTATATAGCCGTTTTTCCGAAAAAATTTTAGGATGTTATTTTTGTGTGTCTGGTTAGTTATGAAGTTAGTTTTCATTACTTTGGGCCCTAAGCTAGCGCTCAGGAACCACTATAAACCCGATAAGGGTGGACCTGGTTCCGGGGTGCTACAAGAAGTCCTCCTCTCTGAATCCCAAAGCTTTCTCTTTCCCCTTATCGGTTTTTGCTCCAGATGTCGATGGATCTAAAACAAAACCGATAAACCACTTTTGATGAGACTAAGGTCCCAGTAAGCAACACTATGCATGCTTTTAAAATCACAGTTCACGCCATATCTTTTTTTAAATCCATGATGCACAGCACTATATCAAAATCCGAAGCGACATGCCAATATATATCATTAAAGATCACCCATAATATTTAGCACATGCTTATAAAGGCCTTCATTGATTAGTGGAAACTAACATTAAAATATGCTAACTCTATGCAATGACAACCACTTTGATCTCATTCCATTTATAGGGTTAACTAGGTGGTTTAAGTGTAAATGTCGTGACCACATCTAACTCTATAGGTTTCCTATATAGGTTAGGCATCCAACTCGATTCCCCTTGGTATTGGGCATCCTAACAGCAACTTATAATAATACTGATCTCATTTCAATCTTAATTTATGAATTTATAAACCTTAAATTAATCGTATGAAAAATTTGGCTAACATACACTTTTTCCTAAAAATGCAGTAAAACTACAGATCTGGTTTTTGACCCTTACAAAGTGTCAAACCTGATTCAATTGGTGAAGAACTAACTATTGAGACATATACCAATAGAAAGGTCTCCGAGTCTAGTTTCTAATACATCAAACGGAATTAAATTTGAAGTTTCCTAGAGAGAGTTATAGCAATTTTACTACAGGTGGTTACAAGCTGTCTTACCACACTAGGACGAAAACCATCTGACTTCCCTGATTTTTCTTACAAAATCTTGATGTCCAATCGGTCCCAAATCACCTCCATTAATTTATAAACACCTTAAACTAAATTTTAAGCTATTATCTTGAATTTTTACACATTGTTTTCATGCCTTCGCACGCTAACAGAAATATGGTGCGATTTTGAAACAATTAACAGTACTGTTTCTATTTGTAAACTTACAAGGCTTGTTCCTAACTACCAATTTTTTTTTATACTTCCCAGATCTTTCTATCACCTTCTAACATTACTAATTATCACAATTAAATCTTCAATTGCAACCTAATATAAAACCAAAGCACTTATACTACGAATCCCCAAATCTGAATCTATTTCGATTGTTAAAATTCTAACATCCAAAACTACAGTAAATTGGCATTCTTAAGAGTCCAAAATCTGTAGGATACACCTAGAAATCATACTATTTGGTTTCCTTAACTTATCCCTAACAAAAGAACATAACATATACAAAATGGATCATTTTATCACCCAAACAGCTATGTCAGCAAAAGTAATCCGAAAATTCATTTTAAATTCAAGAAAACTAAATCAAGGTTTACTTAGAAGGGTATTGCTTACCTTGAAGCTATAATCACCCTCTTCTTAGCTTTAGCAACCCAAATATGAAATCAAAATACCGATTTCTTCAAGTTTCCAGCTTGGTTCTTCTCTCCAAGCTTGAAATCAGCAACTTAACTCGACTTTAAGCTTCTAGTATGCTTTCCCATTGAATGGAATCCTTCCTTCAACCAAATACAGCAAATCCCCCCACCAATTCCTAGGGTTAGGGTTTTGTTTAAGAAAAGAAATGGAGAAGAGAAAAAGCCCCCAAATGATTCATACGAATGAGGCTTTAGTTGAGGTTTTATCAATTTTCTCATTCCCCATATTACCCTTGTCATTTAAAACTATTTACCTCCCTATCCTTCTCCACTAGTTCATTATATTTACAAAACATCAATTGTTTATTAATACTCTAATTAAACTCTAAATTACAATTAAAAATTACCTTAAGGTCCCTTCTTAATTTGAGGACTCTCTGCTTCATAATTCCAATCTAGACCTCTGAAGGATCACCTTCACAACAAAAACCCTGTGTTAGTTATAATATTACAATTATAACTTAAACATTGATTAGAGAGTTGGGATCTTACATAATATGTTTTGGAATTGTGACTCCCAGCAATTCATTTAATTCTCAATATTATTCTGTCCTCCATTAAAATTCTAGTAGCCTGGGATACTAAATAAAACTTAGATGAAGCTAATTGAATAGGTTTTAGAGGCTAGAACTAGTTTTATACACAATAGTTAAAACCGCCACACTTTTGTCTTTGATTTAGTGCTGGTGCTGACCCGGGGCTGACTTGGAGAGGTTGGCGCCAGGTTAGCCCACCCAAAAAATTGAACTGCCGTTGACCTCTAGGAGGTTAGCAGCACTTGGCGCCACATTGAAATCTTGCAATATGAAATGTGGTTGCTACAAAACAACTAGGACTGACAAAATGTTTCACTGATAACCCATTTCTAGCACCTTCCTAACCCTTTAATTAGTCCATTAACATCCATTCGAGCTTAACTAAGCCACAAAACAATTACCTATACCAGTAGCCGCCCATGACCAATTACAAACACAAATTAGCATAATCAAACATATTTCACTCTACTTATGGACCTGATATGATTTCTTTTCATTATGACATCTACAGCAGACCAATTATCATATAATCAAACAGTAACTTACTTGTAAATGTAATTGAATCAATTGTACTATTGCTTAAGGCTAGGCGCTAGAAACTTCTGTAGGAACAAGGGTTCGTCTGATCTATAGTTCAAAACTGAATCTAATTTCAAATTAAATCATCTAAAACGAATTAGATTGTGTACTTACCTGATTGTAGGCAAATTAGTACTGCTCAATTCTCTAAATTCCTCAAGCATGATTTGTAGCAGACCAAAATCTACTCAGTCGCCACTTCCTGATTCTGATATTTATCTCAATTCAATTAGAATATTTCATATCTGAGATCTAATCCGGAATAGCAATCGAATTTGAACGAAAATACTTTAATTCCCCATCAACCTACTCCAGCAAATCTGAATTACCTCGAAATTGACTGGAAACACAGCTCCTGGACGGATTGGAGTGCTGCCGTAGGTGCTCTCAGCTCTACTTCAAATGGAGATGAGATAATTAACTCGAATTCTCCCTAATCCCACTGAGATTTCCAAATCTGCCTCCACAAAACCCTAGCTCCTCTTCTTCTTCTCTCTGATTTCCGGAGCTCTCGAGCAACCCACGAAATAACCAATCGACTGAAATTTTCTTCCTATTTATAATTGCCACCAGACTTGTGTTTAAAGTTGTATGCTTGCCACTCCAGCCTACCTTCCCTGCATGAACACCACTTAAATAACTCAATCCCATGCTTGACACACCACCGAACCACAATAAATCATCCAATTAAAATCCCAGCAATTCCTCATACCTATTTAATTGAAATTTTCCCTTCCGATTTGATCAAAAGTCCCCGGTTAACTCCTTGGTTTCCTTCCTCCGCAAAATTACTAATTAACTATAATTTAATTACTAAACTAATAATTTAATTTCATTAAAAATTTGGGATTTTACATACTCCCCTCCTTCAAAAAAATTTCGTCCTCAAAATTTCGCATCATGGAGTAATAAATAAATCTGAGTATATCTTCAGCATCTCCTCCACTTCTTTCCAAGCAGCACTTGCTCATGTTCATTTGAACCAACTTCTTGTCGTATATCATCCTGTAGATCATTTCACACTGATCCTGCCCCAAAGATCAATAACTCATCCTTGCACTCTAAGTTTATGGTAATCTCATCCATTCTCTTCACTAATTCTCTGGTGTGCATCAATCTGAATCTGATATTTATCTCTCCCATGAATACTAAACCAAATCAGACTTCACACATCCCGTGCTAAATTCAATCCACCACCATGAGTGTTAATGGAGGTATTCTTCCTGTGAGCACCCATGCAATTCCATCACCTTATATATAAAGGGACTAGGATATCATGAGCCGAATAATAATGAAAATTAAGATTAGATCATATTGCCACACTGATTCCCTCCAAATCCTCTATCTCATTTTAAGATTTCAACTAACTAGAATATATCACCGACTTTTAGATTTTAAAATATCTCTAGCCATACCTTAATATAACCATACCACCAAAACTTAAATGCCAACCCTATAGTTACCAACTTAGATTATAAGTGAAATAATTCCCTTCAGGAGGATACAATCAAACATGGAGTACAAGGTACCCATTCTTTCCTATTGTATCTGTGCGCGCGTGGGAAACGCGGCACGGGAAAATTCGGAGTCGCCACCGCCTGATGGGGTGCAGGCGGACACCTGGGTGCCTAATTTTGCCTATTAGGGCTTTTTGGTCTGCGGCTTGAGATTCTAAGTCTGTTCTCGGTTGTGGTTCGGGGAAGTCCGTAGACACCCCGGTCCACCCCGTCGGATGACGGGTCCTGTGGGTTCCCTGGTTTGAGTCAGCTTACATTGGTCTCACCTGATTCCTAATCCGATATGCAATTTGGTTAAGTCTGGCGGAACCACCTGAATGGTGTGGGTCCCTTTAGTTGCTTTTATCTTGATTACTTAGGGGATCTGAGTCTGGGTGGGCCCTGTTGGAAGGCCCACGATATCCTTGGTGGGCTTAGTCAAGCCCGTGTACCCTTGTGGACCTCAGTCTAGCCTGAGAGGTCCTTTGGGCTTTGGTTAGTTCAATTGATTTTACTTTAAGTTCAGATTTGAAGATTAAGTGTTTTTCATGCACAAGTGGGCCGGACCGGTTGGTGGGCCCCTAAGGTGGGCCCACATGGTATCCAAGTATTTTTATTGGATTTATCTTTTTAATTTTGCCAAAGTGATTTGGACACTGGGCTTGGGGCCCGCAGTCCAAATCTGGGCTTGTAAGCCCAAGTTACCGGAAGTTAGGGTTTGTACCCTTCCTTGGTTCGGTTGGTGGGCTTTGGCGGACCCGGTAGGCCCTTGCCCTTGGTCTCGGCCAAACCACGCAATTCATGCATCAATTTCGCATAACAAGGCTCGGGTGGGCCGTATTGGGTTTGGCCTGCCCGGTTCAAATTGCTCATTTTACTTAAGTTATTTTAATGGCATGCTTTGGTGTTTATTGGGCTTGGTGGGCCCCGTTGGAAGGCCCACTGGAAGTCAAGTTGGACCGGGAGTCCAAGTCCCATGTCGGGTTTCCGGGTGACCCAGAAACCCTTTTTGGCTCATTTGGCTTGATTCAGGAATGCCACCTATGTCTAGCAAACGTTACAGAATATACATCACAGAAACAAATCAAAATTGATATTTATCAAGGAGAGACTGGCTCATTATACTGGGTCCAAGGGGAGGGATTTATCAAGGTAAAGGGCATTTTCGGGATTTTTCAGGGTAAATGGCATTTTTGGGATTTTTCAGGGTAAAGGGCATTTTCGGGATTTTTCAGGGTAAAGGGAATTTTCGGGATTTTTTAAGGGTAAAGGGCATTTTCGGGATTTTTCAGGGTAAAGGGCATTTTCGGGATTTTTCAGGGTAAAGGGCATTTTCGGGATTTTATTTAAGGTAAAGGGCATTTTCGGGATTTTATTTAAGGTAAAGGGCATTTTCGGGATTTTTCAGGGTAAAGGGCATTTTCGGGATTTTATTTAAGGTAAAGGGCATTTTCGGGATTTCATTTAAGGGTAAAGGGCATTTTCGGGATTTTTTAAGGTAAAGGTGAAGTGGGCGCACCCAAAAACCGAGGTGAGCGCGAGGTGAGCGCATCCAATTTTAGGTGAGCATGAGGTGAGCGCGAGGTGAGCGCGAGATGAGCGCATCCAAATTTAGGTGAGCATGAGGTGAGCGCGAGGTGAGCGCGAGATGAGCGCATCCAAATTTAGGTGAGCATGAGGTGAGCGCGAGGTGAGCGCGAGATGAGCGCATCCAAATTTAGGTGAGCATGAGGTGAGCGCGAGGTGAGCGGACCCAAGCTAGGTGAGCGCGAGCTCAGCGCGAGGTGAGCGTGAGCTCAGCGCAGACCCTGACTATGTTTTTTCTCTCCAAACTCCATTTCTGAGCTGATTTTGAGCTCTGTAACACTTCCCAGTGCTCCCACCACTCTCCAGAAGACCTTTAAACCCACATTGAAACTAATCTAAATACAAATCAAAGCACGCTAGCGGTCCGAGCTGGGAGGAAATAAGTTCGAAAGAAAGAAAGAAGAAAAAACCTGCCACCAGCCATGGCAGCAGCTACACAAAGAGGGAAGACACTAAATGACAGTGGTTAAATGAGCAGCATGCTGTCACTCAGAAAGAAAAGGAACACAACAAATAGCAACTGGCCTGTCATCACCAAAGAACACAATTCATGCTAAAAATACTCGTACACCTTAAGCATGGTCGCAGAGACTGTCTTTTGCGATTAGAAAACGGTAGCTTGCATGCAAAAGAAGTCGATCAAATATATGAGGATAGCAAGGGATAAATGCTCAAAAGACCCTAGCATGCACGACACTATATCAAAAAGGCCTCATGCACAAGCACAACTACAACTGTACGTGCAGAAAAGCCATGCAAAGAAAGTCTAGCATGCCACACCCGAAACCTCCGGCAAAATCTGATCACAAACCTCATGCTCAAACAAACAATAAAAAAAACATTTAGAGAAGGGGAAGGAGAGGGGGTTTACTTGGGGATACAAGGGATTTAATCAAGAGGGAACACACTCCCTTGAAAATAATCAAAGAACAACCCCAAAATAGCAGGGTGGAGGACCCCAAATGAGTGTGAACGTGACTCTCATTCTCTCACGAAGTTGCACACGCGGTCTCTCTTAACTTGAGAGTCTTCCATGCTCATAGAAATGGGACATTAGCACATGCGAACTACTAAGACAGTAAATCTAAGCAGGGGAGAAACTTAACTTTCTAAACATGGCAACGTCTATCCATTTTTATATATGTGAACAAGAAAGTCTCAAGGAGTGATACCTGGTGTGCTTGAGACTCTCTTGAGGTACGTAGACTTCCCCTGGAGCTCCTACGGCAGCTGGAAAGCTCCTTTGCTCCACCAACAGCAGCCAAACTTCTTCTTGCTTGAGTGAAGATGGAGAAGATAGGAGGGAGGAGGGGTGAGAATAACTTCGGATGGTCCAAGGAGGTAATGGGGGCAAGGAGGGCTGAGGAGAGAAGGGTCCGGACCAAAACAGATGGGGAAGAAGACTTGAGAACAGCAAAGGGAGCCAATCAAAAAAGCCAACCTGAAAATCCTCCAACCTCCAGAAAAAAAATCCCGAACCCCCCCGAATGAATCCTCGCGCGGGTTTTATATGCAAGGGAAAAGGGGTGCCGCTCACCTTGGTGCCCAGCTCAAGGTGGGCGCAAGCCCGCTCGCCACGTCCGCGCGAGCGGCATAATGATGACAATTCATTAAATGCCGCCGCTCGCCGGTCGAAAAAATCTTTAAAATTCAGATTTAGTCCCTGACAATTTTTGGTAAAATCCGATATTCTCGGATTTTTACAGATTTAGTCCCTGGGATATTTCGAATGTTCGGATATTTACGGATTTGATCCCCGAGATATTTTCCTGCGCAACTCGCCACGTGTGCAGCTTTTGCCATGTGCGCAGATTACCGGTTTTGCTGCTCGGAAATTTCATCAGCTCATATTTTCTTCATCCGGGCTCCGATCTGGGCAAACTTAGTTTCATTAGAATCGTATCGGAGCCCTCCATCCCATGACCTAGGGGTAGGCCTCTGGATCGGATTTTAGCAGAAAGTCAACTTTTGGCTCTGCTCAGGTTTGACCGCCCGCAGAACCTTCATCTGGACCCCGATTCTTGCAAACTCAGTTGCGTTGGAACCGTGTCGAGATTCTCTATCCAATGACCTAGGGGTAGGCCTCTGGATCAGATTTTAGCAGAAAGTCAACTTTTGGCTCTGCTCAAGTTTGACCGCCCGCAGAACCTTCATCCGGACCCCGATTCCTGCAAACTCAGTTGCGTTGGAATCGTGTCGAGATTCTCTATCCAATGACCTAGGGGTAGGCCTCTGGATCGGATTTTAGCAGAAAGTCAACTTTTGGCTCTGCTCAGGTTTGACCGCCCGCAGAACCTTCATCCGGACCCCGATTCCTGCAAACTCAGTTGCGTGGGAACCGTGTCGAGATTCTCTATCCAATGGTATAAAGCTAGGTACTTGGCACGGAATTCGAGGAAAAGTCAACTCTTGGCTTTTCCTTAAGTTTGACCGCCCGCCGAACCTTCATCCAGACCCCGATTCCTGCAAACTCAGTTGCGTTGGAACCGTGTCGAGATTCTCTATCCAATGGCATAAAGCGAGGTGGCCAATTTTCACTTGATCAAAAAGTCAACTTTTCACCCCTTAGGGTTTGACTTTCTGTCCAGGGTTTGTATTTTTTGTTTTTTTTTGTGGGAGCGCAAAAATGAGGTGCTTACAGTATCATTCACACAACTGAAACCAACTTGGAAAGCATCTCATCAATTATAGAAATCCTCACTACCAAAAGCATAACCAAAACTAAATCTATAGGCAATTACAACTTTATTTCCTAGAAATAATTCTCACACCTATCACCACATAAATTTCACTGCCCTCCATGTGAGAATCGATAGCAAGCTACGATTTGAAAGAAATTCTCTATAAATCTCTCATTATGTTCTTGTGATAATATGCACCTCGAATTCTTATGATTAGAGTTTACTTCAAACTTTATTTCCCAAAGGTAATTCCTTCAAATATTTAAATGTAGATATCATATTTACTAATACTAAATCCTGACGGGGAAATTCTTCTCATGAAATTTCACCATTGCCTTTTAGAACCACCTCGCTTCCACTGCACATTCTCTAATTTCCAATTTACCATTGCATCCTCACTAATCCTCATGAATCCAACCACTTATAATTCCTCACTCTCAATATTCATACTTATTAATAAAATATAAAATAACTCAAAAGAGAACATCATGTCTTGCTACCACAACCTTTTCATATATGTGCACCTATATGAAGGATAGGAAGAAATCATGTAGATCCCCTTCTGGCTTAAATTAAGTAAATATAGCACACAATAGTTTCTTATATACATATTAAATATTACAATTACATACCCCATTTGTATAAAGCTTAATACCCAAGTATGTGTTCAGCATTGGCCGATGCCTTACACTACTCAAGTATAGCTATATACATCTGGCTCATCATTCAATTAAGCACGCAATAGCATGCATGCTTAATCAACCATCACCAATTCATGTTTCCAATATGATCAATAATAATTGAGATTTATCTCACATCCCCAAAATTTCCGTCTTACTGTTTACCACATATTCCACTTCTCAGGATCTTCAATCTCTTTCTGATAGAACTTCAATAACCTTTCTCTAATCTTGCAAGCTTAGTAGTAATGCATTACATCACAAATAACATACCACATTATCATAGATGGATATAGCATAAGAATCAAGTAACTTAAAATTAATAATAGAGATTTCTGCTATATTTGAAAAAAGAACACTGTCAACCTATATTCCTATTTAAAGGGTGCTATCTAGTGAGCACACAATCCCCAAGTCCATCCTAAGGTTTTCTATTTCTATATCATGTTTCCTTTCACAACTGCTAGCTTCATTCAAAGTAGTACATGATGTGTTGCATGTATCGATGCTAAGGAGTTATGTGCATGAACCTAGTCATATTATTGACTATGAGCCTTTGGTCATACGAGACGACTTGACTTTTGAGGAGCATCCGGTGCAGATACTTGATAGACGTGAGCAGATTCTCCGTACGAAGGTGATTCCACTTGTCAAGGTATTATGGCAAAGTCATTCTGTGGAGGAATCAACTTGGAAGTTAGAATCTGAAATGAAGAAGAAATATCCATATTTGTTTGAGGAATCACAAGGTAAATTTAAGGACGAAATTTTTTTTGTTAGGAGGGGAGAATGTAAAATCCTAGATTTTATTAATAAAATAATTGTAACAAATAAATAAATTAATCAAGGTTATTAACAATGCAGGGGATGAGGAATTGGTTCAATTTCGGAGAAGTTCAAGGTGACCCGGAGGATTTGGGGAGCTAATCTAAGGTGAGTATTAGGGTTAAAATAATTGTATGGGCAAAAGAGTAAAAAAAAATTAATTAAACAAACCCTTTTAGCATGCGACTGTTCACATCCAAAAGAAGTGAACAACCACACACCTTCACGCACAACTCTTCTCTTTTGTTAGTGTGATTCAAACCCTAATCTCATAGCACTCTTGGAGCAGATCAGAAGGAGGAAAAGGAATCGTTTCAGAGAGGATTAAGGTAAGGAATAGGTTGGAAGAGTCATGTTTTTAGAGTTTTATACGTGTAGTTGAGTTCTGAAAAATATTTTGTTTGATCCATATGAGAAAGGAGTTGCTTAGTTTAGTTTGGATCTTCTTGGGGGGATTTATAGTGCTGTTAGAGAAGGAATTAATCTCAGAAAAGGTAAGTAGTCCCTTCAATCGTGCATAAACAGAAGTTTCACTGATTATTCGATGAATGCGATTAGTCGTGTGTTTACAGATTTATTTGTGTATAATCTGGAGTGTAAATGAGTAGTTTTAATGTCTGTAATTGTTAGAAATGGTTTAGGATGATTGGATGTTAAATTTTCCATGATTAGAAATGATTTTTGAAGAGCTTAGTGTAGGTTATAGCCCTTGCAAAATTCTGTCCAAGCATGATTTTCTTGTATAATCCTTACTCATTTGAACTGTATATGTGGGTTTAATTGTCCTAAATTATCCTAGCATGTTTATACGATGATTTCAAATGATATTGAATTGGTTTGTTGTCTTGAATGAAGAGTTTTGGATTTTTAATTGAATTAAGAAACTTTTCGGAAGTTGCAGAAACCCAGAAATTTTAATGGCCGCCTGAATTACCGCTCAGCGCCCAAGTAGGCGCCGAAAGGGTAATTCAAGGGCGCTCGATAGCGCTCAAGTACTATCGAGGGCGCCCCACCTGTGTTTTTTTTTTTTAAACTTCAAGACCCGAATCTGAACAAATCCCAGAAAGCAAACACCCAAACCGCCGCTCAAGCGCTTGCTTGAGCGACCATCCTGATTTCACCCAGTTTTCAATGCCGCTCGCGCCAGCGCCCGACGCCGCTCGAGCGCCCTTGACAGATTTTTCCTGTATTGTCCAATCTACCAATTTTTTCACTATGAAACTGCTTTATTCAATTTCACACATGAACCATTAGGATTAAAGTGTCTAGAGATTGTTTGCACTAGCGGATAATTAAAATGAATTTTTATAAAGATTTTGGGTACATTCAACTAAAGTGGCTTTTAACCAAGTTTATTGTTCCAAACTATTCCTTTTAATACGAAATTTGATTTCAAGAGTTTCTACACCTGTATTTGGATTGTTTGAACGTGTTTTGTGCATCGAATGATTCTATACACACTCGGGACATAGTTGCCCGTTGAAACCATGATTTTGGACATATGTTTTGGGTTCCACGTATGTGGGTTTTTTATCACTATGGTGACTAGGCTATTGCCTAAATTATCTATTCCTCTATTGCGGGTATGTTACTGACACAATTGTATCTCCGCGTATACGGTTATTTGTAATGTATGTCTATCACTTGGTTTTGGTTTTCCACCGTTGAGTAGGCTTAGCAATTGCATGGATCCATAAAGTAGCTCGTAAGTGAAATGTCTTCTAGAGTGGTTTGAATTCTGTGTCATAGGCATTCCATCATCTTAAGGATGGTACCGCTCCTGGATTGGTCGATCGCTACGTTACTCACTCCTGTATTGGTTGGGCCGTACATGCTAACTCACTCCGGTATTAGTTGAGTACTTCTATTGGATGTCGAATAACCTGGGGATCGGCTGGTCCACTTGTAAATCGGTTAGGTAGCATATTGGCGTAGTCTACGATCTCTCTTTGATTTTCTATTTCATGAGTCTCATAAGGTTAAATTGGTTGTTGTTGCACCATTTTTATTTATTTATCACTGTGTTGTATTTATCATGATTAGCCTGATTAAACATTGCATATCTTTTAACTGTTTAAATATATTTGCATGACTACTTACTGAGGTGTTGTTTCTCAAATATTTTGTTTCATCGGTTTTGTTTTCAGATACTGTGGGAGAGGACGCTGCAGGGGTAGACACTCCTGGGGATCATTTTGATTATCAGGAAGAGGACTATTATACACCTGTGTAGGTTCAGGGAATTTGATTTTTATTGACCTAGTACATTTGATGGTTCTATCGGATTATTTTATTTAGTTGACTCATGATGGATGTTTTGGACCATTTTTATTCTAGTTGACCCATTCAGACTTAGTTAGATGGATTATATATTGGATGTTTATATTTTCATTCCACGCTCCTATGAAGAAATTATTATTATTGTTGCACTTTGATCATGAGCAGGAACTGTTTAAGTCTATATTAGATTTTATCTGGGCTTTTTTCCTAATGTTCAAGGTTTGGGTTTATGGTATTAAATAAACTTGGATCTGGGGCGTTACATATGGATCCATAGACTAAGCTAGATAGTGGAAGGGAATTTATTTTAGGTTGATCATTCCCATTTGTGCTTGTGCTTCCTTTGCAAGTTAGTTTGCATTAGGGGGTCTGCATGTCTGTAGGGTCATTTCGAGCCTCATTGGTGAGTCCTGTATGTGCGGATAAGCGGTCATCTCAATGTATTGATTCATGTGCTACATGCTGGTGGTTCATGCAAAACTTTGTAAGTTTTGTGGGCAAGAAGTCGTTGATTATGCCTCTTGTCTCGGTGATATACGGGTTTGAGGGTCATAGTATCTTTGCCCCTAAGTCGCATGGTGGCATAGCAATGGAGAGTATCTATTTAAAGACTTATCTTGCTCTATGAGTCCTGTGATGTCACATGTGCTGTTTGTTTATATTTTATTGTTTATCTTAGAAAATTTACATGAATTTGATATATCTGCCTTTGCCTTGTTTTATCGATATACCTCATGACTATTTCATAAAAATTAGACTATTTAATTGCATGCACCTTGCTACTTGTTGAAATGTAAATCTCATTCTCGTTTTCACCTATTTTTCAGGTATGCATGGAGAGATCGTCAAGATTGGGGTAGTGTGCTTATGGGTAGAATTGTAATCATGCTTAGGATTATTCCAGATTAAAGAACATGTAATCATAAACTAAATTGTATTAATTGAGATATTATGTTATGCTTCCAATTGTACTCTGATATAAATGAAAAGTTTTAATTCCGCATAAATTTTAGTTTGTTCTGAGACCCAATTCAAAAGTAATACTTCGAGTTTGGTTGTTGAACTGGATTCGGGGAGTTATAGTAGCACTTCGGATTCTGGTTGAGTGCCGGTTTTGCATTGACCTGGGTTCAAGGTGTTACAGAGATGGTATCAAAGCAATATAGGATCCTGAAACCCAGTAAGTAAATTCTTAGGTGGGTAGTGGGACTGTGTGCTCGTTAATTAAAATTATAGGATTTATTTTAGGATGTGAGATTCTGATTTGACTTAAATTTTGTGATTATTATTGCATGATCTTATTCTTTGATTTTATATTGTTAATTTACTAAATTAAAATTGTAAAGATTAACTTGTTTAACTTAATTGGATCCATTTCCTCACAAGAACAGTAAATAGACAAATGAAATAAATAGAAACTGAAGGAAACTGATATATATATAAAGTGAATGGATACAAGTTTGGGATACATTTGATAAAGAACTAAATACAATAAAAAAAATACAAGTAAAGAAAACAAAAAGACAACATCAACTAGATGGCCTAGCACCATCTCCATCACCCCTATCTTGTCCATCATCACCACCACCATCCTCATCATCCCTAGCGTCAGCAACCGCAACCTCCTCATTCGCAGCCTCATCTCCAGCCACAGCCTCAGCCTCCTCGTCCTCCGCAGCCGGAGGCCAAATACTAGGAGAAGATGAACCGGACGCTCGCATGTAAGCCCGGAATAGCTGACATAACCTGAAGTGCGAATCATGCATGGAGTCTAGCTGCCCCTGCATCCTAGTGATAGTCTGCTCCATCCGGATTTGACTGCCAGCCATATCGGCCATCTGCTGCAGGATCATAGCCATATAGCTAGCCATCCGACTAACCTGCTCCTGTAGGGTACTCCCATCACCTGTAGGAATAGGAAATGTAGAAGAGGGAGGAATAGAAGAAGAAGGAGCTGTAGAAGTATAAGGAACAGAAGAGGAAGGAGCTAAGCTAGGTCTAGGAATCTCAGAGGTGCCAGGAACCCTATGAGTAGACCTAGTCACTCATGCAGAATTGAGTCTAGTAGTGGTCCTACTGATGGGCTGACTCTGGACCGAGGGAGTGTAGGCAAGATACTGGGCCTGTGACTCAAAGACAAAACGAGCCACTAGGCAGCCATAGGGGAGAGCAATAGATTTCTTGGGGTCCTCAAGAACCCTAAGAATGGTGGAAATAATAACAGACGGGAGATCAATGGAATCGCCCTTCACGAGGGCATAAAGAAAAAGAAGTCTAGAACTGGGAAGGGTAGAAAAATGAGATACGGCCTAGAGGTTCGTAAAGACGATCCTCTAGAAAATACTAGTATGTATAGGGAGCAGGAAGTGCGGAAAGGACCCACACCATCATACTCACACTCCTCCCTCGTAAGGAATGTGGCCACTACAGAGAAGTCAAGTGTAATGTCCTCTGGGTAGGGATAGATAGGATGCTCCACCCCAGGAATATGGAGTCCAAAAGCAAGAATATCAGGGGAAACTAGGAACTGGATGCCCATAATATACCCCTTGAAAGATGAATGGTTACGGGCAATATCGTGGATGTTACTATAGAACTCCCTAACCAACTCCTCACAAGTGGGGGCGAAATCAGAAAAGAGGGACATCCACCTCTATCCCTAAAGGTCCTCTAAATGGAATGATCAAAATCCTCAAAGGTAATGCTCCTCTCTAGGAGGATAGTCCTACGACTCAGATGTTTCTCATATAAATCCTTCTGAGTGTCAGAGTGAAATCTAACATCTCTCTCAACTTTAGTCCTCTTAGAGGGATTCCCAACCGAGGTTCTAGCCATCTAAGAATTGTTGAGGAATAGAATTAAAGGTAAAGATAAAGAAAAGAGAAGAAGAAAGAAAGAAAAACACATAACAAGAAAAGTTAGGGTTTAATCACACATATAATCTAATATAATGAACAAAAATAAAAGGGACCTAAAACAAATGGAAAGTGTGTAATTTTAGGTTGGAAAAATACAAAAATTAATTAAAAATTTGAAGCCATTTGAAATTGCAAACAAATAACAAGAAAAATTTTGAAACAGGCCAGGCGCTCAACCCAGATCGCCTAGGTGACCTAGCCAGGTGCCCAGCTTTTGCCGAACGTTAAAATTTGAGGATTTTGTAGAAAACGAAATAATAAATGAAATTTCCAACCAAAACTAATCTAAATTGTCAATACAAAGTGTTTAGAAGTAAAAGAAACAAATTTGAGTAAAATTCCTTAACAATTGAAACCGAAATGAGTTTTTGCAAAGAAGAACCCTCATAGTGAACCTCACGAACAGAAATTTTCGTGCAACATTATAGATGTGATGTTAACAGGATGAAGGGCATACCTTGGATTGTCATGGAAGTGAAGGAGAGCCTGAGCTTGATCGAAGCCAAGAAGTGGAGATTGGTTGGGAGAGAGCATTGTTGAGCGTGGGCAGAAAAAAAACAAGTGTGCTGTCGGACGAGCGGCTTATGTTTATAAGCTTAATAAGGGGATTGCCCAGGCGCCTCTGTTGAGCGCACAAGGCTAGGCTCATAAAACCCCAGGGTTGCTTAGGCACCCTTTGCTTAGGGTGCTGAGCGACCGTAAATAAAATAAAATAAATAAAATAAGTAAAGCAATATAATAATACTAATGATAAATGAGTATAGCAAATAAAATATATGTTGACAAACAAATAAAAAAAAATCAAAATATCATAAAAATAGAGTTAAATATTTTATATAGGAAAATTTAGAATTAATTCAGAATAATAAAAAGGATTTGAAGAATTAATCCAGAATAATTTTAAAAGTTGCAAACCATCACTTTATGATAAAAATTAGTGCTTTATGTTGAAATATAGATGCATGATAGGAATTAATCAATAAATTATATGAGATGCTATATATGATCATAAATTATATTTTAAGGATGAATGAATAAATAAACTATTATTGTTGAATATTGGTTGGTGTTTGTTGAGCCAATTGCATTAGGACATGCTTAAGGTGGTGAAGCAGTGTACAATGTGGAACTACACTTAAGAGTCAAACCTTATGCAACATGGGATATGTATTAATATGAATAGGTGTGTAAATATATATTGTGGATATATTATGTTGATTAAACTTAAACTAGAAGGAGTTCGTGATTTTCTTCTTAAGCTTGCATATAAGCTGACGCGTTTATATGTATGGATTGATGATAGAAGACTTGTGGATTTCTTCTAAAGTATTTTCAAAGTGAACTTATATTTTGAGAAATGAAATTGAGACGAATAAAATTTTTGAATTTTGTTTTGAAGTGTTGCTTGAGATTGAATGTTTTAAATTTCGAGGTCGAAATTCATTTGTAAGGTGGGTAAGATGTAAAACCCTGAATTTTTGGATAATAATAAAAGCATAAATAGATAAAAGAAAAATAAGGGTTTGAATATAGTGGAAATAAAAGAATAAAAATCTAGAGGATAGATAATTCAAAAAAATAATAATTTGTAAATAAAAGAGAATTTTTAAAGGAAATCAATTTAGGAGAAGAAAAGGGTATTTTAGTACTTTCCAAATGGGCAATTGATGAACTAAATTAGTAAATAAGTAAAAGAATTCGAAAATAGAAGTTTAAAACTTATTGGACTAAGTTTGAAGTTAAACAGTAATAATTATAGCATGAAAGAAGGAAAAGGGCAACTGGGTAATAATACTTAATTAGTGGCCTTAATTTGGAGAGAAAGTGACTTAATAGGGTGTTTAGGTAATATTTAAAAATAAATATAAAAATATGAGCGTAAATTTGATAAAAGAAGGAGTTTAGTTAGTAAGGGGCTTAATAGGAAAAGTGCTAAAAGAGAATTATAAGGAGGAGAGAAAGTAGGTATTAAATTAGAAGGTTTCCTACTTCTATTTGAACTTCTCTAAGGTGACGTTTGGCCCTGCTTGTGCTTATGGGTGAGCACTTATGTATAAGTGGTTTGACAAAAGGTATTATCCACAGACGTAATGAGTTACTTATTTAAAAGAGGCAGGCATTTGGTAATGCAAGTTTTCGTCATACACAATGTATACAGTATTATATAACTAGTCAAAGGCGTGGATTATCTTACCTGTTTAGTGTCCTTTTTTTTAATTCTCTCTTTATTCCTCTGAAAGAGACAGAATCCACGTGGGAATTTTCATTGTAAATAAGGGTAAATCGGTCATTCAAATTCCAAGATATTTACAGGTTTCTGTCTTGTTCTTTCGTTGTTTCCTTTCGTGAAAACAAAAATTTCTTTGGGTCATCGTTAATGGTGACTCATGGGGTCAAATTGTTACAGTGCAATCAAGAGCTTTCAAGATGTCTACAACCCAAGCCCTAAACGCATCAACCATCTTCTCCTCGATTTGAACTGCAGAAAGAGCATTGAGAGCCTCGAGGATGTCGTTGAAACCACCAAAAAGAAGGCATGAAAATCTACTTAATCATCACCGAAGAAGCCAATTTCGAGATACGAATAGCTCTCAAAAGAAAAACCCAATTCAAACCCAATAATCCGAGTTTGAACTCAGTCCTGTATCTCCACCTGTCCTGTGCGACCGCTGGAGCCTTTCTTCCCAACCTTGATCGAGTTGCCTGAAGGCCACCCATCTCGAAACTTCATGGAGATAATCTTCCGCACGAGCTGGTCATCTAAAGCGTTCTCATGAAAAATCGAGGTGATCTTCAAGGTCCAAAACCTGTCAAAGACTGTAGCCTACTTCAACAAATACAGAGAAATGGTGAAATCTCGAGCTAGTTCGGGAAGCTTTGAAAATGGCAGAAGTAGGGAAGACGAGGACAATGCGTGATTCCTTAGTGATAGTAATGAGGATATGAGGTTGTTGAAGGATGTCGAGGAAGACGAGGACAAAGCTCTATTGATCTCTTCTCTCTTAACTCCACCATTTTCGTCAAGAGATGTCAGGGAAGACATCTTTTGCATAAGTGGGAGGAGAAGCTGCTCACAAGGGCTTCTCCTTACGGGTAATCTCCCTCTAATGCTTACGGGTAAGTACTGACCCATTTAGCATTACCAAACATATTTTTTGCTTAAATAAGTGCTTTAATAAGCTATAAGCTACATTAAGCACTTAATTAAGCAACTACAAACACAACCTAAGGCTTGTCTATTTAAGCAAGTCATTAAAGTTAGTCTAGGGTTTCTTCTAATCAAACTAAATAGGGAGGAAAGGAGAGAAAAGAGGGAAAATCCATGTGGAGCAAAATAGAAAAAGAGAAAATGAAGAAGATCAAAGATTTTGGAAGAATGGCTGTTGCTGAAACCTCCGACCAGCAACCATCAAACTTAGATTGGAAGACATCCAACCTTTGGATCGACCTCACATTTGAAGGTTTTGTTCATGACTGGTAGGAATACAATCTGAACGGTGGAGATCTTGTTTAGAGAACTCTAGTTTGATGCAGTAACGAACAGAAAATGGGATTCAATGCGGGATTCAAGAAAAGATGGATTTTTGTATGATAAGGCAAGTTGCAATCACTTGAAAACTGGAGGAACTGCATGATTTTTATTTTTTTAATTCACTCTTGATTGATTTGGTTAGATGAAAATCTATTTCATGATTTGGTTGGTTTTCATAGAACAGTTTTCATGTTCTTGAAAGAAAGATATAAAAGTGTTAAAAATATAGGTTTGATCTTTGTAGATGACCAAGGAATTGTAATTAATTGATACAAATATGTTTAGGGTGTTGTAGGTGTGATTTAGGTTCATAAGAATTAAATTTAGAACAATTAGAAACCAAGAAAATAACACAAAAACCGAAAATATGAAAATCTGGGAATCTATTGGATTTACATGGGCACTCAGCAGGTCGCTTGGGCAACCACGCTGAGCGACCCAAATAGAAATTTCAGAATTTGGGGGATTTTGAGTATAAAATTAATGTTTAATAATCTTTCCAGTAATTTAATTATTGTAACATCTGTATAAGAGTTAAATTTAGGAATAGGAACTGAAGGAATTTAATTTGGTATTAAAATGAATAATTTGGAATAATGATTGCAAGTGGGTGAACTAAAGGTCAAGATTTTGGAATTAATGAATTAGATTATGTTAAACATCAATTTGGGAATTTGAACCAACTCCTAAGATTCAATTTGGGTCTATGTAAATTGCTGGAAGTGAAAGATAACAGAAAATATAGAATATTATACCTTAGGTTTTCAATATAGAAGTGGAACACTAATAGGTAATTAATTAGAGATGTTTTAGTCAAGACTTAGGAAACTCACTAGTGCTTATGATTGTGAACTATAACAGGTCTAAAACTTTAATAATCATGTTTTGGGTGCGTTACTATGTATGGAATCTAGTTTGGAGATTTATTCGTGGTTTTGACGGTGATTTCTCAAATGGAATTGATTTAGGGATAATGAGATTGATACATGAACATCAATTGAAATTCCGTTATGATTATTGACTGAGATCATGGTTTACGGATATTGTATATGTATTGGTAATCAACTGTAATCAGAATAAATTGTTTTATTATGTGATTGGTGTCTAGCAGGCATAGTTGTATATGGATCCATAGGCTAAGCTAGATAGTGGAGGGGTATTTATTTTGGGTTGATCACTTCCATTTGCACTCGTACTTCCTTTGCAAGTTAGTTTGAATTGGGGGGTCTACATTTCTATTGGGTTATTTCGAGCCTCGTTGGTGAGTCTTGTAAGATCCGGAATTTGGAGAAAACTTTAATTAAGATTAATTAAAATTATTAAATAAGAATAAATAGAGAAATAAAAATTCAATTAAACTAGTTGGTGAGTAGGTTGGTTAGGTAAGTTGGTGAAATGGTTTGGTTCATTTTATTGAAACGGTTCAATGGTTAAATGGTTAAAAACAAACATAAGCAATTCACGTTTTCATTTGGGCGTTAGGGTTAGAAGAAGAAGAAGAAGAAAGGAGAAAAGGAAAGAAGAAGAGGAAAAAAAGAGAAAGGGCATTCATGAGGGTTAGTCGCAGAGGAGAAAGAAGAAAGAAGAAGAAGAGGAGGAAGAGAAGGGCTGGTCGTTGTTGGGGGTTAATAGAAAAAAAAGGGGAAATCGAGTGGAGGAAGAGAAGAAAAGAGAGGAAGAGAAGAAATGTAACGCCCCGGATCCGTGTTCTTCATTAAAGATATAACACGTCTCCTAGGGGGTTAGTTAAGGATCTCAATAATGGTGATCGCTGGATAATCACCCACATTTTTATATCACATCAGAATGCACAATTAAAAATTCCTATCCAGGCAAGTTATGACATCATCCAATACATCAAATGGGCCCAAATTTACTACCTTATTACAATCCTCACAAATTCAACTTAACAAGTTTAAAGCCAAACAACCTGCTGGACTAAGGACGGTAGTAATAATCCTCCTCCTTATATGTATCAGCCGGATCTACCCCCGTAGGCACCTCACCACGAATATCTGGAAAACAAAACAACAACGAGGGAATGAGATACGAATATCTCAGCGAGTGACACATGCATGCAGAAATAGTTAACACAGTTATAAGACATGCTTCGATAAATAATCAACAATTTAAACCAACGTACTTCCGATAACAATACAAACAGGGTCAATGTCATGCATATGGTTACATTGATTAATCTACATGCCAAGTAGACACTCCACACCTCCATGTACACAGTTCCCGCCTACTCAGGGTATCGGACACTCTGAAATGACGGCCTACTCAAGGTATCGTCATCCAATGCCGGCCTACTCCGGGTATCGGCACTGACAACCAGGCCTACTCAGGGTATCTGGCTGCTCTACACTGGTCGTGGCAACACACAAGGCCATGCAATCACACCAATAAACACATACCATCACATTACTAAGCTTAACAAGGATCCATGGGAAGCTAAACCCAAAGCCGATAAATAACCGATAAAACTCCGCATTCAGTACACACATCACAAGTTGTTCCAGCCAGAACTTCAACTCACACAAGTGCTCCAACCAAAACAATAATTACTCACAAGAAAACCAGTAAATAATCTTTGCAACGTAATTTAAAACTTTCCATCACGAAAACAGGGTTTAATAACTCTCAATCAATTACAGTGTAATCCAAAGAACTAAAATAAAAGCCACGGTGTTGGGTATCTCAAACATCACCTAACAGGTTGCTCTACGCCTACATTGGAAGCTCTTAGGAAAATTCTCGAATCTATCTTCAATGTTCTCATAAGTAATTTTGTCTCTAATGCCCTAAACAAGTACTTCGCTAAGTGATCGGAGACCTTCTAGCATCAAAATCCCCATTGGTTTACTCAATTTTGAACTTCAGCAAGAATAGTGGATTATGCGCTCACTTCCTGAAGTGAGCGCCAGGTGAGCGCCAAGTGAGCGGACCGTATTAATTAAAAACTAGGGTATGCACTCACTCGATGGTAAGTGGGCGCGAGCTCAGCGCGAGATATGCGCATCTAATTTAAGTGGGCGCGAGCTGAGCGCCAAGTGGGCGCGAGCTCAGTGCCAGGTCAATTTTCCTATGCGCCTACTTCCCAAAGTGGGCGCAAGTGGGCGCCAAGTGGGCGGATACACACTGCGATTTTCAAGTCTCTGTTATTTCGAGATCTCCATGTCTGGCTGATTTGTTTCGGTCTGTAACTACTTCTTTAGTCTCCCAATACCCCCAGAACACATTCAGACCTAATTTGGATTTAATCTAACATGCTTTCCAGTTATCCCCAATTCCGCTGTACAGAAACCCTTCGGACTGTCTTTGCCCAGAAAACATCGAGAATAATTCATTCAATAAACATGCATTCATTCAAACCAAATACACGAATAAACTAAAACCTCAGTTGTAAAACAGTGCCACTCACCTTTCTATGCTCCCAAGTCTTGGAAACGAGCAACCCAGAAAAACCCCAAACTCTTTCGGCCGTTGGCTTGTCCTGGTCGAACAGAGGTTCTGCTCGCGAGGGAAGAAACTCTTCCGAACTTCTGATCCGCTAAACTTACTGGCAGTAAGTCTTCCCCATCTCGACTCTCCCACAGCACTTCTCCTACTCCTTCTCTCGAAGAGCCCTAAACGAAAAACCGTAGCCGCAACCTTCTCAATATACAATACGCGTATTCAGGGCAAAACAAAAACCTAATTTCTTAAACTATTTATACCTTCCGCAATACGCTTGGCTGCTCGACGAATCCTTTTATTCTGATATAGTGCAAGCACGACCACCAAAACCCCCTACATCCACACCCTATTTAGTAGATATGTATTATTGAAATAACTTTTTAATTTTATCTATTATTTATGTTTTTTTTCCATAAAACCTGGAAATAAACGGGGTTTTACAAGAAAGGAAGAAAACGCAGAGGAGAAGAGGGTTTGGGCGTGTGGATTGCGAAATCTGGTAAGTAGCATTTGTTTTCTTGTTCGATCGATTTCTGGTTGGTTCCTTTCTTTTATTTTGTTGTTGGATCGATTTCTGTTTGCAAATCCTCTGGTTGATCGATCGTTGTGGTTATTTTTAATTTCAGTTTGTCGATCCTTTACTGTTGGTTTCGACTGATTCCTTGTGAGTATGAGTCGCATCTGGACTTTGTTTGTTGTTGTAAGAAAACGCCCAAACAGAAGTCTGCGTGGGTTCTTTTGTCTGTGTGGGTTCACGTGGCTTCATCAAAATGTCGCCAAATACACCAATTCGAGTTCTCTGATAAGATTATTTTGGGGATGGTTTCTTGGATATTGTGGGTTGTTATGAAATTGACTAAAGCAGATTATTTGTTGGGTTGCGATCTTGCTCACTAGTTATTTAATTGTGGTGAATGGTAAACTAGTAAAAACTCTACTGGGTGATTCTCTTGATTTCACTTGGTTTGAGTGGGGTCGTTTGGTTGAGAAACCAAACTCTATTCCAGATAATGAAATGTATATTAGGTTCAGATTTAACTGTACGTTCAGATTCTTAATGTTCGGATTATGGTTTCTTATTGCTAGAAATTTTTAGTTGTTCGATAAATAAAGAATAGTGTTATTATTATTTGAGAGTTAGGATGATTAAAGCATGGTTAGGAATGGTTAGGAAATCTTATATTAGTGCTCATGTGCTGTTGTAAGAAAGTATCTTTGTGGTTATCTAAATCAGAAAAATTCGGTGATGCAAAGATTATACAATTTGGAATTTATAGAGGTTCTATCTTGATTTGGGTGTTGAAGGTTTGATATGGGTTTGGAAATTATTATCCTAAGTCTAATCTTTAGAAAAGCTGTGGGAATAAGAAGTTTAATAATAAGCTATGTCAGTTTTGGGTTGAGGTAGATCGAGACAAGTTGGATGGATTAGGTAGTGATTATGTTTTTTGGACTACACCCAAAATCTCTACAAAAGTGAATTTTTGGAGTTATCAAATGACAGATTTAGGTAAGATGGTCTCTATGACAATTGTAGGGTGTTGAGTCTAGATTCTGTTAAAAATATAATTCTAATATAAGGTTACTGTTTAGTCATTCAAAATATATTTTCTTTGTGCTCTTTTCTGCACAGATTTTTCTAACCAAAGTTATTTTTCAAAATCTGCTATTAGGTGATGTAAATGGATGCATTAGGAAGCTAACCAACTATACTTCAGAGGATTTAGTTTAGAATTGAGTTAGTTATGGGATATGGAATAGTACTAGTGAATGTATGGCAGATTTGATACAATTGGAGTCTAAATACCATTTGGAGTCTAAAACCCATAAAAACATCCAAAAAGGAAGTTTTATATCATTAGAGGTTATCTTACATCATTCTAGTAACCTCTATGTTATTACTATAGGTAAGGATTCATGAGATCAATTTATATATATTCCAAGAACTTACTTTCCCTTACATGGTAGAATTTGGTAAGGCTTTTGTGTAGAAGTGATGCAAGCTTTTAGATCTCAAATGCTTTCTAATATTTCAGATTTGAACTCCTAGAAATGATAAAATTATTTGGTTTGGGTTAGTGTGGAAATATAATAATTAAGTTATTATGCTTGGAAGCATTGGGAGGATGTCATGTTTTGGACTTGTTTGATAAAAGAAAAAGTGTTTAACCAAGGTGGCTTTGGTAACGAATGTGATGGTAGATGGATTCTTATGGGTTTGGTTAGTAAAGGATTGAATGGTTATTTAAGAGTTTCTACAAGTCTAGGCCGCATAGAGTTGGTTGTGGATCCACAGTCCGTCTAGATCGTGCGTTAGTGTTGGCTTGTCGAGTTAATACCCCAGGCTAATTGCGTACCACCGTGTAGGATCGGTGAGGCCTTTGTGTGGGATCGATGAGTTGCAGTGTGCCAGCCCATGCGTGGGTGCTCCACTTGTGCGATGACCGTATGCAGCTTCGACGACGGGTAGTGAGGTGGAAAACCAGCTAAGGGTGGTTAACCCAATTTACAGACACGCTAATTCATGAATCTTGCACACACTTTATTTCTGACATGGTATTGTTATACGTGACTTGTCTTTGCATGATTTGATGGAATTGATCGTATGATATGTAGCATGTTATTTCATTAACTTAAAATTGCATAAACTGTTTATAACATGCATTATGCTACTTACTGAGACATTAGTCTCAAACGAGTTTTGTTTTTACCGGTTTTGTTTTCAGATCCGACGGATGAAACGCGTAGTGGGGTCGAGTTTGAGGGTTATCCTGAATATCGGCCGGAAGATTACTACCGTCCTAATTAAAGGTTGAGAAGGCAACAATTTTTGGATAGTTGTATATGTTCATATTTTTGGAAACTGTACATTGTATATGTTGTAAATGAATACAGAGAGAGAAGGTGTGAAACTTAGTGAACTTTATTTTAGATATGTGTATGTTTGATGGTTTAGTTTTGGAATGGATATATATGTTTATCTTGTGATTATCAGGTATTGGGGGCTTAGCCCAGCCTTATACTTATAGGCGTTATATAGTCGTTTTTTCTGAAAATTTTAGGATTTTATTATAAGTGTCTTGTTAGTCCTTAAGAGGGTTTTCACCATGCTTTGGGCCCTAAATTAGCGCTCGAGAGCCAGTATAAACCTGACACGGGTGGAGCTGGTTTCGGGGTGCTACAAGTCCTGTATGTGCGGATAAGTGGCAATTTCCATGTATTGATTCATGTGCTGCATGCTGATGGTTCATGCCAAACTTTGTAAGTTTCGTGCACAATAAGTCGTTGACTACACCTCTTGTCTCAGTGATATACGAGTTTGAGGGTCATAGTAGCTTCACCTCTAAGTCGCATGGTGGCATAGCAATGAAGAGTATCTATTCAAAGACTTATCTTGCTCTATGAGTCCTGTGATGTCACATGTATTGTTTGTTTATATTTTATTGTTTATCTTGGAACATTTACATGAATTTGATATATCTGCCTTTGCCTTGTTTTATCGATATACCTCATGACTATTTCATAAAAATTAGATTGTTTAATTGCATGTACCTTGCTACTTGTTGAAATATAAATCTCACTCCCGTTTTCACCTATTTTTTAGGTATGCATGGAGAGATTGTCAAGATTGAGGTAGTGTGCTCATGGGTAGAATTGTAATCCAATGCTTAGGATTATTCCAGATTAAAGAACATGTAATCGTAAACTAAATTGTATTAATTGAGATATTATGTTATGTTTCCAATTGTACTCTGATATAAATGAAAAGTTTTAATTCTACATAAATTTTAGTTTGTTCTGAGACCCATTTCAAAAGTAACACTCCAGGTTTGGTTGTTGAACCAGATTCGGGGCGTTATAGTAGCACTTTGGATTTGGGTTGAGTGCTGGTTTTGCATTAACTCGGGTTCGGGGCGTTACATAATGGGTTAGTGACGTTATAGAAGGGTTGTAAGGGTGTTGTAGTTTGGTGGGTGACGGCTTGGGAAATTACAAAAGTTTGTGTGTGGAAGTGTTGCAGGCATGGTAGGTGGGATGTAGGAGCATGACGTTGCAAGGCTTGGGCAATTATAGTGTTTGTTTGAAAAGTAGGGTGGTTGTGTTAGGTATGGTATGTATGGTAAATTGAGGTTTTAGTGATATACGTGCAATGTTGTATGGGGTCTTCTGAGTTGTGGGTTTTATGAATTGGTTGAGTCATGACTGGTGTATATTATGAGTTGTCAAGCTAAGGCATGTGAATTGAATTGATGATGGTTGTAAGGTATTATGCAAAGTAGTTTGTGAGTCTAAGTGGTGTTGGCAAAGTAATAGTAAATGTGATTATTTTTTCTTACATGATTTTCTACATAATCTAAGTCTTTAAAATAGTATGTGAATTTATATGACGATTGTTACCTTGTGAATGGCCAATTAAGAAATCTTTTCTTATGAATTCAGATTCAGATTTATAACTACATAAATTCCAATTATGTTGAAACTTAGATTTTTATGTCTAAAATGTTAAGGAAGGGCATGCATTCATTATATGTTAAATTGTGAATGATTTGAGTTTATTACTGTTTAGAGTGGAGACTGTATGAATTTTAATGCCTATCTATATTGCTTATAAATTCCTATTTAGAGACTTCTAAAATATTTGCCTTATCAGTGGATGTTGGATTTGATGAAATATTATGTCAAGTGAATGGTTATGAATGTGGAGTCAAGATGTAAAAAAGTTTAAGACTCCGAAAACCCAAATTCATGAAAATAAGTTATGGTGCCTATGCAACACTCAAGTGAGCCACACTCATACCCAACCACGCTCAAACAACTAACATAAAATTTCATTTAATTGTTTCTAAATGTGGTTTGTGATGACCCAGGATGAATTATATTATGTTAATTGAATGAATGAGATTTATTTGTAATATTTGAGATTATTTTTGGCAACCTGGAATGACAGATGAGTTATTGTATGATGAATCAACTTGTTATTGACATAATTATAATCATGTTTGTAACCCAGACATGATTATGATTGTGATGGCACTCCTAGTCCTTACTAGTTGAGTACCCAGTGGTATGTGGTGAATGAGATAGTACTCCTAGTTGCATACTAGTTGAGTACCTAGTGTGAGATATCCACTAGGATGATGTTGAGTACTCCTAGTGGTAAGGATTCATTAGTTGGGTACCCGGTGTGAAAACCATCAGGAGTTCAGATGAGAGTACTTCTAGCACTACAAAAAAGTCGACTTTTACCGGCGGTAGATTCCCGCCAGTAAAAGTCAAATTACCGCCGTTAAATATTTAACGGCGGTAAATCCTACTGCCGCCTAATACCGAGCCGCTATACGAATCGACGACTCCTCCAACGGCGGTAGCAAAATTACCGCCGCTATTTTGGAGAAATAGCCGGCGGGAATTTAACGTCGGTAATTACCGTCGTTAAATTCCCTTTTTACCAATGGGTCTTGCCGCCGCTTAATAAGATAATTTTTAATGGCGGTAACATTTACCACCGCTAATACCTCATATTCTCGGCGGTAATTACCGCCGCTAAAATCCTCATGTTCTTCCATATGCCTTTAGCGGCGGTAAGTACCGCCGCTAATACCTTGTATAAGTAAAATACGACTCTGGTTTTAAGCGGCGGTAATTACCGCCGCTAAAAGCCTTTACCTGCATATACAAAAACTATAATTAGGTGGACCGAAAATCCTGTAAAATACCTGTAAAATACCTCATTTCGTAGCAAATTTTATAACAAATAGAGCAAAACAATTACAAAGAAGAAAGTGAATTAAAATAGATTCTAATAAAATTAAAATACTCCAAACATTCATGTCATATAAATTAAACTAAAGAACAGTAAATTAATGGTTTCCATTAACAAGTGATATTGCAACTCATATCAATTTAATAGCCCTGTATGAAAATAACAATGAATCATGCGTCAGTAAAATTATAAGTAGACAAATCAATTTAGCCAAAAAAAAATTTATATATATATATATATAGAACCGAAGCTATCTGTGTTACTCACCTCAAATAATAAGAATGCATGTCTGTCTAGCTAAAATCCCGAGGAGGACTATCATTTGCAGAAGTTTCGCCAGGAGACTATAAATTGTAACAAAGATCATTAAGTGTGATATTTAAATATAAAGATGATATGAATTTGTGCTATATGTATTTTTGAAAGGCATTTATATAATACCTGTGTTTGACGGTTACTCATCATTAAGTTTCTAAATTCTTCAAATTCTCTGGCATGCTGTGCAACAGTTGCTTCAATTGTTTGTCGTTGTCGCATCTCTTCTTCTAGCTGCTCTTCTGTACGTTGCAATTGTTCTCGCATCCTATTAAACTCATCTATATCGACATACCGAGATGACATACTCGAGGATGCACTACCACCCCACAACCTAGTGGGCTTGTGGCCAAACCCACAACACCGCACCCTGCCATGTGTGTCATGCCCCATGACTTGAGTATATACATCATCTCGGGCTGTTGAATCTGGCGTGCCTTGTTCCATGATAGTTTGCATTTGATCCTGAAAAAAATATTTATGCAATCATTGAGTTATCAAAATAGATGCTAATAAAGTTAATCGTATGCTACAATTATACCTACAATAAGAGGAAATAACTTACTATCTTGTCAGCTGCTTCATCATTGATTGGCGTGCCATCTTTTCGAATATGCGTTCTTATAAAAGTCTCAGCATGGCCCGCCAATCCCTAATGAAAAAATATAGTGTTAATTCATCATAAATCATTTAAACATCCACAAGCAGAAATTAATACAATTAACCCAATTAAAAAGATGAAGAAATATAAAAACAAAGAACACATGTAGAGATAAATTAAGAAAAAATAAGAAAAATTTCGACAGCATCTCCCCTAAAAATAGAGGGTTGTCCAGACCAAATTAGTCTAAAATAAAGCCATTCAACCTGAAAAACAAAAAAACATGCAAAACGTAGCATTCATATACAATCCTCATTCACATAAATATTTAATCTTATCACATAAATATTCATATACAAGCCATTTGTTATACCTGTTCGTTTCTGACCCTGGCAAAGCTCTTTGTCCTAGCCGTATGATTAAAGGTCTGGTTGGCACGATTAGTTTTATTCCTTGCTGACACGTTCTGCAACATATAATCATACAAAGTCAATAAACAAGGATGCAGTAGCTTTAGAAGACATATTAACTAATTAACAAATTACCTGAGCACTTTGTGAGTTCCAGTACTCTACTATAATTGCCCATTGCTCCTCTACCACATCTGGTGGGTGATGATTTATACGTTCAGCATTTGTTTCGTATGGGTCGTAATGGTTTTATTTCAAATCGGACTTATAGTCCCTCCATTTTTTATTAATTGATTGCATGATAACATCATGTAACCTCTCTTCAACCTCAAACTTTTCCTACGGTGCATAACAAATTGAAATTTAAAAGTTAATACCAATTAGCTAAATATGTGGACATTTTAAGCAATGAACTACATTAAAATTTAGATTATATACCTTTACAAGCGACCACGCTCGGTCCTTCTCCCTATCTGTGACTTCTCGCCAGCCAAAGCGATTCAGGGGTATAACACGTCCATCGCGTGCCAGTGTCCCACAAAAACTAGCCAATTTGGAGGCATTTGGTCCAATTGGCTGCCCCAATTCATCTATATCGACGCTGATCTTTTCTCCAGGTCGAAGTTTTAGTAAATCAAGGCATCTAGTAGGGTCTCTACCCTTCCTAGCTGGCCCACCCTCTGCCATCTAATAAAATACACTATATGCTGTAGAAAATAAAATCATACAAGTCAATAACAATCTGATTCATCATAAAGGGCTATTGTTTGTTAGTTAGTTTAATAGAAGAAAATAGTGTCGTATTCAAGACAAAAAATGAGAATGAATAGGATCACTACAATTCAAATACAATTCATTCATGGTCATCATCAGAATTCGATCCCTGTTCGTCATGAACAGGATCACTAGAAGATGCGAGCTGTTCTGTACTCGTATGAGGATGAGCATCAACTGTTGTGCCAGGTACGTCTTCCCTTGCCCAACTCAACCCATCAATCTCTTCTTCATTATTTGTTACAAGCTGGGTAGCATATGGCTCGCAATCAATGGGTTGATCATCATTCGTGATCAATTCAAACAAGTCCCTTGGCTTAGTCTTCACAACAACATTCCACTCTTCATCGATTGGATCCACCACAAAGAAAACTTGTTCAGCTTGAGATGCGAACACAAACGGATCATCCATGACATGTTGACCAGTGTATAATAACCGCTTGAAGTTCACAAGTGTAAATCCTAACTCATCTGTCTTAATGCCTCTTCCTTGTGTCATGATATCAACCCAATCACACTTAAACAGTACATGTCTAAGCTGCTCTGAATATGCCAATTCGACCACATCAGTCAGACGCCCGTAAAAAGACATATAACTTGTTATTGGATTTTTATCTTTCGTACTAGCGTAGCTAGTAGTGCTTGCTTTTACCACAACACCGCTATTCTGACTCTTTGAGGATTTCTCTTTCTCCATCGTGCAAAAACGATATCCATTACTTATGTATCCCTTGAATATTTTTGCCATTGATTGTGGCCCCTGTGACAACAACATAATGTCCTCGGAGACGGCACTATTTGTTGCTTTTAGTGTCTCGGCCTATAAATAAGGGGCCAAGTAGGTTAAGAAATGCAATATTAAACAGCACATGTGGAGCTATAACTATAAATGAAATAAGGTTTCTTACATGTTCTTTAAACCATTGCATGAATTCATTATTATGTTTCTTTTGTATGTCATGTTCCCTTGCCCTTGGAGTTAACATCTTAAGAAGGCTTAGATGGCGCCTGTAAGTCAAAATACAATGATTAATTCAAAGAATATGAAAATATTGTAATATAGAAACAAATGGATGAGGTAAGCAAGTAACTTCTTACATTCGAAAACTTGCAACCCTATCGTCATTGAAAAGCACATAACGATGCGCTTGTGCCCACTCAATATTGGATAATTTATATGGTTGGGCACTTCCAATTGCAGTTTCATCATAGTTTCTTTGCGGCTGATTAGTTTTTGATTCTACGTTAGGTAAGTATCGGGAACAGAATATCATACATTCTTCCGCAATATACCCTTCTGCAATTGACCCCTCCGGTTGTTCTCGATTGCGCACATATGACTTTAGGGTGTACAAGTACCTATTATGAAAAACAAAAATCTTGATAATCAAGATGATTCGACGGCGAAATACAAGGAAACACATTTAATAAGACTGTTGTAATACGTACCTTTCAATTGGATACATCCAACGATATTGGACAGGCCCCCCTTCCATAGCTTCATTTGCTAAGTGAATTGGCAAATGCACCATAGTATCAAAGAACGATGGGGGGAAAATCCTCTCCATCTGGCATAATACTTGTGCAATACTATCTTGAAGGCGCTTCAAGTCATCAACTTCACAAACTTTGGAGCACAATTGATGAAAAAAGTTGCTTAACTCTATTAATACGGATGCTACATTCTTCGGCAACACTTTCCGAATAGCAAGAGGCAATAGTTGATGCAGCAATACATGGAAATCATGACTTTTAAGACCAAATGTCTTCCGTTCTTTACTACTCACCCGTTTAGCAATGTTGGACGAATAACCATCTGGAACCTTTATACTTTTCAGCACTTTGCAAAATATATCTTGTTCCCGTTTGTCTAGTGAGAAGCATGCAGCCGGCAAACATGCTTTCTTTCTATCTGGTAACATCTGTGGATGAAGTGCGTGTCTAATACCCATGTCAACCAAATCCAAGCGCGCCTTAACGTTGTCCTTCGTTTTTCCATCAATATTTAACAATGTACCAAGTATACTATCACAAACATTCTTCTCAATATGCATCACGTCCAAATTATGTTTCAACATAATATCCCTCCAATATGGCAATTCAAAAAATATGCTCTTTTTCTTCCAATTAAAGGGCATCGCTCCTTTACCAGTGTTTTTAGAGTACTTCTTACTGGTATGCTTCCCGAATACATGTAAACTGCCCCTTAAGTGATCAACAATATCCCACCCGATTAATCCTATTGGAGCTTTCCTTGTCTCTGTGGTACCATTGAAGGATTGTTTCTGCTTTCGAAACTTATGATCAAGAGGTAGGAATCGACGATGACCCATATAACAGTGCTTCCGGCTATGATGCAAATACTTAGAACACGTGTCTTTATGACAAGAAGGGCATGCAAGTTTCCCTTTAGTGCTCCAACCCGAAAGCATAGCATACCCAGGGAAATCACTAATCGTCCAAATTAACCCTGCACGCAGAGTGAAGACCTCCTTTCTTGACGCATCATATGTCTCAACCCCAGAAACCCATAGGTCTTTTAACTCTTCTATAAGAGGGCGCAAGTACACATCAATATCATTTCCCGGCCCCTTCGGCCCTGGTATGAGTTAAGAAAGGATCATGTTTGGTTGTTTCATGCACAACCACGGTGGCAAGTTATATGGAATCAAAATGACTGGCCACGTGCTGTGGGTGATACTCATTGATCTAAATGGATTGAAGCCGTCAGCTGCTAAGCCCAGTCTAACATTATGAGGATCAGAACTGAACTCGCTATTCATAACATCAAAATATTTCCAAGTCATAGAATCCGCAGGATGCCTTAACTTATCATCACCAGTACGACCATCCACATGCCATCTCATATCATCGGCAATCTTGGAAGACATATACAATCTTTGAAGACGCGGCTTCAAAGGAAAGTGCCTTAATATCTTTGTTGCCTTTTTCTTTCCCTTTTTATTGGAATGACTGTCTTCGGATTTCCATCTAGAAGTACCGCAAATATCACACTTTTGTTTTTCACTAGTTTCATTCCAATATAGCATTCAATCATTTGGGCACGCATCTATTTTGTTATAATTAAGACCCAGGTCCGATATCATCGTCTTGACCTGTGAACTTGTTTCTGGCAATTTTGACACAAATGGAAATGTCTCTCTCAACAACTCAAGCGCCAAAGTCAATGACTTATTGCTCCATCCACTTAGGCACTTTATATGAAATAGTTTAACAATGAACGACAATTTCATGTGGCTTTTACACCCTGGGTATAACTCTTCTCCAGCATCATGGAACAGTTTCTCAAACTGTGGATTATTACAAGTTGGGTATCATTTGATGGCCTATGTGAAGAACTCGCAGATACGTCCATTTCATCCGGCACCCCATAAGCTTCTTTAACCATGAGCCTAACTTCATCACCCACAAATTGTGCATCATCTACTATGGGATTAACACGGGGGGGGGGGGGGGGGGTTATGAATCGAGAATATCCTCCCCATGATAGTACCATTTTGTGTAGTTTTGATCAAATCCATTGCAAATCATGTGTTCGTATGCAACTTCTTGACTTTGATACAACACATTATTACATTTCGGACAAGGACACTTCAACAACCCATTAATAGTTGCCCCGCAAGAACATGCGAACTTGATGAAACCCAAGACTCCATCTTGATAATCTTGACTAGCCCTATTCCATCCATAGTAAACGTAACCTATTTAGTTAATAAATATAGATACACACCCTTCATCAAAAAATTAAGAAATTAACATAATAAATACCTAGATATTTTCATCCACCTTCGATCCATCTATTAGTATGTTGTGAAAGAATTTACCCGTCGCTTTTGAATAAGATTACTTTCTGCAAAACATACTCTATAAATGAATCTAGCTAATAGCAAACGGTACTTATGTTAGTTTTAAAATTTATGCTTGGTTTTACCTATTTAGGAATACCAAATACATTACTTGTTTGTCATAAGATTCATATATTTCTCCACGAATTTCGGCAGTATCTTTGCGCAGTTCTTCAAATACGTAAAGTTTTCTGACGTAAAGTCAATAAAACTACGTATTTGAAGAACAAAGAGATAAAACCAAAATTATAAGTAGAGATATATATAAATCGCATGTCAACAAGTAACATACTTGATATCCCCAAACTGTCAATATGACAATCCAAGATGTTACATGTGCAAATCTATGCCTTCATATTTAAATACTAAGAATTATTGCAAACTTACTGCGAAGATGCAATATCTTCAAAGTACACAAAATAGGATGGGCATAGTTACACATGTAACCTTTCAGACGGGTATTTGAATTGTTCCCACCTTTTTTATGAGATAAATAAATATAAAAACAATAACTAGGTTAACCAAAAAATAGAATAAAAAACTGCTAATCATAATATCAATGCTATTGAACAGCATTAGAACAGAAATATCACAACAAGGAACTTAAAGAGATAAATAATGGTTTAACCATTATTTATCTCCCCTAAAAATTTCGGCAGCATCTCCCCTAAAAATAGAGGGTTGTCCAGACCAAATTGGTCTAAAATAATAATGGTTTAACCTGTAAACAAAAGAAGAGTCGAAGCGTTCACATCCATATCCACATCCATATCCAAAAATAGCATTCACATCCATATCCAAAAATAGCATTCACATTTATGTATAGAGAGAAGTGCCCAAATTAATTAGGGTAGGATAATGAAGTCAAAGCTTTCAAGGAGCTAGCGATGAAAATTTGAAGTGAAAACCTGAAAGGAAGACTTACTTGGTTGGTAAGTACCTATTCCTTTTTTCTTTTAGTTTTTATGTTTATTCTTATAATTATTAGTCAAAGATACATACAACTTATAAATCAATAGAACTTACTAAATGAATATCCCCATTTAGTAAGTTCTATTAATTAAATAAATATGGGAAAGGATAATACTTCATAAAAAGTTTATTTGTAGATTTTTTTGAAATTTTTTTTTAATAATATTGTATCCCCAACACAAAAGGGAAAAAAAATTTCATATAAAATGATCCTAACACCTTTTGTTGTTTTTTTTATTTGTTTCTTGGTAGGGATGATCCTAAGCCTTCAGTGTATCACCATTTCAAGTTTTTAAAAGGAGAAGGAAATCAAGTAAGAGGTCCCATCAAACAGTGGCCAAAATAGACTTCAGGGAAAAATGTTGAAGAGTTACAATCTAATGAGTTGGGTGTGCACCCTTATCCTAATGATCTTTATCCTAGTAAACCTCTTTGAAGGAGTGCTTTTTCTTGTAAACATGATCAATAAGAATTCTAAGCAAATATACCTATTAATGGGTTAATATACTAACAAAAGGAGTTCCAAGAAAAAAGAAAAGGTCAAAGCATAACCACTATGTTGCAAGCATCTTGTCTGCCTTTTCAAAGTTCTTTCCTTTGTGAAGTTAAACAAAACTTTAGTTCATAATCTTGACCAATGAAGCATAATCCAATAGAGGCTACTTGAGCTTCTTAAACTATCCTTTTTAACTATAAAAAACTAAATTATTTTGATGTGATTTTCATATAAAGTGTCCAAGTGAATAATCAAGTCTACACTTCAAGTAAAATAATACCAAAACAAAGATTGACAGCTATTTTACTCACAACTAGAGGTGAAGAATACAAAAAGGAAAAATAAATAAACAAAGAAAAGAGACTGACTTTGTCGTCCAAGGATCCGCCTACAGTGTTGGTTAGAGACCAAAAACTTTTTCCAAACATTGAAACAGAAACTGATCTAATTGTAACAGTTTGAAAAATCTACAAATATACAGTTGATTTGGTTCTATTAATTAAATAAATGGATATCCCCATTACAAACTGATCTAATTGTAACATTGCTAGCCCCAATAAATGAATACACCATTAGGACAAAACAAGTAGATGTACACATTTGTCTTTTCATGTCACAGTAAAATTAATACTAAAATAGAATATCCTTACTCCAAATTTTGTACACCACTGTTAAACTCAGTTCTCAGCAATGGTTATGTTTTGAAAAACAGGTTCGGAATTAATGTGTTAGAAAAATGCAACTGAAACAAATGATTATGAATGATTTCTTCAACTTATTGCTGAGGCAACTAAAAGATCGTTTCTGGTTCAACTTACACTCATACTGCTAAATTTTGTGAATTTACCTCAAGGTTTGACTGGCCTTAAGGTGGAATTCCTGTGCTTTGGTGGATATAATGTACTTTCAATATCTGATACAGAGATTTACTTTTTCTTTAGAAGTAACATTTTTCCTATTTATAGCATCAAAACTTCCGCTGTATCGAGGCATAAAAAAAATAGATTGAATTGTCAAAATGCCGCGATTTATTTAGCTGATACCGACCACAATGAAGAAGCAGTCGCTAAAGCTAAGGAGCCCATTTCAAATGTTATTTGAAGCCTTATCCCTGAAAGCATATCCTATCTTAATTCAACACCTAAGCATATTCATCCTTCCCTCATTATAAATAGAGATGTCTTGACGTTACAGAAGCAAACGGCGAAGGGCGACAACTTACCTGTGAACTGTGAACGGCAAACGGCGACGGAGAAGATGGCCGGCGTTGGCGACGGAGAAGACGAACGGTGATGGAGAAGATGGCCGGCGGCGGCGGCTTGGCGACGGAGAAGACGAACGTCGACGGAGAAGATGGCCGGCGGCGGCTAGGCGATGGAGAAGACGAACGGCGACGACGAACGGCTTGGCGACGGCAAGAAGGTCGGCGACGGCGAGCAGCAAAGGAAAAACCAGAGTTTTCGCGCAAAGAAGAAAACCCCATTTCGCGCGATTTGGGGATTTATACCCTTTTAGCGGCGGTAATAAGTTACCGCCGCTAAAACCCAAGTTCGCGCGATGGAATCATAACCTTTTAGCGGCGGTAACTTATTACCGCCGCTAAAACCCAAGTCCCGGCGATGGCATTATACCCTTTTAGCGGCGGTAACTTATTAACGCCGCTAAAACCCAAGTCCCCGTGATGGCATTATATCCTTTTCGCAGTGGTAACTTATTACCGCCGCTAAAACCCAAGTCCCCACGATGGCATTATACCCTTTTCGCGGCGGTAACTTATTACCGCCGCTAAAACCCAAGTCCCGGCGATGGCATTATACCCTTTTAGCGGCGGTAACTTATTACCGCCGTTAAAATCCGATTCCGCGATGCCATTGTAACCTTTTAGCGGCGGTAATAATATACCGCCGCTAAAACCCAAGTTGCGCGATGGCAATATAATATTTTTTGCGGCGGCAAATAATTCCCGCCGCTATCAAGCGTTTTCGCGGCGGTAATTACCGCCACTCAAAATATTTATTTTACTTATGAAAAACATAACAAATATTATTTTCCCCGGTGGTAGTTTTCAATATTACCGGCGGCTCTACCGCTGGTACAAAGACGCGCCAAACATACGCGCGAGAATTGGAGTTGGCGCCATTCTTTTTAGTGGCAGTAGAAATTTACCGCCGCTAAAGACTTACTTCAACAGCGGTATACAGGCCCCCGCCGCTTAAATGTATTTACGGGCTTTTAGCGGCGGTAATTGTTTACCGCCACAAAAAACCTGCCGCTAAAGCCCCGTTTTTTTTTAGTGTAGTGCCTAGCCAAGCATTAGTTAAGTACTTGGTGGGATTATCTTCGGGATGTAGTACTCCTAGGGACACACCTAGTTGAGTACCTAGTATGGGACGCCTACTGGGAGGTTTGATTTATGAGTACTCCTGGTGCATAGCACTAGTATGAGTACCCAAGGTAATTTTATACTCCTGGAAGTGTGATGATAATTTTATGGTTTAGAGTTCATTGTACTTAGCATTTTAATCCATCATGTCTTATTTAACGGTTTAGCATTATTTATTACTGTGTTATTTTACATTTTAGTTTGTAATTAATTTGAAGGCAATGTTATTTTATTTTATAAAAAGGCATGTTCCCTTAATTCTTATATTATATGTGGTATACTACTCATATGAATGAAACCTAGGAAAAACTTAGAGAGTAATTATTGTTAAATATTATACGTATTTGGTGTAATACTATTATAGTAGAGATATTGTGCATATTTTCATATGAGGTGTATTAACCTCACTTACTGGGTTTCATTGAAACTCACCCCTTACATTTTCGCAGGAAATAATTAAGAAAGGAGGAATGAAAGGAAGTGAAAGGATAATTGTCTGTTATGAACCAGATTTTATTTCGTCTTAGTATTTTTATCGTGTTGATGGATCATGTAATTTGGTTAAGTATGAACCAAATTAGTTGATTTACATTAGTGGTTTAATCTTGATTAGAGATTGTTTTGACATTTTTTTATTTCGCTGAACTCTGATGATATTTAATGAGATTTTAGGCATTTTATTGTCTTTTAAATGTGCTTTGGAATTTGCTTACGAGGAAGGTCATGCTCGGTCCTACTCACGCAATGTAAGTTGTGAAGTGAGGATTTAGGACATGACAAAGTGGTATCAGAGCCAGGTTAGGCTCAATGATACTAGGGAAAGATATGTAGTATTATAGTACTATGTTTTGTGAATTATGAATGATTGAGTACATAATATTTTACATATTAATATTTCTTTGCTTGTAATATCATGATATTTTATTCCATCATTAGATGTCTCAGAGGACTAGGAGTCACACTACTGGAGTTGGATCCTCTGGTGAGGGCCAGGCAACTGTGCCACAGATGGATGATGTCATGAGGATGATTAGTGGGTTGGTAGAGGTAGTGCAAGAGAACATGGCATGTCAGAATAGGGCTCCCCTCAAGCCAACTCAGAAACCTTGGGTTGGTGATGAGTTGTTGTTCTTCAATGGTGGCTCTTTTGAGGAAGAGGGAACAAATCTTGAACGAAGTAAGTCAAGGGGATGCTTTGCATTGAGATTCTTGTACCTTGCAAGGACTTCAGCAGGCCTCTGTAGTGAGTTATTGAAGAACTCCAAGACTAATGTGGCCAAGGAAGGGCTGGTTTCTTCTCCTGGAGTTTTAGATAGATCGAATAAAGATTGGAGTATGAAGAAGGGAAGCTGGTTCTCAAGCTTGAGAAGGTCTCTTGATAAAAAGGAGAACACCCACCACATCGAAAAGATGGGGTTGTCTGCTTCAACGGGTACAAGCTTTCCCACTTTGCGAAAGAGTTCAATGACGAAGCAGCCGTCAAGTACCATCATCTACACGAATTCATCAACAGTGAGGCTGATGGTCTCGGAGTAACAATCTCTTGCTTTGGTATCCAGTGGCTGTAGTGCTTTTAAATAGTCTGCTAAGCCTAATCCTTTGGCTTCTAGTGTTCTAGAGATTAAAGAACCTAGATATTTCAAATTGTGGTCTTGGAACATTTAGAGGTGTGGCTGATCATGGTGATAAGGGCCTATGGAGACAATATGAGGCCGGTGGGTCTTACCATTGATGTTGATGAAGTCGTGACGGACCATGAAGACACAGCAAGAGCTTAGAGCAGCAAAAGTCCTCAACAGCTTGGGCTGATCTAAGATCTTTTGTTGCAGAGAAGATAATCAATCCTTAAACCAAAAACAACAGTAAAAGTTAAGAGCGAAGTTTGCAAGATCATCTGCAACCATATTTGCTTCTCTGAACACGTTTAAGAAAATGAGTTGATCAAATAGCGTGCTCAGCATCCACGCCTCCAAGATGAGGCTCTCTATCTTCCAAGGGGAATTGCACCTTCTATTAATACAGTCTACCACTGAGCTTGAATTGCTTTCAATAATAACCTTCTGATACAACAAGGCTCTAGCCATCTTCAATCCCTCAACAACTGCACTTGCCTCAGCAACTAATGATCATTTACGTCCCAATTTTAACGCCAAGGCTCCCACAATTCTGCTATCAGAGTTCCTTGCGATTGCTCTGGTCCTAGGCATCCGCGTGCTGCACCATCTACATTGTGCTTTATCCAATCTTCATGTGGCTTGTTCCATCTGATGTATCGATCTCCAGGTGAAGGTCCTTCCAGTCACATAAGCTACGGTTCATATATTTATACCTTCTTCATCTTTAAAGAAATTAATTTTAATTATCTTTCTCCCACATAAAGTGGAAAGGTGAGTAAAAAAATAATAATATTTGTATTACATCAGTGAATTTCATAGCCCACAATTTTCTTGCCTGGCTTGGAAACGTGGTTATATTATTTAATCAAATTCCTGTATTATTTTATAAGAAAACTACTTTACAGTTTTTTTTTTCCTTAGAGCCATTGTGAAATCTCGTATAGATATCAAAATTTTATATAAGGCCATATTACTAAAATTCATAACTAATCCTAAAAGGTTAATACATGCTTGTAAAAAGACCAACGGAGTAATCTCAGTTACAAGCCAAGATACCCATAAAATATGAGGATCTTACATATTTTTGGGATTTGATTTATCATCCATTAGAGCTTAAATTAATTTGGAAAATCCCTAAGATTTAAAGGGGGTTCTTGGTAGAGATTATGGATTATGGATTATGGATTACTATCCAAATTCTCATTATTGATTTTCAAAATCCAAAATCTTGTTTGGATACTGTAGATTTTTTGAATTTAATTATATACGCGATTAGTATCTAGAGTCTCATTAGTATCTAGAGTTTCGTTTGATTGAAACCAATTATTGAGACTAAATTTGGAGTTTTTATATGGGAAAATTATCAAAAAGTCCATTGATATTAAGTTATAGGATCATTTTTAAAAAATAACTAAATTTGAGGATCACTTTACTTTGTACACAAGCTCATTGTATATGGGACGCAAGCTTCTTATATGGGACATAAGTGCATCTTACATGAGACATGAGCGCATTCTATGTGGGGCACAAGTGTATCATACATGGACACGAGCGTCTTTTGTCTATAATAAAATGACAATATTTTTAATTATTTTTTAGAAGTGACCCTTCAGGTCAATTATTTTTTAAAAGTGGTCAATGTTTAAATTATAATGGAAAGGGTATTTTGGTCAAGAAAGAATAAAAAATATATACATATATTTTTCTTAATTATTCTTCTGAACACACCACCCTTGCAATTAATATCTTTAAAAATTAAAATACTTGTTTTGAAGAAGAAAAACAAATTTACATAATTTGTAAAATTATATTAATCCTGTAAAAAATATAATTAATAATTATAGACATATTCTTATTTGTTATAAAATCATTAAATATAATAATATTTATTAAAAATATTAAATAGAATCCTTGCTTCAATATTTTTACTGAAATAAATATAATAATTATTAGAATAGATATGATATTGCTTTAGTTATCAAATATTGTTAATAAAGTATTATTTTGTATACATAAATAATTAATATATTTATCCAAATGTATTATTTTATATTTATTGGTAATTCTTATAGATATGCACAAAAGTATTATTATGCATAAACTACTAGTTTTGGGTTACCGAAAAATTATAAAAATACTTTATTAAGGTTAATTTTACTAGTATATTGAATTATGTAATATTTAGTTCATAAATTATCTCACTTGTTATAAAATCATTAAATAATTTTATTAATCTGCTTCCTAATTAATTATATGTCCCACTATTACAGGATAATTGTTTAAATAAATGTATATAACAAGTACGATTAATACTTGTTAATTTTTTGATAGCTATTCCAATTAGGAAAACATAATTCAAACGTGGAATTATGAATATAAACAAGTATGTCTATACATTATTAATAATTACACAAGAATGTTTAGGAGTCGCGTCTCAATTGGCGCTAACCTTTAGGATTGCATGCATACACACTTTGTGTGCTTGATTTTCATTTCTTGCGTGTTTTTAATTTTGTTTTTTTGTGTCGTTAAATCCTGGCAGAGTCCTGAGACATGGTGAGTGACTGAATAATACCTTACTATTTTATCTATTAATATAAATAATTTAATTTTTTAATAGATACTTTTAGGGCGATGGTGAGTGAATTAATTATTTAATGTAAGAATTTATTATAGCAATAATAAATTATAATTAGCATAAATGTGATTATAAAACAATAAATCATTATTGGTTATACACTCATACGAAATAATTAATCTATTTTAGTCAAATTATGAAGATTGTCGAGCTCCTCACAACATATCCAATATATTCAAAACTTTGAATAATGGATTATCGATCTCAATCCTTTTATTAAAAGATTGGGCCAAGTTTAATTAGAATTCAATTAAGGGAACAAAGGGTAATTACCGGATTACTAATTATTGAATTACCAATCCTAGAATACCTTGGACACACCTATGAAAGCACCCTATTTGTCCGCAAGATGCGTCAATACATGATTCCAATTAAGAGAATTTAAGAGAATACTAAAATACTAAACCCCCAATTATTGGATGATGTAGTTTTGAATATATCCAATACGTGTTATCTTAAATCTCCTACTAGTGGGCGATTTCGGCTTTGAAACACATGAAAGTTGACTTATAAATAATGTAATAGTTAGTGCATAACCCTTTAACATTATACGTCCAACATGTAATTAATTAAGTTTGTCCAAGATTTAAAGAACGCTAAAAGATAAATAAGTTTCCTCATCTTCATACATTAATGCTTGAACCCGGTGGAGATGAAAACGTAGTAACTGTTCGGAATTGTAAAGCTCTTCCTCCACAGGGTAAAAACCGAAGGGTAAACTTTCAGACGGTAAAACAAATTTCTTGTAAGCAGAAGAGCCTGAGGGTATTTTAATACTATACGATTGTCACTTTATTTTAGGAATGTGAAAGAGGGAAAGTATTATCATCGCATATTTTAAAAGAGGTTTTGTAATTTGCAGTGATTTATGTAAGTATATACTATATTTCACGCGAGAAGGTCCCCTGGGAAGCATGCCTAAAATATCCGTTCGCTGTGTAGTTTGGGGTTTCAATAGTACAGGGATATACCTTTCTAAACTTAGAATTTTTGTACAAAACCCAGTCAGTTTGTGACTGCTCCCCTTACTTCTCCTCTCCCCATTCCCTCTCTCTACGTGTAGTAGTGCACGTGCACCCCTGCTAGTATATATAATGAGAATAGGCCTCTTGGGGAAGCGTGCCAACAACTACACACAACTTTCCCACAAAGCCCTTACGTTCGTTGATTAAGCATAATTAATATAAGGTTAAAATAGTCAAAATCCTACTGGTTCATTTAAAATTTGAATACTTTCAAAATTGTTCTCTTTCTTTACGTTCGATACTGCAAGTGTAACGCTCCGGATTCGAGTTACGTAGCATAACCGTAACTCATCTCCAAGGGTTATCTTTTTCAACCAAGATCGATGTATCAGAATGAAAGAGAACATGAAAAGAACATTCAACCACACCAAAGACAACTACATCACTAAACTGATTACAAAATAGATTACATTAACACAACTTTCAAATCAAGACAAATATAAACTTAAGTTAATATAATCCTAGAATTTTCGGAAAAACGGCTATATAATGCTTGTATTTATAAGAATGGGCTAAGCCCTCAAACCAAGACCTGATAAACACAACAAAATATAGACAATATACATCATTTCAGAAAAAACTAAACCATCCAACATCTACAGAATTAAAATAAAATTCACTAAGGTTTTCACTCTCTTTCTCTCTTTCTCATTTACAATTTATATAAGATCCAAAAATAGACGACTACACAAAAAAATACTGCCTAACCCTATCCAGGATGATAATAATCCTTAGGGTTGTAGTCATCATCCGGTTCGTTAGTTCTGCCAACCCCAGTTTGTGCTCGTTCTGCAGATTTATTTGAAAACAAAACTGGTAAAAACAAAATACGCTTAAGACTAACGTTTCAGTAAGCAGCATAATGCATGATAAGAACATTTTATGCAGTTTCAACATTAAAGTAGTATGATAATGTAATATACAATCAAACTCTGGCAACTCATGCTAAAACCATATCAATATCATGTAATAACAATACTTTGAATTTTGTGGAATCATAAAACCAATAAAATCAGATTAATCCAAACCACGATCTCAGCAAAATCTCAATAACAACCAATAACAACAGTTTAACACAAATGTTCAATCGCCACCTCACAACTTACAATGGAAAGATCTAGCTAGGATCGCTTTTCCAAAGCGGAGCACTCAAGCATGAGACATGCAGGAGTGAATTATGTAACACCCAAATATAAGACCATTCCAGTACCAATCTCACGTCAAACTTGATGAGGGAACCACGCCGGGTCTATGTACCTCATCCTAACACCATATCCGATGAGGGAGCCACACTGGGCCTATGTTACCTCATCCCAACGCACGCAATACCCAACGAGGGAGCCATACTAGGCCTGTGTTACCTCATCCCAACGCACGCAATAACTGATGAGGGAGCCATACTAGGCCTGTGTTACCTCATCCCAACGCAATACCCATAAGAAATCAACTACCAAGGTACAACTAAAACCAAGTGAATTTCGTTGTTCAATTGCCATTTAATCTCTAGGCCATTCTGTCTTTTAGTATGCCATAGGCTTCTTGCCTTTCTCAACTAACAAGAAGCCTCAGCTTCGATTTTCAACCACACAACTCCAAACATGTTATCAAACCAAATTATTAATGAATAAAGGTAAAGAGTAATTCTATAACCACTTCTTGAACACAAATTGGAAATAAATCAATTTCATGTTTAGAGAAGACCAATACAAAATATCCACGGTTGGTTTGCAATCGCTGTTTACTCTGCAGAACTGATTTTAACTAGTTAATTAAATGCTAAACCTAATCTAATCCATAAGGAATTGGTATGCGTGCTATACATCATTTGAAAGCTCTACAAGTGTAGCTTCCAACGCAACAAACGGTTTGTAATTCGGAGTTTCCTACAAGAAGTTATGGCTGTTTCTCTACAGGTGGTTTAAAATAGCCGCGAAATTAAATGGACGGAAACCATCAAATTTTCATGATTTTTCTTGCAATACCTCGAGTTCCGATTGGTCCCAAACCAATTCCATTCAACTACAAATACCCTAAACTAAATTTTAAACTACTAATATAAATTTTTATGCAATGATTCCTAGCCTTCGCAAGCCGTCGAAATTTTAGACTGCTGACCTCATCTTAAGGTTCTCTGACAGAAGGTAGCCTAGACAAGTCTCATTTCCTCAGCCCCATTTCAGAACCTAAATCAATATTTTTCTTATGCCAAATCAAACCTAAAATCAAAACCTAAATTAAAACTCTCATCACAGTTAAAGGTCTCTTGAAATTACTAGAAAAACCACTGTAATCTCTAATAAGAAAACCATAGAGAATCCTTCATGATTGCTCACATAACGAGGTCAGACTGATAACTTTATTCATCAAACCAGCACTTTGTCAGTAGATGTACACCATAACTATCCATTAGAACATAACAATTTAACACACAAGTAACTTGGGAAAGAGCTCCTACACCAATAAGGATGACACACCTCACACCATTTTATACAAACAAGTTGGGCTACATGTTGACAGTTTAATCCTTGACCTGTCCATCGACTGAGGCATTCCCCAAAAATCAAACTGAACAAAGGTCTTCACATGTTGAAAGTATTCTAGTAAGCTAAAACATAGTAAATTTGAAAAAGAGAATTTCCAACTTCCCTTATTCGTTAAGCATTGGACTAACAATAATTATAAGATTTACAATGAGAAGAGATTCCCCACTCCAATTGGAAATCCAAGATAGATATGGATTAAATATTTAAACCAACCAAATAATCTTCTTTAAAATAAAGAAAACAATATGATAAATAAAACCCAAATGGTCAAAATGAAAGAAAAGTTACTTGAGGATTGTCTAATAAAAAGTATCAAATCCCCACATAGGTTTGAAACCAATCTTCACAAGAAACCGTTTAATGCACTCAACACTCAAGCAATAAATAGAGAAAGAAAAAGGAGCAGAGGAAGAGGAAAGGCACAACACAATTATACGAACCAGTAAAGACAACCTAAGAATCTCATGTCCTAAACAAGCAGATTACAACTGACAACCCCATTTACCCCTCTACTGATAGACTACTTAAACAAGCAGATTACAACAAATAAAAGGGCTTGCACAAACCAACAGAATTCCAACTATAAATCGCATTAAGAAAATAAACACATACGGATAGATTTCAAACACAAAACTAGCTCATCGACACACCATTCAACAAGAAATAATAGGATTTCAAAACCAGAACAGAACAAATAAACCCGATCGTCAAAAATCCTCTTAGTTCTAATGACTGAGAACTTAAAAGAGCAACCCAAGAGTAAAGAACAGATTTAGAGAAATCATGAACAGGGGCGCAAAACCAACAAACCAAAATTAAAAACGAAAAATGAAATTGAATTTGTAATTGAAAGGTGCTACTTACCAATTTTCGCACAATCCAAATGCCCAAACCCTCTTTTCTCTTTTTCCCTTTTCCTTCTTCTTCTTTCTTCCTGCGGCCAGCCCTCACACGAATGACCCCCTTGCTTTCTTCCTCTCTTCTTCTCCTCTTCTTTCTCCTCCCTCCTTCTTCCTCTCTTCTTCTCCTCTTCTTTCTCCTCCCTCCTTCTTCCTCCTCCGGCGTTTTCCCCCTTTCTTCTCAAACCCCAATCGCCCTTTTCTTCTGCGTTCCCTTTTTTTTTTCTCTCAAACCCTCACCCCATGTATTTGACCCCTCCAAAGGAAACCCCCTTCAACGACTAACCCTCTTTTGTTTTGTTTTTTTTCTTTTTTTTTTTTAACAAAGAATTGGTTCAATTCATTGAACCAACTGAACCATTTCAATTAAACTGAACCAACTCATTTAAACCTAACCACTTGAACCAACTCATTTAACCTACCCATTTAAACCATTAACACTCACTAAACCAACCCAACTAAATAAACCAACTATTTTATTTTTATTTTTATTTTTTATTTTATTATTTTATTTTTTATTTTTCCAGGGTCTTACAGCAAGTGCACTCTACTAGTAATAATAATTGAAAACTTCGAAGAAAAGGGTTATAAAGAATTTGTTGTGAGATGGCTTGTTTTGTTTTTTCCATTTGCGGCGTCTTTTAGACATGTGCCCATGATGGAGAGAGTTTCGGTTTGAACCGTGATGAGATCAGACCGAACTAGGCTCGGAGCAAGGGCTGTCACGAGCCCTACCCCAAATCGATCCATTCAATCACTTTAACGTGAGCCGAAATGACAAAATGACCTTTCGAGAACCCCTGAGCACGTGCTTAGGAACGCCATTTGCTGCATCTATAAAGACGGTTCACATCCAGACCTTTATCTACAACATTATTTGCAGTTTTTCATAGGATTGCTTAAAAATTCAGAGATATGCCATTCACAATACACATGGCATGATCGCAATACAAGCTTCGCATAACGTTAAGGTTGTAGATAAAGGTCCCACAGGATCTCAATTGCTATAAAGAGCCTCTTCTCCTTGTCTAATCGGCTCTATGATTTGTGTTTCCTTCAAACATCTTTTCAAACATTTTTCCTCCATTAATGAAACAGAGAGGCAAAGCTTAGCAGGACCGATTTAGAAAATCAAAGATGCCGCGCAACCTAACCTCCATCGAAACCGCATCAAACGGATTATGGCAAGGCGATAATCCGCTAAATTACGCCTTCCCTCTCTTGATAGTTCAAACCACCTTGGTTATTATCACCAGCCGCACTCTCACTTTCTTCCTCAAACCTCTCCGGCAACCTAATGTCATCGCAGAGATAGTGGTAAGAGTCTTTCTCTCTCATCTTCGACGTTTGTTTAGTTAACGTTCGGTAGTATTAATACACCGATCAGGTTGATTTAATATATATTCATCTCAATAATATATATTTCCTCATTATTATAATAAAGGCCTAATGTATATTATTCATAAACGATAGTAAATTAAAATAATTGAAAACTCTAATAAATCTGTATATTTATGAACTAAATATTATGCATAATTACCAAAAATAGGGTAATTAAAAAATATTATTATATACTATAGAATTATTACCTAAGAAAATGAGGATGTATATTGTGTATTAATTATTAAAAATATATAATATTTATTAGTTGTATAATTATATATAAATAATTATATATATTCATCTCCCTGTAATTATTATTTAAGAGTCACAATTATATGGGATCGTAAACATTCGGTAGTATTAATTATTAATAAGAGAAGATTGACTTGTTCTACTATTCTTAGAAAAATTCTGAAAATGGCCCTCCAAAATTTTCTTCTCCTTTCTTATTCTTATTTTTTTTTTTTCGTATTCAAAAGTTTGTGATATGTAGGTTTAAGGTAGACCATCCGATGCAAAACTCCATTGGTGCGGCAATGGTTATAGCGGCATTTATTTTAGATTTGGCAGCATTTTTATGAACGCCATGAAAAACCTAATTTTTTGTAGTGTACCTTTCGTAACTTCATGATGGACTAAAATGATTGTGCACAAAGGATTAAACTCGCTATGACTTTACTGAATTAAACTCTTGGATTTAAACTCTTTCTGAAGTTGTTTCTAAGCAGAACCCACTTGATTTGCTACGCGCGTAGCGCATGTAGTCTCCTAGTCCCATACAGTAAGAAGTGGCCTATTTAAGCTTGACGGACTCACAAGTGCACTAACATAAAGACGGAGAAGGTACCATGAGACTGTTTTTAAGTATTGTTGCGATCCTTACCTATGGTTTTCTGGGGAAAGCCAGGGAAGATGCTATTAATCTGGGAAGAGATCCAAACGCCTCACATGATCAAGTGACGTATGAAGTGAATGTGGAGGAGTTTGCTGCCAGAATATCTGTAATTAGTAGAGATATTGGCGAAGAATTAGCCATAGCGCGGCCAGGTAGGCGATTTCTGGGTAAGCGCACTTCGGGTCCTAGGGCTCCCAGGCCTAATCCCATGGAGCGCACTTCGGCTCCTCCTCTACCTCGTCCTCCTCTATCTAGTCCTTCCATGGGGCTCCATATTTGACTCTGTTTTCCTTCTATTAAACCAAAATAGCGCCGACGAGAATGAAAGCTATCGCGAAGCCCTTTTCAGCTTTATATGTTGCGTACGTGTGCGCGTCTGTTTGTGTATTAATGAAAAAGATCCAGCACTTTCATTAGCAGTTTCTACTCGTTTGTGATAAACTATTCAAAAGTCTAAACTTTGATAATATTACTTAAAAGTTTTAGATCAAATTAGGCATCAGTTCTTAAAACAATATATTAAAACAATATCATACTTGTTTTACCTTAATATATTAAGCGATGATTTAAATGATTGAATGTATTAACATACACTCAATTATAGGGGGTAAAATATATTGTGACATTACGTAAAATTATACAACAATAGATAAACTATTATTGCTAAAAATAAAATCACATTCTTATTATATTTTACTACGAATATTTCTAAGATATTGCTTCACTAATTATTACCTTAATATATTTATTAGCACACTAACTATATTAATTATAGCTATGAGCTTAGATAAAATTCGATTATCAATCCTAATAGCTAGGTTAAGGTAAAATAGATTAAACTTCATTTTTTTTAATGTGATTTGATCACATTAAGGGGGAGATATGGTATTACGAATGCCACCTATAATTACCTATAGTCATTTGTATGAAAATTATTTTTTTAATTATTTGTCACGAAAATTAATTAAAAATAGGGAAAAATATAAAAAATACAACAAATAATGTTATAAATTAGTAAAAATTACTATGAATGCCACCTATAATTATTTGTATGAAAATTAATTTTTTAATTATTTGTCACAAAAATTAATTAAAAATTGGGAAAAAATATAAAAAATACAACAAATAATGTTATAAATTAGTAAAAATTACTATAAATGCCACCTAAATTATTTGTCACGAAAATTATTTAAAAATTGGGAAAAATATAAAAAATACAACAAAAATTGTTATAAATTAGTAAAAATTACTATAATATTATAATTTCCACCTATAATTATTTGTATGAAAATCAATTGTTTATATTTATTTGTCACGAATATCAATTAAAAATAGGGAAAATATATAAAAATATAACAAATAATGTTATAAACTAATCTAAATTTATTTAAAAATATGAAAAATATATAAGAATAACAATAAAGAAATTATGTTTATGATGACTCATTAATTTGTTTTTTAATGTATCTAACATTATAAGTTTGTTTTGTAACTAAGCTGTTGTTGGTATTTTATTTGTTCGTTGTGCAGGTGATTGGTGATTGTTGTTATTGTTGCTTAGTGTATTGATCTGGTATGGCTTTTGGCTCTGGTACTGGCAGTAGAGGTGACCAGCAGGGTCATAGGCAGCTAGACATTGGCTAGAACCACTGTAAGAAAGTGGATGGGGACAAAAATAAAACATAATGCAATTATTGTGGTTAGCAATTTAAGGGTGGTGGGATTTCACGCCTGAAACAACACCTAGCACATGGCTACAGAAACGTAGTAAACTTTCTAAAAGTACCTCCAGAAATGAAAAACTTGCCTTCAACACATGACAAGCATGTAAACAACCAAAGACTTGAAGTGTGGGCTTTTGTAGACACTTAAATTTTGGTGTCATCAAGTCAAAAAGTTGACCAAATCAAAAAATTTAACCTTAGTAAATGAGACCAAATCCAAGGCCAGAGCTTAACCAAACAAATAAGCTTGGGATAAACAAATTGATGGTTTGACCCGTTTATGAAATATGGGCCAAGATACGCATCTTGTAAATCCAACCCATTAACTGCACATGGGCCCCACAAAGCAAGATATGGCTCATATTTGTTACTAAAACAAATAAATAAGTCTTTTGGTAACAAAGTGCGATGATCCATAAAAGGAAAGTCACAACCCAACAAATGGCACGGATATTTTAATATTCAAATAAATGCCAAAATCAAGACAAAGGGATTTCTTAGTATGTTATAATCAATCAAATTTAAATTGCTGCTAAATGAGACACACCCTCATAAGGAAATTCTCAATCAAAAGAGATCCTCATATTAAGGCACCTTTGCCTATAAATAGAGGACCTCAATGAGAAGAAAACAATTTTTCAAGCTCTAGAAGACTTGTCTAAAGCTTGGAGAAACTCTGCAAAAATTCAAAGAGAGTTGGAGAAACTCATTCAAGTCTACACCAAATCTACCTTGTTTTCTCTTTGTCAAATTTATACTTTTAGAAAAGAGAAGACAGATCACAATCACAAGGAAGGAAGATCATCCGATTCGATATCAAGCTTTACGGCCCTGAATCAAAGATTGAAATCCAATTTGAGATCAAGCTCTCTCAGCCCTCAAGTTGAACATTGAAGTTTCATTCAAGATCAAGCTTTTATAGCCCTTGGATCAAGAGCCATCGAGGAGATCGAATCAGAGGAGAATCACAAAGATTGTACTCATTTTCTTCATTTTAATATAAATTTTTATTTGTTACATTTTCCTTGTCTTTTGTTTTAGACACGAAAATTTGTGTTAACACTTTTGTTCTTAATTATTTTGTTATCATTTAAGTAATGCCCTGATCCTTTGAAAAAATAATAATAAAATAAAATACCCGGATTTGGGACATTACAATCATGCTTATTCTTCATTGATGAATGTAATTGAGCAATGTTTTGATGTATTGAAGGTATGTTTTCCTATTCTTAAGAGAATGGCTCCATACCCATTTTATAACAAAGAAATATTGTTATTGCTGCGTGTACGGTGCATAATTTCATCAAACAAGAAACATTGAGAGATGAGCTATTTAATCAATATGAAGAAGAAGATTTAATTATTGAATATTAGTACACTGATGATGAATCATATCCAGAAGGAGTAGTGCAAGAACAATGAATAAGAAGGATGAATGCATTTACACAATTAATTGCTGAAGATATATTACATGCTTGCAATAGTGAATGCCCTTTAAAATATTATTTGTACTAATCTAATGAAGTTTTATATAAATTATTGATGTAATAGGACCTTGTGATATTATAATGTTGCTACCATTATGTGTTTCAGATTAACAGATGTAATTAGTAGACCCATTTTTTATTCATTAAATGTTTTTTATTTATTTTTATCTATCCTCTTTCAAGCAACATTTATTTCAAAATGATTCAATTTTTTGATTTCATTTTTCAGGTGTTTTACATTTGTATGAAGGTCATATTACTATTGAAAATATTGTTTTTAAGAGTTTTATATTTAATTATTTGTATTTAAATAAATTTATAATCATGATTTTAAGTTTTTTTAGGTGTTTTAAGTTTATCCTTTTTGAACCAAGTTTCTTATTATTATTCATAAAAAAAGCAAAAAAAAAAGTGAATAGAAAATGTCATAGAACTTATTTCATTACTTATTAATCAAACACTTATTATCTAAGTTAGAATTCATTTTGATACATGCTAACCAAATGGAATTAAGAAGCCTTCAAAATTAATTTACAAGTTCTCAAAATGAATTCTTAATCCGGAATGAATGCCAAACGAGCCTAGTACCATATCAAAGAATAGATTGACCTAAAAGCTTTTTGGCTGCATTTATAAAAGTAATCCATCAAAAATCTTCTTGTCAAAAAAGGGTCATTTTTAAAAAACAATTAAACTGCAGGATCACTGTTCAAAGAAAAAAAAATAGAAGAAAAAATTAAAGAAATAGTATCACTTTGTATCCACGTATGATGCGCTTGTGTTCCATGTAAGCTACAATGTGTATCCACGTAGCTACAGTAAAATGAACCTTTAGTTCAATTTTTTTTAAAACTAACCTTTTTAGGAAATAAGTTTTTTTATAGATTGTCTTTATAATACTAGCCAAAAGTGCCTTTTTGTATAATTTATTGTGCATAGGAAAGGCCCAACGTAGGATAACAACATACCTTTCTAGTATATAACAAGCAGTACCTTCTAATGGATCGTGCTTAAGTATTTTTCAAAAGGTAATTATGAAGCAACTTTTATTTTTTATTTTAATTAAATTTGTGTAACATTTTAGTCATTGTTTTCATGTAGACATCATGCAATTAATGCGGATTGAACTCACATCGTACAATGATCCATCCTTCAGCATTAGGGATAGAAACAAGTAACCATAAACATGATTTTCTAGTTAAGATCTCAATATCTATCAATACATGAGGGTTGTATATGTTTTTTTTTTTGGTAAGGGGACCTCAAAAGGATTATATTACAAATTGTGAAACCATTCTTACATGGGTTCCTCCAATGAAATCATTTTGGAGAAAGCAAACCAAAAAAGGGCATGGCTTACCCACCCAAAAACAAGAATAATGATCAAGTGCATGGTTGGCTATTGCATCAGCCACTGAATTAGCCTCTTTGAAAACGTGGGAAAAGGTGCAAAACTCAAACTCAGAAATGAAACTTTTAGCTTCCTCAATGATGTTTGAAACAATCAGGAGATAGTAGGAAGAAGAGTGATGCATGAATCCCGCCAATGTTGATGAATCTATCTCGAAATCAACTCTTTTCGGAGCAGTGCGTGAGCCACTTTAATGCCCTCTAGCAGACCAAGGGCTTCAGCTACTAGAGATGTAGATATCCCAAGAAGGGTAGTGGATGCTGCCAATAATTCTCCACAGTTGACTTGACGCACGACTCCACATGCTACCCATCCTTGCCCACCCTACACTGCTCCATCGACATTAATCTTTGCATTGCTCCCGTTTGGGAAGGATCAACTCTTCTTTCTTTCACTTGTCTTTTATATCTCGCTCCATCAATTTACTTGAATCAACCTACAAGTGATTGAAAAAGACCATGTCTGATAAATGTTACTAGATCCCTCAAAAGTTACCTGATTTCTCTTTATCCATGTTGTCCAGCAAGCATTAGCCCATGATGCCGCTAGTTTGTCATCTTTGATAGTTTCCTACAACCTGTCGAACCACCAACTCATCATGTTGTCTCTTCTTTCTACTCTGTCAAGCAGTCCACCAATCACTGCAAACCACAAAGCCCTTGTGAAAAGACAATCTGCAAATAAGTGCATAGCAGATTATGGGGATGAGTTGCATAAGACGCAATCTTGCTCTTGGGTTCCCAATCTAGAGTGGAAAATATCACTTGTTGGGAGCTCTTTTTGCATTGTTTTCCAGACGAAAATCTGATTTTCTGTGGACAAGGAAGCTTCCAAATTCTTTTCCGTAAGGGGTTAGTTGATATGTCATTAAAGCTCGTAATTAAATCATATGCAGAAGAGCCACTGTAATTACCTTTCTTCCCTTCCTTCCACACTAATAAATCTTCTTCCTTGCTTTGATGAATATGGATTGTGCGTATGGTATTAGCAACATCTTCAGGCCAGATTTTCTGAATCAAATTTAGGTTCCAACTTCTAGCATTGGGAAGCATCAAATCTACCACTTTTCTGATGTGGCTTGCTCCAATCAGATTTGGCACCCTTTGAGCTCCACTTGGGAGCCATCTAACGCCTTCAATGGGAATGGCTTCCCCACTTGCAACATTCCATTCCAACCCTTGCTCAATGACATGCTTGACATCATGAATTTGTTTCCATCATTGGAAATCTGAATTTTTCTTGATGCTTTCTCGAAAACCCCTATCATGGAAGTCTTTTGCTTTGATGATCTTAATCCATTAAGTATCTTCTTCCACAGTGAGAGACCAGGCTTTCTTAGCAAGGAGAGCTTCATTGAAGGCCTTTAATCTTCTGACATTCAGACCCCCCAGCCTCCCTAGGTTTGCATATTTTTTTCCCATCCAATGTGTGCAAGTTCTTGGGTGCGTTTGGTAATGCTTTTCGGAAGTACTTTTTTGCTTTTGAAAGCAAAAAATTGCTTTTAAAAAGCAAAAGTACCGTTTGGTAATGCACACGAGAAGCAATTTACTAAAAGCAAAGAAGCAATTTTATTGCTTTTCACCGGAAGCAACAAAACGTTGCTTCTCAATTTTTTTACAAAATTGCTTTATTGCTTTCAAAACCCCTTGATACCCTATTGCTTTATTCCTATATTAAAGATGATGCCTCCATACTAACTTAAGAAGCAACAACATATTGTTATTGCTAGAGCCGGCAAAATGCCACCCAACCCGACGGGTCAACCCGATTATAAATGGGTTGGGTTGACCCGTTTAGTAATTGGGTTGGGGTTTCCCCAACCCCGCCAGTAATCGGGTCAACCTAATTATGACCCGCCAACCCGACTGGTAACCCGATTTAAAAAAAAAAAGATGGCAAAAGTATCATGTTTCGACCCGATTAACCCCAAAACCCGACCCGAACCCGGTACAACCCGATTCAATTAACCCCCCAACCCTAATTTAATAATATTTTTTGAAAAATAATAATAAACGGGGTTGGCGGGTTGGGGGGTTTTCCAATCCGCCTTAATTTAGTTCAACCCGATTATGACCTGATTAACCCCAACCAAATTATGACCCGACCCGAACCCGATTGTGTACAATACTTTTATGGAAGCAAAAAGCAATTTCTACGTTACTGCAATTACCAAACATGCTTTTTTGCTTCTTAGAAGCAAAGCAAAAGTTTACCAAACGCATT